>CM067095.1:9403669-10621779 GCA_034008185.1 Gorsachius magnificus
CCCTGCTGTGGGGACCGGGGCGGGGGGCGCACGGCTGGGGAGGCTGGAGCCGGTGCGGGGCTCGGTGCGGGGCGGGGGCTCGGTGCGGGGCCGGTGAGCGCCCGGGGCGGGGGGCGCTGGAGCCGGGGGCGGCCGCGGCTGGAGCCCGGCGATGCCTTCGCTGCCCGGCGTTACCCAGTGGAGCACGGGGCAGCTCAGCACCGAAGGTGTCGCTCCGAGGGGGCTCGCGATCATAGCGTGGGCACATCTGGGTTTGGGCTCTTCCACCCTTGGTTACGGCAAGCGTGCCCAGGCTGAGCGGGCCCACCTCCCTGCTTAGCGGGGGCTTTTTGTGTGGCTGGAGTTGGCTGGGGGAGCGGTGCTGGTAGTGCTGGGCTGAGCATTGCCCTTCCTCCTGTCCCTACTGCCTTTACCTGCAGCACTCCTTTTGTAAATAGATGTACAGATTACCAGGCTCAGATGGACTCTGGTGAGATGCTTTCCAAACAGGAGATGGGACTGGCGGTGTGCAGGAGTGCTGTGAAGGAGCCTTGTGCATGGAGCAACCTCCAAGTCATCTTCTGCTCAACTGGAATGCCTAAAGAGCTGCCTCTCTGAAGACCTCTCTTATCCCCAAGAGAGGTTCTGAGGCCAAAGGGGTCTTTATCCCTGATGGTTAAGGTGTGGGGCTGTAGATGGAGTTGTTGGTCTGTCCGGTAACTGCTGCACAGAGACTTGGGAGCCAGTGTTCCTGTCCTTGCTGTTGGGACACCAGTTATCCTGCTGTAACAAACCAATTGGCTCATTCCCACATGTAGCCAAACCTTTTCACCCCTGCCCAAAGGAGACGTGCCCCCTGCATGGGCATTTGTCTGAGCTTGCACCTACACGGGTCAGCGCCTGGAAATGTGCTTCTGATGAGAGAGGCACACAAACCTCCCATAGCCAACGGCTGTGGTTGCACGTGCCACAAAGTGTCTGCCAAAAATAAACTTCTACTTAAACATATCCTCTGTTGCTTAAGCAGTAGAAGTCGGTCTTGTCCAGTTTCATGGACATCAGGAGCTGGTACTTACAAAAAAAAAAAGCTGAATGGCCCCTGCAGAACAGGAGTGACATTTTTGGTGCAAAAGCCTTTCTGCCCTCTTTTTAGCCAGTCCTGATTCTTTATACTTGACTAGCTAATTCCTAATAACTTGCAGTGAGAACAGAAGATGAGGAAAAGAACAACCCTTGTTTCTCCTCAGGTCTCCCTTCATCTCAAGACCTTGGTCCCCACATCTTCAGCATGACCCAAATGGTCCTGAGCTCTTATGAGGCTTAATGTGAAATGGAAAAATATACCTGAGTGGTGAAAGATATCCAGGGCCTTAGTGAAACTCCTGGGTTGGTCTTCAGAGTGGTGGGTAAGATGAAGGGCTGGTGGCAGGGGTTGGGCAGGTAAAGGCTGGCTTGCCAGTCCTGGCTTCCCAAAATCTGCATGGAAGGTCAAGATAGTGTATCCCGATAGAAGAGCACTTAGTTGCAAAAAAGCTTGTAATTTTGGGAATATCTTTGAGTAAAGTCCTTAAGAGAATGTACAGTAGAAACAGGTAACTCGGAGCCCAGCTCCTGCCCCATTTGCAGAAACTGAATCTGCATTGGTTGCTCTCCTGGCAGCTAGGCTGTCCGTGGCATTGGCCCTGTAAAACCTGGGGACATTGCTTTTCTGGAAGCACCTGGAGTGCCACAGACCTGCTTAAGATATGAGCTTTAACACAATGAGACTGCATCAACTCCTCAATCTCCACTTAACCATTTCTTCTCCAGCTGGGAGCTCTTGTGCTGTCCTGCCTGAAAGCTGGCAGAAGCCTGGCAGTGCTCGCTGTCTTTGCTGATTTAGCAGGGCAATGAGGCTGGTGGTTGAGAGGATGTGGAAGATGAGGTCTGACACTGAGGTTGCACTTGCATGCAGCATGACTGCTCCTCTCAATCTGCAGGGCAAACCTCAGCCCTTGGTTTTACTGAGCAGGGTGGCTGAAGCCTCCCTCTTGGAGAAGTAGGATTTGGGTACTGTTGATAGAGCTGCTGCTCCTCTGGTCCTGCCTGGAGAAGATGAGCAGTAGTCAGTTCCTTTCAGTTCCTCAGGAACAGAGATCAGCAAGATCAGGAGGGGTCAAGCCTCTCCATGACACTTTGTAACCCATTGGAGTGAAAAAGATTCTATTTTTATTTCAGACTCATGACCATGTTTTGTTTTTGCTTACAGTTAGCTTAATACTAAGGCTACCCTATTTAGTAGATCTAGCTTAGCAGCATCTGTGGAGTACCTTGAGCTGCTGTGCCCAGGTAGGAGAGGACGGAGAAAGGTAGCAGGGAGCTGGGATGCAGCCCTGGCTGACTGTGTACATATTATATAAATAAATGCATATGCAATAAGGGCTCCAGGGAGTGCAAGACGGAATAAGCAAGTAAAGGAAAGCAGATGTTGCTATTCAGACTTTATTGGACACTTGGGAGCAGGGGTTATAAAGGAGGCTTAAATAACATCTTGTCCTCTAACTGCTTCTTTGTCATGAAATCCTTGGGGCTGGCAGGATAGAGGCACTTGGCCCGCAGCAGGCGGGTGTTGACACAGAGGTGGGAAGGGTTTGCTGGGTGGGTTACGCTGCACCGTGGAGATGTCTGCTCTGGGGTAGGGCTTGGAGGATCTGGGCTTGAGTGAGGGGCTTGCAAAGCCCCGCTCCTTGCAGGTGGCATAGCCCCACCATGAAATGGCTAAAGAAAGATGGAGCATTGCGGGGAAGCCCCTGTCCGCTTTCCTACTCAACCCCCTGTGGCAGCAAATACGTGCCCAGTCAGATCGAGCTGCTTCAGGGCAGGAGAGCCATTGCTGCAGCAGGGTAATGCCCACCTGCCTTCACCAGTTAGTGGATCAAACCCGCTTCCATAACCTGGATGCGTTACTTAACCCACAGCAAGGGCTTGTGCATGCAGAGGAAGCAAAGATTATGGAGGAACACACCTAAAATACATGCTCAAGAAGGAATAGGCTCTTGTCCATAAGGCAGCCCCTGGGAGGCAGGGAGGAAGTGGAGAGAGATATATTCGCATGCCAGCTCCTGAGCCCTCGCTCAAGCTGTGTTTCAGCTCCTGCAGGCATTTCCCAGCAAATGGGAGTGCGGTATGGAATCCATGACTGCGCGTTGCTTTTGATCTGCCTTGTGACCAACTATGAGTTGCTGCAGAATGGCAGCTGAGAGGAGGCAAAAGTGTCCTGCACGGTGCCGTGGGGACACAGCTGGGTTGCTATCCCGGTTCTCTGTGTGGTGTTTGGGAATTACCTCCCTGCCGGTACCTGAACAGTTGTGCGGATGGGTGTGCCACCTCTCCCAGCCCTTACCCACTTCTGGCTGCGTGGAGCTGCCAAACCTGGCAGGTGAGTGGGGGCATTTGGGACAGGGTTGTTTGTGCCAGGCAAGTCAAACATGCAGAGCTGTGAATAATTCAGCGCTGGCTTGTCTAGCGCAGGGCAAACCTCTAGCACATCAAACCAGTTCTGAAATCCTGTGGGTAGGATCTGGGAAGTAGAGCCTGAATAAATAAGCCTACAGACATCCTGTGGCATGAACTTGATGCTCCTGCATAAAGAAGAGTTCCCGATTTAGATCTGGCTTGGTTTCAGTCTGCGTAACACGCCTGGATCCTCTGGAGAGCCCCTGCTGGAACTGCTGCCTTCAGATGGGCCTGATGTGGAGCTGAGGGTGGATGTGCTCAGCTGCAACCACTGAGTTGAAGAGTTGTGTTTCCTTACCTTTTTTTTTCTTTTTTCTTTTTTTTTTTTTTTTCCCCCTCCCAGAATGTCAGGATTGACCCCAGCAGCATCTCCTTCAACATGTGGAAAGACATTCCTGTTCCTTTCTATATGTCGGTGTACTTCTTTGAAGTGCTGAACCCCAAGGAGGTCCTCCAAGGAGTGAAGCCGGTGCTGAATCAGCGTGGACCATATGTTTACAGGTCAGGTACCACCTCTCATCCAGCCAGGTGTGAGCCCAGCCACTGTGCTGCCTGCCAGGCTTCTGGCTGACTCCTCTGGTGGGAGGGCACGGCATTAGCATACTTGGCATGAGTCCAGTGGTGTTAGGATTTTAAAGCGACCCAAATGTGCTCTAATTGCTGTGATCTTGCTAAAGCCACAAGTAGGACCTCCAGCTGCTGGGGTGATAAGGCTGTTCTGTGCTTCACTGAGTTGTGGAGCTCAGTCCTGTGCTGGGACCTGTTGGGCAGCCAGGCCTGGGCTGATATGGTCCAAACATAGGCATGAGGGGTATTGCTGTGGTGGTGGGCAACCCTCATCTTCAGAGTGGACCTGTTTCATCTTACTGTGCATTTAAGAGTCCAGCTCCAGAGCTGGAGTCACCTCAACATCAAACTTCATTGATTGGCCTAAGACCTCCCTCTTATCTAACATGAGACCTAGAATCTGCCTAAAGTGAATGCTCTGGTCATGAGAACCAGTATGGAGCAGTAAAACTTGCTCAGGCCCGCTTCCAGCAGGGCTGGGTCTATTTGCCATGGCTGAGGGTGGTGGTTGAAGCCTCAGATGCTTCTCTAGACCTGAAATGTGAACTGATGGTTGATGCAGAGTTGAGTGTGTGAGCTTACCTATAAATAGTGATATTCAACACATTAGTGCCTACACATGTAGGCAAAGTTAGGTCAGCAGCCTAAGCAAGCTCATGTGGGAAGATTACTGGTTTAATCCAAAGCTGTTTGAGTAGCATTGGGGGGAAACCTGGCAGTATGTATATGCCCTTGTTTCCCCTGGGCTTGCCAGGTCACACCATAAGACCATGTGGATTCTGTATGTTGTGATCACATTGGTCACTTGGCTTGGGGAAAAGGCTTCACTTACCATAAATAAGAATAAACAAAGGGGCAAAGCTTATTAGTGTCCTTGTGTTCCCGCTGAGCAAGATTAGTGCCCTTCCCTAATGTGGACTGTAAAACAGAGGCTCCACAGTAAAGGATTTGTTTTTGCTGGTGGGTTGAGCTTCAGCTTCCTCAGGAGTTCTGACAGGCTTGTGATGTTAGGGACAACCTCATGCTACTGTGGAGCATTGCAGCCCCTGTGAGACTGGAGCAGAGCGGTGCTGGGCAGCATGCAGGATTTGGCATGCCCAAAACCCTGAGGAGCAGGAGAGCCATGATGCTGCATGGAGGGTTGAACTGCCATGGACCAGGGAGGCATCAGGGAGCTCTGGGGCAAATCAGTGTGGGCTCATTGGTGAGGCTTGTGCCATCCTGTTTGGTCCTCTCCTGTTTTGCAGGTTGTTTTGGTGTGTGGGTTGGTGTAGGTCTGCTTATCTGGGTGTCTCTCTGATAGGGCTGGGCTTTTCAATGGCTGTAGGTGAAGTGACAGAGGGGATTTATGCTTTTGTCTCAGACTTCTCGTCAGCTGGGAAGAAACACTTGGTGTCTGCAAGTTGCTGCAGAATCCCATCTGTCAGGAAGCCTCACTCCCAGGCTGCCATCTCCTCCTGCTAGACCCTAACCCTGGTCAGGGTGTGAGGTTGACACCGCAGCATGCTGCTTCCCCTGCTGTGCCATGGCTTCTTGCTGGGGTTTGATCTCCTTCCTCTGCTCTTCAGAAGCAAGCCCAGGCCTGTGCAGCCCATCCTTGTTCCACAGCTGTTTCAGGGGCACTGCATGGAGGAAGGTTCCTATGATCTCTTCCATATCTTTGCAGAGAGTTCAGGTATAAAACAAATATCACATTCCATGACAATGACACCGTCTCCTACCTGGAGTACCGGAAATTATTCTTCCAGCCGGACTTGTCCAACGGCAGCGAAGAAGAGTACGTCGTTGTGCCAAACATCTTGATGATGGTAAGAACTTGCTCCCTGGATGGGCACCAACTTCTGAGCTTGCGGGAAGGATGATGATGCCTGATGCTGACTCAAAGCTTGCTTGCTTATAGGGCTTAAGGTTAATCAAGCCATGAGGTGATTAAGCTTATAAAATGCAGTTTTTTGCTTTCTGGGTGTTGGCTGTCATGTTGGGCTTCCAAAAGCAGAGTGCAGAGAGGCTGGCAAAGTTGCTGGGTTCAAGTCTGCAACTTTGTCTGAGTGCCCTCTGGGGAAACAAAGCCTATGAGCCCTCAGCTGCTTTCTTCCCAAACTGGAGTGGTGAACCTCAGTTTGTCCAAAGGATTTCTCTAGGGCGGGTGGAGCAGAAGGATCTTGCCAAAGATGCATTGCTTCCTCTTTGGTAAAGATGGGGCTCTCGTCTCAGAGGCTTGTTTTCTTGCCTAGGGAGCGGCTGTAATGATGGAAAACCTGCCGAACTTTGTGAAGTTTTTACTGAGTGGAGCTCTGGCTGGCCTGAAACAGGAGGCATTCATGAATCGGACGGTGGGGGAGATCATGTGGGGGTATGAAGACCCTCTTATAGACACAATAAATACGTTTGTTCCTGGCCTGATCCCTTTCAAGGGGAAATTTGGCTTATTTATGGAGGTAAGTAAACTGTTGCTTGGGAACAGTAAAATCACAGCAATATTGGTTTTATGATTGAGTGTCTGGGCTATCCCCTCACAAATTGTTTGGAGCAGCCACATGTACCTGGTGGTAGTTGTGTAAGGCTGCCTTAATTCTCCCCTCTGGCAGAAGTGCTTGTTTTGGAAGCTGTTGCTGGCAACCGAAATAAGTTCGGTAGCTTCTCGTGTGAAGCACCCCTAGAGCTGATGAAACATGCAAAGCCATTAACATATTCCGGTCTTGCCACGTAAAATAGATTAAAAGTTAGTTTCTTCTCTCTGCAGCTTAACAACTCCAATTCGGGACTGTTCACAGTGAACACAGGCATGAAGGATATCAGTAAAGTTCACATGGTAGATTCATGGAATGGACTAAAGAAGGTAAGTGTCAGGCAGCAAACCTCTAATACAGGGGCAATGCCTGATCTAAAGCAAGATAAACTGAAAGCTCTCAGTGCTCTTGTATCTCTGGGTTATAGGTTTGAAGGCAAATTTCTATGGGACTTCAGCTGCTGCAACTTCTGTTCTATCAAATTGCCAGAAGGCAAGCATATGACAAGAGGCTTGTTATGAAGCATGAAGTTCAATTGGACTCGCTTCAAATGCTGATGGAGCTGGTTGCTTCTAATGGTTGAAGTCCCAGGCTCCTGTGCGCTATTTAAGTGTCCTTGTTAAAGGAGTGCTTATTCTTCCCTTGTGGAATTCCACTCGTAACTAAAATCAACTGAATCTACAGATCAACCACTGCGGGAGCACTTGGGACAGGGGGATCTTGTCCTGTTTTTCCACTAATTGGGCAGCTGTTTGAATGGGAAAGATCTTGGAAGTTCTTCAGTGTTGCTGTCTCAAGCTACTATGGAAGCAGTGTAGAGTGGTGGATGTCCCATGCAGGGGTGGGAGCCAACTCTCCAGCAAGCTCATCGATCTGAGCTCTTCTCCCTCCATCTGTCCCTCAGGTGAACTACTGGCAGAGCAGCCAGTGCAACATGATCAATGGGACCGCAGGGGAGATGTGGCCACCGTTCATGTCCCCAACATCATTGGAATTCTACAGCCCTGATGCCTGCAGGTGAGGCCACAGCTGCCACCTTGTCCCTGTGCAGGTGGCAGAAGATACAACGCTTGTCTTGTGCACACAGAGTACCTGTGCAGTGACGCAGAGGGCTCGGGACTAGTTTCTGTAGCTAAAGTGCAGCTGCAGTTCAGTGTTGCAGTATCTGAGCTTTGCAAACAGCGTAGTTGTCTAATTATCAGTGTCTTCTGGTATTTATAAATACCTTCCAGATTACTGGAAGAGTCTACTGATTCAATATAGGCAAGTTAGAAGATAATCAGTCTAGATAAGATGTGGGAGGTAAGAGGGAGAAGTAAGAGTTGTCATAAGGAAATGCTGCCATAACCATTTGCAGAACTATTTGAGCTGACTAAGTGCTTGCAAATGTGATGCTGGGGGGCTTGTGCCACCATTTCCAGGCTGCTTCACGTTTTTTGCTGCCTATTTCATGCACTGCTGCGCATGTCTGTCCTGGATAAGACACCCTGGCCTAAGCTGATCACACAGGGGTTAAAGGACCCTGCAGAGCCTGCCTGTGTGGCAACTCCTGGAGGCTGGAAGGACGGGAGGCCAGGAGGCAGGCGGTGGCACAAAACTCTGGCCCCAGCTTGGGGAAGATAATGTTAATTCAGGCTTTGTAGATAGTGCTGCAAAACAAGCAAGTGCTCATGCTGGATAGAGACAATGACGTCTTCACAATCAAGTCAGCTGAGCCAAGTATTAGTGCAGGAATTCCTCTACACAAGTGACATCAGCAAATACCAAAATGACCTGGAGCCAAGAACTTACAGGGAAGCTTATCAGTAATCAAAGTTTAAATACACATACCTGTTTCTGTAAAACTACAGAAATCTTCTAGGTAACAGACCATGTTTCCAGGCAAGGCATAAAGTGAAGTGGAAGAAACTAAGCTTGATTTCTTGTTAGTGCAGGAGGTTCCCGCAGGACAGTGCTGTGGAGGAAGTGGCTCTGCCTCTTCACCAAGCAGCGCTGTCTCTTCTCCCCAGATCTTTCTTTGCCTCTCTGCTAGCCCACATGGCTAGCAAGGAGTCACAAACCTCAAGCTGATAGACTAAGAGCGTATCTGTCTTGCTGCAGGGCATGCAGGGCTCATCTCCTATGCTGTTTGCACATTAAGTGCAGCTGACGCTGAGATGAAACTACCTGGATATCCCTGCAAGGTAGGCAAGGCTTTATCCTGCTGATGTGCTGCAGCAGCCCTCTGCCTCCTTGCTGGAAGGTGAGCACAGCCAACAGGCATGCATGTAACTGCTGAACATGCCCTGAATCCCTCATCCTTGGTCCTGGTGTCAGAAGGCAGCTGTAGGAATAAGCATCCCCTTGGCCTGCCCAGGATATCTGCATCCCTGCAGACTTCACTCAAGTGTGAAGGGAGCAAACTTCCCCCCTGGAAACTTGCATCTATCCTGGCCAGCTGGTGGCAATAACGCAGCATAACATATAACAGCCTGTTGCGTCAAGAAAAAAATCTTGCTGTATAATATAGTAAAATTTTCTGCTCCCCTGACAGCCTATATGGCGGAGTTGTGCTGCAAAAGAGATTTAGCTGGTGTCCATCCCCTGTTAGAGCGCTTCTGCCTTGGGGCCAGGGCTTGCACAAAGAGGGTATTATCTCTGGGAAAGCAGCCCTGGGGATTACTACATGACTAAACAAATCTCATCTGGGTACTGCAAACAGACTTATAAGCTTGTGGTTTCTCTCCATAGCTAGTCTGACTAGCACTTTGTCTGTGCTTGAAACATGGAAAGCAAATGACTTAAATACTCATTCCCCATCCAAAGCACTGCTCTGAGTGTTTATCTTGATTTCAAAGTCTAAGTTACCATTGCAGCCACATCTTATCTAGCAAAGATAAGAGCCTGGCTCTGGGCTAGGAACCTGTTGGCTAATCTTGATTCTTTTCCACTGAAACCCTTCAGATCCATGACACTGGTGTACGAGCAGTCTGGGAAGTTTGAGGGTGTGCCGACCTATCGCTTTGTGGCACCGAAAACTCTCTTTGCCAATGGTACAGATTACCCACCCAATGAAGGCTTCTGCCCCTGCATGCAGTCTGGCATCCAGAACGTCAGTACCTGTAGGCTAAGTAAGTCCTTCCCTCCCCAAGCTCTCCCTGCCGTACTGCTGTGTAGGGTATGTGTATGGGATGTGATGCGAGGGATGTGATATGGGCTTGCCTGTCCAGAAAACTGGCTCTGCTGTCTGTAGAGTGCTAAAAGGTACTGCTGGGGTTTGCGTGCACGGCACTCTCGCTTGCATCCTGCAGGCATCTCAGCAAGGAGGGAAAGGGGGAAAATCCTTGTGCCCAAAGTCCCCTTTGTCCACGGCCCTATGACAGCCTGATGTTTGTGGGAATGCCCAGGGATACAATTGGAGTGTTATGTCCCCTAGGCTGGGGAGGGAGCAGGCAGGGGAGCAAGGGTAGGAAGAGGCAGGCCATGTAACTGCCAAATTAAATGTTAACTTCGGATGCTGAGTGCAGGTCACGCAGGAGTGAGGCTTCAGACTTAAAGTCCTAACCTGTGTCTGGGTACAGCAAGCTTACCACAGCATTGTGTGGTGCATGGGGGGAAGAGGGTGGCTTAAATATGGGGTCTTAACTCTCCCAGAGCAATGGAATAAGCTGCAGGGAGGGAAGGCAAGGAGCTTTCCGGTTGGGAGGAGCAAAGTATAAAAGCCTATTCAGAACAAGTGCTGCAGTGGCTTTAAAAACCTCAACAAAAAGTCTCAGATGGGTTTGGATGAGCTGAAGCTATTTTTGATCTCATCCAGATGCTCCGCTGTTCATTTCCCATCCTCACTTCTACAACGCTGACCCAGCCCTGGTGAATGCTGTTGAAGGCCTCCACCCCAGCAAGGACAAGCACGCACTCTTCCTCGACGTGCACCCGGTGAGTGAGCCTGGGGGCGGTCCTTGCCTTGTGCCAGGGGTCCAGCCTGGGCTGGGTGGGGATCTTGCCACTGGCTGCGTGGTGGCCTCCCTCTGCTCTCGTGGCACTGGTGAGCAGGTTCCATAGTGCAAAGATGGGCAAGGACGTGTGCAGATAAAAACGTCAAAGCCATAAACTAAGTGAATAATTAGCCTGACTTCTAGAGAATTACAGAACCAATTATAAGTGTAACTGTTTCGATAAGCACAGTCAAGTTCTTTCCACTGACTCAGGTCTGTAACACCAGGAGGTGTATCTAGCAGCAGCCCAGTTAGGCCCCACATCTGCAGACGTGTACTGTCATGACTGACGAAGTCTGAAGACCACGCTGAAGCTGCCTCCAAAATTTTTGGGCTGGCTGCTTCTACTCTCTCAACTTGCTTCTCTGGCTGCTTTGGCACCGGACTGCTGCAGCGTTATGCTTTGTGTGTATCTATAGCATAAGGGTGAAGTCACCACTCCAGTGGTGATGAGCTGGGGTGTCCTGAGCCATCATTGTCCCAGCTGCTGATGGGGAGGGGACTTTGGGATCTCCCACCCATGGCCCATGTTGCATGTGGTCAGATCTTCCAAACATTGTGGTGGTCCCTCAAGCAAGAAATGAATCCCTCCTCTTGAGGTAAGGTAAGCTGTGCTTCTTATCTAGGCATTGGGTTCTCTCTGCTTTTCTTATCACAGTTATGGAAATCTAATTAAGTTTATTACAGTATCAAACATCTACTGATAACAGCATAATTAACTATATTCTTATTTAGCTGTGGCCTGCTGGGTACAGACAGGGACAATGCCCTTAATGTGTTGCAAAACTGCAGTGTCATGAGAAACTAATGCCTTAATGGGTGTCAACGAGGCCAACTTTGAAATGTGGTGTTTTTCTGGTCTTAGGGTGTTGCTGGATGGTGGCTGTTGGTTTCTAGTGGTGAGAAATGTTTTGTCCTTTGCTGTGTGCCTGAATCTTTTGCATTGATGCATTTCCATCCTGCTCCTGGTAGGATGAACAACAGAAGAGGCTCATCGGGCCTCAGAAACACTGAAGTTGCTATTAGAACATCCTGCCTGGGGAGTCACTTACAGGTCTCATATGCTACTCAGTAATTTGAGCTTGTCTAGGTTTGGTCTCACAGGCCCTGGATCACAGAACACCTCTCTGGCCTTCTACAGCAGCCATGTCTGTTCAGGTTGGCTTTGTGTCTTCAGACCACCCCAAGGGAGGTGCTCCCTTCTGGATGCTGCTGTGTGCAACGCTTGCTGGCTGGTGAGCGTTCAACTGAAGGGGACAGACTGCAAATTGCTGTGGGAACACTACTGTCCCTCCATGAGCAGTCATCCCCAGAGCCTGGGGACCGGTGCCTGATTGACTGATGCTTGTGTTTTGGTGGGAACCCCAGCCACGCTCCTGGTCTTGTGTGTGGTGACTGCAGTGGATCTCGGGATCATGCAGGCCATCACTCTGGAAGGTGGCACCCAGAGCAGCTATGATGGAAAGTAAAGGGCTGCTCTTCTGCAAAAGCTCTCCAGACAAATGTTAGCTGTACTGATGAACTGGTTCATCTCTTCCTATGCAGATGACGGGCATCCCTATGAATTGCTCCATCAAGCTCCAGCTGAATCTGTACATAAAGCAGGTGCCTGGTATAATGTAAGTAGTCACCTTTTAGAAATGACCATCTCCCTTTCTCAAGCAGGGGGTGCTGCTGACGCTGGGGTCACTGCAGAGTTTACTCTCCCCAAAGATGAAGTAGCTTTAACATTACCAGTTGTCACGGTTGCAGAAGCCAGCTGGCTCACGTGCTGAAATGTCAGCTTACTCCAGTGATCTCAAACTGCCATCCTTTAGCAGTGCAGTGTGTGGTTGCCTGGTTGCTTGGCTCCTGCAGCATTCCTGCACCTGACCAGGCAGCTGATAAATGGACTGTGTCTCCTGGCGAGGCACAAGGTCGGTTCCCCTGCACAGCGCTGCTGCTCAGAAGGTGTTACATCCAACATGGAGAGGCAAAACACACTCTGCCTAGGGCTGATGAAGCTTTGTGTTCCAAAAAGACTTTCAGCTCTGTGAAAGCAAACAGAAGGGCTCTGTAGCAGTTGTGTGGTGCCAGATGTTAAACACCCACAAGGGCGGGAGCGTGCACTTGCTGCTTTGAGTGGCTCTAGTGCATACATGACCAGACAGCCCCGATGCTGTGAACTTGGCTGCACCACCCTCTAGTACCATGCAGGTGACTGAGATGTCTTGGAGCTGCATGAACTTTAGCATTCCAGTTCACTGAGTTGATGTCCCTGGAGCCCAGATTTGGGATGGCACTTACTGCTGTCACCAGGCGGTTAAGCACGAATGCTCTTGCATGAAAGGCCCAAGATGGACCTGGTCCCTCAAGGTGGGAGCAGCTCACTGAAGCAGCAGGAATTGCTACCTCCTTATACTGGTTTCCTGGCCACTATCAGTCTGTCAGACCTGTCCCTTTAGGAAGAATTTTGACACTGGTTGTAGCCTGATCAACCAGAAATTAAGTGTGTATTTTTTTTTTTCCCCTTCCCCTCCCCCTAGTCAAACAGGGAAGATTAAGCCAGTGGTCCTGCCGCTGCTGTGGTTTGCAGAGGTGAGCTGCCTTCCTCGACCTGATTCTGCAGAGCCTTTCCTGTGGGAGGGGGGAAACTGCTTCCCTGTCACCCAGGACTGGGGAAACTCCACTTCAAATAAAGCTTTAAGCCAGCCAGACTAATTAAGCACCAGCAGAAGGCTTTGCAATACTTGGCTATGTTGTTAATCCCTCTGAGCTGAACAAACCCTGCACTATACTTGCTAAACCTCTGGCTCTGTCCTACATGTGGGGTTAAATAGGGCCTGGAACAGCGCTGCCAGCATCGCATGCTAATGTGGGCCAGGGAGTGCAGTGTCCAGCTGTGTGCGTGTCCAGCTGACTCCAGCTATTTAGTAAAAGCTTCTAGCCTGACTGAATCTTGCATAAATTCCCTAGTCTGTGCTGGGAGGTGGTGGGAGAGGAATTGTGCAGCTGGTTTCTCAGCCCTGGATGAGAGGGAAATTCCACTGACAACTTTGCTTTTTTTGAGTAGAGCGGATCCATTGAAGGCTCAGTCCTAAAGCAGTTTTACACCAACCTGGTGCTGATCCCATCCCTGATGGACTACCTGCAGTATGTCTTCCTTGGGCTGAGTGTCCCGCTCATTATCTCAGCAGCTGTACTCATGGCAAGGAGTCAGGTAAGAACTTGCAGATGTCTAATGGGAAATGCTGTTAGTCAAATCAGACTAATCAGATGATGTAGATTGGGCTGACAATCTAACACTCCTGAGGAAACATTGGCTGATGCCAACAACCATGTCCTAATGGTGCCAGCACATAGCAGCGGGACTTCCTCAGCCATCTAGAAACTGGGTTACAAATAGGTAATGTAAAAGCATTTCTGGCCATCTCAGTGCCCAACGGTGATGGAAAGTGAGTCCCTGTAGGAGGAGGCATTTCTCAGCTCATCCAGCTAATGAGAGCAAGTTTAGCTCATTGCCCCAGCCTCCACGGAAAGCAGCAGGTCTGTGCCATCACACAAATCTGTGCATCTCTACAGGGTCCCAACAGTTTTCTAATCTGAACAGAGCCTTCTCAAGGGGATGTAGCTACTTGAGCGCAGGTTGTTCACAAATGAAATGCAGTTGCTCTGTTCTTGCGGAAGGGGCACAGGCACAGTGGCTGCCCCTCAACCCAGACTGGACCCTGTCTTTCCCCAAAACTCACTTGCTTCCCTGCAAACTACTCCAGATTGCTCTGGAAATCAAACCCTCAGGGCCTTGGATTTGGGCTTACTGAGAAGCGAAGACCTCTGAAGCCTGGAGGGAGCCAGCAGCTCGGTAGAAATTGACCCATGATGGGGCGGGTGGTGGGGGTGCCTGGCTGGCACACGAGTCTGGTCTGAGCTGTAAGGACAGAATATAAAACAGCTAAAACACTTGATGGAGATCTGTGGCTCTGGCTCCAAAACATCTGTCTGATAACACTAAGCTCTCTAAAAGCTTTAGCTCTTGAAGTAGAGATCGAGCTCTAACCTATATCAAAAACCTGTATCAAAGCAAGCTTATTTAGTTTTGCACTACAGTCAAATGGCTTGAGCTGGCTCTAAAGCTACAGAAGTGAAGAGGCTACGTGTGGGGATAAAAGGGCAATGCTGAGGATGAGGAGCGGGCTAAGGGAGAGCACGTGCAGGGGGCTGCTTGTGTTCAACCTCTTGAACTGCCCTCACTGAAACACTAATGCAAACCACTTTAAATAGCACCAGGGTTCTCAGAGTATCATGTAATTGGATTCTAACCAAGCCTACAACTGCTTAATTGACTTAAACACATGATCCCAAATCCCCTTGTTCTTCCACGCACTTCCCTGCAGGGTGGGAGCGATGCTAGGGCCGAGGGCTCAGCATTAAACCCTTGCTGTGCTCCTGAGATGGTCAGGCTTTGTCTGCTGAAACTCTGCTTCAGCAAATGCAAGTGGTCACTGGCAAACAGACTTCACTCTGATGCATTAGCACCAGCCTATCTGAAAAATGTCTGTTATTTGCTGGACAGCTATTTCTAAGACCTTATGCAGCCTTGGGCTGGCATTTCCTCACCCTGCTTTGTGCGAGCCTTAATTCCTGGTATCAAAGAGCCCTAACCATGCCAGAAAGGGTCAGGAAGAAAAGCTGGATTTTAAATTCACTCAAGTCAACTGGATATCTGCTTGTGAAATATCCCAAACCCAGGCATAAGCCAGCTGTATTTGGGTGCTCAGCCAGAAATGTCATGAAGTGCTAGAACTAAAAATCAACTGCAGGAAGTGCCTGACTACCTGGAAAGGGATTAAAAAGCCTCAATGACCTTACAAATCTCTAAGGAAGCTCTGCAACAACACATGAAAGTCTCTGCCTAGTGAACAGATAAGAGGTCATAAACTGGAAGACAGCAATGTGCAGCCAAGGTGTGTTCCTCATTTGATTGAAGTGTCACTGATCTAGTGATGATTGCTTAATCATGCACAGTCCTCCCTCGAAGTCACAGGCGATGTCAGAGGGGACACTGAGCGGGGCCCTTGACCTTCATATGTCTGCCAGCTGGAAGGTCTCCCTGAACCCAGCTCCTTCCTGGAGTATCTTGTATGCCTCTGGCTTCTGGAGGGAGCAGTGTGCTCTAAACCCAGTCCAGATGAGGTACTGTGAAACACTTAAATCTTAGTCTAGTGTATAGTGGAGCCAGTTTGAAATGCATCTGTTGGACCTGCAGTTCTAAAAAAAAAAAGTGTAAATCTGTACAGGCATAAAACATGCTCAGATGCAGCGTTGTAGCTCTCCTGCTAACCTGGCCTAAAGCCTGTGTGGTGGTGCATTGAAAAGCAAACCAGACCATTTTAAAACTGGCTTGACACTGACCAAAATCTTAACTAGGGCTTAGTTCAACCTAAATTTTTAAATCTTCATTAATAACTAGATTCTAGTTAAACGGTGATTTTTAAATCTCCCAAAATTGGAACCCTTGTGGAATTCATGTCCAAGTGCACCATAAACTAGCCTGATTGTCTTCTAGGAAAAATGCTCTTTGTTTTGGAGTAGCAATAAAAAGAACTCAGACAGTAATAAGGCCAACGAGGCCACCTCTGCCAAAAAGCTGCCTCCGGTTAAGGGGATGGTGTTGCGGGAAGCCAGACTGTAGGTGGGTACCCAGTCAAGGTAACACACTTTTCTCTCATCCTGATTTGATTTAAGCTTTGCTTAAAACCAATCAAACTGGAAGTGTTCACTGTCCACATCTATCAGACATACCCTCTTGGCAAGCTTTGATATGATGATGTTGTCTCATGGCTTTATTCAGGGCAATTTAGATGTCTTAATACTCACACTTAACCAGGTTGCAAGCACATGCTCTTATTGTTTCTCCTGGTGTACCTGATCTGCAGCCCTAATAAAATCAGCAGGGGTCAGGATAAAAAGTAGGCTTGGTGTGAAGAAACACTTTTCTCACCTTCCCCTCCCTCTCCACCCCCCCCCCAAATGTTTGAGATCCAGAGGTAAGTTTTCAAATGGGTAAAAACTCATGGGGGATAACAGAGGTGGTCAACTGGTGGGTGTCACTCCCCTCCTGCATGCAGGGAGCCTCAATGGAAAGGCCGTCAAGAGGGAATTCCTGTTGTAGAAAATATCTGTGTTTGTATTACAGGATCACAAAATCACTGAATCACTGAGGTTGGAAGGGACCCCTGGAGGTCATCTAGTCCATCCCCCCCCTGCTCAAGCAGGGTCATCTGTAGCCAGTTGCCCAGGACCATGTTCAGATGTCTCTTAATATCTCCAAGGATGGAGATTCCCTAACCTCTCTGGGCAACCTGTTCCAGTGTTTACAGTTTTCACAGTAAAAAAAAAAAGTGTTTCCTACTGTTCAGATGGAACCTGCTGTGTTTAAGTGTGTGCCTGTTGGCTCTTGTCCTCTCGCCTGGATACTACTGGGAAGAGCCTGGTTCTGTATTTACACCCTCCCTTCAGATACTTGTATACATTGGTAAGATCCCCTTCTCCAGGCTAAACGGTCCCAGCTGTCTTGGCCTTTGCTCACATGTGAAATAGTCCAGTCCCTTAATCATTTTAGTGGCCCTTTGCTGGACTCCTTCCAGTATCTCCACCTCTCTTGTCCTGGGAAGCCCAGAATGTGTGTGGCCTCACCAGTGATGAGTAGAGAGGGAGGATCATCTACCTCAACCTGCTGGCAACACTCCTGATGCAGCCCAGGATACTGTTAGCTGCCTTTGCTACATGGGCACACTGCTCACATTCAACTTGGTGTCTACCAAGGCCCTCAGGTCCTTTTCTACCAAGCTGCTTAAGAGTTGGGTGACCCTTAGCATGTACTGGTGCATGGGGTTGTTCTCCAGTTGCAAGACTTTGCACATCATCTTGTTGATCCTCATGAGGTTGCTGCCAGCCCATTTCTCCAGCTTGTTGAGGTCCTTCTGGAGGGCGACCCTCTGGTGTATCAGCCACTCCTCCCACTTTTGTGTCATCAACAAACTTGCAGATCACTAATAAAGATGTTAAACAGGATTGGACCCAGTATTGACCCCTGGTGTACACTGCTAGTTACTGGCCTCCAACTAGACTTCATGCCACTTCTCGTGACCCTCTGGGCCTGGCTGTTCAGCCAGTTTTCAGTCCACCTCACTGTCTGTTCCTCTAGCCCATACTTCATAGCTTCTCTATGAGGATCTTATGGGAGACAGTGTTGAAGTCCAGGTAGACTGTATCCATTGCTCTTCCCTCATCTAGCAAACCATTCGTTTCATTCATCATAGAAGTTTATCAGGTCGGTCAAGCATGATTTTCCCTTGGTGAAGTCATGCTGACTATTCCTGATGACTTTCTTGTCCTTCACGTGCCTGGAAATGTTTCCTAGGATTAGTTGCTCCAGCACCTTCCCAAGGATTGAAGGGAGGCTGATTGGCCTGTAATTCCCCGGGTCTTCCTTCTTGTACTTTTTCACGACAGGAGTGACGCTTGCTTTCATCTAGTCTTTGGGCACCTCTCCCAGTTGCCAGGATTGTCCAAAGATCATGGGGAGTGGCCTTGCAGTGTTATTAACCAGCTCCTTTGGCACTTACGGGTGCATCCCATCAGGGTCCATGGATTTACATCTGTCTAGGTTGCTGACCTCATCCTTTTCCAAGGGTGCATCTTCCTTGTTCCAGACTTTCCTCTGGTCTCTGGGGTCCCCTGCCTTGTTCAGCAACAGGCCTGCATGTTCCCTACCTTTCCTCTTGTCACCTCTGTACTTCTTGTCTCTGATATCCCTGGCCAGATTTAATTCCATTTGGGCTTTGGCTTTCCTATCTTCATCCCTGCATGTTGGGAGAGTGCCTCTGTATTTCTGCCAGGTTACTTGTCCCTCTTCCATCTTCTGTATGCTTCCTTTACGCATTTGAGTTTGGCCAGGAGCTCCTCATCCATGCAGGCTTGCTGGCATTTTTGTCCGACTTAGGGCGCTTGTTGGGATGGACAACTCTTGAGCTTGGAGGAGGTGATTCTTGAATATCAACCAGTTTTTCTTCCCTGGCTATCTGCCCCCCACCCCAGCTCTGTAGTCACTTTTGGTACTTTCCAGGTGGCCCTGTGGTATCGTTGGTGCCCACACAGAAGAAGCAGTGGGTAATAGTCAAAGGGTTGGATAAGCCTCACAGTCCCTCCACAACACCCTGGACCCAGGTCCCCAGCAAGCAGCGAATATCTCTAGATGATCAGTCAGGTGGGCAGACAGGTGCCTCTGTCTGCAGCAGTAGGGAGTGAACCACTGCTGTTACTTGCTGCTTCCTCCTGGGGGTCTTGTATGATTTAGCGTCAGGGGGTTCACATGATCTGCTTGAAAGTGTATCTGGCTCCTTGTCAACTTTGAGGGTGGTGAACCTATTTTGTAGCTGTAAGCCTTTAGGTGGAGCAGGAGCCTTCCTCTTGGTGCCAGAAGGCACCAGCTTCCATCCTTCACCTTCCCTGGAAGTTGCACTTACCATTATACTAGGGATGGGTGCTGTCTGGGTCTCTACTGCAGCTGGGGTCTGGGGGTCCCTGAGAAGACCCTGTCCATCTCCCTTTCATCTTCTCTGATGGTGTGCAGCATGCTGACTTTGTCCTGTAGCTCCTGCACTTGGTGACACAGCTCTTCAGGCTGGGTGTTGAGGGGAGTTAAAAGTGTCAGTGGGCAGGAATGGAAATAACTTAACTTTATGAGGGGAGGAGATGCAAAAAGTCCTCAATTTAAGAAGCCTTCAGACAAGGGTTCTTGGCCATGTGGAAGTCCAAGAGGTTTAGGGCATGTGTGTCCCACGTGAGGATGTGGTGACACCTGTGCACTGTAAGGTCTGACCACAGTGCCACTGCCAAGTGAGTGGCTGTAACCTCTGTCCTCTCCTCTTCAGAGAACCACCACTGCGAAGAGCCCGCGCCATCCCACCACGCAGAGCAAACCGCCCCCCTCCTCCGAGACAACGCCGCTCCTACACGACGCTGGTACACTGAGCCAGGACGATGCTGAAGCCTGAGCTGCTGGCCCTGGCACATTTCCCACAGGGACATGTCTGTGCTGAGGGTGAGACCTGCTTTGGATCCCCAGAGGTCTCTGGAAGGTGAAGTCGTCCTAGGCAACTCAGCAGTGACCCCGCACACCATGGCAAAGCCACAGGAGGGTACTGCTGCACCAGCACTCCCATGCCGGGGCACAGGAGTCCTCGTCCAGACATCTGAAACACAGTGTTCAAGAACCGTTGTCCCCAAGGAGCTGGTGTTTGCCACAGTTCCTCTCTCACCGTGGGCCAGCAAGAATGGAGATGGTCGCTGGCTGATCCGAGAAGTTATTTTGCAATTTAAATACTGCCCATCGCTAGGAATAAAAGGCACTTTAATTGGAGCCTTTAAAATAAATGAGGTTTGTATATGTAGCACTGATGGGATTTAGTGATCTTTTTAAAAACCACCATTCATCTCAGGCAAATGGGACTTGCTGTCCTGAAGCCACTTATGGTTTTATTGCCACTTGATGTGACTGGACTACACCACAAATCAATTCTGGGTGCTGTCACTTCAGTGATGTCTTTCCTAAAGGCTTCCCAGGGTGCATGGAGCCTGCCCTGGGTTGCTCCTGCCTTTGCATGTGTTGGAGAGTACAGTGATGACTTTTAAAGCCCCAATTCTGTGCCATGACCTTGCGCTCCAGCAATTCCAGTCCAGAGCCCTTTTACTTAGCTTCTCCTTGCTTTAGGTGATTGCATGAGATGAGCCTTGCCAAAAAACTCGGTGGTACATCTGACCTGTCACTCTGCTCCTGACAGACAGTTGTCCCTCCTGCCTGCTCAGCTGTCCAGGGTCAGCTCTTCTGGCCATGCATCGCCGGTGCTAGAGGCCACCACATCACGGAAGCAGGCAGGAGCTTGACCCTCTCCTTGAGCATTAACGAGGATACTTTTGCTTTTGAGACGGAGGAGGCTATGTGCAGTCATGAATGTAAAGATTGTCTTAGGAAGACTTAATGAAATTGCTGTGGATTTCTGAAATGAGGCCTTGGGGGATCTGGGGCTGGACGTTAATGGTGGGTGGGTGGGCTGTGGTCACTGTTTAGTGGGAAGGAAGCCCAAAGCCCAGGGATATTCTTGGTTAACTACAGATCAGTAGTTGTCTACCACACCTGCCTTCCCTGCTTCCAACCAGGAACCAGCCCTTAGGAAAGCCAAAATGGGCTGTGCTGGTGCCTCTGGCAAGGAAGAAACAGAATGTGTGGGGGGTCTCTGGTCTCTCTGGGACCAGAGGACTTGTTGCACTGTGTATGGCATGGGTACTGCTGTGAACTGGAAACCATTAACAATTGTCTAGGACAGCCCTGTGACCTGCTAGTGGGGTAAGCAATACTTTTATACTTTTCCTCTTACACCTCTGTCCCTCTTACTAGGCAGGATGAGCTAAAACCGACACCATCAGTTCCTATGCCAGTGCATTCCTGACTGGCCATGTCCCCAGTCCTGCAGCTGGGCTTCGGCTGTCTTATCATGGAAACAGTTGTGATACAGCCCAGATCACCAAGGGGGAGGGTAGCAGCTACCCAGAACTTGGTCCATAGGCTGAGTTTGCCCTAGATGCCCAAAGCGTGGCTTGCAGGCAGGATGGAACTAAGCCAAGTCCCTTCTTGGGGCCAGATCTGCTGGATTATTTCTGTGGCACTGGTCCTCTCCACAATTATCCACCTGCAAACAGTGGCTCACAACCTACAGCCTCAGCAAGTGGCGACTGAAATGGGAACAGGGCAGAGGCACCGTCTCGGGCAAGGCACCACAGGACGCTCACCCTGTCACCTCGCACGAATAAGACCCAGCAGCATTGGGCAAAACTAACGATAGATCAAAGATAACCGTCCTTGGGCTCACCTGCTTGAGGCTTTAATGACGTACTGGTGCTAATTGCTGTTGTACAGGTGAAAACAAGTAAAATACTGGAATACTGGTCCTAGCGCAAGCTTGGTTTTTGTCTTTTCAGGAAAAATACGTTGCAAGAGCTCTTATTTTTCCACAGCAAGCCTTTGCCTGGGCGGGGGGGGCCGGGCCCGGGGGGCTCGGCGGGCTCGGGCCGCTGCAGCGCTGGGCGCGGCCGCCGGGGGGCGCCGTGGTGCCGCGCCGGGCCGGGCCGAGGGAAGGCCCCGGAGCGCCCTGGCGGGCGGGAGGCCCCGGGCACGGCGGGCTCGGCGCTTGCCCCCGGCGTCCCCTGAAGCCGCGGGGGGACGTGGAAGCCCGGGGGCCCCCCGGGGCCCCCCCCCGGGGCCCCCGGGCGGCCTTGCCCCTGCCCGGGGGTTGCACGCCCGCCGGTCCCCCCCGGCAGGGGGGAAACCGGGGTGGGGATGGAGCCCCCCAGCTCCTGCGCTGCTGACGGCCCGGGTGGGCGCAAGAAGCCCCTGCAGGGGGGCCGCTTGCCGCCCTCAGCAGCCGCTGCCCGCCCGGCTCCCCCGCGGCCAGGCCTGCTCGATCGCGGAGGCCGCCTCCGGGCGCCCCGCCCACCTGTGGCTGCTCCTGAAGTTTCCAATTCATTTTAAAATGCTTCTCATAACCCTCGAGTCCTTCCCTGGCCCTGACTTATTCTCCCTTGCCAATGTGCTTTGCTTTTGTACACAGTGTTCAGGGCTGCTACAGCCCAAACACCGACAAGGCACAGCCAGCACCCCTGCTGCACTGCACTCCCGCCCTCCCCTGCTCCAAGCCGGGTTAAAGCCTTTAACATTCTCCCAAGGATTTTAATTGGCCTCCACAAGCTCAGTAATTATCACAACAATCTTATTTTACTGTGCAGAGCTTTATGAGCTTCCTGTCACCCAGCCTGGCGCAGCCGTGGGAAGACAAAAATGGGCCATCTCCATCCAGGGGGTCACCTTGGTGCCTCCCGCTGTGAGCAGTTGGACTTTTGGTCTGGGCAGCAGTGCAGGTGGGGGGAATCAGGAGATGAGGGGGACTTTCAGGGCTTGGTGTCTACTTTGCCTTCCCCCACTGTGACAGAGCCCCCACCAGCTCCTCTGGAAGATGGACCGGAGATAACATAACCCTTCTCATTTGCACTGGGGATAGGGTGCTTTTATAAATGCAGCACAGGAGCTTTTCCTGTTCCTTTTCTCCAGCCCTGTCCTGCCTTCCCTGAAGCACAGACAGCCCAGCTGTCCTCTGGGGCTGCAGGGCCAGGGAGGGGGCTCAGACCCTGCTCAGACCCTCTTGCCCCAGGGGCAGCCTCTGTGTTATCCCATCCACCTGTGCTCCAGTGCTCCCAGGTGCCCATCATTGGTTGTGCTGGGTTAAAATGCCGGCAGGCACAAGAAGCTGTGGTTTGAGCCTCAGCGTGTCTTTGCTCTGCTTTTCCTTGTTGCATTCAGATTTGCTCCTGAGCACTCGCAAGCTGTGGCTCTGGTCCCCTGCACGCAAGATTCTTCCAGCAGTGAGAAAATCCTCCAGCATCGCAGGGTGGTGAGTGAGGCTGCTGCTGCGGGGGTTGTGGGCAGGTGTGTCTCCAGGGGCAGAGCTGTGGCTCTTAACTGCTTAAAAACCTCAAAACACACCAAAAAAGCACTGTGTAGCTGATGCTGTTGCAGTTATAGGGGTGGCGTCATGAGTTTGATGGGGAAGTGTTTTTCTCCCTGGCAGCTATAGGGGACCAAGCTTTATGTGCACGCTGCCAGCGCAAGGCCACAGTGTGGGACTGCAGGGCCCAAAGTCCAGCCAAGAGGTGCTGGGGAGAGATGAAGTGAACTGTGGCACCTGGTTTCTCTTGCAGTTTGGCCACAATGAACCTCTCTGGGAGGAAATAGCCAGAGGGAGGACAAAAAGTTCATGTGATTTTGGAGAGCCCACATGGCCTGCCCGTGCCTGGACACTGTGGGGTTTGCCTGTGCTCCTGTTCTGGTTGGATTTAACCCTGTCTCTGGCAGGGATCTCTGCTTTGTCACATTGTGTTGCAGGACTTGGGTCCTGGCTGAGCATGTGCAGCTGAAACCAGCATTCTTCCTGTGTGCAAGCTGGGGGTTCAGCCTGGGCCCCCTTCTCTAGGCTGTGCATGGGGATCTTCCCTGTTTTAAGCCCTTTCTCAGTCTGACACCGAGCAGAAAGTGTTTTTCTGCTCCGTGCCGCAGTGCTGGCGCGAGCGGTGCCCGGCAGCCCTGGCCCTCAGCTGCCCTCTGTGCTTGGCCAGCACAGTGCTCTGCGCAGCCGTCTGCCGCCTTGGCTGCCGACCAGCCTGCCTGAGAGGTGCCCCTGCTGCAGAGATCTCTGCCCGCATCCCTTCCCTCGCAGCACGGTGGAGGGGCAGTGCTGGCCGACCCTGGCATCGCCCCCAGCATGAGCTGTGCCATGGGTGCACTCTCCACACGTGCAAACGTCTTGAGAGCTGTTTCGAGCGTGTTATCGTTGCAGAAAGCCAATAAGGGCTGCTGGGCTTTGGCAGTGAAGTCTCTGCTCCCAAGTGTGTGTTGGATGTTGGAGTTAAACTTTATGGTATTCAATGCCTCATTTAAAGAGCATGACTAAATGTCTTTACCTCCTGTTTGTGAGGACACAGGAGCTTAATTTTATCGCCTCACTAGTCACCAGAGTCGGGGCTGGACCGTTTCTGGGAAAAAGCCTGTGCGTGCACAAGCTCCTCTACCCAGGGCTGTCAGAAATTCTCATGCCCTTCAAAAAGGGAAGGAAAAAACCATAATGTACTCCCTGCTTTGAGCAGTTCCTTTTACTGAGGTGCAGTTGTGTCCTGGCAGCGAGAGCCACAGCCTTAGTCCCTCACACGGAGTATCGGGGATGCTCTCTTCAGGATGCCCCACTCTTGCTGCTGTTGGCACGGGGCTCCCTGAGTCACCCTGCCATCACCTTCCTGTGGCAGTTCATGTGCCGAACCCTGTCTCTGTTGGGGCAAACCAGACCATGGCTCTGTATCAAGTCCCTGTTTCCCTTTCCCATTGCCATGCGGGGAGGTGCCCGGTGGGGAGATCCCGCTGCAATCTGGGGCTGCGGGGCTTGCAGTGGTGAAGTTCAGCCGGCATGGAGCCAGGGCTCCCTGTGCTGGGTGGCTCCCTGGGAGCGCTTGTTTTCTGGAGCAAGAGAAACACTTCCTAAAAAGGAGCAGTGAGATGGAAAATTGATACCAAATGGTGATATCAGTCCCTTGAGGAACAAGGTTCGATCTCGCAACCCGTGGTTCCTGGGGGTTAGGATGCAGGCACACAATGCTATTTTAGAGGGATTTTTTTTTTTTAAGTTTATTATTTTTTCCCCTTTTGTAAGTTCATGATTTTCCCAGACACAAGCTGGCTTTAGATTTGATGCTGATGGCACAGGCTGCCGCTTTGGATGCGTGCAGTGTCTGCAGGATGAGGAGGGTCTGCAGAGCTGTGCCTGGCCCTGTTCTTGCTCCGGCTGCTTCATGGGTCCTGTAGGGCCAGGGACCATCCCCAGCAGCTGACACTGGACTGGGGGCTTTGCCAGCCCCACATGGTCGCTGTTGTCAGGTAGAGGCAATCCTCAGCAGGCAATAGCCATGCTGGGGGCTGCCGGCCTGGTTCCCAGACTGGTGATCCTTCCCATTGCTGCTCTCTACCCTTGTGACTGCAGATGCTGCTGTTGAGCACTGTTTCTGGGGGTATCCAGCTGAATTTCTGGGCTTAATAATATTGCTTGTGGCTGCACTGCTCTGTTAAAAACCCCACCTCTCTACATGACCCAGCTGCTTTCTGTCTCTTCCACCCAAACAGGTTTCTGGACCCGTTCTTGTAGGAAATTGCCTGCTGAGCCACCAGTTCTGCAGACAGGAGGCTTCACCTTGTGCCCTCAAACCACGGGGCTGTGGGTCATGGTGTCCATCTGCATGTGGTGCTGAGCTCAAGGCATTGCATGGGCCTGGCATCCGTGGAGGGGAGGGAGCTGAGCTTTGCAACTGAGCTTCCAGGGAAGGAATTTTCAGCAACTACAGATCCCATCCCCAAAGACTGCATTTCAAGGAATTACCCTCTTTCCCCTCACTGCAGACTTCCTCTGCTTTTCCAAGTAAGTCTCTGGCTTGGGGCCATGTATGTAGAAACCAGAGCAGAGCAGATCCATGGGAACATTGGGGCCTGGAGGTTGGTGCTGGCCAGGTTCAGAGTGCATGGCTCTTATCTGCATCAAATGCCCCTAATTAAGACGCTGAGCCGTTCCCTCTTAGCTATCTCCCTTGTGAGCACCATGTTTCCAGCACACTGGATGCCACGAGGAGCAGTGAAACCACCTTCAGTACTGACAAAAATAAATGGTGATCAGGATTTTTTTTTGAGTGCTACTTTAGCAAATAGCAGTTCCCAGTGTTGGTAACTCAGTCGCCTCGCTTGTGGGACTCTGGCAGGGCTGCTCTGGGTCCAGATGTCCTGAGCATCCTGGAGGGGTGGTCCTGTAGGGGAGGTCCCCTGTGGGATCCATCTCACTGGCATCCCAATAACCAGCTAGCTTGTCTGACCCCATGGGGAGGCACAGTCCAAGGGGCAGTCCCTGCTTGCCTGCAGAGAGCTGTCGAACAGCCCTGCGTTTGCTCTTCCCCCTTCTCTAGAAGATGCTCTGTGCCCAGCACTAATTTCCATGCTCTGGGGGGGAGCGTTGGGGGGGGCTCTGGCTGGGCTGCTGAGGAGGCAACTCATCTCCCCGGCAGCCAGGGCTGAAGGCAGGGATCACGTTCCGCCCCCACCCCGCTTAAACAGTGTTCAGTGCCCTGGTGGGTACATCCCCGGAGACATACCTTGTGGATTTTCTTTGGCTCATAAATATTCCCCTGCCCTCCCCAGTGCTCCTGGCAAATAAATTATCTGAAGCTACGTTTCCCCATTTCAAAGCCTTGTGAAGGAAACCAGAAGGTTTAGCAGCCCTGGCTGTCTGGAGTACCTCACATACCATGCACCCATTTGCATTTGATCTACTTCATCCTGTGTTAAGTAATCCTTGAAAGCCGCAGTGGGTTACAGGCCTTCTGCGTGCCTGTAAATCACTGGGGCATGTCACATGCTGTAAATGAGCAGGTACAGAAGTGCGCCCTACTCCTTAATCTGATCTGAAAGGTCCCCCTGCCCCAGAAAGAAACCATCCTTGTTAAATCAGAAATGCAGCTTGCTGGGCTGGGATCATTAAGGATGGTGGGGTGGGAGTGTGCCTGGCCTGGGAGGTGCGTTCCCATGCAAGGATGAGCTGAGGGCTCACCTTCAGGGGCAGCTCCCTAGGGATACAGTTTGGGGATGGTTTTGGTGTTCTCCAGGTGCCTGCAATGCGCCTTGGACTGGGTGCTCCTGGTTCCACCTTGCCCGCATCCTCCAGGACCTCCCTCGCTTGCCCAGTAACAGGGGTTGCCCTGCAGCTAAATGCACATTCTACACCTCCCACTTGCTCAGTTTTGCTTTCCATCACTGGAATTCTCCTGGGATGGAGAAGGAGCCCTGCCCCATGCAGCAGTCCTGCCTCGTCCCCTGGCTCCTGCTGTGCAATGGGGTCTTAAGTCCTTGAGTTTGTGTGACTCCACAGGTCCCATGTGCAGCCAGGCTGTGGGCTCTCTCCCTTATAATAAATCAAAGATTATTCCCCTCTTCCCCATCACCTCCCCACAAAGGTTGCTATTGCTCAGCTGTGGCCTGACTTTAATTATGAAATAAGAGCAGCCAGGGCAGGCACTAGGTGCTGTTAATTGGCTTTCCAGGAAAGGTTTCAGCAGAGAAAGTTTAACACACCAGTGATCGATTCGCTTGGTGCCTCGTGCATTAGCTCAGCCTGACGCAAGCCCTCTGCCAGGTCCTAAATTCAGTGTACTGGGTGGCATTTGCCCAGGAGCCGCGGCCAGCCTTGAGGCTCCAAGGTACTTTTCCCTGGCTAATTGAAGCCTCGAGGGCTTGGAGCTCCCCTGTCTGCAGTGGGATGGATTTTAGCTGTTGAGAACAAATTCCAAGGGGGGATGCTGAAATAAAGCAGATGGGATGATTCTGGAGGTCAGAGCGAGGGAGAGGATGCCCTGCCAGGCATCATGTGATGAAAACGTACTTACTGCTTCAGCAGCTGTCAAAAGCCTGAACAGATGAGGCAAGGTGCCCAAGGAGTGTACAGGGATCTCATTTACCTGGTAATTAATGGAAATCGTGAAACAAATCAACACATGCTCCCTATGGAGAGCTTCATGCTCCGGTTTCAAACCGCTGATGGAGAACTGGGTAGGGCTTTGATTACGAGAGCAGTAAGTGCTGCTGTGAAGCTGAGACAGGACTTGGTCCCCACCGCCCTGTCGCTGATGGAGGTCCTAGTGATTTGAGGGATGTCCTTCCCCGCCCATGTGCTCCCCGGACGATGTGGCTGTGGGATGCCTGACCCTACCTGTGCTGTTAGGGCACTGCTAATTGCTCTGCCCCCGCAGTGCATGGGGGGGGCTTGCGGTGCTGCCTGCCACTGGCACAGGTGCCTTGACTTAAGGCTGAAGAGCAGGAATGAAGATGTTATGATGAGGCCCATCATCTCCCTCTGATCCCGCTTGGCTGAACATGTCACAGCTGATTTTCCTGGTCCAGCCCTCCCGCCACGCTTCACGAGCACCCTGTGCACCAGCCCTGCCAGGAGAGGGATGTGGATAGGAGCCTGAGCTGGGGACTCGGTGTGCCCTTTTGTTTTCTCCTGTAGAGAAAGCTCATCCCAGTACAAAGTGCTGTGCCATTTTTTCTTGCAAGTTAATTAAGTTGGCTCAGTTTAAATATTAAAAATGCTGTTCTCTGATATTTTCCTCCTTCCAGAGCAGCGACATGCCGCTCTGCAGTGTGCTCAGATGGGAGCAGGCATGCTTTGTCTGATTCAGGGATTTAAGGATGAGAGAAGGTTTTGGTTCCCCATCGTCTTGTTTATTCACTGCGTGCAAAATTTTTTTGCAATACAAAATCTTGCAAACAATTAATGCCAATCAGACTTGCTGACAGCCCAACCCCGGCTGAGCTGTGTGCGGCAGCGTCCAGGCCCTGCCTGCTCCTGGGTGCTTCCAGGGAGGGGAACCAACCCCAAAATAGCAAAGGCGAGCGAGTAACTCACCTCCTTGCTCCCCTCCTGCCAGTAGTTACCAATTGCTATAATCCCCGAAGCATAAGGTTTATGATCTCTTCCAAAAATTTTATCTGAATGTTAACTGTATTCTGAGGTATAGTAAATGCCAAATCCCCCTTGAATCTTGCTAAAAATATAATTTTAAAATATGTAAACGACCTTTCTGCCTTTCTAAGAAGCTCCTGGCTTCTGGAAATTAAAAAAAACCCAAACAAACGAAAATACTTGCTACTGGATAAAAATATGTAGCCCTTGAGCTTGCGTGGAGGGCTGTGATGGAGGTGGGCCAGGTAAGGATCCTGCCCCTCCTGGACCTTTTGCAGGCTGGACTTCAGCAAATCATTGAACCACTGTAGTAAAATCTCTCCCAGATATCCTGACAGGAGAAACTGCAGAAATGCTGTCTGAGGAATTGGTGGGCTCTCGCTGTCTTTGATATCGCTCACATTATAATTAAGAGATAATGTCAATAGAATAAAACATTGTCGCAGGATAATGGTCTCCTGCTGCTACAGGAGTGTCAAGGCGAAGTCAAATCATTTATCAAAAATGAATGTTGAGGCGAGTCTGGGACATTTGTTTTCACAGCAAGAGGCATTAATCCTGGGCCAACAATATTCCAACGCTTTTATTTCTCCTGTGCCCGGTGATTGATGCCAATGCATCATGGTGCCTGTGAGCCGCGGGTGCGGCTGAGCGATGGGCTCTCATTGCAGCAGCATTGACCAGGTGAATTTTGACTTGTTGAAACCCATGATAGTAAATTGAGGAGCGCTGGATCATGCGGTGGTGTGTCAGTAAGTGTGATTTTTATTTCTAAAGTTGAATAGTGCTCTGTGTGTGTTGACTCTGGCTGGCTGGGGTGCATTTCGGGGCTGTGCCTGCCTTGCTGCTGCAGCTGCTGGAGGGCTGCTCATTCATTAAACCATCCATGGCTAATCTCGGAGCCTGCTCTGACTTCACATCACTTCAGAGGTTTTTCAGGGCCTCCCTCTGCACATTCGGGCTGGCCATGCCCCTCTGGCCAGGCTTGTCTGGAATCTCGGCACGGGGCTGAGTAGCTTGCTGGCTTTATGTATTTTTTGAAGCGCTGCTGAGTATAAATACCCACAGCCCAGCCAAGGTGAGTGTCTGTGGATCCAGGTCCTTTGGCAGAGGCTGGGGCAGCCTCAGCCCCATCCCTGGCACTGCCGAGGACTGGGAGAATGGCTGCTGCCTGAGGTGACACCCGCTGCCACGGCTGCCTCTGGGGCTGGGGAGAGGAGCAGCCTCTGCAGTCCAGCCTCAGTTTGCATTAGAAGTTGTGAGGTCAACACTTGAAATTAAAGATGTATAAGTGCCAATTAGACTCAAAATGAAGTCCCAGGAGGGTGTACAAAAAGCCCTTCCAGAATTTTTTTTTCTTTCCTCCTGGATTTGTTAGTGGAGAGAACTGCACATCTAGCAAACATTTGGGCTGCAGAGGAACACAAGTGCTTTGTACTGTCTCCAAATGGTAAATCTGTTTTTCTGAAGCAGCCACTGGTACCTTGTACACAGAAGCTGCCTGTTGGCACAAGCACGTTTGATTCTGCGAGCCCCCAGCCTCTGTGGGGAATGGTCCCCTCCGCCAATATGCTCTCCACAGCTCCATGCCTTTTGCAGGAGAGGCAGGGGGGTTAGGCTGGAGCATAACTAACTGTATCTCCTACACAGGGTGGTGCTGGAAGAACTAATTGGAGCTGATGTCATTAGATAGGGTTACTCTTAAATTGTCCCCTAGCACTGCACTAGTCTCAAGGTCCTGAATGGGATGGAAGCCCCGTGGTGGCAGGCAGTGTCTGGACGACCAGCTCGGTTAACTTGTCCTCTCCCTGGGCCGTTAATCCTCCATTGCAGTACATTGCATCGGGATGCCGTCAGCAGCTTGGACACAGGACAAGGATTGGGGTGCACATGGACTTTTGGGTGCAGACTCTTTCTTTTGAAGCTCTGGGTGGTCCTGGTATCCCTGCAGAGTGAGGGAAGCTGCTCCCTTTCCCAATAACTCCCAGCTGTGTGCCTGATCACCTGAGCTGAGTTTGGCAGCAAGGCCGGCTGCTGGGGGGGCCAGCAGAGCTGACTGTGCAGCAGCAGGCAGGAGGAGAAGTGCCCTTGGTGGCTGAGCAGCAGCAGAGCCCTGCAGAGGTGGCCAGGGTCAGGCACTGGCCATGCTGGTGCGGTGATGGTCAGTGCTGCAAGTCTGAAACCGTGTCCTGGGTGTAATGAGATGCAGATTCACTAGGGTTTGGTGCATTCTCAGTCATTTTTATAACCTTCCTCTATAGCTGACTGCTCTTATAGTGCTTGCAACTATAATTATGCTTCTGTGTAGCATCGGGCAGGTTAACTAAAGAGGGGAGGGAAGAAACTATGCACCTTCTGGGCTGGTGTTAAAGTCTGAGGCCAGAGAGCTCCAACTTGTTTGAAAAGGGACACTTTCCACTGCTGCTTACCCACTTACCCTTGGAGAGCAAGCACTGAGACCAAGCTCAAATACAAGATGGGTACTTGAGAAAAAACCAAAAGAAAGCCTTGCCCTGTAGCTGCCAACCCCAGCCTGAGGCATAGAGAGCTCCTGCACACGTTGTTATCCTGGCAGCCACAGCCGTGTGGTGATTTAGCCAGGAAATGATTCACTCCAAATGAAGGATGCTCAAGGGCATCCTGAGACCCTGAAGCACCCTGTGCTGGGCATCGGAGAAATGCAATTGCATGTCAGGGTCTGTATGTGCAGTTCCTCTCCTGCACCAAGGTCTGTTCCTGCTGCAAACACCAATAAAGATGTCAAGCCGATACGTGCGGGGAAATAAATCACAGCATTTTTTTTCCTGCCCAGAGCATCAAGGTGTCTTCTGGTGTGGCGTGGGGGGAGCAGAGGAGAGGCGGGCTGTGACTGCAGGTCTGTGCTGGGAGCAAGAGCTCCCGTGTGCTGCCCGTGCTGGGCACAGCCGCTCGCAGCCCCGTCGTGCTGACTGCCATGGCTGTGCGCAGCCACCGACCTGGGTGTTTGGGATGTGACCACCAGCTCGCTGCAGAGGGGCTGCGTTGCGCTGCTGAGCCACCCATCACCATGGCCTCGGGAGGGATATGAAAGTCCTCACCTGAGAGGCTCTGTGTCCACTCATTTTCCCTCTGTGCTGCAGGAGGACCTGACTGTAAGATATTACCATTGCCTGAGAGTGGTCAAAGAAAAAAAAAAAAAAAAAAGGTGGAAAAATGAAAATGATGAAGTGCTTTGAGCCAGACCTTTGCTGTCAGTGTGAAACAGCAAGCCCTGATTTAAACAGCCCCTTCAGTAACTGACCTACACCGAACAAATCCATTTACAGTGTCTTGTTTCTCCTCACTGTTTAACTACCAGAGTTCAGAGACGATTCCTTAAATGTTAATGGTGCAGGAATTTGGAAACTTTCCCAGAGTTGCTAGGGGAGCTGTGCAGGAATATGTCTGCCGTGCTTATGCAGTTCAATTTCCTGCTGAACATCAGGCGGGCTGTTCTCGCCTACTGCTTTGTAATTAAAGTGCTGAAAGACCATCACTCTTTGAGGTTGATCGTGCTCAGATTCACCCCCTGGGCGAGGTCCAGCTTTGTGCCTAGCTGCAAGGAGGGCAGGTTGCAAAATATATGAAGACACGGTCCTAGCCTGCTCTCGTCCTGCTCCTGCTGTTCCACGGCTTGGATGGGGACCGAGGACCAGTCTCTGTACCCCAGACAGACAGTTTGATAGACCCCACGGGGCTTGAGTCCACATCTGATCTCTGCTGCATCCCTTGTGCTACCATCTGTGGATGGTGCCTGTTGCTCAGGGGACAGGGTGAGGGGTTTGCCCCCATCCCTCGAACAGCTTGTTCACAGGGGCTTGGCATCAGGAATCTAGCAGGTGAAGGTTGCACACCACGGATATGCACAAGCCTGACCGCTGGAGTAAGTTTGGGCCGTACCTGAGGGTGTCAGTACTTCTCAAGAGTTCTTTTCCAGAGGAGAGTAACTAGCTTTGGGCACGCTAAAATACAGGGTTTCATCAAAGCTGAGCTCAGGGTACCAAGCCTTGGGTGTGTGTCAGCCTGAAAGGTTGCAGTTTCTCTTCTCCCTTCGATGGGGTGGGTGTGAATGTGAATGCATTGAATACCTGGGGCTGGAGGGCAAAGGGTAGAGCCCCATGCCTGGACATGCAAAGCCTCTTCGTCAGACCATGCCCACAGCAAAGAGGTGGCCGTGCCTGGGGCACCCTCCTGCCCGCAGGCACCCTGGAGCTTCTGGTGTCCAAGCCAAGGGATGCCCTGCCAGGGTCACCAGCACCTCCCTTCTGTGGTGGGAGGGGGATGGGCCCTGGTTTGGGGGCAGGGAGAGCCAACCATCAGCACCGGGGGAACACACTCGCCACAGACACGGCTGGTGAAAGCAAGGGCTTTAAAAGGAGCCACTAGAGCTGGGCTGGCATGTCCTCCTTCGGCTCTTTCGACACTAAACTTGGATCTGACTCCTTCCACCGTCTCGTTAAGAACAAGTGCTTGGCCCAAGTTACATGGCAAACTTTGATGTTTTAAGAATTGATGCCTTTTTCTTCTAATAACTTAAGCTGTCTAGTTTATCAGAGACATATGGAAAGTTTATTACATACTTATTACAGATCCAGCAAAGTGAGCTGACTAATGAATCTGATTTTGCTTTTTTTTTTTTTTTTTTTAAACCAGGACTTGGCATGAGTCCCCTCTGAAAGGGATAGCTTTGGGTCGAGAAGTAAATCACCAGAAGTTTTTTCCCCTCTGTCCTGAAAGTTCAGCTCAGCAAAAGCCATAGCGTGTCTGATTTGGGGGTGGAAAGTGAGGCGCAGGTGGAAATCAAGGGTTTGCAGATTTATTGTGTTGTCCCATGATGACCCCAGCAGTACGCAGCACTGTGGCACCCTCGGTGCTGCCAGCTCCCTACCACCATCCTGCCCACATCGTGGGCAAGGAGCATGGACAGGCTGCCAGGACAAATTGCATGAATTCATGGGAAACCATTGTTTTGTGGCTTAAAACAATTTGGGTTTTATTAATAAGTAGTAAGGGCACAACTGTCCCGGGGGCCAGGTGGCTCTCAGGTGGCCTGCAACAGCCGGGGCTGTGAGGGTGCAAACCTGCACGTGGCTTTCGTTGGCCGAGGGAAGTGTTAAACTCTTTGCAGGCTGCTCTGGGCGAGCTCAGCCGGGTGCCAGGTATGAGAGAGTGGAAACACAGCCTCACGCTGGCCGCCCTCCAAGCCCTGCTGCCGGGGGACGCTCCCATCCTTTGCAGGGGTGGCAGAGCTCCTGTACACACCGTCCTGGTGCAGTGGAGCAGCCACTGCCCTGAGCAGCCCCTTTCCCTCACCCGGGCGCCTGCCTGTGCACAGCTCTGCTAGTGTTTTTAGGTTGAAAATGATGTGTTTCTGTTCTGTTGCTGTGCTTGGACTTGTAGGGCTATGCTCAGTGAGGATGGCCTGCATGTGTGTCCCATCCTCCTGTGCATCCTCTGGCTGTGCCTGGTCCTCTCCTCCTGTGCCTCTCCTCCTGTGCATCCTCCATCCCTTTCAGTCCCGGGTGCAACCCTCACATCTCTGAGCTGATGCCACAGTTTCACACTTTTAGCACAAACTGTTTCTTGCCCTCAGAAGATGCTCCATCCCTTCCAGTGCTGCCCTGGTAACCCTAGTGCACATCTCCTTGGGTCTCTCTGGGCATGAATTTTGGGTTTTCCCTTTGTAAGAACCACTCACTTCAGCTTTGTGCTCATTTGATTAATGAATTCAGTTGGTTATAACTGATATTATTGTTGGTTTTCCACTGCTCAAAATATCTGCCTGTATCTTTCCTCTGCTGCTCTGCAGTTTACAGTACCCGCTGGGACGATGACAGCAGCACTGCAGAATGCAAGTGTTTTTGGCTGGGCTGTTGTAGTTTTACTCTCTTGCCTTGCATAATGCAGAGATCTTCAGGCCAGCTCCCATGCTCGTCCTGCTTTACAGCTGGCATTTTGTGGCTTGGTGCGTCACCTCATCTGGTGGCCATTTCCACCCCCCCACCTGCCCCCTTTACATCTCACACGCTCTGTGTTGTGTTTCTACCATCTATAGGCAAAATCTCTTCCTCTGACTCACTACGTGGTGCTTTTTCCCCCCTTCACTCTGCTAACTTTGGCATAATTTCCTAGTGCTGTAAGCGTTGTAGGGGGTAGCACATACAGGGCACTTCTCTGGGAGAGGTTTTTCTCTGTACCACACTAGGGACAAGCCTTTGCTAGTTTTTCTCCCTTGCTATTTACTTCTCCTACATCTACATTCCACTTTTGTGCGACATAAGAGGTGTATTTCCCTGCAGAGCCTGGTAAATCATCTCTCCTCTAGGCTCAGCCTCTTCCCTGGGTCTCTTTGTAGACCATGTTCACCGGCTTTGAACACATTTGCAGGTCTTGGCAGAGCCGGAGCTTGCCTGCAAGGGTGCTCAGTGAGCAAGGGATGAATTTTACACCACACCATCTCTGCAGCCCTTTCTCCTTATGGCTCCGTACCCTGAGCGCTGGCTGAGCCCGAGGTTGATCTGCTCTGTCCCTCACCCCAGCTCTTCCTCTACAGCAGCTTCGTGCATCTCTTAAACTTGGATCCTCACAACATCAGCCATCTGGTGCGTTTTAGCAATAAAAAGAGCTATTGTTTGCCTGCAGTCGTGTTCTGGCGAGGTAGCTCTGCTTCTGGAGCACTCTGCGGGTTTTCCAAGTGTCCTTCTGCTCTGCTGGCAAGTGCAGGTGCGTTTGGAGCAGCCTTTGTCCCTGACAGAGGCACTGCTCAGATTTTCTTTTCTTGTTTTTCCTTGTCTATTCATAATCCTGAAGTTTCCCACAGTGAGCCTACACTGAGAAGTGCCCCCATCCTTTGGCAGGGACAGGACTTGGGGGTGCCCCTGGCTATCTTTTCATGGGAGCAGTGTTCGGAGATTTGGGCTTGAAATCTTAGCGTCTTTTATAGCGTTAAATCTCTTAATGTCCTTTAGCATCAAAGCCTTCCTCAAAGTCAGGGTCTTGGTCAAAATGCAATGCTCAGAGCACGCCCCTTGGGAAGCTACACGTAGAGGAAAGCAAGGGGTTAAAAGCAGAGCCCTGTTGCCAGCTGGGGACACTGGTGCATGACAAATGTGGCTTTTGCATTTCCCTCAGCAAATGAGCCCATAGTCAGCCTAATTTCAGAGAGAGCCGCCTCTGAACCAGAGTGACTCAGAGGAATTTATTTTGCGAACCGGGTGGCTGTGTCTGGCGGGGCTGCGGCAGCCGCTTGCAGGTTTAATTTGTAAATGCTGACACATGGCATTTCCTCACCGTCTTGTTGGGAAGGGCGGCGTGTCTGCCGGCACTTCCAATTTGTCACTGTCAGGACTGGCCCCATCTCCTGCTCGTCTCTGAAATGTCTTCTGATCGGTGCCGGGGAAGTTATTGGCACATAATTTATCATTTAATATTACCAGAAGGGTTTCTTCTACAAACATCCCCCAAATGATTATCCAGATTATGTTAGGTAGCTCTTCCCCTCACCTGCAAAGATCTCTCTCGGCGTCTGTTTGGTGCTCTGCTGTGGTGCTGGGGAGAAAAACTGCCCTTGATGTGACGTCTCCTTTACCAGAAAGCCTTGATGAACCAGAGGCTGCCCCAGTGCTGCACCTTCCTACACCCCTGCTCTTGCAGATGATGTTACATTAGGGATTTTTTCAGGACTGCACCTTCCCGTTCACATCTCTCATCAGGCAGCTGGGGAAACATTTCCCCAGACCTTATTCCCCTCTATGGAGGAAGGATTTGGGGGTGATTCAAGGCCACCAAGGTGTGTGGACACCCTTGGATCGTGCAAGGGGGCTGGTACTGGGGTGTTGTGTCCCTTGGAACAGGTATCTTCTGCACTGCTCATGCTGGTGGTGGTGGCAACTTGCTCTGCATGGCAACCAGGGGAAGCAATCCTGTCCCCAAAGGCTGGCACAGGGAAGGGACATCCCTGTGAAAGTTGGGGGCAGAAGGCACCTGGGTCTCTGTTATGGTTGCCCTCCAGTGCAGAGGAAGGGGCTGGTCCTGATGGTTCCCAGCTCCTGCTGGTGTTCAGCAGGACCCAGATGCTGCTGGAGCACTGCATGGGCTGTGGTGCAAGCACAGGAGGAGGCAGTTGATTTGCATATGGCTTTCCCCAACTTGCAGCCGAAGGCAGGACACAGCAGTTGCTTTTGGGGCTAAACGACAGTATTTCTCAAAAGGGGCATCATAAAAATGTCTTTGCATGTGCTTCCATAGTGACCAAGGCAGATCTGCAGGGTGGCATTTGCAGTGCTGTGAGCCGCGTGCCTGCTCCTACCAGCAGCCTTGGTCCCAGCCCTGGTGCAAGCATGGCAGAGCTGGCAGGGGGAGCTGGGTGCCATGCTGGTGTGCACCAGCCTGGCCGTGGGCACCCGCATCTGCAGGATGCTCAGGGGGATGGTGGTAACACCCGGCTGGTAACACCCACTCGTCTCAAACTGTGGCTTTCCTCCCTGACTCTCTAAATTACGTCTTCCTGCAAGGTGCCCAGTACCTCTGCAGCTCCAATGCACCTTGGGGCGGTGTTAACGCTGCTTCTGCTCATGGGCTTGGCCAAGATCACAGAATCACAGAATCGCAAGGGTTGGAAGGGACCTCGTGAGATCATCTAGTCCAACCCCAGCTGCAGCGAGGATGAGCCCTGGGACTGTGCTGCATCCCTTGTGGGGATGGGACACGTTCCCCCGGCACAGGCCCTCCGCTCGTGCTTGTCTCGGCCACCACTTGCTCCAGCTCCTCCTTGGCTGCAGCCGTGCAATCAGTTAAAACCCCAGCTGGCGCCCTGACTGGCACAGGGCAGCTTTTCTTGGAAGCTGGCTTATGGTTTTATAGTTCTGCTTTATTAGACACATGAAAGTGATTGTTGTTGTTGTTGCTGTTTTATGAGCCAGACTTCAAAGGACGCAATTACGCAGACTGGGCAAAGACCTGCTGGTATCTCACAGAGAACTATGGAAACCCCCTTCCCTTCAGAGCCCATTCCGCAGCTAGGCTGCACTTCTGTTATTCTGATTTAAATTTCTGGTTTCTGGGGAAGAGCGCAGTCAGACAAGGTCTTTGGTGCCTGTGGTCATTGTTGCCTTCCTTGGCTGGATGTCCTTGTCCCCCATGACATGGCAGGAGTGGCCATAGGAGTCACTGTGATATTGCCAGCATTGGATGATGGCTTTAGGGTCAAAGAGGATGAACTTGCAGGAGACAAAGGAGATGCTGCTGGAGAATCATCCCAGGAAAGTGCGAAATGGCTGGAAAAGGGGTGTTTTTCCCATCAGAACCAGGCAGTGCTCATGCTGCAGGCAGGGCTGTACCTCGGCTTTCTGTCTTGCCCCATGCTCTCTCTCCGGCTGGGTTTTGGTGCTCTGAGGTCCCTGGGGTGGGGGCTTGCTGTTTCTTAGAGACCTTGCATACAGGCCCTGGTCCCAGCTCAGGGAAGGGGGGATGCAGGGCAGGTACCTCCTAACTGGGCATTCCAGGAGTGGTCAGGCACCTCCTCTGGCAGACATCTGTGCTGGGCTGGTCCTTCACATGTCCTCCCAAATCTGAGGCTATTTGGGAGACAGTGTGGTGTCCACAGCCATCTCCCTCTCCGCACAGCCAGGGAAAGGTGCCAGCTCCCCTTCCTGCATGCTGCAGCGGAATGTGGCAGGGACCCTGCCTGAAGTGCAAGTGATGCCCTTGCGGGGTAAGGGGTTGGTTCCCATCGGTAAGCATGAAGGATGGATGATGGTTTGGGTTTTTGTTTTTGATTGCAGAGGGATTGCACTGGTAAGAGTTGCAGCTCAAATGACAGTTTTCCCTGTGTCCCCCAAGCTTCCTAATGCAGATACTCCCGTAAAGAACCCCACCAGCTTCCTGATTTCCAAAAGCAAACAGTGGGCATGGGGCGGCTTCCTGAGAGGTGACAGGTCTCCCCTCCCTGGCTTCATTCCGCTGCTCTTCCCCAAGCCCTTAGGCATGGGGAGCCGAGCCCTTTATCAGCTCCTGTACACCAGGAAATTTTGTAAGCGTCTGGGAAGACCCCGAGGCTATATAAAAGTTCAACTTGTGATTCATTTCCTTCCTATTCAGGGATAGGCTAATTTGAGAGTATGCACTGAACATTAATTACCTTCCTTGCCATGGTTTCCTATTCAGGCATCCTTTCCCAGATGACTTTCTGCTCACTCAGGTCCAAGGCCATAAAAGCTCCCCTATTAGGAAAGGAAATATTTTACATCAGGTTTATACTGTATGCCTGAGGTCATCAGAAGTACAGATCGAGTGGCAGAAATACACACTGTGCTCTCTCCTTCCAGCATGAAAAATGGATCAATAACTCATCGATTTAAATTAAAATGTCTGCCTTGCAAAATGCCTCCGAGGGCTAATATTTGCAGCCCCCGTGTTCTGCGACGGTGATTGGAAATCTGCTGCCCCTGTAAAACATGCAGGGATCCATCTCCACTAACAGTATGCAATTGCTGACACCCAGAAAAAAATCTGCTTTCCCTTTCCCTGGAAGGATCCAACAAGGTGAACTTTTGGAAATTGCCTCTCCTGGCACATGAATTATGTATCGAACAGGTGGTGGTCAATATATCTGACTTCTTCATGAGGTAATTAAGAATAAATGTGGGAACCCAGGCAGAACTGTTGTCCCATGTGGGAGGCGAGTGAAATTGTATGGAGCTGGCTCTGAAGCGAATGGCTTTGCCTCTCGTTGTGCCCTGCTGATGCCCGGGCACCATGCTGGACCGAGATGCTGTTTGCATTCCCACCTCTCTCCCGACAGTGGGAATATCCCTTGTTTTCCATAATTCACTGGGTTATTTGCTGTTCCAGTGTACCTGTGTGTGCTGCCAGCCCTGCATGGTGAAACCAGCCCAGACCCAGCTATCCAAGCCTCAGCGGGGTTATCACCCCCAAATCACTGGGCTTGGAGGGGGAAGGAGGCTGTGCACTTTAACTTGGGCCATCTCGGGTATCTTGGGATAATATTGACTTCCATTAAAAAAATCTGAACTTTCCTCTCCACTCAAATCTCTTTTTGTGAGCTAATTAAAAAGTAGCTGTATTAGCGAACATATTTATGGTCATTAGCAAACAGTCAACTAACTAATTTTAAAGATTTATGGTGTTGGCAGCAGGTAAATTATAGTCTACGGAGAGTTTCCTTGCAAATGATCTGGAAGTAAGGTTTGTTCTAGCCTCAGGGAAACATAAAGGAAATGCATTTAATGACCACAAATTGTATGTGCTCATAGTCTCAATAAGATATTTAATGCCTACTTGCAATTTTAGCGGCTGGAAAAGTACAACAGCCTTAATAGCAGTGTGCAGGTTGCATGTCCTCTCTACCCCTTGGCTGGTTTGCTTCGGGATCTGCCATCTCCAAGGAGCTCATGAGGCCCCGGGGGAAGGATTTCCTCCTCTTACCTGGTTAGGGAAAAGCTGTGATGTATTAAAAATAAGTGTGTGACTTTTGTTTTCCAGATTTGGTTATAAAAACCTGTGAGTCTCCAACCATGACATGTATTATGGTCTCGGTTTCACAGTTAGAATAATGTTTAGGTTGGCAATGAAAGCCCTCAGTGTGCTTGCAAAAAAGACGCTGCACTTGCTAGAAATTGCTTTCAGCCGCTCTGGTCTTTATTTCTCCTCTGGACAGCCCTCTCTGCCTGCTCTGACAGGTCACCGCGGTATTCCCCTGGCACGCCAGAGGCTTGGATGAGCTGTGTCAGATGGGCAGAAGGCGGGGATGGCAAATCCCCCTGACCGACTTTCTCCAGGCGTCATGGCAGGGGGGTGCTGAGAGCCGCCCGGAGCTGTCAGGCCGGCTGCAAATCACATATGGGCTATTAAATCCTCACTTCTGATTTTCCTCCCCCAAAACCCATGTGTGAGTAGGAGCACCGATGCTAATAACGAACAGCTCTGGGTCCAGGGAAGCCGTAGATGGTCCTAAATGATTGAAGGCGGCAATTTCCCTAACGGAGCCGCAGGCCCCTGGCAGTGATTAGTGCCTGAGCAGAAATGCATCACTTAGCTTGTATTATTTAAACATAAGATACTTGAGCGAGCGTGCAAAATTTTGTTTGCTGTATATTCTTTCCCTCATTGGAAGGAGTCGTTATTTACACATGCAAGTGCTTGCAGTGTGTGTGGGAGCTTCCTCGCCTGCTCCTGGACCCACATGGAATATAAATGACCATGTTTCTCCTTGGTAGCAATGACTCCATCCAAGGGCTATCTTCCCTGCATGTTAACTGTTAATTATAGGATACATTTATATCATTAAGGTTTATCTGTGGTGCTTTCCTTCCCCCTGTTAAATCGCTAATGCATCTCACACATTAATTTCCTAGACTTCCCCTCCTTTCTGCAAAGGCAGTGGGCAGCCATGTGGGAGGGATGCCTGTCGCTGTCGAGCGCGGGGCCGTGCTGGGCTGGGATCTCGGAAGATGACCCTGCGTAGCTGAACGGCTGACGGGACGCACTACCGATGCTCTTGGCTCATTGCCTGCCAAAAACACTGTGGTGAAGTGATGAAAAGTGGAGATGCAGTGGTCCCCTGGATGAGAAAAATGTGCTGCATGGCATGGGCAAGGGGCTTTGGTGTGAGCCCCACTGCTGCTCGGGAGATGGAAAATCTGTTGCTTCCCCTTCCCTTAATGAAGAAGTGTTTCATGGGCCTGGGAACGTGCCTGACTCTGGCAGATTATTAAATAACCAGTGCATTCGCTGGGGAGGATGCCTCCAGGGATGTGCAGCTTAGCTGCCAGTGGGAAGGGCTCCTCTCTCCCCCCAGCTGCAATTAAGCTCTTGTCAGCCTGAAGCCGCTGGGGTGTGGAGGGAGATGGACGGCAGTCCCGGCAGTTCCCCGGCTGCTGGTTAAGCAATTTGTATTTCAACTACCCATTAATTGGCATAAGCCCTGGCAGGGGCTGTTTCCCCATCCTCCTGGGATGGGGCCAGCCCACGGGAGGCTGCCGTGGAGGCTTGTCCTCGCTGCCAGAGGCTGAATCCTGCTTCTCTATAGAAATCAAGGGGCTTTTCATGCCTTTATTTTGGGGAGCCCAATTTCTGATGTGTCACGAGAGGGCTGTGTTTCTGCAGATGTCTGAGGCTAACGTGCTCCCCAACATTGGCATGGGTTTGGGATGTCAGGGGCTGGCCCCTTGCAGCAGTGCAGGTCTCAAGGCTGTGAGAAGCCAGGGATTCATTGCCCAATATTTATATGGTGCCTGTTTATCTTGAATTACAAACAAGGTTTTCCTGGGTTTAGAGAACTTGTCTCTGTCTCCTCCTTTTCCTTCCATAACTGCTGACAGCGGGTTTCTGACATGCCTGAAAACCTGTTCACATAAAAACATTAAAGGGAGCAAATTATTTAAGAGCTGGGAGCATGGGTGGGAGAGGAGGCAGAAGGCCAGATCTGCATTTTTTGGCCATTAAACTGCATATCATGCTTAATATAGCAGGTGATATCTTCAACCTCCCCACAAGCTCAGCGCAAGAGCCAAGAAACAGAGAAACTGGTTCTTGTCAATGCCAACTTAGTTTTACTAGATACTGCCTTTAAGTGTGTTCCTTTAAATAAGAGTTTAAATACTCTGTGGGCGTTTGCTGGGGGAGTCGCTCCGGTTGCAGGAGATGTGTCCATGGGAGATGGCAGTCGCCAGGCAGATGCTGCTTCTCCTCACCTCACTTTCTGTGCCATGGGAAGGCAGGACGCAATGCCTGGTCCCATGCACGGCTAGGTGAGAGGAGCTCTTGGGCACCCTGGATGCTTTGCCCTGGCTCCTCTGTGGGCTGCAAGCACTGTTTGGGTCTTGGAAACACCAAGTCTGGGTGTTTCTCCAGCCCCAGGGTCTGTGTCACAAGGCCAAGCTTTGCAAAATGTCTTGTTGATCACTGGAGGTTTAAAAAACCCAAAATACCCCCTCCACACCCCCAAACCTGCTTCCTTAGGTATCCCCTTAACTGCCCTGGGCTTTGGGTCTGGGCTGAGCCAGAGGGACCCAACAGGTCGGTGCCCCAGGCAAGCCACTTCCCACAAAACCAAAGGCAAAAGTCTTTGGACTTTGGATATTTACTGGTTTTCGAGTGAGTTTCAGACCTGTTTGTGAGAGCAGAGCCCACTGGGTGCCCTTGTGAAGGGAGCTGTGCCAGCCCTTGATGGTCCTCGGTGTGGTATGGGTGCTGTGAAGCATTGGTGTGAGTATGGGTGGCATGAAGCAGCTGTGTACAGTGACAGCTGGGCAGATGGTTAAACCCTGCGTATCTTCAGGCCCCGTTTGAGTTTTTGCTACTAAAACGATCGTAAAATACTTCAGCACAAAAATGTTTATATGTGTTAATAAACGGAGACAGGCTTGTGTCCACTCTTCCAAACATGGCTGCGTGCACAGGGAATGGGCTGGTTGGGGAGCACTGCCTGGCCGTCTGTGAGTGCCGATCAGATCCCTGCCTGTCCTTTAGAGGATAACTCTTACACTACAGAAAGCCTGTTCCTATGGCCAGCTTGTAACTCCTTTAAATGTTTTGGCATTGGGGTCTGCAGAGTGCTCCACATATCGTCATTTCCACACAGTTCCTCCATCCATAATTCCACGTACGAGTGCACCTGGGTGCCAAGGTTGGTTGCTTAAAATATTCCTGCTTGGCACACGTGCACAATACAGCTTGGGAGATGTGAATGTTCCAGAGATGATGGCGATACGGCAGAAGGCACATGAAGCAGCGAGAGAAAACCTAACGCATCAACCTCCAGACGTTCCATCCGGACCTGTGCTTGGGGCTTTTCCAGGCTTCGTTAATTGGAGGGAGGTGATGTTTCCTCAGCCATCCCCAAGGCCTGAATTCAGGCCCTACTTTCCTCTCTCATCCTCAGCTGATGCCTTCATTTGGGGAAAGCACGAGGTCAGAGGTATCCTCTTAAATCCAGTGCGCCGCCTCTTCTCACCAACTTTTCCCCCCCGCATTTGGAAAAGGCAGAGGGGGGAGACTATGGGACTCATGCTTCAGTTTGCATCTTACTGCTTTGCTGTATCTGTGCCTACAAAACACAAGTTCTTTTCCCCATCATAAGCTTTTCCCTTATTCAGAGCAAGCTTTTCACCCTGGGGGCTGTACCTCCTGATCCCCCAGGAAGTTCCGGTGTAAATCTGGGGCTATTTACACCCCTGTCTGGAGGGGGATGCCAAGGTAGTTGTTTTTCTTAGGAATTCAGAGGAAAAACTCCCCCAAAGAGCCAATTACCCCCTATTTAAACCATGCTGCTAAAAGCCAGGCTGGGACCACTTAAACCAGCCCTGTGCTCCGTGGGCTCCACTTCAACATCGCTGCAGGCTCTGTCCCGGAGCAGCGCCAGCCAGACCAGGGCTGTGAGGGCTGATGCACGCGTTGCCCCCGCTCTGATCCTGCCTGCCACCTTCTGCAGCTGTGGTATGAAAATGCCAGCACTTCCTGAATGTCATGGTTGCAATTTTTGGCCAGCATGCCTGAGGACTTGGAGGGCTTTCCTTGGGGCAAGAGTTCTGCTGGCTGTTCCTCTGCTGCTCTGCATCATTCGGTCCCATATTTGCAGCCTTTAAATAGGGTTTTTTTTCAGCATTAATAGATTTTTTTGGGGTGTTTTTTTTTTCATGCTCTCAGGGATTCATGAAATTTGGTGATTGCAGCAGCTGAACAAGTTGCTGGGGGAAGTAAGAGTTAAAAATGATTAAAAGGTGATGGTGGGAGCAACTCCAGCGCGGATGCGCGGATGAGGCAAAGCCCCTGAGAGACGGACAGGAATTTCCTCTGTGCAGCAGAGAGCAGGAGCTGGGCCCCTCTGCTTTTTAAATCATTTTATTGTGGAAATGACCTAAAATTCACAATCCCAGAAGGTACAGCGTGGGGGGAGGAAGAGAGGGAGGCTGCTGGTGCTGGTGCCAAGAGGCCAGGGTGAGAGGCAGCCTCCCTTGGTGGGGGAGAGAAGGAAGGGGGGTGAGGAGCAGCACAGGCTCACAGCCAGGGTTGACCCCACCTGGGGCAGGACCTGCCTTGGTGCTACTCTGCTCTGTGGACCCAAGCAAGCATCTCCCATTTCCAGGCATTTTCAAGGTTGCTTTCTTGCCTTTCCCCAGAACCTGAGCCTTCCCTTGCCATCGTCAATCATTTTGGCTGGGGACAGGAACTTCATCTTCATTTTTGTCCTTGAAGGAGATGTCATCGCTCCAGCGTTAACGCAGGAACATTGCCTTCTGCTTGCCAGCACTTGCCGTTCCTGCAGAGCCTCCTCGGTGGCAGGCACTGCTGCAATAAGCTTTTTTTTTTTAATTTCCTGAGATTTTCTGAGGCTGAGCTAGGAATAGGGGAGCTGCTCTGGGGCAGGGACAAAGTTGTTCACCAAAGGAAGCCTGTGTTTGGGGGGTAGTTCATTTGGCAGCTTTGAGATCTGGTCCCATCAGAGATGGAGATGACCCAAAACCCACACAGGTGTGTTGCTGAGGGCGCTCAGCTGGTATTTGGTGACGGGTTCATGCCCCAGCTTCGTGTTACTGTTTCACCCTCATCTAAAGGAAATAAATAGCTTCTCCTCAAAATGATGCTCCTAAGTTTAGCTTTATGTTCCATTCATGCATTGCTCCACGGGCACTGCAGGACTTACTGCCCGGGCGCAGGGCTGGGTGAACCCTTCAGCAAGTGTTTAGTATCTCCATAAGCCATCCCACCTCCCCAGTGTCGCCTCTGGTTTTCAATCATTTTAATTCTTTAGCAACGGCATCCCTGTGTATTAGCTTAACATGTCGCTCGTGTAATATCTGTGATGCTGATTAAATTAAAGAAAGGTTTCTGCTAAAACTGGGATTCGATTACATCTGTTAATCCCTTTTTCCCTCCCCAGAGGAGATGTTACGGGGAGCGCGGTAGGTGCTCTCCTGCTGCACGAGGCTTTACCCAACACGTGGTGTGAGCGACTGGGGAATTAAGGCGACAAGAGAAGATGCTGCATGGTTTGGTTAGTCAAGAAAAAGAAACATTTCCTTCCCAGACAGGAAAATCCCACTTTATACTTGTCTCTAGTCTTCAACTTAACAAGATTTTGCTCATTTATCTCTTTAAAAGAAATGATCCTGTTGGAAATATTTGTTGTGCTGTCTCCCCCGTGGTACTGGGAGCACAGATGGAGCAAAATGGTAGTGGCTTTTAAAATTTATTTATTATTTTTTTGGATCCCAGGAAAACTTGGGGATGTCTTCATGTCCAGGGAAATGTTGGACCGGGATGCTGACTTCAGGGCACAGCGAAAGCTCCTGTGCTGCACCAACGAGGCTCTCGTGGCATGGGGCTGGGTCGGGGCTGGACTGAGCAGGGCGAGAGCAAAACCAAAATGCAGAGGTGCTGGGGCTTGCCTTGGTTCTCTCCCTGGAGGGGAATTTCCCTCCCTGCCCTGCACCCGGGAAGCAGCACTGAAGGTTTTTCAAGCACTTTGAGGGCTCCTGTTAAAAGGTGCTATCAAAATGAAAGATGTGATTTTCTGTGAGCGGCCCCACCTGTGACTCATCCATCTCTATTAGGGCAGAGAGGCAGAATGAGTTATGGGAAGTCCTTGTTAAACTCAGGAGAATTGTTTTCCTAATTTTGGGGGTGGTTTTGCTCGCTGGGGAGATCTAGCAGGGATTCTCAGGGAAAAAAAATATTTTAATGCTAATATAGCGCAGCATTTATTAAAAGGAAATATTTTGCACTTCAAAGAATCTATCAAAGGCATGAGTTCAGAAACAAAAAAAATTGGCTTTATCTGACCATAAAATCTTGTCAATACATTATCTGTTTACACTGGGTAAACCAATTTGAAACTGGGTTCTCACCAGGATGGTTGTTTCCATCCCTGGTCAGGGAATGAGATAACTAGCTTTCAAAAACCCTCCAAACTAATAAAAAGTCAACATTTAGTTTGGCCTAAAAAATGGAAACCTCTGTCTTCTGCTCCCCAAGACGCTGCTGACCTTAGGGAGATTATTTTTAGATGATCTCATTTTTAGGCTTCTTCCCACCAGAGTGGGACGGGGCCAGAAAGCAGGATCTGTCCCCAAAGCATCGCCAGGCTGCTTGAGGAGCTTGTTGGTGTTGCTCAAACCCACCCCAACCCATCTTTACAGGGGCAGGAGGAGAAGCAGATGCTGCAATGGTCACATTGGCGAGTCAAGAGGGACGGTGCATGGGGCAGCATCTATTTGGGGCTTTCTGCTCTGGCCTTTTAAGATATTTGGTTGATGGTTTTGGAGCATATTGCTTTAATTTATGAAGTTTGTGTGAAAGGGTATTGAATTAAAGCAGGGTTTTGCCAAATTGGAGCACTTTCCTGAATGCTCAAAATGAGTTCTTGCTTTTTTTCTGCCTATTGGAAAGAAATATTATTATTTTCTTCAGAGGAGGGGGGAAAAATCTATAAATTCCTGGTTTTAATCTGAAACTAGAAAATAAAATATTTCTCCTTGCTGCTGGTGGTTGTGAAAAGTCTCATCTGGGGATGGGGAAGCATCGCTGCCTTTTGCTGCTGGCCTGGGTTACCCTGGGGTGAAGCTCACACCATTTTCCATATCGAGAGGATGGAAATCCTGGCTGAGAAACTCTCCCCATGTCCCCCCGAGACCCTGGCATGCTGTAATACCCTATATTTAACTTCAGAGCCCGCTTAGGCTAAATAAGAGCCCCTTTATAGGGAATGGGAAAAGTTAAACATATTGCTTGGGTTTACAAGTAGTCATTAAATATTTGTTGCTGGGCTGTGATGGGCTCCTATTCTGTCTCTAGCTTGCTGTCAAGTCTGTTTAAAGGGGCATAAATAAGCCCAGAGGGGCTCTGCAGCCGTGGTGGCCCAGCTCTGCCAGGGACAAGCCCCCGGCTTTGAATTTTTGGAGGGATTTTGGCTCCCCAGGTTTCTGTTCCCCCCCCCGCCATACAGAACCGCCTGATAAAGCAATAACTCAGCTTTATTGATTATGTCAAAGGCAGTAATTCAAGAAAGCTATTTAAATTCACAAGAGGAAGCTATCGCAATTATAAGTGTCTGCAGCAGATTATTAATCATTTTTGTTATGGCTATCAAGCCACGAGACAGACATTTTCTGTAAGGCTTACGTGAGCGCCTGCTTTTCAGTAATGACTTGGGTTCTGCTCGCTTATTGGTTCTTAATGTGGAATAAAAAATAAGCAAACTGTTCTTTATCTAAATCAATATGCATAAAGCTTTATAGGATATTGCTACAGGAGCATATAAACTTCCAGTAGTTTAAATTCATATTCTGTTTAATCCAGACAAATCCCCGCGCTAGCGCCGCGCTTCCCTTCCCTTTATTTCTCCAGCCTTATTCCCACAATAACGCTGCCATTTGGGGCAAAGCAGGTTGATTTCTTGCAGAATTTGCCTGCACATAAGCATTAGTGAAAGGCTAAATCCAGCCCCCCTCGCAGCGGCCTGTGCTCCTGGAGGAGGCTTGCAGGTCGCGGCATTCCTGGGGTCCCGCTGGAATGTCATGTGTGGCTGTGGCCATGCTGTGGTCCCTGGTGGGTTTTGGGGTCTGAGCCTGCATGTCTGGCACTTCACATCCCCTGCTGCCACCCAAATCCCTGTGCCATCATCTTCCCAACCCACAGTGTGCCGCAGCTCACCTAAGTGGGGAAACCACACACGAGTTATTTCTTCGTACCAGGAATATCTAGCAAATTGGAGGAAATTAGGCAAGGGGAATAAAAACCAGTGAAGTGATGGTGAGCGTGACTGATGGGGAATGATAAATAAGAAATCAAGGACCTGTGCGGGACAGGGGTTGTTGTGTCACTGGAGAGCTGTGATGGTTTGCTTTTAAATTACTACTTACCTTTGGTTACCAGTGAGACCCCAGAGCTGATAACACCAGCAGGCTAAAGCCGGGCAGCCTTGGCTGATGGCCAGTCCCCATTTATACCGTGGACAGGTTTGAGGTTGTTTTTTTTTTCCAGAAAGGCAGTTAAGCAGAACATTTCTCTATAAAAAGCTGCAAAAGAGATCAGAGCAGCTCTCCCTCTCTTCTTCCATCTCCTTTGCTTAGTGACCTAGAACTAAATGTTTTATTATTAGAAGGAAAAAAAAAAAGATTATATATATATATTCAAGGCAGGTCTTTGATACAGGATTTCAGGAGGGCTGTTCTCTGCAGAAGGATGAGGTGATACTTGCAAGGGTCACCTGCTGAAGAGGATAAGAGCCCTGAAGCATCCTCTCCAGCGGATGAAGAGGTGTGGGGTCCCTATCAGCGTGGAGTGAGCTCCCCGCTTTCGTCCGCTCCCTGCTGAACTGGGACGTTGAAGCAGCAGCTTTGGTTTGGGAAGGTGAGGGGCTGGTGGGGCTCAGCAGCCCCTGAGGCGTGGGGTCCTCTGTGGGACCAGCTCTGGGTTCCCCATAAGGTACCAGCCCTAGTTTCCCCACAAGGCACCAGCCCTGGTCCCCTATGGGCTTCTGATGAGACCCCAGGTTTGGTTGCTTGTCTCTTTTAGCATCGGGATGGTGGGGTGGGAGGTGCAGGACAGCTGGGGAGATGGTGTCCCAATGGACAAGCAAGCCTTGTCCTGGGTGGTCTGGGCCAGGGGACTGAATGTCCTCTAAAATGCAGCAACACACTATCTTGGCACAATCCCTTCCCCCCCCCCCCCCAAAGTTGTACTGGTTTTGATTAAAATCCTTATCAAATGTTTATTTTGCCTGAAAGGAAGCTTTTGTTCTTGTTCTGGGGCCTTTTGGTTATAAAAACTTCAGCCGAAAACACTTAATTAAAAATGTATTTTTCCCTCTCTGTCCCTCAGGAGGTTATTGGCAGGCACATCAGTACCGTGGTGCATAATGGGGGCTCTACGGGGGCAGCAAAGCCTGGATGCACAGGCTGGGAGGGAGGCAGGGCTGCGGGCAGCGACGGCTCCTCTGGACCCCAAAAACAGCAGCATGAACTCTCATAGACTCCTAGAATATCTTGAGTGGGAAGGGACCCATAAGGATCATTGAGTCCAACTCAGTGGTGAGCAAGGATGAGGGACAGGCAACAGCAGCCTTCTCTAGGAAAGACAGCTCAATTTTTCTTTTGGGTCTAATTTACACTTGGAGGAAAAAAAGTAATTCATAAAGTGGTCACGTCGGCTCAGGTTGCCAATGGATGCGTGACCGTGACGGAACGGAAAACAAGGTTTAATTTAAATGAAAGGTCTCTTCCTAGAAGATGCTCCCTGCAGCATCCCCGCAGCCAGGTAGGGCTTTGGCTTTCTCTCCTCCATCAATATCAGTTACTCCGTGACTGACAAACGGGCCCTTCCCCGGGCTCTGTCTCTGAATACTCGTGTATGTTCAAATGGCTAAAAATGGCAACGCAGAGGCAAGATGTTCCTCGCCTTGCTGAGCGTGGGGTTTTTTATTTTGGCTCTATCACATCAGCTATAAACAGCTATTAGAAATTCTCCTGCAAGAGTCAATGTACAAAATGCTTCGGTTTCTGTCCCAATTATAGGGCGGCAGAATGGAAAGAATTAATGCTGCAGTAGCAACTGTCAGGCAAAGAGGTTTTTCTAGGGGAATTGCCCTGAAAATGTATTTGATGGTTGCCTTGTATTTCTGGGTGCAGAGCATGCAGCTCCTGTGAGATGCTGCTGATCTTCATGTTACAGACACCTATGTCCATGTCATGTACACCGTAGGGCAAGTGTGATTGCAGTGTTGGGTCATCTCTCAGCTGGGCATTGTGGTTCTTAATTGAAGAACAACATGCATTTAAAAACTTGTCTCTCCAGGCAGCTCCCAGATGTTGAATACGGCCCTGGCCAGGAGCAAATGCATCCAGGACAGGTGCCTTGTTGGTGATGGTCGATAGTGGGGTTTCCTCTTGGTGCTGCCCTGGTTTGGGGCATGGGGAGAGGTGTCCCGAGGCCACGCTTCAGTCACCCCCCTTTAACTTCCCAGTACGATGCCCTCTTGATACAGCATCTCCATGGAGGAGCTGATGCTGGTGCATCCCGGTGGGTCTTGCCATGGTGAATTTGGAGCTGTGCTCCCCAGCACCACTGCTCCCATGTGGGCATGGGTGTGAGGCGCTGCCTTGCTGGCTTTTCCATTTTTCCTATCTTAATTTTTCAAGAAAACAATTTTTTTAAGGCAAGTACCATGCCATGGACCAACAGAGTTTAGATGGAGGCTTCATGATAGGCAGAAAAGGGATGCAGTGTATTTATTTACTGAGCTGTCAGTGCTGGGCTGCAACGGGGATGGAGAGAGGAGCGGCAGCTAAAAACTGCCCTGTGTTTGGGGACAGATTTAGTTTTCTTTCCTCAAATGTAAATGTCTCTTAAATAAATGGACTTGCTTTATTGTGGCCTATGTTTTGATTGCCTGGTTCGTCTTTCTTTATCCTTTTACACCTTTTAGTGCAGAGAGGGATGGGTTGTGCAACACAGATCGGAGGAAAGCCAGGCTGAAAAAGCACGGTAATTTCCCCTTTCCCTTTTGTAATGGTCATGAAACTGATAGCCAGAGCCTCTGCTTGTTGAGCAAACATCTCAGAACTGATGAATGCTGCCATTTTACTGTGCATCACTTGGATCATATTTTTATTTCCGCTATATGACCTCTCCCTTCCATTAGCACTGATGGTTTTAGGTCTCGTTTTCACATAAATTTTGCTCTGCTGGCTCCCAAAGGCAGTGGTGTTTTCAGCTTCTCATTGCGGCTGCTGTTGGCATGTCTCGGAGGAGCAGTCATCCTGCTGGGATGCGCAGACGGATGGATGGCACTGCCAGCCCTGGCACTCAGGGCGAGAGGGGAAGAGCCAAGGTGAGAGTTTGCCGTGGGTAGGAGGGGGACCTGGCAGTCAGGCAGGAGTTGCTCTGAACGGACTGGGCACCAACTTCATTTTTCTTTCTTTTGTTTCATGCAAGATGGGGACTAAACGTCATGTACGGTCTCTGCTGCGGCACTTCTCGAGATGTTAAAAAAAAAAAGGAAAAAATTACTGCAAACAACCCCCGAACAGTCTGTTCGAGCTGGAAATCTCACTGCTTACTTGATATGACCTTTTTGGTTGCGGGGAAGGCAAAGCGAGTTTGTATTTCTCATAAATAGCAATCTTGTACGACAGCAGGAGGTGCAGAGGGAAAGTGTCTCCCAGAGCAGCCCGAGGACAACCCTGTTTCACAGCTAGCCCTGCCGCTGATTTCTGCTGGTGGCATTGGCTGCTGATCACCGTGCCTGGGCGATGCTCCTGCCGGGCAATGCTGGCATGTCTGCTGCAATGTGTTGTCTTTCTGGGCGTGAAATTTGGCCAGAGATGGCTGTTTGGGGGGTCAGTGTGTCCCTTGAGGGGTGTCTGCTGGCAGAGAGCTTCAGCCAAAAAGGCTAGAGGGAAAAATACATGTTAGTGGGGATGCGGCAGCATCCCATGGTGGTAGGAGACTTTCTGGTGAACGTGCGACAGGCAAATTGGGGCAACAAACCCCACTCAGCAACAAGCTGGTCTCTGGCAGGGACCTGTTAGCAGGACCTGAGAGTCGCCCAGAAAAGAGCCGCGGGACACCTGGTGCGAGGAGCAACCTCTTCCCTGTTCCCTTCCTTTCTGCCTCTGAGAAAGGATGGGAAAGGTGTAAGAAGAGCGGATGACAATTTAAACCCAAAACAGTAAGAAATGTCTTGTGTTTTGCAGGATTTAATGAAAAAAAATTTTCCTTCTCTGCCCTTTTTTGCTATCAACTTGCCTTTTAAGCCTGCCTTCCCCGTAAGCCCAGGCTGTATGCTGCAGCCTGTCTTCAAGCCTATGGAAAGCAGGTTTCTCTGGTCTCAGGGCAAGCTAATTGCATCAGCACAGGGACCAAAACTGCAGAGATTTACCCTGAGATTAATAACTGGCTCCATGGCCCAACTGGGTATTTTTACTGCTCTCCTGGAGCGCCGGCAGCACTGTGGGGATGAGGAGGGAGCAGGACAGACCTTCCCAGGCACAGCCATATGGCCAAAGAGGTTTCAAAGGAGACATGTGCCTGGAAAAACCTTGGGCTGGCAGCAAGGGTTTGTCTCTGGCCAGCAGCCAGGCACCGGCAGTGGCTCCGGGCTCTATTGGTGGCTCTGGTCACCCCATGGCACATCCCCAGGGCTGCCCCGTGGGTCTGCGTGCCTGCCGGTGCCTGCATCTGCGGGGACACAAGGGCTTTCTCTTTGGCAAAGGGATGGGGTAATTAATTTCAGGGCCATTGTGCTGCGATGGCAGGCTCTGATTTATAGCCCAGGGAACAGCTTCTGGTTCAAAGTGCACATCCGTTGTGTTAATGCTCCATGATCTTTACCCCCTTGAGGAAATGGCAGAGAATGAGGAGATTATCGCCACCAGACTGGGCTCCCAGTATTACCATGATAAAGCCAGCACAGATGAGGGGTGGCCTGTGCATACAGAGCAGCTTCTCCTCCCTGCAGTGAAGAGCCCGGCGGTGTCCTCCCCAAGGACGGGGCTGATGAGGGAGCGTAGGTCCCACGGTTCCTGTACCCAGCTGCTGCTTGGAACCCTTCTTCTTCTTTTTTTCCCATTCCTTTTTGTCTATTAATTGTGCTGCTAAAAGGCACTTTAGGAAATGAGTGTGATGGGACAGGCTGTGGGGGAAAGCCTGGTGGCTGCCTGGCTCCTCTGGGGCTGGGGTTTTCCAAATTCCTCCTTTTCCCAGTGGAAAAGTCTCAGTGGCTTGGAGGGGCAGGTGGATGTCAAGCTGGTGTGCAGGATATTGCCCATTCCCAAATGCCTCCTTCCAGCCCCCCTCCTGCCAGCAGCCACCCTGACCCTCGGCTTCTTAGTTCAGCAGCTTTTGGAAGCTGCTTTTCGATGTGCAGAGTCTGCAAGCCCGTGTAAGTCATCCACCTGGCACAAAACCATCTCTTCTTACTGGATCTTTTTACTGGATTAGTTTTCTGCTGGTTTCTGGGGGCGCTTTCAGCCCTGAGGTCCTGAGACCCGGTGAGGCGGGTGGGCAGTGCCAGGGTTTCCCGGGAGCAGCTGTCGGTCTGTGATGAGTCTGTTTCGCCTTTCCTGACACCAAGTGCTGACTGATTTCGGGCCCACTGAAACTTTTGAGGGTTGGGCTTTTCATCCCTGCTAAGGATGCTTTTGCTTTCTGAAAATAAAGGGCTAGGTTTCCAGTCTGCATCACATCCAAAGTAAGCCCAGCTGTGACCGAGGCTTGCCAAAAGGGCTTGGGGCAGGTCATGGGATTGCTGCAAGGAGCCAAGTGTCACCTCTTCAGCTGAGCTGGGTGCCTGAGATTAAACAAACCCTGCGTGGGAAATGTGTCCTGGGCAGCCCAACCCACCCGTGCTCAGCACCGCTATCCACGGTCGCAAGGGTCCCTTGCAAAATGGTACCTTGGTGGGGAGAAATGCTGCACCCAGCTCTTGGAGACAAGGACATGGACCTGTTGCAGGGATGTGTGTTGGGCAAAGGATGATGCTGGGTTTGTAGCCTTGCAGGGTAAATGCTGAGAGACAAGGTCTGGTTTGGAAACACTCATCAACCCCTGCCTGAGATTTCATTTGGGGAAAGATTTGTGGCTGCGCTAGGGTCATTTGGGGTAATTTCATTGTTACCTGACTGTTCCTTGGAAAGCAGCTTCTTGTTGCACCTGGTTTGGGGTCGCCCTGATCTGCAGCAGCGAGGGGTCCCTGGGAAGCTCCTGAGCACCTTCACTAGCTCCAGCCATCCCTTCCAGGGGCTGGACTCGGACCTCAGGGAGATCGGGGGGCTGACATCCTGGGTCGCTTCAGCAGGATTTGGGTCAAACCCGAAATATTCAGTGCCATGAGCAGAAGGGCTCTGCACACTCCTAGGGTTTCTAGGTGGTGTTCTAATACTAATAATTAATACAGTGATGTGTATAATCCCATGCACAGAGCTGAAGCGTTCCCCAAAGCTTCTTTGCATCATAAAACTCCTAATCAAATACAGAATAGATCCCTGCCCTCTCCATAGCTTTAATCCTACTTCTCTTCCAGAACTAAACGGCTTTAAATTCCTCAGCCCCTGGTGTATTCAACTGCAGAGGCAAAAACTTTGCCATTTTTAAATCCTCCCCTAGTGCCAGACCAAAATCTCTGCAAACACAGACTCCATAATCCTCGCTAATTTATCAAAGGTGCTCCTGAATGCTAATTTTCCCATGCTGCGCTCCTGGATCAGAATTACAATTGATTGACTATAAAATGATAATTATACACTGGGAGCTTTGCATTGTGTAAACACCTTAAATTGATTCTCCTACCCTGCCAATTGTGAAATTCTTTCCATCACGTGCTGGCTCTATCTGAGATCGAAATGATTATGCCTTTTAAAAACTTTTCACCCATGTATGGATTTTCTTGTTTAAAGCAAACAGCAAGCGTGCCTTCTCCTCTGCGTGGGGCTGATGCTGGAGCTGCAGAAACTCTCCCTGAAAACAGCAAGTGGAAATTGAGGTTTTCCAAGGGCTGTGGCTGCAAAATAAGGCCTGCACGAGGACCACTGACCCCAGGGGCGACAGATAAAACTGGGCAGTGTCTTGGGTGCTTCCCCAGGTGTGTGGTGGGAGCTGCTGGAGATGCTGTGGCTGGAGCGAGCCCGTCCCATGCTTGCCCAGGCACAGCACGGGCATCTGGAGATGCTCCTGCTACTTCAGAGGCAGCCACCAGCACAAACATGTTAGGATTATAGAATAGAATAGAATAGTTTGGTTGCAAGGGACCTACAATGATCATCTCATCCATCTGCAATATTGCACATCCCTTTGAAGGCTGTGGTTCATTCAGGGATGCCCTCCTCAGGAATCCCCTGGTTTTCCTCCAGCCTCCCGTTTCCTGCATGCACGGGACTATCCCACACTGAAATAGTGATTTTCTCTGCTGAAACAGGCTCTTAACTTCAGATGTTTTAGGGAAGGCTCATTTTATGTCAGTATTTGGGCTATAAAAAGAATCCCACAACCATGGTGGTGAAGGGGAAAAGCCACCCTTCGATTTCTTGACACATCTGTATTTTTAGTCTCCTGCTTTGAATAGAAGAAAATATTCCTGCAATCTGTCTTTGGACTTTAATGTTAGTTCACAGTTCACATATTCCAGGGAGGGCTCTTTCTGTGAAAGGCATCAAGAGGCATCCCCAGACAGCCAAACCATCTGGAAAACCCAGAAACCTGGACTGAACTGACTTGAACACAAACTTCCCTTGCAATCCTCCCGAGTGCTGCGGTTGGCCCTGCTGGGGGGCAGCCACGACGGCTGCTGGGTTGCTCTGCAGCTCCACCATCCTGGCCGGGGGGAAGGAGAGGTTTTTCTCCCTCCTCTAATAGGATGCTAATGTAGCATTCAGAGGATTATGCAGCTAAATCAATATTGCAGCATCATCATTTATTTAAATGCATGTGAACGATGGTCTTCAATGTCTGTTCAGCAGGCGCACATCTGGCAGGAGGATGCTGTGGTGCAAGGGGGACCAGGGATGGCACCGGGGCAGCATGGCCAGGACCAGTGCGGAGTTAATGCACCAAATCCCCAGCGTGACCCTGCTGCTGGGTGAATAAAAGCAAGGGCAGGCTCCCTTCCCCTCGTCCCTCTCCTGTTTGCTCAGATCTCGCAGGCTGATGGCCATCGGTCTCTGTCAGCCGGTGGGGAGCTGGGCGGATGGAGAATGAGCCTTGGGGGTGGGTGTTGGTGTTTCAACCCCCTCCATGTGCTCAATGGACAGAGCATCCTATATATGGGGCCGTAGGGGAGGACACCACCACATCCCACTGCCACAGAGGATAAGCAGTGGCTGTGGTCTAGAAACAGAGGACCAGAGGGAGAGAAAATTAAAAAAGGAAAATCGATAGGTAATTAAGTCTGGCTTATCCACAGTCTGCAGAGGCTTGTGCACACTGGGAGGCTGTGCCATGGCCTGCCCCACAGAAAGCATGAGGGGTTTCATGGTGGTTTGCTTGGCCTGGAGGGCGGTGAAAGACCTGGGGCTTTCTCCAAGATGAAGAGAGCAAGAATTTGGTTTGCTTTTTTATTTCTTTTTTTTTTTTTTTTAAGCTGCTGTGTATGTCCTGAGGTTGTTTCTGTGGTTTCTGTTGGTGAGTAACCTCTGGGCATACTCAGAAGTAAAGCCAACTTTCCTGGGCACTGGAGGCTATTGGGGCAGGCGGGGGTATCCCAGGGAGTGCCAGCACAGGGCTGAAACAGCAGCACCTGGGAATGCTCAAACTGGCTTTCCCCTAAGAGCAACTCCTTATGCTTCTGAATTTTTGGAAATCTCTTCTTCAGTTGTTCCTTTAAGTATTTGTTGGATGTCTTAAATTTTTTTTTTTTTTAAGCATCTTCATCCAAATTCTTCGCTCTGTTATTCCCCTAAGGATCATGTTTGCATTTGGCAGGGAGAGAGCTGGCTTGGTAAACATAGCCCTTGGTGAAGTGAAGCCAGAGGGATTGCAGAAAGCTCTCTGTACCTCTGTCTGCAGCTTGAAATCGTCTTCCTTTCTGTCTCACCCACGTAAGAGACTTGGTACGCACAAATCCTGGCATCCCGTTAGCTGGCAATGGCTCTCCTCCCTGGCATTTGCCTTGCGGGAGGAGGGCGAGGGCTGGAGGACCGCGCTTCGTCATTTACGCCTTGCCGAGTGTGCAAACACAGCGTTGCATCGCACGCCTGCCTTGGCTGTATGGTCTGGGAGGAGCAGATCGCTCCCATTTAGCATTTTGTTAGCTGGAGGAAGGATATTTATTTTTTAGCAAGGGCATGTTTGCCCACATTGCTTTGGAGCCCCAAATCAGTCTCCGTCCCATCCCCTGCTTTCTCTGGGACTGGTGCAAAGGTCCCTTCAGCAGCGCTGGGGAGGGCAGGGCAGAAAACAGCCCCCAGTTCCTCCAAGGTGCTGAGAGGAGCAGCGTGGGTAACCTGGAGATTAGGGGAGGAATGTGAACAATTTGGGATGAGCCGGCAGTACGTGGTGCTGGCTGGCACGGCCATGGCCCCCTTCTGCCAGCTGCGATCCCCAGGGCCCCATGCCAGCAAAGCACCGAGCAGGCACGGTGCACCGAGAGGCTCTTCCCTTCTCCTCTTCAGGGTTGTTGGGGAGCCCCGGGGTACTCCAAGAAATCCCATAAAATCCCTCAGCTCCGTCACGGAGCCGGGCTAACAAGGGGAGCTTGTGCTTTTTCTTCATTAAATGCATGGCCAGGCTCTTTTGCAGCATCTCCCTTTCTCTTCCCTCCCTCTCTCTGCTCTGGGGTGACGTTGAGCCCATCTAATCACGCCGTAACCGGCTGGTAATCTAAATCCATGTCACAAAGTAAATTGACTTTAATCCCGCGATCACGGCTCCTGCCTTCCCTTCGGTGGGCAGATTTGGCTGGAGCAGCAGCTGCCTGCGGGGCTGATGGGCCGTTTCTGTTCAGCTGCATTTTCAGTGGGTGTTCCCAAGCTCAGGGATCTGGTTTTGCAGCAGCACCCGGGCTCCCATGCACCGTGTGGATGGGACCTGGGTGCCCCAGCGCTGCAATGGATCTGTTCCATCCCCCAGCTACGTTTCAATTCAACTTTGTTAAAGTGAAAGCATTGCCCAAGTGACTGGGTTCATTAACACCTGCCAAATGCGCACGGAGCTTCTCCGTATCCATTTTAAAACAGCAGAGTCCATCCCGGCAGCACCGTGGTGTGCCAGGGTGCCCATTCTGAGGCCTTGTGGGGTCCGTGTCCCTCAGCACCCCACCTCAGCCTCATATTAAGCAAAGCCACTGGGTTTGGTGGCCTTCAGGGCACTGCCCTTGGCTGGGGAGCAGGATCACATCTGAGCTCAGCGTTTTCTCCGCGAGTCGGCATGTTCTCGGAAAAGTGTTATCGCCATAGTCAAAATAAACTGATTTACGTACACGATCCTTTTACTGTTACAGCGAGTTTTAATATGTGGCTGGTCTGGTTTTCCTTTCACCTCCTTCAAATGACTCATCTTTGCATGCATCTGGTGTCCTTATTTCAGATTAATGATTCATAACGACTGCAACACAGAGAGAGCGAAGGGTGAGGTGCAGGATTGGTGCCTCTGTGGGGAGACTCGCTGGGTGAGTCACGGCGAGCCGATGGGCAGGATGCGGCATGCCGGGCGCTCCGGCTTCCCAGGGAAAAAACAGTGACTCGAGGGAGGCAGGAGGCTTAGCCTGCCCCGGCAGCCTTATCACCCCGGGGCTGGGGAGCTCCGGCTCCAGCCTTCGCTCCTTTCTGATCCAGTTATTCATTGGTGTAACAGCTGAAAACAAGGCTTGTGCGGTATCAATGGGCATTTTAATCTCCTTTTATGAATTATCTTGGTTTTCAATCCCTACATGCAATCGGTTGTTTAATCCCACTGTGGGTGCAGTCAGCATGAGATGCCCATTGTGCCCTGCAGCCGCGGGATCCCCTCTGCCCCTCGTGGGTTTGGGCACCCCTGGAACTTTTGGGGAAGCGGTTTTGGTGCCCTGGCCATGCTGGTGCTGCCTGGGTCCCACCACAGCCCTGTGTCACCAGGGCAGGTGCTGGCTGGTTCTGGCGTGGACGTTGAGAGGGTTTGCAGGGGCTGCTGAGGGATTGTTCACTGCCCAAGCTACACAGCAAATTAAGCACAAAAATAGATTTTTCTGTTAATTTATTCTGGCCAAAATGTCAAAGAAAAACCACAGGCTGCAGGCGGGGGTGTCCAGCAGGGCAGCAAAGGTGCAGAGCTGGAGGGGCAGCTGCTGAGGAGGTGGGTACATGGATGTGGTCAGCCTCAAACCAGGGACACCCGGTGCCCCGAGAAAGAAGCAGAGCCTATAGTGTGGATATGAAACACTTTGGTGCAATATGGCATTTCTGAACCCAAATTGCCTCACTCCCAGCCCAGGAGTGGGGGATCTGGGGGGCTCTCCATCTGCTCCTACACCTTGGGGAGGAGGGACAGACCCACATGAGAGCGGGAAGAACAACTGCAGAAACAAGATTCCCAGCTACCCATCGTAAAATTACTTCCACGAGCAGATAACTCGCATATTGGAGGAGTCAAATGTGAGGAGCTAAGTGAAGCTGTGGCATAAGCCCTTCGGGCTCAGTGCGGTTGTGGTGAGGATGAATTTGGCCCAGAGATTTTTGTTCAGCTGCATTGAGTTACCGGCCATCTGGCTCCGCGTGCCATAATCCGCAGCTTCTCTGAGCCCATATGGGGAAGCAATACTTTTTTCATCATGTATGTTATGTTTCCCAGAACGTATGGCCCATACATTTAAAATATTTGAGAACTGCTTCCTGTACTAGCAGATAATCTGGAGCTGTGGCACCGGAGATTTCTGTGGAGGAGAATTTCCCCGTGTTTTAGGTGACTTTAAAACATGATCCCGGGAAATGCAGAGCCGGGAAGGGAGCGGTTGGCTTAGGGCACATGGAGATGCTGGGCAGCAAAGGGGCTGGAGCACGGGCACGGCCTACGCCTGCTCCCTAATTCCAATGCTCTAATATTAATAGCGTTTTTTTATCCTCCCCCCTCTCCACTTGTGACAGTCTGGGGACCTAAATCCCTGCCCTTTTGCAACCCACCTGCCCCTGGGTTAAACAGGGAGGTAGCACCAGGCATGGTCCGGGAGGACCCTGGGCAAAGGGGGTTCCTTCTCCATCCAACAAGCAAGCCATGGCTTTGCTGCACCCCACAGCCCCGAATCCACATGCCCAGGAGCCAAACTGGCCCCTGCTGGGGATGGGTGCTGCCTGGGCTTGGTGCCTGCCCCTTGTGCTGGCAGGGAGGGTCGGGGTGTTTTAGCTGGCTGTGGATGTGGCAGAGCATTGTCAGCATCATTCTCTGAAAGGCAATAGCTCCAGACAGGGCTCCGATAAAGATCAAGCATTTAAAAATATGTTCATGGCGTAATTTTATACCCAAAATACATGGCAGCACACTATACAGCTTAAGTGTAAGTGAGTGGTTTCATATTACTTTGAATATATGGACAGCTTAGCTTATGAAATGTATAACTCATCTGGTGTATGGAAAACCAATACGTCTTCCATATGAGCAACAAATCAGAGATGATTATCCTCAGGGAAAAAAAATGGCCATGCTGTATTGAGTACTTTGACTTGGAGTCGACACAAGTTTTCATTCCTGCTTCATGACTAAATTTCCTAAGCTGAACAGTCAAATAAAATGATCTCACCCCCTCTCCGTGCCATGGCACAGGTTTGCCGAGAGCTTCTTGCTCTGCGCAGGAGCTGGAGCAGGCTGGTTTCCAGCCGGGGAGGGCAGCGCGAGTGTCACCATCAGCCCCGGTTTGTGTTTGTTCAAAGGCAAAGGGTTGTTGGTGACTCAGTGCTGGGTTTGTGGCTCCAGCACGATGGACCACGCTGGTGGGTGAGCCAGCTCGGAGTGTTGTGGTTTTGTGCCGGGTATGGGGAGAAGGTGTGAGGTGGGAGTCAAACTCCCACAAAACAGCCAAGCCAAAGATACCCAGCCCCGAACAGCGGGAGAGGCTGGCAGGGCGCGGGCAGCACCTCGTCCATTTTCGGCATCCGAGGGCCACGGCCACTCTGACACGGTTCCTCCTCCTGGTACCGGCTTGTAAATATGTCAAGCTCGGAAGATGATCTTGTTATGGGAAGATTATGCTAATGAAATGTTTCCTGAGATCAAACTCATTTTGTGTTCAAAAGCATTAAAATAAATGGCTTCTAATTGAATCTTATAAACGGTCCCCTCCTGATAATGAGCCGCTATTAATTATAATTGAAGGAAGGCAGAACATAAACACAGCGGCAGTGCGGGGGGAGGTGATGGCACACTGGGGTGGCCGTGGCTCCGTGCTGCCCCTCCTTGAGGGGTTCCAACCTTCCTCCCCTGTCCCTCCCGTGCTGCCAGGACCGCGGGCCTGGGGGTGACACACGGGGGCTTTGCCAGGGATGTCCCTAACTGCCTGGGGACACCCCAGGGGACCCTCCTTGGGTCTTTGGAGAAGAGGGGAAGCAGACATGTTCACTGAGCTCCTGCATACAGTGTCCCGCAGCCTTTAAAATCTCAGTCCTTTATTACTACTATTATTATTATCTTTTTTTTCCTTTCCATAGGCCCAAATCCCTGCCAGGCACAGCGTGTGCTGTCCAGCCAGGGTGACCTCATCTGCTTCAAAGCAGGAAACGGGCATCTGAACTCAACCAAAGAAAATTTACAGGAATTCATCTGTCAACAGGGACGTTTCCATTGAATAAGTGCTCAGTTTGAGATCACATTAGCCCTTCAATTATTTATAAGCTGAAATTGTACAACTTCTCCATTTGGGTCTAAAAAAAGCAGCAAATGTCTTTTGTTTTCCCTCCACCTGAACCTCTCAGCTGAAACTCAGCGGGGCCACAGCGGGTGTTCCCAAGGGGTGATGGGGGTGACAGCCTCATGGGACTGTCCCCAGTGCAGAACTGGAGGGGTTTCAGGTGCTGTGAATATGGGATCCTGAGAAAAACCCACCGAGGATGCTTGGTCCTTGGCTGCTTTTTGCAATGGGTGCCCATGGCTGCAGGCTGGGGTGCCCCTGGGGGTTGGAAACGGGCTCTGGGGTACCCTTGGCACCTTCCTTCTTGTTTTTTCCCCTTTGACATCTCTATTTAAAGCGCTGCTCCCTGCGGCATGCCCCGTCCCACGTGGCTGTCCAGCGCTGAGATGATAGGTGAGCGGCACGATCCTGGCTGGGATTTGCGCTGCCCGCCAGGCTAATGCCCCTGCACATCGCTCCAGAGTCACTAATGGCCTTTGCTTTTATGTCTCATCTGCTTGAAGGGATTAAAAAGGACTAATTAAATAGCCAGCAATACAGGCATCAATAAAATTGCACTGGTAATGATGAGAAAAAAAGTGCCACCAGAAGAATACAAAGCTCTGCTGACTTGTGCACAGCGAGGGAGTGCTCCACAGCCACGGTGTGTTGGCAGAAATCATTAAACCAGGGCAGGCTGTGCCCGAGGAGCCGTGCGTCCCCCGGGCATGCCTGGTATCCGTGCATTTAGCTGCTGTGAAATCAATGAGAGCAACTCAGGTTTCCAAGCCAGAGTGAGCTGGCTATTAGACGGCACTAATGCTATATTTAAAAATGTGCTCATCTTGTGCAGTCAAGGGGAGTGAGAGGAACATTCTCCGGGAAGAGGGATCGCTGCCTTCCCCACCTCAGTGTGCCTGTTGCCAGCAGTGTTGTGTCCCTGGGGTCCTGCACCTCGGATGCGGGGGGAGAGGGAGTCCTGCAGCCCAAACCTCCCCGATTTCAGCAGCAAGGGCTGCAGAGAGTAAATCTGCCGGCATCGCAGAGGGGAGGATGTTAATTCAGCACATGGGCTGCTTACCTGGTTATAACGTGGGGTGAGGAGGACCTGATGGAGCTCCCGAGGGAATGCGGAGCAGTGGATGCAATTTTTGGAGGTCGGCTCAGCGTTGCTGTGGGTGTTTGCAATACCCAGAGGTGGCCCTTTGGGCTGCCCCATGGCTTGATGATTTCGTGGCTGTTTGTGGGGATTGGGGCTGGGAAAAGGGGCCGGGGGGGGGGCATGTGCCGCTTCACCATTGGGATGCTCAAAAGCCTCTGTGCAAAGACCCTTGTGGTTAGAAGTAAAAATTTTGCATCCCCTTGGGTTGAATTTTGCTCTGTCCCAGCAATGATTCAAACCCACCATGAATTTTTGCACGAGGTCTGTGCACAAAATAAAAAGAGCTCTGCTTACCCCATGGTGCTTTCTGGGGACTTTCCCATTCGACACAATGGCCCGTGTTTATTTTCCCGGCAGTGGGAGGTCGAGGCACCCACACCTCTGCTTGTGCTCCAGTCTGGGGCAAAACCCGGCTTTCCGGGGCGCAGGGATGGGGGGAAGCCATCGAAGCCACTCATGCCTTTGTCTCTGGTGGTTTATAGGGATTCCCCCGCTGTTTTACGGCTGGGAAAGGCAGCACTAACGTGCTAATTAGATTTAACACCCAAGCTAGGAAAGTGGCAAATTAGCCAAAGCGTCGCAGTGTTAACCCTGCGACGGGGCTGGGTGTCTGCATCCCTCCCCGCAGCAACCCGGGAGGTGCGAGCTCGGCGTGCATCACCCGCACGGCTGGCCGCTGGGAAAATCGCGAGGCGTGGTGGAGCACGTTAAGCCTATTGCTCCACTTTTGATGCCTCCTAGTGCAAATCCATCTGTCAGGCTGAAACTCTCCGCCCTGAATCCCTTTCCATCTCTCCCGGTGAATGAACACATGTGGGTAGTGGGGTGGGGAGAGGAGGGCAGGAGCGAGTGCTGTTCACATGGATCCCCATCACAGTTATCCCATGGGGGATAAGCAACCTCTGAGGTTCCTACCCAGCTCTCGGAGCTGTCCCAGCTCCCGGGTGGAAAGTGCAGAGACCCCCGCCCTGGCAGCACAAACAAGAAACATGGGGGTTTTTTTTAAGCAGCACATAAAATCCCGTCGTGCACTGAATCAGCTGCTCGTTTCAACAAGATGTGGCAAGGACGGTAATTGTATGTTGAGTGCTCTCCGGTTGATTAAGAACATATTTATTGAAGTTTATCTACTGTAATATGTATGAGTCTCTTATTAGATAATTGCTAAACCTCAAACACCTGTTTAACAGATCATATATATAACCCATTACATAGTTGTTAAACCACATTTTTTAATTCATCAAACGTGAATGTGAAATCCATTCTAAATTAAATTCATTTTGAGGCACTTTAAAGGAGGCGTTCAGTCCCCTTCCCTTGTGCAAAGGGGATATGCACACCGGTATTTCCCGACGGTGACAACGTCTCAGGACAGCTCTACCCTCTGAGTGCAAATATTGTCCTTTTTTGGGGGCAACCAACTTGCTGGAGACATGCAAAAAAGCGCTCAACTGTTTTCATAAAAAACCAGAATTAATATCTGGGGGGACAGAGATACTGGGGGACAAAAAGGGCAGGGAAGGGGAAAGGTGGACGGGCTGCGGGCAGGCTGTTCGAGGATGAGGGTTACTAAGCCCAACACAAGATTGAGATGGTTTGCATGGTGCTCTTGCTTTTTGCTCTAAATCAGCAAATTCTCATTTCGGCCCCGAAGCTCCGCTGATTTACACCTCCCTGTGAGTGCAGCGGTGCCAGGCAGCCCCTTGCTTTGGCTGGAGCCCCCCATCCATCCCGCCTGGAGGATCAGCCCTGAGCTTTTTTTTTTCTTTATGGATTTAAAGCCCTTAATCCCCCCGTCCGGCTCTGGGGCAGGGCAGGGCAGTGCTCGCCTGAGATGCCCCACGCAGATCGGGTACATCCCACTGCCCCTGGGCCCGCCGTGCCACAGGCGATGAGAGGTCTTTGCTCGTGCAGAGTTGATCCTTTGTTTTCTTCTCTCTTTATTTAATTGTCCCATGGGGGAATTGCTGAGTGCCCTTCATTTTGCAATGCAGAACTGGTGTTGACATGCTTATTTATTAAATGAGTAAGGGTAGGGCCCTTGGAGATGCTATTTAAATAAGGGAGAAATCTTGCTGCTGGGATAGGAATGAATAAATGCACGTCGGGCTCTGGTAACCCATTTATTTCCATCCTGGTCCTGTGAAAAATTTTGCCAACATGGTTATTTGTGTAACTCCGCAGCAAACTGAGCTGTGAAGTTACAAACCCCCATCCTGCCGTCGGCACATCCCTGCAGAGATGCATCCCTCCATCCCACCGTAGGCACATCCCCCCCCATCTTTGGGGGAGTTTATAGCAAGCCATTGAACAGCTGAGTGATATTTATTATCAACATCAGGCTGCAGCCTCGCATCCCCGGTGCATGGTGCTTTATCTGCCTTTCCTTTTTTCGGAGCAGGCGGTTCGCTGTGTCCTTCCCGAGGGCAGGGATGGGCAGGTTGGCACAGGGTGTCAGGCAGAGGAGGACGCGGATGCAGGAAAGGACCCTGAGGTTGGGAGAGCCCGACCCAACATCACCATTGCTGCACTTCTGGCTGGTGTCTGCACAAAACCAGCGCTGCCAAGGTGTTTCTGCCTTCATTCCCTTCCTCCCCTGCCAGCTCCGCTGGCAGTGAGAGGGCAGACTGGTACCCAGCTTTGCTGCAGCCCCTGCTCATCGTCATCCAAGGCTTTGGATGCTTTATCAAGGGTTTCAGCTCTAAAGTCAACATAAATCACACAGTTGGCAGGCTCTCCCTTTCTGTCTCTCTCCTGTTATTTTCTGTTCATGATAAAACAATGTGGAGAGGAAGCACGCAAGCCAAGGGGAGGGTGAGAAGAAACAAGATCCCTTATCTAATGCATGCCTGAGCTGCTCAAATGTTTCTGTATCAGCAATTATTTTGCCTGGCTTTGGGTTTTCACAAAGCTCTTGAGTCTTGCAAATGCGGTCTGAGATCACGCTGGCAAAGCACAGACCCAAATTCTTCCCTTCTCTCTGAATCTTTCAGTAGCCTTTGGATGAGACCCATGAAACTTCTCACGTGCACACCAACACTGGGGAAACGAGCTGGAAGAAAGAATTTGCTGGGCTCTGGGGAGATGCTGAGCATCTCCAGCTCTGTCCTGGAGCCCCCAGTGCTGGCTGTCCCCAGCCTCCACTTGCTGGATTCATTAAAAACCAGACAGGATCAGGCAGCTCGAGGTTCCTGACTGCTGTGAGTGAAGATGAATATGTTCCAAGCAAACGACTGCAAATGCACTGTATGTTAAGGCATTGCACTCTGTGGAGGCTTGCTCGGTGCATGTGCATTCCAGGGGTGATTTCTGTACACATATCCACGTCTGGTGGCCCAGTCATTTGGAGCATGAGCTTAGAATCTTCTTGCTAAGTAGAAAGAAAAGAGAAAAAAAATGCCTGACTATTAATAGGAAAGGAATAATATCTCTTCATCTATGTCTGAAACCACCTTTAGAGTCGTACATATGTGCTATGTTTCAACTAAAGCAATATCCAGCGCTCAGAAAAGCAATATCCCTAAGCTCTGCTCTAGCTCTTGTGTTGATTTTGATATTTTTAATATCGCATCCACACAATGGAGCCTGTCAACCACTATGTGAAGCGTTCATTTAACTAAGCCAATTTAAAATGTGTAACAATTATAAAGAGATAGGCTCAGATGAGTCAATTTGTCTCGAGTGTTTTCTAGCTGAACTTAATAATATTGGAGATGTGAGAGAAATTGGAAAAAAATTCACCCTCTGCGTTCAATTCTTTTGAGAAGTCGAAATACCTAATTCACTCTGGCAAATGATAAATGTTCCTCCCCTCTTCTAATTACATCTTGCCTTAGTCACAGCAGTGTCTAGTAAATCTCCTTTTGAGACTATACACATCACATACTGTCCTTGTTTAAAAAAAAAAAGTGACGAAAGGAAAAGTTCTTGATTAGATTTTTTTGTTGTTGTTAAGAGCAATTCATTTTGCTCACACAGGATCTGGAATTGGCTTTTCGTGCTGCTAACCCCCTTTGTCGTCACTAGTCTTTCATGTGTCTTATCCTAAAAAAACCCTGAAGTTTTACTGAAAAAAAAAGCCGTGGTGGGCTATGGAAGTAGTTGGGTGGGTGTCCCTACAGGGAGCCTTATAAGCCCGGACGGGAGGGAGAGCATCTGTGCACACGTTGATTTTAGTGTTGATGGTGATTTAATCACTGGGACGAATGCAGAGTTTGCATTTCCACACCTAGAAGATGTGCTTTACTGGTGGGCAGTGCCTGTGGTTCACCATAGGTGCAGTTGTTCCCCCTTATTTAAAATTGTTGCTGCTTCAAGGCACACTCAATTTTAATAAAATTTTTTCCAATTAACAGGGAATTCAAATTATTCAACCAATAAGGGTTGTGAGAGTAATTTTTGGCTTGCTGTTCAAACCCCTCCAGCACCCCAGGACCAACAGCCCATGTCCCCCACGAAACCTCGATGGCCAAGCCCTGCCCATGGGCAGCCCGATCACCTGCAGATCTGCCCCTTCCCCCCGCCAGTCTCCCATTTGTATTTTAAATAGACCTGCTTTGGGCTAAAATGCCCTTTAAAGATGTAATTTATCTTCCTAATCTCTCACCTGCCCAGAGATAGTTTCCATTATACTCTGATTACAAAATTTATCAGCTAACGTGTTATTTTTAAAATGTTTGAGTGTTTCCATTGCCCTGAGTGGGTGGGAGGTGGATTTGCCACAAGGGCTGGCTTCCCCAGCCCCACACAGAGACAAACTGGCAGAAAAAGAGAGATGGGTTTATTTAATTTCCCCCCCCGAAAGATAGACTTGAGGCTTGCTGATGGATTTTGACACCAGCTGTGGGCTGAAAGCACCTGAGGAGAGCCTGGGGAGGAGGGGTGGGATCCCCTCCTCAGGACTTCCAGCCACATGCTTTTAGTCTGACCTTTTTTGCTGAGCGTGACCACAAATATGAGCAACATTTCATCTTGAGGGTGTCGCCTGGAGCGGCAGAAATGAGCTGGAAGCTGGGATTTACAGCTGGATTTAACAGCAGGTTATAGCTCCAGCTCATGCCCATAAAGCCTGTAAGTGATGGAGGCAGGGAGGGAGAGGAAAGCCCCACTGGCCCGGCTTCAGGGGAGGTCAACCCAGATGCCAAAGTGGGGTTTTCTGGCCTGGAAAGCAGCTTCAGCACCGCACGTGCACCCTGCCCTCACCGCAGGCTCTGAGCTGCAGTGGGGCTTCTGCTTGTACCTGAGGGCGGCAGTTTGGGCACATCGGAGAGGATGCCAGTGCTGAGCTGGCTCTTTTAGTTTGCTGGGTAGTCTGGTGAAATAATGGCTTTGAGGAAACGGGGACAAGATGAGTCCAAAGGCTTGTCTTGTCAAGAGGCTGTGAACAGCTTTAAACCTCCTAACGGGGTCTAGGAAGAGAATGCTGATGGTCCCCCAGGGTCTGTTGGGTCAGAGGGGGTGCTGGGTCCCAGTGGCCCCTTGGGGAGGGCTGGAGCCCCCACACTGGACATTATCCCCCCTCCTTGCTTTCCGTGGGGCTGAGCCACTCTGTGCACTGAGCAGGACCATCCGTGCTGCCCTGCCCTGTGCACTGATGCCCTAGCGCAGGGTGATGCCCACGATGTGCTGCACCTCCTCGGCATCGCAGCTCCCTGCTGGTCACCTTCACTCCTGTGAAATAGATCTGGCTTTGCTCAATGTATATGGCCTTATGGGTTATGTATTGAGAGAACCCGTTGCATCGCAGTGGGGCACTGCTATTTGCAGGTGTTCACGTTTGCAGCTCGGCTGCTGAACCATGTGCCCGTCGTCTTCCCACCCTCTTCTTTCAGGTCCTGACATTAGGAATAACTGACATTCCTCCAGGAGGGAGAAAAAAAAGGGATAACAGCCTTTTGCCATTGCAGCAGAGGCCCAGCGTGCCCGTCCCCATGCACTGCCACCCCATGCTGTAGCAGGGCGAGCCGCAGCCGCCTGTGAAGGGGGCCCTGTGCCGCTCCAACGTCGCGACCTTCGCTCTGCGGCCAGAGACAGAAAAGAGGTTTAGAAATCTGCTTAGAAGTCTGGCTCATTAATACCCTGCCCAAAGCTTTTATCAAATAATTAGCTTTTGTATTGCACTTCCCAGTCAGCAATAAATAAATAAAGAGGCAGATAAAATGAGCAATACGCCTAAGCTGTGCTTTTGGAAACAGCCTCTCTGACCCTGTCTGAGGCCACTTCCCTGGGCCCCGGGGCTTGGCCGCTGGGCCCTTGTCATGGGGCTGGTGAGAGAAGCAGGGACCTGAGTGGCCTCTCCCGAACTGGGCAGACGGGGCCAGCCCTGCCTGCCTTGATGCAATGGGAGCTTTGGTCTGGTTTGCATGCAGGGTCGTGCTGTCCTGCAGACAGGCGGCGGTGCGGCAGGAGGGATGTGCGGCACGGTGGTGGCAGCAGCTGCATCCTCCCTGCATCCCTGCCAGTGGCTTGGGTTTGGTTGCTGCGGTAGCTGGGGAAATGCTGGACCATGGGGTAGCTCTGCTTGTGATGTGGGATGGGAACATCCCCTCTGCCATGCAATACCTCCCCACCGGGCTCAGCGCAAGCTGGGGTGGGCACTGTGGGGTCAGCTGGTGATGGTCCAGGCCCCCTGCCCTCGGGACGTCCCCTGCCCTTGGGATGTCCCTTCTCCCACTGCTCCCCACCACTGTCCTGCAGCCACACAGTGGATTGAGCTGGGGCTGTAAATGTGCCGAAGCTGCAGTTGCTATTTGGACTGTTTATCTTGTTTGGTCTAATTATGCCAAGAAAGTCATTATAATTTTATGCTCTTTGGATTAACGTTCTTGCCTGGGGCACCATAATTAGTGTATGGTTTGTAGCTTAATGATTCTGAGCACAGTCGATGCAAACTTTCTAACTGTAAATCAGGGGACTCGCAATGTGGGGACTGACGCGGTAGCGGCTCTTCTCAAGAAATAAGCATTTATCTCCCTGTTTATAAGCTGGGCATTTGGCTTCACAGCACTCTTGAGCTCTCACTCCACCCTAATGCAACCAAGATGCTGCTGAGGAATTGCAATGAGCCACAACCCTCTTCCGAATTCAGAAAGCCTGTCCCAGGGCGTCTCCTGTTTTGCAGGAATCCCATGGGCTGTTGCTCTATGGGGCTCCTCAGCCCTTCACCCCCTCTCCCCAGTGCCGCTGCAGAGCTGTCTTGCTCGGGGGAGCACACAGCATCCCCTGGCTGCCTGGGGAAACGGGATCCACCACATCCCTGGAAGTTTGCCCAGTTGTCTCTGAGGAGCAGGCAATTTGGATAATGATAATCTCTCCTTTAGCCCCAGCTATTAGTTGCTTTAGGCATCTTTTCTTTCTTGAATGATTGTTGACGGTGGCCAGGGATGTCCGTGCTAAAGTGGAGCGAGTGGCTCACAGTGTGGGGCTGGGTTTGGAGGTGCTGCGGTCCAGGTTTTGAAGGACTGTGGCATCTTCGCCTTTACCATGGGGTTTACTGATACTTTAAAGAATATTGATATTCTTGATATTTTAAAGAACCCCAACATCCAACACACTGAACTCCTGCAAACCTGCATCTCCACCTCCCCCAGATCTTCTTGCCGAGGGGCATCAATGGAGCCAGAGACCCCCAGCTCATCCCTGGCGTCTGCCATCATCCTCCCGCTTTCTTATTTATTGCTCGTTAGGCTGGCGATGAGCTCAGAGCCTGCGCAAGACGCCGAGCGGCCAGACTGCAGTCAGCTTGACTTGACAGATTGTTTGGGTCGAATCGGAAGCTCCCGGGAGAGTTTCACAATTTCTTTTCCACTGGAAAATGTCATTAATTCATTACCAAATTGTTAACAGAATCAGGGTCTCTGCTTTTAACCGAAGGATGTTCTTGTGATAATTGTCACAGCTTTCCTTGAGCACAAGTCCAGGGGAAGGTTAAAGAGCCAAAGCCCATTGCCTGCAGCACTGGGCAGCTCACCATGCATGTTCAGTTCCCATGGAGAAGTTTTTCCTTGCAGCCGGTGGCAGGCTGGGAGCGATCCGTGGTGCCTTGCAGGGACTCCTGCCTGGGAAATGCCACCGTCCTGGAGTGGTCTGGGCCCACAAAGCTGCTATGCGCTCTCCCAGACCCCTGCTGTGCTCACAGCAGTATTCACAGAGGCATAAAAAGCTCCTTGCACCTAAAGCCCCTCCACCCTGTGTGGCTCTGGAGCTGCTCGGTCACCTTTTCTCCGCAGTGCCAAGGAGCAGCACGTCCCAGTGCCGCAGCCCCTGGAACAGCCCCGGGAGCAGCCGGGGTGGTGCGGGCAGTGCTTTTCCCTAGGGAGAGCTGAGCTGCTGTAAGTGGGTGGTGAGTTGGAAGCCTTGAGCAGAAGAATAAATTGCAGTGAAGTGCATGTGGAGAGCAGCTATTAGATTTTGTGCCGGGGCGATTAAATTTTTATGCCATTTTTGCAAGGCTGTCTTAAAAACAAAGCATTACCATAACCCAGGGAAGGGACCCAGGGAAGGGAGAGGTATCTCACTTCACTGCCAAGTCTTAACCTAAGGGTTTTCCCTTTCATCTGCCGGGGAAAATGGACTTCCTGATGCCCGGAGCTGGGTGCTGGGCTGGGATTATCTTGTGCTGGTGGCACCGTGGCTCTGCCAGCTCCTAGGGCTGGGGCCATGGCACAGTGGTTTGGAAGTGGGATTGGAGAATGAGCTCACTCGATGGAAAGGAGCCAGCCTGCGCAAGTGGTGGGGAAGCATTTTACACCATTAAACAAGCCATGCCTTTTTGTATTTTTTTTTTTCCCCTGGCGCTGGTCTGCAGCCTGGGAGCAAGCAGGGCCCTGGGGACGCCATGTCTGGCAAGCAAGGGACTCCCAACTTCTTCTGACTCTCACAGTCCCGTGGCACGGCAGCTCCGTAAGGCACCGTGATTGCTCTCTCGGTAGTTCACAGTGGCTGGAGCATTTTTCTCCTCGGCACTTCGCAGAGGGTTAGCACTGTGCTGAGCTCTGCTGTCTCTCATTCCAGTGGTGGCTGCATTTCAGGAAACTAATGAAGTGCTGATTTTCCTTTACTGGCCTCTCAAATTTGCCCATCACTCTTAAGGGTCTCAGGTTAAAAAGTAAGCGGACGCCTGTTGTTATTGGTGCTGTGTTCCATGGCCAGTGCAGGCATCGAGGAAGGGTTTGGTGCACCAGCTGGGTTTTCTGAGCTCGCTCATGATTTACCATCCCTGGGTGCTCACCAGGATGGTGTGGAGTCTTGGAATCATAGAATCATTGAATGTTTTGGGTTGGAAGGGACCTTTAGAGGTCATCTAGTCCAACCCCCCCGCAGTGAGCAGGAACACCGCTAACTAGATCAGGTTGCTCAGAGCCCCATCCAACCTAGTCTTTCAGCCAGCGAAACGGATGCACAGGGGTCAGACTGATTTTTGGAGGTGCCTTGGTTGTTAAGTGGGTTTTCTGTGATGCTGCCTCCATCGGGCAGTGCTGGCACGGAGCTGGGTGTCACTGCAGTCCCCAGCCCTGATAAACCCGCGGGAGTGACTGGGAGGTGGAAACCCAACCCAGGCACACTGGGATGGTGCTGGGTGGCCAGGCAGGGAAGCTGTGGCTGTGGTCACCCACACGCGAACCGGAGCAAGGACATCAGGGCCCAGATGCACTGGGAAGCTCAGCAGGGAAGGATCACACTTGAAAATACACCAGATAAAAACGCTTCGCATCAGTGATGTCTCTGTTTGTGCTCGCCTTCCCGATGCATCTGGAGAGATGTCCTGACAGAGAGCCCCGGGGGAGAACAGTGCTTGTGTTTTAAGGATGACATTGGGTGTATGGACCCAGCGAGCTCTCGGCCGCCTGAGCTGTATGAACAGTCACCTCGAGTTACCGAGAGGCGATGGGGACAGGGTGCTGCAGCACGCTCCCTGCCATGCGCCAGTTGCGCGGCAGCTCCTGACACGGGACGTGCTCGGCCGTGGCACCGTGGCTGGGGGATGTGTGCTGCCACCAGCCTGCCTGGGAGCCCGGCAGCAGGAGAAAGGCATTACCAACCTTCCCCAAGCTGAACTGTTGGCAAGTGCATGTTGCACCGGGAGGCTGTGGCAGAGCAGCAGCCCTTCACGGCCGAGCCAAGTAATTTGATAAGGGTGGTTAGCATTTTGGGGACAGTAGCAGTCCTGCTCCGTGCTGCATCGTCACTGCAGTGTTAGAGGGAGGAGGGGGGCTTGTCTTGTGGGGGTGGCCCTGCCCTGCACCCCCAAGTGCTGTCCCTCACCTGTCACCCTGCCCCAGGCTGCGTTAGTGTAGCTCCCACTCATTTCCGGGGCATGCAGAGCCTTGCAATGGGGAGGGGGGGCTGATTTTGGGTAGGACATTGGTGTGTTACTGCAATACGAGTAACTATTTTGCAGGAGAGGCAAGGTTGAATCCATAGCCAGTGTCTTGGCACAGGCTTTGCAAGGCGTCTCTCTGCCTGGCAGTGCAGGGCTGGGTGGGGAAAAACACACTGAACCAGCGCAGAGGGGGAATCTGTTCCTCTCCAGAGTCTGCATCTCATTTGGCGCATTTGGGTAACAGCATCTTTGGGGAAGGGCAGTGGCTGGGAGCGTTGTCTTCCAGTTGTGAGCTCAATAAAAAACAATGTTCATGCCACCACCGTGGGGTGGCCCAACTGGCCGAGAAAAGAAATCCAAGTCCCAGATTTCATTCACAGTAAGTGCCCTTCCTGGGAAGCGAGTTTCAGGAGGAATCCGGTGCTCGTGTGAGCGCGGAGGAGCCCTGCCGGTGGCCAAGCAGCTGGAGCCCAGCCCAAGACACAGCTGTGGGGAGTTAAGTTACTTGGCTTCCAAAATTACATTTTTCTGTGGTTCCCTCATTTGAATGTGGAATAATGTAGATATTGTGAGCAGAACCTGCCCGGGAGGCGCTTGTAAAACCAAACCTACGGCGGGTGCACTTGTGCTGCTGGTGGCACTTTGCTGGGCCGTGGTGGCATGGTGGAGGCAGGAATTCAGCCGGTCATTTTGCAGGGAATGGAGTCTGGGATTGGAAAGCTGGATGCCAACTTTACACATGGGGCCAAAACCAGAGCAGCCCCGAGAACATCCCCTGTGGGTGTTGGAGATGGTTTGGGAAGAAGGGAAACACAAAACCATTAATTGCCAGGGATGATGCCCTGAGGTGCAGCAGAAAACAGCCCTCGTGCAGCAAAGGGGCACATGAGCTACAAGGTCCCTTGCCCAGTGTAGGCAGAACATGAGCAACAACCCCTCCAGCCTCTTTCTGCTCATTGAATGAAAGTCCTGGTCCACCTCGGTGGTGACCAAAGGGTGCCCAATAAGCTCCTTGGCTGTGTGTTTGAGCTCAGAATTGTTTAGGTTGGAATCATAGAATCATAGAATGTTTTGGGTTGGAAGGGACCCCTAGAGGTCATCTAGTCCAACCCCCCTGCAACAAGCAGGGACACCACTAACTACATCAGGTTGCTCAGAGCCCCATCCAACCTGGCCTTGAATGTTCCCAGGGATGGGGCCTCCACCACCTCTCTGGGCAACCCCTGCCAGGGTTTCACCACCCTCACTGTAAAGAATTTCCTCCTTATATCCAGTCTAAACCTACCCTGCTTCAGTTTAAAACCATTACCCCTTGTCCTGTCACAGCTGGCCCTACTAAAAAGATTTTCCCCATTTTTCCTATAGGCCCCTTTTAGGTACTGAAAGGCCGTAATCAGGTCTCCCCGCAGCCTTCTCTTCTCCAGGCTGAACAAGCCCAACTCCCTCAGCCTGTCCTCATAAGAGAGGTGCTCCAGCCCTCGGATCATTTTAGTAGCCCTCCTCTGGCCCCGCTCCAACAGTTCCATGTCCTTCTTGTGCCGAGGGCTCCAGAGCTGGACGCAGTACTCTAGGTGAGGTCTCACCAGAGCAGAGTAGAGGGGCAGAATCACCTCCCTTGACCTGCTGGCCATGCTTCTCCTGATGCAGCCCAGAATACGGTTGGCCTTCTGGGCCACCAGCGCACATTGCCGGCTCATGTCCAGCTTTTCATCCACCAGCACCCCCAAGTCCCTCTCGGCAGGGCTGCTCTCGATCCTTTCTTCTCCCAGCCTGTACTGATACTGGGGGTTACCCCGACCCAGGTGCAGGACCTTGCACTTGGCCTTGTTGAACCTCATGAGGTTCACGCAGGCCCACCTCTCCAGCCTGTCCAGGTCTCTCTGGATGACATCCCGTCCTTCTGGTGTGTCAGCCGCACCACTCAGCTTGGTGTCATCCGCAAACTTGCTGAGGGTGCACTTGATCTCACTGTCTAAGTCATTGATGAATATATTAAACAGCACCGGTCCCAGTACGGACCCCTGAGGGACACCACTCGTCACCGGTCTCCATCCGGACATCAAGCCATTGACCACTACCCTCTGGATGCGACCATCCAGCCAGTTCCTTATCCACCGAACAGTCCACCCATCAAATCCATAGCTCTCCAATTTAGAGAGAAGGATGTTGTGGGGGACCGTGTCACAGGCTTTGCAGAAGTCCAGATAGATGACATCCATTGGCTGGAAAAGACCTTTAAGATCTTCCAGCCCAGCCGTTAACCTACCGCTGCCATCCCACCACTAAACCCTGTCCCTAAGCACCATATCAGCCAGGGGTGGGGACTCAACCACTTCCCTGGGCAGCCTGTTTCAATGCTTGACAGCCCTTTCGGTTAAGAAATTTTTCCTGATATCCAATCTAAACCTCCCCTGGCAGAACTTGAGGCCATTTCCTCTCATCCTATCGCTTGTTACTTGGGAGAAGAGACTGACCCCCCCCCCCCGGCTCCCCTCTCTTGTCAGGCAGCTGTAGGGAATGATAAGGTCTTCCCTCAGCCTCCTCTTTTCCAGGCTGAACAACCCTTGTTCCCTCAGCCACTCCCCATCACCCTTGTGTTCCAGACCCCTCACCAGCTTCGTTGCCCTTCTCTAGACACGCTCCAGCCCCTCAATGTCCTTCTTGCAGCAAGGGGCCCAAAACTGAACACAGTATTCGAGGTGCAGTCTTACCAGTGCGAAGAGTACAAAGGGACAATCACTGCCCTACTCCTGCTGGCCACACTATTGCTGATACAAGCCAGGATGCCATTGGCCTTCTTGGCTACCTGGGCACACTGCTGGCTCATATTCAGCCGGCTGTCAACCAACACCCCCAGGTCTTTTTCCACCAGGCAGCTTTCCAGCCACTCTGCCCCAAGCCTGTAGCGTTGCATGGGGTTGTTGTGACCCAAGTGCAGGACCTGGCACTTGGCCTTGTTGAACCTCACAGAGCTGGCCTCAGCCCATCGATCCAGCCTGGCCAGATCCCTCTGCAGGGCCTTCCTGATTAACACTCATGTACCAGCAGGGATGTGCACTTACTGTCCTCATGCCCCAGAGCATCCCTCTGGCCATCCCATCCCACACAAGGTCTTTGCTGGAGGAGCAGCTTGGTGACAGAGGAGCCTCTGTGCATGTATCCTCCCCATGTGTGAAGGGGAGATGCTTTCACAGTGCCCATGAGGGAATTGGTGACGGCAGGGGTGTTGGCTCAGAACAAAATTATTTTGAAGGTGGATTTATACAGCTTAATCTCTGAACTCTTGTGTTATACATGCGATAGCCCAGCTTTACATCTGTCAGGCTGCCCCCCCGCCCTGCGGCCGGATCCTGAACAGGTTCCTCGGTAAACAAGCCAGCTTGTGCTGACGGATGCAAAACCCCATTAACAGGACGTTCAGCATTTCTGTCATTCCAGAGATGCCTGCAAGGTTTCAGCACAGACCAAAAGGCAGCCATGTCAGGGAAACCAGCACACACGAATACTTCTCATTCCAGGCCATAACCCAGGCTTATTTTAACCACTCAGTGCCCATTTTTATCCTCCTGCCAGCATAGAGCCCCACGGGAGGATCCTGGGTTGCACTTGGTGGTGGTTGAGCTGGTGGGATGTCCCTCTCCCACTGCTGTTGGTCACCCTCACGGATTGCTCCTACCTTTGAAAGGGGAGAACATCCACATGGGGATGCGAGAGGTTGCCTTCCCCATCACTTCGAGGAGTGCCTGGTGGCTGTGGGAACCAAGGCAGTTTCTGCACCCCATCGCACTGGGTTCACAGCTCAGGGTGTCAGGGCAAAAGCTCTCCACCCAGCACCAGCCATCATCTGGAGCTGGACACAGGGCAAGGCTGGGTTTCCAAATACAGCAATTCCTTCTGCCACCTCCTGAGCTCCCAACCACTTCTTGTTTCATAGCACGTTGGCTGTGCTGCCTGGGGAGCCCACTGCTCCCCGGGGTGTACCACATGTGTCCATAATACACTCCCCAAATCTTGATCTTACTGAGTGTGTTCCCCAAATATTTGTGCTTTACCCCATGCTGCAGCCCATAAAGGTCCTCAGTGGTAAGGGATCACAAGATGATGGAGGGACTCGAGCTCAGCTTCTGCTGGACTGACCTGCTGGCTGTGCCCAGGCTGGCATTGAGAGGGCAAGGCAGGGGCACCAAGGCTGTGCAAATGGGTGAAGCCACTCCAGGGTACCATGGCTTCTAAAAACGAGCATCTTGAATGTCCACCATGGGCACAGAGCTGTGAGGTGGGGAGGAAGCTCTGGTCCCCATGCAGAGCGAGTGCTACTGCTTCAAAATTAAATGCAGTTGCCATAGAAATATTAATTGGGAACAAAATCTGAAGATGACACTTAAGCAGAAGATGGAGCATTATGGAGAGATGAGGACAGCGATGAAAATAGAACAGTTAAAAGGAAAATTCTTCAAAAGAAGGATGGTGTAGGTGAATATTTAATGCACAATCAGCAGGTCGCCACGTCAGCGGTGCTTTTAATATTGTCGGGCAAAAGCTGGGAAGCGCTTGCTGGAGGACAGCACATCCTCCTTCCCAACCAAGGTCACCGGGCGCTGGAGGGGGAGTCTGAGGATGGATCCTGCAACAGCAGCAAGTTTCTGCTCTCGCTTGTGGTGGGGCTGGGGTGCAGGAGCAGGCTGGGTTCTGCCTCTGCTAATGGGCCCCTGCAGCCGCTGAGCTGCAGGCTGTGCTTGCTTTCTGGTTTGCAACCAACGCACAACCCACAAGTCAGCCATGGCACACGATGGCCATCATCCTCGCACTCTGTATTCTGCCCCTGGGCAGAGAATGGCAGGAGGTTCCCAGCGCATGGCTGTGTCTGGGCCTCCTCCTCCTCCGAACATTTGCATGGAGGGCAGGGAAAAGCTCCCAGCCCTGCCAGACAATGTGGGGGAACTGGCTCTTGCAGGTCCCTTTTCCCCCAAAACTGTTGCTTGGCCTTGTTTTTTTGGGAATGTGGCTGAAACACCCATAAGCAGAAAGGGTTTTTTTAGGTGAAGGAGGACTGATGCAAGTCAAAGCAGAGTCAAAGTGTCCCACTGAGCAAAAGTCCTGGGGACCCTGCTACAAGGGGTACCCAGAGCTCTCCAGGGAAGGACGTGCTGCTGGGCCACCTCTTCTCGTGGTGGTACTCTCATTCGTGGGGAAGAAGGAAAGGGCATTTCTGCAGAAAGATCACGATTAATTTTTTTGCAGAAAAATAATTAGATGATAATAACAACCATCTCTCTTTTTAGGCAGCGTTCAGCCCAGCGAGAGGAAGGGCAGCTCCGTCCTGCCACCCCACTGGGTGCTTGCTCTGCCAGCTCCAACCCGATAAGCACCAGCTACTGTTTTTCCCAGAGAAGCTGGTTGCTCTTCCGGGCTGTTATCAGCCTCTCATCCTTTTCCTCCCTCTGCTTTGGGAAGGTGTCTCCTGGGGGCTGCGGTGTGGGATCTGCATTCGGATGGGGATGAGGACAGGGATGGGGACAGGGATGGGGATGAGGACAGGGATGGAGGCAGGGACAGAGCGTCTCACGTAGGACCACAGTGTCCCATGGTGCAGGTGGTGACCACAGGCAACCAGAGAAAGCCCGATCACCGTCCCAGCACCCTGCCAGGGCAGCGGTGCGGGGAGGCAGTGTGAGGCTGGCAGCCTGGAGGGAGCAGGGTGGCTGTGACCTGGCGGGGAGCAGCAGCTGCCTGGGCGCATCTATCTGCACCGATCTCTCCACTTAAAAGGAGGGAGGATTACAATGAAGTTGTACTTTTCCCATGAACCACCTCCCACTGTGTTATGCTCTGAAGTTAATTGCAAATGAGGAGATGGAAATAGCTTATTTTGACTTTCCTTAAACAGTGCTTCATTGATTTTTTTTTTGCCTTATTTTTTTTTCTGTCTCGAGAGGCAGGCCTGTATCTATTGGAAAATAGCAATTATTTCTGTAATTCCCTAGAATTAGTGGAATTAGTTGAATGGGTAAAATCTGAAGTGAAATGCTGATTAGAAATATACTTGAGTTGGAAGCACCATGCGTGCTCTGGTGGAGCATCAGGGGCTCCTCCTCCATCCCAGGGTATGACAAAGCTCAACATAGCTTTCTTGGAGAACAGGAAAAGATGCTTCAGATGTGCTGGGAGCCTCTACCACCAGCCCTACTTGTCCCAAGGCAGAGGGGAGATGCACTGTCACCTTCCACAAGCTGCCATTGGGCTGCAGACGTGGCAGGGGCTACAATAACGCAGCTGAGGATGGACCTGTCCTCCTGCTCCAGAAATAGGAGGAAAAACCCCACACCAGCGACTTTTCTTAAGTGAAACGAGGTTGGAGTGGTCCATCCTGGACACCTCCTGCAGCGTGCAGGGCATGACCCGGGTCTTGGGATCTGTGGTTCTGCCAGATTTGGGGCTCATGGTACTTCATTAAAAAAAAAAAAAAAAAGATCCTGTGGTATTTTTAATAACCTGCTGGTTTAACTCAATTATGAGAGCATAATTAACTTGCTGAGATGAAACAGGAGATAAACCTTTGATTTTTTTTTTCTTGAAGGATGCTGCAGATAGATTTTGAACTTTGTATTCAATTACTTAAAAGAGAAAAAAATTAACAGGTTTCTGATGAGAAAAGCATACTACCTCCTTCATAAAGAGAGATTTATTAAGGATAGTGAACGAGTGTACCTCAGGGCTCAATCATCTACTGTTTTTTTTTCAAGGGGTGATTCAATTACTTTAAGATGTGTTGCCTAAAAGAACAAACCGGGCTCTGTTACTTGGCAAATTAATCAAGTTCCTTTAGTGGTTTCTCTGGGTTAATAATTTCATTTAGGCGGCCTTCTGTTTCGTGGTTTCATCCCAACCAAGAAAACTCTCAAACGAGAGGGAGGAAAAAAAAAAGTGCTATTCATTTTCTGTACGAGGCAGCAAACGTAACCGCGACTGGAGAAGTTTTCCTGAAATCGGCTCGCTCAGAAGTGCCTGTGAAAGCAGCAACTGGTTGGAAGATATTTAAAAAAAAAAAAGTGTTACGGCTAATATTTTCACTGTGTAAAAAGGCCATTTGGATTTGTTGTCATCTGTGAAGGGCTGTGAGTTTTTATTCGTAATTACTGCGAATGACGTTCTCTGGCTAGTGCGAGCCAATCCTGAAAATGTCACCAATTTTTAACACATTTTTCTCTTGAATATTCATGGCTCTTCTATTTGATACAGATGGAGAAAGTGCAACAAGAAAAAAAAGGAGTTTGCAAAACTGGGCTGTCCATGCCCTCGTAATTACGGTGTTTTCCCCCAGTCCTGTCTTGGGTACAGGGGAGGCTGCGGCTGGACCCCACGCTGGGACGGATGCTGCCTCTACCCATAGGGGAGGTGCAGTGTGGGCACAGCATCCTTGTACTGGCAGCCTCCGGTCCTGCCAAAATCCACCATGAGCCAGTATTTTGGGAGTTATCCCCAACACCATTTCTTGGTAGCAAAGTTTTCTCAGTGGAAAGCTAACTGCTGCCACTGCCTTCGCCTGGAGGGCAGGGGATGGGGATGCTCAGCAGATATGGGGCCCCAGGGACAGCTGGACCATGCCTGGCTGGCTGGTCCCAAATCCCGTCAGGGAGGCTTTTGGGAAAAGCTTTAGGGCTGTTTTCATACATCGTAAAACTTCTCTCGAAAGAGTGTGCGCAATCCAGGTTTATTCTCCCATCGGTTAGTTATAAATGCCAAAAAACTTGAACTGTGGCCTGGGCGGCATCCGCTTTGCATGAAATATGGGTGTTGAAATGCCAGATCATGCAGCCAGCAACATTTTGGTGGAGGGGAGAGATGCTCGGCATGACCTTTCTGCATAAAAACATGTGGGCACCCAGGGCTGCGCTGAGGGCTTAAACATCAGCCTGTGCTAGCAGAGAACAAATATCAACCAAGCAAAAACGCCCTGGGGAAAGCAGGCAGCCAGGCAGGTGGATGCATGAACCCCAGCCCCGTTAGCCCTAACGAGGCGCTTCATTAAGGGCCTCCCTCCCTCCCACACGCAGCTGGGACATGGACGCTCGTGCCATGGCTTATTGCTTTTCATTTGGGCAGGGTTCAGGCGGTGATCAAGTTAAAGGGAGGGACCGTAGCTGTTCCCAGAACAAGAGGTCATCTGTTTTCTTTCAGGGGATTTGGCTCCAATTTCATCATTTTGAAGAACAGTGAGGCCCTTTTATCTGCTGGGGAAGGGCTTTCGGGGAGGGGGGCATGGTAGGCTTGTCTCTCTCTTGTGTGATAACTCATTTTAGACCCTCACATGAAACCTGAGATCTGCTTTATGGCTTGGGAAAGTGCCCTAACAAGGCAGAGCGGAGGCTGAGGATGCTGCGGAGCTGCTGCGGCCCCGATTCCCAGGACCAGGCGGGTGTGCGAGCACCAGCCGTGCTCCACACCGAGCACCCTGCTGCTTGCACGCTGCTGTGGAGATGGCCAAACTGTCCTTTTTTCCTTTTCTTTTTCCTGCAGCACCTGTAACAGCTCTTTTCAAGGCTGCAGCACCCAGTGCTAGTCTTAGCATCCGCCTCCCAAATACATTTTTGGATAAAAATGGGAGTGCTGGCGTGTTGAGGTGGGGTGGATATTTTTAAAGCAGCTGGCAGACTCCACAGAGCAATTATGCTCCAGGTTCCCAAATAGCCCTGAGCTCGGTCACTGGCTGAAAATGCCTCGTGGTCCGTTTGTCCAGGGCTGGTGCAGGTCAGGGAGCTTTGCAGGCAACCCTAAATGTTGGGATTAGGCACAGCTGGAGCTCGAGCGAGGCCAAAGGGGCCCCTCGCCCGGCTGCCCAAGCCCACATGAAAGGGAATGGCTCCCAGATGTTGCACAAAGCCCACCTTTGCAAAAAAAATATACCTCTGATCTTATCCTCAGGAATCCAGGCATCAACTTTCCCTTCTTCCCACCCTCCATGCCAACAGCAGGGTCTTGGTGCTGCTAGTGAAGCATCTTTGGATGGGGAACTTCTGTCACGCCTGGGTAACAGTGGCTTTTTGTGCAAACAATTCCCAGTTTCTTTAATGCTTTCCCAGTTCAATTGAATGTGCTCAGCCCATTGCACCAGCAGCTGCTTTCACGCTGAGAAAAATCCGTGAATTTTGAAGGTGGTGGATGCTCCTTTGCTGGGGATGCTCTGCGGTGTTTGGACACATGCTCACAGGTGCTGGAGCAGCTCCTGGTTTTTAGGACAGTAATTCCCCCTTGCTGTCCCCGGGACTGAGGTCTGGGAGAGCCACCACGCCTGGGAGCGGGTCTTTCCAAGGAAATTTTGTCACCCCTTTTCAGCAGCTCTCTAGAAGTGTCGATGCGACCTGGGACCCGCAATGCCCGGCAGACAGCCCAGATCCTGGCAGTGCCCAGGAGGGTTCTTCATCCTGCATGGGAGGATATTTTGGGAGCAAGGTGTTTGTAGGGGCTGGGGGCAGGCAGGGACATGGCAAATCCCACAGCATTCATCCCTCCCTCCCGTTTACCACAAGAGTTGCTTTTCCCACGTGAGCAAGGGAAGCGGTGATCTTGCTTTAATTATCGCTGTCCTTCTCTGAGCAGAGGATTATTGAATTAGAGATGGGACCACACTGACTCTCAGCTCCACCTATTCCCCTCTTTAATCCCTTTTTGCACCACTGGCTGCTCCTGGCCCTGGGTTTCTCCATCTGCCCATCACCGCCCTCTCCCCAGCCGGCCGTTGCAGGCAGGAGCATGGTGTGGCACGGCCCTTAGAGCTCTTTTGCTCTAAGGCTTTTGAGACATCCAGGAGGGCTGCATGTCCTGCCAGCGTCCCGTCCCCCCTCGGCTCCACTCTGCCTGCCAGGCTGTGGCTCCTGCGGTCTGCAGGAGGATTTATCTCTGGGGAAATGCGGTGCTCCGACTTATAAAAGTAGGGCATTCGCTTGGCAGCTCGAGAAATAATGGGAGATCAGTTTAATTATTCCACAGAAATGCTCAGATTGTGCAGATGCCTAACTTAGGTTTAATATAATTAAGATAACTCATGTCTATAAACATGTCTGGGACTGAACCTGATGTTCGAGCTGTGGATCCAAGCCTGTGGTTTTACTCCCTGATTTCAACTGGAGCTTCAAGTGTCCAACGAGAGCAGGATGTGCCCAGGCTGAGCCCTGCGCCCGACCCTGCCGGGCACTGCCGGGCCCTTCAGTTTGGGTCTGTGATGCTGAGGAAGATTTTTTTCCCCACTTCCCAGCTGGTTTTTCATGCAGCTGCTGGGGGCAGCTGGGCAGTCGGGTCCTACACTGGGGCACACTGCCAGCCTCAGCGCTGGCATCCGTTGTGCTTAATGGAACAGCATAGAAAAGAAAAAAAAAAACCCAAACACCTATTGGTGGTAGTATCGATGCTCTAGGGTTAAACTGAGCTTTTTTCTTCTTTTATAGAAAATTGCCCTTTCCTCCCGAGCATGCATTTGGGACCAACCGGGCTGCTCTGCCTGGGGTAGTTTTGCAGCCCAACTGAGCCCAAATGCTTCTACTGAGGCGGATGCCCGGGATCTGCTTTGCAAGGTGAGCATCTCCTTGGCATGGCAAATACAGGTGCTTGTTAGGCACTAAATAGCTGAAATATTGCCTTTTTTTTCTCTACTTCCACCTCCCTCTGGGCTCTTTCCTCCCCCAGCCTGGCTCGTCCCTCCCTCCCCTGGTGTGCACTGCTCTTCACACCTTGAAATGCCTCCTAACACCCCTGTAATGGCTTGTCAGCCCAAAATATCGAAGCCGTGACGTCTGGGGAGCCGGCGCTGAGAAACACCAGCCAAAACCCAGCCCCTCGCCCTGCCAGGGTTGTAGCGTCCCTCCAGCACCGGCCAGTCCCAATCCCCATTGATCCAGGCTGCGATTAATCTTCTCATTTTTAACTTTGACTTTAAAATCCCATGCAGCACGGAGGTAAATGTGTGAATGACACACATCACTGCGGAGTAATTAGAAAGAACGCGCGCGCACACACACACAGAGGCGCAGCAGTACTGATTTCTGCATTAGCATGATAATGAATGTTCTCACTAGAAGCTTGTAATTATGTTTCCTCTTTTTTCCCCTCCCCCTGAAAGTATAATTAATTATGAATAGAGCCAGAGTTTGACGCTAACACTTTTTTTTTTTTAAATCCCTTTTGGTTCTATTTCTGCCCTATTAAAAATTTATGAAGGAACCAGAGGTAAAGTCATTTTCCCAGACAGTTGCTCCTATAAATTCAATGAGAATAATATTAAAAATAATAATAACAGAAGAAGGCAGGAGGGGGCTTTGCAGAGGGCTTTCTCCCCTCTTCTTTGGGCTGTCACCCAAGTAAGATGCGGCAGTTTCCAGTCGAAAGCCATGGTCCATGCATGTGGTGGCAGCTCGGGGGGAGCACTGCCGGGTGCTGTGGGTGTGCCTGTGGCTATCACGGGTGACAAGCAGCCCCTGGAGGTGCCACCCCTGCAGGTCCCCTCCCCAGAGCCCCTGCAGCCGCGCAGGGTGGAGGTCAGAACGTGGTTGTGACATGCTCTGGGAGGAAAAAAACCTTTATTTCTTTAAAATGGGAAAAAAAACACCTCACAAGAGCTTTCAATACCTTGGGAAAGTTATTTAGGAATATGAGATGCAAAATCAAAGACTTTTAAGCAAGTGCTTTTCTTTTTTGGTCGGCTCACAAGGAGGAAGATAAAGGACGCACTTCTTGCTGATAAAGCATTCGTGTCCGTGCGGCTGCAGCGCACCGGGACCCTCCCGGGATGCCCATTCCCATGGTACCCCGGCTGCGCGGATGCAGGACAAACCTCTGGGTTTGGTCCCAAAGGCTGGGATGGTGTGACTGCTCGTAGCGGGGGAAGAGGCTTCCTTCCCCCCTCCGGCATGCCTCATCCTTTCCATGGCAAACCTGTGTTTGGTCGCACAGGTTTGGGGACAGAAAGTGGGAAAATGGTTGAAACTGGCTTGGCAGGTTGGGGGGATTGGTGTGAAGTTGTAATGCGTGGGGACAGGGACTGAGGATGCACTGTGCACAGGATCTCCATCCTTCCAGCCGCCCCAGAAGAGCCTCTTCCAGCGCCGCAGGCTGTGCCCCCCTGCCAACGAAGCCCCTTTTATTTCGCCCTCCTCCTCTGCTGGTTGCCATTCATACCACCAGCCTTCCCTTGCCGTAGGTGTGAACTGTTTTTCTTTTTAAATTGCATTTATTCTAACAAATGTCTCATGCAAACACAATTGCAGGTTTGCTAGAGGGAGACGCTATTTGCAGGCAGCCTTGCACAAAGGCAGATTTATTCTCCTTCCATTCATTTGAAGCTAAAGTAATAGCTCTAACTACATCTGACTTATAATAAGCGTGTTACTGGGAACAAACCTGTATTCTGCATGTATTTCCCTCTTTGTCAGCTCCATCTAGGCACTTTTTCTCCCTCTCTCTTTTTTTTTTTTTTTACAATAACAAAATCAGAGCCTTGTCAGTTGAAAGTTTATATGCCCTATTTATAGCACTCCGCTGTCTCTCGGCTTTTATGTTCCAGCATAAGTAGCTCTTTACCCTCTGCTCGCAAGGAGCCTAGCGTGAGCCTGAACAGAGCCTGCACCTCCATAATAGCTCTTTTATCCTTCCCCGTGGAGGCAAGCATGCCCTGCTTTCCATGGACTCGCCTGCTTCGGCTCCAGCCTTGCTGGAAGCAAGCGCCCGTCCCTGCAGGCCGGAGGACTCTGCCCTGGGAGTTTTGGTGTTTCTGTTGGTCAGTGGGTCCTTGAACTCGGGGGTTGCTTTAGGGAATGGGGGTGTTTTGCTGGGCAGAGCCCCAGCATGGTGCAGTGATTGAGCAGCTTGCAGGTAGTCATCAGTCCCATCTTTTGGCGTGTGATGGCTGGGAAGGCATCGCCAAAGTTTGACACATAAATTTGCCATCCGCTTGATGACTTTTATTAGTAAAAAATATATAAGTATTCCTCTGGGGAGCTTCAGTGGTTCCTTCAATGTTTTTTGTAGTGAAGCTGGTACCTCAGGACAGCTCCTCTATGGGGTGAGGCTGGCTCCTGAACTTCTCTGTTCCTCGTCTCCGGGTGTTATTTGGATCGAGGACTCAGGATGGGGTCTGGCAGAGCTTCTGAGGGAGGGCTTCCTGTGGGCAGCACCTCCCAGCATGGCGGTGCCTGAGACGGAAAGTAGAGGTGGTGGTTTGAGACCAAGTCAGAGGCACCATAAACCGCAGCAGCCTTGTAACCCTCCCTGCCCGGTGTGCCAGCTTTCCTGGGTGCTTCCCAACCCTCTGGGTCCCTCATCCTCATCCCAGCTGGAGGCTGAGGGAGCAGAGCTGGCGGGAACTGAGCGCCAGTGCTCCCATCCCACTCGGTGCTCCGGCGCCGGCGCACACGCACGCTCTTTCCCCTCTCTCAGCAGAAGGCACAGTGCCTCCTCTGTTACTGCGTCCTTCGTGGCACGTCATCAGGGTGCGGGCAGGATTCTCCCATCTGTTCCAGGCGGAAAGATTAGGATAAAAGGGGCCATTGTGCTCTTCTCCCTCTGACAAACTTTAATCCTGGTGAAGGGAAAACTAAATGCTAAAAAAAAACCTGGATGAGGGCGTTCTGCTCAGATGAGATGTTTACAGGATAAACAACCATTACAAAATAAAATTGTGAAATAAAAAGAAATAATTGCAATTTGGCATGCAAAAAATTGCATTTCAGGCAGCGACACAACTGGCTCTCGCCCGGTCCAGCGCTGGAGAGCTGGGGCTGGGGAAGCACAGCTCTGCCACAGCCCGGCTCCGCAGAGTTTTGCTTGCCGAGGAATCAGCCCATCTGTTAAATATAGCTGATGAGCTGTTCTTGAATTGCACCTAATTATGTCTCCTCTCCAGCACGCTGGTGCTTCCCACCTCTTTGGAGTTACAAGGAGCTGGATGATTGCCGCTTGAACTCTTCAGGTGGAGCGAGACGCTCATTTGTTATCCCCCTGTTTGGCTGTCTCGTACTTGGGAGGAGAGAAATGAAAAGTTGAATTCTCTGAGAAGGAAGGAAAAAAAGAAAAAAAAAATCCTGGTGAGATTCCTTTTGAGCTCTTTGCTCATTAAGATGTCAAAAGGTTGGGTGCCCCGGCAACTGCTTCTCCTGTCTAAGCAGGGCTTGAAATTGCTGCAGCCATCGTGCGGGGAATTCGCAGGCGCTTGCCCGGCTCCGTGTCTGTGGGAAGATGCCTGTAGCCAGGTGCCTGACAGCTACAGGATCCCTCCTGAAAAGCTTCTCTAATTCAAGCAAATACAGCTCTCCTAACCAGGAGCAGCCTGGGCGCCAGGTCCCCATCCCACGTCAGCTCACCCACTGCTCCGTGTGCCTCTTCTGTGCCTTCCCAGCCACACCAAAAATATCAATTCAGGGCCGTGTGGGTCATTCCCATGGACTTCATCCAGAAAGAGTGATTGCCTGAAAGATATTTGGATTTTTCTTTTTAGAGATTGACTCCCAAGCATCAGTTTGGTTTTGCAAAATTTCTGCCCTATCTTTTTCTGGATCCTCCTTGGGATGCACATCTTCTGTCTTTCGTTAAAAGATGCTTCTCCACCGAAAAGCAGACCTCTTGCTGGAGTTTAAGTGAGCACAGAAGAGGGAAATATGTTTTTACCAGTCTCAAAAAATACCAAATGTCTTAAAATTAAAAACCTCCATCAACAAAATTTCCCAATTCATGCACCGAGCAGCATATCCAAACTGGGGAAGCCCTTGTTTTGCAAGGACAGTGTTGGAAGGGTGAGGAGGGGCTCTGGAGCCACTACAACTTCAGCTCAGCTTTTTGGGGAAGAAAATCAAATCCTGCTATCCCTGCAGGGTTGGAGGCTGGAAGCAGGAGGAGGCTTTGGCACCCTGTGCCAGCGGGTGATCCCCTCCTGTGGGAGTTACTGCTCCAGGGCCGCATCAGGTCATAGAATCATAGAATCATAGAATCATAGAATGTTTTGGGTTGGAAAGCACCCCTAGAGGTCATCTAGTCCAACCCCCCTGCACTGAGCAGGGATACCACTAACTAGATCAGGTTGCTCAGAGCCCCATCCAACCTGGTCTTGAATGTTTCCAGGGATGGGGCCTCCACCACCTCTCTGGGCAACCCCTGCCAGGGTTTCACCACCCTCGGTTGTAAAGAATTTCCTCCTTATATCCAGTCTAAATCTACCCTGGTTTAGTTTAAAACCATTACCCCTTGTCCTGTCACAGCTGGCCCTACTAAAAAGATTTTCCCCATTTTTCCTATAGGCCCCCTTTAGATACTGAAAGGCCGTAATCAGGTCTCCCCGCAGCCTTCTCTTCTCCAGGCTGAACAAGCCCAACTCCCTCAGCCTGTCCCCAGAGGCCACCACGGGAGAGGAGGGAAAAGGCACAGAGGGAGTCCAAGGGCTGAGACGCTGGTGAAGGGGTACCTGAACCCCAAAAGGAAAGGGGCTGCCCCACGTGGATGCGTGCCAGGGCATCGCCACCAAAACACCACAGGATGGGTGAGGCCGGGTCCCCTCCTCGCTGCCCTCAGGGAAGGCTCCCACACTGCTGGTTGAGCTCAGCCAAGAAAGAGACAGTAGCGTCATTCCACATACACTTCAGATCTCTTCCATGGAGGAGGAAAAGTGCCAACATGACCAAAAATATGCAAAAGATCAACTCTCTGGTTAGAAGTGGCCTGGCTACCAGTTTCAGTCTCAGGCATTTGGCTTTGCTGTGGGAAGCCCTCATCATTTTCTACTGTTTTACTCATAGCCAAAAATATGATGAAACCAGAACTGAATGTGGTTTTTTTTCTGTCTTATTACAGTAAGCATCATAAATTTTTCACCCATGAGACTCAACCGCATTTCTTACTCAAAAGGAGCTTCCTTTTGTCTTCAGGGGCTTGGGCCTTGGAGCCTCCCTGGGCTGGTGGTGGACCTCAGGGCTTTCCCAGCCGCCACAGCCCGAACACATGGGGACATCACTGCTGGCTTTGACCTGGCATCCCCACAGTCCCCTGGCCCCAACTGTCCCCATGGTGGGAGCAAAGCTCATTAGGTCATGTGGGTGCGGGTTGCAGGGCAGAAGCAGGTTTTGGGGCTGCTCCCAGCAGGCAGTGGGGTCCCCTGTCACAGCACCCATGCACCCTGAGCCCTAGCGCCAGATCCTTATAGAAATGCATGTCCTAGGACAATGTCAGTCTAATCAGCGCCCTGTTTGTTAGCAGGGACCTATAATTAGAAGCAGCAGCCAGCCATCTGCTTTTATCTTATCACATCACATGGTACATCTCCGCTGTCCTTTATTACCGGCCATCATTTTAGATCAACATTTCCCTCCACCCCCAACTGCACCTTACCTCACTTTCGTTATTGCTAATGACCAGCACTGGCAACGCTCCGTGGCGGAGGAGCGAGAGCGGGCAATGCTGGGCACGCTGCAGAACGCTAGCCCGTGTTTGCTGCCTGCCTGCCCATTATTTCCCCCCATGTGATATTTTTGGGGTTCACAACTTTGCCTGTGGACCTTCCCAAAATACCCTCTGCCTTGTGCCAGGCACTGGGGCTGAGAAGAAGAAAGCACTGGGGGAAACCTACCTGCTTTCAAATGTTCTGAGTTTTTTTCAGCTTGTAAAATGCTTTCCCAAGTTTCCTGTTGTGTCCCGCTCCCAGCAAGGATGGCATCTGCCGGGACGCCGAGAGACCACCCTCGTCCACACTGGGGAGCCAGGCGCTGCCAGGTAGCGAGGCCTTGGAGGAAGGGAAGGAGAAACCCCCTTTTTATGCCTCTTTAAATTTGGTGCCTAGACAAAACCATAAGACATATAAATGGATTAACAGCCATGGTTTATTAGCGCTCCTTAATTCACTTCACAGGGCTGAGGGAAAAGTTATTAGCAGATGTATGGCCAGTAATAAGCTAATTATAACCCTGTCAGATCAGAGATTTGAAGAGGTGGGTAGTTTTGTGTGTAAGATAACTATAATTGTCTGTTAAAGATTATGAATTAATATTGATTTAATAAAGCTGTGGCCATTTATTTCTCTGGTAAAGACTAGTTATTTATTCTGTGAGCTGCCCCAGCACCATGGGAGGCAACAACCCATCTGCTGGAGGTGTGTATTTGGGAGGCCAAAATGCACAGGAGACCGGTTGCCGAGCCTGCGTCCTGCCTGTCGGTGTCCCCATCGCTGGCTTTGACCGGGATGGCTTCATCACCTGGCTCCAAATTTGCACCCTGTGCCCTGCTGTACTGTGGCGGCTCATCCCTGGGGTCACGATGTGCGTTGCAGGTGGGGAGAGCATCCCCCTTCACGCCTCTGGCCCCCGGGGCCGGCTCCGGAGGGGGTCGGGCTGGTGTGCCGTGCGAAGGCACGGTGAGCCAGCGTGTGCGAGGAGCCGTGGGGCCGCCGTGCTTTTGTTGTGGGTAGAAAGCAGAGAGCACGCCACGCTTCCACCAAAGCGCATTAATCACCACTCTGATCTTCCGCTCATTTTAACCATTTCTCTGGCTGATACCTGTAAAAGGCGTCTTTATTCGGCACCAAAGGAAAGCACACCGCTGCCTGGTGAGGGACGTTTGCTTTTGCTGTCTCATTGGGGGAGAAACTTTGTCGCTGCCGCACGCCGTTAGGCACGCGCCCACTGCAGGATGCCGTGCCGGGTGAGGGTACCCGAGTGCGGCCGGCTGTCTCTGCGCAGTGCGGGATGTGCTCTGTGCCCCATGCCCTCATCGTCGGGACGCTGGCATAGGACACTGCACAAGTGCTTCTGCTTCAAGGCTCTTCCCAGCGAGAGCCATTGGGTGGCTTTGATTATTTCTTTTTTTTTTTTTTAAGTTATTTGCTTCTCCAAACTGATTTGGAGTTGAATGCATTCGGTCCATCCTCTCTATTGTTATTTCTGTGCTGTTTACCGAAATAACGCGGTAGCCATCTCTACCCACTACCACTGCGTCCGACACCAGCCAGCAGTGCCGAGGAGCCGCAGGTCCTTTGGGAAGAGGCACAACTGCCCGGGAGCGGCGTGTCGTGGGCAGGAGGCAGCCGCTCGCCCCTGCCCGCTCTCCCTGCCAGGCCAGCAGGCGCGGGGGGAGGCAGCACGTGTCTGTCCAGCCCTGTTGGTTTGCAAACAGCCCCTCTGCCTATCCCCATCGCGGGGCAGAAAAATAACATTTGCACTTGCACCATGAATGCATTTGCTGCTTTTTGCAGCATTTAAAAGCAATCTGTATTTATCTGAATTTAAAAGCTGATCCTTTCAGGAGAGACATGACTCTTTTGGGGTTCTGTCTGCCCCCTGACATGTTAAAACCTGCAGGCAGCCTCAGCACAATTTGCAAGGAGCCAATGTGAGCACACAAGTCTGCCGGTGATGGGTGTTTTGGGGTGGCCAGATGGAGCATTACCCACTGCTGGGCCTTGGCACAGGGCTTGCAAACCCACCCCAAAGCCGCTGCGGGGCGGGGGAGCGGGGCAGCTGCTCAGGACTGCTTGGCCCAGGCATTTGAGAGAGGGAGCCAAGGAAATGGCCAGAGAAAGAGGAGAGGCCAAACCTTGTGGCGATGGCCAGGTCTGGCCAGGAAAGCAAAACCCCTTTGCAACTGCAGCATGCCGGGATGCTGATGGGGGTCCCTTCCCCACGGCGGGGCTGGTGCATGGGAGTGGGATTACCCTCACGCCTTGGGGACGAAGGCTGCCCTGGTGCTGCTTAGATCGTTTCCCAATTTACAGCCACCATCCAGGATCACTTCAGTTTTTCCCCCTCTCGGTACGTAGCTAAGTGCCACCTACTTCGGGATATTCACATTGCATCATTTGTTTCCATAAACCATTGCCAGCTTGAAGGCAAGCACGGAAAAAGGCAGGAGCAGTCATCTCCTGCAGATGGAGTGTGGCCGTGGGGAGCCAGTGCAAGCCCCCCTGCTGCCAGCCAGCTCCCCAGGCTTTTTCCTTCCTCCTCCTCCAGGCTGGCAGGCAGAGATCTTTAGTTTGTTTTTTTTTTTTTCTGAGGTCGATCTGCTTCCCCAAGGTGAACTCCAGCCTGTCATGCGCCTGAGTCCCAAATTCCTCTCGTGCCCGGAGCAAGTAAAGGCAGGCCACTGTGGCGGTGGGGAGGCGCTCTTGTGGGAAGCAGCGTTGCATCATGCAGGGTAGGGGTGCAAACCTCCTTGCCGTACATCCCTCCCAGCTCCTCCGCAGTGCCGGGGTGTCCAAGCCCCCTCGTCCCCATGCCATAGGTCACGCGTGGACATGAAGAGTTAACTCCAGCCCTGGTTTTCACACACATTGGTCCTAGTGGGCTGATGCTCCGATAAAGTCAATTACAGGATGACTTAGTTTAAAGGCTGCAGCTTGCTTTAAATTTAATTACTTTTCCCTGAAGCTTTCCATGGGAGGGTGGTTTCAAAGTCAGGGTGGCTCCTGTTTTGCATCTCGCTTCTTCTCCTGGAGGAGTTTAGGTGAACCCAAGCGAGAAAATACCCCAATTTCTTGCATTTGTGCCGGGCATGGGGCAAGTTTAATGTAAAACATCTCAAGAATCTCAGGCAGGACTCCAGTTTTCCGCTGAGATCTGAAATCCCCGTCTTTGCTGCTGTGACATTTCAGAGGCGGGTCGCATTACCATTTTATCTGATGGAATAGCTATCAACGGCACCTTCGAAGTGAAACGCTATGGAAAATCTGTGTAAGCTATCTGCAGCCTTGCAGCGCAGATCTACTTTGATTACAGCGACAGCCCGGTTCTGTCTCCTGTGTTTAATGCATGTGTACGTGTCCGACTGCAGCACGGTGACCCGCACCAGCGCTCCCTCCGCTCTGTGATGCTCTAGGCAGGCTCACTGTAGTCTCTGCTTTCGTGAAGCTGCAGCTCCCAGAGCCTTGGGATGCTGCCACAATCTCATCTGTGATTTAACCAGAACAAGAAGCTTCCAGCTTCCACGATCACAGGGAAAAAAGCTTGAAAACACGAAGCCTTGAGGCTCTGAAAGCCAGAACCCCGTTGCACAAAGCATACCCTTGCTGTGTGGTGTTTGCAATGCTGCTGTTTTAAAGCCAAGCTCGTTATTCCTGCTTTGGGACAGGGAAGGGGTTCGCTTTCCCGGGCTCAGCAATACTGTGCAAACACATCCAGGCTCTTGCGTTAAGGAGAGGTACACGCTCCTCATTAGGAGGTTGTTAAGAAGAGGATGATGAAGACGGGATCTGGGCCAGAGAGGTTCACCACTCAGTCTTGAACCACACTGGAAGTCACTTGGCCCCACAACATCGGGGCAACCATTATTTTTGGGTATTACTGGATAATTTGGGTATTATTTGGGGTATTTGGGGATTACTGGGTGCAGTGGTTTTGCAATAATGGTTTTATAAACACCATTGGGATCTGGTAGCTGCTAGTTACAGCCAGCCATGTTGCCAGAAGATGTAGAAATGCAAAAGGAAATCATCCCCTCTATTATATGAGCAATGCCACTGTGAAAAGCCCATATTCACACTGCGATACCAGCCCAGTGATTCCCTTTGGGACCGTGGCCTTCTGGACCGTAGGAGCATGAGCAGAAAATCCATCTGTGCTCTGGCAGGATATTCAGCATTGCTGGAAAGTGTGTTCAACCCTAAGGCTTTTTTTTTAAATACATTTGATTATAATGTTGTTCTAAGGTCACTGGACTCTAAAAGCCTGGCTCCTGGCTCCTGTAAAATTAATGTCTTGAGTCTTTTTGCCATGGTATGGGACTTGCCTTCCATTCATTAAGTGAAACGTCACAGATGTAAAAAAAAACATAAGCTCCAGCTCAAGAAATGCTAAATGGCTGGAGCAGAGACACCCCGCAATGCAACACGGATAAATTCAGTCCTCTATCTTCCACGATAATTGCATCTTCGAGAGGAAGATTTGATCTGCTGCTTTGCTTCACAAGGTGCTCAGCCTGCGAGACGAGCACTCGCAGACAAGGACTTGAACTGCATGGAAGGTGCTGCCTGAAATCGCCCGAAGGCCAGCTGCCACGGGCACGGGACGGCAGCTTTTCCTGCTTTTCCTGGCACATCAGTCTCTTTCGAGGCAATTTGACTAGTGCTCCTGATGTTTATGCTCGCGTTTACGCTTGCACCAAGACGTGCGTCTGTGCTTACATGTCGAGTCAGGTGACTTAAGGAGAGTAGGTCCAGGCCTGGGAAAGTCCCTCTGCCCAGTGGCGGTGCAGCCGTATTGGGGCAAGGAATGCCGTGAGCTGCCTGCCCCGCTGTCCTGCTCCCCGGGAAAATGCCACTGCTAGAGATGTGGCAAAAGAGAAATAAACTGCGGGGAGGTAGAGTGGCAGGGAACCCGTGCGTGCCCACGTCTGCCCGCGTTGCTGCCAGCTGGAGCAGGGAGGGAGAAGTGGAGCTCTGCAAGATGCTGTTCCCAGCTTTTGGGGTCACGCATCACCCGTGGCAGGGAGAGGGGTGGATTTGCTGGGCAGGGGGCACCCAGTGGCGGAACAGAAATGGCGGTGGCTGAGGGTGCATGACCTTCCTCATCCCCCCTGGGAGGATGGAAGGGCAGAAAAATTACGAAAAAGCGGGACAATAGTAAAAAGCAGAAGCTGGGCTGAGAAACTAGAAGACAGGAACGGTGTGGGGACGACCTGGGCTGCCTCGGTACCTGGTTCCTGCTGGCATTCGCTTGTTCAACTCTTCAGATTTCCCTGCAAAAATCACCCCCTGGGGAAGGTGTTTGATGTGGCTGGGATCGCAGTGCAGACCCCATGCTGGGGCTGGGAACGCGCAGCACGGCATCTTTTCCTGGAGACCCCCGCCAAGGTTTCCTCCCTCTGGCTCTGCGGGACAGCCCCGGGCACCAGCACCCTGGCGGCTGATGCTGCTGGTGGTGGGCGTCGAGAAACCAAGCGTCCATCAGCCCCTCCAACACCCTCAGCACTGGTTAATGGTTGGACTTAATGATCTGAAAGGTCTTTTCCAACCTAAACGATTCTATGGTTCCACGGTGCCTGAAAGAGCACCGGGCAGCTACTGCTGGCAGCCTGTGGCGTGGGTGAGAATCCCAGATTTTCACCAAAAAAGTTATTAATACATTAAATAATTAATATTAATACAACCCATGGGACCAGTGAAGCTGGGAATGCCGACATAGCTGGTGGCACCAGTACAGCCGGTGGCACCGATGTAACCGGTGGCACCAGTACAGCCGGTGGCACCAGTACAGCCGGTGGCACCGATGTAACCGGTGGTGCCGATGTAACCGGTTGCGCCAGTACAGCCGGTGGCACCGATGTAAGCGGTGGCACCAGTACAGCCGGTGGCTCCGCTGTAACTGGTGGCGCCAGTACAGCCGGTGGCAACAGTACAGCCGGTGGCGCCGATGTAACCGGTGGCAACAGTACAGCCGGTGGCGCCGATGTAACCGGTGGCGCCAGTACAGCCGGTGGCTCCAATGTAACCGGTGGCACCAGTACAGCCGGTGGCGCCAGTACAGCCGGTGGCGCCAATGTAACCGGTGGCAGCCAGTACAGCCGGTGGCTCCGATGTAACCGGTGGCGCCAGTACAGCCGGTGGCACCAGTACAGCCGGTGACAAGGATACAGCCGGCGGCCCCGAGGCCCCGCACCTCCGCCGGGGGCGGCGGAGGCCTGACCGGCCCCGCTCGCCCACCGGCTGCTCGGCGCTGCCGGCGGCGGGCGGGCGGGAGGGCGGGCGCTGCCCCTTTAAGGCGCGCGGGCGGCGCGGCCCCGCCCCGCCCCGCCCCGCCCGGCCGCCGGGGCGGCAGTGGGGCGGCCTGAGGCACCGCCGCCGCCTCCCGCCGCGCCGAGGCAGGGCAGGGCAGGGCGCTGCTGGGCCAGTGCTGCGGCGGAGGGGCGGCCCGGCCCGGCCCCGCGGGCGGGCGGACCCACCGACAAACCGACCGACTGACTGACAGACGGCCGGACGGCGAGGCTTGCGGGGGAGCAGCCCCATGGCTCTGGATTTATAAACACGGCGCAGATGGCGGGGCCGGGCCCCCGCGCCCAGCGCTGCCCCGCCGGCCGCTGAGGCGGGAGGCGAGGCGAGGAGGGAGCGGCGGCGGCGGCGATGGGGGGCGGCAGCTGCCGGCGGGATTAGGTAAGGCGGGGCGGGGGGGGTGCCCCGGGCGTGGCGCTGCCCCGAGGGGCCCGGGGGCCGGGGGCCGGGCGCCGGCCCCCCGGGGCGGGCCGGCGCGGGCCGGGGGGGCCGCTCCTCGCCAGGTAGGGGTGCCGCCGGCCGCCGTTACGTAAAGATGAAAATGTGCGGCGGGAGCTGCTCGCCGGGGGAGAAACTTTCTTTTTTTGGTTGTTTTTTTCGTCTTTTACCCTCAAGGAGCGGCGCAGCCCAGGGAGCTGCGGGGTTTGGGGGTGCTCGGGGGGAGCCCCGCACTTTGCAAACTAGCGGGGGGCACCCCGTCGTGGGGTGGGGCCCCCCCAGGGCCTTTTCTTACTCCCCTCTTTTTTTTTTTTTTTTTTTTTCTTCTCTCCTTTCAATTGTGCTTTATTTTTTATTCTGCTTTTATTTTTCGGCTCTTGCCCCACGTACATATTTGAAGCTGGTGGTTTCACGCTGGCACGAGAGACCGGAGAAATTAATCTGCACCCAAAGGCGTTGTTCAGCGCCGAGTGGGAAATCCAGCCCTGGCCCAGGCTCACCCTGGTGCCCCAGAGATGGGTCACTTGTGTCTTGGGGAGGGAGCTGGGGTCCTGGGCACGGCCAGTGGCAATAAGAACTACAGAGCTCGCTGATCTGGCGATGTGGCGTTCGGTGGCTGGCGTGTAAATGTTTATGGTGGGTAAACAGGGCCGGTGTCTGCAGGCAACAAGTGTACGTTTCTCTAAACCCCAGCTGCGGTCTCTGGAGTGATTGCTTTTTTCTGTCAATTCTTATAATTTCCTGTTCCCTCTTCTCCCTCGGCCCTTCCTCCTGCTCCCTTGCCCTGACAATGCACAAAGAGCAGGCTGCAGTGGGTGCAGGCAGCTGCCTGCCATGTGGGCTGCTGCCAAAGCCACTGAAGCAGCAAAACCTACACGGCTCTGGCCCTCCTGGGGCTCAGGCTGCCTGGGGCAAGGGGCTGTGTTGACCCAATAAACCCATCCCTCTTCCCATCGCTTTGAACCCTGTGGATGTCCCTGCCTGTGCAGCCCGGCGTGCCTGCAGGCGCTTCTGCCTGCGCCGGAGGCTGGGTCTGCTCCGTGAACTTTGTGTTTTGGGTCAACTCAAGAATTTGCCCGACAGGACAGTGCTGCTGGAGGTGATCTGTGCAATGGGTATTTCCTAACGCCGCCCTTTTGGTTCACAGGCGTTTATGGTTTGAACTCTTTCTGCAACCTCTCCTCCAGTATTTGCACGAAGCAAAGGTTGGCGCTCTGAATGCCTGAAAATGGCAGGGTTTTGCTGAATCCGGTATTTTTAATCTGACTTTGGGGGATGTAATGTTGTTCCGTTGGTATTCCTTGGCTGCGTGGGGTGAGAGTTTTTCCATTTAGCGTGGGGTTTTTATCAGCAAGGTTAAGTTTTAGTTTGCCATGTGCTTTACAGGTAAAGGTTTGGTACTACTGCTAATTCATAAAGGGAAGGAATGTGAGTCAGGACAACTGGGTGAGTATTTCCATCTTTTCTGAAAGCAGTGAGAAAACTCCTGAAGGGCTTTAGTGAAGTCATACTTCATTCTCTCAACTTCACTGCTGACTTGTTGGGTGATTTTGGGACTTAGCTGAGCCTCCCCATGTGCCTGTGTCTGCCCAGCTCTGCACAGAAGCCCTGCCTTGGGTGGGCAATACGGTAAGCAAGGCTCGCAAAGTGTTTTGATGCTCAGTCCCAAGATACCATGGTGGGGAAGGGAAGTTCTGTGTGTGACAACATTTTAGAACTTCAATTGAGTAAGTTTCGGTATGAGAGAGAGGCTTGCAAAATGCGTTTAGTTTATTGAAAGCAAATGCACTCAAACCCCAGTTTGTTGTTGCCAGAAGGGAAAAAGTAGAAGCTATTTTTGGTGAGAGAGAGGAGATGGGGCATGCACGTGTCTGGGGCAGGAAAACACTGGTACTTTGTTCTTCTGGCTTCATGTGGGTGGTGGTTTCTGTTATTTAGCTGCGTGTTTCTGCCAAGTTGCAAAACATACCTGGTTCTGAAAACCCTGCGGAGGTCAGGGCTGGCTCTGTGGAGCTGGTACCGGGCCCAAATGAGAATGCCTCCCACGCCGGCATCTCCAGCGCTCGAGAAGTGGGTGGATGCTTCTGGCTTCACACCTTTGAGCGCCAGGGAGGTGACTGGCATTTTTTCGCGACAGGATCTGGACTGAAACCATAAACTTGTTTCACGCAAGCCACCAAACAGCTGCTGCTTGGCAATACCTTTCACTTGCTAATGGCTGTGGTTGGATTTGAACCAAGTTGCCTTGAGTGGAGGTTGTACCAGTCCTTGGAGCAATCCTGCGCTAAATCAAAAGAGGGTTTGGTTCAGGCTGTGTTCACATCTTGTAATTAGGAGATCCAGTCTGGTAAAGGCAGTTTTGTTATGATTGGCGACAAAGGCGTGCATGCAGCTGCGCTGATAGCTACACGTGTTAAGAGAGCCACCCGTCTCATCTCCACGGCAGCTCTGGACTGCGCCGGTTAGAATTGGGTCATAGAAGATGTCTTCATCTTTCCCGACATGGCTGTAAATTATTTGTCCCCTTGATGGCTCCTGGTGTTTCTCCCGCTGCTGGTTCTGGTTGTTTGTGGCCTCTGCTGAAATACAGTCCTGTTTGCGGTCAGGTCATCGTGGGAGAAACCTGCTTGAAGTCAACCATAATGTACATCTTTGAGATATTGTTGTCTTCACAGCTCTTTGGGGAGGAGCAAAGTTACGATCTCCCCAGTTTTTAGATGAGTAGGTAGGGAAGGAGGATTAAATTGGTAAATTTTCAGAAGTGAGGTTTGGGCAGCTGATTTGAGCAGTTGCAAAGGGGCATGTGTTTGAGAGGGCCTGCGCTTGGGGTGCAGTGCTACCTGTCCCTGACCAAATGCAGACCAGGGCCTAGATGCAGGGGTACTCTAGGATGGAAATCCAGGGCAATGTGTTCTTAAAAGGACTGCTATCTTTGTGCAGCCACGTTCGTGCGAACTGTGGCTTGCTTTAGTCTTCACTGAGAGATTGCAGCGGAGAGCAGGGTCAGCTCTAATGGAGCTAGAAATGAGGTACAGCAGCACCCAGTCGCCTCCGTGATTAGTGACCGAGGCTTTTGCAGCTGCTGAAGGATTTGGGCATCGTGAGGTCATGGATTCTCATCTAGGATGCTGTGGCATAGGCTCTTGCATGGCTTTGAAGGGCCCTTGCTGTGTATTGACATAGGAAAGTGGCGGAGAATTGCTATTTCTGGCTGGACTTACGCTGGCACACAGGTGTCAGGGTCTCTGATCTGCCCTGTAATGTCAAAGGGAGAGATCTTTGCATCGCAGCAGAAAATGGAAATGCGGATCACTTAATGAGCGTGGCTAGAGCAGAGATGCTTCCTGAAAAAGGACTGAAGAGGGGAGCTGGAGCTCCAGAACAAAGGGCGTGAAAATGCCCGCCAGGGCCTGGTCAGAGTGAGGGACGGATCTGGTAGGAAGAGGAGGAGGACGACAGAAGAGCAGAAGGAAATGAGTGATTTGGCACTTTTGGGAAATGAACCCTGACCTGTGCACGAGGCAGCAGCGGGACTGTACTGAGAATTGAGAAATCTGGGTTGCACCCCCAGTCCTGCTGCCCACCCCACTTGTCACTTCCCTTCTCAAGGCCACCAGTTCTCCCTTCCTGCCAGCCTGGCTCTGGCAACTGGAGGCTCTCTGGGGTGTGGGCTGTCCCTTATAAAAGGCGAGGAGAGTGCCCGAGGAGGGGGTGTTTCTGGTGAGAGACAGTGCTTGTGTGGTGCCGATACCCCTGCCGTCTTCATGGTGGGAAGCTCGGAGGTGGGGGGGCATGGTTGTGGTTGGGCAGGTGTGACGAGGTGGCGACTGCTACGGACCCCGCTGCTAACAGCATGTGCTTGGCCGCTGGTCTGAATTTGGCTTGGAGATGTCCAGAGGGGAGCTCTGCCTGAAGGGGAGAGGCGACCAGTGCTGGCGCTGGAGGAAAGGCGATAAAGGTGGAGCTGGATGGCCATAGCTGTGGTAGCTACCACGGTGCTAGGGCTGGAGGTGAGCTGGGGCGTGGGGGACGCAGGGAGAGCGAAGCAATCGGCACGGTTATGTGCCTGCTGGGTGCTAGAGGGTGCTGATAATGGTTAGTGCTCTCAAGCGCTTTATAGCTGCGGAGCACTGAACAAACATTAACGGATGTAAAGGATAGCAGCTTTGTCTAGTTACAGAGAAGGGAAGTTAACTCCAAATTAACTTTATGATCCGTGAAACTGAAGGTTATTTAAAAAAATAATAACATAAATGGAAATGCTGAAGTTTTCCAGAGTCGCTGAGTACGCTGCTTGTTGTTTAATGCCTTCCATTTTTTCACTCCCAGTCTGTGTTTTTGGCTCAGGAACAAATTACAAGCAATATCAGCTTACGCTTGGATTTGAACCCACATTACTCTTAGTCAGCTGAAATATTTCCCCTTATCGCCGCTCCCATAATGTTTATTTTAGACCGGATAGCATCATGGCTTTTCTGCTAGCTGTAGGGAAGAAGCCAGTCTTTGAAACAGCCCAGCACCTTGGAAAGAAATGATCTCAAAGCCGGTTCGGTTTCTGAACAAGGTACAGCTTAATTTTCCACCAAGAGCTTTATGCAAGGCTGTATCCCAGCACGGTTCGCAGCGTTAAAAACCCAGGAGGCAGCAGATGGATGAATTGCTGACAGATTTAAAATCGTATGACAAACATAAAGCATTCATACGTGAGGCCAAGGCGGGAGGAAGGTTGCAGGGGGAGGTGGAGGCAGAAAGGGCGAGTAAGTTGTTCTGGGCAGGAGGAGATGTGCGGGCGAAGGCAGACTCCAGCGGGCCCAGCCTACGAGGGGAAGGGAAGGTCTTCATGAGGAGTGTGTTCCCATCAAGGGCAGGGAGCCCTCCGTGTCCTGGACTGGCGGTGGGAGGAGGAGGAGGAGGAGGAGGGGGCTGAGTCCAGCCCTACTTGAGGCCAGGAGGAGCAAGGCTGCCCTGGGAGGAGACAATGTGGCGTGGCCCAAATGGTTTCCTCCTGTGGGAAGTGGTCCGGGGGAGCGTGCCAGCGCCCGGGGAGGCAGGGGACGGTGCGGGTATTGTCTCTGGTAGCTGCAGCCCCGGCTGCGGCTCTCCCCGTGGTGCGTGTGTCACGGGAGGGAGAGCCGGCAGGATTTCCTCTCTGCGGCGCTGGCTCCCGGGTTAATAACTAACCAAGCAGTCTAGGTTTATCCTTTCATTGTGGAAGAGAATTATTTACATAATACCACTTGGCGTAATCTTTATTTAGCATTGTTTCCCTGACGTAACACTGGACAGAGTGGCGGTGCCCAGAAATGCAGTTTTGGCCCAAATATGTGGGAAGCTAACCCTTGCTGTCCAGGTGAGTGGTCTGGGCATGCTTCTCCCTGCCCATGCAGGGAACTGGCTGTAAATTGGAGAAATAGTCCAGTGGTGTGGCCATCTATTGTGTAGTTTTTGGGACCTTTGTCTTCTAAACCCTGTTTTCTGCAAGCTCTGTGCTGGTACCTGAGTGCTTCTCAGTTAAGGTTTGTCCGGTGCATGTTAGGGCAGGAGAGCGGTTTGTATTGCGCTCTCCTGTGTCTCTATGTTAAAGAAAGCAGAAGGAAAGAAATGTGTCAGCCCGTGGGTGGAGGATGACAGGATTTGGGGAGGTTCCTGGTGCGGATCATCCCATCGTCTGTGATCAGTCCCTGAGGACTTGCTGTCTCCCAGGTGGGCAGGTTTCGTCCTCGTCAAGGAGTGCGTAATTGAAAGGTCTGGAGGCTTAGGTGGTCGTGTGAAGAGCTGGGGCTTGATTATTGCGGCACACTGTGGCGAAGGACTGAACCCTGGGCTTGGGTTTCAGTGGGATGTGGTGGGAGAGTGAATAGGTGAGTAGGATGGCAGGCAATGCCGAGCTCTCTGAAAATCTGCCTGTACCTCCAGCTGTGCAGCGCCGGCTGGAGAGGGTGGAGGGTGTCTTTCCTCTGCGCCGCAGGATGCGTGGGCTTCTAACAAGCTGTGGCAAACAATGGAAAGTTGGCTTTCTTCTGAAAATATTTTAAAACCTTATAAAGTGACTCCAGCAGCTTCGTTTTTATGGGACCAGGTCTCAGCTGTGTGGTATTTGATCACTTCGTAAATAGCTCAGTCTTTGGCCTCTGCAAACTTCTCGAACGCGTACCTCCCAGCGCTGCAGGAACACTGGTTAGCACATGGTTTATCGGTGGCAGCACCTGGCTCATATAGCAGAAGCACTTTGCAGCTCTGCGTAAGTGTTTACTGCCGAGCCCATGTGATCTCTTTGGCCTGATGTTGCAAGGAGCTGGTTTTGCGAAGGCTGTGAGTCCCCAGTGATTTACACCAGATTACCCGCTGGTACCTGCACGGTCCAGGCTGGACATTGGCATGCGACAGCCTCTCGGGCCAGCTTTGCTGGAGGGTGATGCAGAGCCAGTGTCAGTTTTATGCTGGTGATGTGGACATTACCCGATCATGCTTGGGACTTGCTGGAACAAAAGTAACTTGTTGACACCCTCCTTGAACTAATTACACCTGGCAGGGTGAATTTGCATTGGATCAGCACTGAGATGTGTGACTGCAGCATTCCTGGTCCACTGCTTGAAGCCCTAAAGCTTCATCTACTGACTCGTCAATCCCTTGCTGTTACCGTCATGTGATTCATGATATCATGTGGTATGTAAATCTTGGATGTGTAACAGAGTGGTGGGGTTTGCTATCAGAGCTATCAGCTCGGGAAGTTTCGCCAGTCGTTTGCCTGGGGGTGTTTTTCCTGCATCTGGACCTTAAACAACTGTGTCCCCTCTTCTCTGGCACAAGAGTTTCTTCTGTTTGGTGAAGGGGATGACTCTTCCCTGTTGGAAAGATTTGTTGATCAAGCCCTTGCTTTTCTGCAGGTACCATGTCATATAATTCCATTAATAAACTTTTCAAGCTACATCTTGAAAGCAGTGACAGCTTTTTTTTTTTTGCCTTTGCTGCAGAGCTTCAAGCTCATGCCAAAGTCTCAGCTTCGTTTCTAGGTCACTGGTCTGCCCTTTCATTTCCCCCCTCACGCTGAAGGTGGCCGGCTTGTTTTGATTTGGTAATATGTGAGGTGGTGTCCACAGACAAAACCAGGCAGGCCAGTGAAATTCATGTTTCCCTGCCAGCCTTGTTCCTGTTGTGTGTGTGTGAATAATAATTTCCAAATGCTAAACCAGAGGTGATTAAAAACTGCCAAAGAAATAAAATGCAGCAAAGTCTGTGTTACAGGAATCTGTGTAGCCAGTGTTTTGGGAAAACTCTCTGAATTGGCGGTGGAAAAAGCCTTCAGTATCCTTATTAAGGCTTTCTAGTCTTAAATAAATGTCACTTGTGTGGAAGGTGCTGATGAGGCAGCCTGGGCATATCTGGGCTATGCAGGAGGTTGGTTGCTGCTGGTGGTGTGGGGGGGCCTGGGGCCGGTAGCATGGCCTTCTGTGCTTGCTCTGTAGAGTTGTTTGGGATCCTGAGCTGCTCTTGAGATTATTTTTGCATGATGTGGCAGCAGCACCTGGGCAGCGAGCTGGGCTGCGGGCTTGTGGCTGGAGCTGCTGAGCATGACTGGCAAAGGGTGGAGGGGTGAAAGGCTTCTCTGCAGCCCAAGTGGATGCTTGAGTGGATGTGAAGAGCTGAAAATCCTGCTGGGGAGCAGCATACAGTGTATGTTGCTTGCTCTGAGCAAGTACAAGTGGTTGTTTTTTTACTGAGCTGCAAGGCAATGGATGTTCAGAGGTTTTTATGCAACTCCAGTGTTGGGACCATGAAGCAGTTGTCATGTCATCAGATGTGTTGAGCATTTTTAAATGATCCTGCTGACAGCATGTATAGGAGGTGTCAGCCAGCCTTTTTTTCTTCTTCCTCTCTTTTTTTTTTTTTTTTCCCCCTTCATTTGTAGGTTTCAGTCTTGGCTTTGCTTTGCTCTCTTGACAGGGTAGCTGCTAAAAAATTTTGTTGTGTTTTTTTATTTTTTGATGTCTACGTGTCTTAAGATGCCATGATTAGAGATGCACGTAAAGAGCTGCTGCGGTTTTGGTCCAGAACCCAGCCAGCTGCCAGCAGCGTTCCTGAGGGCTGTGTGGTGATGGGCTGAAAAAAACTGCAGGATTTTGGGTTTTCTCCAGCATTATGAAACAGAAGTAGAGAGAGATGTCTGTGCATACCTTAAGGGTTGTGTTTTTGTTCTAAACTCCCTTGCTGTGGAAAGCTGAGGTTTGCATCTTCTCCACTGAGGCTGGTGCTTATGAAATCTAGAGCACTTCTACGAATATCCTTAAACTGCTAACAGCAGGTGAAAGCTGAGAAATGGGGAGTTTGGTTTGCCCAGAGGTGGAGGAGTTATGCTGCAGAGGCAGACCCAAGCATGCAGGCTCCCTGGTTGCTCCTGCTTCCCTTGCCAAAGACCGTGTGAGTTTTGCTCTCCGTTTCAGTGGGACAAGAACTTTAAGCTCCATCTGCAGCTTACTTTTTTTTTTGCGCTTTGTTCAGTTGTGCTTTTTAAACGTCTCTGGATTTCTTCTCGGCAGGAGGTTTAATTCCCCGCACAATGTATTACCGTGTTTGTCTTGCTCTAGTTCCTTGTTTTATGCGGAAGCACCTTGAACCTTTGTCTGAGCTGGAAGATGGGTGCAGAGTCAGACCCCTGGCTGCAGGCGTGGGGCTGTTCCAGGAACAACGTGTCTGTGCACGACTTTTCAGCCTTGAGTTACCCGGTTGCTGCTTGAGGCATTGGAGGTGTTTGACTAACACGGGCACTCCCCTGCATTTTGATCAGGCAGTCTACATGCACTTTTTTTTTGGTTTTATGGAGGCAGATCCCTAGGGTAAAGAAGGCTGTAGCCAGAAATAAGTGAGTGTTCACGCTTACCTTTATGAACTTCTTGAGTATTTTGCCAATGAATTCTTACGTAACTGAGGCTAAAATACCTACTGTAAAGGACATGGCCAGGAACGCTGCTAACCTGGGGCCTGATCCTTTCTTCACTCATTCCAGTTTTGCGTAAACTTGGTAAAGGTGCCTGTGCTGTCTTGGCCATTTGCAGTCTGCTTTATGAAGCCTCTCAACCAGCAGAAGAGATGTCTAAATAAATACAGCAGCTTTGCCTTGCAGTCTTGCCAAGTCAATTTAGTGTGTATGTTGAGGAGGCAGAACAATTAGTTACGGAGACAAATGGGTGTTCTCTGTGTTCTGCGCTCTCATCACATGGCCAGCTCCTGGTGTTGCGATAAGCATAACGGTGAAATCTGTATTAAGCAACTAATTAAGGCATCTGCAGAAGAAGAAGGGGGGGAAAAAAGTAGCAGCTTAACATTAACCTGCTAAGAACGGTGGAGCTGAATTGTATCTCTTAATGGGTTTGGGTCTGTTTGTCAAACAAGGGTGATTTCTTCTGCCTTTTGCACAGCATCTAGCTGCCTTGTTTTAGGGTGTATTTTTGGCATATGGGGGCTTTGGATGCAGTGCTGGCTAAAGGAGCCTCCACCTCACTGTCCCTCACCATGTTCCTATCCCAGTGCTTCTCCTTCGCGTTGTATTTGACCTGAGTGGTTGAATGAATGTCTTCACCAAGCGGTCATGCTTTTGGTTAAGTTGGCACTGCTTTGGGGGTAGTATGGGTGCTGCAAGGAGGGATGGGGAGCCAAGGGACAGACAGCCTGAAATCGGGGGGTAGTGGCTGTACTTTACACAGCCTGGTTACACCTCAAGCCTCTGGCTTTTGCGGGAGTAAAACCATGGTCCTGAAATTCTCCTCTAACTGGGAGATTTTTCTCTCAAACTTCGGTGCAGACCTGTGCTTATCTCTGATGTTTATCCCCCTGTAGCAGGGGATAAAACAATTTTGCTTTGCAACAGGTGATACAGGCCCTCACGTAGGGTTTCATTTGCGTTCCCGCAGCAGCAGTGATTGCAGCCTGGAGTCATGCTCAGGCAGTATTGGTAGAAGTTAGGTCCTTCCCTGCCGTGGTCTGGGCAGCTGGGAAGGTCTGTGGCATTTGTTCCTTTTCCATGGGCTGGAAATCGCCTGCTTGGTTCAGAAACGTGGCTGGGTTTGGGCTTTTCACGTCGCTTTGTGTTAGCTGCCAGCTGTGTTACCTTTGTTCCTTGAGTCTTGCTTGTGCTCCCTGGGAGACTCAAGTAGTCCTTGCTTTTGTGCCTCCAGCCCTGCATATTCAGGGGAGAGCTGATGAACAGGAAAGTTGGTCAGATGCCATCCTCTGTGCTCCGGCAGCTTCTGCAAGCATTGGTTGTGGCTCCATTAGGCACTTGATGAACAGAAAATGAGGGAGAGGGGAGGGTCCTTTTTCCAAGAGAGTTTAAAACCACTCTTCTACAGGAGCCTTGCTGAATTGCAAATTGCTATTTCTCTCCCAATTCTTTCCTAGATCTGCTGCTCTTCTCTTCTAGAAGTGGCAGTAGTTTTTACTCGCGTGCTCTAGTACATGGATGAATGTGTGTTGTGTAGAGTTGTAAGTAACTGATGTGATGCTGATCATAATTGGGCAGGGTGTAGCTAATGCCTCTTAAAATATTTACTTGGTTGGGGAAGTGCTGTAATCCAAAGTGGTCTTTTCCCAGGCACTGGAATAGATAAAAAAGGTTCATCTGTATTTGGCACAGTGTTTGGAGAGATGGACAGCTTTCTGTCACTTCTTTGACAGGCAGGCTTTGACTTTTTAAGAGAAAACAGAGCATCTTTTTGTTTCTTCCCCGATTCAAAAACAAACAAAAGCCAGGTGGGGGGCAGATCTCCTGTGCATTCTGTTTATTTCCGCATGCAAATGCATCTTCTTGATGTGTCATTAACCTGCTTGCTCCCTGGTGCTATTTTTAGCAGCTTTATGATCTATGGACAAGGAGCTCTTCCAGCAAGCACTGGTGAGCAGCCCAGCCTGGGGTGGGGGGGTCTTGCGCAGAGCCCAGTGTGTCCCCGGGCGGTGGGGTCCTCCTCCCTACCCTGCTGGGGGGCTGCAGGGGCTGGACACAGCTCCCCCATCCCCAGTCCCACATAGGGAAATCTGTGTAAAGCATTGTTCTTCAGTTCCTGTGGCCATGGTAACCGACTTGGATACATCAAACTTGACTAATTAACCTAATGGAGAGTCGTTTCCAGGCTGAGTCTCTCCCCTCGGATTTCAGAGCAGAACTCGTGTTGCCTGATCTGCCACCAGCCTCCCCGGCTAGCACTGACTTTCTCAGGGTGGTTTCTCTAGGAGGTTTCTTTCCTGGGTCCGTCTGCGCTGGGGAGGATGGCTCTGAACCGGACTGAGGTCCTGGGCACTTTGCTCTGCATTCCCCTCTCATAATACCTGGGATTCCCAGGAATTAGGGGAGGAAGGTCCCAGACTCAGGTGGGGAAAAACTTGCTCAGAGTTCCTCCTCTTGAGTGAGGTGCAAGTGAATACTTTCATGAATCTTTTCTGTTTCTGTACTGCACTGCAGGATCTCTGCCACCCCGACTTTTGCTGTTTAAAACTGGTCAAATCCTCAGACTTGAAACAAAACAGCACATACTGGAGATGTCTGTGCCTGTCTTTGGGTTTCCTCATCTTAATGTGCTGGTTAAAGGCATTGCTACTTTGCACTGTTTCTCCTGGGTTTAATTATTATTTCAGTGATTGGAGCTGCAGACTGCAGCAGGGACTTAAGAGTTCAGCCTCAATTAAAAACCACCCTGTGCCAGGCAGATAGGGGCAGGCAGCACTGCTATTCTCAAGTGTCTCCAGCAGTCCATCTAAACACCATGTGATCGGTTCAGTTGAGAAATCTGAGTAGGCAGAAAGCAGTTTCTGGGATAAACCTTGTGAGTGCTTCCCAAAATAGCCTGGAAGCAAGGTTTTGCTTTCCACAGCCGCTCTTGGGCCTTGAGGCTGGTCAGAATTTTAGGTGGATTACTAAATATTACTGACCCCTGATCTTCAAAAATCGCAAGATCTTTTTTCTTTTTTTTTTTTTTCTCCTTTTTGATACTGTCTCTGGTGTGTTTGAACTTAAAAGATTTGCATTTTCATGTCTTTTTAGCCTTAATTGTAAGTACTGGGACCTTCCATGCTTGCGGTTCCAGCTTTTTCTATTTTTCAGCAATGCTGAAATCACCACGCAGTTGATGACCTCGTGTTTGACCCTTCAAAACCTCTTGGGCAGCCCGGCAAACAAATGTGCTGAGAGGGGAGCACATGAGAGTAGCCCGAGCCATTACGCTGGTCAGTCATTGACTAGGACTCTTGTTTTTCTTCCTTTGAAGATCTGCTTAATCATTGGCATTGCAACCCCCACTGCGCTGGGCACCTGGAGGGGTTTGCTGGCTGCTCTCCGTGACGTCATGGGTGACGTGGGAGATGGCAGGGGGGGCTTTAGAGAGTCCAGTGCTGTAATCAGGTTTTACCAGGGAAGAGATTGTCATTGATATCCCTGGGATTTGGCGTCTATATAAATACATGAGCCAAGCTCTATATAAGTGTGCAGGTTCACATAAGTTCACTTGTCTGGGAATAGGGTAGGGCGCATCCCACGGCTGTGGTCCTTCCATGTAACTTCTATTCCCAATATAAACCATGGATGCTGGTGAGGTGGGGCTTGCTGAGGGTAAATCCCTGTAAATGGGTGCAGCTGGATGGAAGTGACTGCTTCAGATGTGGCTGATTTCAGGCCTGATTGGGAGATGGGGATAAAAACTGCATTGCTAAAACCAGTACTGTCACGCTGATGGAGACCAGTGCCTGTGGGCCTGGGTACAATGTGGGTGACTGAAAGTTTGTGAAGCAGCTCAGATCTCGTGGTTGTGAGTTTTTTCCACCCTTATTTACCCTAATATCTCTGAGTGACATTGGCCGTTCAGGTGATGCTGCAGAACCAAATTCGGCAGCTGCATTCACACAGGAGAAATGAGAATTGCTGCTTTTTGTTGGGGAAAATAAAAAATTGGCTTATATCAAATGCTTGTGATCTGTCCAGCTTATGGCTTGGAAAATGAGAGAAAATTGATACGGAGAGAGGTAAGGTCTTGGCTTTCTGTGGGCCTGATTTAGTGAACTTTCTTGTCCTTCATGTGTTTGATGTGTTGGTGGGACCGAATTTTATTGGCAAAAATGTGGTTTGAATGGATATCTTAAATGCGCTCTTGATTGCTTGCCTAAGGGCAATTTTAAGCTGGGTTTCCAGGAGCATCCCTGCTCTTGCTGTGACTTTGGCTGGCCTGCTCTCCCCTCCTGGCCCAGCATCTCTGCAGAGAGCAGCGTGCGTTTCATGCATGCCGTGTACTGAGCAAAGGCCATGAAAAATGTCGTTCGGATGACAGTGATTTGGGGTAGCTCTAGAAAATCATTTTCTGCTGGTGGATGGCTCCAAACTATTTCCCTCCACCCCCCCGCCCCTTCCCCAAAACAAAAGAGGAGATGAAAGGATTCATTAGGAATTATTCACTCAGCTCTGCCGCCTGTCTGAGATCTGGCTGTCTGCGTTCATCCCCCAGCTCAGGGAAGGTCAGAGGGCATCTCCCTGGGGAGGATTTGCTGTTGACTGAATTGCACTCTGTCATTATCCTGCTGGATAACGAATGCAGTGGCCTCATTGGCACTGGCTTCAGAAAAAGCACGGTCATCTGCATGCGGCCTTGAGGCGAGAGGCGAAAACTTAAGGAGAGCAGGGTGGAAAACCTCATCTTGTGGGAAAGATATGGGAAGGACCCAGAGGGTTTGGCACAGAGGTTTGCTCGCTGCGTGATGCTGAACAGGTCTGTAGCTGCTCTGGACCTCTGCGTTATCTTGCTCTTTCTTGGGAGGTGGGGGGACACGGCAACAGGGTTTAAAGGACAAAACCCCTTCTGATGGGGTGAAACTAGTTAGATTTGCTCCTGTTTTCCTCAGTGGAAAACGTGGCATGCTTGTGACACAGTTTGAGATCTTTTAATGAGATTTAAACCATTTTTTTCTGTTTGTTTTGTTTTCAAATAGGTTTCCTGAAAGAAAAACATACAAATCCCCCTGAGCTAATTGGTGTGTGATTTGAATTCAGCTGCTACGTTGGAAGAGCTTTTCCAGCAGCTGATCTGAAAACAACCTTTCCCACAATATTATGGGTTGTCAGTCAATGCTAAAGGATCTTGAAGCTGCTGGTGGGGAGGAAGAGAGATGCATTTTGTTTGATATGCTGCATCTTTTAGTTCGAGTGTCATAAAATACTCAGAGACGTGTGAAAAAGACCCTGATGGAGAGAGGCTATTGGAGGGATGAAAGCCTTGCTAGCTGGAAATGGCTGTGAAACAGTTGTGGGTGCGGGAGCCTGTTGGGCTGGCTGAGGAGGTAGGTAGATCTGAAGAAAGTTTACATTTTAAGTACCAATTTCAGATGTTACCCACCGCCTTGTGCCTTGATCTTCTGGGAGCTGCAGGCTAAGAAGGGCTTGAGGCTGTGCCCTTCCAGTACGTGGGGGTGGCCAAAAGCAGTCCTGTGAAGTGAAGTATTAAGCTTCAAACGTTGGCCTTCGTTGCCTTTAGGCTAAGTCAGTTCCCTGGAAGATGCTGTGATAAAATTGCTGGCCCAGGTAATTTGCGTCCCGATGATGAGCAGCAGAGAGGAGGGCAAGAGTTTGTGTGTCTGCTTATTGCTGTCATCCGTCTTGCAATCAGAAATTTATGAAATGGCCTTTTGTGTTACAGTGCAGTGTGTGCAAGTGCATATTTAAGTGGTTAGCAAATATATCCAGTTGCTAGATTGGATCAGATCACTGTCTAACAAATATAGACAGTGATGGTTCACATCTGGATGTCCTGACAGTACAGTAAAGGAGGTGGTGGTCTTGGTGAGTTTTAAATCTTACACCCGCAGCAGAGTAATCATTGCTTGAAATCACTGTAATCCTGCCACCAGCATTAAAGGATGTAAAATTATCCTGTGCTGTAATAAACCAAAAAAACCAATACAGCTGCCTGGAAAATTCTTGTTGCTGTAATCCAGCACAAAGTGTGTGGGACTGGTCATGAATCAGTTAATTGCTTTTGGGGATCTGATCTTCCAGGTCCTTATTGCTGCAAGAAATCTTCCTCAGAAGGGCGATTGCCTTTGGGCTGCTGTTCAGCAGTGTGATGCATGACCAAGCAGTAGCTTGTAGCATTTATGAACTAGGGCAGAAGTAGATCCCTTTATTCAGGCAGACCCGTATAAGCCTTCAGTACTCTATACTAGGCCCCAAATTTGCCTACGTTATAAATATGTGGCTGCGTGCTTGTGTGTTTCTTTTTTTAAGCTGAAGGCAACCCCTTAAGCTCTTTTCTGCAGGTCTGTTCAAGCTGGGGCATGGGGAATTCCTAAGAGGATTATCATGGTTTACTTGATACAGAACTTGAACTTGAGCAATGGCTTATCTTATCAGTGATAAAAGACATGGAAATGAAGTAACTGAGGAGGCCTTGAACATGGCTTTTTTTTTTTTCTTCTTTTTTTCCCCCTGCTAGAATGACAGATCTCCCGAGTTCATCCCTGTTCACAATTGCAGTGTTTTCTGTTATTTGGCATGTACTGCCTGGGTACCACCAGTGATAATTTATTTCCAGTGCTGCGTTTGGAGTGGTTCTTCAAGAAAAGAAAAAAAAAAAAAGGGTGGGATGGCTGCAGAGACTTAGGAAGAGAGACTGGGCATTGCTGCTTTTGCTGGAAAGCTTCGTGTCCAAGCTGGAGAGGCTGGTGCCAATCATAGCTTGGTTGCAAGCTTCTGTGTCATACTGAGATCGGCGGGACATTTGAAGAACAGCAGAGAGCAGACCCACTTCACCAGCGGGCTGTGAGTATGGGACTGGAAAGTCTCTAAAAGTTGTGAGTAAACTCGAGCCTGAGAACCAGAAAAGGCCCAGGAATAGGGAAAGATGCCTGGTCTGTTCCCAGTGAATCAGAAAAAGCAAACAAGTGGGGAGGGCTGGGATAATCTCTTTGGTGGCAGCTAGCAAATAAATGTAGACAAATGTCTGCTGCTCTACTCCCACTCCACTGACCCATTGCTCTGATACAGCGTGGGACAAAACATTTGTGCCCCCGCACAGGGAGGCAGGCGGTGAAACACGCTGACTGCTGCTGCTGGAGGAGACTGGCCCGAGCATCGTGGCACGGCCACGGTCGTGCCTGCCGCCTGACCCCCCGTGCCGGGTACGCCTGCGTGGCGGATGGGCTGAGCAGCCACGTGCACCAGGGCTGCGGGGGGGCTGCCCCTGCTTGCCTTCCCCCCCCCCCCCCGGTGCACAGGGGCTGGCTCTCACCCCCTGTCCCATGCTTCGGAGGGGGAGATAAGCACTGCTTAGCAAGCAGCTATGCGACCAGGCGTTACGAAGAAGAGAAGAGTCCTTCCACCCTGCTGGATTTTGGTGGCTTTGCTTGCCCTGGTGTCCTACATCTGCCTTGTCTATGCTGTGTGAGAGAAATCTTATTTTTTAAGCTCTCGCTGTTGCAGATTGTGACAATGCCACAGAGGTGCAGGCAGCGCCGTGCTTCACGCAGAAGGACTCGGCAGACAGTCGAAGGCTGGCAGGCTGACAGCACTTATTGGAGGTAACCTTCAGGAAATGCCACACGCAGCCCTCGCTGAGCTTTCTGGCTCCTGGCGCATACAGTATTTACACCACGCTTCTTGAGTTTCCCTTAAGGCTGTCGGCCCGCAGCTGCCTTTCTGTGCTCTGCCACCTGCCCCGTGTCCTCATGCTCCAGCGCCTGGGGTTGGTGCTGGCTGCTGGGATCCCCTGACAGGGACCTGCCGTGCTGGAGGGGGCTGTTGACACCAGCTCTTCCTCTGCGCATGGTACCAAGGGTCATCTCCTCTGGCCTCCTAAAAGAGATGCTTGTGGTAATGTGCTTTTGGAGCCTTGGGTAAAGCCAGCACCAAGTTTTCATGCTTGCATGTGCAGGGAATGAGCCATTAAGAAGTGCAGCACCTGCACGGCAGCTACTTCTTGAAATCCAGGGGAATGACATGGAATCAGCTCTTCTCTCTAAGCAGGTGACTTCCTCGAGTTGCTGTGTGTGGAGTTAAAAGCCAAAACCTAAGATTTGAAAACTTTCTTCAGGTTGTCTTGATAGTGGGTTTTTTTTTTTTCGTCCCACATGGGGTGGGAGAAAGGAAAAGTGATAGTATCTTGTTCTGGAAAATGACAGTTCTAAACAGTGGCACTTGAAATACTTTGTGGTGATAGAGCCTGGGCTATGTAGGTGTGGGGAGCCTGCGCTGTGCACCGCGCTGGGATGTTGGCCCCAGAGGAAGGTCAGGTATTTTCTCTGCTTCCTGGGGGAGAGATTGAGGAATGTGTATCTGAAGGTGTGGGATTACGGGATGTGCACAACTCTGGCCTTGCTCTGCCGCCCCCAGAGTTGGTGGCTCATGTGTCTTCTACAGACTGAGTGACTTTCCCAGCAGCAGCTGGCTGGAGGCTGAGCTCGGGTTCAGTTGCTCGTGTTGGTTCAGCTGCTTGATCCACCCACTCTCATCCCACCGATCGTGGTATGCACAAGTCCTGTGTTTGCTTGATGCTGTGCTCCCTTCAGCAAAGGATCAGCTGTGGTCCCTCCCTGGTAGATCTACTGTATGAAGAGCAGAAAACTGCCGTCCTCCTGGGCGCGAGCCTTCTTGGGGATGGCGGGAGCCAGTGGGGTTACTCCAGGATGCTCCAAAGCCTGTGGCCGCCCATGCGTTTGCGGAGTGGGAAGCTTTCCCTCCCCACTACCTTGTGAGCATTTACTGTGTTGGAGGGGAACACACAGAGATGCATTAAAATCCCATTTTACTATGGTTAATTTCCAGTAATACTTACTCCATGCGAGGCTCGGAGCGACTCGTTGCTTGGACTTGCTCAGTGGGGAGGAGTGGGACAGACTGCCTCAAGCTGAGGTCCCTTGGCTGTGTCTGCTCTGAATCCCCTGCTCCTCCAGTGTGGATTTAATTTCCACGGTGCTGCAAATGCTTCCCCAGTGCCCAGCTATCAATTGAAAAGCAGTGGGGGGGTCCACGGGGGGGTGGCGATGGTGGGGAATGACTTGTGGTCTCCATGGCAACCTACAGACGATAAATGGATCAATGTGCTGTTCTGCACCATCTGAAACTCAAGCAGCGCTGGCTAAATCTGGGGGCTGCCTTTGCCTGCCAGATCCTGCTGCGGGGCCATTAGTGTGAGATGGCTCAGCACGGAAGCCTTCACCCCAGCATGCCTCTGATAACGGGCACTTGCCGTGTTCGCTGCGGGGTTTGTGCTGGAAACCCACGCTTGGCTCTGCAGAGACCTGCAGGGTTTTGGGTGTCTTTAGTGCTGCAACACTGTGTTGGGGTTAGGTGCTGTTATGGGCAGCTGGCCAGGCATCCAAGTCCCTGGGATTTGGGGACAGTGAAGAGAAATGGTTTGTTTCCCCTCTATCACGTCTTAAAACCTCCAGCTCTTTCTGCACAAGCACAGGGAGATTTATGCTTCCCTTTCTGCGAGTTAGAGGCTGAGGATCCTGGATGCGGTTTGTGTCAGGGTGGTGGGTAAGGGCAGCTGCCTTTGTTCTCACTTCTGCTTCTGGTGGTGTGAATAAACAGAAAATCTGTCTTCTAAGCTGCTGCTCTAGTGTTTTCACAGTGGTCAGATTTACTTAACAAAAGAAAATATTGATCTTCCTCTGCTAGATTTCATAAAAACTTATATTGGTATGAAATTTCCAATCCGCTGCTTTTTAAATGAGAGTCTTTCCAGTGCTGAGGTCTCGTACGTGCTCTGGAGTCGCACCTGGCTTGGGTTCAACCAGAGACTCCCTAGTTCTCGGACGGGACCAGGGCTCTGTGTTTGTGGAGCCAGCAGAAGGCAGTGGCTGGCTCAGCCCAGCCAGGCGTGCTCAGCAGCACTTCTTTGGTCCGTGTGTTTCTGGCTGTGTGATGGGATAAGCCCAGGTGTCCCCTGGTGTTTTGAATGCTGCAAATCTAAGGGGCTGCTTTCTTTTGGCGTCGGAGGTTGGCTGCGGTGATGAGGATGTGTGCAGGCGAGCTCGTGATCTGAGGCGCTGCCTGGCCTCTGCTGCTCTTGTGTCTGGGTGCATCAATGCATGTCCCTCCAAGGGGAGGGGGAACTGTTGCTTTCCATTTTACAAAGGGGCCTGGAGAGATGAGTTGCCAGAGGCTGCACCTGAGGCTCGTGATGAAGCTTTAGTACCTTGCACAGCTTTTAAGTTCAAGTTTTCTGCCCAGACTTCTGTCTGAGATGAAAACTGATATCTGTGGGGCTCTTCTCACCTTGATTTCCAAATGCCTTTCAGGATGTTTGGAGGGACTTGGATTCCTCAGCCAAGTCTGTTTGAGCAGAGATGCGGGTGCATTTCACTTCTAATTCATGGTGTTATGTTTGTAATTTTGTTAATGCAGACAGGGAGACCTGCTGTCTGCAGAGGGGTGGAAAATCCCCAAAGTATGCTATGAAACCATTTGTCTGTTGTGGTCCTGTCTGCCCGGCTTTGCCTGTAACCCCTGGCATGCCCTGCAAAGCTGTTAACAGGGTAGTGGCCTGTAACACGTTCAGGCGCCCGTTTCAGAGATCCCTATTGCTGTTTATAAAGGCTCAATTGTGGGGCAGTCTGGCCAGATATCTGAGCTCATAATTCTGTGTGGTGCGTTGCTGAAATGTCCAAGAAATCTGCCATCTCTGTTGCCTTGCGAATAATTTATGGGTCTCTTGACTCCAAGCTCATAAAAATCGATAAATCTTCTTGGTTTTTTTTTTTCTTTCAGCAGCAGCTTGGTTAAACTCTCCCATTCTTTTGAGCTGCTGATGTTGAAAGGCCGTGGCTTGTTCGCTTACCTGAGCCATGTTTTCTTTTTGCAACAGAATTGATCCAGACTTTTGCACAGAGATGTCTGTCGCTGTTCTTCACCAGGACATCGGGCTCAGGTTACCGCAGGAGAGAATCATCCTCCCTTACGCCTTTTCCATGCGCTGTTGCAAGTCTTTGCCGTTAAAACTCCTGCTCCGGGGCAAAGCTGCAGAGCTTGGAGAGGTCAAAGCAGTTTGATTTTTCTGCTCGAGCACTGTGGTACCAGCTAACGAGGTGAAAGCAGCTGCTGGGAGCGACTGGCAGCAGCACGAGGCCAGTTCCTGCCAGCAGAACTGCAGCCCCCTTAGCCCAATAATTTGGATATGGATATGTTAATTTATTCTTGCAATTTCTAGGCCTGTCTCTGAACGCCGAAGCGCTCTGATGATCTTTGCTCCCTGTCAGGCTTGGAAACGAAGCCTGAAGTGTACCAGTAACAGCTGTGCCCTCTGTGTTGGGTTATTATCCTTTCAGAATTTAATAACATGACACCCCTTTTTACTGGATAGCTTGTCCTTCCCTCTAGGAACAGATCGATAACAGACCTTGTATCTGCTATTTGGATGTAATTGCTAGTGTCAGCTGATGTCTGGTGCTGTTTCTCCGAACAGCCCTGGGAAGCATGGTGGGCTGTGGGGAGCATGGATTTCTTTTCCAGGCTGGTGCCGCACAACATCCGAGGCCTGAAATGAAGAGTTGGTTTCAGAGAGAAGTTTCACTGCTCCCTTCTCTTCCTGTTTGTGGACTGCGTGTTGGGGAGGGGGAGAGAAGAAACGAAGCCTCCAAAGGCAGTGGCGGGTAACTGCGTACAAGCCATGATGCTGCATTTGCAGGACTCCAAGGAAATTAAAGCTGACTGCTTAGTGATGGTCTTGGTCTGCAAAGCATACAGATTGCTGTAGGTTATCTGTAGATGGAGGAAGGGTTCGGCTTTGCATGGGGAGCAGGCAAGAGGGCTCTCCATTGCAAACAATTTATTCTTCCTGAGTCTTTAGGGTAATTGAAGAGGGTAATTGCTGTACTTTCATGCATCTAATCCACCGGTTGCCTGGGGAGGAAGGAGGAAATGATTCAAGTGCAGTGCAGGGGGTGTAGTAAAAAGGGGAGGTTTACTCCAGGGCTGCTCGTCCCCTGCCTGGTCCTCCCTCTTCTTCTCTTGGGTTTCCGTATCCCTGGTTGTGGGGAGCTTTTGCTGGGATAACTGGTGGGGTGCATAGCTTTTCGGAAGGAGAGAGGGAGAGTTGTGGGTAATCTGAGGACTCTTTTTCAAGGGAGCAGTACTTTTTTTAATGAGCGGGTTTGAGGTAAGGATTATGTACATGGAAATAGAGTACTCTGCAAATATAGGAATATAGTAACTGTAAAAAGTCTGCTGTATCCAGAACTAAAAAAATACTTCATAAATACTTCCTAGCAGTGGGGTTGGCCTGTGTAATCCTACAAGGAAAGAGAAGCAGAGTGATTGATGGTTGGCTCCATCCTGCTTGATCCCTGGACACGGAGTGCTCTATTAAATATGGTTGCCTCTTGGAATTGCAGCCTTAACAGGAGGCATAATATTAAGTTACTGTCTGTGTAGCTGGCTGGGGGAGGTCCATGGGATGGCATTCCTGCCTCCCTTCAGTCTGTGGCAGAACTCCCGTAGATGGAGTCAAGGCCGGGCTCTTGCTCTGTGTATTTGTTTAATAGCCCCGTCTCCAGAGAATGCAGAACTGCCGGGAAATGCAAAACCATTTCATTAAGAATACTCGATGCCCATTTTCCTAGCTGAAAGCTGTGTGCCATCATGGGCATATTTTTGTTTATTTATAACACCTGCATTTACAGCGCTGTGCAAATCATCTGGAGAATGGGATGAGTACCTAAAACCCAGAGGGCAGGGGGAGTACTTGGAAATATAAAACCTGCCCTGTGCAGTGCAGCTGTGTGTGCTTCCACCAGCCAGAGCCGTGACCCGCAGTTGGCCTGTGCTATGTACTGCACTTCCCCCTTGCTTTTATTTTTTTTATTTTCATTATTATCTCTATTTTTGTACCCAATTAAACTGGGAGGTGGAGGGGTGGGAGAGCGGAACAAGACAGATGGATATAATGGGGCTAAATCCTGCCCAGCTGTTTTCTCAGCAGCCATCTCCCTTACAATCCCAAGGAAATAAATGCTCCTCTTGAGGGTCCTGATGGTTAATGATGATTTGAAGAGCACACACAAACATCTCTGCAGATGCAGCCCGCCTGTGAGATTCCGGTCGTGCAGTGAGCCCTGGGACCCTGCTCCTCTTGCATTCAGTGCGATGATAAATCATTCATAGCCTCAGCAAATGCAATTCTCTTCCTCGCTCTGCACATAAACAGTCCAGGACCCTGAAGAAAGCCTGTATTTGTAGTCCTTGGAGGATGAGGCAAGCGCTGTGACAGCTGGGAAGATCTGAAATTAAAGTTACGGGAAGGGCTCCGAGTGCATGGGTATTAAAGCAATTCTGTCTGGGTGGTTTTTTGTTTTGTTTTGTAGCTGTCCCAGGGTGATGAAGGGAGAATAGGGATGTGCTCCCGTCGTGTCCTGACAGGTCAAAATTATTGTATGCTTAGCCCTTGTTTTGTAGGGATCTGGTTGCAAACGGCAATCGTCCTGCCTTGTACGTGGCTCTTGTGTTCAAGTGATAAGGGGAGAGGTAAAGAGGTGCTGAGGTGGAGAAATGGAGGGACCTGGAGTCCTGATTGTAGTTGTGCAAAATGCAGGTTTGCAAAGGTCTCCTGGGTTTTTTTGGTTTGTTCCAGCCTGAAACATGTAACAGGTTGTCTGGGTGGAGGGTGAGCCTGGAGCCAGCTAGAGCGTGGAGGATGAGCCTTGCCCAATGTTGTCCCCGAAGCAGGAACAAGTGGCAGCTGTGTCCACGTGAGCTCCTTATGCTGAAGCTGGTGTGGAAGCAGAGGGCGAGAGGGAGGAGTGGGACCCTGTGTGGGCACCAAAATCTCAATGTGTGTTGCTTCAGGCCTGGTTTGAACACCCCTGCTCTCCTGGCGAGCTGAGCCCCTAGCCAGCATGGCGCTGGGTCCGTTAACATCCATGCTTGCTTCCCTGCCCCGTGCAGGCGGTGTGTTGGCTGGTCGGTATTCCGGCCCTAATCCCCTGGAAACCCTGGGCGGGAGGAATGCCCTTGGCCATTAACAGCTGCCAGTGCTCCGAGAGGAGGGTCACTGGGCTGGAATAACTCTGTCTCTTTCTGTTTCAAACAGACATCTAGCCCTTTGATTTCACTCCTGTCTGTGAACAAATTTGGGTTTCTGGTTATGTGTCACACAGTGAGCTACTACAGGGAGAGGGAGAAGCACGCATGTACCTACACACGCTCTAGAAACATGTCAGAGGTGGGCTCCCTGAGAAACTCAAGCCCAAGCATGACCTACTTTGAGACTGTTATAATCTGCAGGGGAATGCCCTCTGGATTAGATCAGCGTGATCCTATCAATTTGCGCTCCGGGCTGGAGGAAGCACCGAGTTGCTTATTTTCTCCTTTTGCCCGTGAAATGAGGGAAGATTTCCCCCCCCCCCCCCCTCCTTCTAGCACTCAGACCTGAGACCAGAGGAGGTGTGTTTGGCAAGTACAGCAGCCTGGGCTCTGCTTTTCCAGTATCGGTCTGCGCTGAGCACCTTCTTGCTGGGAGGCATCTGTACCATGGAACTGCAAAGTCCACCCTTGTTTGTGTCTGCTCGAGGAAGTTGGTTCGCAGAGGGTTCTGATCCTGGGCATGGAAAGATGCCTTGGCCGACCTCCCCAGTACCCTTTCGATATTCAGCTGTTTCAATCTGTTTGTTTGGGTTTGTTCTTTTTGTCTGATCTGCTGTACTGAGAGACACTCCAATAAAATGTGAGAAATTATCTAACCCTTGTCTTTCCCCTCTTGTCACCAGCCATTGTTTATGTAGGAGCTAGAAATCTTTATTTTTCCCAACTAAAAAATTGCTTCCAGAGCTCAGCAAGGATGTGCATATCCACAGCAAGAAGGAAATAAACAGGGAGGCCACATTTAATTTCAGCATCTGCCAGAAAGGGGGAACCCAGCACTTGCCAAGGAAAGATTTTTGGAATAGAGGTGCACCACACTTAATTTTCCAGGAGACTTTCTGAAAATAAAGACGCAGGAATGGAAATAAAGCTTGCTGTGATGAAGAGAAATCGCTACCCGTTGGCTGGGAGTTTAGCCTTTGATTGCAGAGGTAGCTTTGCCTCGGGTGACTCTGGGGGGCTTTCAAAGAGGCTTTTCTCCATCTGCAGTACCTGGCACAGCAAGAGGAATGAGGAGCAAGGGGTGTTTGGTCCACTGGTGTGAATTGTTCTGCCAGACTTCAAAGAGACGTGGAAATACCTAATCTGTCGCTTTCAAAGGGAGGAATAAAATATTCTGATAGATTCTAAATGGAATCGCATCAGCAGTGCCTCTTCCACTGCTGCCTTTGAGCTGCTCACTGATCTTTCTGATTGGGGTAATGCAGTGAGGAAGATACAGTATTCCCTCGAGGGGAGCAGCTTGTGAACATTACTGTTCAGTCAGCCTGAAAAGCTCTATTACAGACAGATTTAGACCCGTCTTTGTGTGCTGAGAGGCACAGCCTGGCTTCTGGGAGCGGGCTTTGTCTGGAGGACAGGTGCACGTTGGGCTGAATTGTATTTACCCTTTTTATCTCTTGCGTGTACCACTTTCACCTGCTGTCTCGGGGAGGGGGCTGGTGAAAGGGTTAGGGCAGGCTGTGGCGGGGCCAGTTATCCGGTTTGTGGGTCCCAGCAGTGAGGCATCTCTCCAGCAGGACTGCAGCATTTCTTGCTCAGGCCCATCTGGTTTTGGCAGCTCTCCATGCACCTAATGAGCTGTCCTCGGTGGGACCAGGAAGGTGAGGGGGGAAATAGATTTGCAAACAACCCGACTAGTATTGATTTTCTTCATTTCTTGCATGCGCCACCAGGTTTCTGTGTGCTAGCCTGGCAGCTGTGGTTTGTGCTCATTGCTGGCGAGACTGGAGCAAGCTCGCAGTGTGTCTGTGGGGCGAGCTGGAGGGCTGCTCTGCCGTGGCCATGGGCTTTCCCCGTGTATATAGTCAGGCTCAGTTGGTTGTCACTGCACAACTCCTTCAGATGCAGTTGCCACGTATTGAAATTAGGTGTTGTGCCTGATGTTGACTGCTGCTTTTGCTATCTTATGTATTTCCATGCCCTAGAACTTGAGTTTCAGTGCTGAGAGTCTTGCAGTGAAAGACACTGGGTACTGTACATGGAAGAAGTCCCAGGAGGTCTCTGTGTTATTGGAAGCTGCTGAAGACAAGTGGGGGGAAATTAAAGTCAGGTGGATAAACCATCAGCCTTGTTTAATGTGCTGCTTGAGTGTCTTCATCATTTTATCTGCATTTCCTGAGTTCTGTAATAGCTTGCGCTGATCTACAGGGGATGTCATGTAGGAGTTTTTGGAGCAGTATGATATGGAAAAGGGAGAGGATTTCCTGAAGGCACAGTACAGATTGTTCTCCGTGTCTCAGTGCATTTGAGAATATATCTCCATCATTGTGCTCTTGCTCTTCATGTCCCTCCCTTGAGGAATTTCAGCAGAGCGGTTGGGATTGTTCAGCCTTCACACAGATCCAGCTCTTCCGTGCTTCCCTGTACTGGTCATGTCTTGGGTGCTCTTTTGAGTATCATGCCTCCCAAGTGTCCTGGAAAGACCACAGGCTCCCTTGTCTTGCTCTGCAGAAGCAGCACGGCTGGGAATGGACACGCCACCGAATAAGTACCGGCTGCTCACTGACATACTGTGGGATTGGACGGCATCAGGGAGTTTTAAGAGAACCAATCTGTAAACCTGTTGCACCGCAGCAGGAGGGGGAGGCATTCCTTAGAGATAACTGTGGAAATTGCAGGGTGGTTTTGGTGCCCCGGCTGCTGTAAGAGAAGCTGGACTGATTCCCTTCATGCCTTGAAGCTGTGTATCTCTTCTCAGCACTCAGCAGGAGGGAGCACGCATGGTGGTGTTGCTGGGGTCACAGCCTCTCCTGTGGGGGCTTCAGCTGTTGCTTGTGGAGGGCAGGGATAGTGTTTTATGGTCATGCTTCTGGATCAGGTCCACCAGGGTGGGAGAGTGCCTTCAAGGCAGCTTCACAGCTGCAGCAGAGGAGCCCTGGTCACACCGGTGAAAGCAGCTTGCGGAGATGTCCTAGCTCTGGCAAGCTGCTGTCCCGAAGTGCAACATGGTCGGCTCTGCAGAGCAGTCTGCCAGATCCAGCTTAGCGTGGTCATAGCTGTCGGTTTGGCTGCCAGAGGAGATGATGCAGAAGGGGAGGGAGGAAGGAAAAGTTCCCTTTGAAAAATAGCAGTGGCAGCAGGAGAGCAGTGAGGGTGAGGCCTATTGATTACACGCTTATCTCCTTTTCTTTTGTGCCTCTCTCAGAGGCACACTGTGTGGACAAAGAAACCCCATGCAGTGGTCTGAGGAGGACAGTGGTGGAGCAGGACCTGGTTCAGCCTCTGGGAACTGAAGCTGCAAAGTCTGGTCTGTTTGGCCTTGACCAAACTTTACCAGAAATCCTGACATCTTGGAGACAGCAGAACATCCCTGGTGAGACAAGCTTCCTAGAAGAAAGAGTTTTGCTCTTAGTATGGGGTCTGAACTATCTAGTGAAGGCAGCTAGCCTGTGGGCTTGCTAAGCAGCTCTGAAACTTTGCGGATGTCTTTGTGCGTCACTGTAGGAATCCATAAAAGTCCTATTCATGCAGTTGGCCTTAAAAAATTTAAAGGACCATTTATGTAGGGAACTAGTCTTGCCCCTAGGAAGAGATAGCTGGCTCAGCAGCTGCACCGCAGCTCAGTTGTGTCGCCACATGGTCTAGGATTTATCCTGCCTGTAAAATGCCGCGTTTAAAGAATCTCTCAAGCCCTGAAATGCTTCCCTCAGAGCCACTTGTGCCACATTCTTATTGTCTGAGTATATTCCCTTATCTTTCAGCTCTCTGTTTTCCAAGTACAATACAGATTAGCTGTGGAGAACTTCCAGTTCTTTTGGAGGTGGGCAGCGGTGACTGTGAGCCATCTTCTGAACTGGGAAGCTGAGAAGCATCAAGGTGGCTTACCTGCCTGGAAGCTGGGAGACCTGTGGTGCCCTCCTAATTCAGCCTGACTTGCTTGGTTTTATCTCTGTCACTGTTTGGGTGTCTGTTCCTGCATCAAAGGCTGTTGGCAACAGGCCCTTCAGTCTAAGGGTAGTTTTGCTCTTCTGTAGAAGATGATGACACCTTCCCGAAGGCTGGCTGGGAGTGCTGTATTCTCTTGTAATTGAGCCAGAAGTTGGGACCTGCAGGGCTTGGCATTTGCAGGGCATTTCTGTCGTCTTGGAGCTGTGCAGAAGATGGATCTCTTGCAGCAGTCCCTTCCTTGTGTTATTCTGTGGCTCTTTATGTGTATGTGAGAGCTGGAGGTGGCCTGGTCCTGGGAAATGCCCCCTTTTTGCTTTTAGGAAAGAGTGAAGAGCCAACATGAGCTGGAGAAACAAGCTGGTGTCACAGGATGGTTTGGCAGCCATTTGTACATAGGCTCTCTGGATGGAAAACCTGGGTGTCCCTGGGCACAGGCCATGGTGGAGAAGGACAGTTCTGGGTGGATGTAGTCAATATGACCAACTGATGGAAGCAGATTGCCTTTTGCTCTGTGCACCTCTTGCTAAAAATACCAGGGTGACTTGGGGTGGATATGATGTAGGTTGGAAAGCCTGTGTGTGGGCAGAGAGGTATGGTAGCAGCCTGTTCCTCAGGGAAACGCTGAGGAAACCCAGCACCATTGGAGTGAGGACTCGGCACACGGTGAGGCAGGTGTTGCAGCCTCTCACGAGGTGCATGCTCTCCTCTGGGAGGACGGATGTTCCTTGTGGCATTTGGGAGCGTGAAATGTGGTGGGTGATGCAGCTCCTTTCCCAGGTTTCTTACAAAGCTGGTTGTGTCCTCTGTGTGTCACTGCCCGAGTAACACACTTGTTTTGTTGATTTGGAGTGGGAAAACATAGCTGGAGTGGGAGTGCACATGGCAGATGCCTGTTTTCTTGCAGAAAGCCTGGGGGTAGTAAAGACCTAATTAGCATTCTTGTGAAGGCAAGTCATAGGGACACTCCAGGATTTAGGTTTGCATGGAAAGAGTTGGCATCGGTGAAAACAACAGATTGCTGGAAATGTGCAAGCAAAGTACTTGATGCTCTGGTGGAGGAGAGAAGGCGGCGTGGCAGGGGTGGTGGGAGCAGTCAGGTACGCGGTACAAGGGCATGGGTTTCCTTCAACATTGATCGAATGGTGGCCAGAGTCAGTGTCCTGTGCTAGAGCCTGGTACTTTCCATTGTGAATCCCACTCTGATGGTGCTGAGCTGGGAAAACCTGTCTTGGGGTTTCTGCTTGATGGGGAAAAGTGAGCTCTGCAATGCCGGGGGGGTCACCAGCCTGCCCAAGTACCAGACTCTTGATCATCAGCAGAGGAGTTAAGTGGTGGGTTGCTTCATTTCTGCGGTTCCACTTCATTTGCTGTTTTGGAAGGCTTGCTTTGGAGGTGATCCAGGGGTAAAATCCTTGTGTGAGGCCAGTGATTTCCGAAAGTTCATGATTGTTTTTCCCCATACCCTTTTGTCTCTGAAGGAGACTATACATGTGCTTATGTTGGCTGGGAGAGACGCTCTTGGAGAAAACCAATTAATGTTTAAGACATTGAACCTCCGGTGTACATCTAATCATCGTATTTCTGCATTTGCAGTATGTTCAGTGGGTTTCATTTATCATGATGAAGTTTACTTGAGCACAGCTCTTTTGCTGGTCTTCCAGTCCTCTGCCTGAGGCACATATGCTTCCATTAATTTTCTGCTATTATCCACTCAGGTGTCCTGTGTGATCCAGCATTCTTAATTTCATTCTACTGAGCACCAGCTCTTCCGATCTGAAGTTAGCAGTGTGATTTGCAAGCATCATAAGGAAATGAATCTTTCTTTTCTGCAGATAACTGCTTCCTGAATTTCTGTTCTATTTGTAACGCGCTAATAACCTCCATCCACCAAATCCTGCTCAACTGTTTGTGTCCCTTGGGTTTCTGTTGAACTGGAGCATTCCTTGTATGATCGTTGCATCCAGAGCCTGCTGAGGACTGGTTGTGCTTGGTGCCACTCCAAGTGAAAGCTGGTCAGTATGTTAGACGCGTTAGAGGCTCTTTGAGGATCGGTGTGGTGCAGAGCTGCAGCAAACAGTTGGAAGACACTGGTGTCAGGCCTTGGGAAAAGGGAAGATGACTGTGTTTACATAGGCTCAGCACCTAAATCCAGGGAATGTGGTGATGGGTGTGGTGTACAGCTCTCATGTAGAATAAAGACAATTATATAAAAGCTGACTTTAAATGGGCCAAGTTTCAGAGCTGGCCTGCCTACAAAGCATGACCAGGGGCAGAGTCTCTTTGGCGGTGGGTAGGCGGACAGGAGAGCTTTGCAGCTGTCTGATGCTTTTAAAGTGTGGCTTCAAAGATGCGGTGCTTTGGGTGTCTTTGTTCCTGGGTGAAGAGGCTGGGATCCCCTTTGGCTCTGACACCCCAGAGTCCTCCGTAGCATCCCTGACATCTGCTCCGATGCTCAGATAATGCTGTGCAGGAGCATCTCTGCTTCTGATGCCCAGTGATGCATCACTTCTGCTGGGCTGAAGTTGTTTTTCATAGCCTGGGTCTCTGAGCTGGAAATGCCCGACTATCAGGCCCTAGAGCTGGACAAAAATGCAGAAAATTGTGTATTGAGCAAATACCTCTCATAGCAGACTGTTTACACAGAGAAACGAAGTTTAGAAGCAAAAGCAAACACGCTAATGGAGAGGGTGAGGCAGGGGAAAAACGCTGAGACACGTTTGTCTGTCTGCAGGTCCATTTCTTACTTGGCTGCTCCCGGGATTTAACACTGATGATCCAGAACTTGACAAAGCAGCATTTTGGTATATACTTGTTAAAGCCCTCAGCTGGTGCAAGGCCTTTAAAACCAAACAATTTATGATGCCTTCTCCTTGCACAGACACTTAATGGACTCGTGCGGCCCAGGGGTCTCTGCTTCCCTTGGGGGTCAGGCGCTGCCTGTGAGGGGTGAGCAGGGGGTGTGTGTGCTTGCACGCATCCTCGGGAGCAGGGAAGAAGTGGGGCTGAGCTCTTGCCCTTTGGGCTCAGACAGTTGTACTGCTCAGGTTTGTGTATAAAAGGAATCTAATGAGGCTGCTAACATGGTCTAGTTTCCTTTTGAATGTTCCCTTACCTAAGGATAGCTCTGTTTCCCAGAACTGAGTGTGAGTGGGCATGGCTGGTCTTAGAGGAAGGAAGAGCAGTGAGGTTTTTCTTTTGCAACTCCCTTTGTAGTTCCCATGTCTTGCCTTTGAAATGCTTGTGGGGATTCTTAGGTGGTGGGGGTCTGCCAGGCAGCAGGAGGAGGAGGGTTGTGTAAAGATGGACCCGAATATTTCATTAGCTAATGACGTTCTATAATTTAATTAAAAGTATCTTAGAATATCTAGGCAGCAGGAGGAATATGTCTTTGCCTCCCCTCAAGCGTACTGCTGATAAGTGCATTAATCCGTTTGCATTTGTTCTGTAAAGGCATGTTTCTATCAGGTTTTCAGGAAAGTCTGTTTCCTTTTAAATGGAATAAAGATAAGGCAAGACACTTGAGTCCTTTGTGGGTAGAGCCTGTAATCCTCCATGAGGGAAGTTCTGTTTGAGGCTTTGTCTAGCATTTCAGTGGTACAGTATGTTGCCAACTATTCTTAGCCTGCTTTGCATAGGTAATTAATTTGTCCCCTACAGTAATGTCTCTGTAGTGATAATGCAGTAAATGCCAAACTTATGCGGTCACTAGTCATGGTATAAATGACTGAGATGATGAGATGGGTGCGTAGAAAATATTGTCCATTGAGCGCTAACAAGAGGCTGTACCGTTTTCAACATAGAATGCAAATAGTTCGCGCACTGAACGATTCATAGTCTGAGCCCTGATAGTAGTGAGTACAAAGAATGCATGTCACACTTGGAAAAGTCTTCTTTACAGGTGTTTTCTGTTTAGCCCTTGCAGTGGCAAAGTTTTGTTTGCTGGTTTTTTGGTGGTGGTTTGTTTTGGTTTTTTTTTTTTGGTTTTTTTGTTGGTTTTTTTTAAACAGATGGAGAAATTGAGGTTTGGAGACCTTAAGTGACATGTTCCAGGAAGATGTTATCAGAGCCAAGATTAGCCGTTGGGTGTTTTGTGGCTTTCCATCTTGTGCTCATGCTGCTGAACATCCTTGCAGCGAGTGTGTAGGTTGGACACCCTGAGCCATGCCAGCTCCGTGTGTTCCTTTGGGCTGGACGGCAGAGTGCACAAATGCCGGCTCTGCCTTTTTCCTTCAAGGTGCAGAAGAGGCTGGTTGCCAGCAAAGAGAGCAGAGCTGAAGATGAGAGTTTGTTTGCAGTAAAGAGGAGGCCCTTTATGGAAAGGGCACTGTACATCATTGGACCGAGCTGTGTGTCAGCTGTTTCCTGCTTGGATGGCATTTGATCTGCAGCAGAGATCAGGTCCCGGTGATGTTGTCCATTGAGGCTTTTGCTGTCGTTGTTTCAAGGGAAGCCTGTATTACTTATTCATGTGGTTTTCTGAAGTTGTCCCTCAAGAATATGTTTGAGTGTCGTCTTGTTTTTCCTTCTCCAAATGTTTTCCATCTATTAGACATCCTCTTTGTCTGTCATTTCTTCAGAAGCAAAAATTTCTGGCGTTCTTGGTAGTTTATATTTAAAGGAAAAAAAAAAATTGAAAATCCACAAAAAGGCTTCTGTTGTGTGTGTATTTATTTCTTTGTGTGCAGGGTCTTTCGCTGCTCAATTCTGAACCGTTGAATTATTAAACTTGAAAAGCATCTGCTCTTTAGAAAGCATTCATATATACTGTAAACATGATGGATAACAAGGCAGAGCCTAATCTAATTGACACAGCTCTGTTGATGTTCATAATAAGGGTTTGCATGAACCCTTATTTTAAAGTTGTGGGTTTTATGATTTACTGCTGGGGTAGCTGGTGAGTGGTCTTCTGGAGTCAGCTCCCTTCTGCAGGACCGAGCACGCCACGTGGAGCCGGGTTTTCCCTGGGCCAGCAGGGAGGCAGCCCGGGATGTCCCATGGGCGGGGGTGAAAGCTGGTCCAGGCTCACCTTGGAGAGGCCAAAGCTCCCCAGCCCAGGGACGTTTGCACAGGTGCTGTTTTTGGATGTCTTGCTGTTCCCCAAGAACTGCAGCCACCCGTGAATGCACGTGTGGCCTACAGCAGGGTTTTGGGCACACTTCACCAGGGCTGGAAGTGAAGCAGTGCTAACCCGTGCCTGTCTGCTGGCCACCTCTCGAAGGCTTATATTTGGCAAGGTGGCCAGCAGTTGGGGCTGTGGTTTATACCTACCTGTCTCTTCAGAGCTGAGCAGCCTGGCACCTGTGATGCAGGGGAGGTGTGTGCTGCCCGTGACTGTTTGCTGCTGACTGGGGGCTCGGTGGTTACCCTCCCCATGGCGGGGAAGGCTCTGCGGGTGGCACGCAGCAGCCCTCTGACCTGGGACAGGTTTGCACAGGCTTCTGGTGTGGCTCTGCCCCAGGAGGAGCTCAGAGGGCTGAGGTGCTGCAATGTCCCTGTTGTATGTTGGGGGGAGGAAGGATTGTGCCTGCTGATCTGCTTGAGGTGTTTCTGGGTGTGTTGTGGAGTCTCCTTCTCTGGAGATATTCAAAGCCTGCCTGGACAAAGTCCTGTGTAACATGCTCTAGGTGAACCTGCTTTAGCAGGGGGGTTGGACTGGATGATCTCCTGAGGTCCCTTCCAACCCTTGCCATTCTGTGATATTGGGCGCGTTAGGTTTGGCCATATTGTCTTCATCTCTGTACTGACTTAGAAACCCTTTTCTGGTAGGGAGGCACAGAGGGACTGATTGATTTGCACTGAGGCATTCCAGAATCCAGGGCTGGCTTTCCTGCGTGATTCCTTCGCAGTGCCTCTGAGCCTCATTTTTTAAGCTTATGGATGTGCAGAATAAGCAGCTCTGTCAGCAGCTGCCTGGGCAGAACAGGAGGCCTGTGCAGTCCTACCTACAGCATCTGAACCTCTGCTCCCAGTGGCTTCCCCCCCTGCCTCCTTCCACCCCACCCCACCGTGAATAACTAACCAGTACAGAACCAGCGGTAGTTGGGAGGCCAAACTGGGGTTGAAAACTTTCCCACATGAAATGCGCTGGCAGTGCCAGTAGAGATGAGGGCGAGAGGAGACGGCTCTGCGGTGCCAAAGCACTCTTTCATCTCTTTTCAGCTCTCCCCGTGAGGGGTCCTGGCTCACAGCACATAGATGCCTTGTGCAGATGTCTTGGCTGGGAAAGAAGTGGCCCCTTTTCCCTCCCAAGCAGAGCAGAGAGATATAAGAAAGCTATTGATTTGCTTGTAGCCAAAGTAAGCTGAGCCAGGCTCTGCAGCTCTTTATTGAGCCTGGATTAAGGCTTTGTTACTCACTGAAATTTAAAAAAAAAAAAAAAAAAAAAAAAAGTAAAAAAAAAGTAAAGAAAAACAGTTGAAAGTAGGGGTGTTTTTCCGTGTTGGTAAGCAAATTGCTAGCTGGGTGGTGTTTACCTGCTGGTTATTTTCCAAGCAAATGAGAGGCAGGGACGGACATTGAATAAAGGCCATGCTTTCTCATCCTGCTCAAGAGGGGAGCGGCATGGCCATGGGAGCTGCCAGGCTCCGGTCTGGGCTGCTGAGCCCTGGGCAGGCTGGCGGTGGGCAGCCAGGGCCACCTCATCGCGCGGGGTGGCACAGGCACAGCGACTCGGTGGCAGGAGTCCAGCTGTAAACGGGCAGGTGCCTCTCCTGCTGGTGGGAATCACGGTGGGCTTGTTAGTGGCGGTGAGGAAGATGCCAAGGAGTGGCTGGGGTGGGAAGCTGGATGCTATTGCAGCCCTTCATGATGTCTCTTGCCCCTCAGTGGCACGCGGGAGATCTGTCTGGCCAAGCTTCGCTGCTCTATTTCACTTCTGCTGGATGGGAAACAGCAAGTGGTCTCCAGCACTCTTAATCTGGTCTTTTTCCTGAGCACTCAATTCAGCTTTGAAGGCTTTTCCCTCTGGCAAGCAGGTATTTTTAAGAAAAAAATGAATTTTGGGAACAGCATAATTTATTTCCTTGCTGCTCTCCTGGAAAAGTCGACAATCTCTGCTTTGCATTCCCTTTGCTGCTGCTGTGAAATGGTGCTTCAGTGCCACACTCCTGGCGTTGCCTGTATCAGCATGGGCAGGTTGGTTAGCGTGCACGCAGCGATGGCTGCGGCGGGTGCCAGCATGGATGAAGAGCGCTCTGGATCGCATTCAGCGCAGGGAGGTTGGCCAGAGGACTGCAGCAGCCAGCTCTGCAAATAGGATGAATTGGCATTGAGATCCTGCTGTCCAAATACATTAAACTTTAGCTTTAATTGTATGGTGGGTATAAGCATTGGATAGTACCGAATACTTCTGTTGATCTTAAAGGCTGGGAACTGTTCGGTGTGTGCAGCGCAGCTGGTTTTGCTTTACTTGATGGAGCCGAGAGGTTGGTCAGAATTAGTGCCTGCTGCTTGTCTGAATTACCCTGCCGAATTCACCATCATCTTGTTTTATTTTGAGGAAATAAGGTTGCTTAGTGATACCACTTGAACTTCAGCTGAGATATGCTCTGCTTGGTGCCTGTGTGATGTCTGGTGTCACCTCATCCTCACTTTGCTCGCATGCAACAGAAGAAATGAGCCTTGGACTTGGGAGGGGAAAGGGGCTTTTCTGGACATTTTCAGTTGCTAGAGAGCCGTAGCGATCTTTAATCTTAAGGTGCAAATTGTCATCGCAGCATTTTCCTGAGGAAAAGCAGCCTTGAGAGGAAATGGAGCTATAAATGAGCCTGGCTGGGCTTCTGGCTCAGTGTTTTGAGTGAGTTTGTGCTCTCCCTTTTGGCTACAGGCCAGGCTTTCAAAGGCAGCTTGGCAGAGCCGTGCTGTGTGCTCAGGTACCCCCTAACCCTCGCCTGCTGATGTACTGATAAGCAAGTGCATGCACGCCGTGTTGTGGCTGATCACGTGCGCGCTCAACCCTGCTTGCAAGTGGCATGCTTTTATGGATGTAACCGTGTGCTGGCATTATGCAGTTTACCCACAGACTTTGAGAATCTAACCTTGTAATTTTAGCAGCTGGTTCAGTGCTGCTTCTGAGCAGACAGGCCGATTAAAATAAATAAAAATACAGGCCTCTGTTTCCTGTGCGTGTCAATATTGGAATAATTTTAAATGGTGTGTTTTCCCCTGGTCACTGACCTATAGTTTATTCCATTATTGACTGCTGGGTTACTGGCTCTTTGTATTCTGTGGTTAAGTGAACTGTAAGGCTGAAATCATTTGGCTGGGATGGTGTTGCTGGGCGGGAACTCACATCTGGCTGACTCAGATTGGGGTGAAAGTGTACCCTCTGGCAACTCAAACACTCATTTATCTCTGCCTCCCCCCCCCCCCCCCCCCCCTTAATAAACGGGTTAAACAACATAGTAGAGTATTGATCCTGCTTTCATCTGATGGCCCCAGGCTGTAGCAGTTACCTTTGTGCCACATTCCTGCTGCTTTCCCAGCGATGCCGATGCCGTACATTCTCTGGAGCTCCCTCCTTCCCCTTGGTGACCTTCTCCTGGTCTGGCTGTGATGGGCTTTGCTGTGGATGCCATCACCACTGAGAAGCACATACAGCACCGGCGTGGAGCAGAGCCCGGCGGCCTCTTGGTCCGTAGGTAAAAGCTTTCTCAGTTGGTTTGATGCTGTGAACACTGTACTGTTGAGTTTTGTGGCTTGGTAGCATGTTTTTGTTCCTCAGGCCCTCTTCTAGGAGCTCTTGGCCTTAGGTGGGGAAGTTGGTCCTAAAATAACCATGCTCTGCTCTTTCAAGGATCATTACAGGTAGACTGAGGGCTGGTTGAAGACCATGCAGACCGTCTTCTGTCTTTATTGGTGTTTGAATTAGTGCCATAGTTACAGGTAGACGTTCAGTGATTGCCTCCGCGTGTTCGTCCTGGTCTTGTGGCAGTGGTGGACCTCTGCTGTTGCAGTGATTTGTTTAAAACCCTGATTAAGATCCCTGGAGTGGCCAGTATTGCTGCTCTTAGCAAGGTACTTCTTTCTGAGAAGTACCTGACACTTCTGACTATTGCTGGCATCCAAGTTGCCGGTGGGTGATTTGGGTACAGCCTGACCTGAGGCTGCAGACTGTCCAAGCTGTGCTGCCTGCTGCGCATAAAGACTCTGCAAACAGGGGTGCAGAGAAGCGAGACACCTGGAAGCAAGTCTGTTAAGCTGTGCTAACACCCAGTAAACTGTCTTCCCTTTTCATACCAACAGCCTGGGGCAGGTTATACAGTGCTGAGGGTCTCCATCCTCTGCAGACTCTCGAGGCTGACTTGCATACATATGAAAGGCGTGTTTTATTTTCAAGGGAGGAGGTTGGTTCACTATTTCTTTCTCTTTAAGCACCAGCACTTTTACTGAGCTTGCAGGTCCTGCCTGGGGACTGCCTTAGGCTCTTTGGGGTTTTTTGCTGCTGTAGAAAAGTAGCTTTAATACACAAATACTCAAAAATGCTGTTCTGTGTGATCCATTCATATTTCAGGTCTGATGAGGACTTGATCTTTGTTAGCGACTGATTTGCGTGTCTTGCTTGTGGGCTATGGGGGTGTTAAAAAGGCCTTTCAGTGTGCTGCTGCTCAGCTTCCCAACCAGATGCATCCATCATCTTCAAAAGAAGCGGGGGAGAAGGATGGCTCATGCTTTTTTTTTTTTTTTTTTGAGGCACTGCTATTTGGCATCCAAATAAACAGGTGTTCTGGCATGGGAGCAGAGGAGCGCTCGTCTCTCAGAGCTCCTGTCTCTTATGTCATGTGAGGATCTTCAGGGAATTTCTATCAAAGAGGTGGGTTTAGTAATTATATATATATAGGTTTTTTTTCCTGCTAGGGGATTGGTGAATAACTGGGTTCCTAGTGTCTGTGGCAGGGTAGGCTGGTGCAAGAGGTAAATGTCTCTGGAGCATAGCCCAAAAATTGCCTTGGATAGAATTAAACTCTGAAAGTAAATAACACAGCTGCTGTGTGAACCTCCGGCCTTACGAGGCAAATATTTGGGACTGTCAGTCCTGATGTTATGTGCCATGTTCAAATGAGGTCATGTCTGCTGTTACCGGTGGGAAGATGCAGGATGTAACCCTTGAACCGCTGAGGAACCCAAGTCTGAAAAGGTTTGGAGACTGGGAATTTTCTTGCGCCCAGCACTTTGGCACGCAAGATGAAATGCGGGCAAAAGAGCACTTCTGCCCTTTCTTGTCAATATTTTGTACGCAGGCCTCCCTACAACCCGATGTCTTAGCTCCAGGGTTTGACCATGTCTGGCCTTGTTGATTGCTTAGTGTGGAGAAATCCACTTGGATGTTATGGAAAAAGCCTTCTAATATCAGTTCCCTCTTGCCTGACCCCAGGGGTGTGTGCAGAAGGCGAGCTGGTCCTTGGGAAGACCAAGACAGCAAACCCCATGTTTAACACTGCCGGTCAGTCCCAACTTTGTTCCTTGGCTTCCAGGCAGCTTTGATTCCAAGAATAAGGCAAATGCTGCGGTGGCCTTATCCAGGGACCTCGCTGACGTCAACGTGTGCCTGTCCATTAACCTCGCTGGGCTTTGGGTCAGGTTTCTTTGAAGGCCAGGCATTGAAAGCAAAGAGCCGAAAGGCTAGCCCGGGTCAGTCCGGTCTTCGCTGGGGTAACTCGAGCAAAGACAAGGGGCAGGCTGTGTGAGCAGAGCCTGTTGGGAAGGTCAGCCCAGATGTGATTGAAGGCAGAGGGGTTTTGCATGGCCCTCTGTCTTGAGCTTCTTATGCCAAACATCTCTTACAGAGCTGCTGATGGGCCTCTTGACATGCATCTCCCTTTAAATGTTTGTTTATCTGCATGTCCCCAGGGCTCTTTGAAAATCTCCCAGGGTGCCTAAGTGGATTGAGGCACCCAAGTGCCTGTGCACAGGGTCAGTGCTGCAGCACAGCGTGCTTGGTTTTATTTTGTCCTTAAATAAAAGCGGGTCCTGAGCAGATGGAAACATTAGCATGAGAGCTGTGTGCCTTTGTGGCTTAATGCTGTCTCCCGGAGCAGCTAGAGGCACGCATTACGAAGTTCTTGCTTTAAAAGGACCTTGATCGGCCACCTAGCTGGGGTGGTCTTGGAGAGGACTTGTACCCCACTTTTTGGTGCTTTTGTGTTGTGGGAGTGCTGCGTGCTTTGGGGGCTGCCTGTGAAATTCATTGCAGCTCTAGTGACACAGAAGAATCCAGATGCGAGCCTAGATTGTAAGTTGTGTGTGAGTAACATAAGCTGGCCAGGAAATGTTGCTGTTTGGCTTTAGAACTCTACATAGCAAACAAAGAAACAAATAACAAACATTGGGTTTACTTAGGAGTAATGTGAATTTGCTTTTTATTATAAGCCACGGGGTGACAGTAACTTTCACCTGGTGTGACCTTCTCACAAACCATGGCATCTTCTTCATTTGCTGCCTATGGTGCACACTAGTGGATGTCTGCTTCTCAGGTTGTCTACTGTGTTCATCATGTTGATGTCTGAAGGAACTTGGTACCTTACTGACTGTTCTGCTCCTTTCCTCCCCCCACATGCACTGCTTCCTCAAGTCATTTTGAGACCAGGGAGAAGGTAGAAGTAGCATTTAAAACATAAAGGATTCCAGATGTGAGCATGCCTCGGACACGGCTGGTGGAGGAGAAATGCCTAATCCACACAGGTGTTTACATTATGGTGCAGCCACATGGTATGTGTGGATAAATACATCCCAGATAAAGTTGCTTGCTTTTGTAGGTTAGTTTCCTCTCTTCTTTTTAAACTGTAGCTTGAAATCCACACCCTGGGGAGCATGCAACTGTATACCTGTTAGCTGCATTCCCTGCTGTGGTGTCAACTTGATGGTTGGAGCTTCACATTCTTAAATGTCAGCGATTAGGTGTTAGAAGTTCCCCTCTTCCTGCCGGCGGAGGTTGGAAGAGGCCCCTGAGAACTGTTTGCCGTAGGAAATGAGAATTGCCAAGGTCTTCTATTTCTGTGGAGTCTACGTGATCCCTTTGCTTTGTGAAGGATGAAATAATCCTGGCATTGCCACTTCAGCCCCATTCCTGGCCAGATAGCAAAGCCTGGTCCTTCTGATTAGCCTCTGCTGCTGTTGTCTATGAAGACAAGCCAGCAGAGATCATTTGCTGTGAGGCTGAGCCTCCTTCCCTGTTGATGGGAACTCTAGCACCTGCATTTCCCCCAGTGCCATGCAAATCATTTTGGGAATTCTATTCACAAAGGCAAATGCTCATATTACACTTGGGGGATGGGGAGGAGGGTTGCATGCTAATGAAACAAAAAATTAGATTTTTTTTTTTCTTCCTTGGTGTGAGGTTTGATTTTGAGCATCTTGAACACAAGATTGGTGTGGGGTTGTGAGCTAGACAAAGTTTCTTTTTTACGAGAGCTAGCTGGAAAACTCATCACTTCTGGTGCTGGTTCTCCTTGAAGGCTTTGTAGTGACTGTGGTTGTCACTGCTGTTGACTACATGTTGGCTGTGTGACAGAATTGTTAATCTTTGTGGCAGTGATTTCAGTCCTTTTGTTTACCAGGTAGCCTCAAAGTAAAAGACATTACCTGTGGAGCTGTGTCTTTTCCATTAACACAGCAGATCCCAAAGCATGCAAGTGGGGAATGGCCTGTTCGTCAGGCTGTTCCTCTAAACTTCTGATGCTTCAGACAAACCCTGTGCGTTGGTTGGAGGAAATTGCATTGAACTCCTAAGTTCTTAAATTATTTTGGGATCTGGAATTAATTTGGAGTGTGAAAAATGGATGCCACAACACTGTCTCCAGGACACTGCACGAGGCAATGACGTTCGTCCCAGGGTGTGCAAGCAGCTCGCCTGTACAATGGTGAGCAGCACAGCTGTTGCACAGGGGATGGAAGGGTGCCCTGGGGCAATCCTGGTTTTGTGCTGCTGTCCAGCTTTTTATTCTCATTTTTTAATGGATGCTCAGAATACTCAGAGCAGCTTGATCTAAAGTAGAAAAGTTGAACTGAAGAAGGAATTAAAAAAAAACCACAACAGAGGATTACCTAATTTCAAGCTAGTGTCTATACTATTTCACGCTCTCTTATTCCTGTCAATCATGCCTCTCTCTATATTTTTATATATATATGAATTTTCTGAGGCAGACCTTGCTGTCTAAGGCTTGAGGTGTCTTCCTACCTACTGCAGGCTATTTCAGGGATCTGCTTGAGGTGCTGTTTCCTCTTTTTTCCATTTTTCAGACGTCGTGCTGCTTCCCTTCTGATCAGGCAGGGAATTGAGGCTTCTGACTCCGTCCTCCGAGGAGACTCCTGAAGCTGACTGGGTAGATGCTGCTGTGTCTGAGCAGCTGGAGCAGGCAGGCAGGGCTGGCAGACGGGGAGGGATGCGGCTGTCCGAAGTGGTAGGGAGGAGGATGCATGTGCTGGTCGGAGCCTCTGTTTCTGGGTTTGATTTGGTGTGAAAGGTGCAGCTTCAGGCTGCTGACCTCTCTGGCCCCAGAAAGTGTTGCAAGAGCAGTTGCTTGTGTGAGACCTTATTTGATTTCCATCCTGACCTGACGTGTCGTGCACTGGAGATGATAGTTTTATAAGGATGCTCTTGGGTGAAGAGTGAAGTGCTCTGATTTATATCCCCCAAACCCCACCGAGTATTTTTTCGGTTATTTCTCAGGTCAAAAAGAAGTATCTGGCAACTGTGTAGGAGGCTGCTGCTTTGACTGGCGTATGCAAGCATTAACAATGATAAATCTGCTTTTTTGTTTGGGCTTTTTTGTTCTTTTTTCCTCCTTGAGCTCTTCTGGACTTCTCTGCATGCAGGTAGAAAAACGAAGGCGTAAAATCTAAGACATGGTAAATGCTTCTGTCCCAGGAGAGGTGCTGAGCATCAGGGGAGCATGGGCTTGGGGCTATAGCTTTCCCAAATGCATCCTCTAGTGCGTTTCCCACTGAGGTGGGGCCCAGAGCAGTTATCTGAAACAGTAGTAACGTAAATTGAATGAGCAGTCCGGTTAAATAAGTAATGAAGTTAGCAGGGTGCCTAATTAAATTAAATTCAAAATTATGTATGGATGATGCCTTCCTAATAATTGCTGTAGGTTTGTCATTGAGGTACTCCACACTGCCCTCTTGGAGGAAGATTCCCCTTCCTCAGATGAATACCTTGGAACCACAGAGGGATGTGTTTCACACTTCAGTTTGCTTCCTGATGCTCCTGTGGCCATTGCAGTGTTGCTGTTCTGTTTTACTGAGGTGTACGGAGGGAGTTTGGGTGATTTCAGTCTGTGCTGCTTATATGTTGGGTATTTTTTCCCTTCCTACAAAGTGTTTCTGCTTTGCTCCTGCCCTCCTGGACCAGCCCTGGTGCTTTTTCCTCCATCCCTGTGCCACACTGATTTTCTGGGGACTGTCCCCTGTCCTTCCTGTCCCCGTGTGTGCCTGGGGAATTGCTCCTGCCTTTGTAAAGCGTTGGGGACCAATGACACGTCTGGTACCTCTGGACACAATGACTTAACCCATTGCTTTATTTGAAAGTAATCTCTTAATTTCCATCTTTCCGGGTGTCTTTCAAACAGCAGCTCTTTGAACGTGTGTGTCAGTTTGGGGATAAGCGTTAAGCTGAGGCGGAGGAACGATTTTGAAGCGAGGGAAAGCCGCTGAAATTAAAAACACTTGAGAAGGCACAGCCATCCCAGCCACCAAAGGAAATTCTCCTCTCTCCAGACAGCACGTTGAGGGCAGTCTCTTGCTCTCCTGGGCGCAGCCAGGCACTTAGTGCATTTTGAAGATGGGTTGTCAAGGCAGAGCTGGCTCTTGCTGGCAATTACTGACCTTTGAGGTAATGTGTCCTTAATAGAAAGATGTGAGTGCATCAGAGGAAGAATTATCATTGTCATAACCATTCTTTCACCTCTCTTGAGGAGGGCAGGTCTATTAAAGGACCTGTGCTCCTGCAAAACTGGTCCTGCCCCTCCAGGAGATGAACGCTGGCTTTTCTGAAGGTGAGAGTAAATGTGGGGAAGAGAGGAAGCCCAAATGACCAGAGCTCTGTTGCTGGTTTGTTATTCCCTCCCCCCTGCCTCACAGTTCATTTTGCTCCAGGGCTTGTATTAAATCCCAGACAGAGTCTTCAATGTAGTTTTCCAGCCTGTCTGATACAGGGACAAGGCTCTTGGGGACCCACAGCTGGCAGTGTATCTCGAGGGAGGAGGCTGTTCTGTGTGAATCAATGTGCATTGCGGAGACGCCTGGGATGGCAGCTACGGTGATGAATTACAGAAGATCTTTGTCGCATTTGGGGCAGGGTCTGATTCTTCGTTGTTGATGGTCTCCCTGGGAAAACCTCCTGGTGATGAACAGGAGAGTCTTGCACCTAGTTTGTTTTCTCCAGGAATGACAAATGCTTTGCATGAAGTTTTGCTATGCTTCTTTATCAGAGAATCTGAAGCTCCTTTGCAAACCTTTAATTAGTCCTTGATTTGGCTTGGCACCTTTATGCCGACCACCCTTGTGACTGAGTGGCAAGATGGGTGAGCCTTGTTACCCACCATCTCCTGGAGTGAAAATGTGGAAGTAGAAAGAGCTTGGCCAAAGCCCTGATGAAGCCAGAGGAATTTAAAAAACCACAAGGTCTTAGTGACTGATATAGCTAAGTGTCTGGCATGGGTGCAGTGACCTGAGCAGGGCTCTACACATTTCATGCACAGTTGCTTTAAAGAGATGCTGATAATTTTCAGCGTGACCTGCTAATTATTAGAGCAGATGAAAGCCTTTTTTTTTTTTCCCTTTTTCTTTTTAAATCCTCCTCCCACTGCATGTCCTCTTCTTCTCCCTCCTTCTTCTCCAAGCCCTTATCTAAGCTAATCAACATGACACAAACAGCCGAAAAAGCAGTGTTCTTACAGCAGCTATTAACTAGAAAGGAGACAGCAGGCGTCTGGAGCCCCTCAGGAGGGGCTTGCCTGGTATAACCCATTCCTTTTAACAGCCAAAGTGAGAGCAGCAGGGTCAGAACAGCAAAGGTTTAAGCTCCTTTCTTTTGAGGTCCTAATACGCAGTGACCTGTATCCTATGGTGTAGATTTTTGAAGAAGACCTAAGTGTGGAATTTCAGTAGTGATGAGGGGCTTTCCAGATACCTGATACCTCCCTGATTAAAAATAAATGGTTATCAATATCTATAGATTTTTTGCTGGTAAGCTCTCAAAAGTCCAAGATGTATGGCTAGCTCCTTCAAGGAGCGTCTGTCCATCCCAAATGACCATTTAACATTGATACCGTGTCCCTCAGCAGCAGAAAACACAGCTAGGGGAGGGTAATGTTAATCTGGTGCAGAAGTATTTTTTGTGATTGCATCAGGCTGGACACATGGGTTTGTTTTCTCCTGTATTTCAAAATTTTTCTTATCCAGAGCCATGGGAGGGATTTTCCAGCATCCTCTGCTCTGTTTTAGATGAATACTTAAAAGTTGTGCTTGTGGTGATAACGCAGTAGGCTGAGACAGAGGACAAACTCGTCTTACTTATTTCAGCTGCGGTGGTATGTTGGAAGGAAGCTGAGCAAATGGACACGATGTTTAAATAGTGTCTCCTGAATTGCTTTCATTTGGTTCTTATTTTGTAAGCTATTGGCTGGGTTTTCTGTCCTTTCAGAAATCAGCAGCAGCTTATGAAATATGGAGCTGTTTAAAAACAGACAGCAGCTGCTCCATCCTTGCGTCAGCAAGGACTCGGCAGAAGGAAGGGGAATGGTAGACGGTTGTTTAGCTGTGATATTCTTCCCTTCATTGCTGTTGTCATACTGTGTTAACAGAAGGTCTGATCAAATATACACCAGGAAAGTAAGACTTAATGTTTCTTTGTTCTCCTGGAATGGTGCTGGGAGGGGAGGGGGGGAATGTTTGAATGAGACTTTTATTTATGTGGTTCAGATAGCTTGGCATTGCCTGTGTCGGTAGATACGTTGTTCTGCTCTTATTTCTTAAGCTGTTTGCTGTATTTTTAGCTGGGAAAAGTCTTTACTTGGTTGTTTGCACAAAACCTCTGCTATGTGATACGGAAACCTCTGGGGGGGTAAATATTTAGCAGGGGGAGTATGCTCTGTTCACACTGACTTCCTAACTTGTTTTAAACTCTTTTTGAAATCTCGGCCAGATTATATAAAAAATAAAATGAAAAATGAGGAACATTGTTGCACAAGAACTGGAAAGAACCCAAATAGTTTGCTTACTGTTAAAATTGCGACATGACTGGAAACATTTGCTAAAGAAAAATTAATTGCCTGGTGTATTTGTGGTTTCCTGTTGAATCTCAATTTCTAGAGGAGGTTGAAAAACCAATGGATGTTTCCTCAGATTACTAGATAGCATTATACCTTGTGCGCGTGATGAAAGACCTTCAGCAAAGTGTGCCAAGTATCCATGGCTTGCTATAAAAAGTCTCTCCCATCTGGAACGTGACTGTTTTCTCCTTTTTAGTAGGATGGTTTGAGCAGAGATAAACATGCAATGAAATTTCGCCTGGTCCAGTCTTACTTCACTGAAGGAAATCTGAGTGTAGGTACTGGCTAGAAGCACCCTACCTGTCCTCAGGTTAGTGATCGGGACAGGGTTTCTGAGCAGTGTCTTATGCCTTCATCCTTTTGGTAATGATCTGCCAGCACGGACTTCCTTCCAATCCGAGAGTCACCCAAAGGAGGATGCTCTGGTGGTTGTTAGCCCCCAGGTAGACCTTTTAATGAGCTTTGAAGCCACAGACAGGGCTGGCTTGTAAGGGAGGAGGGTGTCAAGAAGTCATTCAGCAGAGGAAGAGCTTGAATGCAATTAAAGATCTGCTCTGGCCCATCTTGCATCGCTCCTGAATAATGATCCTGTGCCTGTTGAGTTGCAAAGCCAGAGCGTGAGGGAATCAGATGGGAGAAATAGCAGGGCTGCTTGGAGTCACCCTTCAGGCTTCCAGGCATGTGAGGGGGCTTCTCTGGTATCATCCTGTGAACTGGAGCCACAGCTCAAGAGCAGAGAATTTGCCAAGGTACCTGCAGGCACCCCAATGTAGCCACTTCTGTTCCATGCTGCACATGCAGGACTCTGGCTGCTGGTAGCTGCTGCTCTTTGGGAGGCACCACCATGGCCAGTTGCAAAGCCACTTCTGTGCAAAGTTGGTTGTGTACATGGTCATGCCTCGGAGGGGCTGGGTGGACAGGTAGGGTGATGAATGCTGCAGCAGATGGCTGAGGAACATGGTGGTTCCCATGCCCGGAGGCTTGGGGAGCATGTGATTACTGCTGGGTGAAACCCTGGGCTGGAGACGCCTGGTCAGGGGTCAGATCAGAGGATTGTGGCTCTCCTTCGGCCCACAGCCCCACGTCTGTGTCCTCGTTTGGTGATGCAGATGTTTGTGTACACAGAAGTATAACTTGTGATGACACAGGGCTGAAGGTTGTGAAATCTTAGAGGTTCCTCTGAGTATTCCTGTGGGAAGGGAAGAGTTATTCCTCAGATAACTTCCGTGGGGAACTAGTTAATCTCATTAAACACCAGAGGCTGTTTTCTAAAGCAAAGGCAGGGGCTGTGGGGGGAACGTGGTTAACCATATAGACTGGAGACAGGCTAAAACTCATAAAGGAAAAATGTATGTAGGAGTTTTTAGCTGCGTGTGAGTGTATTAAAGCTTTAATTTGAGATCACTGACTGAGATCAAGATGAGCTGCTGTGAAGCTATACCGCTTTCTGGGTGCTGAAAGCAACTTCTTGAGATGGATGTTGGCCCCACAACTGCGGGCACTTGATGTCTGAGAACATGCACAGTTGCTTAAAATCTGCTTCTGGTTGCCCTGGAAAACAGTAAAGTGTTGGGGTTTTGGGTATAATTTGAAATACTGAAAAGCTTATTTAAAAAGTAATGCTCATCCAATCCTTGAGCTTTCTGAAAGTCCCCCATCCAGTTTTCAGTGTGTGTGTTTGCTCTTGGGCTGTTGGGAGTTAAATTTCCACAGACTCAACTGTGGAAACGGTCTTCATTTATCATTTCCCAGTTTAGCTCCTGTATTAAAATTATAACAAGGCTGGGGTTTATTTTTGTCTTGTGTACATTTATCTCCTGTGTATCCTTGTGTCTATTATTAGAGTCCTGCTCCATTGCTAAATGGATTGGCCGAGCTCTTGAGGACAAAATACTGAAGCATCTGACTAGTCTGCAACACCCCTCAGCCTCTCTGCTTTTGCAGTATTCATAGTGACTGGGTTTACCCAGCGTTTGTCATAGCTTGCTTATTTTAAACGCTGAGGATGCAGTGGGCAGAGCCAGCAGATAGGAGATCTTAAATGGCATATCAGTTTGTAAGTGGGAGGAGGGAGGAGGTGGATGTGGAGGGGAAGTTCCAGCTGAAAATAAACAGCAAGCAGTGGTGTGTGCTTGGGAAGCATCTGAATTGCATGACCGGGGTACAGCCCTCTTTTTGTTCAGCTTATTTTTTGGTTTTCTTCATGATGGGGTATTTCTGCTTCAGACTGCAAATCTGAATCAATGTCCAATATCAGGAGTGTGGAATCCTCTGAAGGAGGACTGGTGTGGTGGTTGGCTGGTTATGGACTTACCCTTTCCTGAATTAAAAAATAAAATGGAAACTTCTTATGCATTTCAGCCTTGTTTCAAAATCCCCGTGACTACCACTGCTGCCAGTTGGTGGCTGGACGCTTGTCCTCAAATCGGTACCTAGCTTTTTGGCTTGCACAAGAGTGATTTGTACTTCTGCTGATCTTGCTCACCTCCTCTTTCCACATCCAGCCTGAGCTAGCTTTTTTTTTTTTTGTCTTTCTGGGATTTGCTACATTTTGTGACTTTGCTGTTGAATATCTTAACCCTGTTCTTCCTTTGCTTGCAGGGTCCATTTCTCTATGTGGCCTCTTATATTTTTTGCAACTCTGTCCCAAGTCTTGGGAAGATACTTGGGGTCCTGCACACTCAGTGGCCTGCCTTTCAGAGGACTGGGTTTTGATGCTTTTGAAATATTTTTAAATAGCCTAGGCAGTGCCTTTGGCAAGGACATGGTCTAGAACTCACTGAAACAATTAGAGAAGGCTCTTACTGGTATAGCACGGCTTTGGATCAGATTCTTGATTTTGTTTTTCTTTCCTTCTAGTTTGTTTCTCTAAAAGGCGTGATACTTCCCCTGCTCCCCTCTGTGGGTTTTTGGGGTTTTTTTTGTTGGTTTTTTTTTTTCCTTTTAAGCTATCTTCTTACTAGCACGGATTTTCTTCTTTCACAGCTACTTACCACGTGCCAGTTTGGGGTGCGTGTAACCTTGGTTCTGCTCTGCTGATGTGGGCTTGTTACCTCCACGGATGCACTCTGCTGCTGGACTCCTTGATCCAGTTGGAGGGGCACTGCCTGGGAATGCCAGCTTTTGCACAGATCCTTGAATGAGTCTTCTTCATCCACCTCCTCCCTTCTTTGTGTTCCTCATCCAGCATCCTTCGGTTCCCACGCACGTGCCACGTGCTTCCTTCTCTTGCCTGTGTTAGCAGCATTTTCTGACGTCGGAGCCTGTTCCTAAGGACGTGGCGTGGCCCACGCGAAGCTTTTCCTCTGCTGCAGGCTCTGCTAGTAGAGGCAGGTATGCCCAGTGTGTAATTTCACCTGGGGCTGGGTTTGTTTTTGAAGGCTCTGGCTTGTGGAGCAGGAGGGTGGCTTAGCCCTGGCCACGCAGCTGTGGGTGCAGGAGGCTGGGAGCTCTGTGGTAGGATCAGCGCACAGGACTGAGTTGCCTGAACGATTTGCTACTGTGGCCACATGATTACTTGGCAGGTGGGGTAGAGTTGATCAAACAAAACTGCTTCCACTAATTGTCAGGCTTTTGTGTTTGCTTTTGTGATTTTTTTTTTTTTTTTTTTTAATTTTATGAACTTTAAAGCATGCATGACTGAACAGTGTAATTAGCTGTGGGAACTGCTGGAGATAACTTACTGGGATTTTTCGCAAACCTTGCTGCCCTTTTCATGTTTTTGGCGCAGCAGAGCTGCTGTGAGCAAGCAGACAGGAGTGCTCGTGAACACAGATAAGATGTTATCACCCAAATAGAGATGAAAGTGACCGTGCAGTTGACTGGTGTGTAGGCTGGCTGCTTGCTGGTGGGAACTGGTCCCTGATCTGGTACCCCTCCCTGGGCAGCCTTCTCAGGGGGACAGGGCATACCGTGCGCATAGCAGAGCAGAATCCAGCCACGCACTTGAGCTTGTGCTCATTGGGGATGTCCCCACACCTTGTGGACTTACCTTTTTCATCCAGGTCACCTTCTTGCATGCCTCTGCTGCAAGGGAGACCTTATGCATTCAGTGCTTCATGAACTGTGCTCTAATTTGTTAATCTTTCAGTCTTCTCCTCTTCTACCTGCCACCCCAAAATGGTTCTGTGGCTGTGAAGCTGCTTACAGGAGGAATACCAGCAGTATTGTTAAAGCTGTATGGGCTTTATGGAAATATGCAGGTTTGTCATGGTCTGCTAGCACGTGTTCAGAGACTGCTAACGGGTGATATTCCCAGAGACTGGGCTTGAAATCCTGCTCCCTGTCCAGTGAGTGAAGGCTTCCCTTGACTTTGCGGAGGCTGGAATTCAGCCCAGGTTCTTCTTGCAGTCCTGTCAGGAAAGTTGTCAGGTCTGGATCCCTTGCCATGGCTGAACGTGCGTGTTCCAGACTATGGCCACTACCTGCGTGGTGGTGGTAGAGGAGCTGTCAAGTGGCTGCAAGCGGCTCCTTCTCCAGAGAGAGCAGAAGTGAAGACCCACGTTGGAATAACAGAGGTTATAACAACAAGGTTCTGGCTTGTGGTTCCAGCTTTATTAGCAATGACCAAAATTGGCTTTCTAATGTATTTTTCTTGTGCTCATGGTGATATTCTGTAGTCAAATCTGCCTCCTTTCTTGTTTTGTCCCTGTGCATGAATGGGTTGTATTTGGAGCTGGCTTCTGTGCTACAGAGTCTGCTTCGTCCTGGCACCCTGCTTTGAGTGCATCCTGGTCTTGCAGTCTGTCTGGAGGCTGTACCTCATACTTGTACAAGGTTTTAATTCGTTTTGAATTGTTAAAGGTCAAGGATGTTATTGCAGAAGGTTCATTTAAGAAAAAAAAAAGCATCCTGTAAGAGGTGCTGTTGGTTATTTTCTTTAAATCCTTAGATTTGGGGGTTGAGAGGAAAAGTTATTAAATGATGTCTTGAAGCTGAATAAAGAAGTCAGTATTGAATGTTTTAATGTCTTGCAGATGCTGTGGGGTTGCAGGATTTTATTTTAAATTTAACAATGGGAGCTGGAGCGGCTCCAGCGCTGTAAAGAATAGTCTCCTTAATTAAGGGTTTAAGCTGGAAGAGCATGTGTAGTGTGATGCCATTTTAAAGTTTCAGCCGGGCCTTGTAGTTGTAACTTGTTATTCCCCATCTTGGATCACACATCCGTGTGTCTGGGGTCACGGTGGGGATGTTCTTTGCCTGGAGAAGGGAGGTTGGTCTGTGTAAGGGCAGCAAGGTTTCTCTATAGGTTTTAGCTCTGACTTTATAATTTTCTTCTTTCCTGTGGCTCCTGATGCCCGCTTAAGTGCAGCATCTTTGCAGGCACATGCACATGGTGCATTACACCCAGGAGAAGATACCATCTTTGTTTTTCCCAAATTGTTTTTCTTCCTCTTCAGGTTGGGGATAGGGTATTTTGTAGCCATGTTTTTAGATGTCATCTTGGTAATAGCAAGTTGTGAAGGAGGTTGTGGGGCACAGGACAAGGGGACTGGGATCAAACATGGCCAGCTCAGGAAGGTATCCCCGAGACCCGCTGAGGTTTCGCTGCAGTAGCAGAGTACGAAATGTAGCCTTGTGCCTGTGACATTCTGCAGGGCAGGGCTAGATCTCATGGCCACGCAAGTCCCTGGGTTTCACTTCTCTGTGGTTTGTTCGCTTGTTACTTACTGGGGTGGAACCCAGAAAATTTGCCGTTAAAAATAAAAAATAAATTATTTCTCTCCCCTAGAAAATGCGGGTGTTCCAGGCACACATCCCCGAGTTCTCATCTGACAAAACACCATTAAGAGATTTAAGGTGGTATCTTTTACTCCAGCCTGTTCTTAGCTCACAGGGCTCAGGTAGATGCTCAGTGCCAGTTGTGGTTTTTCCCCCGTGCATGGCTTTGCCTGGCTTTGCGGTAGCACAATGTGCATTTAATTATTGGAGGCAACAACTGCTGCTTTTGACCATCTCGGACGCTTCGTTATAAGAACCAGGATCTTCCAGGGTTTGCTGCATCCTGGTTTGTGCAAAGATGATTGCTTGTCTCGCTCTTGGATAGTTGCTGTGAGAATTGGGCTCTTCTCTGGCATTAGGAAGTGCAGCCTCGTAGCAAAGGCTGAGCAGCTGTGAGCCTGCCAGGTACCAAGGAACCTTTATGGTTTGTGTTTAGTGTCTCCTCCTATGTTTATCCCCATAAAATAATTAATTGAACTACAGCTCCAAGCAATGTTATCACCTTTGCACATTAAAAAAATCATAATCATGCTCTCCAACTTAATGAGATTTAGAAAGAAATGTTCTTTTTTTGTTTGCCTTCTGGTTTTCGAGTGTTAAAGGCTCCCATGGGTCGTGCATTCAAGCCTTTTCCTGAGATCACGGGGCAGCGGGCTGCCTGCGTGCGGAGGGGCTGGCCATGGAGAGTCACCAGCCACCAAAGCAGAGCGGGAGCCTTCGGGTTTCCCAGAGCCGTTGCCAGAGTTGGAGCCAGATCGTGAACACTGGCAACACTATTTTGAGTGTTGAGAAGGGAGCTAACTGTAACTGTATTTTTGTGGTGGCCTTGGCTCTGCTATTTTTTAATTTTCTCTTTAATTTCTATTGTTTTCTTTGCTTATTTGCTAACTTGCAAAATTCAGCAAATGGCAGAGGATCTCCCAGCCCTCGGGGTGAGTTTTACTGGGAGCTGCAGTGAGCCAGCACATGGCAGTGGCGCTCGCTGGGCTCCTGCTTGGAGCTGGGAGCAAGGCTGGTGTGATGGACCTGCTGGCCTTCAGGTGGGCAGGGTCTGTGCCAGGCTGTGGAGCCAGTGGGGTTGTCCTGGGCAGCTTTATGTGTGTATTAAGGGTAGATACTAACTTCACATGATCTTGGGAGCTGCTGCACGTTTGTGTTAGCTGCTCATTTTGGTAGGGTTTGGTTGAAACTCAATCGCGAGGCTCCTTAACTTCAGCAGTCTACACTACACCGTTGGCTTGAATGATGCCTTGAGTGTCTTCTCCTCCTCTGTTTGAGTTTTGCTGCTGGCCCTCAGTCTCACTGGGGTGTGTTAGCGCTTTTAACTCATTCACCTGCAGAAGAAGCCGAAACTACGTGTGGGCAGGTTGCCCTACACTGCCACAGGGGCACAGGGCATCTCGAGTGCAGTTGGTTCTCCGGGACATGCCTGCAATACTGTCCCGAAAGGACGGATGAGTTCTCCTAGGACTTGCTGAGAAAGGATTTGTAAAGTGTCGTGCTTCCCTGCAGCTCTGCAAATCACGCGTAGAGTCCCACAAGCCTCATCAGTGCTCGCACGGGAGGGCAATGACAAAATTGTATGCAGTGTTATTTTGCTGTCTTGTTTTCTCTCGAGCTGGGCTAGCTGAGAGGAGAACCTTGTGTGCAGCTTGCTGGAGTGAATGCAGCAGAGCAAACTCACCTGCTGGGTAACAGATTGAAATAAACCCAGAAAACCCCCAAACATCATGCTGAGTCTGTGGCAGTTACTGCAGATGCTGTGCTGGTGAGAAGTCAACAAATCCATTAAATGGGGAATGGTCCCCATGCGCTGCTGTCCCTGGGAAAAGGAGCATCCCCATCACCACTGCCCGGTGACCCTGGACCGTGCATCTGGGCGACACCGGGCGGTGACGCAGGAAGGAAACAGTTAAATGAGGAGAGGTTGTCGAGTTGGGTTAGCCATCAGATAGCTAATATTTTAGAGGTTTTTCAGAGCTAAGCTATAAAAAGGCCGTAGCAGTATTTCAACTCGCCCATTGTCTGCTGGAAGCCAGCCAGCGTTGCCATGCCGACGAGGAATTATTACTTGCTGCCAGAGCTGGAGGAAAAGCTCATACTTTTGGCTTCAAAACAGGAGGGGTGGACTTATGTAATCCACTGTGTTTATAGGCTGAGACTGGCAGGAGCATTGAGAAATAATTACAGGCTTTCCATTTCATTTCCAGCTTGGTTTTAAGGCTGTGTGGCCTCTCTTTATTTATTTATTTTGAAGTTGAGAGGGTGGCTGCTTAAGATGCAGGAGGTAGTGGAGGTGATGTGGGGATGCTGCTAGGTAAGTACCCCCCCCCCCCCCCCCCCCCCCTTTCCCTCCCCGGGCTGGCTGGGCTGCTTTTGTTTTGGTGGCGTTTTGTCTGGAGAGCTAAACTAGGCCACAGCAGAAAGAAGTTGCTTTGAAAAACTGGGACTTGGCCCGACGACACAGAAAGAGTGTTTAGCGCAGGAGGCTGAGAATACACTTTTGCGGTTGCCCGGAGGTGGCCAGCCGTTTGCCGACGGAGGTAAAGTGCGAGGTTTTGCAAGCCCCTGCTGCTTTCTGAGGTGATTTTATCCCGCCAGCCCTCGTTGGCTTGGAGCGTGTATTTTTTGGAGGAGGGCAGCAACAAGGAAAAAGGGGAGAAAAAGTTTTTTTTACTGAACGTCTTGGTCTCACGCGTTGCTCTGTCGGCTGGAGAGGGATTTGTTGGTGTGATCAAAGCAGTTTTGCTGATGTTTCGTGCTTTTGAGAGGTGAATTGCAAAGTTTAGCCTGTAATTAATGTGGGTTTGTTCGTCCCAGGAACAGTCAGCAGATGATGCTGTAATTTGGGTTTGCCTGAAAAGCAGTGCGTGGTGTGTTTTGACTTTGGTCAGGCCAGTGGGAGTTTGCAGCTGCTGTTTTTGTGCTGGCTGTCGCATAAAAGGAGTTATTGCTGGTAAACTCTGCTCTCAAAACTTTGAGGTTGGGTGGTTTTGCTGGTTCTAAGGGTCGTAGGTCCTGTAGTCCTGGGGAGGATGCTTCTGGTGTGGTGGGAATCCCTTGCTGGGGAGAGATGGTGGGATCGTGTTGTTGCCGCTGCTGGAACGCTGCGACTGGGGAGGGGGATGCTGCGGGTGGGACACGAGGGCTGGATCCGGGCAGCGTCGGTGCCGCCTGGGCTGGGTGAGCTCTGCCTCACTTCATTGTGCTCGTTTCTCCTTCTGTAAATGAGAATAATGTTACAACTCTGACTTTTACACCCAATGTCAGATTTAAAAGCTCCTGAAAGTGGACGAAGCCCATTTTTGGAGGGGATCTGAAGAAGAATGCTTTGATATGCTGCAAACTTGCTGTAGAGGTTACAAAGGCATGTAGTAGCTGCAGGGTGCTGTGTGTTTTGGGTTTTTTTGTTTTGTTTTGTTTTTGTTTGTGTGGTTTGGTGTGTTGTGTTTTTTTTTTTCCTTCATTGCACAGTATCCCACTAGGGAGTTACATTCTCAGTTCATACCAATCTGACTTCTTGCTGTTGTGGTACGGTGTGTGCGGATTAAATATCCCTGCTGCTGTGCCAGTCTGCCCTAGAGAGTGGAATCTGGTGTTGGCCGTCACACTTAACTCCAGGGACACTGCACTTCTTAGGGACAGTTACAGTCCCATGTGAACACATTTGGGCCCTAACTTGAAATATAGAGGCGCCTTAGTGGATCTGATGTACATGAGGGGTTGTCAAGCACACGCTGCAGGAATAAACTGCTTTTTCCACAGTTTCCCACAGTTGCTGCATGCGTTCAGCAGTTACGGGCAAAAACTCAGGGGAGTGGTGGCACGCTTCAAGTTGGGAAATGTCCCTTGAAACAGCAGGCTTGACTGGCGTTATCTGAGACACACGGGTGTGTTATACAAAATAATTCAATAATTTAATGATCCATAATGCTGCTGTAACTCCTACCACAGATGCTGTTGGACTCAACGCGAGTTAGATTTGTTACTGCAAGGCTCTTTTTTTTTTTTTCTTCCTCTGGGATTCATGCCAAGATGAACTGTATGTTCTGTTCTTAAGAGCTATGAGTAATGTATGTGTGAATCTATAACATAAGTAATACGAGTATATAAAATGTGTGAGTATGCAGGATTCGTGTATCCTGTGTCTGCAGAACACTGCACACATGCTCTATGTGTGTTCAGAATAGGGGGCGATGCGTGTCTGGGCAAAATTAATGATATGCCTTGCAGTTACTGCTCGCCACGGAGCCCTGTCTGATGGGCTCGTCCCAGAGAGCTGAACTGAAACCCCAGTTGCCAGCTATGGTTTGCCTGTTTAATTGTCCTTTTGGAGGAGTTACAAATTGGAGAGTGTTGGAAGTCCCTCCCTGTACTTACAGGGGAAGTCAGCCTTAACGAAGACGAGGAGGGATGCTTGCACCGTAGTCTAATGTTTCCTGAGTAATGGGTGGAGCAGGGGGGTGTCTGGGAGTGCTGGGGGGCTATGCCTTGGAGCAGGGGGTACAGGGGGTGCTGAGGGTCCCACTCTGCACCACCCCAGGTAGGTGCTGCTCTGGGAGCTGCTGTAGAAGTGATGTGCTGCAAGGCAGGCCTGCTGCTTCTAATGGGATTTTTTTTTTTTTCTTTTTTAGATTAATAAAATGGGCTTTCTCTCATAATTTTTTTTATGTGAAAAATGAGAAGGTGGCAAGTAGCCAATTCCTCCACCTCTCTCTTCCCAGCTCCGATGAGGTCATTGCCTCTTAAAGTTTATACCATGCACTGTGAGACATGGCTGGAGGAGCAAGAAGGCAACAAATGTCTCTCTTGGGGTGGGTGGGAATGATGACCATCAGTCCCTGAAATATTAGTAAGCTGTAAGTGATGCCTGAGCAGGACTTGTGAGTGGGGAGGGCGCCTGGTACAGCTGTCTGGGAAAGCCTCTGAGGATGTGGATCCGGGTGGGAGGGGGCGCCCTGGTCCCTGCCCAGTCCCCGCAATGCTCCAGGGCGGTGAGTGCGAGGCAGGACCTGGGATGCCTCAGATGTGGGTGCGGAGCATGGTTGTGCTGCTCGGTGGGCTGCCGGGTGGAAGGAGCAAAGGGCTGGGCACGTGCTTAGGCGACGTGTGATCGGCAGCAGTTCTGGCACTCCTTGGCTCGGCTCACTCTTGCATCCATTTACTTTTCCTTGGGAGTTTCCTCAGTGCTGTTTTTGCAACGGAGTTGTGAAAGTTCATGACCCAATGAAGGATCTCTCCAAGATCTTTGTGTCCCTGGCCGAGTGGCTGCAGGGAGAAATTGTGTGGGTTTTTTTTTTTTTTTTTTTTCACTTGAACACCATGCCGAGCCACTTGTGAATTCCTGAGCTATTGTTTTCTCCTTGTCTGTCCCCCCTGCTGCCGTCCCAATTTTGCTTTCCTCTGTGGTGGAAGTGATACAGAAACAGGAGTGTCCAGACCATGATGTTGTCCTTGGGGTTATCCTAAAAGCTGCAGCCTAGGAGGATGTAATTTGTCGGCTGTGCAGATATGCCCTCCTCCTCGCAGTGTCTGTTGGGGTGCTTGGGGGATGGCGGCCTGAACAGTGTGCGGTTTTAAGGTGGGCATTGACCTGAAACAACTATTCCATAGGTACCATAATAAATTAATAACTGAAATTTTTTAGGGGCATACTTACTGCCTCATGCCTTTGCCACGGCTCAGATGTTGGCCCGAGTTTGCTGTGCCTCGCAGGGGTGGTCAGGAAGATGATGCTTTATGCATCTCTAGCTTTTATTGTCTCGCTGCCCCATTGTTGCTCTGGGGAGGTGCAATGGGCTGAGTTGGTTCTGTGTGCTCCTGTCCTCAGAGTTGGCCCAAAGGGGTGTAAATTGTCAGTGAATTTGTGCTGTAGTCCAAAAATGAAATACTTGCTGTGCCAGAAAAAGAGGAGTTGTGGGGTGGCAGAAGGTGTGCAGATACCGAAGAGCAAAAGAGAGATGGATGCTCACGTTTCTTATTTTAAAATACCTTTGTAAAGCCCATGGCAGCAAGCACTGCACTGGGTAAAGTGTGGGTTTGCTTTTATGGGTTCGTTCCCCTGGTGTACTTGTGCTTTGGGGTGCTGTATGCAGCCATCCCTCGCTGTCAGCAATGGGTTTCAGAGGTGGGCAGCTCCTTGCGCCATGGGTTATACAAAGTCGATCTAGGAGAAAGCTGTGAAAAGGTTAAGAAGTGGGAAGAGGACGGGAGGAGGTGGTTGAGATGTCATCTGTGACCTTGGAGGTTTCTGAGCAGAGGACAAACACCAAGGCTGGCAGATCAGCCAGCATCTGCAGTGCTTTGAAAGGACAGGAAAGATCTGGGAGGAAAATCTGGGAAATGCTTCCATTTGCTGATGTGGGGAACTAATATTCTTTTTAAAAATGAAAGCTAGCAGATACCTGTTCTATCAATAAATGAGTACCCAAAGGCCCTAGGTGCACCAGCGTCGGCAGCCTAAGGCTTTCCTGCATTGGCTTTGGTCTTGTGCAGGTAGAGATGCAGCTCTGATCTTCCCTGGCACCAAGGGTGAAAATGAAGTGCAGTTGGAAGTCAGTAAGGGAGGGGACTTGGGGGGGGGTTGCGATGTGCTGCTGTACTTTTAGGCACAAACTTAAAAAAAAAAAAAAAAAAAAATTGCCACTCTATCACAGCTTGTCCATTCTGTGGAGATCACTGAGGCATCCCTTTAATTGCAGCTGCTCTTCTGCTGCTGCGCCTCAAAGATATCTTCTGTTCACTACTTCTTTGTCTTTGTGCTTCTTCTTAGCAGCCTCGTTGATTTTTTTTTTTTTTTCCTGTCCACACGATACAATTGCTCCTTGTTAGCCTATCTTGCTCTTTCCTCTTTCAAGGAAGGGAAGGAGCAAGGGAACCAGATCTGATAATTCCAGTGAGTAGAACTGTTCCCCTGAGCCCTTTATAAAGAAATAAAAAGGCTCTCCTTCTCTCTGCTTCTCTTTTGAGTACAAGCACTTTACCCTCTTGGATTCCCTGCAGGCTCCTCATACTGCTAAAATTGAAACATCAAGATGTCTGAGGCAGCAGGAATTACCATCAGTGTTTTGACACCTGGAGGTACAATTTCTATTAGCTTTTATATAAAAACAACACCAGTTTTGCCAACAGAGTTCTTGTTAAATAATGCATGAAGACCCCGCTCCTGACAGTAGGTATTTTTCTTTCACTTTCCCGGACTCTTGGATAATGGCTTAATTTTTGTGACCAGTGGGGAAAGAGATACACACACTTGCACACGGAAATATATATGCGGACATGCACATGCTTAGCAGCTGGGCAGAGAGTCAATTATCCTGTTTGCTAATTAACGTGGAGAGAGAGGGGAAAGCGATTGAAGGTTGGTCTGTTGAGAAGGCTTGGATCGTTTTTTTTTATTTTTTTGGAAGCCGTAGAAGTTCATCTTCCTGAGACCTCTGACTGTAAGACAGACTGCTTATATGTGATGTAAGAGAGACCCCGGGAAGGTCTGTGTGCCTTAGAACAGAGCTGGGCGCAGGGTCATCAGAAACAAGAAATGGGTAACTTGAGTTTTTTGCTTAGATGCTGCTTGGCATCAAGCATATGCTCTGTGCTTGCTTTTGGGGGAAATGAAGTGAAACAGAAGGGCACAGCATGTGGATGTGACTGCTAATAGTGAGAATCAAAGTACAGTTTTGACATTTCTAACCTAATAAGTGGTGCTGCATGTGAGAGCCTGCTTATTTTCCTTTTCACCATGAGATGCTTTGACAGAGGAGTAAAGTCCCATTTTGACATTTCTGTCATTTTAACTAAAGAGAGCGATTACAGTAAATTGGATTAAGTGAAAATCTTCTTCAGATGTTTGTGGTTTGGGCTGATTTATGGATAGATGTCATTTGAACGTCATTCTGCATTTTTTAAGCATCTGCTTGATGGTTGCTCTAATGCTGTTGCTGCAAATAGTCCACGCAGAGGAGGGGAGGCTGAGCAAGAAGCAGCTACCCGTGACAGATCTAACGCTGGTGTGTGGCATGGGGACAGCAAAACTGTCCTTCTCGCGTTCCCAACTGCATAGTGCCAGATTCTGTAATGGGTGCTTGGTTCTTATTTGAGTTCCTGTTATTAAACTTCATTATCTTCTGCTGAGAGTAATTTGAATAGGTTTTTTAAAGTTTTTTTCCCATCCTGGGGAGATACAGTTCAGTGCACACATTCCTTATTGTGCACTTGGCAAATCTTGGGTTGTCCATTCCCCTGCAACCAGTGAGGACATTCTGGGCTTTGCTCATGCAAAGTCTGTCTTGGCCACCTTGTTGCAGGGTCCTTCACTCCCTGTGAGTTTGTGTGTGTGAGACTTTTCCAGGAACCAAAATATTCTCATAAGCATGTGCTGGCTCACAAGCGTAGCAAAGGCACGTGAAAAAACTTTGCCCATGTAGTGATATTTCCAAAAGATAGTGTTGAAAGTCCTTGAATTAAATTAACGGTGTGAGACTTCTTGAATATATATGTCCTTCATAGCTTCCTCTATCTAAGCTATTTAGAAGCTGCTGGTGCTGTTTGGAAAGCTGCGTAATCTCTCGTGGGTGATGATGTAATCGGCACTGTAATCAAATCTGCCAATGATGTCATTGATGGAGTAGTCCACTGTTGCCTGGTGCAGTGATTAGTGAGACGGGATTGAAGTCTTTGTGCAAATGGTGATGGGAAACTGGGAAGTCCGCACCCTTAAGTTGTGTTATTTGCACATACAGGTTTTAATTTCTAGCACAGTTTTTGAAAATACTGATCCAGCCTCAAAACCACTAGACTTGGGTCTAGCATAGAGGCTTGTGGATTTCAGCTGTGGTCTCTGAACGTTTCTATGCAAGTTTAATGTTGGTTTAAAGTTTTGTACCTACACTGGGTGGAGGTGTAGGGGTAGTTTTCTGCCAGCGTAGCTCCTGGAGCTGCCTCTGCTCTCTGCCAGCCAAAGGCAGCGCTGGCCCAAGGGAGCGTGTGACTGGGGCTGGGAGCGGGAATCTAAAAAATGCCTTGAATCCTCTGAAGGGGTTGGATGTCTTAGACTGCATCTGTGTCGATTTTTACAGTCTTGGGGCAGGAAGGTGCTGCCTAGGTGTAAGTTACAGGTACAGAGAAGTACCATTGGAAGTGGAGCGCATCAAATCCTGGCTTCTCGGGGTGAGTCAGCTGGTGATGCTTCGCATTTTCCCTCTGAACCAAGCCCCACTGGTTTGATTTGCAGCGTGTCAGCGCTGTATGGGTTTTCCCATGCTGCTGGTGACACCAGGGTTGTGGTGTATAGTTTTCTGCATCTGTGCTCCCCCTCGGTGGTTCGCATCACCCTTGCAGTTAAAAGATTTTGCCTTTTGCCATGCAAGCATTTTGTGCCTTGCTAGTGACTCCAAGTGCAATTCTTAAAATATTTTCTATATTATTTTTTGTGATACAATTATTAGTGGAAGATCACACTACTGAGGGAAGATAAATTTGTAATCCTGCTTAGGGGCTGATCTTATCCTAGCTGAGTAGCTCTCGTTGCATAAGGGATAGTGACCTGAAATCATCTTTTTAAACCAGCAGACAGGATGCCTTTCTCTTCTCCCCTTTGTGCACATGGGTGTGATACAGACTTTTAAAATGGTTTAAAGTTTAGCAGTTTTACTTTGAAATCTGAATACCTCCTGATAACTAACCTTTACATTGGTGTGCCAAAGAGAACAGTGGTGCTGCAGGAGGTGGGTTATTTTAATGCATCAGTCTATGTGTTAAACACTTCCCTGCATCTCTTGCCTGGCTTGCTTTTTGGGACTGCTAAGAAATATTTACAAAGGTTACCTGGCATGAATGACAAGGAGCAGGAAGCGGAAGAGCTTGATCGCAACCCATCCCAGGGAGGTCTGTGGGAGCTGTGAGGGATGGCTCTGGCACCGGGGAAGGGCTCTGCTCCGTCCCTCGGCATCACGCTCCCACTGCTGGATGCCGGCAGAGAGGGTAGGTGGGTGAGCAGGAGGGGAAGAGCTGCTGCTTGTGAGCAGTGAAGAATTAAAAACATCTGCTCCAGCTGTGTGCCTCGGTGCTTATTGTTTTTAACTTCTCTCAGTAAAGCAAATGAGGAACTGGTGGTGCATTTCTTGGCAGGGACCTTGTCTTCTTGGAGTTGAAGAGATATTTCCCTTTCTGCTCAGTTGGCCCTCTCTCCTCCCAAACAAGTAGCAGCTCCAGGTTGAGCTCAGGTGAGACATCTGGTCTCTCCTTGCTGGGGAGAATGGTGGGAGTGCATTTGACTGCTTTTTTTTGTTTTTCTTCCCCTCCCCACCCCCTGAGAAATGCGACATTAAATATCTTAGCATTAAGAGCTCCATCTAAAGATGTGAGACTCATTCTGTCGCCTCGACTGTCTGCTTTCAGAAATCCCTCCTGGGAGGATGAAGCACAGGCTGCTTGCATGTACAACCAAAGAGCAAGGATGGGAATTGCTGCTCCCAAGTGTTGGCTCCTCTTTGGGTCAGTGGAGCAAACTCTTGGATTCCCATTGCAGGTCAGGCCTGGGGTGTGTAATTCCTGAAGTCCCAACTGCTCCAAGCCGGAGGTGACTGGTGCTGTATAAAGCCTCAGGCTGCTCAGGAGCTTCCTCCAAGCCGAGCAAGCATCCAAGCAGATGGATGCCCTCTCTCCTCTCCGCTCGCCTGCAGTGGGATGCTCACAGCCCCCTGGAAATCGCTGCTAACGCTTGGGTTTGCAGCCTGCGGAGCGAGCGAGGTTCAGCAGCCGCGCTTGCAGCAGTTGAGGAGTGTCGTGCTGTAGGCAGCGCTCGGGAAGAGAGGCTTCCTTCATTTACTGAAGGTGATATCCTGGTGGCTGGCAGTGGGGAAGGAAGAAGAGGTGGATTTTCTCTCTGGTGTGGGTGAATCAGTGCTGTCTGTGATGGATTCTCACTGCGACAGGCTCTAAATGGGAACTCTCGGGGGAAATTAGCCTGCAGCTTTTGACTTTATTAAATATTCTCCAGTGCCATCCCAAAGGACCACTTTTTAGTGCTCTGCAGTGTTTCATCTGTATTTTTAACATCACCTACGTGAAGTGTGACCATGTATGGCCTATATTTACATTAAAGTCTACGTGCAAATAGCTAAGAAATGATAAATAACGTGTTCTGTTCTTCAGGTCTGTAACATGATGATGGTCTTACAGGTAGGTATGAGAACCTTGACTGGAGATATTGCAGATTATTATAAAGTCTGATAGCTCACTTAGAGCTGTGGCTTATAATGATTGATTTAGCCATTGATTAAAACACCTATTTAATGATGGATTAAACCTTTATAAACTATTTGTAACTTCTAAAATGTGACCTGATGTATTGTAGCTCCATTAGCATCTAGCTAATAAAATACACTGTGGACCTGTAATGCCTATTAGGTTGACAGAAATTATATTTTAGGCCTTAGATGCGTTGAAGCTTTAAGTACCTTGTTACAGATTATTCTAGGTGTGTTGTAAGGCACAGAAGTACAATCTGCTCCCTTAAGCGAGCCGTGGGGCTGATCTGGTGGTGGTGTGTTTACCTTGTGCGTCTCCTGTCTGCTGGGACGGACCCTGTTTGCTTTGGCATTACTGGTCTGGGTTATCTGCTATCACCTGGGACTGGCATCGAGCACCCCGGTAAAATGATCTCTCCCTCCTCCTGACAAGGCACGAGTCCATCTTGTGCTTGGCTGAGAACAGAGCCTGGATCTGGGCACCAGCAAGCGATGGTCTGGCTTCTGCCCGGTGCCTGCGGACTCTGTCCACGGGAGCAGCTTTCACAGAGTTTTTTGCTGATGCAGAGCAGAGCCCCAGTGATTCCGGGGACTGTTAACACAGATCCCAGCCCGCTTGGCTTCCTGCTGGAGCAGGTTGGGTCCTGCGCTTCCCTCTACAGCCCTGTCTGATCTATGCTGAGGAGGCTAAAAATCCTAAAGGAAGGAGGATGGCTTGCTTGGAGGCACATGATGCCAAATTTGAATTTAGCTGAAGAGGCTGGGGTGGAGGTGAGGAGAGGCGGAGGGTTGCCCCAAAAGAGAAGGGGTGTAGGCTAAGCTCTGCATCCTGCTTTGTGTCTAGAAGTGTGGTGTTTTCCTGGGTTTTCATAGAGTCAGAGAATGGTTTGGGTTGGAAGGGACCTTAAAGGTCATCTACTTCTGAACCTGCTGCCATGGGCAGGGATACCTTCCACTAGATCAGGTTGCTCAAAGCCTCATCCAACCTGGCTTTATCTTTATTTAACCAAGTACCAAAATCTAAGGGTAAATTCTGCATACAAAATTATAGGGGACTCTTTTTTTTTTTTTTTTTCCCTTTTTTTTTTCTCTTTTTTTTTTCTCTTTTTAAAATGTGCCATCTTTGTGTATAGAAGCATTTTTTCCATGAACTGCTCAACTTTCCATTTGCTTGAGCTGCACAGAGTTGGCTGCTGGGATGAGCTGTGTAATGGGATATCTGAATCGCAGCAGGAAACCTGCTCCAGTTTAAGCAGACCTGATTTAAAAGCAAATTCACTCAAACCAGTACAAACTCTGGCATGGAGAAATTAAAGCTGCTTTTTGTCTGATTGATGCCACTTTTGCTCAGGTCAGTAGCCACTGCTGAGGGATGCTCACGTGAACGAGGAGCAAAACCTCTCAAGCGCAGGATGAGCGATGTACGTCCCCGACGCTCTGCCTTTATGCCCAGGCCCTAGGGAGTAGGTGAAGTTTGGCAAGGAAGGGCTGCTGGTTTAATGTGCTGTCTTTTAATCTGTCCCCGCTCCTGCCTAGCGAGTGACTTTCTGCTGTACATGGTTAAATGATCTGCCTTAATGAATGGCCTATGTTCAAAGAGGTAATGGTGTGCTTTTCCTTGGAATCTGAGATTGTGAGACTCGGCAGTGTTGTGGCAAGGCTGATGATGTCAATGAGCACGTGGAGATTTGCGGGATGTGGGAATGGTCTTGCCCTGCTGGTGGCTGATAAAAAAACAAAACTAGGAAGCCGTTTTCAGGCTCAGGCTGAGGGAGACCCGGGAGGTGATTTTGAGGAAGGCTGTAATTTATATTTCTCTTTCACTGTTGTCAAACATTTCAGCATTAATTTGTTTACGTCTAGCATCTGTCTGCAATATTTATTTGTTTGTTTCTGGAGATTTCCTACTAATGTGTAACCAGCCATGCTGTAGGAGATGGGGGAAGAAGGAGTTGGCTACTGTGGCCTGTGCCCTGTTGTTGGGTTCCCAGCCAGCTGTTCTGCAGCTGTTTTCACCGCTGAGGCTGCAGGGATTTAAACTGGGAGGGTTCCTGGCGCTCGCCCCTGTGCTGGGCAGGGAGTGGTGGGAAGCAAAGGTTGCCCACTGCCCCCTCCCAGTGGATGTGTGTGGGTGCTGTGTTCGAGTGCCAGGTGCTTCTCTGGGACACTGAGATATGGCGAAGAAAGTGAAAGTTTATTTACCTTTCTGACTGCTTAAATATTTTTTTTTTTTTCTTTGTCTGGGAAGTTTATACCTTTAACCCAGGGCTCAGAAATAAACCGTGGTGGATGCTGATGGATTGCGAGGGGGGAAGCAGTGAATTCCCCTTTGGGTAAGAGTTTACCATTCAAGCCTTGACCTTGTTAAAACATGTTAACTCAATAAAAGCCTGAGTATTTAAAGACAAGTGACTTCTTCCTGCCTTTAGGGGGGTAATTAAGCTGTTCCACACCCCTTAAACCAGAGTTGTGGGAGGAGGTCTAAGGAGCTCCCTATCCTGCCTGCCTAAGTCTGTCAGCAGCCTTCCACTGGGGTCATCTCCATCCCCCAAGGCAGCATGGAGGAGCTGCTGGGAGGCTCTGGAAGTACTGGGAGAGTCTGGCAGTGATTGCGTAGGAAACCCACTATTTCCCAACTGTTGGGAGGATGACATTGCTCCTTTTGCAGGGCAGGCAGTTCTTGCATCGGTTGAAATTGCGGTGAAATGTTTTGTATTAAAGCAGACTGAATTTCCTGGGTAAAGCATGCAACGGAGCTTCGCAAGGGTGCAACTGTACAACTTAAAAATGGGAGAGTTATCCCTTTTCTCAGGGTTTCCTTGTTTAAACATTCCTTATATGTTTGTAAAGTACATCGTACTTTTGTATTAATGTCCACAGAATGGATATTAATACAAATGGACACATTAACTCTAGGATTTTCAAGGGAAATAAAGAAACCTTCTGCGCTTCCAGTTTGAAGTGGCATGTTTGTGCCTACTGAGCTGTAATCGGTACCCACTGGAGTGAATCCTTCTGGAATTGCGGCTCAAAAGACGAACAAATAAGGAATGCTCCATCCCAACCAAACCCTGGGAACATGCTAACCAGCTCCACAGAGGAATAGTCCCTGCTGTGAGTGCTTTACACCTGGAGTGCTGTTATTGCCTCTTGGCTGTTAAAAAAGCAGTGTGTTTTCCAGCACCTCTCCCGCAGCAGGCTTCTCTGCACAGGCAGGGTCTGTGCTTGGCAGGAGGCTTTTGCTCCCTCCAAGAGGAGAGTCTGCAAAGTTGCGGCATCCGAGTGGAGTCACGTTTGTGTGACTGTTTGGGAGACTTTACCCACTGCACGGGACCGCTACGGACAACCTGCGCCTGGTGGCAGAAGCTGGGTGGGGTGTGAAGAGCAGGGGAAGGTGGCTTGGTCGGATTCGTGTTCCCTGCATGGGCTCTGGGGGGTTTGTAGGGCTCCCACGGGGCAGGGGGAAGGGCTGTGTCTGTTGGTGCCTCAGCACAGAGTCCTCATGGGCACCGCAGCTATTTTAAGTGAAATCCACCATCCTTGGCTGCTCCCATTAAAATACCAGGGCTATTAACTGCAGTTGTTTCATGAGCAGCTCAGCTGCCCAAGCAGAGGTGAATGGATATTTGGGGACAGTAATCCTCTTGGTTATCCCTGTGTAAGCTGTCCTGTGTCAACTTGATACCAAGGGAAGCTTGTTCCCTTAGCAGGGACAATTTCAGATGCCATGTTTTGTCTTGCTGTGGGTAGCCAGAGTTCGTCTTAATTTAAATCTTGAGGCCTTCATCAAGGTTATAAGCTCAATGTGTGAAGGTGCTGGGGAAACATCCTTAAGTGCCCCCCAGGTGGACTCTGGAAAGGTTATTATGCTGTAATTTGCTTCTGTAGTTCCACAAAAGCAGTATTTGACCTTGGGACTATGACTCTGCTATTCCCTTTGCTTTCGTCCAGACCAGTTTTGTCCAAATTAAATGATTCTGGCTTAGAGCTCCTGTTTGCCCATGAGAGGTGCTTCCCAGCTGATGTGGGTTGCTTTGCGTCAGATGTTTCCCTCGAGGTTTTTCTTTGTTTCTGCTCTGTGGCTGAAGTGTTGGAGGGTGAGGAACCATCTGAAACCTCAGCCCCAGGGCAGGTAGGTGTGGGGTGACGGGAGGTACCTGCTTGTGCCTGCACAGCAGCAGCAGGGAATTGGGCCAGTGAGTCATTTAGGAATAGCTTGACATTGGCAGCTGAGGGTTTTTTGGGTTTTTTTTTAAGTAGTAATAATGATTGTTAATAAATAGCTTTGAGTTCAGCAATTGCAAAACAGGGTGGACTGATAGCCCAGGGACTGGGCATTTTGCTGGGAAATGAGGCAAAGCTTTCCCCCTCCCCCTGGTGCGATGGGGTGGGGAGGCTGGAGGCTTCTGACCCCGTCTTGCTGGCGCTCATTGCTTCCCCGTGGAAGAGCAGACCCTTTGAGATGTGTCATATCTCTGTAGTGTGCATTTCATTCACTTTTCAAGGACTCCTTCAAGCTAGTCCACAGGCTCCCAGCAGCCTGGAAATGACAGGCTGAAAACCATTGCTCCAAGCCCGGGAAAGGCGAATTGCAAAGGGTATGACCAGGTTGCAGTTCTGAGAACTGTCCTGATCAGAAAGCCAGGACTTGTGATCTGCTGGGGACTGACTGACGGCTTTGGATAGCTTGTCAGCAGGACTGAGCTTGGCAGGGAAGCACTGAAATCCTGTTTGCCCACTTGTGCGGGTTCAGTTATTAAACACATCGGGAATCCCCATCTGCTTTGTAAGCCTGTCTGTAGAAACATAACCCAAAGCTCGGCTCCTGCAAAGTGCCATTTGCCTTTGAGTGAAGTTGGAGGGAGCTGGAGCTGTGCAAGACTCCTGGGTAAGACTTCCCTGCGGATGCAGAAGGGGTGAAGCCGTTTGCGTTGTACTCGCTTCATGCCAGGGCTCTTGTTGAAATGGGCTTGTGTACAGGGATGGGTGGGAAGGGGATGGATCGGTGGAGGAGCTGTTCTGCCCCCCTTCCCTCTCTGCAAGGTGTCCAGTGTTCTGCAAGGTGCTACATGTTGTATGCAAATGTTGAAATTTTTTTTGTGCCTCTAGAGAGGCTTTGACTTTCTGTCTAGGAGCTATTAATTACCTAGACAAGGAAAGCAGAACGTACCCAATTAATGGCTCCTACCGATTAGACCTGTCTCTCTGGCTGATCTGCTATGAACTAATTTGCAGCTAGCTCCTTTTGCTGGGCCACCAGCGAGCTTGAACTTCTCATCGGTTTTCCTGGGGAGAAATGAAAGCAGCAGCAATGTGCAGGAGCAAATGGCTGGAATTTGGTTATTAACCTGGGCTGAAAATTGACTCTATCTGCTAGTAATTACCCGGGGGATGTTAGGAGAAAGGCCTAGGGGAGGGTTCAGAGCTCATATTCGACAGACGATTGCAAGCAATTCAGTTAGCGTTACTTAAGTTCCCATCCTGCGTCTGAGGTGCAGGGATGTGCAGGGTAAGTACAGTGACTGCAATGCAAACCTGGAGTAAAATGGGTTAGTTTAAAACAGTTCCACTCCCAAATGACTCCCTTCTTTAGTGATATTTTATGGCACAGCTGCATAGCATCTCATATATTTTTGAGTACCTTAGTTTACAGGTCATTTAATTTATTTGCAGGCTTTATTTTGGTTCCCTAGGGTAATTTTGTTCCTTTGCACGTGTCTTCCTATGGAGGCATTAAATTGTGCAGTTTGTCACAATAGTTCAGCTCTTATGCTGGCAGCCAGTGCTCTTCAAAGATCCTTGTGTGAAGTTTAGACTCCTGAATCATTAGAGGATCATGAAAGAAAAGGAATAATTTAGAAGGCGAAGATGTTTTGTCATCTTTGAAATGGGGAACGTGCGAAAAGGAGAAAATGTTTAGTGGTACAATCTGCTTCAAAGAACTTATCTTAAGAACTCCAGAAAATGAATTTCCCTTCTTTATTCAGGATGTAAATAATCGAAAATGTCACTCCTGAGCTGAGTAATTTGTTCAACAAAAGGATCTCGAGGAGATGACTCCCCTAGCTTTCATGAACGTGCCCAAGACATCAGAGGACCTGTCTCTGCAGCAATGTGAACTGAAGGGTTTGAAAATCAAATGAGCAGCGTGTTCTGTGCGAAATATATAAATAAATCTCGCAGGTGCTTTGTAATCTCCCTTGCATTTTAAAAGCCTTGTTTATCCGTAGAGTCAGGGGTTTAGGTTAGCTCCTGGGAGCTGCGAATGGGGGTAGTGATGATGTGTTGTTACAGCGATGGTTGTTAATGTGCTTTTTAATGTACTTGGGAGCGTGGCTGAAATAGTCGTGTGGTTACTATATCATTATTGCACATTGGCAAGGAATTGCATTTTTTTTCTTGATTTAAAGTTGCTTATGTGTGTTTATTAAACTGAGATTAGTACTGCGTAACAGTTACAATATTTAAGTCCATGTTTAATGTAAGAAGAGGAGGGCAGCTGAAGTGGAAAACGTGTTGTATAGAGGGTGCAGGGAGGGGATGGGGATGTGAACTGGAGCGGATGTGCCGGGGACAGCCGGCACTACCCTGAAAAGAAATTTGCTCCCCGGATAAAGGGCTTTCTTAGCAGAGAGAGTATCTTAGGGGGCTCGTGGAGTACTGAGCTGTCTTTCCCTGCTGTTTTCCTGGATAAGGCAAGTCTTGGTGCTGTGAAGACACACACACACACACGCACATTCCCCCCCCCCCCCCCAGTTTCTGGGGGGTTTAAGAGAGGGGAGAGAAGGAGCCTTGCTCTGGAATAGGCTGTCTGCACTCATCCCACCGTTAAAATTGCCCTGGATCCTGGGTGGTCTTGGCAGCCCGGGGCAAGCGTGGCACCATTTCATGCTGCCAGACAGGGGTTTGATAGAGCAGGAGGGGGGTTTGGTTGGTGCCTCTGCAGTCCCTCTTGCCTGGTAGATGTGCTTTTTAGCTTCAACTTGGGCATTTCTGTATCTGGAGCTTTCAGTTGGGCTTCTGTCAGAAAACGGGGCATTTTCAGCATTTCTTCCATCCTGGAGTCTTGCTCGTCAATTCTGCTGGCTTGCTTTTGCTGTCCTACACTGGTTTTCTTATCTGTCTCCTTTTTGGCTGCCCAGTCTGTGCTCTGGCATTTGCTATTGCTCCTTTCCTCTCCTCCGCTAGTGCCCTGCCCTGTTTCCCTTTGCAGTCCCAGAGCCCGGGTGGTTTCATGTTTGGTGTTTTGTTTTTTTTTTTTTTTAATTTCCTCTCCAGGCATTTCCATTTGTCTTTGCAGATCGTCTTCAACAAAGGCCTCGCATGGTCTAATTTGTTTTCTATTTCCAGCCTACACTTAAAATAACTCCTTTGTTTCATGAATGGCCTGTGCATGGATCCAAATCCCACCCCACCCCCTTTTTTTAGTGTGGGTTTCTTTTTCGCGGTTCCTTGTGCGTATCTTGAATTACTTGAAGTGTCCCTTTTGGGCATGTAGCCTGCAGCTGCCAGTCAGTAGCTGTGGCTTGCGTGTGGCCGTGTGCGTGCTGGGTCTCTCCGTTTCCCAGCGGAGCAGCATGGGAATGGGTTTGCAGGGCAGCGGGTGCCCTGGCACGGGAGCAGCGATGCTGTTGTGTAACGGGAACAACTCTGCCATTGCATCCCTGCTGATGAGCTCGCTGTCCAGAAGATCCACAGGTCGCCTGCGTGCTTTTGCAGGCTCAACTGCAAAAACCAGGAGATGCTTAAGTTGTGCTAGTTGATTAGGAGGGGAAAATCCAACAACGGGAGTAGGGAAACTAAAGGGAAAGAGGCACGTTATGGCAGGATTTGAAAAGTAAATGCTGATGCTGACCTGACGCTGGAGCCGTGGTCAGGCTGGCACTTGGTGTGTGGCTCGTGCATTTTAATAAGACAGCGTCCCTGCAGCTGCGGAGCGACAGCCGAGTGCTCCTGCAAAGAGAAATGGGTCGGTCTTGTGCATTTAAGCTCATATGTACCCCTCTGGGAGCCGTCACAAGGTCACTTGCAGCCTCTTTGCCGAGGGCTGGGATGTCCTTAAACAGCATGCGATCCACTGCAAGTGCTCATCTGAAAAGGGGTGTCCGTGGTGGGGCAGGCGGTGTGGGTGTCTCATCTGCTCCAAGCCACTGGATTGTGCTGCTGAGGGTCCGGGTCTGAACAAGGGCTGTCAGCAGCAGGAGTTGCAGCACACAGTTAGCACACCCTTTCTGCTGCCAGAAGCATCAGGCCAGCGGCATGTCGCTGCCGAGAGCAGCCTGTCTGGCAAATCAGCCTTTCAAAACACAACCAGGAGCGGGGCTGGCAAAATCCAACCCTCTGACCTTGCTCCATGCAGCTGCGGTGCCAAGATCTGTACACAAATGCTGGCAAAGGTTATCTTGGGGCAGAGCTAAACATGGGTCCCGTGCCCAGAATAGCTTGGAAAGATTGAAAAGGAGAAATACAAGTATCAAATCCTGCTTTGCTGCTTTGGGTAGTGATAGGAGCAGGGCAGAGAAGTTGCCTTTCATCGGGGATCAGAACCGGTTCTGCGTGGAGCTGTGCTGCAGTGGGAGAGCCGATGCAGCCTAGAGGTTTCCAGCAAGGAGGCAGCAAACCAGGATGAGAGACTTCAGCTCCTGAGCTTCTGCCATCCCCTCCATGGCCTTAGGGACCATTTTACCTTTTTACAAGGGTAACATCCTGCCCTGGGCAGCTCTGTCGTGGTGCTGCAAGGCCCCTTCTTCCCGCAGATCTGCTGCTGTAATTGCTTGTGCAGCCACATCATCAGTCAGGCTGGGAAATTAATCTCGTTCAAAAGTCATCTGGCCGAAAGAGCAGAGGGAGGAGGGCTGCTGTCGATGGGCAGACCTTGGAGTGAGCTGGGGACCAGGGCAAGGGTGTTTGGGGTACTGCTGTTTGGGGTGCACGTGAGGAACCGTGGGGTCTGGCCACGATGTGCCCCTGCCAGCCCGGCTTTGCTTTTGTACTCTTCCAAAGCAAGAGGAATGCTTTAAGATCACAAGCAGGTACGGGCCTTGACCCCTGGGGTTGAAATAACCGCTCCTCTGTGCCATGGAGCTCAGGATGTGCCTGATCTTTCCTGTTGACCTTGTGCTGCTATTTTAATTTAAAACCTCTGTACCCCGCTGTGATTGAACGCTACTGTGGATTCCCGGGCTGCAGACACTGACATCGTCGTCTTTGTTATTCTGAATAGAGCCCTGAATTTATGGCAGATGGCCTGCTTTCCTATTGAAAGGACTTAATAGATACAGTACATGCAAATATTTGTGTATAATGTCAACTGTCTTCCAAGAAAATTTCATGCACATATTGATTAGACAAATCCATTACCATTACATTGTGGTGCATTTCTTAGGAACCTCTCTCTATCCATTTTCATCACATCTTAATCATTTTTGCTTCCACTAGTCCTTTAAAGCAAGTGTGCGTAAATCTCTGTTTTTCAGGTCTGGTTTTGATCTAGAGCTGCATGGCATGTCAGTGCTGTTACCGGCCATGGGACGGCTGCTGACAGGACACGTGCTTTTCTGCTGCGCCGCACACAAGTCTGCGCTGGGGTTTTTTAAGCTTAATGGGTCGGTTGGTCTCCTGGAGGTGAATGCTATAGCTCGGTATTAATTAAGCATTATAAACAAAGGTCTCCTTAACCTTTATTTCAGAATACATGAGTTCACTGGAGGATATATACCTTTTGTTCTTGTTTGAGGAGGAAAATTATCTTGTATTTAGCATTGAGTAGAGGCAACTTGGCTGTTTTTTCCAAAAACTTGCATCATTTAATGTAATTAAACATTAGCTTTGTTGTCAATACTCTTCAATTAAATATGCCCTGGTGAGCGCTAGCAGCATTTTACTTATTTGCCTTGTCTGCATAGTATGGTGGTGCCAGTCATTGCCTTTTAATAAGGTCTTTTGCAGTCATTTTGTGAGCTACAGCCTAACGTCTTCTGTAGACCATCCATGGTCCGTAGACCACAAGTTGAGTAACATGACTCTGGACTTAAGAAACCAAATATTCTGTTAATCGTATTTCAGCATGTCCTCCCTTTGAACTTGAGCAGTGTGTTTTATTGGGATCTTTAAAACCTTTATAAGGATGGATAAACCGGTATTTTCTGTGAGCTGGGAGTGTCTTCTTGTTCTCACCTTTCAGACAGGTGAACTAAGGCATGGGGTAATTACAGCAACTCGCCCACATTTGTATCATGTCAGCGGCAAGCCAGGGACTGCACCTGGGAATTCTGCTCTCCGAGGAGTATGGAGTGGATCAGAAGGGTTGCCTCTTACTTTGAAGAGCAACAAGTGTGTTGAATGATAGTAATCAATTTTTTTTTTTTTTTGCAAATCAGTTTAATTGTAAAGCCTTATTTTAGATGTGTAGGGTTTTTGCACAGCCCTGGCTGTATCAGTGCATGCTTTTGCTGCTCTCAGGAGCTGGGCTGAAGGACCAGCACAGAAATGCACAGCCCTGGGTTGAAGTAGCATTGACCGTGAACCGGTAGATCGCTGCAGGGTGTTGTGAGCTTGTCTGTGCTTGTCGTCTTTTGGGCTGGACACGAGTCTTCTTGGCCTGGTGCTGTGCACCCCGTTAGCATGGGCTGTGCCTGAGCCGGCGTATGCTGCTGGGAGCTGGCGGGCACTCGAGCAGCCGGGCATGCAGGCAGAGCTCCGCTGGGTGCAGGCAAACCTGCAGCAACTTGCAGCAGCTTGTAGAGTGCTTTCATGGTGTAAATTAGGGAGAACAGGTGATAGGGAAATGATTTTAGACAGTAAATGGCACATGAAGAGGAGAAACAGAGGAGCAGGGTGGTGGTAGTTTGCTGTGTGGAGTTGGCAGGGGGAGGAGGGTGGAGCTTTTGAAGGCTTCAGCAATGGGGCAGGATTCTGGGAGTCTCCCAAACAGGTGGAAATAAATGGGTGCAGGAGCCTCTGCAGGCTCTCGCCACCTCCGCAGGTCTGTGTTGTAGCCCTGGTGCTGGGTTTGCCGGTAACCTCTGGCTTTCTCCTGTTCCTAATCAGAGGCTGTAAATCTCCTCATACCTACTGCTGTAATGGCTAATGCAGGTCTGCGGATAAAACAGTCTCTGATGGAGACTCCAACTGGGGGAGAAATACTTTTCTTGTGAGACAATGTCTGTTCCTCATCAAAATCAGTTGAGAAAAGTAGGAACCAAACAGGTCCATCTTAAAGATTTAAAGAGCCTGGCTGCACTATTTCTTTTATTTCCATTAATCTGTTCCTATTGTATGTGTTCCTCTTTTAAAAATAATTAATATAGGGTTGCGGATGAGGAGGCACCCTGGTATAGTTTGCTGGGGATAGGTGGCCAAGCAGTGTCCCAGCTGCACCCAGCTCTGAAGCAGCACCCGTACATCCCGAGCAAGATGTTATTCTCCCACTTTGCTCCCCAGTGGGAGCACCCACAGCCCAGCGGCTGGCTGGACAGGGACCCTCTTCCTCCCCCTACAGCAGCCCCTTTCTTTGCACATGGAGCATAAAATGGGATCCAAGGTGATGGCATCTGTGGAGCTGCCCCAGTGCTTTGGAGACCTCATTTGGCTCCAGCCCACGGTCCAGCTGCAGTGGAGAGCATCCAGGGCCTTGGGCTTGCGTTGAGATCTTGCTGGTGACCTGCTGCTCCATGGCGTGCAGGTGTAGAAATGCATGGGCAGCACTTTGCCTATTTGCAAACGTGATTTTTTACTCTTGGCTTTCCAAGGCTTCTTGTTGAGGCAGAGGTGCTATTTGCTGCCCTCAGATAAAACCTTTTGTGGTCCTGCTTGCGTGTGGTTAGTGCACACCACCAGCATGGCATGGCTTGCAGGCGGTGCGCCTTGGCACAGGATGGTTTTGTTGGCCCCTGTGCCTGTATCCCTCTAGCAGAGAGTTAATTGTGTGGTTCTTTTCTTTTTGCTGGTTGCACAGACAGAAGCAAAAAACTTTGAAACTGTTTTAAAGGTTGACGCCATGCAACTTTGCACTTGGTCCTGAGTTTTAAAGCTGAGTTTCTGATGTGAAGAGTTTAAAAAAAAAAAACACAAAACAAACAAACAAGAAAAATCATCTGTTTCTTTTGCTGTAGACAGCTGCCATGGCATGGCCAGGTCCACCTATGAGCTTCCAGGGAAGCAGTTGGCTTGCTGAAAGCTGCCAAGGGCTCTGCCCCCCTGCAACTTGGACTGTGTGTGTGTGTATATTTTTTTTTTTTTTACATGTGCTAATTAACTCTTAGGTGGTTGGAAGCCAAGATGTCCAAGTTTGATTCTGTTATTAGGAAAGTACCTTAAATTTCATGCACGCGTCCTGCGCAGCTGCAGGGAGGGTTTGCCCCTCTAGAAGCACACGTGGGCTGCAGGAGAGCTGGGAGGGTGGTGGGGTGTCCCCAGAGGGTGAGCGGAGCGGGTGTTGGACTGTGTGCTCCCAGCATGACCCCCAGCTTTGGGTGGGAATTGACGATTAAAATCCCATCCAGTCGGAAGCACGAGGGGAAGTGGGGTAGTCATACTGGAAGTATAAATACGCGCCTCTGGGTGCCTCTGAATTCCCCCGCGTGCGCAGGGGCTTTCCTGCCCCGGGGGTGGATTGTACGGAGCACGCTGAGCTCCTGCGTGGGGAGGCTGTCCCTGTCTGGGATGAGGGTCAAGCTGTTCCCGGGCCACTGGTGCTTCCTGGGACCAGGGTGGCAGGTAAGGTGCCCCAGGGCTCAGTGGGGATGTGTGGGTGCAGGGCTGGGGGAATCCCAGGTCCTGTGCAGGCAGTGAGCCGAAAGCGGGAGGGGACCTGGTTGTCCCTCCTCTCCCTGCCCTGAGAACCAAACCTTGCTGTGTATTTTCCCATATGTAACTTGACAAAATACCTTTTGCTGAAGAGACTCAGCTGACCCTCAGCAGGAGCATGGAGATGTCTCTGCATGTCTGTCATCCTCAGGCCTGAATGGGAATTTGCTGAAAAATAGTATTTTTGTAAAACTTGATCTCTTTGTAAGGGGGCCTCCTTAGGCTGCTTTCCTCCCCTGCTTGTCATGCCCAGCCTGCTGGGGACCGTTGCCTTGGTTTGATTTTATTTCTGGCTGGTGAGCAGTGCGTGGATGCCGGCAAACCAGCGAGGCAGTCTGTGCCTGCCTGCAGCCGATAGCGAGTGGTTTATCAGCATGGGCCGATCTGTGGTCTCACAGGAGGGGGAAAGAAAAACTTCCTCTTTTTTTTTTTTTTTTTTTTTTAATCGTTTCCCACCCCCTTCTCGTTTTTGTACGCGCCAACTGCTGTTTCAGTTGAAATTGCGTTGGCTCAGGCTGGCTGCGCTCCCTGTGCTGCAGAGACCATGAGAGCGTGGGGAGATGCTGCCGGGGAGCTCACGGCACTGGAAGCTTTCTCTACTGCTCCCAGAGTGGTGATGAAAGATTTTGATACTGCCAAAAACCTTGCACAAATCTGTATGTAACACGTACCTCTGGAGAGGAGGTGTGCAAGTGTGCTCAGTGTTGTATGGGATGAAGAAGGGATTCTGGGGAGGAGTCAAGAAGATGCAACTCTCGTGCCCAGGATTGGTCCTGGAAGCAGCTTCCAAGCCCAGGCAGCAGTGGGAATTTATTAACCATTAATAAGAGAATAATGGTTAATGCCTCTTAAACTGGCAGTGATGAAGGGCAACATTTAGACCTTTGTTACGTTTTTGTTGAAATCCAGACAAAAAAGCAGGAGGCTTAAAATCCTCTCCAAACCAACTACGTGAAGTATCTGTAAAAAAAACAGCAACTTGCAAATCTCCCACGTTGTTGGCTTCCCTGACTTTGCTACAGCTGCAAAAGGAATTGCAACACGTGGTGAAGCATGGAACCTGGGGTGTCACCTGGGGGTGACAGGGGTGTTTGTGAAAATGCCCTCAGGGCCATGGTGTCTTCTCTGGCTCTTGGTCCTGATCAGAAAGACTGATCTAATATTTACGTGGCACTGGAGGCGTGTGGTGTGCTTTAATCTTGTGGTTTAGTGTAGCCCTGTGGATGGAGAGGGCTTCTGGGACTGTCGATGCCCAGTGTCCCTCCTCGAATGGATCAGGGCTTACCTCAGGTGGCTGCAAAAATGGCCACGGCTCTGAAAGGAGGGCACTGAAAGAAGTGTTTGCGGATGTGTGAAAACTGGATGGGGAAAGAGATGGGCTGAGGAGGGACCTGGTGCCTTTGGACCTTGTGTTGAAGTGCCAAAACTCCAGCTTGTGTTTTTGGGAACTAAGTCACCCCTCAAAAAAATACCATCTCCAGGAGACTTGGAGAGGTGGATCCACAGGGCCCAAACAAATTGCCAGCAGTTTGCAGGCCTGGTCCTGCTGGTGCTGGGGGAAGGCTTTCTGGGGCAGTCGGTTGGGATGGGTTTAGGATAATCTTATATTTGGACTTCCCTGTGATAGGAGTAATCCACAGCAAAAACTTGGCAGTGGTGTTTACCAAGTGGAAAACAGGGCTGCTGGAGAATCGTGAGGGCAGTCAGGTTTTGGTGACAACCCAAGGCTTGATGTTCGGTTGTCTCATGGGACTGTGGTTGACTGAATTTTGACCTGCTGCTTTCCTGTTTGCTTTCAGTTGTTGTGTGACGTGGAAAGCACGCACATGATGAAGAGGAGCTCTCTGCTCTCCTGATCCTTTGTCGGCGATTTGGAAGCAGCGACTGCCGTACCTGCTCTTCCGACATGTCTGGATCTACGCAGCCCGTGACGCAGAGCTGGCGCGCTGCCGAGCCGCGCTACCCCCCGCACGCCATGTCCTATCCGGTTCAGATTGCTCGACCACATGCGGTAAGGCAAGAGACTTTCCTTCCCTACCCACTTGCAGTGTAGGAGCTGCGTGGCGCATCCCCGTCACTGGGGCAGTGGTTCAGCTGTGCTGGTCTCGGATGTGGCTGTTACAGAGAAATCAGACCGTTTCCGTGCCTGTGGTACGGGATTTCATCGTTCTCCTCTTGTGGGATCCTCTTTTGTTTCTCCATGCGGTGCTTTCAGCTTTTCTCTCCCTTTCCAGCCTTTTCCTGGTGCTTGCCGTTGCGGTGCTCGTGGGCTCTGGCTCATCGCTTCTGAGCACCCAAGCCTGTTTGTCACCCTGGCAAGAGCACCATTGGTTGGATGCAACAACCAGCTTTGGGGGAGAGGGGAAGGTTGACCATCCATGTGGAGCAGGAGCATGTGGGCTCCAGCCCTCTTCAGCTTGGCCTTTCTCTGGCACTGAATCACAAGGGAATGAGCATCCTCTTCTTCACGTGCAGTTACTGCTTCCCAGAGAGCCTGGTCCTTGCTCCTCACACCCACGGGAGAGCTGTCCTGGTTTCAGGCAGACTGCTGGGGGTGACCCTGCTGCCTGCCCTTCAGTCAGGAGACCTGCCCCTCTCTCTGTGGCATTCCTGGCTGGTGGTTGCACTCCTGGGGAGTGAGAAGAAAACTGAACTGCTGATTTTTTTCCATTTTATCCTTCCCTGCTTTTTTTCCCTCTTACCTTTGACCCATAGACTTGTCTTCTCTTGGATCAAGCCATAAGCTGGTGATTATTTTTTCTGTTGGCTCTGTTCTGCTGAATGCACTGGAGCTTCCATCGTGTTCCAATGGTGAATCCATTCACCTGGATTCAGACTCTCCTTCCTGTCCCATATCACTTGTGTCTGTGCTTGCTTATCCTGGATGGTTGAATGTTTGAGGCTTAAGCCCTTAATGGAAAAAACCTCTGCTTAGTGGAACAGCTTTAGTCAGCTCAGGGTGCTTAAATGAATCTTATTAGGTGCTGGAGCGCAGCACACACTGGTAAGGCTGCTCTTGGAGCTGCTTCTTGATGGGTTACAGTGAGGTGGCCACAGCCAGGAAAGTGCTTGTAACACGAGTCAGTGAGGAGACCTTATCTCGGGGTAACGTTTCTGACAGTGGTGGCTGTCGAATGGTAAAATTCCTCCTGCAAAGATTTCAGGGTTTGACTTGAAAGCCTGGTAACCCACAAAGTGTCAGTGAAGGGGTGAAATTCCCTTGTCTGCCCTCTTTGCTGGGCTTCAGCAGAGCGGCACAGGGAGCAGAGACGGAGTTTGGAAAGGCTTTGAAATAGAAACGTTGAAGGAGGGTGCAGGACAAGCTTTTGGCTGCGTTAGCTGGCTCATCTAGATTGCTTGGGGCCTGTGTGCTTCTGCACAAAGGAGCTTTTCATCCAGGGTTTGAGACATGCTGACCTGGTTGGATTTATGGGAGTTTTGCTTCCATCGGTGCGAGCATGTTTGTTTGGGAGGTGGGACAGAATGAGAACATTTGTCTCAAAAAGAAAACCCCAGTTCCCTTTGTATCAGAAACCCGAACAGGAGGAGGATGGGACCAGGTGAGCATGATCTGCAGTTGTTGCAAAGCCTTGATTTGAAAACAAACCAAAGAAAGCTTAATACCCACTGTAGAGACGGATTTTGGAAGAGTGTGAAAGGCTCTCAGCCTTGGGGGTGAGTCCCTGTCTCCTGCAAACCCCGGTTACTTCTCCTTAGTGTTGCAACAGCAGAGTGAACCAAGCGGGGCAGTTGTTTGCAAGTCAGACGGGGCTCTGCCCTGCTCTCTGGCTGGAGTGAATGCTGGTTTTATTCTGTCGTATTAATGTTGGAAGAAGTTGCTGGCGTTTTCTTCTAGGAGCTATTTTTACAGCCGCATGTAATCTTCTGAAGTTATGTGATACCTTTTAGGTGTCTGGATGCAGGAGGGATCTGAGCTGAGATTTTTTTTTTTCAATGGAAAGCTGAAAGGCTCTTCTCGGCAGAAGTATGCCAGCCCCACGCAAACCAAATGCACCTTGCCTCTCCTCGGGAGGGTAGGCAGAGCGTTTCTTCAAGCGTGTCCCTGCATGATCTGCCCTGCCACTCTCAGCTGTTTGCAAACACGTGTCTCCTGCTCGGCCGTGCCGTGAGCTGGAACCTGGCCATGGCTCTGGGGCTGGAGCTGATCTCTGGTGGGATTGCTCTGGAGAGGAGAGCCCAATTGCTTTGAAGTTGCTGCACTGTTTAATATTAAAAGTCAGCGGTATTTGCTTGCATGTCTTGGCCAAGTCAGTTTTGTCACAGGGTGTGTTTGCACAGTGAGAGCTTGTTTGGAAGAAAGCAATGGAGGCCAAAACCAACCCGACACTAGCATGTCTTGCATCTAATTAGATTTTGGTTCTGGTTTGCTGCGTTCCACGACATCCTTTCCAAAGAACTGGGAATTTGTCAGTCTGGGGATCCTTATCCTGGTGGTGGAAACACCCTAGGTCACCTCCTGGGCACGTGTGCAGGGCTGAGCACAGCAGGGCTGCAAATGCTATTATAATATAAATAAATAATCACAGTCCAACTGTGACGGTCGCACCCAGGGAAATGCAGCGCGGCAGGAATACTGAGCTCAGAAATGAGCCGTGACATTATTTTAGGCTTGGAGACACTATGAAAAGTGATTTAAAGCATTGCAGCTGTTTGGTTTCACAGATGAGGCAAGTGAGAGGGGATGTTGTGAAGGGGCAGAAGGCAGTGGAAGCAGGCTTGGGCATTTTTCTTCTCCTGTTGTATAAAACCCAAGGGAGTATCCAACAAAATGGGGAAAAAGATGTGTTTCAAGTGAACAAAGAGAAATATGCGTTGTACCTATGGGCACTATCTCTGAGCAGCACGTTCCAGGAGGTACTGCTGAGTTTGGAACTGGTGGAGAAAATCCAGTACCGGTCGAGCGAGGATGTTTGTTGGCTGGTTTCACTCCTAGGTGCCAGCTTTGGGCAGGGCTCTGAACCCATGGGTCAGATCCAGCCTGAGCACTGATGGGTGATGTGGTGAACAGGCTCTTCAGCTGAGTAGGTTGGTTCCCATCTGTATTGGGGTCGTCTCCTCCTCCTCCTCACTGAAAGGCATCCGGTCCCAGCAGCTATCAGGGAGGCTGGATGTGAAAACAGTGCGGTATTTTATGACCCTAGATTTAATTCCATCTGACTAAAAAATGACTTGTAAGAAAACTTTGACAAGTGTGCATGCTTTTAAAGGGAAGAAGGAAGCTTGGTAAAAAGGTCCTGGTTTGTTTGACTTCCTTTAGGTAAAACTAAACTCACCAATAATCAGCACTTTCTTCTCTTAAGAGCACTGTGTGGTTCTTGGCCAAACTGCAGGGGAAATGTTTTGGTTTTCCATATTAATTGGCTGTAATGTTGGGGTGCTTGGTTGGCTTCTGTCATGTTCAGCTTGGGAACAGAGGAATTGTTTGACTGCTCCGTGACTTTTAGCTAAAGGTGAAAAACCGTATTACTTATGCTCTTAACCTTCTAATGTGTCCCAAGTTCATGCTATTTCAAAGGCAAGTTTTGCATGAAGGATGCTCATTTTCAGGCAACCTGCAGATGTTTTCTGTAAACAGATCAATTTCCCTGCATAGCACAAGTTATCCTCTCCTTTTAAAGCATCTTCATGATCAATATTCCCTGGGGACAGAAGGGTTCCCCTCTCTTCCTTCCCTGTGGATCCAGTTGGTGGCTGTGCCCTCCTTCCCAGTCATCCTTCTCCTGTTAGGGCCCTGACATGTCAGTGCCATGGGAATGATGCAGCTTTGGATGCAGGCTGGGGTTACCAGGAGGGTGGTATGAGCTGCAGGAGGTGCTGGGGGCCAGGGCACACAGGGTGTCCTTGTGCAGCAGCCTCTGTGCCAAAACAGCTTCTGCTTTTGGGGCGCTTATAGCGCTTTACCTATGAGAGAGATGAAACAGGTTTGGGGGTTGGTAGGATTGGGGTGCGTGTGCATGCATATGAAATTGGTGCTCCATCGTCACTTGAATCCCCATTGGGGAGCACCATCCCCTCCACAGAAAACAAGAGGCGCTCCGCACACCGCCAACGTGGTGTTTGGCCTTGTTCCCTGCACGCTGCTCAGCTGAGATGGCAAAGTGAGCTTAACCCTTCTGCTCCAGCTTTGAGACCTTCACGCCCCATCCCGTGCCACCTCTCCTGTCTGGGAGCAGCTCTGTAGTTCCTTCATTAAACTCCCCGTTGGCAAAACAGCACTTGTGCAGGAGTGTCCCAGGCAGATCACGTGTTTGTCTTGGCCCGTGATAAATACTTCCTTGTCTGCTGAACTAGAGGCAAGAGGTTGGTACAAACTTGTGTGTTGATTTGGTGTCCTAGCCAAATGGTGGCCTGGGGGGAATCGAGCGCCTTCCCGGCCCAGAGTTCTCCTCCCAGCAGTTTGAGCAGGGCAAGTTAAACCCAGTGTCCTGCTGTGGAAGATGCTGTAAGGAAATGCAAGCTCCTGAGACGGCAGGAGCTAGCTCCTCTCCGCAGTGACGTGACCAGGGTGGCAAGGTGATGCCAGGTAAGCCTGCAGAGAGGCAGCGTATTTTGCATTACATATGCGAGGCGCCTTTGCTGCTGTGTTGGTTTTCCTTGGAGTAGTTATTCACACTTTTATCTGCTGGAAGCAAAATGCCAGTCTGTGTCGGTGCTCCGGGAACTTGCAGAACGGAAGAGTTTACGGTGCCAAACGCTAAAATCCCCCAGGCTGCGAAGAGCCTTCTCCAACCACCTCCGAGCACAAAGAAAAGCCTCCTGCTACTGGCTGCGCAGCTGAGCGGGGGGTGGTTTGTGCCAGAGATTCACATCCTGAATTCTGCCTGCCGGGCTCCAGCTAATGGTTTAAGGAATGACTTGGAAATCAAAACCATACCCTGGAAATACGGACTCTGATCGGGTCTATCAGGAGAACTTGGCGCTCTCTCTCTCTTGAAGTACCTTGAGGTTGCCACTGAAGGATTGCAGGAGCTCTGAGCTTTCTGCTGTGGGACTGGGAGAGCGTGGAGGTGAAGGAACAGGACACCTAATTCCCTGCCCTGGGGTCTCTCTCTCATTGCCAGGAAGAAGGAGTTGGCTTACAGCAGTTTGTATTTAAAGCTCATTTTCTCTACGATACAGCCTTTATTCAAAACAGTCCTTCAAGCTACTCTAGACTTCTATGGTTGCTCTCTAATCTGCTTTTTGGACGTGATTTGATGCGGAGGGTGATGCTTTGCTTTTGGTTGATCAAGATCGTAAATCCACAGGGGAAAAAAACCCTTTTGCTGTGTATGTGGTTTTGCAAAGTTAGAGACCCACTAAAGCCACTTTTTGAGATGTAAAGCCTTTGCCTGCACTCTGAGCCTGACCGCCCGCGTTGCCCCACCAGCCCCTGGAGACACCTTCTGCAAGACTGGGGGCTTTTGCTGGTTGTCACTGTCACCACTTTTATTCAAAATACTGAGGAAGTCAGGTTCTTTGACCTGAATGATTTGCTGTGGAGTCGTAAGGAAGTGTAGGGGAGCCGAGCGGGGGATGTGGAAAGACAAAAGGGTCCTACATGGACCTGCAGATAGGTTAGGGGTGTTGTGTGGGAGCATGTGTGGTGGGAGATGATGGGGGACTACTCTGCAGAAGAGGTGTGATGATGAGCAAAATGACCTGGTGCTTTTAAGGTGGAAATTTTGGGTTTGTTGTGTGAAGAGAGCTGCCCACTGCGTGTGGGTGTTCGTGACCACAGGTGGCTTCAGGAAGCAGAGCACCAGGCTTGGTGGGAACGGAGGAAGGGCAGACGGGTCATTCCCAGCTCAAAGGCGCCTGGATGTGACTGGGACAAAAGTCTTGTGATGGAGAGAGACTCAAAAGCAGCACTGTAATGGATGTGGGGCTGCTCTGCGGGCACCTCTGGCTGGCGGCTGGCTCCAGCACCAGGCACCAGTCAGGTGACTGGGAAGCCACAACAGCTGAGAGCTGCCCCCACCGAGACGTGACTTCTTCTCCATGAATGGCATATTCAGTCGGGACAGCTAAACGCCGCTGACAGCCCCGGTTTGCTGGAGAGGGTGTTGGGAAGGATGCATTACTGTGCAGCTGGTACAGATGCTAATGGTGCTGGCAGCAGACATGGCCTCAGTGCGGGGATGGCAGCAGAAATCAATGCCTTCCAAGAACGGGCCACGCGCAGTGCGGTCACCTCCTAAAACAAAAGGCCAAGTCAGCAGCTTCTGAGAGATGGATGGCAATGAGACTGTGTCGAAACAATAAGGGCATTTGTCCTTTCAGCACATGTTGCATCCCCGTAGGCAAGATAAAAATGCGTGTATTCAGCCAGGTTTTTATTACTGACCTTATCTTCAACAGTAGAGCTGATTGTGGAGGAGTTGTTGTTTGGTTTATGGTTTTGTTGTTTTGGGTTTTTTTTTTCTTTCTTAAATCTGCAGTGAGCTCCTCCCAGGGTTTGGGGGAGGAAGTTGAGCAGACAGCAGTGTACTTGAGCACAACCTGTTTTGATCAATAACCATCTCCTTTGCACTTCAGTGGAGGTTTCCATAGCAGAGGATGGCTCCTCTTTGCCGGGGCGGCTGAGGGCGATGGGCTGTATGGCATGCTGATCCCCTCGCAGCCCTCATGCAGCGACGGCTCAGCCACCACCCCGGTTCCTCCCAAACCTTCCTGCTTCCTCTTACCTGAATCGGCTTTGAGAAAAATTATTTTCTCCAGGCAAAGGCTAAAAAGTGCGTTTCTTGGTCTGATGAGCATCTGCTGTGCTGCCAGTGCCAGGGGGTACCCAGGCACCAGAGCGCTTTTCCTTTTATTGCTAAAATAGGTCACGCTTGCTGCTGGCAGAAAGAGATGTAAAGCAACTTCTTTTTTCAAAGTTCAGGGTGTGCAGAGCAGGGGTGGGGGGCATCCCCTGTCTCCAGCAAAGCCGCTGGAGTGGTGGCTGCTTTGGCCACCCCACCTTGGACTGGAGAGCTGGTCTGCCTGGCTCGCAGGTGGCACCAATTGCTAGCCCAGCGCCTGCTCCAGCCAGGGTTGCATCATCAAGGGGCTCAAGCAGCAGCTTAGTGCACGAATTAATTGCTGGACAGTCCGAGGCCCTTGCATGTTTCAAGTTGGGACGCACTGCTCCGTGCTGGCTGTGTGCTCCTGGGGGTGTGGGAAGCTCAACCTGCCAAGTGCTTCCTGGGAGGATGGGGTGGCTTTGCAGTCCAAGGCTGTGCGGCCAAGTCTTGGCCACCGTGTTGGGCCACTGTGACTTGTGTGTCTCCTCTGGCCATCATCGTTGTATAGGGAATAGCTCCGGACATCAGAGGTGCAGGGCATTCTCTGATTTGGGGAAACACAAGTGGAAAAGCAGGAGGAGGAGTGGGATGGAGTGTGTGGCTGGTGCAGTCATTGCTCTGGGCAGTGCTGTCTGCAGCTGCTCTCACCTCTCCTCTAGGGAAACACCAGAGGAAACCAGGACACCCAGGATGAAGGTGAGGTGTGGGGTGGAGCAAGGTTCCCAGATCCCCCAGAGCCAGCGGGATGTTGTTGGGGCGAGGAGAGGAGAGTGGGACATGCCAGGGCAGCAGCTGTAAAGTGCCCAGCTCTGGCTCTGTGTGCCACCAGTGCCACGGTTTGTGGGGGCACCAGCCCCACTGCCCTCACCCATCAGTTCCCCTGCGGTTAAAAGGAGCTCCCAGAATGGCACATGTGCTGCTGACGAGCAGCAGGAATGGGCCAGGCATCCTCTTCTGAAATTAGATAAGGGACGATTTATAAATTGTGAAATAAATAGGGATGCTTTGGCATTGTTTTTTGCTTGCTATTTGGACCACGCCATTATTAATCTGCCTCATTTAGGCTAAACGCTTGGGAGTGCTTCAGCAGAAATAGCATGTTGTTAAGAAATAAAAATTATTCGCAATACAACGCTGGGCGAGTTCGTAACGAACAGCCCACAACCTAATCCTTGGTGGAGGTGGCAAGGAGCTGGGATTTGCTCCTCGATGAGCGTGTGCGGTGCCCTGGCCTGTTTGCCTGCCTGCAAAAGGTGACGAGGACAGAGTGGGGCAATGGCTCGTAGCTGGGTGAGGGCTCCTGTGCCCGGGGAGCTCCGCAGGTGAGGTGCTGCCTGTGCCTGATGCCGTGATTAGAGGCAGCTGCTGGCGCGAGTGCCACCCTCCGCCGGGGAGCCGTCTCAGCTGGCGGATGTGGTGACTGACCCCGGGACCGCTTCTCCTCAGTGTCACTGCAAAACAAGAGCCGGTGGTTTTTAAGCGAAGCTGTCTTTGCACCGAAACTCGGCGGGGAGCTCCTGGTTGCTTTCTCGGCTGAAGACGTGGTAAGCGGTGGGGGATGGATCTAATGTTTCGGGCTGCTCGAGCTGTGCTGCAGGTGTTCGTCTGACTGCACTCTAGGTCTCCACGGGTTTGCTCCAGAGCTGTTTTCCAAGGAAGTCAGAAGCACTGGGCATTTGCGCTTGTTTTTCTGCTGGTGGGAGGAACCGAGGAGGAGCAGTTCGCCTTTCTGTTGCAAGACCAGCTCCAACCTTCCTTTCTGTAGGCCTCATGTCTCTGGGGTCTTCTCCTCCAGGGTTAATTCTTGCACAGCTGCTGGATGGAGCAGTTGGGAGATACCTTGTCCATATGGATGTGCTCTATGCTGGAGCTGGGAGCGCAGGGTCAGAGCTGCCGTTGGCCGTGGTGCAGCGTTGTCTGGCTCTGCGTGCTGTGGGTCAGTGCCCAGGGGTGCTTCCAGCATCACTTTCAACCCCCCCTTTCTTCCTCCTTGTCGGAGGTCGGGCAGCCTGGACCCGGGCAGCTGCAGGCAGGGGAAGGAGAAATGAAGCGCACCAGCAAGTTGCACGCGTTCAAAACAGAAAGCAAGAGAAGCAGAAAGGCTGTGTGGCTGCATGCAGGTATTAGTTTAGTGTGGGGGTTATCCTGAGGTCAGGGGACAGCACAGAAGATTTCGCTGGAGGCATTATGGTAGGTAAGGCAGCAGGCTGAAAGCTTTAAAAAAATTTTAAAAATTCCACAGGGCTGTTTCTGGTTTTGTGTTGCCAAGGCCTTTTCTGTAATATTACATTCAGTCTCGTGGCTTTAGACAGTTTGATTAGCATATCTAAATGAGCCTGATAGACTCAGGTTATTTAGGGTCAGAGGATTTTCCAGGAAAAGGAGGGAGACGGTGCGGTCTATGCTCCTGAATCAAGTTATAACACAGAAACACCGTGACACTGGGAGTGCTTTCACCGGCTTCCCCTCCCAGCACCCCCAGGCAGAGGCAGCGTGGACATGTCCAGCCTTCCTCGCTGGCAGCAAAGGACGCTTTTGGCACCTCTGGCTGGGCCTCTTCAGTCTGCTGCACGAAGAAGTGTATTATAATGAGGCTGCTTTTGTCTCTTTTTTAGCTTTTTATTTCTCTGAATGTTGGCCTTGTGCTGTATTGCTCCGCCAGGGTGATTTGTGGCTCTGTAGGTGCTCTCGGTGCCTGTCAGCCTTTGGTGATGCTGCTAGTGCTGGCTTAGTCCCGCCAGCGGCTTTTTGTGGTGCAAGGCCAGGAGCTGCTCAGAAGGACCTGCTGGCGCCAGCTCTCATCAGGGCAGGTTTCTGGCGTTGTGTAGGCAGAAGGTGGTTGCTTTTCAGTTGGTGTTCCCTGCAAAACCCTTCCTCGCCAGTCGCCGCAGCAGGCAGCAGTCATGAGGTCTGTCTTTGGCTTCCCAGGCTTCGACTGAAATGTGTCTGATGTAAGGGAGAGGGAATCGGACCCCTGCGTAAAGGCCAGGGGTGGTTTGCAGTATTCACATTCACATGGGATGCTGAAGTTTGCCCCTGGGTACTTGGGCCTCTAGCTGACTGCTGAATTGCAGTGTATGCTATGCTGTGGGCACCCGAAATCTTCTGCCATGAGGAGCTGCAGTTCTGGTGATGGTACCAGCAGATGTTTGTCTGTGCTCCCCATCACCCGCCTCCTAAGCAGCAGCCACACAGCCCCACATCACTGCTAGGTGTTCGTTCTGCTTAGGGGGGCTTGCAGCCCCTTCTCAGTGGGTTGCTTGGAGGAAGGGGCAATGCAATGTGAGGCTGAGTTGCCTCAGCCCTGAAGAGCTTGCTCCCTGGTTTGATTTTATTCGGGTGATGTGCTCAGGAGGTAGTGCAGGTGCATAGTTTGAAACTGAATAACGTAGATTTTCCTTGTTGTTTTTCTGATTTTAGTTAGCTGGCTTTACCCTAAGCTTTGGAGATAGGGCTTGCTGGTTTTGAAGTATCTTGGTTTTTGCATGCAAGGCTGATGGTCTGGGCCAGGACAGCTATCCAGCGTGGTGTAACACCAGGTGGCTTGTGAAGGACGAAGAGAGCAATGCATTTCTGGGACTGGAAGATGGAGACGACGCATCCTCTTCGCTGCACTTGGATGTCAAGCTGCTCCCAGCGACAGGGATCCAACCGTCCTCTCCTGGCTGGGTGACTTCCACAATTTGCCAAGTCTGCTCCTCACCTGGGCCCACTGCTTTTGAGACTTCCCAAAGTGATTTTGGTTGCTTTGGTTTTGTTTTGGAAACATTCCCCATTCTTTGCCTGAGTAAAGGAGCTTAATTTCTATTAACAGAAGTGGTAAATGTACTCTTTTCTTCTTGTTCATCTTTGCTTCTCTTCCTGCCCTCTGCAAACCCTCTTCCCCGCCCGCCCCAATCTGTTGATGTGCCAGAGCCCCTGACTACCCGTGGTCTTTCTGCTTCTTTAATTTCTTTCTCATGACATCTACTGAATTTATTAAATTCTGCAAAACTTCCACAAAGTACATCTGTGTGGGAGCACCTGAACCACACGGAACAACAGGAAGGTTGGTGTCAAAGGGACAAATTCCTGACCATAGGTAGTGGGAGAACTGAGGGCCCTGGAGAACGTGTTCCAACACATCAACAGATTTGGCGGGGTGGGGTAAGAGGAGGGTTTGCAGAGGGCAGGAAGAGATGCAAAGAGAGGAGGAAAAGGGAAAAGATGAGCAAAAAGTAGAACTGAGCAAAAACCAGCAAAGCAATGGAGAGGAAAAAAAGCAATGGGCTGGAGAGTTTTTTAGTTGCTTTATTCCAGGTGTCTTATAGCTGCACTTGAGCAGGTGCCAAGGCTGTGCTAGAAATTTTAGGTCAGGATGGGGACTAAATCATGCTTGTGCTATGTGCTTCGGTGGTGGGGAATTCACATGGCACCCGCTGGATGCCTCCCCCTCGTCTGCCCACGCGTGGAAGGTGTCGCGGCGCTGGCAGCAAAGGTGCCTCCCAGCATACGTCTTTAAAACACTGCTAAACAAAACTGAAGCTTCTTTGGAAGGCAGCTCGTAAACCTCTCCGGCATTTGCATTTTGAAAAACACAGTCATAGCTCACTGCAATTTACTGTAGTAACTTTCTGAGCAATTAATCCATCTATGTCCTGCCAGGTCTCCTGTGGTTCCTATGACAGTTCATCACAGGGCACAGAAATTTGTTGATTTTAATCCTCCTCACTAATTTTTAGGTTATGTTTTCTGCTGGTAAAACTGAATGCTGATGTGAGCAAAGCAGAGCAGGTCAGAGTGATTTGGGCAATGTCTGGAGGAGCAGGAGCTGGTGCTCGCCAGCCTTGCCCTCGGCAGGGAAGCCAGAGGCATGGCTGCCCTCCCGGCCCCGAGCTAACGGCCCCGCACTAATGGCCCCGCATAAGGAGCTTCCCTGGGACTTCAGGCCACACCAGCAAGCTCTGAGCTCCACCTGTGATTTTTTGATGGGGGTTAGAGGAGGAAAAGGCAAAGCTCAGCTGAGTGTGGGCAGGGGGAAAAGGAAAAACAGATGGTTCTCGGGACATGCAAGAGCCTTTTTTTTTTTATTATTATTTTTTCCTCAAGGGCACAGCCTTTGAGCCTCCCAGACGAGTAATTCTTGTTTATACACCCACAGAAGGTGACAGTCCTGCTTGTGGGGCTATCTCAGACATGGTGTGTTTGTTTTGTAGGTGGATGTCAGGAGCTGCATTGCTCCTTTTTTTTTTTTAACACCCCCCCCACCCCCACCCAAGTTAAAACCAGGACAAGTGTGAATGTGGGGAAGCTTGTTGTGGGCAGCGATTCTGCTTTGGCTGGGGCTGTACGAGCTAAGGGGCTCCTTCACTGCAGATGTCTGAGTTTGTCCCGTTGGGTTGGACCCAGGGCTTATTCTATACTGCAGTCCCCCAGGGCCTCCTGTGTGGATGAAGAAAAAGCAGCATCACAGGGTAGCATCTTCCCTTAACACCTGGATTTATAGCAGAACATCCTCATGAGGATGATTAGACACTGTCCCAGTAATGCCCTCCTTATGTTGCAAGAACCTGTCTGAAGACGCCTCTTGTCCCAGAGGCTGAGGTCTGAAATGGCCAGGCTGGAGGTGGAGACCAGGAGTTTGAGGTTGATAGAGGTTCCTGGTGTTTCCCAAGATCAATCAGAACAGAAAATGAGCAGCACACAGCCTGGTGCTGGGGAAAAATGAACCTCATTCCAAAAACTGGTGCACCTTTCTAGGCGCAAGGAGAAGTGGTGGCCATTCCCTTTCCTCCTCCATCTGATTATTTAGCCTTTCCAAGTTTTGTGTGAGAGAGGCTGAACGTGGGGTAGGGGATCTGCTTTTCTTGGCTCCGAGTGCTTACAATTTCTGTTTTTCTATCTGGCTTTTCAGAAAGTTACTATGCAAACATCTTGTTTTACCTTCTGGTGGCCAAAGATGTTGGGCTTTGATCACAGAATTGTTTAGGTTGGAAAGGACCTTTAAGATCATCCAGTCCAACCATTAACCTAACACTGCCATTCCACCACTAAACCCTGTCCCTAAGCACCTCGTCTGCCCGGCTTTTAAATATCCCCAGGGATGGGGTCTCGACCACTTCCCTGGACAGCCCGTTCCAATGCTTGACAACCCTTTTGATGCAGAAATTTTTCCTAATGTCCGATCTAAACCTCCCCTGATGCAACTTGAGGCCGTTTCCTCTTGACCTAAAGAGGAACATTGATATTCCCTTCTATTCTGCAGCTGGCTGGAGGAGAGCGTGGCATCCAGTGCTGGGCTGCTCTGTTCACTTACAGCTTGGGAGAGGGGGTCTCTAAGTGCAGGTTGTTGCTATTTAAGCTCCCAAATAATTTCTTTGCCTGCCATGCACCTTGCTGGGGCACTTCTCCAGCTTCCCTAGTACTGGAGCATGTCAGTCTTCACTACAGCAGATCAAATAATTTCTGTTGCAGCTTTTAGGGCTGAGAGTCCCTTACCCACACCCCTAACTGCATGCACGTAGTATTCTTTTATTGATTTTTTTTTTTTTTTTTAAAGATACTGAAATGTCTTTTCTCTTTTTGAGGGAGTTGAAGCTTTTTTTGTTCCAGTTGAGAAGTGTTCAGAACAGACTCCCAGGTGGGATTGGTTCTTCTAACATAAATGTGTGTCAGTGTTACCAGGGATATTCTGTGGCAGGGCTTTCTATGCCATTGCTGAAGGTCTTAGTTAATTAGATGATTAGTCTTCTGGTCAAGTATCTATCTGCAAATAAAAAATAGCAGTTGAATGTAGCTGCTAAAATCCTGTTGCTGGAATCAGTCTGTGGCAGAGAGCAGGAGGGCTTCTTATTTAATTAAAATCAGGAACATACTGTACTGTACTCTCCAAGGGTCAAGGAACAAAAGGGACAGACACATAATAAGTAGCAAACTGTCCTTTCAAACCCCTTGAGCTCAGCCCAGGGGAGCTGTGTTTAAAGGGACACTCTCAAGATAACATTTGTGATTGCTCTTCTTTTTTTTTTCTTTTTTTTTTTTTATATTTTCTTTTTTCTTCATACTGCTGCATGGATTATTGAAGCTGAAAGTATCCTGTGACTCTTCATTTTCTTCTTACCTGTTCTTCCTCTTGGATTTGAAGTTGCCATGAGGACTGCTTGGATCCAAAAGTCCCTGTGCGCGTGCTCGGCGCCTGGGCTGAGCTTGCTGGGGTCCTGTATCAGAAGCCAGCCTGCAAGCAGCCCCAGTAAAAGGCTGGAGTCAGGCTGGACTGGGGGCTGAGCTACCATCCCAAAATGGTGTGGGACTGGGAGTTACTGGGAGCACTGAGCTGTGTGGCCTGGCACCCCATACTTCAAAGGAGGAGTGTGTGTACATGTTCTTTCTGAGTTTCTGGGGTTCACTGCTTGCTTGAAAGTTGCCACCAGCCTAACGAGCTCTTCTGTGTTTGTTTGTGCAGGACGTCGCGCTGTTGGAGTACCAGCATCATTCCAGGGATTTTGCTTCCCACCTACCGCCGGGGTCTATCATGCAGCCGCAGCGGCGGAGGCCGTCCCTGCTCTCCGAGTTCCAGCCAGGCAATGAAAGGTACCGGCTCCCTGCCTCCCCCAAGCCATGGGCATCCCAACTGCATCAGCAAGCATTTTGCGCAGAGCTGTAATGCAGAGGAGGGCTCTGAGACCTGGGCAATGTTATGTTGTGACTCTGCTCAGTTTCTGTGCTGGTCTTAGCTTCATTGTGCTAATGCAAGTGGCACCTTTTTGCCTTCTGGTTTCTTCCCTTAGACTGTCATGCATTTTAAAGACAACTTAAAAACACCAACCAACAAAAAAACCCACCCTTCTCACCTCTGTGAAGCTACACATCACTGCGACTGTTGCATCGGCTTTCTTCAACATAGGAAATAAAGCTGTGGTCGAGTTTGGGCTGTGGCTCCCGAGGCTGTGAAGGGAGGAATGAGAACAGCTCATTGACACTGTGCATCTCCGCTTCCTCTTCTGCTGCTCTTCCTCCCTGCTTTCATTGGGTTTGTTTCTCTTGCTGCATTCCCCTCACAACTTTCTCCGAGCTGCTTTTTTCCTGTCTACTCCCCTCGCAGCTCTCCCTGTGTTGCTGACTGCTTTCGTAGCCTCCCGTGGGAGGCTGGCGGTGGTTTTTGGGCACAACTCAGGCATGCGCCGGGTGGCTGGAAGTGCTGTAGATGCTTTAACCACAGGAGCTGATCTGTTCTGAAGGCCATCACTCTCACTCTCTGTTTAGTCGCAAAACACTGCGCTCTTACAGTTTCTCTTCTGCATTTGGTGGTTAGTAGTTTTGAAAAAAACTGGCCTGGAAGTGAAATAAAGAGCCTTGCTACAGTAGACTTATGTAAAGTAGGGGGTTTTTATGCTTACTCCTTAGTAGGTCTAAAAATAAAAATAGTGCAGAGTCAGAGAGATGAATCTGTTTCTCTAAAATAGGAATTGTTAGGGGAGAGGAGAAAGACCTGAGAGTGCTGGATGCATAAGGGCATAGGTGCAGACAGGACCCCACTTTTAATAGTGGGATGGATTCAGCTTGGTGCTCAGCAGGAACAAACCCATGAGAATTTGAAGGCAAAAAGCAGCCTCCAAAATTAGTTTTGCATCTGCCCTCCTGGATGTGCTCTCCTGGGTTGTGCTTGCGGCGCCTGCGTGTACAGAGGGTAATGTCACTTCTGATGACTAGTAATTTATTGCTGCATGTTGCATTGCCTCGTCTTGCTTTGATTTCTCAGTGCTTTTATTTCTTAGTGCAAAGTAACACGGTTAAGTTGGAAGTGGGTCAGATTCAGCTAAATTTGGGGGAGATGGGTAAAGAGGACCCAGCAACATGCTCATGCCTGATTTTGTTTTTCACGCTACTTACGGTTTGCAGAATGGAGAACCAGTCCTTCTCTCCAGTAAAGTGAAGGTTTCAAGGTCTGAATGTGGTATTTAAAAAAATGTATCCTGATCCTTCCATATAATAAAAAAAAAAAACCCAAACCCAACAAACTGCAAGCTTTGGTGTCACTGCACCACATGCCTAATCTGGTGTGGTCATCCAGGCATCTCGCTTGGGCTTACAAACGTTTCAGACTCTCAAAAGTTATTTTTGCATTGACAGTCACATGGATGTGGGTAAATGTTAACTGAGATTGTCAGGTCTAGATACACATCCAAGTGCTTCTCATGGTTACTTTGCTTTCAACCTGAATGGTGAAGTTTTGGCATGCTATAAAAAGACACAAAAGTGACAAACCCAACCTACATTTAATCCCTTTTCCCTGTAACATCTGAGAAATTGAACTTTTGCAAAAATTATACTGGGTAATAAAGCTAAAAATACCACTTAAGTTGAGCTCAGTTGGCATCTTGTGCCAGAATGTTGGGATACAGACTCATTAAAAAAAAATTGTTGGGCATCTGGGGATGCAGGTTGGGGGGGGTCTACAGAAATTTTCAACCCAGTGTAATTAATTATTGAAGTCATTCAAACTGGGTGGCATTGGGGATGGGGAGGTGTTCACCTGTTTTTCAAAGCCAGCTACTGTTTCTCTGCATCTTTAAGCACTAAAATCTATTCTACGGGGGCTTTGTTTTTTCATTTGTGGTGTGAGGATCTGCTTTAAAACAGCACCTGATGTGTTGCTAATGGGAGCCATTTGGGTGTTTGGTTGCTCACCTGAGGATACCTTGGGGGCTCAAGGGCCAATACCCTGGAGCTTCTGGAGGAGGTTCGGTTGGTCATTGATGTCAACCCCAAAAAACAGCTCTGGCTCTGCCTGGTATGGAGCAAAGCCTGGACAAGGCAGGGTGGTGAAAGCAGCCATCTCTGCAGCTGAGTCCCTTTGGCAGGTTCATGCCGGGTGCATCTGCAAGCACTTTGGCTTTGTTCCTGGGCTGGGATTGATGGTTTTGAGCAGCGGCAGCTGGCTCTTCCCATGAGGGGCTGGGGAGGAGGGAGCGACCAAAGGCAAACAAGTAATGTCGGCAACGCGGGCACAGGGGCTGAACAGAGGGAGGCACAGGGGTGTGCTGTGTCTGAAAGGAAGACCCTTGCCTTGGCTCCCTGCCTCATACCCCACCTGGCACGCGGTGGTGGTGGGTGTGAGATGGTCCTCCCCTTGAAGCAAGTGTCAGTGAAGGGGAACCCTTCCAATCCTCCATTGCTTCAGGTGTTCAGAGGAAGCAGCCTGTCTGCTGTTGGTTGTGGTGGCTGATGCTCTTCCAGGATCACTCCCCTCACAAATTAAAGAAATCAATTTGTGAGTCTGGTGCAGGTGGAATGTGGCAGACCGACAGTGCTGGCGGTCGAGCGCTGTGCGTGTTCCCAGATGGACATCCCTGCCCTGCCATTGCCATGCCTCGCGCTGATCCAGAGCTGTGCCTGCAGCCAGAGAGCGTGGTTCAGCCCTTGGGCTGCTCCGTCACGGTTCCCCTGAGCCCACCTACCCAGTGGGTGGCCACTGTTGCCCTCCTCTCCTGGAAACTGTAGGGATTCACTTTACTCTCTGCTGGTTTTGGGGCATTGTCCCCCAGTTTGGCTTTGCCTTCACCTTGGGCAGATCTCTAAAACCTCTGCAAGGCTGATGCCATTTGAGGCTTGACCCCATGGATGCTTTAAATTCTGCAGAAAGCATTTGGGCTTGCTTAGAAAGTCTTCCTACAGCTTTGCAGGTTTTCTGTCTCTCCTGGCTGCAGTTTTGCTGTAGCCACCAGGGTGGTAGTTAGTTGTGGTCCAATGAAAAGGGAACAAGCGGCGAAGCATTTCACCATGGGCACAGTGTTTTAGGCATAAATCGGGTGTTGATGGCAAAAAGCTGTTGAGTGGTAATTTGCTAGAAGGCATGGGGTGCTGAGATGGCCCCACATTTTGGGGCTCCCTGAGCAAGAATCTTGTTGAATGTCAGGCTTGGGCAGCTGGTCGTCCCCACAGCTGAGCCTTGGTGGGTCAGGCAGGATGGGGACAACCAGTTCCTGAAGTGTCACAGCATCATGGGCTCTCTTCCCTTGGGGGTGATGTGCCTCCTGCTTTCCCCTGCTTCCCACCCCGGGCAGCCCAGTCCCGCAGGAGCTGCTGGGGAGTTGCAGACTGCCCTTCTCCAAGGACATCAGCCTTGAGAGTTGTCATCACCCCTCGGTGGATGGGTAGAGGCTCAAACTCCCTGTGCAGCAATTCTGGCTTGGAAGAAGGAAGGAGAACTTGAACCACTCTGAATCTGTTGCTATAGGGGAAGTTGGCGCTGTCTGTCTTTGTGGGGATGTGTTGCTTTCCTTGATGGTTTTTTTGGTAGCAGGCTTTTTCTTGGAAGGATCCACAGACTTCCCCTTAGCTTGTTCGGTTGGCTGTGCCAACTGGACTGCAGGAGCGAAGAGAAGTATTTCAGGATCTGCTGTTGGTACAAGTCGTACCGTGAATACTTGCAGAGGAATGTCCTGGCAAGGTGACAAGGATTAGGGTGTTTTTCTCTTCTATATATATTTTGGTCTGCAAAAGAAGTGAGAAAAACTGGGTTGAGTGTTAAATGGCAGGTGCCAGTGAGGTTGAGGGGTCTGAAAAATCAAGGAATTGGATTTTTCTGACTTTTTATAAGCGTTATGATTTCAGAGCAAGATTCCTTATTAACACAGGAATGCTGGGGTGGATAATGGCTTCTCTGGCAGAAAACGTGGCTGTAAATAAGCGGTATGCATATTAACACAGTATATTCCACCTCTATCCAGAATGAGATGAGTCACTATTTTCATAGGAGATTATTTTCCCAGTTCATGAGACCATGCTCCTTTTTCGGAGTCTTTCTGCTTAGCAGTCATGAGGAGTTTGAAGAATTTGCCCGGCGTTGATCTGGAGTATGACATTTAGGATACGTTAAGCAGCTGCTGTGTTTCTGCAGCCATCCGAGATAGCCATGTGCAATATAGTATGAGAGCAGGTCTAATTACTGTGCTTATTGAATGTGATTAATCCTGCTGGCCGAGGAGCCTGGGGAGCGGTGGGAAGCCGGGGTGGTGTGCGTGGCTGCTGGGAATCATGTGCAGCTTTCGGTTTCATCTGGGCTGGGCCAAATCGCACCAACTGCTCCCGAGTTAACAGCACGACCAATCTAATTTTATTTATGGTCTTTAATTAAGTGTCCATTTTTAAAGGTGACTCTTTTCTCAGGAGCGAGCAGTGGTGCAGGTGAAATCCCTACAACCATACATCTTTGTGTCTTTTCACACTTGAAATTATGTTCTGGGAGCCACATTTTCTCCTCCCCATAAATGAGCATGGGAAAATAATGGCTGGAAAGGGCAGATGCTGGTGGACACTTGGCAAGAAGCCTTGTAGGCTGCGGGCATGCCCACGGCTGGGCACAGAGCGTGACCAAGGCTCTGCGGAGGAGATGTGGAAGACACTAGGCTTTGTGGAATGGGCCAGTGTGCCCTGGCAGAGAGGTGTGAGGGGAAACCTGGGCTTTGCCTTGGCTGGGATGGACAGGTAAAAAGTTCATGAAGCAACTTTCCCATGCATAATCTTGAACCAGATTTATTCTGGGGGAGGAAAATTGATCTTGCAATGTATGCAGCGAGCCTGGTGAAATGTGGGATGTCCCTGAAGCCATTAGTTCAGGGAGTGCTTCAGCCACCCAGGACTGCCAAGAGGGCTTTCCTATGGGGCTCCAGGTTTTGGATGCCTGGAGAAAGCATGTAGGGGAGCTTGTGGAGAGACAGAAATATTCCTTCTCCTCTTGAGTGAGGCAGTGCCATTGTGTGGCACAGTGTTAAAGCTTCTGCTGGTCCTGTCCGTGAATAATTTGGGCTCTGTGTATGGGGGTCTTCAATATGCAAGTTTTAGATAAAGCATCTGCTCTCATCTAAATTGCAGTTGGCTTAGAAGAAGTTGGCTGAGGGGGTTGTGTGGGGCGGCTGAGGCACAGCTACCTGCCCTGGCATGAGAATGCACAGCTGGAGCATCACGTGGATGTAGGTGGGACCGCCTGGTGACAGGCGCTCAGTCAGACCTCGCAAAGACCTGGGAGTCCTTGAGCTGGCCTGCGTGGTGAGCTAAGCATCCTGCTCGAGGCTGTCCCGCACCTTTGGCTTGTGAAGACTCAATCCTGCTGCTGGCAGACATTGCTGAGGGCGTGGGAGCTCCACCTTCCCACCCAGGCAGCCTGCTCTTCCCATGGCCTCTGCTGTTGTCATGATGGTTTTTTCTCCCTCTCCACCTATATGACAGAGGGAATATATCAGCTGGCCTTGTACATGTTTTCCTAGCTGCCTGGAGGCAGGTTTGCTCCTACAAACCCTCCAGTTTCTCTCTTTAACAGGTCTCAATTTGCCCAGTCTCCCACTCTGGCTATCATTAGCCGTAAAGGGGTTGCTGAAACCTCTGATGAATCTTAGCATTGGCTATAAATAATTCACTTTGACATTAGTAGTTTTCTATATTACTTGCTCTCAAAAGCATTTTATTATCTGTCTGTACCTATGGGGGCTGGAGACTTTTTTTAAACTTATTTTTGGAGACAATTTCCCACCAAACCATCTCAGCCAGAGGAAAAAAACAGCTGGAGCGAGGCTATCGTTTACCTTGGTTCTGGTTCCAGGAGTCAGTGAGAGCCAGTTTTCCAGCCTGGTTATGTTGTTTGGCCCCATGGTGTAGGGAACAATATTTGTGGATGGGAGCAAAATTTAAAATGTGCCCTTGCTGGGAAGTTGGTGGGAGCTGGCTTGGAGTTGCTGCTGGTGTTTTGAGCCCTTGGTGTAGGGCACGTCTCCATGAAGTCAAGCTGGGTTCACTGGATATTGCAGAAGAGCAGTTGTTCCTCCTGCTGTCACCTTCTGCTGCTGAGTTGATGGAGAAGCGGGAAGGTTTGAAGAGCAGGGGAGGGTTGTGCTGCTCCGAAGAGCCAGACAGTGTGCTCCTGAGGTGGGTTGGGTTGGTCCTCTTTCACCTCCAGAAAAGTTTGTACTTGTCTGTTGATTTGGTTTCAGCAAAGTAAAGAAGATAAAGGTAAGATCCATTTAGATCTCATCAGGGCTGCTCTTACAGCCCCCAAGGGCAGCTCAGGATGTCTCATTTGATCCTCTCTCCCGGGAGGGAGATGCTCTCCGCTTCCTTTATACCCAGCTAGCAGTCAACCCCTTTTTTTCAGCCTGTCGTGTGCTCAGCTGGTTCTGGTGTAGGTATAACGCAGCAGAAGATGTTTTCCCAGGCCCCAGTGACCCACATGTTCTGGAGTGAGTTGCCGGTGCCCTGCACTTGCCGTAGCATTTTTCGCTGCTCATACCTTGCTAACACCCCGTGTGAGTCTGCTGAGGAAACAGCCCCAGTGAACGAGTAACGCGGCTTTGCAGCTGGTAGGGTGCAATTAGTTTGTCGGATTAGCAGTAAACCAAAGTTCTAATCTTGGGTTGTCTTGGTCTTCTGGACTGAGGCCTGCCCAAAGCAGAGCTGTGTGCCGATGGCTGGATGTCGGGCCAAACCCCGGGCACCCAGCCTCCGTGCATCAGCAGATCTCATGCCGCTCTGCTGCTTTTAAGCGGTTTAGTGTTTGTGGCGAAGGACTCCAGGTGAAGACTAACCCGCCCCGCTTCATAATTAATGCTGGCATTTGGTTTATTTCATTTAATCATGCATAACTCACAGGCAATTAAAAAACACTCTTTCCCTTCAGCAAAGTAGGAATCTCTGGAATAAACCAGCCAGGTGGGAACTATTTGGAAAATGCAGCAAAACCCCAAACTCAGTGTAACGGGAGGGTTTTTCAGGCAGGGCTATTTTTATGCTGACAGCAATGTCATCGCTGTATAAAAGTCTCTTGTAAAGAGCTCGCTGCAGGTGTGGATGTAAAGAGTGAAAGGTGTGAAGGCTTCAAGCAAGAGCGTTTGTATGTGCAGCCAGGACAGGCTGAGCGGGTTGCGTCAGGCAAAGCGATCTCGGGAGCGGCTGGAAATTCCAGTGGATAAAGTTAATAGCAGTTCCAATAGATGTGGAAATGGAAATAAAATAGCACCCTATAACATTGCAGCTGCTTTCCCCAGCGTGGCCCCTGCCTTGCTGTAAGTAACTGCCTTTGTAAAGCTGAGTGTTGCTCTTATCTTAAAAATATATGGGTTTTTTTCTGAGCGTAGCAGTTGTGTCGGGTTGGGTTCCTGACAACTGCAGAGGTCTCAGAGCTGTCCTGTGTCAATTAGCAGCTTCTTGGTAATACTGCCTTAAAAAAAGGGGGGGGGGGGGGGGGGGGGAGAAGTGAAAATAAATACATCTGATTTTTAATTGCCTTCGTACAGCAGAGCTTTGGGTGTTGGAATATTTTAACACCTGCCCAGCTCAACAGTTGCTTATTGTTACTGGGTTTTAGAGCAGAGCCCGAAATGTCGGCATGCAGCTGCGGACAGGCAGGGTTTGCACGAGGGGTTGGGACAAGCCAGCAGGAAACTTGAGAGGTGCCAGGAGATATTTCTGGGCTTGCTGAGAAAAGTTGAGGATCATTCAGTGTGAAAGTGTTTGCAGGTGAAGCGAGCTCTGCTCCAACGCCAAATTTAAGAGCTGTTCTGCGCTGAAAAGTTTGCTGCGTGAGCTGTGCATTTGCTCTCTCATAGGTCGGAGATTGGGGTGGCAAAAGCAGTGCGAGAGCCTCCCTGCTCTCCCATCCCCTTTTTGCTGGGGAGGAGGAAGAGGATGAGCCAGATTCTGTTTCTGTGTGTCAGCAGCAAAGCTGCTGCCCAAATCCCAGTGCCGGCCACCTGTGCCAAACCCACAGCAGCAGTTTGGCCTGCACATGCTTTCTGCCTGCTGTTGATGGTTCAATAAAATTTAAAAAAAAAAAAAAACAAAAAACAAGAAAAAAACTCCTTTATCTTGCTTCACAGGGGTGAGGGGGCGAGGTTGAGTTCGCCACGCTGCTGCAGGGGAGGGCAGAGGGCTTTGCTTGAGGCGGTGCCCCCCGAGAAGGTGGCTTTCCCCGGGGTTCCTCCTCTCTCTCTGGATGCCTTCCAGAGCCGTTACAGCCGCTGGAAAAGACTCCTGTTGGCTTTGGAGGGCTCTGGGTCCTTCCCTTTTTGTCATCCTCTCGGAGATATTTAATTAGGTCAGTAAAAATTAATGTCAGCAGTTGCGGTTTGTGGGTGGGGGCCAAACGATGCACGAGACCCCCTGGTTTTTATGCTTCCTCTTGACAAAACGCGTCCCCTCCCTTCCTCCCCTTCAAGTAGTTTCAAAAGCTGTTTAGTTTGTCGGTGTTTGGTAACTGGGGAGGATACTTCACCATGCAGCTCGGGAGAACTTGAACAATCTTGTTTAAGGGGAAAAGGAAAAAAAGCCATGGATTTTTTTCTAAGCTTTGAGTCTCCTGTGCTTCATTTTATTTTTATTTTTTTTAAGAGACACTTCTGCCTGAAGTGTTAAAAACACACCCTTGGAGCTGCTGCAGCAAAGCTGATCCTTAGGCATAGTAAAAGGTTTAATGTATTTTTGTAGGATCCCTTTACAATTCCCACAAGAGAACCCTGCTAGGAAAAATAGAGCTACAAAAAAAAGTTTTACATTTGTTTAAAAAAAGCAAAACCAAACTCAATTTCCAGGTATTACCAACTGTATCATATTTAACGGGTGAAAGATATTTGAGCCTGATGTGACTCCTCGGTGCAGTTGCTATCGCTGGATAATGTGCCTTTACAGCTTGCCAGGTCCGTGTCAGAGACATGCAACTACATGTGGCCGGTTTCTTTCCTCCCCCATGCTGGAAAAATAAATCCCTACTGTCTAGCCATGGAGGAGTATGCATTTTTTCCCCAGCATATAATCTTTGGTATTCCTATAGAAGATGCTAAATATAAACAGTGGTGCAGGTACCTTTGACTAAATAAGTCAAACGTGGCAGAAAGGAGCTCCGCCTGGTCTTAGGGGCACAGGGGGATTTATGGGCCAGATTTGAGGATTTTCCAAGCTTTGGCTTTTTTCTGTCCAGCCTGACCCACGTGGCATGACAGGGACGGCTCAAACTGGCAGTCTTATGCGCTTTGCCCTGGTGTAGGGACAGCCATGCACCGCATGTGGTGGGACAGGAGATGGCAGTGGGGCTTTCCAGGTGACACAGAGGCAGTGCTGAGGAGGGGGACAGCAGGGTGGCCTGTTGGGCTTTCAGGATGGTGGTGATGCTGCACCCCACGTCCTGCTCCTCCGGGGTGATGCCTGGTTCTACCTGCATGCAGTGAACACTTCAGGGGATGCACCATGCCAAGGGACTTGAGCTATGGAGCTGTGCCTCCTGGGTCTGCAAAGACCTGAGATGTTTGAGTCCAGGGCCACCTGGCCTCCCTCTGTGCATCCTTCTGGGAAACTGGCAGAAGTTGAGCCCTCTGTCCTCCTCGAGTGCAGTCATAGAGCAGGGGAGAGCAGAGGTGGTTTGTTCTCTAAAGGCTCCTTTCTCTTTGTCCCCAGATCTCAGGAGTTGCACCTGAGGACCGAGGCGCATTCCTATCTCTCTGACCTGACCAAGCCTTCGGACTTGGAGTTCATCGAAACCAAGAGACCGCGCCTGGATCTGCTGCAGGACCCCCTGATGCGGCACTCACCTCTCCTGAACCAGAGCCAGCAGGGAGGGACAGAGGATCCCTCAAAGGTAAGGGGACAACAGCCCAGGATGGGAGCTGGGTGTGGGGTCTGCGGTTTGGGATCCTCTTGGCTTATGTAGAGCTACCTTTGAGGCTCTGAGCCGCTACTGAAATCGGTGTAGATTGGTGGCTCCTGATGCATCAAACAGCGCTTGGTGGCATTGGATGATACTCACTGCGCTGGGGTGACGTCTTTGGAGAAATAGAAGAGTATCAGCTTTCCTCATAACTATTAGAGTCGTGGGCTTGCATTTACTGGGCTATTAGATGCGCCAGAACAATATGGAAGCTCTTTTAGGCTTAATTAGGGATGGTCATGTCTGGCTTTTCTGGATGCTATGACCTGATTTGATTTTTACTTGACCTTTCTCATTTATCACATCTCTTTATTTAATAGTGGTGTTTGAAGGGTTTGAATTGGTTGCTGGTGGTTCTTTAATATAATCTTCCCCAGGAAAGCTGCCCTTGTCCTAGTCTCATTTAACAAAGCAAATTGTTTACTTGCAATTGTCCCCTCTGCACATGTAATAAATGTTGCAAAGAGAAATCCCTTGCTTGTGTGCCTATTTGGATGTACTTTCATGGTCTGTTGGGGTAAATTGTGTTTGATTTTACCTCGAGCTTGGACATATTCGTTGTTGGCAGGAGGGTCTTGCTGGGTAAACAGGCTGGGAGCAGCTGGCTTGTGCTGCCGATGCGAGCTCCAGTGCTGTGAGCACCGAGGGTTAATGCAGCTGCAGGCTGGGCTTCGGGGATGTCTGAGCCCTCAGTGAAATGAAAAGGAGCTCAGCATCCTTACCTGGGACCACAGGATGGTTTGCTGCATCTCTGTGGGAGCTGACTGAAGTAATGCATGGGCAAGAAAGCTCTTGCTTGGGAGTGCCAGGCTATTCACACATCTCTTATCCATACAGTACTGATGGGCCTTTACATGAGATCTCTCTGACCCATCTCGAGGGAGATGGATATTTAACTTTGGGGTAGTTCAGATGCCGAGGGAGGTCTGGCTGGATCTCCTAGAGGAAAGGGCTGCAGGGACTGCCGATTAGGAATGGAGAGCTGATGCTGGGAGGGATGGAGCGGCCCTTTTTAAAGAGCTATATTTGAACTCGGAGACTATGAGAAATGCACCAGACACAATCAGCTTGCTCTCCTTTAGCTCTCGATAGTGTGTTGCCTTGGAAAAGGTGTCTCTGAGATGCTGTGGCTCTTCTGTGTCCTGTCTTTGCTGCTCCCTCCGAGATGTATCTTAATGAGGCAATGCTGTGACCAGCCAGGAGTCTGCTCTCTGTGCCATCGGGATGTGTTGTTGTGGCTCTGAGTATACATGTGAGATGCTGGGTAGGGTGGCTCGTGGGGAAAATAAACTGTTGGCCACAAAACAAAAAACATCCCCCTCCAAAGACGTGAGGAAACCAGGACGACTTTTCTGTCTGCACGTTATTTCCATCAGCAGTTCTGTTCTGCTTCTCACCAGAAAACCATGTATTGTCTCAGCTATTTGTTTCTAATAGCTGCTCTTGAGGCATTAGTTGGTGAGTTCAGGGGCTGCATTTGCTTCTTGGTCTGTGACACATTTCCAAGAATTACATGCATTTTATGGGGCTTAAAACATTTGTTAATGAAAGAGAGAGAGAGAGAGAAAGCAGAGACACACAATTCAGCAAGGCAAGATTATGCTTTTAGTGGAGCCATTTGTAATTTCAGGGTCTGGAAGGAAGAAAAAAAAAAAAGTGGTGTTCGTGACTGGTGAGAGCCTAAGTGGAACTGGGATTAGTTGCTCAAAACTAGCAGGGACTGTTTCCAGAATGGATTTGATGGAGCTCACTGCAAGACTGGGATGATCTCAGCGCTGTTAAGTGGTTGGGAGCAGGCGGCCAGTCTGGGGTGTAGGACCACTGCTCTGAAGGTATATCTGCCTTTGCAGCTTGGAAGATTGGATTAATAGCAGTCTTCTGGCTTTATTCTTGAGCAGTCATCCTCAGACTAGTCTATAAACTGTTTGTGGACATTAAGGTCGTGGTAAAGCTCCTGCAGCTGCTCTGTGCATCGCCCTGAGCCTCAGTATGTTATTGGGGCTGTTCTGGGTGTGCTGGTCCAGAGGACATGCAAAGAGCTGAGACTGGTCTTTGGCCACGAGCTCTGGACACTTGCATATCTGGGCTATTTACATATGTAAAATTACTTCTTGCATCCATGCTAAGCCAGCAACAGTTGAATTTGGCACTGGGCTTTGATGGTGTAAATCACCATCTAGAAGAGCTGATAAAGACCTTTCCGAGAGGCTCTATGCTGAGCTCCATGACTGCCGTCAGCTCCTCTGCCTGGCTGATGCGACCTCCTAAAACAACACGTCACCACGCAGCCCGTCCTGGCAGCTAATTCCCACTCTGCTCCATCCCTGCACACGCTGGCCACGCTTCACTTCTAGCAGCACCGTGTTTTTCCCCGCTTGCTCATCATGTCCTCTGTTCTCAGGGGTTATTCTGCAAGCTTTCTCCCTTCCTGCAAGTGCTCTGCAAGGTGAGTGCAGAGCCAGAGATCTTTGTGCATCTGCGAGCTGTGCATGTCCCGGAGCGGTGGCACACGCGCGGCGGCAGGACGCGTGTCCCAGTGACCAGAGCTGGGGAGAGAAATTTGCTATTCCATCTGTGCTGCTGACTCAGTGCCTGACGAAGTCATTCGATACTTTATCTAGGGCAGCTTTGCAAGCTGGGTGAGCTCTTTGGGTGAGATGCACCACGTGAGCCCAGTATTACTAAACACGCTGGTGGCTGTTTAGACAGAGTATCCTAGGAGTTGTTTGCTTACCCCTTACCCCATTCCCTGTTGTTGCAGTCACTGCGTGGGGAGGAGCTCAATTTACTCATCCAAGTAACAGTGCTAGGACTGATTTTTGTGGTGATTTTGCAGATTGAGCTAATTTTTGCATCGTAAAGTGCTTCACAAAACCCTCAGTAAGAAGGGTGGGGATTGCTTATACACTCTGGGTGCCAGCCTGACTGTCCCAGGGGACGGAACTGTAACGCAGCAGCAGTGGATATCGCTTTCAGGCAGTGAGTACCTGTTGGTCTCTGGCTTCAGAGCAGCGGTGGAGCTGAGACGCAGAATCAGGTCTGTGTTGGTGTGAGTTCAGCATGCCCCTGAAAGCTACTGGTTATATTGGGTTTACCAACCTTAGTCCAGGGGAGAGAAGTTAACACCATTCCTGCACATTTCCAAGGCCTTTATTTTGGGCCATAATCTGTGGTCTGAACACAGATGAAGTAATCGATGCGGCAAATGCTGGTGACATGTTGCAGAGTTTTTCCTGTTACCACCACCAGAAGAGAATTGGATCTCTTAGGTCTTTTTTTCCTCATTTACCACTCCCAAATGTGGGGGTGAGCTGGGTCCCTTACCCCATTCAGGATCACTGCAGCCTTGCTCCAGGCGAGGCTTGGTTTGTAAGGAGAGGGTTATGTCTTCTCTTGGATCAGCTCATTATAGCTGGGGAAAACAGGCGCGCTTTTGGGCAGTGTGCCTTTCAAAAGCAGCAGCTTTACAGCTAAATCTCGGTTGGTCTAGTAAGAGATAATACCTTTCCTTATGAACCTCACATTGCTCATAGCCTCGAACGCTGGTGTTTCCTTTTAAGCCAGGAAAGAGAAGGTTGTTTTCTTGCCTGCTTTCTCCCACTTGAGCATCTTTTTCCCTGCAAAAGGGGTTGCTGGCACATTGCTGCAGTGCATATAGTCCTGTGCTCCTGCTGCTGGACGGAGCCAGGAGGGCTCAGGCGAGCTCAGTCTGCTGGGCAAGAAACGAAATCTCCCCGTGGCCCCTCTGCCAGTGGGGGCTGACGCTGCCTACGAGAAGGTGCTCCCTTGAGCTGGCTGAGAATAACCAGGCAAAGCTAAAGCAGGACTGTTTTTTCAATCACTGCAAACCTGGATGTGAGATTTGCTGGAAGAGCTGCCATGATGCAGATTTGCCGGGTGTGCTCTTGGCGGAGATGCAGGAGCTGGTTCCCAGGACCCTCGGTGGCTTCTGCTTTCTTTCCAATAGAGAAAGTCACAGGCCTCCATCATGTAACAGCGGATGGGAGTAAAACAGACAGCTCCAGAGTAGGCCAGTAATGTATCTGTGTGATCCCCTGTCTCTGCGCATACGTGCACAGCTGGTGCTGCGTGCGATCCTGCCCCGTGGGGACGGCGAGCCTGGCGCGTCTGGTCGAGCAGCGCCTGCTCTCCCCTCGCCAGAGCCAGAGGGAGTCCTGCCTCTCCCATCTCTTCTTATTCCCATTATGCTTCCACTTGTTCTTCTTCCCATTTCTGAGACTTGCTTTTCCACCACGTACGTGGCTTGCTGCTCCTTCCTATAGGATGTGAGTCAGTTGTGATCTGCGTTTAGTCCCGTTGCAAGGGCTGGCTGGCTGCACTTACGCATAGCCTATCGCTCCAGCAGGAATACGCTTGTGGGGAGCAATGTAGTCCCACAGGACGGGGCTGGGTAGAGGCTTGGGAAACCTGAACCTTGCTGCCATCTGTCCTGGCAGGCTGCTGGTCACTGGGTAAGTCTCTTCCCCTTTCTGTATCTCCGATTTCCCCATTCGTACAAGGGACAATGCCACTTCCCTCTTTTGTAAAATAATTAACAGCTATTGATGGAAAAAAGGCTATTAAGAAGCCATGTGTTGTTAGGATTTAGCCTCTGCTTTACTTTGTTGAAGGGTTTTAATTTCTTCCCTTTCGGCGTGAGTGTTTTTGTTGTGCTACAGACTAAAAAAATGGAATAAGGAAAGGGAAGGGGGGAGTCTTGGAAGAGTCGGCACCAAGGCCAGGAAATATGTATGGCAAAGCAGAAATTAGGGCAAAGGGTGTTTTGCTTTGATGCATGTTAATGTAGCTTTAAAAGCAATTAATTGAAAAAGGAGGAATTAACACATTTAAAGTGCCTTTTTAATGATGCATTGAAGCCAGGGGCATACATGCCAAATTTCACACTGACTGCCCAATCCAGCGCCCCATTTACAATCAACTCCTGGAAAACAGGCTTTGGGATGGAAAGGCTCTTGGCTAGCCTGCTAACCCCTGCCCCGGCCGCCGGCTGGCAGAGCACCGAGGACAACCGAAAGGCCTTTCGGGAGCCCTGCTTCCTCCTCACTGCGCTGGCCAGTGCCTTGGCAGCGCCGTTCCCTGGAAGCTGCCCCGTCCCTTGCTGAATGTGCCGGAGGGAGAGGAGCGGGAGGCTGGGGACTCCCGCAATGGGGTTTGCCCTGCATGGGGAGGGATGCTCGGAGGGGTAGGGCTGCAGCTCCCAGCACGGATATCTGGGCTGGCTGGCTGGTAAATCACCAGTTGTGTTTCAGCTCTGTGGCTTTGTTATGGGAACATTGATCTGTTGCTGGGATTAACCTCTCAGAGTTTCCAGTGGGTTGGTCTCGGAGTTATTAATGAAACTGGCTGGAACTTGTGTTGACCTTGGCAGAGGCCCCAGTTGGCTTGGAGGTAACTGGCAAAAGCATAATCTCTAATTGAGTAATCCAGTGCTGGGGGAAGGGAGCGGAGGGGGTGGAAACGCAGCAGTGCTTTGAACTGGGAGAGCCGCGGCACTCCGACGGGATGCGTGGGAGTGAAGCGCTCAAACAGGCGCAGAGCACGGCGGCCGCAGAGGGAATTAGCAAGGAAAAGCGAGGCAGCGTCTCTGTTCCCGCATCCTGGGCTCCCTCTTGTAGAAACCAGCCCTGAATTCCAGCGCCTCCCCGTGATTTATTGCCGCGGAACAATAGTGCAGAGGGACTGGAGAACGAAATGAAGCTGTGAGCGTCGGCTGTCCCTGGGCGCGTGTCCTCCCATAGCCTTTGAGTCTGTGGCGTGGATCACGCTGGGCTCCCCCTTCCCTGCCGGAGGTCATTTTTCACTTGGGAAAAAGAGCTGGAGGCTCGTTACTGGGGCTTTTGATGAACGCCTGCAGGCAGGGAGCCAGCGACAGAACTGGGCTGTCTTCCTTGGCGCTGCACCTCTGCCACAGGAGAGGGACCAGTTTCCTTGGCCAGCTGTAGCTGTGCCCACATCTGGTGGGGACAGGGGTGGCTGCCAGGGAGCCCCGTGGGACAGGATGCTGGGGCAAGAGGGATCCTGCAGAGCAGCAGTAGCCACTGCCATTTGCTCCACATTATCCGAAACCCAAGTGAGATGCGGAACCCTGTGCCGGTGTGTGGCTTGATCAGCCCTGTGAAAGGTGAAATGCCTCAAGCATCTTGCCACAAGAAGAATAATTCTTGCCCTAAGGACTGCAGGGTGCTCTATGCAAAGCCCATGCACGCCGTGTGGCCTCCCAACTGCTTCTTGGAGGAGTGGACTTCTATGGAAGTGGCTCTGACCTCAGGTCTGAGCAATGAAATGAAACAATTTTAGTGTACATACATACATCTCCCCTGCTTTCGTCCTCCTTATTAACTCTCCGTGCAGCCTTCTTGGCCGGGAGGCAGGCTGGGCTTTCCCAGGGGTCCCAAGGCTGGTGGTGCAGTTGGGCGACCATCAGGAGTGAGTGCTGTGGGGTTGTCGAGTTCAGCAGCTGTAGGAGGATCCTCCTGCGACATGTTCAACATCCACCCATCTGCTGTGTGGTTGCTCACGCTGTTGACTTGCGCTTGATAAAAATCTGATTGCAAAAATGATTCGGTGGGGTAGGGAAGGAAGGGGGGGGACTTTGCGTTAGGGCGCAATGATTCAAAGCTATTTCTGGGAAGATGAGGGAGATGTTGGCATTCTCTGTCATTCCAAACATATTTAAAAGCTGAAATATTTGCATTGTTCACATTGTCGTAGTGCAAACACTTCTGGCTGGATTTGTCCTTTCCTCTGCTTTCCTCCCTGCTCCGAAGATAGTTTCCAAATCGCGTGAGGATGTGTGTGAGTGTGTCGACCCCTGCTCACCTCTGCATGAACACACATGTTCGGGAGTGTGGGTCTGCCTTGTGCAAGCAGTCTGGCTCTTGTGGCATGCCCAGGAGTTCATTGCATCGCCCGCTGGGACGTGGCTGTGCCAGGATGGCTGCAAGGGCTTGTCAGCAGCTCGTGCCATGCACCGGCTCAGGATGAGAAGCCAAGGGAACAAACAGCCAGAGGAGTGTTGTATCTGGAATGGGATGCTTTGTCCTGTGCATGGACTCATTCTGGTTTCATTCAAAAACTAGATGCTGTTAGGTGTCACGTAGTCCTTGCGAGGCATCCAGCTCCTCTAGCTGGCCCTGGGGTGAGGGCTAAAGGGAAGGAGCACCAAGATTGAGAAAACAACTGATTTTATACCATTTTTCAGCTGAAGTTCCTATGGCTGAAGAACTGAACTATGTCCTGAGAGACTCGGGCGTGGCAGGCAAAGCCCTTGTGGGCTGAGGAAACGCTCTGAAGGCAGGGTATAAAAACTGAGCTTGACCTTCCCTGAGCCGCCTGCAGCCCGGCTCTCCCCTGCCCCAGCTGCTCCAGCCCATGGTGGTCCCCAAGCCACAGGGAACAGGGCTGAGGCTCAGCATGGCTGGAAAGCCATCAGGTGAAGAGGGTGCCTCAAGCATGGGTTGTTGTTTCGCACTTCTTTGGCTCGTTTGTGGTGATCGACATCCAAAACAACCTTTTGAATTGTCTTTCCAGCCGTAGCAGAAGCGAAGGGCGGCACGATAAGGCTGGCTGCTTCTCAGGAGCTGCTTCTTAGGAGCCTTCATCATTTGCATAATTGGACTTTTCTGTTCCATTCAGTCCATATTACAAGGCTCACGCAGTGTGACATCTCACCTGATCTGCTTGAGGGAAGGAAAGTCCCTTGACTTTGTGTGCCTCACCCTTGTAATTGGAAGAAATATTGCCATTTTTTTCTGCTTGCAATGGGGTAGCATTGCGAGCTGGGTGTGTTGCGTGGATTCATGGAGATTTTTCTTCTCCATCTTTGAAGTGTTTGTACGTGTTTTGTGTATCTATTTTTTTCTTTAATAGCAAAGATTCTTATGTGCAGCTAGTTTGCTGCTTAACTTTGTCAGTCCTCGGGTGGGACTTAGGTTGGTGCGGCAGGAACTGGTGCAGCAGGAACTGGCATTGGTCTCCTGTGCATTGCTGCAAAGGACGGGGATGGTGCAGAGTGAGGAGGGCTGTGTCAGCCACTGTCTGCCTGCAGTCAATATGTTTTTACACATTTGTGGTAAAAAAGAAACTCCCACCTGGAATAAATTTCCAGGGAAGAATTCAGTCCTGGTACCAAGAGTGATGGCCTGGCTATTTTCTTCTCCCCTTGCAGTTTCAGCCTGATCTGGGTTTTCTTCTCTTCCCCTCATCTTCTGGGAGGGGGTGCGGATGCTGCCGGGCACGGAGCACTGCTCCAGTTCCCACCGGATCCAGGTCGCTCCGGGATGGGGTATGTGATTCTTCCTGCTTTCATATGATCTGGCCGGTTAGCACGGGCAACAAAGCAGCAGGAGATTGATTTGCAAGCACGTAAGTCTTCTCACAGATGAACTCAACCTCCCTCCTTGTTCGGCATCCCTGCACGCCCCTCCTCGCCGAGGGTCTTCTTGGGGAGGGCGAAGGATTTGGTGGGAGCAGCTCAGGTGTCTTCTCTGTGAATGTACAGCACCGAGCACGCTTTTGGTGCTGTACTTTTCCATCGTTATGAAATGCAACCCATCCACAGTTCTGACTCACACAATGAAAGCCAGCGAGTTGTGACACTGATCAGATTAATTTTGTGTGCTGTGTTTTGAGGAGGCGGGTATTTCATGCTAAATCCTTCCTTCCTAGTGCTGGGTGGAAAGCTGTGGAGGAGATGCAACAGCAATTGATGGTGTTTGCCTGCTGCTGCTGGAGGGGATGGAGTGGGGGAGTGATTTTAGAGATGGATTTGGCAGAGAGGAGTTGCTGTTCTTTGTGCCTGTGGTGATGGAGCTGTAATAACATATTGAACATGGCAACAGCCCTTGCTAAAGCTCCGTGACTTCACGTCCGTGCTTTGTGGAGCCTCATCTCTTAACAACACCCTCAGCATCAATAACAAGAGAGGAGCTGTCGAGCGCCAAAGGGCCTAGTTATAATCGCTTGCTGAAAACCTCCTTTCTTTTTGGACCCAAACCTGCTTTTTAAACATAAAAACTCGTTGGCTGCGTTTTAGGCAGAGAACGTTTGGAGGGCTTTCTGGCTTGCTCCATCACGAAGTGCTCTGCAGCTTCGTGCTGCATGGGGGGGCCAAGGGGCGATGGACACTGGTGTGCGTGAGGAATGCTGACTGCATGCTCAGTGAGCGGAGAGGGGTTGTTTTAGGACAAGCTGACAGGCCCTTGGCTTGTTTTGCTGCTCTCAAAATGTAATTCTAATTCTTGGCACCTTTTTGCAGGAGGATAAGGAGCGAGAGCACAGCAGAGCCTGCTCCCTCTGCCCTTGGAAATGGGCTTTTACCCAGCAGCAGAGCTGGCTCGGGGTGGGAGCAATGTGCTCTGTCCCACCCCCAGTTTGGTGAATCGAAAGCAGAAATTAGTAGGGGAGAAGCAGTGCGGGATGAAATGACCTGAACCACCGCCTCGCAGTCCTGACCTAGATCTAGATCCTCTTTGGTCATCTTAGCACTTTGTCCGAGCATCTTTTGCGTATGCCAGTGTTCAGCCCAGCTTCTGCTCGCCTTCATCCCGGGCCAGGACTAGCGACTCCTTTAATCTGCACCCGGTACCTTTTCCTGCAGGTTGCAGGGGAAGAGCAGAGCAGTGCCCAGCAGCAGAGGAGACAGGCAGGAGATGGGTTGCCCAGCATGCGGCCATCCGCTGCATCCCCAGGGGCTCCTCCTGGGGCTGCAGAGCCCGCAGCACCCTGCTCTGGTGCACGCTGGCAGTGGGTTTCTCCGCTGCCTGCCATGCCGAGCACTTTATCACCTCCTCTACCTGCACAGTAACGCTTCCTAGGATTGCCTTCGAACGCCCTGCTCTGATTGCTGCCCTGATGAGGGACATGGCTGATTTCTCTCCTCCCTGCCCTGTTCCCTGAGGAGCAGTGATGGGTTCTGCCTTCTGATCTCCGCGTTGGATGCCGTTGTTCCCGTGGCTGCTTAAGAAAGAACCATTGCCTAGTGCAAATCAAGCCATCCCATGTGGTTACGCGACCAAACCAAGCGCAGACTTTTATTTCAGGCTGTTTTTCAGGTCTGCGTTATTTTATCTCGTGCCAGGCATCACAGGTATGACGTAGAGCAGATTGCCCCCAGCAGCTAATGTTTCTGCCTCGGCAGCAGGCAGAGGTGCAGATGTAAACACAGGAACATTACCGTCTTTCAAACACTAAAAGCTTCTAAAGAATAGGCAGGTATGTGTATGTAAATACATAGTGTGCATTATATTAATGGCTTTCAATATATTTGGAGAGGGATTTGTAAATACATGCATCCATGAATGTTTCATGTGTATATACTTTTTCACAGGTTTTTAAGTAACTGGAAAGCCTACATTTTTTTTTATATATACACACACACATATATTTGCTGCTTCATATATTTGTAAGCTGTTTTTTCAAAGGCTTCTTCTAGTTGTGCAGTTCAGTGCTCCTGCCTTCAGCAGCCACACGAAGAAAGGCTTACAGTCTCGAGCAAAGCTAAATATTGATTTGAGTCAATCTGGGTGCACTTGGAGACATCACTAGTGTTCATGAATACACCATAATCGCCGATTGGAGTGGGGAAATTTCATCACAAAGGGCCCAAAAGGGAGGTTTATTATTGCTTTCTTCCAAATGCCTGAATTTTATTAGCTTCAGTCATTCTTGGCAGGGCAGTGGAATGGGATTTTATAGTTAGCAAAGGAAAAGTAAACACAGTAATCATTTCACAGCCCTGTGCCTGCCAAACCAAGATGGAAATTCCAGCCTTGGTGGGAAGCTGCTGCTTTGCTAACAGATAATAACAAATTCACTGTAGGCTTATTCTTGCTATGGGAGCTGAGATGTTCGGGGCTTTTTTCTATAACATCCTGGCCTGGAGAGGCAGGGGCGCTTCATGCTTTAATGCAGGAACAGCCTGGGCAAAGATCTGCAGTTTGAGCGACTCCCACAGCCATTCGCTATCAGAAATGGTGCCTCTGCCCTGAGCCTTTGGGAGCTGCTTTATCCTGTGCTCCTGTTGGTATTTGGTCTTCCCTTGGTCAGTCCTGCTCTGATCGCAGAGCTGTGTGATGCTCGAGGAGTCTCACGCTTGAGACGCCGCGATGGTCTCTACACCTTGAGACCACCTCTACCTGCTGAATGGGGGCGGGGAAACATGATGGCAAAAAAAAAATCCAAAACTCTCATGGTAGGTTTGTTTTGCATGTTTTTCTGGGCTTGTTGATGTGGAGGGCTGGGCTGATGGCTCATGTCTAGACCAGCACCCGCCTGCGTTTCCTGCTACTGGGGGACGTTATTTCCTCCCACCTTCCTGCCCCACTGGCTGTGGGGATGGCCGGCACTGCTGGCCCCCCGCCTCCCACTCCCAGGGCTCAGGATGCGGCCTCCTGACGGAAAAGCAGGCGGAGCAGCGAAGGAAATGGCTACTCAAACAAGCGGCGAATGTCGAGGCACCCCCTTCCACGTGTCTGTACAATTATTAGAACAATAAACCATTGAACGCAGCCGGCGGTGGCTGGCTCTGATTGATGGTGCAGCTGATGGTTGCTTTGTACCACCCGTGCTCCCCTGTCAGCACGTATCCTGCGCACGGCAGCGTGCCTTGCTCGGTGCTACACCCGCCTCTGGCAATGCACAGCGACGCCTGCAAGCAGCCGGGGCCATGCCCCGTATCCCCGCCTGTGTCCCCGGGGTGGTGTTGTGGCATCGCTGCTCGTGGGGTGCTTGGGGTCATGGCTGGTGCCTGTGTTTTGTATGCCCGGGGGGCTGCCAGGCGCTGGTGGATGCCTCAGGCAGTGGAGGGGCAGGCGGAGGCGTTGTCCCCGCCGTGTCCCATGCACGTGTTGGGGACAGCGCTTTGAAGGGTGCAGGGCCAGCACCCACTTAAAGGGGAGATGCCAAAATGAAGGGGGAGTTAAACAGGCACGAGTGGTGTGTCAGGGACAGATGAGGCTGCTAAAAGCTTCATTAAAAGCCAAGACAAGCTGTTTGAAGGGAAGGGCTTCCCCACCGCCGCCCCCCCCCCCCCCCAAGCCTGGTCTGTACGTTGGTTAAAAATTTTTCAAAAGCATCAAAGCAGCTGTGAGCCTTGTTTCACGCTTAAACAAGTTTTCCAGTGCAGCCACCTCGAAATGGAAGTCAGATTGGCTTGGATTCCTGATGAAAAAGTTCCTTGTTTTTTTTTTGGTCTCAGCCAGTGAAATTCCCAGGTCAGATTCACCACTGACGCCTACCTGCTTCCAGGCCACTCCGTTCAGATCTCACGTGTGTGTTTGAGTCTCTCCAGACATGCATGCGTGCGTACTGAGATGTTCTGATAGAAGTAAAGAGACTTTGCTGATAAAAATTGAACTTTTGGGGTCTTGCTAGATTTTGGGGGCAGGGGAGGTCTTTGGAGTATTGCTATTAAGTCTGGTTTTCTTGCAGTCTTAGAATTTCTGATTTTTACAGATGAAAGGTGTTTGTCCGGCTTTATATACCTGAGAGCACAGCTAGAATGAACCTATACATTAAGTGACCCTAAAGATGTTAGAGCAGTGAAGTGCGGTTGGCGAGGGGAGCTCCATGGATTGCTGTAGGAGCAGTAACTTCTGGTTTTTCGAGTTGACACAGCTGGAAGAGAAGCTGCTGGGAGTGAAGAGGAACTCTCTGCTGGGACCAGTCAGCCCGTGCCCGATGTGCTGGGAGTCCCCAGGGAAGTTGCTGGTGATCCTGGCTTGGTGCAGTGGCTCTTGCACATAAGAGGAGGTTTGGGTTGGTCCCACAAGGCACCTCCATCACTGCTCAAACTATCTTCAGTCTTGCTTGCATTTCCTTTCTCCATCAGTCCAGCACCTTCTCAGTAGGCAGCTCAACTTCCAGGATTTGGGGGAAGAATGATTTGGGTGATGGTGGGGCAGGGAGGATGGAAGGAGGGAGCGCAAGCAGCCTTTGGGTGTATCTTACTTGTGGTGGTGGTTAAATAGAGCTGTCTTCGTTCATTCCCTTCCCTCCCCTCTAAACCTGATGCCCCTTCAAGCCGGCTTTGGGATGTTCATACCATGTGCCGGTCCTTGACAGATCCCCTCTCAACAGGGCTGCCCGGGTGCTGCCCTGAATGGACCCCCCTTTGGATTCGCATGGCTGAGGAGTCCCTGCTCCCTTCTCTGCCTCCTCCCTCCTCCCTGGCAATAGGAGGAAATTTAAATGTTTCTGAAGAACGATATTTCCATTTCAAAAGCTGTTCGCTCAAGTGTGTCTGGAGTGCGATTTCTCTCCCCCCCACTCCTCTCTGAATGGGAGCTTTAGAAGTCTCATTTCCTCTGCTTGATAACACCAGGCTGAGAAGGGCTTTTGTCTTTTCATTTCCCCTCAATTTTTTATTTTTAAATAAGTGAGGTTTTTTAGAAGCTGCTGTGGTGGATTTTCCCTCCCCCCTGTTTGTCCATGTGCTGGAGGATGCACCTGGTGTCACCCAGTGAAGGAGCTGGAGCTTCCTGGGGTGCAGGGCAGGGCCGGGGGTCCCATTGCCCTTCCCTGGCTGAGCAGGCACCAACCTGGCAGCACCCCTTCTAGCACCCTGCTAAGGCTCATGCAGGCAGAGGAGGAGGTGTGCTGGGCACATCCGAGCCGAGGAGCAAGGCGCTGCACTTCCCGGCCATCCCGAGCAGGGGCTTACATGTCCCAGCACCCATGGACAGCAGTGCGTGTGGGTGGTGCTGAGCCTGGCTCAGGAGCTGGCCCTGTGTTTGCAACACAGGACGCTGCACTATCTTTAATCATGCTGACTTGTTGCCTGCCTTGCTTTTTGGCTGGTGTAGCTATGCTGGTTGGGGTGAAATTGGTTTTGTTTTGTTTTTTTTTTTAATGCAGTCCTTAGCGGAGGGCAGATGCATGTGGATGCAGTTGCCGGCTCCCACCTCTGCAGGACTAACGCGTGCTGATGCGGGCAGCGTCACACTAGGGCGGTGGCATTCCTGCTGGTCACTTGAGTACTGTACTAGTATAAAAATAGGGATGTTTTTCTGCAGAGGCTTTTTTTATAAAAGGCAAACTCTGGCATGCTTTTAGCGTGGCATCTGGGGCCTGAGGGCTTCCTACCTTCTTGAGGACCAGCTGGGTTTTGGCAGGGTCTACTCCAGCATCCTCAAATCAGAGGGAACACACCTGCTGGGATTAACATGGACCTTAATGCTACATCCCTGCCTGGCTGTGTGCTGGAAAGACTTGGACCTTGCTTTATTGCACATGGCAGTGAAAGAGGATGGGTGGTGTTGCAAAAAAATAGACAAAATAAATAAAATGGTGGGAGGCTAAAACTTTCAAAGGCATGGAGCAAGTGTTTTGTTCCCCTGAGGTTTGTCGGGTTGGGTGACAGGGTGCTTCCCGGGCTGCTGGAGGAGGTTTGGGGGTTGTGCACTGACTGCCTGCACCCCCAGGCAGGGGACCCTCCTACCTAAAGAAACTCCCTGAGGAGCAGGCGTGGGGAGAAAGGCGCAAGGGGAGGGTGACAGTTATGTGGGAAAACGTATCACCACGTCCCATGATTCCGTGGAAGCCCGTGGCAATTATTCAGAGGTTCCTGTGAAAGCTGCCTGAAGTCAGCCGGTTCCAGGGAAGGTGGGGATGGTGTGAGCCCCAGTGAGCAGCTGCTGTGTGGGGGTGCGCGGTGGCCAGCTCTGCCATGAGCTCCCCCATTACCTTTAAATCTGGTTCTGCAAAGCTGGGAGGTGCTAGCCCTGCCGCCCTGGCTGAGTGCCAAATTGGGCAATTAAAAATTTGCTTCCCTGCCTTCGCACTTAATGTAATCGGAGGCGTTTTTCACAGTTTGCTCCTTTTTAAGAGACATCAAACAAGTGCTCGCCTGCCTCGTATTTTGTTTGCATGTCTCCCGAGCGTTTTGGTGAGCTCGGGGCAGCCCCCTCCTTTTGGCCTCCATAAACCCAAGGGATGTCTTAGTCACTTGGGTTGCGGTTTTGAATATCCTGGTGCAGGATTTTGACATGCTCTTAAGCCGATGGGTTATGTGCCTGGTGCCTTTCTAATGCAACCTTTGCTTCCCAGCGCTGTAATTTCGTGGTTGTTTTCCATCGCTGCAAGCCAGCGCTGTTCCCCAAAGAAGCGGTTTTGCTCCTCAAGCCGAGGCACCCATGCTTTTCCTCCTGGCTGCGGCCATAGGGTGAGCTGGGTCCCTGCGGGGGGGCAGGAGGAGGCTGGGGGCAGGAGGTGCCTGGCAGGCGCTGCCGCCGCCATCCTGTGCCTCTGGGCTCTGCAAGGGCCGGCGGAGGGAGTGAGGGGCTCCTGTGCCTGCTTGGCTTCCAGGTTAGCAGCAGCCCTGCTTGTTTCAGCAGATGGGGTTGGGTTTGTGAAGGGGAGATGGGGATTTGGGGCTGAGGTGGTGCGTTACAGGGACAATGATGTTCTCAGCAGCGCGTCGTTGGGTGCAATGTCAGCACAGGTGAAATGATGCTCTGGGTGGCTGCTGGGTGGACCAATTATTTAAATAACACTGAAGTTGCAAACAGGGGAGCAGCAGAGCTTGCTGCTCTTCAGGTTTCCCTGACAACCTTCATTTGTCCTCCCTTATTTGCTGAAAGCATCAGGATGCTTTGCTTTACACAACCCTCCCTTCCGTGCCCAGGACAGCCTCCACCTCGTGCCAAGCGGGTTGCTGGCTGTTCTGCTTCATCCTTATCGTTTGGTGGGTGGTCTCAGGCTGTACCTGCTGTCCAAACCATGACTCCTGCAGTTATTCACAACTCTTTTAGGGCACTTGTTGCTGTTGGCCCCGACCATTCCACACGTGCCAGTAAGGTCTTTCCAGCTCAGCCCTTTCCTTTCCTTTGCAGGAATATGGGCAGAGTGCGGTACCTGACCTGGAGCTCCCCAGGACCCCACTCTACTCGCTCGGTTCAAAGTAATTTCCCCTAGGCAAGCACCAAAATAAGATTTTTATTAATGTTTTTTTTTTTTACTTGGACACTTTTTCAGAGTTAACAAAAGGCAAATCGCTGGCATAGAGCAGTCTTGCCAGATGTATCAACTGTGCCAAAGATGCTCAAAGAAAAGGTTCCCAGAATCTTTCTGAATGTTGCAAAAAGGCATATTTTCCTGTAAACTTGTTCTTGGAAGCAGCAGAGTTGTTTTGGCTGAAATTTACTATTTGGGGCGGGGGGGGGGAAGCCTAAAAATGCCTGAAGCAAATATTCAGCATGAAAAATTTCAGTTGAGACAGTTAATGTTTTAACAAACTTAGGGTCAACTGAAAATCCAGCGGTGCGGAATAGGCAATGTTGGGCAATTCTTAATGAGAGGTGGAGCGATGAGCGCCTCTTTGTAATGAGTGGATGAGTAGGTGAGAATTCATCCCTCCTGCAAAGTCAGTAGGGAAGGGATGTGTTCAATGCAATTATTATCCACTAATGGGGAAACGCGAGAAGGTAATGAAAGGCACAACATCCATTTGCCGGTATAATGCCTTAGGCTTCAGTGGGAGTTTGCCTGAGTAAGGTTTTCCAGATCTGACCCGTTATTCTAGGCTACCTCTGAGTCCATAAGCTGCGTTTGCTGCCGCTTCTGTAATATCCTGCGATCTTGAGGTCCAGAGGCAGCATCTGTTACGGATAACACTGCGGAACGGCTTTTTTGAGCACAAGCAAGTTTTGCAAGACCAGATACTAGGCTTTGGTTAGTGCATTTAACTGTAACGCTTGCTGGCGAGGTTTTACCACCCTCGTAAATCTGCTGGTGGGGATGGGGAGGGAGGGTCAGCATTTGGTACTGGTTTTGCAATTAAATTGCTTCAAGCTGTTGAAACATTGGGGAAGTTTTTTGACCTACTTTTGTGCAAGCTTAGAAATTGTTGGGATGTTTTCTGCCCTGGCTGCGTGGAATTCAGCTGGATTACAGGGGAAAGGAATTTCGCAGACCTTCTCATAAAGTCACAGATTTATTTAAAAAAAAAAAAAAAATTAAATCAGCTTTGTCTTCAGACAGCTCCTTGGTCTCCAGCTTCATGAATTCCCATGAGAGCACGTACTGGGCTGCATCCAGTGAAAGCGATCCCTGTTTTGCTCATCCCCCCTGCCTGCATGTGCCATGGAGTGTAGGGATGGAGGAAGGAGGTGGGTGATACCTTGATCCCACACGTGGCATCCCTTGTGCGCACTGGCTAGCCTTGCATGGGAATGCCCATGCGCTCATTGCAGGTGAACAGCACCATAGGTGCTCCCCGGAATCACGCTGCGTGCACCAACATGCACGTCTGCATCCCGCTTCGGCAGCCCTTCAGGAGGCTGCGGGGACACAGCCCAGCCAAGAGCCAGCTGTATTTAAGAATTAAAACCCCGTTTAAAGGGTTGGCCTGCTGAAAGAGCCATTAGCGCAGCAGATGGTCACAAACAAAAGAATTGCAATAACTCGATGTACTTTTCACTGCTCAGGCTCTCTGACTTTGTACTTGCCCGTCTCCCTGGGGAAATGAGACATTACTTTTCAGCCCCTTTGACTTCCCCCCGCCCCCGTCAGTGCTCTCATCTTGGGGCTGCTGATATGCCAGAATGTGTTGGACACTTTTCCAATTAAAAAAAAATAATAATTCCTTTGGTCTTTTTTTGGCCCAATTAAGACTTTTATATGCCTGTTTTTGCCTTAAAACTTGATGGATGGAGGTGTGAGGTGTTGGCCCTCCTGCTTGGTTTTTGTCCCAGGGTTTGTGGGAAAGCCCCAGGGCTCTGTGTCCGATGGGGCGTGCGATGCTGCTCGGCTGTGGGTTCCTGGACGGGGAGGCCAAGCCTCTGCTGTGTAGCACAGTCTCACGTGGATGGGTTTTGGGGAGTGTTATTAGTTGGTGGAGTTCAGCAGTGTTCACTGGCTCTGTGCTGCCGTGAGGGGTTTGGGTGATAGAGGCATCCTTGCAGGCAGGCCACCCTGCCTGTGTCTGTCTTATCACAAGTCCACCCTTTGTTCATGGGAGGTTTTTAGGGAGGAATTAATTTGAGCACAATTTGAGCAGCCCCGGCCCATTGCTTTGGCAATCTCCTACAGCCTGCAAGGACGCGAGATGTGTGAGTGGGCAGGAATTGGAGATAACACCTCTTAATCCCTCCCAGTGCTGCAGCAGAAAACGCTGCTGCCAGCCCATAATTAGAAAGCGAACAGAGCGTGGAAGAGGTGACGTTGGCATCCCCAAATCTCTGTCCTGGGCTTGGGGGAACATTGCTAATGATCTGGTTTAGAAAGGCAGGGAGAGACCAGGACTTACCGAAGACGATATATAGGGCGAACGCCGTGGTGCTGTGCTGGGATCCTGAGGTCGTCCCAAGCAAGCGGCTCTGACTGGGGCGTGGAGGCTTTGAAGCTCCACCAGCGTAGTCTTGAAGAGGCAGCTGGTATGGTCAGGGGATCATTTTGCAGCAAGAGTTACACACGGATGGAGCTCTGCTGGCTCCTGAGGGTGGGAAGCAGCTGAGAAAAATTACCCTCCACAGAGTCTGGGCTGACCGTGGCACGGGCGCCCTTCTCCATCCCACCGACTCCCGCGAGCTCCCTGGGAGCATTGCGGGGTGGGTCGGTAATGCAAAATGAGGATGAGGCAATGGTCTGGTGCAGGTTCCAGTATGTCCTGGGACCGGGGTCGGAGTTCCCACTGTCTCTTGTGGACCCAGCTTCCAGCATGTCTAAAGGGCAGGGACGTCAAATCTACCTGGAGGCTTACTTGCCCTTCAAGGCATTGACAGGCAGTTGGCTGATCCTTTTCCTTCCTCTCTTTGTCCCATGTCTTTTAAGCCATGGCCTAATAGCTTGTAGCAGGCTTGCTCCATTAACATTATCTATGTTAGGAATAAAAGCGTGTAGAAGAAACCCACCCCCGAAGCCAGCCTTGCTCTTTGATAGACTCCTCGGTGATAATTGTTTTCCTCAGTGCCAGCATCCCTTCTTGCTGTGGGAAGGTTTATGCAGCCTCTGCCCCCCGCTCGCCCACCCCTGTTATCATACAAATCACATAATAATAAGGCCAGGGATAAACAGGACCTACAGTAGCTGTTAGCCGTGTATAGAAACAAATCACATGGAAACAGTATAATTACTGAGAAAATATCAACTTGAGTAATGCCGTAATTGTTTTCTTCCCTCCAGCAGATTTATTCCAGCTCTCCCAGCTCATGCTGGTTTCAAAGTCTGTGACTTCACTTTAATAAGAAGAATTTCACGTTTCACACTGCACTGGTTCAGAGCCTGGGTATGATGCTATCTGAAGCAGAGGAATATATTTTGAGCGGCTTCTCGAGAGCGCTAGGAAAAAGAGCACTAGTTGAAATATCTCTATCCATTAGCGTCCACCCCACGCTCTGGCTTGGACTCTGGTCCTTGCAAACCTCTTTTCAAACCATTTTTGTGATTTAGAAGAAGGGCCTTTTTGTGCCTTGCATAAATCCAGGAGCTCTGCTTTTGGACTTCACCATTGCATGGGCAAGATTTTTTTTTTTTTTTTGTTTTGCCTTCAGTTTTGGTTTTTCCTTACTCTTGCTGCTTGTCATTTCCTTTATTTAGAGAGGTGCTTGTGAAATGACAGTGACCAGTTATTTGAGGTCCAAGGACACTGCCTCTCTCTATTGCTATAATCATCTCCTAATACTAGATGATGATGGCTTTTGTGCTGTGACTTGCTGCTGTTCCCCTTACTCAGCTTTGCTGCTATTTTACTTCAGATTCTGCAAGGTAAAAAGATAAAAATGTATCAGAAACTGGGCTTCCAGAGGGTTTTGTGCCAAGCAGGAGTTTAAAGATGCCCTGTCTTGCATATTGGCAGACCCAAGATAGTATCTTTTGTTTCACGGCACAGAGAGAAGTCTTTTTCTCCTGCATTTTTGGCAGATAGCTTGCTTTCCTTTAGGAAAACCTACCCACCTACAAGCCACTGCCACTTCCCTTTCCCATGCCTTAATCTGGACGAGATTTTATGAACACCTAATTTATCTTTTGCTTCCTGTGGTTGTCCTACTCCTTTTGCTTGAAAAAAACCCCACAAACCCAAACCCACCAAAAAACCCAAACCAACCCAAAAAAGAACGAGTTGTGGAGAACACAAAGCCTGCTGCAGCAGACTGACCGGTTTTGGTGTCTAATGCTGGGGAAGTAAAACAAGACAGGAACTGTGCTTTGGGATTTTCCAGAAACCTTTGATGTTCTTCTAGTTTCTCTTCTGAACAGCTGCAGGAAACAACCCGCTTAGCTTTCCGGGGCGTCTGTGCTCTTAGAGCTGGATGAGCGCCCCATGGGACAGGGAGGAAGGGGCTCAGATTGCTCCTCTGCTTTCTGTCCCTTGATGGCAGCAGTGGGAAGGGCGTTGATGCCTTCAGGCTGCACCCAGCAGTGGTTCCTCCCTGGTTGGCTTGATGTCTCCTTCAGCAAGAACAGGGTTTAGCAGGGGAGAGGAGGAGGAAGGCACCAGTGAAGGGTGCTGGTGTCCTGGGACATGACCACTTTGTTGGGAAATGTCCTCTTTTACCTCCCCTTGTTCCAGCTTTGTTGTGGATGATGTTGCCCATCCCTTACGGAGGGGAATAGGGCAGAGCTCCTCTCAGCACAGCCCCACCAGGCAGGCACTGCCTTCAAAGCCAGGTCCCCTGCGGCTGTGCCGGGCTGTGGGTGCAGCCTCCCCAGGAGGGACCTCACCATGCTTCATCCCCACCAGCAGCAGGGTGGAGGCCGCCCTGCATGGTTCTGCTTCCCCATAAGCAGATGCTATGGAGATGCTGAGCAGTGGAGATGCCAAGGTGGCATCTGTGCACTTGCCACGTTTGGCATGAGCTGCAACATGGCCGGCGAACAACCCAGGGCCATCATCCATGCTCGTCGGAGGAGCACAGAGGGGTCCATGCCATCTCAGCGCCACTGTGCTCCATCATCTCGCCCTTGCCCCCGCAGGAGGGGCAGCCCGGGAAGAGGGTCAGTGGGTAGCCCTGGCTGCTTGCCTGCGGCCGTGAGTCAGCATGGTGGGGAGGACGCTCAGCACCAGTTGGTGCAGAACAATGTTGGCTTTGTATGCGGGTGCAGGGCTACTGTAATGAAGGTAGCAAAGTTGTGTGAACTTCTTTGCTTGTTCGTCTCCCCTCCCCAGCAGCTGCAGCGTGCTGGCTGCCCAGCCTGGCAGTGGTTTACAGTTACAAACCAAGCCACAGCTCCTCTTCTTGCCCCCTCCAGGAAAAGAAATCCATCCACTCTCTAAGCAAATGAATAGATAAACTTTTAATTAAAGTGCTGGGGACCTACCAGAGAGGAGCATCCCAGGTCAGGGTAGGCTGTTGGTGTGCTGTGATCCCCGTCTGCATGGCTGATGGCTATTAAACAGCTACTTCATCCCAGGTATGTTCATCAGTGGGGGTTGTCCTCATCCAGGCATGCAACTTGTGTTCGCAGGAGATGGGCTCCTTCATTTGGAGGTGAAGGAGGTGTGCAGGTGAGGCGTTGTGGCTCCAAGATGCTCCTGGGATACCAGCTTGCTGGACTCGGCAAAGTCATCGTGTTACTGGAGGAGTTGCTGAGTGGTTTGATGTGTTTTCCCTCTGCCCCCAGCCCATGGTCATTATTGCTGCTCCCTGTGACCGCCATGGAGGTTCTGCTGATATGTCTAGTCTCTGATTTGAAGGGTCTTGTTGAGATGAGTGCTTCTTTACCTGGAATTAAAAAAGCTAGTTTTCATCAGTTCAGTTTATTTTTATCTCAGCTGACCTTGCCTATCCCCCTTCTTTCCATTTCTGGATGCATGCATTTGACATCCGATGCACGGAGCTCCCCCTAGAATTTAAGAAAAGATGGAGGAGGATCTCCATGAAGGAGCTGAGGGTCCTCTCTCCTCCTGGAGGCTGCCCTCATAGCCCCTTCTTGTTTGGCATGGTTAATGCTGCTCTTCTCTCCAGCATGGCCGTGGCTGAGTCAGAGGAGGACACGTCTGGGGTTACCTCATTTTTGGGGACAAGACGTAGCCTTGAGCTGGCTGCTGAGATGTGAAGTGACGGTTCTGCTGGGAGCTCCTGAATATGGATGGGTTTATTGATCCTGTAGTAATGTGGGTAGAACTGAAGGTGGTGGGAGCCTCTGAGGCTCTGGCAGGAGGAAGAGCTGCTGTAGAGTCTGCAGGAGACTAACCTGGTGCTCTCTGGAGGTTGCGGAGCCCTGAGGTGATGTGATCCGGCAGCTGGTACTGCTTAGTCTAGCAGGTTTTTTGAGGGGGGTGTGTGTCTCAGAGGGATGAGAATGGTCCAGGGAGCTGGGCAGCTGGCATGGGAGAGTGAGAGGAGGATCCAAAGTCTCCTGGGAAGGAGCTGACCTGGTTGTTTTGTGCTCCCCAGGATCGTGGCCTGCCTGGCAAACTGGAGCCTGTGTCGCCTGTGAGCCCTGCTCACCCCGACGCCGAGCTGGACCTGCTGCCGGCCCGGCTGTCAAAGGAGGAGCTCATTCAGAACATGGACCGTGTGGACCGCGAGATCACCATGGTGGAGCAGCAGATCTCCAAGCTGAAGAAGAAGCAGGTAAGAGGCTGTGGTCCAGAGGGGAGCGCGCGTCCTCGCTCTTGCATGCTACCTTACTCCCCGTCCTTGCCCATGCATATCCACAGAGGGGAAGTGGCAGTGCCAGTGCCACCAAGATGGTCTGTGTGCATGCTCCCTGTCTGGACATGGGGCAGATGCTGTTGTGCCAGCTGGTAGTTACAAGACTAGGGAGCTTTGGAAACCCGGCTTGTGGGCTCTTCTGCATGTCAGATTACCTTAAAGGGGGAGGAAAAATCTGTCCTTGGTGACTTGCCCGTGGTCATGCAAGCAGTCAGTGGCAGAGCTGGAAATGCAGCCTGGGTTGCCTGACTTGTCCACATAGCCCAGCATCAGCACAATGTCTCATCTTTTTCCTTTCCAGCAATTATTTCTTCCCAGTGCTGTGCTACCACTGTTGTAGTACTGGACTGCTGAAAACATTGCTGCGCTGTCCTAATGGCCCTTCCTGTGCATCCAGCCCCCTTCTCCAGGGCTTTGCAGCTCTGCAGCTGTGAGTAGCGTCTGGTCCAACTCTGGTCAGGGCTGTACCTGAGCCAGGGATTTGAATCTGATCTTCTCGGTTAGTGCTTTACCCCTGCACAAGAGCACTCCTCAGCAGAAGGATTGCCCGCTCGACGTTGCCGTGTATACAATTACCATAAACTCATTAAGAGATTATTATGACAAAACCTTGGGGGACGTCTGTGAAAAAAACCCACAGACTTAAAGGCTTTCACTTCTAAAGCAAATCACTTCTCTCTGCCTCTCTCTTACCGGTTGTTTTATTTCCGTTGCTTGGGGCCAGTTTCTAAATGTCCTGACGGCTGCTAATCCCAAACTGCCTGAGAGGAGTGACCTCTCTTGAGGGGTGCAGAGCAGGAATTTGAGAATGGAGCAAAATCTCTACTTGGGCTGTCAGATGGGGCCAGTGCTCCTCAAGGATGAGCGTGCAGTTGACCTTCCTCCCCATCAGTTCTGTATTTTCCCATATCAGAAACTATCTCTTTCCTGCAAGACAAAGCAGGTTGTTTTGGTTTTGTTTTCAAACGATATGGTTTAATTAATGTGAAGGACTTTTTTTTTTATTATTTTTTGGTGTTGCTTTTTATCTGCAGAGCTATGGGGGTGCTTGGGGAGAGGGAGCCAAGAAGGGACAGAGGCAGCTGTGCTGGGAGTGCGAGGAAGCAGCCTTGTGTGCTGGCTCGCAGGGGCCAAAGGAACATCTGGAGCAATGGAAACCACAGAGGTTCCTCTTGTTGGGTTCGGTGGGAGCTGAGTGAAGCCAGCCCTTCCCCTCTCCCTCCTTAGGAAGCTCAGAGAAAATGTTGGTGTCTTCTCACACCTGGCAGTCTGGCTGCTGGTCTGTGTTTTTAACTCACGTTTGAAGGAGATGCAAAACGTGGTCATTTCACACTCTGGAGAGGGGCTTCTAGAGCGGGATGCGTGCCTGGCACAGCGGTGACGGTCCGGCTCACGGCAGCCGGGAGGGCTGACAACTCTGCCGATCCACTGCCTGACTTTTTTCAGAAGTGCTGAGGAGCTGCTGTTGAAGCTGACGGGAGCAGCATATGCTCCTGGCCATTAAAATCAAGCTGTCCTTCCATGAGGAAATGGGTTTTTTATTGTTGGCTGCTTGGTTGCTTTATTTCTTCCCTCTGAATGAATTTTATGATTCTTCCCACAAAAATGCTCTGCTGAGTAGTGGGGAAGAAGGTGAAAGTGGCTTTTGGCAGTGAAAGCATCCCCCCCCCCCCCCCCCCCCCCCCTTTTTTTTTTTATTTTACTTTTGGCACATGGTGGCAAAGTCATTTGGTATCACATCCCACGCCCCCAGCATGGCCTCCTTTCCCCTCCCAGAGGATCCTTCTCCAGCTTGGTCCTCTGGCAGGGCTGGCACATCTGGGAGGAAGCGTTTTTGGGGTGTGGGGGGGTGTCCTGTCTGAGATGCTGCGAGAGCATTTTGTCCATCTGTGCATCTGAGCTGTCAGCACAGGAGAAAGATGAGCGAGGGAAAGCGATCAGCCTGAAGCGGATACAGCTCCTGCAGTTGCGGGCGGCAGAGCAGGGGAGGAATTGTACACAGCGAGAATATCCTAATGCTTTTCCCCTCTGTCTTTGGGAGGCCTTCTCAGGGTAATTAAATACATTTGTATGGAAAGGCTGTGCAAAAAAAAAAATCCCAACCAACCCCAGTCCACCATCTCTCTTTTTTTGGTTGTTTCAGAAAAGGCAAGGAAGGCTCTGCTTGGACTTTGCAAGAAGCAAACGCCTTCAGCGAGCTGAGAAACCTTCCCCAAACCCCGTGCACCCCTGGCAGAAGGCCACCTCCATCAGCCGTCCCCCGCTCATTCATGCACCATATGCGCTTAAATCTCTGGCTGAGTCCTCTCTCTCCCTCTTCCTGACAGGGAAGGATAATCCTTATGCATTTATTCCTGGCAGCGGTACCAGGGATCTGAAGGAGAAATAAACTGCTGGGCTGTTCTCTGCAGTGGTGCCTGAGCCTCCCTGGGCGCCGAGCTCGGTGAAGGGCTCTCTGGGAGTACAACACTCCCACCTGGTGATGGAGGTGCAGCTGGCCGGGTGGAAGAGCTCCAGGGTTTCCCCTTCCATCGATCTCCTGGCTGAGTTTCCTCTCTTCTCCCCCTGGCTCTTTGAAAGTAATTTTCAGAGATGCCCTGTGGCTGGAAGCCCTCTCCTCTCCCCTGGGCAGGTGAAGCATCGTGGTACCCAGGTGATGGCTGCCTAACATGCGTGTGTAACAACCTTGGCTTCATCAGGCAGGTCCCTTCACCACAGGGGCTGGTATGTGCAGGGATGGGGTCTTCCTGAAATGTCACCCACCTTCCTGCCAGCGCTGCAGGCTCCGATGGCCCCTCCGCAGCATGTAGTCCAGCCAAAGGGACTCTTACTTGGAGAGGGCACCTCTTCCCCTTGGAAATGGGTTGGCCTGTGGATGCTGCTGGAGCCAGGGCTATGGCTAACGATGGCATTTTGCATCCCTTCAACATCGCTGCACTGGCTTTCATTTGGGGAGAGGAGGGGGCTTTCAGGCAGCTGCTGCTGGGAGGGGGGAGGGAGAGAGTGTAGAGCCGTCAAGACTCATCTCTCATCCCGCTTCTCTCCCTGCAAAGGTCATAGTCCCAGCCTAGCTTTTGTGGCAGACCTTTAAGAAATCCATTTTGTCCGTGTCTGGGAACCCTGACCTATTTTGCTTTGCCATTTCCCACCGCTCCCAGGGGTAGCTGTCGTGGGCTGAACCTGCTGTGGTCAGGTGTGCTGCCTGCAGACCCTGCCCGCATCCTTACCTCTGCCATCTGGCCCTTTAATAACTGCACGGTGTTATGCCACAGAGAGTTTAATTCTCTACTATATTTCAGCTATAATTAGATTTGTATTTTTCTTTTAACGAGCTGCTTTTAATGAGCCTCCACTTACTGCAAACTTTCATTTCCTGATACGCCATCAAATCCTCTTGTCTGAAATCACTTACAACACACCCGACAGCTTTGCAGAAATTTTGTGGGTTTCCAGAACAACGTAGCCAACTTTCTGACAGTTTTTTATTTTTTTACCCAAATATTTTCCCCAAGAGAAGCAGGGGATCTGACGGATCCCTTTTGTGGCTCACTCTGCAGAGTTTTGGAGTTTATCACGTGGGAGTGAGGGTGTGCGATGGGGTGCCTTGGCTGATCTGAGGACACCGAGCAAGAGCAGGCAGGTGCCTGGAAGCGCTGCTTCCGTGCCGGGGCTGATGCTGAGAACTGCTTTGCAGCCTGTGGTTTCAGCCGTGGCTTCTCAAAGAGCTCTTGTCCGCTTTGCAAGGCACTGTGATTTGGGCTGCCTGAGGAACAGCCGTGGTTGAGAAGAGAAGGGAGCTTTCGGGCTGTCGCATGCGTGGTTGGAGCCTTCGGCCTGGGCCGTGGCGGCGTGGCTCTTTGCGGGTAGGAAGGGATGGATCCCCATCGTGCTGGGGAAGGTCCATCCCCTTCCCAGGTGCAGATGATCCACACTGGCCGTTTCCTGGCCGCCCTCATGCTTGGCTGGAGTAACCGCTAGGTTAAGACCCTGACATGGGCGCACTGATGCCAACGTGCGGAGCCCAGAGCCTGCTCCCCAGCCGGGACAGTGCTCGGCCATCTGGCTGGCAATGGTGGCTTTTTTTTGGCTATATCCCAGTATTCCTTGTGCTGCTGCTTTTCCCTCTATGGGAAAAGATGGCCAGCTGTGGGGAGGCGGAGCATGAGTGGAGTCCACAGCACAGAGTTGCTTCATCTGTTGAAACTCACACCCCTTAAATTAAATGTGTTATCTCAGACTGGCCGTTAGGTGCTTAGGTGTTCTCTTGGACTGCATCCTGTGGCCCAAGCATTGCTAAAGGTACCATCAGTGGAAGTGGAGAAGATCTGAAGGAGGAATTAGGTGCCTGCCCTCTTCTCGGGCCACCAGACCGCTGTCTGTGGGAGGACGGTGGTGTGCTCGCCTCTGGTGCAAGCCAATTCCTCTCGGTCCCAGGTGCATTTTCGTCCTAGTATGAGACTCACTTCATTTCCTCCTTGCTTCAACAGGGGATGCTTTAGCTGCAGGAAGAAAAAATACAAAGATTTGGAGATTCAGAGCTGAGCAGTGAAAAAATCATAGGCCTTTTTTGACAACCGCTCCCTCTCCCGTGCCTGTGCTGCCCCGCAGCTGCCGTGCATGGCGTGCGCTCTCCCTCCTCGCAGGGAGCTGGTGGCCCCAGGAGGAGCCTGGAAGAATCTGTTATTTCCTCTTTTGGCTGAGCAGTTCCTCAAACTTACTGGCAGGGCTCAGATGTCTCCTCCTGCCTCCCACGCATCAGGAGAGCCGGAGGCGCAGGCCGTATGTCAGCTATACCTGCTGGCCGCGGTGATATTCAAAAGTGCTTTCTTGGATCTGCTACTTTCTAATTAAAGTTTGCCATGGCCTGAACAGCTCGCAGATGGGTTGGAACGCATTAAAAGATTAGTGATCTCTAAAAGTGCCTATGTGGACGTGCTCCCTTCTGCTTTCCATCTCCCAAGGGGGTGGTTGGCATTCAAGCCAGCTTTGGGGCTGGGTGCATTGTCACTGCATGTGTGGTGGGGACATGGTGAACGTGCTCGTTGAGCAGCTCGTGTGCTCCTGGATGTTTCTGTTGTGAGTGGGAGCGAAGCTTGGGCTGAGACACACACCTTGGGCTGCAGTGTCCCAGCATGGGCAGACACCTGGAGGGGATGGCGTGGTATATTTTTTCAAGCAGCTGCTGCAGCTCGAAGCCTAGATACCATGAAACATGGAGCTGTGGCAATGCAGTAAAGACAGTAAGAAAGCAGAAGAGCCAACACAATGAGCATTTCAGCACTGTTGTCTCTGAGGGCAAGTCAGCTGGTTGGTGGCTGCCCACCTCTACTGGGCTTTCTCTAGTTGGAGCCTGGACTTATGTGGTGGTTTTGGCTCAGGACAGCTTGTCCTGTGTGAAGGGAGGAGAGGAATGAGTCTCAAAGCCACCTTCCCAGGAGAGCATGGTGGCTGGCAGCTAGAAAGCAGCTCATGCTGTGCTGGTGCCCTCAGCAGCTCGTCCTGTGCCTGCCGGGACAGCCGGAGCCACGTGGCGTGTTCATTTGCAACCAGAGTGCTTGGGCTCTCTAGGAAAGTCCAGCAGAGGGTATCTTGGTGGCGCATGTCTGAGCACCATGCAGCCCTCAGCAGGGAGTCCTGTAGCTGTTTTTTGCCCTCTTGAGCACTTTCCATCTCTCACCTGGGCCGGGAGGACTGCACATGTGCCGTTGGGCCGACTCTGACTGGAGATGGTCAGGGTTGGCAGTGTTACTGCCTGCTCTGCCGTGCTTACTGGCTCATCTGGCTGCACAGTGCAGGGATGGCCGGTGCACAAGTCATTTTGAGAACGGTCATCCCGAGGCATCTCCTCCAACCACAGCATCGCAAGATAAAGCCGAAGGTGGAGAGCAGCCTTGCTGCTCGCCCCTCGCTCCTCCACCGCTTCCTGCAGCACGGCTCCAGGGGCAGGTAGCAGCAGGGAGCTGGGCTGAAGCTGCGGTTCCCTTTAAGGGTTTCCAGTAAAATCATTATTTCTAGCCTCAAGCCCTCGCCAGGAGGCTCGTTCGAGGCAGGTCCTCATCCTCCATGCCTCAAAAGCACCGACCGGGGCCGGGTGCCTGGGGCAGGACAGGGCTGTGCTTGCGTGGCAGGGGATGTTACGCAGGTCTCCTCCCTCTCCCCGTCCCTCCGCGGCCTGAGCCTGCCCCTGTCTCGCAGGAAGCCTTCTGCCGTGGCGGTTTCTGCCTGGGTCGCGGCACTGCAGAGTCTGGTGTGGACGGGGACGGCTGCGTTTCTCGCTGTGACTCACCCTCCTCCTCCCCCCTCTCCTTCCACAGCAACAGTTGGAGGAAGAAGCAGCCAAACCACCAGAGCCTGAAAAACCCATCTCCCCCCCTCCTATCGAGTCCAAACATCGCAGCTTGGTGCAGATCATCTACGACGAGAACAGGGTGAGTCTGGAAATGATGGAAGTACAAACGTGCGATCGTGCCTTGTCACCCTGGCCGGGGATGGGGTGGTTGGTAAGGGGTAGGTGGGGGATTCTCACCCGTGAGGTGGAGGCCCTGGGGGGTGGATAGATGGAGCCCAGTCAGGGACAGTGATGACAGAGTGCTGAGCTGTGAGGAGCTCGCTCTGCCGTGTGGATTGAGCACAAATGTCTTCTGAAGAACCTGCTGGGGGGTGTGTGTGTGTGTGTGGTTCCTGCGATCAGCTTTGGATTTGAAGCATTCAGGAGATGCTTCAGAGCCCTATCTGTTAAATAGCTTGTTTCATCCTCTCCCCTGGGAATGAATCTGGTTAAAAGCTGCCTCAAAGAATGGGCTTGGCATGGTGGGGTGGGCTGCATGGATGGAAGGGGATGTCTGCGATGCTCCAATACTGGCAGTCCAGCTACAAGCTCCCCAGGCTGCCCTGAGCCCCGCCGGCTGGAGCAGAAAGGACGTGGATGCAACCATGGCTGGATTTGTAGGTATTTGACGCCGTAGATAGCATTAGCAAAGGTCAGGCTGGCATTCCTGGCTTTGGATCTCTGCCTTGACCGCTCATTTGTTGCACTCAGCCATTGCCGGTAATAGCAGCCTGAGGAGACACAAATTGTGCTGTGTGCTTCAGAGCGATGCGAGGAAATTGGGCCCTTTGGTAGATAATCAAGCATATTCATTTTCATTTAGGTGTTGGATAAAAAGGATGATTTTGCATAAAAGGAAAACTACCAGTCGCTAATTATTTTGAATTGCGAGGCCTGCGATTTCACTGGGAGCTGCAGAAATCCAGGTGCCCGACTCCTAAAAAGAAAAAAAAAAAAAATCACATACCCTGCGCTCCCAGGCAGTGCAATTTTCCTGGTTTTCCTTTTTCCATCTGCTTCTCTCCCTGAGCAGTAGGAAACCCAGTGCTGGCACGGTGTGTTGTGAGAGTGGGTGAAGACTGAGGTCGATGTGTTTGAAGCGTGAGCAAGCACTGGCTGGTGATAGCTTCTCCCCGTGGCACCACCAAGTGCTCTCCAGAGGTCTTGGGCTAGATGGCTTGTGCCTCCCTGTGCAAGGGGTTAGGTTCAAAAAAAGGAGGTCTCAAACATTTTTATTCCTATTCCCTTGAGCCCTGTCCTGCTTGGACACTCGTGTACCTGGACCACATTACAAGGGGAAGAAATGGGTGATGGTGCTGAGGCAGGAAGGAAAGGCAGTCTTCAGCCGTTGCATCCCAAATGGGCTGCGTCATAGCAGTCCCCATTCACTGGACCTGGCTCAGGGCTGAGTGTCCTGCCAGACCCTGGTCGTGCTTTGTCATCTCTTGTCTCTGCTCACATCCACGGCAGAGTCACCCTTTCCCTCCAGTCTCCCTGAGTCTCCCATCACCTCCTCCAAAGCAGACACTGTCTGTTCTCCAAGCCTCTGCCATGGCTCAGGGCAATCCCTTAGGGTTGCTGCCCTGTCCCATGGGTGGTGGCAAACAGCACAGAGAGCAAGCATGGATTTCTACATTTCTTCATGAAACTGTGTGGCCGTGATACCTGGGATGCTGTCACATGCAGTGCTCAGAGCTGGTGGCATCCATTTGTCAGTGTGCCCGGCTTTATTCCAGGTTACGCTGATCCTTGAAGCCAGGCTGCCACCAGGAATGATTTGCTGTTAACCTTCGTGATAGGGTGCGCTTGTTCCAGGTGGGTGCTCAGCAAGCGAAGGTCATGTCTGGCACCAAATGTCTGCATAATTTCAAATCTGGCTCTGTGTTTGTGTCTGCCTGATCCCTGGGATGGGTAAATGATGATTCTTTCTCTGTTCTTGCAAAGTCCCCTTGCAAGTAGCGTGTAAGCAAGCCTGTCTGTGGGTAGGAGACTCAAACCAAGCAGCCCTTCTCTTTTGCTTGATAGAAACCATAGCAGGCTGGAGGGAAGTTCCTCCTTTGAAGAAGACCTGATCTATTCATGGCCAACGGAGAGTGAACAGACCCTTGCTGGCCGATTGTAATGGCTGAGGCCGGGTGATGGAAGGACCCTTTTAACTACCATAGCAGGGAGATGTCGAGCTGCAGGCTACAAGGGGAAGGGTGTGCTGAGCCTTGCCGACAGCATTGCTTTTGTCGTGGCTCCAGTAACAAAGGTGGGATGCAGGATGCAATTGTCCTTCTAAAGGGCATCATCGGTGATGGCTGCTCTTCCCTTTGGGGCCAGGAGGAGGAAAACTAGTAAAGAGGAAAGGACGTGGGAGCAGTGTCAGTTAGGATCATGGGTGGAAAAGAGTGGCCAGTGGTTGGGCATCAGGTTGCTTTGGGTGGGTTTGGTGGCAGCAGAGCATCCGGGTGTACCCAGCTTTGGACGGAAGAGCCCCAGGCATGGCTGTGCGGACCCGTGGCTTTGCTGCAGCTTAACACTTAATTGCAAGGTGAGTCGGTAGGAGCAAAGTGCTGTGAGCCAGACAGAGATACATTGATCAAGAGCAGGGAAGGTCACTGAGCCAAATTTTAAGCCTTTCGGCCTCTTCTGTGCTGCAAAAAATCAGTGAAGTTGGATGCCTCAGGGTCTGCTTACTGGCAAAGCGGCTGTAACGGCTGAGCCAGAGCTCCAGCCTGCACGCAAAGGGAGGAAAAGCCCGCTTTACTCTCGTCGCTCAGCTTGCGGCTTGCTTGAGGGAGGCAGTGCACAGTAAGAAATGCAAATAAAAAGAGGATATTCAGGCCTCGGGAGGAGGTGAGAGAGCAAAGCACCCCAGAAGAGCTGGCAGAGCCTGAAATGATCTCTAAAGAGCAATATTGTGGAAGGGGGAGAAAGCCAGCGCTTGTGCCAACGCCAGAGCAGGTGGGAGGCGGCGAGCTTCGTGGAGGGGCTGTCGCCTGGCTCTCGTTTAATTTTTCATGAACCGCGGGTCTGTGCTTCACTGAGCACGTGGGTGCCACCGTGCCCGTTCCCACCGCTCCTGCCAGGCTGTGCCAGAGTTACACACTGTGTGCAGTTATACACCGAACAAAGGAGATGCCAAAAACAGTCCATGGGAGAGAGGAGGTTATGTCAGGACAGAGCAGCTAGAAACACCGGAAAATCAAGTTAGCCAGCCATTCTGTGACCTACTTTCCTTTTGGCGATAGCTGGGGCTTTGCAGGGGTGAATGGTTTCTAATTTTAGCTTATGGTTCATCAGGGAAGTCTATATATTTTTTTTCTCACTGCCGTACTGGGTATGGATGAGGGGTTGGCATGCAGGTTGGCGCTGCCCTAGATGAGATTTTCTCAGAATTCAGGTTTTCTGATGCTCAACACCTATCACGCTGGTTTTCCCTCTTGTGACCTATTTAACGTGTATGATTTGAAAAGTTCCTTGGCATTGGAGAGGATAATTGTGGGAAACGTGACCTGTAATCCCCTCTTCTTACGCTCTGCTGGACAAGTAATTGATTTCCAGAAAAAAAAAAGTTTGACTGTACAGATTCTGCTGGAGAAGCGCAGAGAGAAGCTGCTCTGGACTGTGGTGAAATCCTGTACTGTGAGGCTGTGGTTGCATTTGGGAAGGTTTTAGGAGACTTGATTTATAGAGAGGCAGTTGATACCCTTATTCCTGGTCACAGAGATCCGGGTGCCTCCTGCCCTGGGTAGGTGCTGACTGGAGCCACTCTATCTTGTCTCCAAAAATGAGCTGTGAAGCTGCACCTGAAAAAGTACCTGTTGGGAAATGTTTGCAATGTAACACAGAAAACACCACGTGTGTGTCTCCAAGCCAAGATTTCAACTGTGAGTGCAAGCTGTACCATTTCTGAGAGAATGTATGAGAATGGAAGTTAACATTTTTGCTACAATCCGCAGACTAAACTGAGAATAAATAGTGGGTAGCATTTTCAAAAGCATCCAAGCCCTATTTTCAAAAGTACTTTTAGTCCTTGAAGAGACAGAGTGACGTTTGAAAACAGTGATGGGTGCTAAAATCACCGAGGTTGTTCAGAAGGTGCAAGGGGGAGGTCTCGGAGGACTGTTTCGGCAGCAGGGCGCATGGGTGTGGGATGGGGTGTGTTTGCCAGTCCCTTCACCCCCTCTGTGGGAGCAGGGTGCTGGCAGGATGGTGCAGAGCTACCTGGGGAACTCGGGTCATGACGGGCACCTCAGTTGCTGCTAGAGGCTGACAGCAATGCGGGCATTGGGGATCTCCTACGTTGAACTGTATGAGTGACTTTTGGTGTCTCCCCTTCCGGGGGGAAGCTGATCCCTGCAGGGTCTGGCACCTCTAAGGTGGTGGCTGTGTGGCACAGTCTCCTTTTGGACTTTAATTTGCCCCTCTGGGACGCATTATTGTGTCGGCAGAATTTAGGTACCTTCCCCTGAAATCCCCATAACCCGATCCTCTGTGCATATTTTCAGCTGTGGCTTTAATCCACTGGGCTGTTCACAGGATTCCTTGCATCTGTCTTCCCTTGAAATTGGTTGAGCATACCTGGGCTTGAAGATGTTTTTGTGCTTTAAATGGAAATTTCCAGGTCCCTTGCTAAGCATGGGGAGGACGGCAGCGTTGGTGTTGCTCCAAATTGCGCTCTGTGCCTTTCCTGGGACGCTGGCCTGGCTGAGCTCTCCTTGTCAGCCTGTCCTGGAGGATGCTGCGCTGCGGCACCCCTGGCCGTGCCAGCAGCCCACCAGCACGTGACTTTGCTGGGGGAATTCTCCTCCAAGTCCCCTGCATGCCCAAAGTCCCCATCAGCTACCATACACACATGTAGGCAGGCGTGCTCGTGCCTTCTCTGTGACTGTCATGACAGATCCGGGTGGTTGAAGGCTCTCCGCAGACCTGCTCTGCGTTGGAGCCAGGCAGGATTCCTGCTTGGAGACCAGCAGATAAAAAGCAGCTTCACTCCTTGTGTCAGACCTGTCCCTGCAAATAAGTGCATGTCGCCCTTCCTCTAAAACATTGAGCTCATTTATCGGAGAAGTCATTTCAGGACACGGCATGACTTCACTCTCCACCGCCGTGCCGGAGAGGGGACGCTGCATGCTGCGACCCACCGCAGCGTGGCAAGGGCTGGGATGAGTTTCCCCCGTGTTACCCCTGCATGCTGTGGGTGCCAGCGGCTTGCGGCCATGCGAGCCCGTCCCTGCTCCGCTGTCAGCCCTCTGAAAAACTGGGTTTGATGCAGTGCAGGCAGTGGAAGCAGGCAGCAGCGTCTGTCTCACTTGTGGGATTGAGTTGGTGGAAATCAATAAGATTAAATTTTAATTCGTTTTCTGTCTCAGTGCTTGTTCCTTCAAAAGGGCACAGCTATCTATCTATAAATTCAGCATTATGCTGTAAAATTGGAATTCAAAGGATTGTTTTGAACTTTTCCACCCCCTGCTGCTGTTGTGTCTGTGCAGAGCATGTTCCCAGCTATCCATTTACCCTCCTCGAATACCTTCATAAAGCATTAATGCCCCATCCATAAATAAGAGAATAAATAAATGAACACTTTTAGCATTGCAAAGTATAATCTCACCGTTAACTACTCAAAAGCACCGAGTGTGACTCAGATCCCACGGGGATTTTATGTCTGTGTAACTCTGATTTTCTATGAACTCCTGATTTACATTAGAAAGGGAAGAATCAGACCTGCGTCGTCAGCACGGAGCTGGTGCAGTAAATAAAACCTTATCAGTGAAACTGCTTCCGAGCATTAAATCTGCCGGACTTTTTTTCAAATTCTAATTTATGTGGTAGTCAGGGTGGGGGTATTTTGTATTTGGCTGCTGAAAGGACCTCGTTCATTTTGCTTTTGTTTCTTTTATTCTGGGGTTGCCCTGTATTTGTAACTTTTATTCTGGGGCTGCATCACCTTGGCTCAGTGATGCATGATGGGCCCGCAGGTAGTTCGGAGGCAAGCTGGGAAGGTCAGAGGTTAGGTGCCATTAACACTTCTGCATGACAGCAAGATTTCCGAAAAGATAAAACATTTATCCTGGAGTCATTGATAATCCTTTCATTTTTTCTTGTATTTTAAGGAAATTTTATTGTTGTTGGTTTTTTTAATGGTCCTGATGTCTATTTTTAATGTCAACTCCAGGATCTGGAGTTCCTGGTAGGTGTATTGACTTAGGAGCTTTGTCCACGACTAACCCAGAGCAGATAATGCCATGTCCTGCGTTTTCAGGTCCTGGAAATAAGGACGAGATGTGCAGAGAACCTGAATCTGTTGGAGGGAGGAGCTTAGACCCTGCGGCATGGCTCTGCTCCTTGGGTTGGGTTTCCAGAACTTTCGCATAACTGCTCCAGTGCCGAGACTTTGATTTCTAAAAGCCTGCTGTGCAATGCCAACGTTTTCAGCAGTTTTGCAATGGCGAAACATTCAACAGTTTGCATTGGCAAAGCCTCGTTAGCACCTTGCTTTAAAATTAATATGCCTGTGATTGGCACTGTAACCTTGCAGGCGACAGCATGATGCTAGGTCATTGCGCGAGTGGAACCCCGTCTGTGACAGGGGGTTCACCCCTTGGCTGCGGATGGTGTATGAGCGAGCCGACCGCAGAAACTGGCTGGCAATGACGAGCCGAGGCGGGAGACTGGTGAGCAACCAAAATGCGTTGGCTTGTCATGCTCCGCAGAGGATAGGCGGGGACTGGTATTAACACACAGCTCCAACGTGACCCATTTCCGCAGTGTTGCTACTCTTTGTGATTAGTCATTTGTAACCACTGCTGCATGCATCTGCCGGCCCCGACCTCGGCTGCTGGTGCAGTGGGGAAGTGGCTCCAGCCAAACGCAGGGAGCGTGCAGGGCCCCCGCATCCCAGGGGCACCCCTGGAGAAGAGCATCAGCCCCTGGGCTGGGTGAGGGGAGCCTGGCATGTACCACCGAGGCAGGCTGACGTCCCCTGATGCTCAGGGGCATTTGGGTTCAAGAAGAGCCTGGGGGAGGGCACACATCCTCAGGCTCCCGCGGTTGGGTTGGGAGCACTGGTGGTGGCCATCCCTGCTGACTGTGGGAGCTGGGGAGGGAAGAGTGTGGCTTTCCCTTCCATGGGGCTGGGGCTCATCCCACCTGCTTTGTGGGGAGAGCAGCAAATTGCTGGGGTGGTTTGGCTCTCGGAAAGAGGATGCTGTGGTTTAAAGGGGAAAAATCAGTACCTGTGGTCATAGGAATGAAAAACCTTTCCTCGTGAAACCAGCGCTGCCAGGTGGTTTGGTCCCGGCAGATCCTGGCAGAGAGGTAGGGCCTTTAAATCCCCCAGACTGTTTGCTTTTCTGCTTCATGTAGAAAGGTGTCTCGCCTGAGGGTTTGCATGACTTCTGCTGACTTCAGCCACGCTCCTCCCAAATTCTGTTTTAAACGAAGTCCGACTCCAGCCTGTTTCTTTGCCTTGCCGCTCCTGCAGCTCCACCTGCCCCCAGGACATCGTGCTGCTGGGACAGGAATTTTTCCCAGTGCCACCCTGTGTGGGGCTCTCCTGCCTCTCAAAGGGCTTTGCTTATCTCAGTGCAGGACATGCCTGGTCCCAAACAGAAACCCTTCCATTCCCCAGCACTGCTGCCTACAGGCTGCTATAAATAACCCCGGGAGCATGGTTCAGCTGCAGCAGCTTTGCACTGCATGGAGCGATGGCTGGAGTCAGTCCAAGAAAATGCCGCCTCCTAATTTCAGATCCGCTTTCTCAAAATAACTCTTGTGTTTCCTTCTCTTCCATTTTTAAACTTTGCTTTAAGAGGAGCCCACGCGAAATCCCAGACTTTCCCTCCTCTGGTTTTGGATGCTCCGCTGCCTCATGGGGTCGGCTCGTCATCCCCGTGGGAGCTCACATGGCCGGGAAGTTGCTCTCCTGCCTGCTTCCCCCTCCCAAGCCTATTTTAAATTTCTTCAAAGGAAAAACAAGGGGCTGGAGTTTGCTTTGGAAGCGAAATGCTTTTTAGGCGAGAATGGAGATTTCATAGTCTGCAGGGAGGTTTTTGTTGTTGACGAAGATATCATTAGCTCCAGGCCTGTTGGAGGAGCGTGAGATGGGGTAAGAACGTGACGGCCCCAGCCGCAGTCTGCCTGCCCGTGCCCCTGCCTGTGGGGAGATGGGAAGGGAGGCTTTTGGGGGGCAGATGCTGCTGCTTGCCACATCTGCGAGTCCCCTTTTGGATCCATGGGTCCCGCAGTGACAGAGATCGGTGTTTGTGGTTCAGCCACACTTCTTGAGACACCGTGATCCCTCCGAAATGCACATGGAGGATTGGTGTGTGATGGGCTTCACCTCTGCATCTGAGCCGTGCCTAAACGTGCTCCAGAGGAGGTGCCTCTGCCCTTGGAAGTGCCCGTGGTTCGCTCTTGCCCATGCTGGTGCGAAACCTGGAGCTGCTCTACCAGAGTAAAGCAACTCTGACGGTGAATGGGAGCAAAATTCAGCCTCAGGGCTTCAGTCCCTCTGCGAACGCTGCTGCTCCCTGTGCTGTAGCAATATTGCAGGACTCGGGAAAAGGGCTCATGAGCTGCTTGCTGTGGAGCTGCAGAGGGACTATAAAACCAGTGGGGATCCGCATGCATCTCCCCAGAAGTAATGGCTAGATTTGCTTCCTGATAACGTTTCTTTCCGTTAAATAACAGGGATTGCAGGCACAGGTGGCGTTATTCAGCAGCTGTAGGACAAACCCTCTGGTGTCCCTCTGCGCAGGGTCAATCACTAAATGTACTCCTAACAAAATCAATATCGGAAGAGAGTCTGAGGTGGCTATGCCTTTGGAAAGGAAAGGATTTAACAGGGCTGCAGGTGGTCTTCAGCAAAGATCCTGTGGCTGTGGAGAGAGCTGGGGGCTGCCCTTGCTTGTGAACAGTTTGAGGTTTGCCTAAATTCCCCAGCTAAGCTTTGGAATAGCTGGGTCCCCAGGCCAGGAGTGTGGGTCCCCAGGCAGGAGCGTGTCTCCCCATGTGTCTCTGTCCCCAGTGCGGTGGGAACCTTCTGCTGGCTGTGATATGCCCTTCCCAATTCTGCTGCCAGCCCTCACCTCAGTCTGCGTTGCCTTTCAGACGGCTCATTACGGTTCTGCTGTGATCTGATAAATGCAGCAAGGAGCATCAGCAATTACAGAGGGTGTCAAATGTTAATTGGCCAACTTTCAAGATAGAGGCATTTCTTTGTGTACGTACAAAGATATGACGTGCTTGGAATAGCTTCCCCCCCCGATCTTTCGTTCTGGAGACGTGTATGTTACAGTCGGTTAATGCAAGACAAATTATGTCATTCTTCTTGATTTGCCACATGTTCTGCCTATGGTGATTTGCCTCTGGGTTGTCTCATTAAGTTGTCTAAACATAGCAAATGCAGCAGCTGAACATACTCGGCTTTTTCTTGCAGTTAATCGCATTGTACACATGGGCCTCCAGCATCATCAGTCCCTGTGCCATCCGCCGCTGCCAGGGCATCTTTCACCAGTGCCTCTGGTGGGACAGGCGGCCTCGAGCTGGGGCTGCAATCTTCTACCCACAGCTACACTGTTTGCAATTAATCAAGGTGCTGATTTTTGTCCCCAGTATGCGTCAGAAAATATTCGGGTAAGCTGCTGCTTCCCACGTGCCAGCAAGCGGTGGTGGGCGGGAGGGTGGTTGGCCAAATCACCCTCTTAGCAGCGGATGCAGTGTCTGTTGTAGCAGTTTTAATGACCCACCCTGAAAATCTTACCCCCTGGTTTTAATTGTTTAAAGTTTTCATGTGCCATGGTGCTGATGTTCTCCAAGGTCAGCAGAATTTTTAGCTCTTGGAGATGAAAACATTAAGCTCTGGCTGGGAGTTCTCCATCGTGTGATGAATATTTCCAAGGCTCAGCTTTGTTCCCATTAATGGAGTCAGCTGTGCAGCGGTGGAGATGTCCAATGCTTCGAGGGGAGCTGGGCCAGGCTGTGTGGCTCTTGGGTTTCTCACCCGGGCTGCACTTGCTGGGCTTTGTTTTCCCCATCATCAGCTGGAGCATCCTTGCGGACGGCAGAGCCAGGCGCTGTGTTAGGCAGGGCTGTCCCATCGTTGTGAACCCAGTGGGAAATGCCATTTCAGGGAGAGGGGGTCTGGCGTGGAAGAGGCACTCTGTAGCAGATGTGGTATTTTATGAGGGCAGATACACGTTGATCTAAAAATTTGCAAGCACTGTGCTTTGCAGGTAGGTCCTGGTGCCGGGGATCACTTTGTTTCCCCTGTGGGTCAGGTGAGGATGGTCCCGTCTTTCCCTTACGTGTCAAAGCACCCTCGCCTCGGCAGCAGTCTGGCCTGGGAGAAGAGTTGGGAGCAGTTTATTGCAGTGCGGAAAATGCAGTTGCTGTGTATAAACATGTGGCTTCTTTCCCCGGAGCCCGAGCCCCACGCAAGGGCAGGCGCTTGCTTCTGTCACAGCTGTTTCCCAGCATCTCCCAGGTTTCGCTCCGGGATGCATTGCTCTCCAAAGACCAGTCTCCATCACCGGGATGGCTGTGTTTTCCCTGGGGTCCCTGCAAGCGTCTCGCCACCAGTTCGGCACCGGGAAGAAGCGTGGTGTGCACCGAGCAGCACGCCGGTAATGCGGGAGCAAGCCGCTGGGTGGCTGCCCCGGCTGCGCATCCCCACGGGCTGCAGAGAGCTGGGAGCACCTCCCTGCCCGTGGTCCTCCTAGGATGGAGCAGGGACTCGGGAGAGGCCAGGGGGGCAGAGCAGCTCGCTGGACGGGCTCCAGCTGCGTTTCAGGCTCTGCCACAGCATCGCTAGCTGCTCCGCTTCTCCCTGTGTGCGTGTCCTTGCCTGTGAGGTACACGCAGCGATCGTGACATCTGTGAACCCCGAGGTCCGCTGTGCAGGAGCGCTGTGGATGGACGGGCAGGGATGCATTGATAGCGGGGCTGCTGCGTACGTGTGGGGACGGCGCCGGAGCAGGCATGCTTTGTGGTTACATCTCTCCTAGCATCCTTGTAGTCGCTTCTAAATTGCAAAGAAGCTTTGTGTCCACCCAAGCGTGCAGTAAATAGAGGAGCTGGAAACGTGTCCCGGTCGCCCTGTTGCGGCGAGGCACCTGGTGTGGGTTTTGCAGCCGGGCCGGGGCTGTTTCGCCGGGGCGCCGAGCTGGGCTGCGGGCAGGTGACTCATGCAGCTGCTCCCGGGGCCAACTCTGCAAAAGTGCGTGCTGGCAGATCAGGCTGTGTGTGGGTGTGCAGAGCCCCGGCGAGGAACTTGAACACCTACCAGCTGCATCGGCGCTTCTGAGGACCGGCTAGCGGCAGGGGGGGTAGGTGAAGCTCTTGGAAACCCACCAAGGGGGGTGGACACGGGGGCAAGCTGGCAGGGCGATGTGCCAGCTTTTGGTTTTGGTGAGATACCCTGTGTGCTGAGACACTGGGAAACTCATCCTGCCGTGAGCCGGTGGGAAGGTGAGAGGTGCCTGGTGCTAGAGAGCGTGAGCCAGACCCCCGGAGCTGGAGTCCCTTCCCTGCCCCGGGGGGTCTTCACCCCGGTTTTGCCAAAGCCCTGCTGGCTCTGCCGGGGAGCCCAGAGCCCAGCCCTCCCCAGCTCCCCAACCCTGGGGCTCAGCTCCGATCCTGCAGCTCCAGCAGGGCTCTAGTGCTTATTGGGTTAAAATGTTGAATGTGCTTTAAAAAGGGGGTTTCCCCTCCGTGCCGCCCCCGCCTCCCCCCTTTAGATCCTGGGAAACTCAGCTCTGCCCACAGCTCCTTCCCCCCTGTTTTAGGCAGTTGTGGGTTTTCTCTCCCCCCTACCCGAAAATAGCTCCCTATTTTATTGAACAAATGCCTCTGAAAATCCATCCCCTCGCCCCACTTGCTGCCAGGTATTTGTCTTTGTCGGCTCAGCCCCAGGGCTCGTAGGCAGCGTGCAGCGATCCGGACTTATTGGACTGTCAGTAACCCCCACTGAAAAGCCTGGCTTTGTGAGGAAGTGCTGTTTACTGAAAATGTCATCTTTTATTTAGACTCCTGCTGCAACCAACCCATGCCTTTTTTTCAGAGGGCTGTTTAATTAGTAACCACTGCACAGCCCCTGACACTTGTTCCTGGGTGGGTTTTTTTTAGTTCTAATAAGCTTGGCCGGGGTGGGAGGGAGCAGAGAAGGGCTCCTCGTGGTGGGGCCAGGGGGGGAATGGAGATGTCGTTTAGGAGCCAAGGGCAGCTCAAATCTAATGATCACATGGTCGTGAAGCAATGAATCCTAGAAAGGGCATCTCTGCGTGCATGCCAGCTTGCCCGCCCTCCTCCTCGCAGGGCGGCCGTGTGGGGGTAATGGGTGTGATCCCCCCACCTGGCACCCAGAGGGGTCGGGGATTCGGATCGCTTCCCGGGCAGAGCTTGGATTCATTAAAGTCATGATAACTTGAGTGCTGGAGCCCTTTGCCCGTGGGACTTTCCTGCTGAGCTGAACCTTTCCACCCACTTTCAGGCGGGGGTGGGATTTGTGGCGGCTCTGCAGAGGTTTGGGAAGGGGTTTTACAGGGGGAGAGCAGGAGCAGAGGGCTGCGACTGTAACCGATGGCAGAAATAACTTTTTTTTCTCCCTCTCCCCTTTCCTCCCTGCAGAAGAAGGCAGAGGCTGCCCACCGGATCCTGGAAGGGCTGGGTCCCCAGGTGGAGCTGGTGAGTGTTACCTCTTGCTGTGGGGAGCGGGAGCCGGGCCAGGTTTGGAGAGGTTCCTGGGTAGCGAGCATGGCACCCTGCGTGTGTGTCTAAGCTGTCAGAAGGAAGCGTGCTGCTGGCCAGGACCTCTCGCTGGCACCGCACCAAGGCAGGAAGCGAAGTGGCTGAGATGAGTACTGAAAGGCAGGCAGACACACTCAGCCCTCTCCGGAGAGCCTTAACCCTTCGGCTCCTTCGTCACAGGCTGCAGAGGAGCTGGGTGGTGGAAGGGGCTGTGGCACAGTCTGCCTCCGCTTGGGATGCTGATGGCTTCATCTGCTGATGGCAGCCACAGCACCGGGGCTGTGGGGCTGCTGCCAGGCCAGCTGGCCTCGTGGTGCTGCGTGGGAGGGATGGGTGCAAATGGAGGGTGCTGGAGGGTGCTCTGTAATCACAGCCTGGTCGCAGCTGTAATGACCGGCAGGTATCAGGACTGGCACACATCCTATTGCTGTCCCCCTCATGCACAGGGAAGCTGAGAAAAACAACTTACAATAAATTGTCAGTTTGGGGCTGCCCCCTCATCCAGCAAAATCCAGCTGCAAGTCAAGACATTGATTGCTGGAGGGGTGGCTGAAAACAGTCCCTGGGGGCTGAGTCCTGGAGAAGGGTGCTGGGAAAGGGTGTGTCTGCAGTGATGCTGCTGGAAGGGTCGGAGGGGGACAGATGTGGTCTGACGGAGCATCTCTCACTTTGCACTGGCTGTGGGGTGCAATGGAGAGAGCCGATCCTGCCAGGTGGGAGTGGGCAGCTCACAGTCCTCGACAGCTGTAATTTGGGCTTGCCTGGTGGAGGTGGTGCTAATCACTATCTTCCCCGGGTGAGTAAGGGCGAGGTCACGAGGGAGTTAGTGCTCGCTGCTACGTGTCAGAGCCCGCTTCCTTGTTTGGGGAGGTAGTGCTCATTATTTTTCCTTTGAGTCACCAGGGTCAAACCCTTTGCTCTCTTTCTGCTCTAAAGATTGGTAGCGCTTGGGTTGGTGCTTCCTCATCCAAAAGATGTTGCATTTCCTTTCCTTCCTGCCCCCACCTTTTTTTTTTCTCCTTTTTTTAGTTTGTTGATGCTTTGCCCTTGGGCACTGATGCTGCACAGGGGAGCTGCAGCAGAGTCCCGTGCAAACCTTTCCTCCGTCGTCCTGCCTTACTCCTTGGAGGGCAGGGGAAACCTCTTCTGAGAACACCCTGCAAAACCCCGGTTGGGCTCTGCGTGCATCTTGCAGACTGTCTCATCTGTCTGCCCAGAGAGAGATGCTTCCTATGGCCTAGCCCCCATGTTGTGTCAGGCAAAACAGCACCCGGGACCTGCCAGTGGCCTCTGAGAGATGAGATGAATAGTCAGATCTTCTTCTGAGTTGGAAAGGAAGCAGCTCCAGGAAGGAGAGCAGCTTTGCATGCTCTGCCCGATGTGCACACAAGGTGTACCCGCCCTGGGGCTGCTGCAACCCAGAGGTCTCTTGCAGGGAGGTTGGGGCAGCCTGGTTCTAATCCTGTGCAAAGCCTCTGCAAGGAGCAGTGGTGGCTGTCACCCAAAGGCAGGGTCTTGGATTGCTGTCTGCTCCTCTCGGGCTGCTGCTGTCTGCTTTTGGTTGTTCAGAGAGCTCTGGTTATTGCATTTGCAACAGTGATGGTGGCGGATATGCATGGGCTCGGTAGCGGGACAGCTTGCCAGGGTCTGATGGTGCGAGGTCTCGGTGGACATCTCAGCTGAGAGAGGCTGGAGGCTACCACAGCATTGGCAAACGGTGGCCACAAGCAGGATGAGGTGATATGAGGTCTTGGGAGCTGGAGGCTGCATCCCCGGCTTATACTGGCATTAATGGGCAAAGGGGCCATGGCTGGGCTCTGCCTTCTGTCCTGCTGGCAGCAGGTTGCTCTGCGGGGTTTGTGTTTGAGGGAGGAAGGAGATGTTACTGCCTGAGTACATCGATGGGCTTGTTGAGGCTGCTTGTAGTGTTAGCTGGAAGGGAGGGGGCTTGGGAGTGATCCAGTATGGCATAAATAGGGATTTACCCAGAAGTTTTGGGTCTGTGTCATGGGTTTCCCATCAAGTCAGAAGCTGCTGGAATATGGCCCAGCTGTGGTAGGAAACTCTTAATTCCGGATTTCAGTCTTTTAAACAGCTCCCCCTGAGCTTTCAGGCTTACAAGCTCTGCACTGAAACTGGGGTCCTTGGGGTGTACATCAAGGAAGCAGCAAGTGTTTGTTGCTGGTTCCTGGCTTCTCGCTGCTTTGACCTCTGGCCGTGCACTTTTTATCTTAGAGGTGTCATTCACATCTGATCCTCTTTGGAGGATTCTTGGTTTTGTGCTCCTGGAGTTCTAGAGGTACAGAACTGTCTCCTAATCCTTTTGCCCATTACTCCTTGCTGGTGACCCTCCATCCTGTTTGCTGGGGTTTTGGGTGGCCCTGCACCTCTCCCCTGGCCCCCACATCAGCCCCAGGCGATGCAGAACACACCGGTGTGCTGCGCAGTCACGGCCCCTGCCCTCCGCTTGACTGGGGCTCGGCTCCCTGTTCCCACAGTGGAAATCACCCCTGCCCAGGGATCCCTGGGAAGCAGGGGTCCAGGTCAGGTCCCCTCTAGGTCAGGAGGAGGTTATGACTCAGTAAACCAGGACACTGCTCATTTCATCCCTGCAATGTAGCGGTACCATTTTAAAAATGACCCCGTGTTTTCCCCAGGGAGAAGTGTCATTGAGATGTGTAGTCTGAACGCTGCAGTGGCCAGAAAGCAATTCAGACCTTTCTTTCTGTTTTATTTTTAAAGAGCTTTCAGTAAATCCAAGGTTTTTCCAGTAATAGCTTTGCATTGCAATTATGTTTTTCTTAAATGTCATCCCCCAGAGAAGTGCATTACATGGCCCTTACCCTGCAGAAACACTGTGGATGTTTTGAACATGTCACCTTACCCATCCAACCTGTCGGCTTTACTTCTGCTTACTCTCTGAGAAAGTTGTAACTCGGTGCAGGTTGCAGATGGCTCTGAGGGAAGATGCTGTTTCTCAGGCGCCACCCTGTTGAGAATAAAATGTCTTTAACTGTTTAGTCTGTGAGGATATGTTCTCCATGGGGTAGGTAGAACTTGGTCTCCTGGGCTTGCTCCACTGTGTGGGCTGAGGTGCAGTGCTGAGGCTGTTGTCTAGACAGAAGACTCTTGGAGGTGCTGGTGTCATGTGGGTGTTGGGTTTGGGTCCCAGAGTTTCTTACTTCTGAATGTTTGGGCATTTCTTTTGAAGTGATGTGTTCCAGTGCTTGTCTGTTAACAGTTAGGTTTGCTAAGAATTTGAGTGGCTGTTTATATCATAGATAAGCATAGTGGAAAAGAATCAGCAGCCTTTGGTGAGCTGCGTGGCACCAGGGCGCCTGTGATGTCCACGTGCATGTGAGCATCTTCTAACCCAGGTGCAAACCAAAACATTTACTCCACTGCCTTCGCCCAGGAGGAAGGTCTCTGTAACTCACCAGCTGCTTTGCTTTGATTTTTATGAGCAGAGGGGGAAGAGAGGCACTTCTCTTTATCAATATTTCCAGTTCCAGCAGTCCTCTTCCAAGAGGCAGGCGCTGGTCAAGGCAGCCCAGTCGAGCCTTTGCAGGGTGACTGTGGATGTGATGCTCCAGAGCCACGGCATGATTTCTTCTCTCCATGGTGCAGACCTGCCTCTCTCGAGCTACGTGATGAGACGGATGTCTGTGTTCCTCTGAGCTTTCCAAGCGTGAAGTGCACAGCCAGCTCTGAGCCTGGAGTCGGACCAACAGATCTACGAGGATTCATGATGGAAATACCCCTGGGGAAGGGACACCACTGAGAACGTGTCTCCTTCTGGGGGACCTGCTTGTCTCTCTTATCTGCCCTGGCTCTGCCAGCGCGGGGTAGCCGGGTTTCTCCTTGTGGGTGTCTCCTGGCAGGTTCGCAGCCCGCCGTCCCCTCGCAGGGTAACAGATGCCCCAATGCTGCTGGCAGCCCTGCAGTCCTCCTGGGAGGCAGCAGTTCATCTCACCACGTCTGTCTGCCTGGGCTCCTTTGCGTGACTCTTCCACGTGGGGATTACGTGTGCTTTCCCAGCGAAGAGGGACGTGTCCAAGGGCAGCCTGAAAAAGCCGATGACCTGCTGGTGCCGAGATGCAGCAGCAATGGGCTGCAGAGTAGGGAGAGCTACACCCAGTCTCCTTTCTGTGCAGATCGATGTGGCTGTCCCGGCGTGTGGCAGGGGAGAGGTGAGGCAGTATCTGTTTTTAATGGGGCATTAGAGACAGGCTGGCTGTGTGGAAGAATACGCTTCTGTGCCAAGCACCTGTGATGGTGATGGGGAGATACTGTGGAGGAGGTGAGGATAACACCTTCTTCAAACTGCAGGAGAAAGGGACCCACCTGTGTTTGCAGGTCCTGTCCTCTCCAGTGCTGCTCACCTGGTTGAGCAGATGTTCAGCAGATGTTTTGCTCTTTTCCCGTGTTTAATCTGAGATGAAATTGTGTGGACACAGAGTGTAGCCCCAGCCGTATGACCGCAGCAGGAAGGTGAACTGGTTTGTATGTAGCCATGGCCAGGATGCTTCCTTCAGCCAGCACCCGGCCATCACGTGTCCCCCTGCCTGTGTTTGGCCACAGATTTTAGATTGCTCACAGCTGATTTGGTGAAAATTTGTGAACTGCTTGTAAACTTGGGTGATATTTCTGTGGCTGGATAGGAGCTGCACTCATTAGGTGCCCAGTTGCTGATGGTGGTTGGGCCATGGCAGGCTTTTGATTAGCACAGTCTTGAACGTGTTCACACCAGTTTAGCCGATGATGGAAAAGCATTGAAGGGCTTAATCCTGAGTGCCCTGTCAGGCTGCTTATGTGGACACAACTGGTGGCAGCTCCTGGAGCGTGGCCTGAGCTGTTAATCACAGTGGGTGGGATCGAGCATGGTTTCTGTGGCACCTCTACGTCCCAGAGGTGGGACCCTGTATTGTGGCAGGTTCCCTGAGGGTACCTCACCCTGCGGATGGGAAGGGAGAGGTAGCGAGGGCAGTGACCGGCTGAAGGTGGCCAAGGATGGATCCAGGGATGGATGACTCCCCATGGAGGGCCCTGGCACATCCCTGCTGAGGGTGCAGGGGGCAGAGCAGCTCCGTGATGGGTGCTCACATCTGGTGCTGGAGACAGCCACCGTCACTGGGCTCTCTGGAGGGTAACCCTGGACAAAACACTTGTCCTGCCGGAGCCCAGTGTCCCTGCTGAGAGATGGACAAGAGCATTACTGTACACATGGGTGCTGGGGTGACATGCCCGGGGCCAACCCACCCAGCGTTGCTGGAAACCACAGGGGCGACCACTTGTCCTGCCTGCAGTTGCCTGCGCTTGGCTCCCTGGGAGAGCTCAAGCAGGCTTTTGCCGCGTAGACATAACAATTTGCAGCACACAGACTGTCTCTTCCCGCTCCCCAAGCCCCCCTTTCCCCTCGCCTCCCCCGTGTCATATGTTCCAAAGCGCACTGCGTTTTTCAATCAGTGAATAACAACCACGTACTCTGCTGTGCCGTGTTTATGTGGATTACGTCGCAAATTGCTTGTTCTGAGCCAGCTCGCTCGAGCGCTGCCTGCCCTCCCACGGGCTGATCCGGGATGCACCGTGACTCGAGCGGCGCTGCCGGGAGCCAGCACCCTCCAGTATGGCCGGGGAGCGGGGCTGGGGGGCGCCGGGCGGGCTGGGGGGCGCAGGGATGGGCGCCGGGGCTGGCACAGCTTGGGGAGATGGGAACCTGCACCGAGGCGGCAGCGCTTCTGACAGGTTTAAGTTTCTAAATGTCAGACTGTACCATTTATGCCTTCATTTTTCTTATTTATTTCAGCCATTATACAACCAGCCTTCAGACACCAGGCAATACCATGAAAACATTAAAATGTAAGTACATGGCAATGAAGGCTATTTTAAATGTCAGGTTGGGCATCAAGCTGGAGCGGGAGGGATACTGGCTCGTTCCCACACCCCAATTAAAGCTGCCGAGGAATCGCGAGCATCCTTTCAGAGCCGGTGTTTCGCCGCTCTGGGTGCCTGAAGCACAAACCAGCTCTAGGAGCAGCTCCAGGAGCCCCACAGTTGGGAGCCGTAGCTTCAGACAGATGCTGAAGGTGCTGTTCAATTTTTCTCAGGGGGGGTGGATGCATGTCCTGGCCAGTCTCCTGGCGTTTTCCCGGAGAGCATTCACCTTGGGTGCTTTCTTCTGTGTTTCACACATCTTGAAGTATGAAATCAGCTGCCAGCGTGTGTGTGTGTATTTGCATGCGGGAAAGATGAGGTAAAATGAAAAGTTGCAATTACAATTAGATTTTCATGAAGCACCTCTTGAATATCTAATAACAACTGGTTATTTCAAAGATACTTACCGAGACTTAGCAATCATCTAATTTGACTTATCACCTCAGTACACGATTTAATCATCAACCTGCATTTAATAACCTCAGTGACTTCCTGAACATAGAAGAAATATAACAGATAATGAGAATAGTGATAATTGTGATTATTGTTCGAAATTTAAATAGTCAAACCAGATCTGAAACTTTTATCTGCCTTGAATGAACTGATGATTGCTCTGAGCTGCCTGCAGCGTGTCTATTTTGGTACGGGCTCGGTCAGCTGGCAATAATCATCTTTAATAATCTATTAACAAAAGTTAATAATCTTTTGCTTTTCAACTGTACGTTAATTGATGTCAGGGGGATTATAGGAAAAGAGTTCACGTACCTGTGCTGTTCTGCTCTGCTGCAGGGGAGGGGCTGGCAGTGTTTAGGTGCTGTCTGTCCCCAAGGGCTGTGGGGAGGAGGAGGGTTTGGTGACGTGACCCTGCTACTCGCTGCCTGGCCCTGCTCGGTTGCTGCTCCAGCCAAGGCTTTCTGTGTCATCCAGGCAACGCACTCACTGTAAAACACTCAAACCCCGGAGACACCGAGCCCTTTGGTTCCCACAGGGTTCAGCGGGTCCCCGAGGAGCCTCTGTGCCAGTGCTAGGCACTGGCACCCTAAATGCGAGGGTCATTTCGGGTACTTGGTGTTGGCCTGGATGCTGGGAATAAACCCAAGGTGCTGCTGTGCCAATGCACCTCTGAGGTAGGGGAGCATCATCTCCTGGTGGTGGGAGGGGAGGATGGAGAAGACTTCTGCAGGGAGGGAAAGCAGATGGAGAAGTCAGTAGGAAAAGATTTGCTTTTCCTGCAGCTGAGAAATCCCAACTGTTTTTTGCTTCCAGACGTTTTCTTTGTGTTGGCGATGCATTTACCCCTGGTTGGTAAAGCTTGTCAGATAGTGTTGCAAGTCTTGGGCACGGACCCCCTAGGATTTTGACACTGGTGTGCTTTGGCCTGGGTCTCCTGTCATTTCAGCCCTCTGGCCGTTATCTTTGGTGGACACGCTGCCTGCACAGGCAGCTCTGAGGGGCGCGGAGGATGCAGACGTGTGCCCTCCACGCTGGCCGTCTCCCCCAGCCCACACCGCTCGGGTGTGCTTTTCTAGCTACAAAGATGTAAAAAAAAGTAAACAAAATCAGAGTCATCCCCTCCAGCTCACTGATTCAACACAGTACTAATGAAGTAGGTGGCAATTTTACTTTTGGGAGAGGTGATGATGCCTGGCATCCTGCTCCCTGCGGGCTTGCAGCCCCCTGCTTTTGGAAGTCTCTTTTGCTGTCGGTTGAGGGGGTTGACGGCTGACAAACCGCCTTGTTCAGCACAGCATCAGGTGCTGGCCCAAGGACGTGCTCTCTTTGTTGCTGGTTGTGGCTCACGGCTGGCACTGATGGCACGTGGCAGTCACTGTCTCTCGGGGTCCTCTTATCCCCCTCTTCTCTGGAAGGGCTCCATGGCTGCCACAAGCTGGGCGCTGAGGGTGGCAGTTTCAAGCTGATCACTAGTTTTGTCCTTGAAAGAATGAGTTAAAAGCAGATCCAGATACTTCACCCACTCTCCATTCCCCTGCCAATATTTGTGGGTTTGTGATCACATTTTCCTGTGATTTAAATGATTTCCTGTCCTTAGTTGCTGCCTGAAAGGCGGCCACAAACAAGAGGGAACTGACTGCGCAGGTCAGGAGTGAAACCGGTAATGAGACGTGAAGCCCTGTCAGACCAGCTTCCCGTGCCGCCAGAGCAGGCGCTCCTCCATCCCTTCCTTTGTAGGCATCCATAGGGTTATCCCAACCCCCTCGTGCAGCTGTAGCGGTGGCGGTGATAGACCGAGGCGAGGTTGGAGCAGGCAGGCTTGGGGTTAATGTTCACTGTGATTAGTGCTGCAAAAATATGGGAAGGAAACCACATGTTTTAATGAAAAGCCTTCATCTCCTCCTTCCAGAAACCTCGCAATTAGCTCCCTTCAGCTGGTTATTGATGCCAGCCGAGCGCATTCACAGATCTAGGTCAGCGAAAGGCCCTTGAGCGATCTGGGCTCCAGATGTTTGCTGCTGCTTTTGACCATGGGCCTGTCTCGGAGGTCCTGGGGTTTGAATTGCACTTTGCTACTTGTTGATGGATGTGCAGAGAAATCACTGTGTCCTGTCCTCCCGCCTCTTGTGTCCCTGTTGCACATTAAAGGACATCTGGATGCTTTGGGAGGCAGATGGAAAACCAAGATTTCGGTGATTCTTTTAAGCAAATGGTTCAGGGTCCTATGAGCATGAGGAAAAGGTATTCAGCTTGTTTGTTTTGACCAGGTCATAACTGGATGTTCAAATCCTACCTACAACTTCTCCCCAGGCTGCTTTTGGGGATATTTTTTGTTCTTTCTTTGTTCTTAGTTGTGTTTGTGCCTTTCTGCTCTGGAAGAGCAGCTTCTGCTCCATAGCCTGGAGGTGGCTGTTTCAGTAGGAGATGCAGTAAATCCTCAGGGTGCTGGAGACATCACCCAGATGCATTAGAGCACCAGAGGGACAACTGCCAGGACAGCACAGGTGATATTTTGCCGAGGTGTAATTGGATGCAGATTCTTCTGAACAACTTCACCCTTCGCAGATTTAGCCATGGTGAAAAAGTCTTTTGGTACGTTGCTGGAAAATCATCTCGGTTGTGATTCTGTCCACAAAACCTCGCTGCGTGCTGGCTCAGTTGTGCTAAATAGAAACTGCTTCTGCATGAAGCTGGTTTGGAGCCTCATACCTGGGCACAGGAGGATGGCCAGGCTGTTAGCATTCACAAATGCCTTTTTTCTTTTTTCTTTTTTTTTTTTTTTTAAAACATTTCCTAGGGTGGATTTTTTTTCTCAGTTGAACGTTTGCAAGTGTCAGTGAGAAGGCATTTGAATATCACAAAGCCAGGATTCCTCGATTTCTCTGCAGCGATACTCTCCGCCTTGCAACGCTAGTTGAATTCTTCTTGCTTGTTTGCTTTGATTTTCAGCTGGGATGAGTCACTTATGCTAATAGAGCTGACTGGGGAGTTACGGGGAGAATTTCTGCTCTTACTAAAATGTTACTGGTTTCTTATTTTCATGGAGTTTTATGGCCTGTCTCCTATTCAGTACAGTTAAAATTAATTTCATGCCCCAGTTCATTCCACTGTTTGCAGCTTCAAAAGCTTTTAAGTCCTATTTAGCTGCCTCACCGTGCTCTGTTACCCGTCTGCTCGGGTCCCTTTGGTTCACCTGCGAGTGCAGGCTCCGAGCAAACATGGTTAATTTTGTATGCTACATCTGCCGCGTGATCTAAGGCACCGTTGAGTGGTTTGTGCCAAAGACTTGACCTACCTTTGATGGGACCTTGTCCTTTCTGTTTGAAAGACCTGCTTTGTTAGAGGGAAGGGTCTGCCACTCTCTCAGCAAGAAAGAAGAGCGCGAGACGGTGTTTAGTGCCCTCCTGTTCATAGGGATGGGGTGAGCTGTGCCCCATAGCTAGCTTAGCCCTTGCTGTTTTTCAAGGTGTGAATTGTTTGGCTTTGCAATGACAGGTTCGAGATGCAATGCAGCCCTGAACACAACTGGAGGCCACTTGAATGATTCTGCATCAGTCGAGGAGGTTGCAAAGACCCCCTTTTTTGGGATTTTGCTGAAATACAGCAATGAATGCAGAGGGCACTTACTTGTGCACCAGTTAAGCACCAGTGTATCTGGTCTAGGTCTCTTATTTCAGTGTTTTGCCAGCTGGATGTACAAGGATGAGAGCTGCTCTTCCTACCCTGCCATGGTAGTGATTTTGCGTATTCTTCAGACTCCTGGCACCAAAGATATTAACCTTCTTTCCTCGAAGTGTTTGAAAAATGACAAGATGTTGTTCAGATGAGCAGGATCAATTACCTGCTGTCTACCTGGAGAGATATTCTCCAAGGGGGCCTTCATCTCTGCGGCAGGAGATTCTTGCTCGGTCAGCCATGAAAAACAGCCCGGTAGGACTCTCCTCCCCCCTTTCCCAAAGCAGTCATCTTGAAATCACAGTCTGTGGGATTTGTGTTTGAAAGCAAAATGTGAGCTTCTGAGCCTTGAAAAAGCACACAAAAGGAAAACTGAAAAGCCCGGGGTAAGTACGTGCAAGGTGCTGTTCACAGAGATTGCTTTAAACCTTCCCTTCAAGAGCTTCTCCTTGCTTTTGTGCTGAAATTCAGAAACGCTGGGGTGAAACCAGGCTGCATCCCCTTGAGATGCTTGGAGAGATGTCGGAGAACCAGGGTCTGAGTGTAAAGTTAAAACAGATCAGGAGCTTGGTGTGATTCTGGTTTTCTTGCATGTCCAGATCCAGCGGCAGTAAAGCCGTGTGTACTGTTAATATTTGCACATCTGGGTTGCTGTCTGCAGCTGATAGCTTTTTGGTGGGGGAAACTTTGCCTCTGCAGAATCAAAGTCGATGTCAGGATTTTCAGAGAGGTTTAGGGGCTTCTGAATATCTTTTTCTTTTGGAAATGCCCCCACCCCTTTCTCCCAAAAGAGCGGAACAGCTTTCTTCTGAAAATCTAACAACTACGGCTTTCCAAATCACTTGTCACTTTGGGAAATTTAAGTCATCTTTTCATTACTGCTGTTTAGGAGTTTTAGTAGCACTGGATTGCCTGTAAATTCATAGTCTAAGCCTGACATGTAACACAAATGCTTTTCCAAACCCTGTCATTACTAATGCATTCTCTTTCAGGTCTCTTTATTAGCGCTTGTAGACATTTTCCTCATTAGAAATTCACCTAGCAGCTCCCTGCTTACCCCATTCAAGGGTTCTCATCTTTTTTATTCTCTGTTGGCATGCGCTAGGGCAGCAGTATTACCTTGTGATGAATTACTAGAGGATGGAGGCATACACCACAACCTTCTGCTTCTTCCTTTTGCCAGTGAAAAGCCAAGCTGTGGGGCTTGGGTGGACTATCTTGCAACACTTGGGCTTGCACCATCAGCTTGAGCTTCAAGGGAAGGCAAAGGCCTAGGAGAGGTGCCGGAGCGATGGCCAGAAGTGCCTCTGCACTTGCACTTGTCTCATTTTGGTCCTAAGCTTGTAGGTGCTAAAGGGGATGGGCCTGAATTTCCCATCTGATGTTAAGAACTGTGGTTGTGGGTGTAACTGCTACCCAAGGGAGTCACTTTAGCATCTCAGTGGGAACATCTTCACGAGAAGGTGGCACTGCGGGGACCTGGACAGGCTGGCTCTGATAACAGGGTGCCTGTGTTTGCCAAGGCATCTCCTTGGAATGCGAGCATCTCACTGGCCTCAGCATGTGAACTGCCAGGTGAATTAACAGCGCAAACTTGAATTACAGTGATGACTTTGGACCTCCAAAGCTGAATGCGTTTTGGACCTGCAGTGGAGACTGAGAAGCTGGAGACCTCTGGATGGCTTCTTTCTCTTGAGTGTTGTTTCTGGGCACAAACACAGCCTGCCTGACTGTACATCCAGAATTAGGAACCTCTGCCGCTCTGTTCCCAGAGGTGCTAATGGTGCTGGGGGTTTAGTCCTTCCCAATGCTCAAGGGCCCTGGGGTAAACTAACTAAAGATCTGCTTCACTTTTCTTCCCCAGAAAGCGTTTCTGAATATTGCAAGGAAACTGCTCCAAACAGCTTGCTTTCCAGGAACATGTTCTGCCTTGGGGTTAATGGGTTACAGCATATTACCAGCCGGAGCTGTGTGCTCCAGCCATTTGAGAGCAAGGAAATGAATGAGTGTGGTGACCCGCGAACAGGACGACCTGCTCCCTGCCCTCTCTGCAGGTCGTCTTGCAGCTGGAGAGGTAGGGAATCAATCAGCAACTGCCCTGAGCTGCGGCTTGGGATCCTGGCATCAGCGATGCATAGGAGCGGGCGTACCTGGGGGGACACAACTGTTTCTATACGCTCTCCGTTGCCTCTTGGCTGGTTTCACCTTGGAGCGTTCTTGCTGTGCTCCTTGGGTCCCGTGGTTTGCAGATCTCCGGTCTCACTGGCAGCGCTTTGTTTGGCTGGAGCTGCCAGGAGGCTCCTCCATTTCCGACCCTCACCTGCATGATCAATCTCGCTGTACAATGGCTTTGCCAGCTGCTCGCTGCCTCCTTCCCATTGCTCTTTGCAGGCTTGATCCCTACTTTGTTTGCACTGGCTGTTTGTTGAAAGACGTTCCTATGTAATTAAATACCCCTGATTAGTTTTGATCAAATAGTAAACTTCCTTTCATCTCATCTTGCACCGGCTGAAGGTCTCTGCGGGCAGGCTCGGCCAGGTGTGCTGGAGTGCATCGGCTCTTTGTATCCTTGGGAGTCTTATCCCAGGGCTTTGGCAGTGTCCACACGTGTGTACACACCAGCACCGATGCACATGCGTGCACACACATACTTTTAAGATTGCAGCCTCCGGAAGGATCGTAGCCAAGTCATTCATGTGGACCTGAGCCAAGGAACTCAAAAGTCACGAGTTAAGGGCTCTCTCCTTGACTGGCTCCATTGTGAAAGCAAAAAAAAAAAAACCAAAACAAACAAACAAAAAAAAAAACCCAAAAAAAACCCCCAACCTTGCACCGAGCCAGTTAAGGTGGAAGTGTCTGCTCCCACAGGGCTCCCTTTGCTCGGAGTGGGAGATGTATTTCACTTAGGTACTTGGTGGTTTGGAGGTTGACTCCGAGAACCATGCTCGGGTAGGGGAGCTCGCCAGTTAGGTGGGGCTGTGGATGAGAATGAGTTATGCAAGGACAAAAAGTTCTTGCAGAATCACACCCAAAATTATAGGTAGTATTTGAGTCCTGCTTCCTGTGCTGGTGGCAGGTGACAATCAGACATCAAGTTTGGAGTTTGGTTTACCTTTTTTGATCTCTGTTTCTTCCTCCTGCCTGCTGGTGCTTGTGGGGAAGTGCTGGGCACTGGTGGGGCTACCCCAGGCTCCCCACCTGGGTCGTGCCCCATTTCAGGCTGGTTGCTGGTACTGGGGCTCTTGCTGCACTTGTCCAGTTGACATCTGGCCCCTAAAGCAGGGGACCTGTTGCTCCTGAGAGCTTCTGAGAGCCACCCCAGACTACAGATAAACGGGGCCTCTGATGTGGGAAAACCCCTGAATCACCCGCAGCCTCGGCAGCAGGCTCGGCTTACGTTTGCCCCGCAGAGATGATGGAAGGAGATCGTGACTGGGTTAGTTCACTGGCAACAAGGACAGAAATCCTCAAGGTGTTTGCAGAGCAGTTGAGAGGAGCAGAAGCTCTGGGCTCCCAGCGCAAGGCTGCATCTCCCCGAGCATGGCCAAGAGCCCCCATTTTGGGGGCTGTCTGGAGGCGCCTGGGGTCTGCAGAAGCTCACAAGGTCAGTGTCTCTGGAGAAGGTGGTGGTGGTTGCATGACCTGCGCTGGCTGGTTTTGCCCCTCCCTGCAGAGGAGCAGAGAAGGTGCAGGAAAAGCTCCTCTGGTGACCAAAGGGCTGGAATAGTTCTTGGCACGGAGAAGGTAACTGGGCATGGTGTCCTCACCTTGGAGAAGAGCTGCCTTCAGAGTGAAGCCGGGGCTGCACTGAAGTAGGCGAGTGGGAAATACGTATTGACTGTGTCGTTGCAGCCGGTGCTAGGGGACACCACGTGAAGCTGAGCGCCCACCAGAAGGAAGGTCTTTCCCCATAGGTACATCACGGAGCTCTGGAGCCCGCAGCCCCAGGGAGGGCAGAAATGCGGATGGGCTCTGGCGGTGATTAGATGAATTGTTGACCACAAAGATGGGGCCGTGCCATCGGCAGCCCCCAGACACCAGCTGGCCAGAAGCTGGGCAGGCTCCGTGTCTCGCTGGGTCCATGCCGGCCAGCCCCTGCCCTGCCTTGGCAGCTGCGTGGGGCACCGCCAAGGACAGGGCAGGGAACTCACCCATCCTCCCAACCCGTCGTGGTGTGTGATGTGCCAGCCCAGCAATACTTAAAACTGTCCACAAGAGTCACTGTTGCTTTACCTAAGGAGTCTCCATTCCTTCTGAATGTGAACTGCCGGATGTCTTCACCCCATGGAGGCCGTGCGGTTCAGGCCTCCGTCCGTGACGCTTTCCTTGCACCCCAGCAAACGGCAGGCAGGGAGTCGCAAGGATTCAGGCTGCCGAGGAGGATGATGAAGGCAGGTTGGTGCGTTGCAAGAGCAACCTTTCCCACGTGCTGCTCCGTGCTGGTTATTTCTGTGCAAGGCTCCCAGCAGACAGCTCTTCCCTTCCCTCCCCTCCCCGCCTGTGCCCAGCAGTTGTGCTTGGCTCTTTGATTTGCCCAGGGAGCACAGCGTGTGCTTCAGAGACGCGTGGCCCGAATTAACCTCTCTGCAAATGGTTTCTAAGTAACAGCAGTACATGTAGCAAGATAAACTGTGAAGCCTATTTATATTTACTGAGATTGTATTAACCTTTGAAAGGTTGACCTTATAAAAAAAAAAAAAGATAAAGTGCAAAAACATTCAGGGCATGAGGGGGTTTTGTTGTTGTTTTTAATCCTTTCACTCTGTGATTACTTCAGCCTTGGCGGTGGTAAACATACACTGGCTTTCAAGGCATTCCTGATTTTTGCAGCTGTGGAGCCATTAAGTCTTTGCCTGTATTAGCGCTTTCAAGGTCAGCCATGATGCAAAACTCAAGGCAACACATCAGCTGCGTAAGAGCTGCTAATTTGCTTCATTTACTCTCCTGTTCCCTGATAACTTGTGCGGCAGATCCAGCAGCAGCACGTCGAAGCCCCACGTTGCTCCTGGATGTCACCCAGGCTGGCGTGGGGAGGGCAGGGATTGATTTAGCTGTCCCCAGGGGACAAGCCGTGACCCCTTGCTGGGGGCCATCCTGCACATGATCATCATTAGCATCACCCCAGCAGTTTCCCAGTGTTAAGAGTTTCCATCAGAATTGGAATAAACAAATAAACGGGAACGTGTCTTTTGGGCACAGTCTCCCATCAGAGCTTGGTGCGGAGCTGAAGCCTTGGAAGGAAATCTGTCCGACGGGGTCTCTGCAGGAGGAATGGCTGCTGGCTGCAGCACCACATGGCACTGGAGCCGCTGACGAAAGCTCGCCCTGTGCGATGCAAAGGGATGCGGGAGCACGTAAGGAGCCAGGGCTCGGTTGGGCGCAGAGCCTGCGGGTGGGCAGAGTTGCTCCTGGTGTGCAGGGCTGGCAAACAGGTGCTGGATGCTGCTGGACAAACCTCACCTGGGGGTCCGGAGATGGATGCTCTGGAAGAGACAGCACAGCACAGCCCCGCTCCCCATTTCTCATGCCTCTATCCCTGAACAGGCAGACATCATTGCAGCTCCGTGCCTCGGTTTCCCTAATTTTTAAAGGCAAGTGAATGCTGTTTGCAGAGAGGTAAGCAGTGAGGTTTAGCTCAGCCAGTCGCCTGCAGCCCTCTGAGGCTCCTCGGTGGATGCACCACACAGAAACAAAAGACAGTGGTGGTGTGTGATCCAGCAGGGAGAAGCCTTTGGCAGCAATGCTTATTAATATATCTAATGAGGTGGCCTGTGGTCTTTTTTTGGTGCAGCCTGGAACAACAGCGGGTCCTTTATAAATATGCCGTCAAAAAAGCGCAAAGGCAGAAAGTACGCCATGCATGGATTTATTAGAATCCACCACCCCCCCCCAATGTTCAATGCCACTTTAATTTCTGAAACAGAATCAAGTATGGCTTGGTATTTAAGCCCCTGCTCAGAAAACCTTTGTGGATCCAAGCATCTGCTCTGCAGGAGCCTTCAGCCCCATTGCTTGGCTGTGCCTTTTGCTGATGCTGGTGCTGCCTGGAATTGGGAGTGTGCAGGGATTTGGGGCTGTGTGGCTCGAGCTGAGGATACTGGAGTCTTCCCAGATGGTTGCTGGTATTTTCCATTCCTAAGAGGAGTTATGAGTGCCGCTTGCTAGCACTGCCTTGGAAATCAAGGTTCTGTTTTTGCACCAAAGTGTTCAAGGCAAAGTCAACGGGAATGAAGCTGTAGGACAGCTCAGGCAGTGGTCAGGGACTCCGTGTGTATCCCGTACCTCTGGTAACTAATTAAGAGGGGAAAACAGAAGGTACAAAATCCGAATGGTACTATTAGGACCGAGAATCAAGCCCGATGTGTTTTCCTCCGTGGTAAACTAAAGAGGCCACGGAGCTGAGTGTGGCTGTGCTGTGCTGGAGAACAACTCATCCCTGTCCCAAATCGTGCTGCCTTTCCTCCAGCGGCCATACTTGGTCTTGGAGGTAGTGGTGGTTGAAGACCCCACACCCAAGGAATTGCTGTCCTAAATAAACCTGCTACTTAGTGGGTGCCAGTATTACAGCGGTGCCCCCAGGCCCTGCTCCAGGTCCCCATGTACAGGTGGGCTGGGATCCCCTGGCAGGCTGCCAGAGCGGGGGTGCAGCCTTGGCGGTGGGCTTGGAGGAACCTGGGGTCCCCAGGGCAGCGCTGGGATCGCTGCCGTTCCCCGTACGTGCCAGTGCGTGGTTTAGTGGTGCAGCAAGAAGAGAGCTTTAAAAGTGAAAAATGTTGATGCTTTCTGTGCTGTTCTCCATCCCCAGATTTAGCCAGGACTGCCCCTGGTCCTCTTCCTAAGTGAGTCGGACCCCTGCCCCTTCCCAAACAGTCTCTTTTGCTGCTGATTTGGTTTAGGGATTTAGGGGGGAGGAGGGTGTTTTCTCCCCTCCCCGCTAGCCAGGCAGGGAGGGGAATGAGGAAGCAGCAAAGGTGTCTTTTCCTTCTGCTAAATCCTGCATGAGACTGTTAAGCTCCTGATCAGTAATTACACACTGCAGCTCTGCCTTTAATCAGGATAAAAGACTTAAGGAAGCTCCTTTGCCCCGGTCTCTAGCTTTTACCTAGAGATTTTATTGCTGGGAATATTAGCACCAGGCTCAGCGCTCGGGTTCGTGCAGGCTCTGGGAGCTCGTGCAGCCCTTCCAGGTCCTTACTGCTCCGGCGCTGCTTCTCTTTGAGCAATTATTTCATGCTGTCTTTAGAAAGTAGAAAGAAGAAGAAACTGGGGGGGTGTCTGGGCAGATGCTGGGTTGGTTGTGGTTGCAGTGGCTAGTTTCTCTTCTGAGGTCCTGATTCTGCAAGTGGCTGAACTTTCCTGGCTGGTTTGTTTGCAGCTTTGTTAGGCACGGCTCCAAGAAAGCAAGAGGTTAGGAGATATGTGCTGCAAGCCCTGCTGCAATCCTGCCTCCTTATCAGCTCCTCGGAGCCCAGGGGTGAATAACCCCTGGGAGCACGTGTGTGCTGACAGCTCCCTCACTGCTGGCCTGGGGTGGCCACCTCCTGCCACACAGAGCTTGGCCTGAGCCACCCAACTCTTGGAACCCCATTGGGTTTTTGCAGATCAGAATGTAAAAAACCCCAAATAATCAAGAAACAGCCTGGCCCGTTGGTAAATGCAGAGCTGAACGTTTGCATGTGTTCAGTGCCGAGGTAAAGGTTTGCAGAATTGGGGATTTATAATTTTAGTTCTCAACCTTAGTCCTGGTTTTACCAACAGATGTGGATGAAGTTCCTCATGTTGGAGGGGTTGTTGGTCTTTCTCTAAAGCTGGTGTGAGGTCCCCAGATAACCGCGTTCGTGGCTCTGAAGTTGATGCAGTTCCAAGTTAAGGTGGAAGCTGCATTGCGAACTCCTTTGGGAGTGGGGAGAGACAGGTTTTGGATTTCAGCCGTCTCGTTAATCAGATCTCATCTTTTTTACTCCTTTACAGAAACCAGGCAATGCGGAAAAAGTTAATTTTGTACTTTAAGAGGAGAAATCATGCTCGCAAACAGTGGGTAAGTGATTCCCCTACACCTTATTTTATATGTATAAAGCAGCATAATTTATAATGTGAGAAAGAAAAGGACGTTTTCCAGCAGAGAAGTGCTGGCACTCAGTTCTTTGCCTGTTGCATTGCTGTGGTATCTCTTATGCTTAAAATAACTTGGATGTAAAGGAGAGGTCCCCAATCCTGCCACAGGCAGCACCTCCCTCTACAAGTACCCCCCGCAGAGCAAACACCCGGCGTTGGCTGAATCACGGCGAAGCCCTTCGTTGATCTTGGGGAGCCTGTTCACAGTGTAAATGTGTGTTTTGTGAGTAACTGAACCCTCAGAGGTGTGAAACAACTTGACTCTGCTTCCAGTAAATGGTCTGAAGACTGACCTGACTCTTTCCAGCTGACCACAGAGCAATGTTCTAAGAATTTGTGGTTTAAAACAAAAATCAAGCCCTGGCCAGTTAATTTCTAGGCAGTTTTGCCTGTGAGATAGTTCTGGTGTCCTTCAAGGAGATGGTCCTTGGTTGGGTAAGGGGGAAGGTGGGGTTTATTATGAGACATCAAAGGCATTTATCGCAAGTCCCTGGTAAATAGAGGAGAAAGTTAAGTGGGTTTCACAGAATTTGTAAGTGTTCAGCGCCGACAGTTGCCTGCGGTGGTTGCCAGTGGGAGCTGAGGCAAAACCAGCACAAAAGGGGAAATGCCAGAAGCAACCAACAGCCGCCACCAGGAAGGTGGATTTTGCGGCATCTTCCCGCGAAGGGTGATTCAGCTCATGACGCAGGGCGTTGTGTCTTACGTGGAAGGTGCAAAAACTGGTTCCTGACTCGGCGTCTGTGTTCTGGGGTAGGCTCGGGTGCCGACATTAGTGTCTTAAGTTGCCAACAGTGCAGGCTTTCTGAGCATCTTTGGTGCTGGTTTTGGACAGAAATGCTGTGGCTGGAAGGAATTGTTGGAAAAATTCAAAAATAGTCAGCCCAGGGAAGTGGTTGGAAGGCTCTGCCTTTAAAAGCAACTTCCAATAAGGCTGTTTACATAGCCATTTCTGAGCCAGCAATCAAATTATTTTCTTATTTGTCCCCCATTTTGTAGCAATCTTCCAAAAGCCACAGAACTTGCACTCCAAAGGGATGGTTGTGTCTCTCATTTGTGTCCAAATATGCGTTTGTTTAGTCTTTTCCGTGATAAAACTTCTTCCAGGTTTCTAGCAAGGGGCTACAGGGCTTATGCCTTCAGCATGACCCAGGGTGGCAGTCGGTGCCTCTCGGGGCACCTCGCCTCCTGCAGCTGAGGACTTCTGCACTGGTGGGAAGCGGATCAATATTCCCTTCCTCAAAACAGGGACTGCAAAGCAAAGTGTGGTTTTATTGGAACCAGAGGGGAACTGCCCAGGAGCTGTTTTGCTGGTGGAAATGGCCAGTTTCCGCACTAAATCTAGAGCGAGTCACTCTGTTGTGAATATCGAGGAGCTGGGGGAAAAGGTTTAATTAGGTTGCAAGAGCACTGTTCCTAAAAGACGGCTTGCAGTAAAGTCGCCTGTCATGCAAAATAGGTGAATTTCTGCCAGCCGGTTTATTCAGTGTCCTTGAAAGGGGATTTTTCAGTTTAGGGAAGCATTTTGCCTATTCTACAAAATAGGCAACATACGGTTGCTGAATTTGCAAAGTGAATACATTTGCTGATTCTGTTTGCAAAATGGGTATGCTTAGCTATTTTTCTGCCTATTTTGTAGCAGACCCTATTTTTAGCAAAGCCCATTTATGTGCCAATGTTTCTTTCTGGCTCTTTTACTTTCTGGGGTATTGTCGCTGCCCAGGGCTGGCTGGAGCAGGGTCAGAGTTCGGTCCCTGCAGGGTCCGGCCCTGAGAGCCCCACCAGAGGATCTGCAGGGCTTCCTCCTGCCTTTACTGAGGTCGGCACAGCAGAAGACATTTAATTGCCATCAGAGGGGTGATGCTGCAGAGAGAGAAGGCTAAAGGGAGCTGTTCTGGCTGTAAGAGGTTTATCTCCATCAGGCAGGGAAACAAAACTGTGGGGTTTGCATAGGAATTGGGCTGGTTCCTCCTGTCACCTCCACTCTTCCTCTCCCCTCCAAAGAGCTGCACCATTCCCTGGAGCTGCGAGAACGTGGGCTGCGGGAGGGCTCGGGCTTGGCACAGCCTACACACTGCCTTCAGCTGCTACGGCAGCGTTACTATTCATCCATTTTTAGATATGCATGTCAAGTCCGATTTGGCTCACCATCACTTACTTGTGTGATTGAGACATGGATAGGCTGGTGAGCCCAGCCGGGAAGGGGAGCAGAGGAAGCACCGATGCTAAAAGCCGGCACAGGTGGTTGCTCAGGAATGGACATGCTTGCTTAAGGCTGCTCAGAGGATGCTTGAAGAAGGAAGAGACGCTTCTGCTCCTGAAGTGCCTGAGCGGGAGCTTCTGGTGATTGAGCTGTGAAGATCTGGGGAACGCACAGTGCTGTAAGGTGTCTGTGATCTTGGCTTTTGAAGGATGGCAAAAGATTGTAGAGAGCCCGTATCCCAGCTGGACCAAAAAGCGCTAGGCAGGGATGCTGCAGACCATCCCCGCTGTGGTGGGGTTTGAAGCTTGTGTGACAGGAAGGATCTTTGCTCCATGGTGGGAAGGGGCTTTAAGAAAGCAGGTGGAACTCAGAAGTGTTTGGCCGGTCCATAACAGAGCTGTGCTCTGGAGGGCTGAGTCGTGTGAGCGGGGAGCTTTGGTGCTGCCTGCCCAGGGTGTGAGCTGCTGGGGAAGTCAGCAGTGTGACATTGGTGTGGCTTTTTCTATCTGCAAATACCAGTTCCTTAAAAGAGGAATTTTGGATAAAGCTTTCATCCAGTTGTCCCAAAGAGCGGAGGAAAAGGAAGAAAAAGAGCCTCCCTGCTGACTGCAGAACAGTCCGGCGGCCGTGCCAGGCAGCTCTGCCGGAGCGCTGGCTGTGTGGGACCCGGTGCTGGCTCATTCCCACAGGGAATGAAGAACCGTTCAAAGCCTCAAAGCTTCTCACCAGACCGAGCCCTCGTGCTGGGCTGTCCCCCAGCCGTGCCATGGGCTGGCTCGCAGTACGGGGGGCACCAGCTGCCTCCTGGCGCTGAGGCTCGGTAAACTTTGCAGGGTATTTTTAGCCTCTTCCCAAATGCGATGCTCTGAAAGCAGGAGGATGTAGCAGATTTGCTGGCAGGGTGGGAGCTCTCATTTTCAGGGGGGCTGATAGCATCTCTTCAGGAGGGGTAAAAACACAGCAGCTGTGATTTCTCCAAGCTGCCACAGTTTGTTGGCATTACCTACAGTTCCTTGCCTGCAGCGCTAGGTTCCCCTTGGTGGCTTTTAGGGCATTTTTATTTTTGTTCTCATTCCTCGCTTTCATCTTATGGCCGTTTCCTTTGGCTCCTGCCGAAATCCAAGCATCTCCTGTGCATCCATGCAGGGTAGGAAAGCCTCTGGCTTCGGGCATTCAAATGGGAATTAATTTATTTGTGGGGGAGCGTTAGTCTGTATCAGCTGCGGGGTTCGAGGTACTTTGTCTGCTCCAGGTTATTGCTGAAGTGCCTCCAAAAGGCCACAGGGATCCTAGCCCGTGTTGCTGCACTTGGGTTATTGCCAGGTCCAGGATGGCTGGACCAAACCCCCATGCCACGATCGGCGTGATGCCGGCCGCGGGTTGCTCCAGGTTCCTGGCACCAGCGATGGGCCACAGAGCTGCTGGTGCTTGGGGGCCATGGTACAAGTAACCAACTTGGCTCATGGTAACCCAGCTGCCTCCTGACCTGCAATTAGGCATTTCCATCGGTTTGGGTTTGGGTTTTTTTGCCTTTCCCCTTTTTTTTTTGTGAGTCGAGAGCAGAGCACATCTGGGAAATCCTATAGCCTTGGACTTCCCTCCGGTTGTGGGGTGGCAATGGCAAGAGATGAGTTTATTTCTTTGAAATCTGGATTCCCCCTGTCTCTGCTATGGTGCCGAGCCGTCCGTTCTGGAAAGCGGTGTGGGGGCAGGAGGTGACCTGGGGTTTGCCATTGATTATTTTGCAAAGCAACATCTGTTTTCGCTTCCTGATTTGGGGCCTAGAAGGCATTTGTTTCACTCAAAACGAAACCTTAAAACACCCTCTGGTCACCCAGCTGCTTTCACATGAGGCTGGGGACCATCGGTCCTGTCACCGCTGCAGCCATCAGGGACCATGGCCGGGCATCTTCTTGGTGTGGGCCTTGCCTGTCTGTGGGTGTTCTCCTCCTGCAAGAGTGTGGCCGGAGAAGGGAGGAGTGTCGTGAGGGGAGGCTCATTTGTGTTGCAAATGATATTTTAATGTTATGGTTACTGGGCTGGTCCCATAAATACCAGGGAGAAGTGAGGTGCTGGACCTGTGTGGGCAGCTGGGTGGGTATGCCATGAGGATGTCACCCAGGGAGACATGGCATCAGAACTCCTTGCAGCACCACGTTTTGTCCGAGCCTGGGTTTGCTGTCAGTGGGGATGCACTAGTCCCAGGACCAAAAAGGAGGAGCAGCAGCTGGAAAAATTCCAGGATGTTGAAGGAGCTGGGGGTATCACGGCATGGCCAGACCACCATGCCATACAGCCTCAGACAGGGGCCGGGTGCCCAGCTTTTGGTTTCGGGGAGCCAGGCCCATGTGTGGAGATGCCCTGTGGCCCCAGTCCCATCAGTGTTGCCGGCACGGAGCCATGGGTGCCAGGGCTGGTGTGTGTGGGTGGCAAGGGGTCCCCGGCTGTGGGCGTCTTGGCAAGCTTCTCCCTGGCACGGCAAGCTGGTGGCTCCAAAATTACAGCTCTGCATGCCCTGCTTACATGGTGGGGACCCGCTCTCCTGCCCTCCTGTGTCCCCTCCCAAGGCTGTGTTTCAGTCCCTTCTTGTTTGATGGCCTCAAGCAGGCAGCTCGCCCTCTCCCCGTGCGTGGCCAGCCATGTTGGAGCAGGGGCTCCCTCCCCAGCACTGGGGCTCCCTCCCCAGCACTAGGCCTTTGGTTGCTGAATCAAGCGCCCAAGGCACTGAAGGATGCTCAGGCAGAAGGTGTGGTGGATGGGTAAAGGCATGCTGGGCAAGAACCCTGGGTTCACAAAAGATGTTGGGTCTGGAAGGGAAAAGCCTGAGGGTACCTGATGGCCTGTTTTCAGAATTTACCCTTGGGTTGGTCCCAGACCCTGGAGCGAGTCCATGCCCTAATAAACCATATTTCTTTAAGCAACGTGACTCAGACTCAGCCTGAGCAGCCATCGAGGGACAGGCCTGGAGGAGCTGCCCTTCCCAGGCACGTCTCCTGAGCTCCCTCTCTCCCTCTGCCCTTTCAGGAACAGAAGTTTTGCCAGCGCTATGACCAGCTGATGGAAGCCTGGGAAAAAAAAGTGGAGCGCATCGAAAATAACCCCCGGCGCCGTGCCAAAGAGAGCAAAGTGCGGGAATACTATGAGAAGCAATTCCCAGAGATCCGGAAGCAGCGGGAACTGCAAGAGCGCATGCAGAGGTTAGAGGAGAAGCGGTAGGAAGGGGCTGAGCTGGTATCGGACAGCCTTTCTTTTTTCTTTGGGGATGGATGTGGGATTTGTTCACAGAAGGAGCAGGCTGGGATGGCTATCGGTGCCTTTTCTCCCCTTCTTGTCGAAGGCAGAAGCCAGCAGACAAGTAGCTTTGCTGCTTTTTCCCCAGAGTGGCTCCGCACAGAGCCAGGAGAGAAGGAAAATGTCAGGAATGTGGTTGCCCATCTCCCTTCTGCTGAGCTCCTGGCCAGCTGGGTCGGAGCAAGGGGCAGCTCCCTTGTGCTGGCTGCCTGGCTGGGATGGCACTAAGCCTTACTGGTGGGCTTAAATTAAGATGTGCAGGTGTATTTGGTCATGTCGGTGACTTAATACATGTGCATGCTTTGATCGGAGCACAGGCAGGGAGAAGAAAGGTCTGCAGAGGTTATAGGAATGACCGCAGACGATATGAAAGGAGCAAAGTGTCTCACTGAAAGGGATGTCCCCTGTCTGTCCCATCCCCTGTCCATTTTCTCCTCCTCACTGGAAGCGCAACTGAGGTCATATTGTTTCCTGCCAGGAGGAGACACGATTTCATGATCTCCACCCTTCTTGCTGAAAACTCCCCATCCTTCCCATTTCATCTCCGGGATCTTGCCCAGGGACACCTGACCTGTGCAGAACCAAACCCTTGTGCTAGCATCCTGTCCTTGTGCTCCATAAACAGCTGGATGGATCCAAATTTCCTAATCAGTGGCTTTATTTTTTCTTAAAAAGAAGGGGAGAAATGGTACTGAGAAATGTTTTAAGCTTTTACATGCTTAATAAGAAAAGTTTTAATTCCTTGGGTTGCATGGCTCTTACACTGGGTGATATTGGGGGGGGAAAGATGTCAATGGCTGCTTTTGATTTAAAAGTTCCTGCAGCGTTTGCAAACCAGATGCAGTGGCACAGGGCTAACGGCTCGGTGCTAACGCCGATGCCTTTATGCCATTGCTGCGGTGTGATGAACAGGAGAAGAAAATGGGGAGAGAGTATGGTTGGGCATGAAATATCCTTCCGTTGTGGTGATCCAGGAGGTGGCCGTTGGCACAGGTAAGGAAGGTTGGTTGAGGCTCTCAACCTGTGAGCCCTAAAGCTGGGGGATGTGGGGGACGGGGCTCTCCGGGCAGGAGTAAGTGCTGTCAGAGCCCATGGGGCTGCAGCAGGCCCTGTTCCCACGGTGTGGGATGGGGTGGCCTGGGTGGGGTGTTGGGATATGGCCATTATGGAGGTCAACAAGGAGAACAACAGGGCCAGCAAGTTGTCATTAATGTGGTTTCCAAAATAGAGCATCAGTATCTGAGTATTTCACTGCCCTTTCCCAGCAGGGTAGGACAGAGGGGCAGTGGCGGGCTCTCCATGTCAGCTGCACGCAGCGAGCACGAGGTGTCAGAAATCATCGACGGGCTCTCAGAACAAGAGGTGAGACCAGGTTGTCCTTTCTCCTCCTCTTCACCCCTCCTCCACTTTTTTCCAAGGAAGCCAGGAGAGTACCACCAGCTCCCACGCTGCGTCCCAGGGTGAAATGTTATACCAAATCCCACTGACTTCAGGCCACGCTGAGGTTGGGGAGGTTGCCATGATGCCTAATACACTTTCTGGACAGGATCCAAAGTGAGGCGTTCATTTAATACCCAGCAGCATCTTCCCAGCTGCCTGAGAGATATAACGGAGCTGTGCAATGGTTCTGCAGGAGCAAAACGTGGAGCAAAGCAGCCCAGGAGCTGGTGGCCAGTGGGTAGGATCTGTCAGCATTCAGCTGCCTCTTAAGGACCTGAAACCCCAGCATGCTGCTCATCCTGGGTAGCACCCTACAAACATCTCCTGGCTGTTGGTTTAAACTGGAAGCGGAGGTGGGAAGGGAAGGGAGCCGGCGCCCTGGCTGCCGGGTGGAGGGGTTTTTCTGTTTCGTTTTGTTTTGAATGGGCTGTGTGGCTTGACGCAGGGGAATCCTATGGAATGAATGGTTTGTATGTGAGCCAGTTGGCCCACATCTTCTGGGAGTGCTCCATTCATCTTGAAACATCCCCATGACCTTGGCTTCGTTTGGATCTGGTTTCACAAGGGTTCCACTCTTGGCACGGAGGCGAGCTGCAGTGAATGGATCGCATTTGGGAGGGGAGAGCAGACATTGCCCAGCAATAGCTGAGATGTTTGCTGCCTGTGCGCCGCGGTTCGCTCCCTGGGTCCCAGGCAGTTTGCTGTTAGCCAGTTAAGGCGACGACCCGGAGGACATGGATCTCGGAAGCAGAGGGAAATTTCACAGCTCTGCAGAGCTCGTGGCCAAGGGGAGGGTTAGACAATTGCCTCCAACCTTCTGCACAGCATGCTGCTAAACTCCACCCCGACAGCCTTCTGCTGAGCCCCAAGGCACCGCTTTGCTTGTCTCAGAGGAGACCTTAAGAGCTTCCAGCCCTTCCACAGGGTTGGAAGGAGCAGGGAGGTGAGAGCCAGGAGCATTGCTGGCGGCAAGGGCCAGCTTTCCGCCCCGTGCATTTCTGGAGAGGAGAGAGGTCTGGCTGCCCGCCAGCAGGGTGTATCTGCAGCACTCGGCACCCCAAGACCCTGCCAGATGAGGGGAGAGGCCCTGCACTCTCAGCTGCAGGCAGTGCTCCTGCCAGCTGCCTCTGCCTGCCATGGCTCTGCACAGGGGCTTTCTCCTTTCGGCTGGGGCGCTCTGCGGTTGTCAGGGTCGATGCTCTGGCTGCAGGCTGTCCCTGACCTCCCACGATGAGATGACACCCCCAGGGCATCTGAAGCAGCCAGCTGCTAAACAGGAGGCATCCTAGTGAGGATGAGGAACGTGATGCAGTGACACAGTCCGTGTCTGTGCAGAGAGCTGTGTTTTAGGAAGAGCAAGTTGAGTCTGATCAGTCACAGCGGAGAAGCAGAGCAGTGCTGGGCAGGCCTGGTCAGCAGCTTGCTGGAAGGATTGGACATACTGTTCCCCCAGGAGCCAGCGTCTAGCTGTAAATTAAAATAACAGCACTTGAGACCTGGCCTTGCTGGGTCAAGGGTTGGAATTTATGTCTGACCAGTGGCATTCCAGGTGACAGGGAGAACTTGTAACGATGGCACTGCTGGCAAACGAAAGAGCATGGCCAGAGCATCCCTTCATTCCCACAGGGTGGACCTGTGCTGGGGGACCACCATCAGCTCAGCCAAAGGGACAGTCCTGGCATTCAGGCAGGGTATGGCACAAATGAGACATCACATTGGCCACTCTGTTGCAAATACTTAAGGAAACCAGTGTGCCCAGTCTGTCCTGTTCTGGTGTGCAGCCAGGGTTCTGGGTGAATTTTGTGCTTGCATAGGATGGAATAAAGGCATCGGATTATGTCCCAGGGTGTTGCAGTAAGAGGGAAGAAAGGAATGACGGCCCCACTACAGTGACATTTGAAACCTCCTGGAACAATACAAGGTTTCCCGTGGAAGGGAAACACGTTTCCCTCTGCCCGCCCTTTGAGAAAGCTTTGCAGAGCTGACCCACTTCCCTTGCGATGTGGGGTGGGGGGCTGAACCTCCATGTGGCCGTGGGTGTGATGGCTGGGAAGGGGTTTGTATTCCCTGTGCCACCGCTGCTTTGACTTGTCTCTCATCATGGTCAGGAGCTGTTTTGCTTAAGTCAGACATTTCCACGCAGCATCTTAAAGCCTTTTATTTCAAAATGAAAGATTAATTGTTTCCTGGCTGACAGCAATAGCCTCTTTCAGCGTTTAATTTACAATTACGCTAGCAATAAAGCTGTCTAGTGTTTGCTTTTGAATTCTGCTGTTTCTCCGCCTGTCCTTTCCTCTCGAACATCTGTCCCCTGCAGTCCCCGCGGGCCCATGGTGCTGACCAACTGTTCTCTCTGCTTTCCCCAAAGAACCTGGAGAAGCAGATGCGCCAGCTCGCTGTCATCCCGCCCATGCTCTACGATGCTGACCAGCAGCGCATTAAATTCATCAACATGAACGGCCTCATGGATGACCCCATGAAGGTCTACAAGGACCGGCAGGTGATGAACATGTGGAGTGAGCAAGAGAAGGAGACCTTCCGGGAAAAGTGAGTGCAGCCCACATGCCTCTCTTTGCGTAGCCCTTGGGAAGGGCAGACAGGACCCGTGCAATGCTTTGGCAGGTGCCCCAGCATGCTAAGGCATGAATTTCCAAGGACTTGTCTTGCGCCCCAGGGACACAGCCGCAGTTGCTGTGTTGCCTTGGACCTGGGCACAAGGTGATGGCACCTGCACAGAAACCTGAGGCCTTTCCGTAGGGTTGGTGTGTTCGTGCCTGCGTGCGGAGATGCAGGAAGCTGCTGCTTGCAGCAGGGTGAGAACTACAAGTTTTTCTGCTTCTGCTTCCCCTCCTTGTATCAGCCAGTTTAAGGATAAAGCAATGAAACCCAATGCTCCATACACTGTTACGTTTTTGGGCTTACATGCCTGTCCTTTGGGCGCTGCATGTCCGGAGGGATTCTCGGGGCTGTCAACATCCAACGCCCCCATGCAGACCCCCTCAGGCTGCAGCTTCCAGACGGTGCTCGTCCCTCAGCGCTCCTTCCTGCTCTCTGCAGGATTTGCCACCAGCCACTCTTTCCACAGGTGCGTTCCCACATCAGACAGGTCCAAACTCTGGCTGCGGTGCCTTCTCCTGTTTGCAAGCAGTGCTTGAGGACAGCTTTGCCTTATCGACTGAGATCACTTGGGGGATTGCTGATCCCTTCCCTGGGTACCACCGTGCTGTCAGCCCAGCTGTGCGTCCCCGCTCAGTCTCACATCCAGACTCCTCTCTATACCATAGCCTAGCAGGGACCCTGGTGTGTTTGCACGGAGGACTGGAGCATCCTTGGTGCCCCCAGTGTGCCCTGTGTGTCTGTAAAAACAGAGCTGGAGTGCAGCTTCCAGCAGGATGAGCTCTGCCAGGGCCCTCTTGGACATGAGGGACACAGGGGTACATGGGTGTGCCAGGGCGGGTGGTCCCTTGCAGCAGCACCGCCTTAGGCTGGCCTCCGGATGATTGTGAGGCAGCTCCATGGATTACCAGCAGGCCCACGGCCAGCCATGCTGGAAGCCTCTCTGTATCCGGGATTCCTCCTCCTGTCCCTGCTTGTGACAACTCCTGTTTGCAGCTGAAATAACTAATTGCCAAGATGAACCGAAAAAGAACAAAACAAGCAAACAGGCTCCAAGCCTTTGGTAGAGGAGAATCCTTATTGCTAATTATCCTTAAAATGTGACACTCCAAACAGCAAGGCTTGCCCGCAAATGACGCAAACGCTAATTACTTGGTCTTTAATGGTGGGGCTGTGCCTGGCTAATGGGGCTGGAAGAGTCCACACCCAGCTCGTGCATCCTGCTGTGCACGGTGGTTTCTGTGTCATCACCGTGGGTGATGCAGAGCTCGAGGCATAAATACAGCAGGATGTCAGGGCTCTCACAAAGCTCATTTTAAGAGATTGGTACTTAAGAGCTGTAAGGAGGGCCAAGGGAGTCCTGCCCCGGCTCTCGCCCCAATCCCGGTGTGCGGGTAGCCGAGCTGCCTGGTGTGCTGCAGCTTCTGGCCTGGGCATTTAAGGTGAACCAAAGTTTTGTCGTCTGTGATCGTGACCCAGAGCCAGCCTCTTCCTGAGACCGTGAAAACCCAGTGCAACCTCTTGTTCAGACCTGATGGCAGGGGTTCTCAGAGAAAACAGCCAGGCCCAGCAAGGCCAACAAGCTCCAGGTCTGAACTCATTCTAGCCATTAAAACATAACCGTGTGGAAGTCTGATTTGATTTGCTTCTGGGCAGGATTACTGAGAGCCCATCAGTAGCCTTCTGCCGGGGGGGGCTGTGGTTTGCTGGTGAGGGAGCTTGGTAGGTGTGTGTTGCACCCACACCACAGCTTGCCTGCCTCTTGCCTCCAAACCATTTGCCCAGGGCACAGAGCCATCAGCTCCTGGGAGCCAGCAGAGTCACACACACTGAGCGGGGCTGGCCCTGGCCGGTCTGCTCCCCGTGCTGGTGGCAGCCTCTCTGCTGGGCCCAGCGCTGTGCTCCAGCCCTGGTGCAAGAGCCAGGATCCCTGCACTTCAGTGATGGACCAGTTAACTGCGTTCCTGCCAGCAGGAGCACCTCGTGCCAAGGGCTTGCTGGCCTTCAGCACTGGCCCACCAGCTAGGTGAAGGGATTTGTTGGAGGAGATGTCTTTGCACCCAGGGACAGCTTCCCCCTGGTGGGCAATGCTCCCTCCTGGGCTGCCAGAGCCCCAGGCAAGCCTGCTGACAGGAGGCAGCATTCCTTGGAGCCACCGTGCCACCGGGGTTCTCTTGAGCAACTCCGCAACATGGCAGCTCTGTGCTTCCTCCCGGGGTTTGGGTTTCCCTTCCCGTCCTTTGCAGCTGCTCCTGACAGCCCAGCCAGGCCTGGGGTCCCGCTCAGCAGTGGGGGCACCCCTGGGGGCACCCCTGGCCATGCTGCAGGGTGCTAGTGCTTGGCCGTTGACTGTGATTCCTTGCTCTTTTCTTGCCAAATCCTGAGGCCTTGGCCAGGTGTGCAGCTGCCCTCTGTACCCATCCTGTCATTGGTACGGGCTTGGGTGGCCATGGGAATGAGCAGGGTGATGGGCAGCTGTTGGGTGCTGCCAGGCCCCCTGCCCTCTCCCACCTCATGATGAACATCAGCACATCGAAGCTCCCAGCCAGCCCAGCTCCACTGGGCTAAATTTAAAGTTCCTGTCTTTCTGGGAAGCTAGGCAGCAGACAAATATTTTCTCAACCCCCCAAGTCCCTCAGGGAGCTGGCCTCACCGCTCTGGGCACAGCAGCTCAGCTGCAAGGGGGGTTGTAGCCCGCACCCACACTAACCCTCTCCCTTTCACTCCCGCAGGTTCATGCAGCATCCAAAGAACTTCGGCCTGATTGCATCTTTTCTGGACAGGAAGGTAAGCCTCCTTGCCTGGCTTTAACCTGCCTGGCGCTCCCTTCTCCATCGCATGGTTCTCTTTGGTGCTGGAGCATGGTAGATGCTGGGCACCTGTGGGTGGAGGTGGCTCAGAGCCCCGGGCATGGTCCAGATGCCTCCCGACTCCCTGCAGAGACAAGGGACTGACTCAGCTGTGGAGAGACAGGGAGCTCAGAGCCACGAGATGTGTGAACGCATCCAGCCTGGCGCGTAGGCGTTGCAGCCCACCCCGTGATCTGCCTCGGGGAGCTGCTTTCCAGCATCTCCTGGAGGCATTTTGCACCAGCCAGGCTGTCGTACAGGGGGTGTGGGCACCCGGCTGCCCAGCACAAAGTAGAGGGGTCCCCTCCTCCTGCAGGGAGGGGATCCTGGGGGTGCGCTGAGTCCCAATTCATCCAGCAGTTCGGGTTGGTGTCATGTAAGCAGAAACGCTTCACCTTGGTGTTTAGGAATAGTTTGCTTGCAGGAGGGCCTGACCATTCCCAAGCCTCTGTGTCATGCTTCTTAGACTTTTCCTTTTTGCTGTTAATTGGGCTGATGGAAGGAAGGTTTGAGAAAGAGATCTGAAGGAAGAGCGAGTCTCTGGTCCCGTTCTGAGCAAAGCCGTGTACTTTCTGTGGGACAGGCCGTATGGGCAGATCCTGGACAGACGCAGCCGGGAAAGACAATGATGGACCAGGTGCTCTCCTGAGCAAGAGATGCTTGAGAGCTGCTTCTTCTCTGGTCCTTGTATTTAGTTGCATCCTCTGCCCATCTCATGCAGTGTTTCATGCATGCAGTGTCCACTCGCTCTGGGGAAACTTCTCTGCTTTCAGGGGGGTGACCTGCAGATGTCCCTTCCAGCCTAAATTATTCTCTGATTCTGCATGACTCAGGCTGGGGAAATAATTTCTAAGATCATGACCTTCCTGTCCAAAGCAGCAAGCAAGCAAGCAAAGGCCAGCAGCAACCTCATGCTGCTGTCGTTGCTGTAAGATACCAGGCTCTTTTCAGCCTTTCCCGCTTGCTAAAGCCGAAAGCGGTGGGACTTGGATGATGCTCACAATCCAGTCTGTGTTCCAAGCTGTAAAATGTCTTCTAATTTTATTTGTACTCGTTTGTAAATCAGGCTGTAATTATGATACAGAACACATCCATTATCCTGTTGGAGAGAGATGCAAAGTATGGCTCAATGTAATGAATTAATAGATTTTTAAATTGCATTATAAAAAAAAAAAAATAGTGATCTTAGCCCTTGGAACAGATGACTAAGTTTTTGTGTTCGTGTGTGTGTATAATCAGGGCTAGATTAGAAAGCGATCCAATTAACACTTTAAAAGTTGCAATCTGTTTTTGCAAATGGTTCCACTCCTTGCACAGGGATAGGGAGAGTGCAGCCCCCATGCACCCCCTGGGAGCACGCAGCAGCACCCTCTGCCTGGGTGCTTGCAGGCGTGATGGGTCCGTGGGAGTATTTCTGTGCATGCAGCTACTGATCCTGTATATGAAGGTGTAGCCCAAGACCAGTGTCCAGGTGCCCACCCAGTTCAGCAAAGGGCTTTTCCCAGCGTGGCATGCTCTGTGCTGTTCAGGAGCAGAATATGTCCTGGCCACGGCTCCTTGTTTTCCTAACATGTCCAATCTGGGATGGTGTTTGTGGAGCCAACCACTGGAATGGGAGTTGGGATGGTGGCTCCTGAGCACCGGGATCTCAATCTGTCCACGAGAAAGTTGTGCGCGTTCGAGCCAGTGAGCTTAACGGCTGGAAGTAACGCCGGCTGACAGTCACGTGGCAGGTTGTGCCTCGCATAACCACAACAGAGGGTGACAGGCAGCTCTCCTTCTTCTGCCTTTAGTTGCCACAGTCATCTGGGGTCAGCCCTTCCCCCTGCTTTGCTTCCAGCACGGGGTGCTCTCTGCTCTGCACCCCCACCTCCGTCTCAGCACGCCTGCGGGGCGGCCCTGGTCTATCCTTGGAAGAGCTGAACCTTTTTACTGGGGCAACGTGCATTGCCCCCCTTTTCCAGCTCCATCGAAGGGTTTGGGAGGGAGGTGCGGGAAAGCTTGTTTGGGCTGCAGATTTTCAGAAGTAGCAGGAGACCTGGCAATGGCAGGGCCTGAATGCTGCTCCTGGAAGTCTGCACCCCAACAGAGCGAGGGGCCGGGACCTTCTGTTCCGTGACTTGCCTGTGTCGTTGCAGACGGTGGCAGACTGTGTCCTGTATTACTACCTGACCAAGAAGAATGAGAATTACAAGAACCTTGTAAGAAGGAATTACCGGCGGCGTGGGAAGAGCCAGGTAAGACTTGGAGGAGCGTGTGGAAATGCTGTCCCTTGGGCTGAGCAAGGAGCTGCAGCGCTTTGTGCTTGCACCTTCTCAGCAGCGCTTTCTCAGAGCACCCCAAATGCTTCTTTTCTCCCCTCCCCAGATGGAGATCTTGCTTGCAGACTGCAATGGGGCTGTGGTTTTGCTCTGGGTAGTTTTTCAGAACATGCTGTTTTCGGGCAGTTGATGTTTGTCCATCTCCGTGCCAAGGTCATGGTAGCTTTAAAAAAGCAAACAACAAACCCAAGATGCTTGAAAAAGGGGATGGAGTGAATGCAGAAAGCCTGGCCAGGCGTCCAGAGTAGCACGGGGTTGCCCATGCAGCCTGCAGCTCTGTGCGAGAACTGAGCAGGGCCCGATTCTCTCTCCCCACCGGAGACGGCAGCCGGTGGCGTGCCAGTGGGGATGGGGCTCCTGAGGGCTGTGTGCTGGGTGGGGAGGGTAAAGGTATGGGAGGAGGATGACTTGGGTGGGAGTGACTTCTGGCGACCGCCTGAGCAGAGGTGTATAAAGCTCTCTGAAGTGCTGGAGGGTGTCTGAGATCCCCGTGGGGGCTGGCAGATTTGGCGCCAAAGCTAGAGGAAACCCTTAACCCTTTAGTTAACGGCCGGGCAGGTACTTAGGGTACTGTGAGGTGCCTGGGGGTAGGTGACTGAATCAACCCTTGCCGTGACCATGGCTAAGATACAAATCAAGAAGGGATTATGCCAGTGTTGCTGCTGATACCACGCTACCCAAGTACCCAGATAAGCGTTAACATTTTGGGCAGGTACCTTGTTCCTGCAGATGTTTTCAGCCAGAGGAAGGACCCAGGTCTGTGAAGTGAATGATTATCCGTGTCATGAGGAGAGTGAGGTGACCGCAAGGGGAGTGTATCTCCAGATAACGTGGGGATAGGGATGGAAAAACTGGCCTGGCCCGTGCCACCACTGACATCAGCAGCTCCTCACGCTGCATGGCCATAAAAAGCAGCACTTGGGTCTAGATCCTGATTGGGAGGCAGATAGGTAGCCTCGCTCCAATTTGATTTCTGCAGCATTAAGACATCAGAATAGCTAGCACATGACGAATGTCATGGACATGGCCCAATTTTCCCTTCTTTTTTTCAGAGACATTAGAGATGGATAAAGCCCTATTAGATTATCCAGTCCCTCTCCCAGCAAACACAGGGTGGTTCCCTCCAGTACATTTTTATAGTGTTTACCATGGTCTGTTTTGGTAGATCACAGCAACTAGAACATGAGGCCACATTTGTTTCTTGTTAGCAGTGGAGACATTTAGCACAGCTCATTCTGCTTTCAGTGTTAAGCTGAGCAAGTAACAAGTGTGGAGGGAGAGAGGCAATCTAACGCTCTGCTCTGCCTCTACCTACCTGCCCCTGCGGCCACGGACCTGCCTGTCCTGCACCCAGCAGGTGCTAGTCATATTTTGGTTTTTAAAAGTATCCAAAGCATCCTTGGCTGCAGGATTTCCCACGGTGCTTGCCCTTGCTGCTGCGTCTGCTCCAGCCTGGGCAGCAGAGATTCTGTGCTGCCATTCGGAGCCTCGTTCAGTGCCAGCCTTTGGAAGCAGGAACTTGCTCTGTTGGCCGTAGTAAAAGGCAGGACTGTTTTTGCAAGTAGGGGACAGCAATATTTGTAAATCATTAAGAGGGAGGCTGCTGGGCACCGAAGGGAGTGGATTGCACCTCTGCTGGAGCAGACCTTGGCCAGAACGTTGTTTTATTTTGAAAGAGGAGTTGGATCCCTGAGTCTGGGAGGAAAGCAAAGCAGTGAATATTTCCCATTCCTGTTGGAAGCTCAGGTGAAAGGTGGGATGTTCAGACAAGCTTTAAGAGCCAAGGGCTGGCTGCACGAATAGCAGTAGGAGCGACGTGCAGAACAAGAGTTGCTGCATACAGCCCAGCCTGGAGCAGCTCTCCCCCAGAGATCTTGGGGGGTCTGGAGATGCACACTTTGTGCTGCGGTACCCCCAGTATTTCTGTATGTTGCTTGCATCCATTTCCTGCAAGGCTGCATGCAGAGGAACGTGGGAAGAGCCTGCGTGCAGGCTTGGGAAGGGCACGCTACTGCGGAGCGGAGACAGCGGAGCTGGCAGGGCAGCACGGCTGGGTCCCTGCCGCAGAGGGAGGCTGTGCTGGGGAGAGAGAGTGGTTTTAGCATGGGATTTTAAGGTAATGAAGGATGGAATGTGTTGTTAAAAGTCCTGCCAGAAGCTGGTGGGAGTGGTGAAGCATCTCCCGTGCACCCTTTCGCGGAGCCGGGGTCTCCCCTCAGCACGGTGCCGATGGGACCTGCTTTCCTGGGCCAGGCTGGGTCACCATGTGGCTGCGCAGACCAGCGCAGGAGAGGTTAGATACTGGCAAATCTGGAGGGCTAGGATGGAGGGATACCCCTGGTGGGATTTTTGCTTAGTGAGGACCTTCAGAAACTGCTCAAATTCTGCCTACGCCTGCAGAACACGTTCTCATTTGGGAGTAACCTCTCCCAGAGGCTCAGCCGGCACCTTGGCTGTGCATCCTCCCCGCTTGTTCCCCGGGGTCCTCCTTCATTGTACCAGTTCAGCCATTTGCGGGGCTGTCAACTCAACTGGGCTGTGAGGAGCTAATCTGAGCTTAAAATAGTTTCTGTTAGCCCAAGATTATTTTTAACCCTGTGCAGGTCCCTCATTCTGTGGCCTCGCAAAGAGTCGGGGCTGTGGCTGGGGGGCGGCGGTGTTGGGCTGCCTCTGCGCCGGGGGCTCTGCTTTCACCTGCCCGGTCTCAGCCACCAGAGCCGGCAATGGGATGAAGGATGGGAGATGCGGTGGGACAGCGCAGGGACAGGCAGCCTGCAGGGAGGAGTTGGGGCTGTGGACAGCCTTCCTGCAGCATCGGGAGACGTGGGGCTGTGCTCCCGGCACTGCCCCTGCTCCAAGCACGGATGTTCCTGCTGGTAAGGGTTCAAGCAGTTAAATGCCAAAACTGAGATTTAATTGATTTAGAGGAGGGGAGGAGAGGTTGACTTTGATATCAGATGAGAGGAGCAGATGAGGTCTGATCCAAATAGCATTTCAAATGGCCCTGTGCTGTTTCCTTGCCCCTTTTCTCAGGGAGAGTTTGGTGGTCTTATTTGCTCTTGGAGGCTGCAGGGAGCTTGAGAGCGAAGTGGAGATAATTACACGTAGAAATAAAGCTACTCTGGTGTCAAGATTATCATTGTGGCCTACTTATTAAAAGTCCATTAAAAAATAAGAATCCCACTGCTCCCTGGCTGATGGTCCCCTGGCAAAGGATATTCCTCATAAAGCTGCTACTTATTGCTAAAAATCTCCTGCCAAGAGCGGGGACTTCACATGATTCTGCTTCCAGTTTGTCAGAAAACCGAGCAGCCGCCCGCTCCGAGGCGGGGCGCGTGCTCCCGGCACGCCGCCTTCCCCAGCGCCGATGAATGAAAGGCGTACACATCTGAGGGATCATTATGTGTAATATTCAGGCTCCCGAGATGAAGATCCTTTCTAAAATAATCCTCTGCATTCGGGTATGGAAAATGCCATTTAACCCTGAAAGGGGGGAATCAATGGGAAAGAGGAATAACTTCCAAGGGTGTAATTTCTCATTGAAATAAAAAAAAAAGTTTGAGTCAGTCACGGTAAAACGATCTGATCCGATATTCAGTGTACAGTAATAAGCATAAATTTGCATGAGCGTGTAATGAAAGGCCCTTGCATGGATGTGTTGCCTGGGGGGCTGTCACAGTTGCTCTTCAGGGTATTTCAAAGAGCATCTCTCTGCGAGCACCCCTCGTTCTGTAGCAGGGGCACCAAATTGAAGCTAGGCAATTAGCGCCATGTGCTTCGCTCTTTGGGCAAGCTGTTCAGCCGGGCTGTAGTAGCGCAAGCGTTGGGCTGAAACCGTGCTGGATGAAAAAAGTGACTCTTATTTCAACATAATTACTCCGTGCGGAGTGTGGGGTTTTTATTCCAGAATAAATTCACTTTGATTTTGGAGTAGCATTGCCCACGTGGCAGTGGGGTGGCCGCAGCATGCTTGTTAGGCTTCCTGCAGCAGGGCCGGTGAATTCCCAGGGGGAAAAAGCCGCCCAGCACCCGCGCGGTGCCGGGATAGGGAGGCGGGCGGCCATCCTGCCAGGCAAAGCTGCCGGAGCTCTCGCTGGCGGCGGGTCGGTCGGCAGCAGCGATGGGCGGCCGGAGGAGCCGCCCGCCCGCCCTGGGGATGACTCAGAGGTGGATGAAGTCATGCGCCGTGGTGGACGGACACGGCCCGCAGGACGTGCCGTCATGCCGGTCTCCCTTGGCACTGCTGTCAGACGGCGCTCACATATTCCCCGGTGAAAGGGCCCCGTGCGTTAGTGCTGACGCTTTCGAGGAGGACTTGCTTGGGGGGAACCAGAGCCCCCTTCCTCTGCCGGGGAGCGGTGCTGGAGCTGTGCCGGCAGGGTGGGGGCTGTGGCATGACCTGCCCGGGCAGCCAGCGTGCTCCCCTGCCAGGGACGATGGCCTTTCCCAGGCCCACCCTCTTCCCTGCCCCCTGCCAAAACCCAAACTGAATTATCCGTCCCGCCGGCTGTCCCGCCCTCCCCAAATACAAACCATTCCCCTCGCCGACATGGATAAACAGCTGCAGCCCGGATTTTTGTAAACAACCCATTTACTTTTTTCGCGTAAGTGCCGTCCCAGCCGGCGAGGCTGGGGGGACTCAGGCTGCCAGACGGGCACTGCCTGCCCACGGCTCCGGCTCTCCATGCGCCCCGTCCCTGGTGCTCCCGCCACAGAGCAGCCTTGCCCTGCCATCACCTCTCCTCCCTCTGCGAGGATCGGGGCCGGAGCTCAGCAAACTGCCTCTTACACCACAGGTTGTGCTTGTGCCCCCACGCCGTTAACCACAACGGCTAACGAGATGAATGATGAGTATTTATTTCTGGGAAGCATTCGATTTTCATCAGTCCGGGGAGCAGCTCCTTGTTAGTGACAAAGGGTTTGACAACTTCTCTTTCAGACGGGGAGGTACTCGTCATAAAATCCTGGTTGAATAATGCAGCACATCATACAGAAACATCCCTGGATGTGGGCAGTAAACCCTGCTGCCACAAATACCAAGAAATTATTCTGCCAGCGTTTAAGCCTGTGCTAACTTGAGCACTGTATTTTCAACAGCACTGAGATTGTCAGTGGAGTGGGCCGGGGGAATGGCTGTGGCTGCAAAGAGGTCTGCAATGGAGCAGTTTGCATGATCAGAAGCGACGCCCGGGGTGTCCGTGTTGGGCTGCGGGTTCATCTCCTGCTGATGGATATTGCTGTGAGGTGGCCCTGCTTGTCACCCTGTCCCCCCTGCTCTGCCCCATCCCACCGGCTCGCTGCTGGGGCACAAATTTGGCTTGTGCTCTGGACAGGTCTGCAGGGTGACAGCACTGCTGGCAGCTGGGGAAACCTGCCCGGCCAGGCTGGGGTGCAGGACCCATGAGAAGTCATCAAACACAGCCAAACCCCATGGTCCCAGCCCTGCTCAAGTGCGACCTCGCGGGGAGAAACATCTCGCAGTGTTTGTTCCTTGGGTGCTTATGTGTGTGCTGCTCAGCGCAGGTTCTCGCTCTTTAAATCTACACCTCCTCAGAGCCAAAAAAAAATCCAGACATAACCAGCTAACCCCCAGAATCCTCAAAAGTGGTCCAAAACCATCCTTATGGAGCAGCAGGCTTCCCGAGAGGAGAGTATGGAGAGTCATGCTGGAGTGGGTTTGGAGGCAGCAGGTCCTGCTCAGTTGCTGGCGGTATACAACTTGCAAAGAAACTGGTTTCCATCAGGAAAAGCAGTTGTTTCTGGGGAAACCCTCATCTCTTGTGCTTTTCCCACAGCTCAGCATAGCTCGGGCACTTCCCAGCTTGCAGGGCAGCCTGATAGCAGTGCTGGGGGACCACGAGTGAGGGCTCGGGGACTGCGGCCTGTCCTGTATTTTGCTAAATGCTTTCTGCCAGGGCCCGTGTTCTCCTCCGTGTCTTGAAATGGGAACATCCGCCTGCCCTCTCCGGGGTGCTGAGCTCACCAGCTGCTGAGCGTGGGTCAGGGCTGGCACGGCTGCCACCCAGGGGCTGTCACTGCCCTGGCATGGGGGAGGCTGAGCATTGAGGCGCCTGGACAGAGGAGGTGTGAGACATGGCGACGTTGGAGCTGATACCGACCCTGTAACCTGCCGTTGGCGCCTGCTTTTTCAGTCTGGGCTCCCGTCGCTCCCAAACCCTGTACCCCAGGTACGCCCCCTAAGGTGCATCACGCCCATTCCCCCATTGCGAGGGTGTTGCAGCTTTCCTGCAGCCCTGCCACCCCTCCAGGCAGCGTAATCGGGCAAACACAATGGAAACTCGCATTCCTGAAATCCCAGCTACAGTTTTGGGGGTGATTAAACGAGAATGATGTGGCCATATTTGGGAAAAGACTCGAAGGATGCGTTGCCGCAGGAGGATGGCTGCTCAGTCCGCGGCTCCTGACGTGACCTCAGGGGCTGGTGGCAGCGTGGGGACGGCAGTGAGACCTGTGGGATCAGAGCACGGGCAGGAAGGGACGCACAGCCGCTTCCCTCCAGGGTATCACCAGCGCGGGCTGCCAATGGACCACGTGCTGATGGACCCCTTGGCTGGGCTCTTCCGTGCGGCTTGATAGCGCCTGCAGTGAGCGTTAATAAAATAATCACTTAAAAGTGATGTGAACCCCCCCCATTCTGGTTGGCCCCCAAGTTGGGACTCGTGTTTTGCCAGCAGCAGGTCGATGCATCCTCCTGGTGAGCGCTCCGCCACGCCGGCACCCACGTGAGTACTCCTCAGGACGGGTGTTTGGGATCTAGGCTGGGTATTAGCATCTTCCCGGCAGGACAGGGAGCGATAGAAGCGGTTGGCTTTTGGGATGAGTTGTTTTATCGGGTGTTGCGATCCAGGTTTGACTGGGAATGGGTGGGAAATAGGTCACATCATTGCTAAGTTGCTTTGTAAAGCAGGCACAGCTGAAAATCCCGGAGACAGCTGCTTCTGTGAGGATACAGGGCTTGCTTTGCCCCTGGTGCGTCTGCGGCATGCACGGATGCTGCTCTGCGTCCCCCGAGCCACTGACCCGGCATCCTCCTCTGTTGGCAGGGCTTGGAGGGGGGTCGGCATGTGGCCGGGGGGCTGCAAGCAGGGGGAGCAGGGTAAAGCAAACCACAGGGAAGAGAAAACACGTGTTCCCTGCCTGGGACAGAGCGGGGGCTCATCTCCACCGCTTCCAAATGTTACGCGCTCTTCCCCTCAGGTCATTTTCCCTTCGCAAGCAATCAAATCACTTTTTAAAAAACTCAGCAGCGACCCAGAAAAGAAACATTTCCTCTTATGGAAAAGCCCTCAGTGACTTAAGGAGAGATCCGAGCAAGCAGGGTCCTGTAAAAATCACTTCTGTGCTTCACGGAGGTGGAGGAGAGAGCAGTGGGAAGGCATCAGTGCCTGCCGTACTGGGCCAAGCCGCACAGGGGCCCCTGCCCGAAAGGCTCCTGTGCCCAACAGGCTCCCAGTGCCGCCCGAGATGAGCCTACGCTCGGGTGCGTGCACTGGCCGTGGTCTGGCAAGTGACGCTGCAGGGTCCGGCATCTCTACCATCACACAGCCGGCCCCTCTCCTCGTTCCTGGCATGCTGCTCGCCCCCAGGACCAGCAGCCTGGGAGGGACGGCATGGGGCTCTCCCGCGGCACGGCAGGGCAGCCCAGCTGTGGCTGCCGGCACTTTGCTGCTGGCACCGGCCGTGTTTTGTGGCCTGCGGTGCTGGAGAGCTGCGCTGGCCCCGTTCAGTGCCTCCCGGGACGCTGGGCACAGCCCCGGCATTTTCCATCTCTGCCATGTAATGATTGCTGTCTTGCAGAGTTTGTTGTTTCCCGGCAGAGGAGCAGCACAGCTCCGGGCCATCGTGGTCGGAGCTGAACTGAGCGAGCCCCATGCTCGCTATTGTTCTCCTTATCAAACCCAAGCCTGGCCCTTTGATTTTTCATCTTGCTTCCGCAGCCAACAGCATCAAACCCAGCCCCGGGATGCGAACGATCAAAGCCAAGTCGCCGGCAGACATTCCTCTTCCTCTCCTTGTTGTTTTGGCAGCGGCTTGTTTTGCTTTGTGGTTTCTCCCATGAGCGGAGGGTGCTGCACGCGGTCGTGAGAAGCAAGGCCGTGCAGCGGTGGGTGGCAGCGGGGGCTGAGGCGTTCCAGACCATCGGATCAGAGGCTCTGGGCCCTGGAAGTCGGCTGCATGATACATACATGTATTTCTAAGCCATCCTCTCTGAGCTCCGTGTCCAGCCTGCTGCCGAGGGACGGGTAGGGATGTGCGGGGAGCGCTGTTTGCAGCAGCCATGCAGCGGTCAGACCTCGGTGGCGGGCGCCTCGACCTCTGCGATGGCATCGGCGAAGGGGGAAGGATGCTCCAGGGGAGACCTCGGGCGCCCAGGCAGCACGGTGGCTAAACAGGAGGCTGGTGCCGTGGGTGCTCGGTGGGGCAGCCCCTGGCTGTCATTGGTGTGACCTGCTGGAGGGAGAGTTTAAAAATGAGTGGAAGGATGGATGTAGGTGGTGGAGGAGAGAGGATGCTCCCGAGCCACAGCTGAGTAGTGCCAGCCCTGCTCCTGGCAGAGCCGCTCTGCACAGTGCCCCATGCAGCCAGGGAGAGGGGTGGGAGCCGATTGCCGCGTCCCGCAGGCTGTGCCACAAAGAGCGCAGCGCATCCTGCGCCGTGGTGCCCGGACCGGACCCTGTGGGATGTTCGGGGTGATGCCAGCAGGCACCCATGCACGCACACGGCCATCGCAGGCGTGCTGGGGCTCCTGGAGAAGCGACGAAAGCAAACCTTAGGTGTTCCTGGCTAGCATAGTGTAGGCCTTTTGTCTTCGGCTTATCTTGAGCTGGTTTTAATTTGCAACTCCCTGATTGCGTGCAATGACCTCGGCCTGAGCCTGCTCCGCAGCTGAGTACCCCTGGAGAACATCATAAATGCCATTGACCTGAAGTCACCCGTGGGAGAAGCAAGGAGCTGGCACCCCACACGTGGGAGAGGCGGCACAACCAAGTGGGAGCTCCTGGCTGCTGGAGGGGATGGGGCTTGCACCGGCGGCGTGCTGCTCCCTCCAAAGCCCTTGTCGAGGCAGGCTTGGGTGCGACACGGTGGGGAGAGGGTTGGCACCCGTCACCGCGCTGCTGCAGCAAGCCCGTGGTGAGGGCCGCAATGATGCCTTCGAGCAAAAACCCCGGAGCTCGCTGCCTGCAGTGCCTGGGGACGGGCTTGAGTGATACCAAAATGAGTTGCCTCACAGCCCAGCCTGGCACATGCGGCTCCCTCTGCACGAGGGTGCAGAGGGTTGAGGTTTGCTCCCTCCTGATTTAAGGAGCAAACAGGAGTCAGTGGTTTCCTTGGTGTGTTCATCTTCTGTAAGAGCCCAGGGCACCCCATAATGACGGTGGAGGTGATGCACCTGCTGGCAGCCCAATGGCATCCCCCACGCAGCCAGTCTGCCCCCGAAACCTGCTGTGAGGGAGAGGGCATGCCACCCCCAGCCAGTGCTTGGGCTTGGGGACGGGCTCTTGCACAGTGGTGTCACCGTGACCCAAGCTGGTTCCCTGCCAGCATGTCCACCAGCGAGCGGCGTGGCCAGGGGTGGCAGGAGCTGGAGGTCCTGGGGCAGGAACGGGACTGCCAGGGATGAGCTCAGCTAAACATTGCTGGGCGAGTTGCTGTGAAATGGTGGCCATGCCTGTCCCTGTCCCCAGCAGGACCAGGGCTGGGGAACCGAGCTGTGCTGGCAATGGTGGTGTTTTGGTGCATGTTTTGAGGGTGCTGCAGAGCAGGGAGTGCGGGGGGACTGGGAGGGGATGCGGGTGCCTCGTTTGCAAGGTGCACGCTCCAGCGGTTAACGCCAGGATGCCCTGCGGGCAGCAAGGGAGATGCTGCACGGGTTCGCTGCCACAGCCCGGCACATCTCGCCGGCAAGGGGAAGGCAGGAGCAGTCATTTTCTGGAGGTTTGCAAGTCTGGAAAATAAATAGCCTTGTGCTGTAGGTTAAGCTTGGCATCCTGGCGGATTAATCACGCTGGCTGCAGCCAGCACTGAGAGCCCCGGTGACGAGAGCTGTGGTTTATAGATGATGATTCATCGACTCGACTTAGAGCGACCACGTTATTCCAGCAGATTGCAAAATCATAAGAGGAATGTTGTGGTTAGTTTACGGCTTAACTATGCAAATCGTCAGGAAGCCTTCAGAGCCGGAGAATGTAAGGCACAGCGCGCCCGGATGGCTGGGCGGTGAGCAGGGGCTGGGAGCCGGCAATGGGGCTGTCGGGAACTGGCCGCTCGCGGGAGCCAGGGAGCGGGGAGGTGAGTGATTTGGGGGGAGATGAGGGTCCGGAGCTCACGGCGAGCATGCGAGCAGTGGGGCTTCATAGGCGGGGAAACCGCCACCGGCCAAGAAGGGGTTTCTGGCTGGTTTCAGCGTCTCTGTGCCAAGGTGGCAGGCGTCTTCTGCGGGGCTGGGGAGGGCGAAGGTGGGGAGCTGCTTCCCCCTCCTGCCCTCCTGTCCTGCTTCCAGAAGCAGGCAGAGCCTGGCGGAGGAAGTAAACAGAGTGGGAGGAGCTGCACCTCTTCCTCGCCAGGGCTTTCTCCCAGCCAGACCTGCTGCTGGGGCATGCAGCAAGTTGGTCGGTTCTCATCAGGGCCAGTGTTGCGGTATCTGGGACCTACCTGGAAGCCGGTGTTCCCCAAAAGCATGCTTGGAGCCGGAGCTTTGCGGCGGCTGAAATCCCTGTGATGTGCCAGCCTGATGGAGCTGGCCGGGCAGGGCAAGCGATGTCGCTCCGGAGGGGAGCTGGGTGCCGGGGCGAGCATGCGTGCCTGCCCGCGGGCCCCGGCGAGGGGGTGACCGGCAGCGCATGGCGTTCCCGGGAGGGCTGGCAGCGCTCTGCGCCTCTCCAGCTGCTCCAGGGCCAGTGGGAAAGTGGGGTGGAGGTGAGCAGATGTTTGTAATTACAGAGCAGCTCACGCCGGAGCTCAGGGAGCGTGCAGGGAAAGAGGCCGTGCATCCCGGTGGGCTTGGAGCGGGATCGTCCTCTCGCTCATGCATCCCGTGTGCAATTTTGTCCCGGGGCCTTTTTAAATAAACAGGATGTGTCGGCAGCAAAAACAAGCAGCAGTGATGCTGGGGAGGAAGGGCGGTGCGGTGGTTAGGGCGTCCGACCTGGGAGGGAGGGACAAGAGGGACAGCCCTGCCCTCTGCCGCAGGCACCTTCCCTGGCCTTGGGCACATCCCTTTACCTTCTTGTGCAAGGTGGGGAGCAGGTACCTGCGTTGCCTCCAGGAGGTGGGGTGCCTCATCCCTGGGGGGGCAGGGATGTAGGTAGAGAGAGGTTCAAGGTTGCCAGGAGCCGAGCAGTTTTGGTGCTGGCCTTTGGCATGTCCGCCAAGAGCTGACCCACCTGCCGGTCCACCTCTAACCGGGGCAATGTGAATCAGAGGGAAACATCGGCTGGTAATTGGGGAAGCATTTCCTGGCCTGTCACGCTTTGGGATGGCGTCCCGTCCCTTGAATCATCATCCAGAGCTGGTCTGTGTCCAGCACTAAGAATAGCCTCCCCGTGCACTGCGGGGGCAGCTGCGTGCCGGGGCCGGGGTGGGGACCGGCCGGCTCGCAGGTTCCCAGCTGTGACTTCCCAGTGCTGTGCTGTGCCATGGTCTGGCTCTGATGCTGGCCAGTCTGAGGTTTGGGGTAGAGCACGTAGTGCAGGTGGGCCGAGGCAGCTGCTGTGGTCGGTCCCGAGGGGGATGTCCCACCTCCTTTCCCCACATGTCGCTTGTAGCTGAGCTCTCAGGTGGCTTTGTTTGGGACCCTGGGGTCCCCTCTCCCGCCAGAGCTCTGGGGTGCTTCAGCCAGCCCCGTGGCCTCCAGCCCAGCACGTACCCCTGGGTGGGATGGAAGGTGGCATTCATCAGCATGGCTGTCCCTGGAGGTGTTTTCTGGGGTGTTTGGGGGGTGCCCTGCTGTGCAGCCGAGCCCTGGCACAGGAGATAAGCTGTCACCGCATGCTTGCCAGGGTTCAAAGCGGTATTGGGCCAGGAGCCTTCTTTAGACGAAGGGTGAAGTGGGGGACAGTTTTCCCCGCCATGGCCTCATGGTGACGGTGCTGCCCCATTTATGCATTTCAGCCCAGCAGGAGAGGGCTGGCAGGTGAGAGCCATGGGGTGCTGTCCCACTGTGCACAGGGTGCTGTGCCCACCCGGCTCTCGCTCCTGGCATCGGCACCCTGCCGTGGCCAGAGCAGGGCAATCACTAGAGGGCATCCTTGGATCGAAATCTCTGCGGTGGGAGCCCTAATTTGATGTCCCACCAGGCTGGGCTTGAAACCTCCCAGAGGAGTGGGGTGCACAGCAGCCCGCTGAAGCTGGGCCAGCGGGGCTCGCCTGCCCTCGGCACGCTGGAGCTCAGTGGGCGCCTCTCCAGGGAAGCGCCTGCGTTGCAGCATGTCTCCGCAGCCGCTCGTGCCTCTCCCTGCCTTTCCACCCCTACGTTTGCAGACTGGTGCAGGGAGCTTGTTAGCATCACCGCTAGCATCTGAGGAAGAGCTTCGGTGGCTGCTGAGGGTGACAACCCTCTGGTTTGAACAAGTGTGGAGGCAAGATGAGATGATGCTAGAGCTTCCCTTGGAAGCCCGCGGCAGCCTGACGCTGGGGCAGGGACTTGTGTGGTTGCAGCTGGGTTTATGCCCCGGGGAGCTGGGATCTCCGGGATGCAGGGTTTCCGTCATCCCCCAAGTGGAAATATTCACAACAGGGTGGTAGAAATACTGCGAAACTCATCCAGGCTCCCCTCCCTTGCCAAAGCGCTTGGTGAAGGGAACGTGGTGGCTGGTGACGGCCAGGGCCGAGGCAGAGCCTGCGCTGCTCCCTGCCCGGCCCTCGGAGGTCATAGCCCTTACCTCGTGGGTATTTGTCTGGGCTGAACCCACGCTCAGGGTTCACCACGGTGTGACTCAGGGAGTCAGAGAGTTCAGGGCAGCGCTGGGAAACGCGTGTGATGAGTGCCCCTTGCTCCTCCACCGCCAGCGCAGGCTTGTCCGCCTCCTGGTGCCGGCAGGCTTGCTGGCCGCCCCCTGCTTCTCTCTGGGTTTGGGGGCTGGCAAGGGCAGTGCCTGGTGCTGTTGCTTGGGCAGTTACTGCAGGAGACAGCCCATTCCCTGAGCGTTAGAGATTTATGGGCACCGGAAAATCTTAAGTGACTGAGTGCTCATCCCAGCCGTTCCTCAGCATCCCTTCCTCAGCCCCCTCGAGCTTGCATCCCATGATGCCATTCCTGGTAGCACGGTGGGGGTGTGAGTGGATGCGGTGCAGGTGTGTTTGGGACGAGTGCTGGTGTGGAGGTGCTGAGGGGGCCGGCCAAGCCTCCACGCATGCGCTGCCAAGCGTGGGTCCTGGTGGCACGGCCGCCTTCCCCCAAGGGTGAGGAGGAATTGAAAGTCCACAGGGTTTCGGTGGTGGCAGCATCTGTTTTGTAAGGACTGTGTTGAACTGGGGCCTCAAGGAATCAGAAGCTTTCTTGTTGAAATGCTCCAAAGCCCATTTTGACAGCTCCGCACTTCTCATTTTAGCACCAGCCCGTGGGCGCAGAGGGTTGAGCTCACACCCAGCACCGCTGCTGCGAGGACGCCTGGGTTCAAGGCAGCTTCCCGGCTCCCGCAGAGCAGGGACAGGCCAGAGCCCCGGCTTGAGGGATGCAGGCACACCTCATCCGCGCTTGGCCGAACAGCTGCGTGACAGCTAGACCAGGCTGCCCGTTTCTTGCTGATAAATCCACTTTAAGGCAATTTCCACCCCGTTACATCACCAAACCCTTTCCCAAGGGGTGTTGGAAGCCCTGCAGCTTGGGCAGGGCCCAGGCGAGCCCGGGTGGGTTTCTTGGCACGAGTATCCCTGCATTAGCCAGGAGCAGGATGGTTTAATAAATAATTTCCATCTCTAATTTCTACTTCTCTGTGTAATGCCTCTCATTTGCCGGTCACCAGAGGGAAGGGAGGTCAGGGGAACCAGGCCTCCCCAGCATCCTCCTTCCTGCAGCTGTTGAAACAAAATCCAGAACTATTACAATCACTGTGTCGCTCCCTCGGGTACTGCGGCGTCTTCAGTCTGAGCAATGGCAGCGGCTCTGGGGCAGTTGGGTGCATGGCCACCGCTGAGGGTGCCAGGCGGTTCAGAGCGGGCACGGAGCCAGGCATTTTCCAGTCTCAGTGATATGGGGCCATAAACTTTCCCCGTGGGCTATGTTAGATGCTTGGTAAAAGCATCACGGTGTTGGTATTGCCGAGCCTCGGGGCATCTCTGGTGCCCCCGTCTCCTTCATGCTCCAGCAAAATGCATCCTACCGGTTGCCAATTGCGACTGATGTTGCTAAGCCATCATCTACAAGGAACAGGGGGGTTGTTCTCGCCTCCCTGCCTTCCCCCGTGTCGGGTCCTTGCTCGCTGCCTGCAGACCCGGGGGAAGCCTCAGGGGCTGTCCTGCTGTGTGCAATGGGAGCCGGAGCACAGCTGCCATGCCTGATCCCAAACTACCTCTGATCTCCCTGGAAAGCTTTCGGCCCCCATGGCCTCCGTAAGCACCATGTCTGTCCCCCCTGCCTGCAGCGCTTTTTCCTCTTGGCCGCTCGCCCCCCCGCATTGTTTCGCCACCTTTGTTTGGGTTGGCCCAGGTGCTGCGATGTATCCGCCTCAGCACTGAAGGTTTGTTTTGTTTTATGTCCCTTGTTTTGCAGCAGCAGCAGCAAATGCCCCGGAGCAGCCAAGAAGAGAAAGATGAAAAAGAGAAAGAAAAGGACAAGGAGGGAGAGAAGGAAGAAGACAAGCAGGAAACAGAAAATGACAAGGAAGAACTGACAAAGTAAGGACAACCCCACCTGCCTGGCTTGTCTCCATCTCCAGCGAGGGCTGGGCATCGGGCTGGGGATGTGGTAGTGGGATGCGGTGGCGGGGGATGGTCTGGTCCAGGGCTTCCTGACCCTGCGCAGGACCACGTGTGCCCACCTCACCTCCTCCGCAGGGAGGAAAGGGCAGAGCCTGCTCTCCTTTTCATTTCTCTTCCCTCCTGCTCCCAAACTGGGAAAGCAGCTCTGATATGCTTTTTTATATATATATACACAAACCCAGTCAAGCCACAAAGCCCCTCTGATCCTCCAGCTTGTTTTGTTGTGAGAGCCTCCAGGAGTCAGAGGAGCAATCCGGGCGCAGCCGAGCGCGGCACTTCACCTTTAGCGTTATTGATGTCAACGCGAGCGCTCCCAGATGAAGGGCTTCAGCCAGCCCTGCCTCCCTCACACCGAACGGGGAGCATCGGAGCTGTGGCAGGGAAAGGTTGGCACGCAGACCGCTAGCTATCTGTAATGGGCTTAATACTTGGTTTAAAAGAACATCTGGCTTCATTATATCTAGGCTGCTAAGACATTTACCAGCAGGTCCCTTTCAGGAAGATAAATGAGGAGGAGGCAGGGATGAATTTGAATGGTCTGGTATTAAACCTGTCTCCGTCAGGTCTCTGCGTGCACTTGGTGGTGGAGCTGCAGCCAGCTGCAGAAAGAAAACCCCACCACACATCAGCCCACCACCAATCCAGCCCGCTCCCAGCCAGGAAAAGAGCCTGCGTGTGCAAAAAAAAATGCAGACCTGCCCCCCAACAGACCAACACAAAAAAAAAAAATAATCCCCAAACACGTGCAGAGAAATAATTGCTTGACCTAAAAATCAGACCAACCCAACAATGTTTTTTCTTCCCTCCCTGTTTTTGCAGGGACAAGAACGACGACACATCTGGGGAAGACAACGATGAGAAAGAAACAGTCACCTCCAAAGGTCGCAAAACTGCCAACAGCCAGGGCAGACGCAAAGGCCGCATCACCCGCTCCATGGCGAACGAAGCCAACAATGAGGAGGCGGCCACCCCGCAGCAGAGTGCGGAGCTGGGTGGGTAGCAGCGGCGTGGGGACAGGGGGGACCTTGGCAGGGCTTTTGAGGTGTCCACTCTGCTGGGATGGGACATCACTCTGCTCCGTTCCCTGCTTGCAGAGGAGGGGTTTCCTTTGTGAAATCCTCCTTTCAGGGGGTAGCAGTGAGGTTTCTCTATCCCACAAATTACCCAGCGCGGTTCGCCTGGATGAACCAGAGGCATTTGCAAGCCTGGGTTGTCCTGGCTGAGTGTTAGTGAGTTTTAGGGCCTCGGAGGGCAAGTATTGCAAAAGATGAAAAGGGAAGCCATCGTTTTTAGCAGTGCATTGGCTGGATTCATGCAGGACTCGTGCACCTCCTGCACCCAGAGGTGTGTTCCCCACTGCGGCAGCTCGGGCTCCACATAACCTCAAGCTCTGCATAGGAGCCTGCTCTGCCCTCCTGGGCTTGCCGGGGTCTCTGCCCATTTTCCTGCCCTCTCTGTTTCCAAATTTGCCTGGAGCCTGAGTAGCTGCAGCCTGGAGGGCCTGTGACCCCCCCCGGCCTTGGGAATCGGGCTGGTCCTTTCCTCATCTCTGCAGCTGAAGGACGTGGCAAGGAGGCAGCGGGTTTACGCCTGGAGCGTTTACAGGAGCGTCTACCCTGGCTGCAGTCGTGCTGTGCACCCCAGGTTGCACTTTTTTTGCCCGAAAAGCAGCATTTCCCATGCTGGTCCCCAGTACCCCTGCTCATTTCCCTCATCGGTAGCCGGCCAAGCGCAGTGGTCAGGATTTTCCTGCCTGCACAAGGCTGCAGAGTGGCTGAGCACAGCGGGCAGAGGCCAGGAGCAGAGTGAGGTGGCTGAGGCAAAGTGTGCTGCCCGTGACCTGGCACCCAGGGACCGCGCCGGTCCGTGGCCGCGAGTGGTGGTCAGCCAGAGCTGCGCGATGCCGCTGCGCCTGTCTCAGGCTGGACAGGGATTTGTGGCAGTGTCCGCAGCCCCACATTGGGTGCATCTGCCTCTCGTGTCTGCAGCATCAGTAGTGGTCACCCTGGGAAACTGCTCATACACTGACTTAAAGAACCCAATGCATGAAGGGATTTGGCTGATTTTCCTGTATTTTCTACTCTATCAAGTGCAAAATTATTACTGTGCTACCTAAGGCGAGTAAAAATAAAAGCAGGGTGACTCCTCTCGGTTTCCTTGCTCTGCAGTTTCTTGCTTGTTCTGTTCCATGTGCTATAAATCACCCGGAGGTGTTTCGCCTCCCTGTTCCTCTGCTGACAACTGGCTGAAGCCTTGATTGCAAGCGCTCTGTTTTCTTACAGGCAATATAAATAGTTCCCAGCACCACAGAGCCCTGCTCTCCCTCTCATGCTTGTTAAGCAACGCTGCAAAGAAGCAGCAGATAATGCCAATAACTTAGATGGGATTTTTTTTTTTTTATCCCAGCATCTTGGCATCCTCGATAAACTTCACTGTGAACACAGGGAAAAGACTTTAGACTGTGTTAAATTGGGAAAAGGGAATGAATCGATTCCGGTGACATATCTGAGCAATTGGTTTCACTTTGTCACTCCAATAGTGCTTTAATTTAGGTTTGCTAAGAAAGTTATTGCGTTTTAAATACCAATTGAACATTAAAAAACAACACAAAACCGTATTGTGGTTTAACTGCAGCGTGCCGGAGCTCCCCGTAGGCATTTGTTTCATAACTGCGCAACCTCAGTAAATACCATTAATCAAACCAAACGGGCCGTTTCGTTGACATTTCTTTACCATACAATAACAGCCACCCTCAAGCCGAGCGAAGGGCCTTGCGCGGCGCGTCAGGGACGCTTGCTTTTGCGTAAACGAGTGTGGTGGCCCCAGCTCTGCCCGCGGCCGGGGGAAGTGACAAGGGATCGATTTCCCTCTCTCTTGGCCGGCCTCCTGGGGGGCATGGTGTTTCTGGGGGAGGCGGTGACCTGCGCTGACTTCCAGGAGGTGACACCTGCAGTTGTGCTGAGCCGGCTGTGAAGGAGATCCCTCTGCCCTGTGCCGTGGGCATCGGAGCCCGCCTTGTCCTCCCACGGGGTCTTGGCTTCTTGTAGAGCTTCTTGGAAGATGCTTCCTTCTCTCCTCGCCTGTATCCTTCATCCTGAACCTATCAGCCTGTTTTCCATTTTAAAAGGACACTGTCAAAACATCTCTCATCACTGTTGAAATAATGCTTTGCCTGTTGTTTAGAGTAATAACCCCTTGGCAGCCTGAGCCGGAAATCTGTTTCCTTACCAAGTTGTTTTTTGCCTCTGACTCACACCCTGGTTTGTTATTGTAGGGTTTGCTCTAGTGCCAGGCTGCCAGCAGGGCTGTTGCATAGTGCAGGCTTTATGCAGGACCTTGGTGTCCCCAGCACCGTTCCTGGGGTGGGGGAGAGGGGAAGCATCAGGTGCTAACGCCCCTCTTTGACTCTCCCAGCTGGAGCAGCACATCCCTCTGCAATGGGAGTGGCTCCGGGTCAGTCCCCGAAGTGGCTTTCAGGTGTCCGAGAGCCTCATGATGGCACCGAGGGAGCCTGCAGCCAAGCATGGCCAACTCCCTTGACAGATGCCGTCGGCCAAGGTCACTGCTGAGGTGATGCTGTTTCTCTGTCTCTGCCGAGGGTGACGATCCCACCCTGTGTCTGCCACCTCCAAAGCACGCAGCCAAAGTTGGCTTCATCTTAGGTACCTGTTGTTGGCAGGCCAGAGTGCAGGAAATCTGCTGCCACCCTCAAGCCACCTGGCTTCACTTCCAGTCCCAAAGTAGAGGTTTTGCATCCCAGGGAAGATGCTGTGGATAGGTTACTGTGGCATGGAAAAGCCTTGAGAGCCCACACCGTGACAGCCTTCCCTGCAGAAGCGCTTCTGCACTGCAGGGCATCTTGTTGTGCCTCTGGGGAGCAGAGTGCGGGACGGGGTTTGGGTGTTTGAGCATCTCTGAGCTCACCGGGCTTGCTGGGTCCCACTCCCAGCTGACTGCTCTCCTTTCCTTCCTCCTTCCCAGCTTCTCTGGAGATGAATGAAAGCTCTCGCTGGACCGAAGAGGAGATGGAGACGGCTAAAAAAGGTGAGCTGCTCATTTTCTTTTTCCTGTTGGCTCTGCTGGAGCTAACGCAGCAATCGGGGATGGATGGTGCCTGACTGCTGGAGACTCTGCAGGGTGCTGGGTCCTGAGCCGTGGGGCTGGATTCTGCCCGTCCCACTGCTGGTTTGTTCCCAGTGAGCCTCAGTGGGGGTTTTGGGGGGAGGCAAGCAGTGGGGGGGGGGGGCATGCACAGCCTCTCCAGCCCCAGGAGCTGTGCCGACACCAGGGACATCTGGGCTGTGGCCAGAGTCCGCATGTGTCCTGCGAGGCAGCAGCCGGCCACAGGAAATGGGAAAGGCACTTTGCCTGTTGCTTTTTGCAGCTTCTGGTGTCTGTAGCATGAGGTGTAGCTTCGTGCCGCTCCCTGGAGGTTTGTGCTATCGGTGTGATCTGTTCCAGACATGCTGAGAGTGAGTGTCTGCCTGTGTTTGCAGCTCTGGGATTTAGGGAAAGGATGGTGAACCCCAGCACTCCACAGCCACGTGTTGGGGAGCTTGCAAGACCTGGGGCTGTGGGCAGCATGGGGTGACTTTACATCCTGGCACGGATTCAGAGCCTTTGCTGAGACCGTTTTTAAAAAGTGCTGAGTGTAGCACAGCCCTTCTTGCCACTTCCCCTCCTCGTGCCGCTCCTGTGCCAGCTCTTTCGCTGCTTTAATTTTTTTGCCAAAGTCACGTCCTATTGATGGGCTGTCGAGCTCACGTCCCCAGCCCGTGCATCGTGCTTGCATCGCTGCTGACTCTCCTGGCCCAGTGAGGATTGTAAATGGGAAATTAAAATGGAAATGAGTGTCGTTTGGGGATGGCAAACGCAAACAGGCGTGTTAGCGGGTTCGGCTCTGCTTGGAAAATGCACCTGCTGTCGGGATGGTGATTACACGTTCTGGAGTGCCGGCTGCCCAGGTGCCGATGGGAGCTGTGGACTTGGATTACTTTGCCTGTGAATATCCCAAAGTGTTTGGCTCGCTCGCCTTTAAGCTGTTCCAACCCTCTTTACAGCCCAGTGCCAATCCTGTGTGTTGCCGAGCGGGGCTCTCTATAGACACAAAACTTTATAGATAGACTTTAATCAAGCAAACTGGCCCAGGGCCAGGTAATGGGGCGAGCAGGTGCTGAGCAGGGAAGGGTCGTTGGAGGGATCTTTTCCAAGCGCCGCTTTGTTTTGGAGATCGCGTCTGGTTGTTAAAAAGTGCCTCTTGCTGTTCTATGCTGGATGCTGGAGGTGCACTTAAGGAGTCTTAAAACCAGCTGCCAAAGCCTGCATGGAGGAAGGATGAAGCGTGGGAGCACGTAGCATTATTCCAGCCCAGGGGCCAGGACGGGGCAGGGAGATTTGCTGGTGTAAAGCCCAATTGCTGATGTTTTCCCCTCCGTTACAACCTGGGAAACTGAGATTGCAACACCAGACTTCTACAGAGAAGCCAAATTCCCCTTTGCCAGGAAGCAGCCGCTTTAATGCTTCGAACTGGCTCTGCTTGGCATTTCCAGGGACTGGTGTGGTGGGGGTTTCCAACTCTCAGCAGCTGCAAAACCCCGGAGGTAACCTCAGAGGCTGGAGGAGGCAGCAGCAGAGCCCGCTGCCAGCGCGGCTGGGCAGGGGCGGAGGAGACAGCGGGCAACCAGCTTGGGGTGGGCTTGGAGACACGGGCACCGTCCTCCTCACTGTAAGGACTTGGCTGCCCCTGCCACACTCTTCCTCAGTACTGGTACCAGTCTGAGCCCACAGCCAGCTGGTTCAGGGAGTTAAACAAGCAAGACGTGAGTCCTATGGGAAGTCGTCCCTAGCACCCTGGGGTGCTTGGGCAGATGGGGATGGTGACCTCTGCTCCCAGCACCCGCCAGCCAGGAGATCAGCCTGGCCTTGCCATCCACCCCCAGCTTTTTTGTGCGTGGCATGAAACCTCATGTCATTTCTGCTCAGGGAGGTAAGAGAAAGCAGCCCTGGGACAGCGAGACGCCAAAGTTGTCGGCTCTGCTCTGGAGTTGCAGAGCTGTACAGAGAGTTTCCAAGCGGGAGAAGGCAGGGCTGTGTCTACCGGGAGAGACACTAAAGGGGAGTACCGTGTTATTAAAGCTAACTAGGGGAACGGAAAACTAGCGAGAGGAAAGTTCTTGCTTAATGACACTTATTACACAACAAATTTTGATTCACTACTCTGTCAAAATGTGCAGAGATTGGTATAATTCTGGGGTGGCGTGTTTTTCTGATATTGCCTCCTTGCACCACAGTTGTGATCCTGACAGCAGGAGGTTTAGATTAACTGGAGTTGCTCGAGGATTTCCCCCTTCCCTTCCTGAGCCGGGGAGCGGGCAGCACCCGCTGCTCTGCCTGGCTTTGCTGCTGGGCAGGGTGCAGAGGCTTTCGGCACTGGGACGGGGCTGCTCCTTCAAAGGTGGTGTTCAGGCAGCTCCTGCCTTTGGGGGACCTGCTGGCAGCAGCCCCCGTGGGCTGGAGTTAAAGGTAGGCTGGAAGGGAGTGGTGAGCGGAGGGCAAGCACTGACCTGGAGCAGCCGGGTGGGTTTATTGCCCCCCCCAGCCCCTCCACTGAATTTTGCCGCCAGCGCCTGGCATTGCAGAGCAGCCACGATGGCGCTGGAGCTGCGCTTGATGAACAGGGGGGTTTCGGTGCGACCTTCATTACTCTATAAAGTCTGGTATCTGTTCTCGCCCCAGCTCTGGGTTTCCCCCCTGGCGTCTAACAAGTGGTTTTGTTCTTTGAAACGAGGTGGCGTGGAAGTGGCAGTTTCTTGCTTACCTGAGGTCCTCTTGAGCCTTCCCGAGGCTCTTGGCTCCTCGCCCTTGGGGCAGAGCCGAGCTCAGGCTCTTTCTACCTTTTCCCAGGCCAAGGAGGCGAAGAGGCCGTGGGATGGAGTTGGCATGATGAGGCAGAGGAGAGCTGGGCACAGGTGTAAAAAGCTGATGTCAGAGAGCTAAATAACCCATGAAGACTCCTGAATAGTTCATTTTGGGTAGATGTAAAATATTTCCTTGGATACAGAAGGTATTCTTTCAGGGCTGATTTTTCAGTTCTGCCAACAACCAACTCAGAAAATAAGATTGGGTTTTGGACTGACCTGAACCATTTTTTTTCCCCAGTTCCATTCTGTCCACAAAACTAAAATAAAGTGGAATTTTTTAAAAATACTGATTTCTTCAAATTAACACACAGCCAAACCCACTGACGCGAAAGGCCATGGCAGAAGCCAGCCATCTCCCATCGCCTTTTGAACGCGGCTGCCTCTCAGCGTGCTGTCTTGCTGCACGGGATCCTTCTGGAGCCTGGGCGGGTGTGTAAATGCACGCACGAGTGCGCGCTCCTCCAGCCCTGGTTTGGGTTTGCACTGTTATTTCAGATTAGCTGCTGGCTAACGGGTGGAGAGAGGTAGGTCTGTGTGGGTCTTTGCATTTCCCTCCATCGCTTCTTCATGACAGAGCTCTTACAAGGAGCTGGCTACAGCACAGGTGATGCTGGGAAGCTGGGATGGAGCTGAGCTCCGTACCTTCCTCCCTTCATCTCCCCTATGCTCATGCTGGAGCCTTCCCTTCTCTGGTCAGAGATACTGCTGTAAAAACCTGCTGATGGTAGTAAATGTGTGCTGGAGAAGCTGGTTTGCAGCCCGTGTCGGTCATTGTGTGTTGTCCCTCTTGCTGGTCCTGGGATGGGACGTGCCTTGGAGTCCCCCAGCCAGCCGCCCTCCATCCAGGCTGGGTGCAAGGACAGCCCAGCCTGCCCGTCCCTGGCACCCACTGCTGTGGTCAGAGCATGGGCACTTGCCCGCGCCGAGCAAGCCCCCCGTTTGCCATGACGTTCTTACGAAGCGACATGGAAATTACAGGGATGGGATGGGTTAAGTACCATGAGGGCAAAAACGCATCTAAGGCATGAATTGGCCATGCTTGCCCTGGAAGATGCTGTGGTCAGCTGTGGTCCCATCTCCACCATCCCAGGCTGGGGCTTTGCTGCTCTTCGGCCAAGGTGTTACCCCTGGGATAGTGCCCGGAGCTCCGCTGCCCGCCATGCCCCCCGGAGCTGCGCTTTATGCCCCCGTTGGCTGAACGTTTCTCGAGCACGTAGGAGAAAACTGTGAGGATTTGCTTAGTGAGTGTCAGCGAATGAAACACAAAAGGCCTGTCAGGAGGAACTGCTGGGTAATTACTATAATTTACAGCCTACATTTTAATTTTGAGCGTTATTTTTTCAACAATAAGGGAGCAGGAATAATATCCGAACCAGGTGAAAGGAGAGAGCTGGGCCCGCCAGGAGTGGCCGCTGCGCGTGGACTCGCTGTCTTGCGCTGGAAAGGAGTTTCCCCAGCCACGCCAGAGGGGGTGGCACCTCCTGGGGAGCAGGGGGGCTTCTCATCCCCTCCCAGCAGTCACACAGGCTCGAAGGATGGGGACACAGTGCAAAAGGAGGGTTGTGGTAGAAGTGGGAGAGCCAGGCAGGTCTGTGGTCAGGGCACAGGGCTGGGTGTTTTTGCAGCAGGTTGATGCAGCAGTCCAGTGACCAACTCCTTCAAAGGGGAGACCTGGGAGCTGGGGGTCCCCAGCCGGGCCAGCAGAGGACGGAGATGGCACTAGAGCTGAGTTGGCTGGGGGTCCCAACTCCATACCCATACCTCGTTTGGTGGCACTGCCTCCCTCCGGAGAGGCTGTGGGCGTGAAAGCTGCTGGGGGGTTTTGCTGCAAGCTCCCTCATAGCCATGGGGCAGGTCAGAGGCACGTTTGTGTCCAGCCACCGAAGGAGAGGTCCAGTGGGAGTGCAATGGGCTGATCCTGGCATCACCTTCCCAAGGAAGGGTGAGCATCACCCACCACCACGGTCAGAGCACACCGATCCGGCTGCCTGCGCGATGGTCCCTCCGGCAACACCCCCAGCGCCTGCGGGGACGTGGGCTTGTCGCCTGCGTACAGTCCCCGCCGCTTGCCTTGGCACGGCATCAGGAGCCCAGCATTCACCCGGCTCTGCCACCCACCGGCTCCACAGCCCTGGTGAAGTTACTCACCCTCCTTGTGCCTCGGTTCTCCCACACGCTGCAAACCGCCCCGAGATGAGCAGGGGAAAGCGGCGCTGCGATGCGCTAAGTCAGCTCAGCGATACCAGCCGCGCTTTCGGGGTGCCATGGGTGGTGTCGCTGACTCTGTAGTGCCGGTCTTTCTCTGGGACAGGGTTATGGCACGTTTTGGCTGTGCCGTAGCCAGAACTGCCTCCATCCCCACCCTGAGAGGGTGCGAGAGGGGCTGGAGGATCACCCCAGGTACCGTCAAGTGTAGGGGAATGAGATCACTTAGTGTTTCCCTTGTAACCTTGATCTGTTAATCCATGTGAGCTCCCATTAAGGGACCCTTTTATGGGTTCCCTCTGCCCTTGCCAAGCTCTGGGTGGAGCAGGGCATCTGTGCCAGGGAGCCTTGAAATGGCTCCGGTAAAAACCCGCAGCTGGGGGCACGAGCTGACAGCCCTTGCACGCCGGGCTGCCCCTCCAGGTTTCTCCTCTGTGCTCCAAGATGCCGAGCGCGCACTACGCGCATTCCGGGCTCCTCTCCCTTCCAGCCTCCGCTTGCTGGTACCGGAGCAGAGGCCCCGGTTTGCCCATGGTGAGACCGGTGCCGAACCTCTCCCCATCCCTCTTCCCGCCAGGGCAGTGGCTGCAGGGCCGAGGCGTGCCGGGGTACCACGGCATCCCGCCGGTGCGACACTGGGCTTGCCTGCACACACCTCCCCAAAGAAAAGCGCCTTTGATTCACTTGAGAGCGGAGGAAACTATTAGCCAAGCTTTGTTTTCCTGGATCCCTCCCCCTGCCGCTGACATTCAGACGAGAGCGAGGGAGACAGAAAGTGAGAGAGGGAGGGCGGGAGCGGGTGCCAAGCGGCCGCACCCCTTGTCAGCTTGGGTCAGCGCCACATTCGTTATTAATGCTCTGTCTAGAGGTCACATTCAGATGCAACGAGCCCCGGGTCAGCCAGAGGAACAGATTAGAGCTCGCTCGTTGCTCCACCACATACCGACGGCACCGGCTCCCCGTCCCCGGGCTGGCAGGAGCGGAGCTGCAGCGCACGGTTGGCTGCTCCTTCCTCTTCGCCTTTCTCCTGCCCTTTTTCTTTTTTTTTTTTTTTTTTTTTTTTTAATTTTTATTATTTCTTGGCAACGTCGGGCATCTCCTGAAACTGCACAGCCTCCCCGTAGCCCTGAGCTGCTGAGCGAGGAGGTGAGGTAGGGGAGAAAATACTGGAGGCACTTCCATCCACCTTAACAACCGCGGCTGCAGCCGGCTGGAAAGCTCCGGCAAGCGAGCGGGAGGAGCGCGGAGGACGCTGTTCGCTCGCTGGCCCCGCCGGAGGGAAGAGCGCTGGGGCTGGAGCATGTGTTCCCACCAACTTCTGGCATCGGGGTCAGGAGTCTCCCGCCTGTGACCTGGTTTCCAGCCTTGGTGCCTGCTCACTCGCCGCTATCGGCCGCCCATGGCTCTGAAATCCTCTCGCCCCCAGGATTTAAGGAACCAGCTTTGCTTTCTTCTCCATCTCCGGCTGCTGCGAGGGAGCGAAAGCAAAATGCGTGGGGAGGGTGTGAGCGGAGCACTCGCAGCGCTTCGCAGCGGGCTGCTGTGCCCGGGGGGGCTTTGAAGAAGTGCCCCAACGCCCGCGTCCTTCTCAGCTCACCCACTGCACACTCCAGGCGCGCTCCCTGCCCGCCGGAGCCGGACCCGGAGCACGTAAGTCCAGCGTTGGAGTCCCAAGGATGGGGTTAACCTCAGGGCTGCGCGTAGCTGTGTGCCGGCGGGCAGACCCCGCGTCCCGTCCGGAGCCCCCGCCCCAAGCCAACTAGCGCAGGGTTCGTTAAGATCTGATAACTCAGTTAGTCATAGTTTCAGTTGCGTTGCGGAATGAAGGGCCGCGCGATGCCGAGGCGTGCTGGGGAGCGTGGGGCGGAGGCTGGGGGGGTGCAGGGGCTGTGGGCTGCCATGCTGGCAGAGCTCCTCGAGCTGGGATGCCCGGTAAGCCGAGGGCTTACAGGTATGTCCCGGGGCGTCTCAGCTGGTCCCTCCCTGAGTGTGCAGATAATTACAGCGTGGGGAAGCAGGTGTTACTGTTTTCCTCTGGTTTTAATGTAAAGAGAAGAGCGGCTGGGCTCCCTGCCGGGTCCTGCAGGCAGGGGCTGCGGGCAGCTTCCTCCTCGCGAGCCCGGCACGGACACAGCCACCTGCCCGGCCAGCTGCGAGCTCTCCTGGCAGCGTCCCCATCCCCCAGGCAGGGGCACAGCGAGCCTGGGCAGGAGAAAGGGCAGCCGGGAGCTGGCATCGCCTGCGGCTGGCAAAGGTCACGCCGCTCCGGGGACCGCTCGCACTGGCAGCCGTCACCCCCCTCCCCGGCCCCGGGCTCTGCTGTGCCGAGTCCCGCTTCCCTCCGCCAGACGGCACAGCGTCGCACCCACCGAAGCACTGGGGCTGCCAGTGTCTGCGTTTCAGGGCTTTGCTGGGGTGCAGCAAAAGGCTTCAACCCCGGCTGTCACACTTGGTGCGGGGCCACCGGCACAGCGATGAGCAAAGGGGGCCGAGCCACTTGTTTGCTTTGGATGGCAGCGATGGGTTGTGACACCGGGGACGGGTTGTGACACAGGGGACCATCCTGTTTTCCACTGCAGCCTTCAGCAACTGTGGGGTGAGGACTCCTGCCCCAGCTCGTTATCTCTCATGGTTGGTGGCCGGACGTCCTTTTTTTTAAATTCATTATTATTTTTAAGAAGTCCCAGCCTGCCAGCAGGGTGACGGAGGTCGTGGGTTTGGCTGGAGCGAGGCTGGGAGTTGCAGAGTTAAAGCTCAAACTTGTTTCTTGGCTTGCCGTGCGCCTTTTGTGGTGCTCAGCGCCATGTGATGCCTGCCTGTTACATGCAATTTGATAAGCCCTGGTGCTGGGATGGGGCAGGATACAGGCACCGACTGGATGTTAACTCCTGCTGTGCTGGGCACTGCTGCTTTTCTTCAGGACCTGGGAAGCAAGGAGGGGGCTTTCATCTCTCCTGGGGTACGTCTATTCAATGCAGACGTACCCCCAGCCCCCATGCTGTGCCCCCCCCCTTGCACGGGCACGGGGATCCTGGCCGGAGGCATGTCCCTCGGGCCCTGACTGCTCGTGGCTGCGCCAAGGTCAGTCCGTCCCAGGGGGGTTGTCATTGGGCTGAAGCAGAGCCTGGGCTGGCACTTAGGTCTGGGCCAGGGCTCAGGGGTGACACGTGGCAGCAGCGTGGCTGAAGGCTGGCATCAGGGCTGGGGCACAGCTGCCGTGGCTCCCAGGCACAAGCAGGGCCACCCACGGGAGCCCTAACACGGGACTCGCTGCAGTCCCAAGTCCCACAGCGTCAGAGCAGCCAGGGAGGGGTTTGGGGATGGAGGATGGAGATGCCCAGGCAGTGCCTGTTCCCAGGCTCTGTGGTTGGTGGCTTCTGGGCAGGAAAACCCCTAACAAAAGAGGAAGATGCTTTTTGCAGGTTAATTCCCTGCTGGTTTTCATCTTGAAGTCACCTTTTGTGGCAGTACTGTGACCCTGGGCTCACAATCTCTCCATCCTGTGCCCTACACAAGGTGCAGGGGAGGACCTGGGGAGCTGTTAGCTTGACGGTGGTATCATGTGGACAGCCAGGAGCCAGCCAGACCGGCACAACCCAGCTCAGCCGGCAGCGTCCCACAGGCTGGTGGCAGCTCCAGCCCCACGAGTCCCCACGGGAAGGACCAGCCACACACCGGGAAGGATTGCAGGCAGCAAAGCTTTATTTCCCAGAAAGCCAGGTCACCTCCAGGAGCCTGGGGTGGAGAGACCAGGATGCCGCTGCACCACTGGGCTGTGGTTGAGACCCCACCTCCAGCTGTGGGACCAGGGGTGCCCAGACACCCCTGCAGAGACTGCAAGGATGCGGGGTGCTGACTCGCTCCTTCCTCCTCCTCTTCCTCCACCCTGCTGGGTTGCCCCAGTGCTGGCAGGAGCCCTGTGCTTGGGTGGCACCATCTGGCCAGGATTGCCAGCCCTTGGCATGATGCCTGACCTGGGAAGCTGCTTTTGCTCATGAGCCTGTGATCAGCACTAATCCCCTGGCATGCCTCTTCCCAGCCCGGGACATCACCTGGGCTTTGCTGCCGCTTCCCTGCCGGGGCTGTTCCTCCCCATTCGTAACAGGACTCTGTGCTCCAGCCCCTTGAACTGTTGCCTTGTCAGCCCAGTTGAAGTCATCACTGGGACACAGGAGGGTGGGAAGAGCCTTTGCTTTGTGGCAGGGTCTGAGGGCTCCTGCTCCGAGTTCTCCTGGGCATGGCAGCACCTCCTGCAACTGTCCCAAAGGGAAGGGAGCACTGCTCACCCTCCTGACCGCCCGGTGCCTGGCTGAGACGTGGCCGTGGGACGTGTTTTATTCCAGAGGTGGTCAGCGTAGTGCCTTTTTTCCTCTTGGAAAGAAAAACAGGCTCTTGTAGGTCATCCCCTGGCCTAGGAAGCCTTGCAGACGGGTGCTAGTGACCATATTGTTCCTGTGGAGTTTGGCTTGCACGGAGGATGTTTCCCATCCTGCGTGGATAATGCTTCCCTTGTGCGAGTGTATCTGGTGTTAACCCCTTTTCCTTCTTCCCTCCTGTGACCGCAGGTCTCCTTGAGCATGGGCGGAACTGGTCAGCCATTGCCAGGATGGTGGGCTCTAAGACCGTGTCGCAGTGCAAAAACTTCTACTTCAACTACAAGAAGAGGCAGAACCTGGATGAGATCCTACAGCAGCACAAACTGAAAATGGTGAGAGCCCGGTCTCAGCCCTCACCCATAGATACTTCCCAGCAAGTGCTTGCATACTTCCCACAGCCAAGAGGGGTCTTTGATCATCTCAGAGTAAAAGCTCTGGGGACTGGGGAGCGGGAAGTGTTCAGGAAAGGGTTGTCCGCCCATCTGGCCCCGGGAGGTCTGGAGGAGGGGGAGTTGCTGCGTGGGAGATGCCTGGGTATCTGGAGCACGGCTGGTACTCAGGGAGATAACGAAGGAGCAGGAGGAGCAGGGTTGTGGTGTGTTGGCCAGGATGAGAGCTCAGTCCTGGCGGCACAAATCCTTCGATGCTGGCGCAGTTGTGCTGTCCCACCCCAGGGAGCAGAGCGCCCCACGGGGCAGCGCAGCTCTGCGCCTTGCAGGTACCACAGTTACCTGGTAAACTGCCAGTTTGCCCCAAAGAAAGGCAGGGGTTTAGGACAACGCGAGGAAGGGCTGTTCCCACCATGGATGTTGGTTGTCTTCAGGGCTGAGAGCAGATGGGCATGTCCCTCCGTGCCTCAGTTTCCCTATCAGAAAGGGCGAACACTGCTTCTTTTCTGGCATGCGGTGCAGGGTGCAAATGAAGTGGGGTTTGTTGGGCATTCTGGAGACAGGATGGACTGCTAAGAGCAACTAAGGATTATAATTATTTCATTTGTGGAGTATCCTGGGGTTCCCAGTTTCTAGCTAATAGAATTCACATGGCTAAACCCCCAAGGGGTGCTTTGAAAATGCAAAGGACAATGTTCAATGCAGGAATCTCTCCAAGCAAGCTATTACAGCAAGAGTAAAAAGAAAGACAGGAAAACATTCAATGACTCACCCAGGAATTTAATATCCTAGTCAGTCTATAGGAATGAGAGAAAGAGAAGACATCGGCGGTTCTTTTTTATTAATTCTCTATGCACAGAGGCACTCCTGTGTTCCCGTGTTTCACCAAATTGTTTTTAGAAACAAAGCAAACAAACTATATAAAAGACCCCCAAAACAATATAAAGACTGGAATGAAATGTGCATCAAGCCCTCCAAATATAACGTGTTGCATTATAAAGATACCGTTGTTCATTACTGGGGAGAATCTGAAATAAGATCATACGGCTTAGCTGGCAGTGGAGCCGGTGTATATTAATTTACTCTGCTTCCTAATGTTTCAGAAATTATATCACGGAAGTGTTTTTCTGCAGAACCACATTTTTCCCTGCATCCGTCCCTCCAAGGCAGCCGCTAGACTTCTCCTGTCTAATTGCTCACTCTCACTTGCAGTTTATATCAGCATCATCATTTTATTTTCTGAGCATTGGAGGCTGTGGGATTCGGTTGTGGAGAAGAACAATGAACGTTCAGCTGTTATTTATTGTGCTCTATTGTTTTGTGGCAACAGCAGATGCCAGAAAGCTGAATAAAATAAAAGAACAACTGAGATTAAATTGCCATAGACCTTCCTTCCTGACTCCTAAATATATTCACAAGCAAACAGAGTCTCCTAATCTCATCCTATACCCAGTAGTCAGCCGTGAGCTCTGCGGAGGGAGCGTGTGGCGAGGCAGCGTGGCATCGCCTGGTTGTGCTGTGACATCCCCAGGTTATTCCCTGACCTTGCCACTAACAGCTATTGCTGATCATGTGCAGGGAAACACAGTGGCTCTGCTTTTCTTCCTCTTGCCTAATGAGAGTAAACTTAATTAGAATTAGCAGATCTTACTCATTTCCTAAATGGGGCTCATTAATTTTGTAGCCTCCTCATCCAGGTAGGTGTGACACCAGGTTTCAGCGGTGTGCAGGCAACTTGGAGGAGCTGCAGGGGTGGGCAGTGACTGGTGTGGGATGGGGAGCAGAGCCTGGCAAGGTCCCTCTGTCCCCAAAACGTGGCAGAGTGCAGTGCAGAGCAGGATGCCCCCACTCCCCATGCTGGGACAGTGCTGGGTGGGATTGGGCTGGGCATTTTGGCAGCCCCTTGTCCCCTTGCATGCTGAACCCTGGCTGGCCATTGCCCGAGGAGCTTTGGGGATGGGGGGACCGTCCCTCTGAGCATCCAGAGCATTAGGAAGGAGAGAGGTTTGGGTTGCAGTGGGTGAAGGTGTCTGGCACAGTGATGCTCCTTTTCTACCTCTCCAGAGCCTGCGTGGCCCATACGCTTCCACATGCCATGTTTGGGGGTTTAATTTTAAGACCCATCCTTTTTCTGGAGAGATTTTCTCCCAGGGAAAGGGCACACAGGGACCAGGGAGCTGCACGTGGGCTGTGTCAGCACCCGGAGCCCCGTTTCCCCTCTCCCCCGAGCTGCTCAGCGCTCATGAGACCCTGTTCGAGGAGGGGAATCCCACTGCAGTCCTGGCTCAACGGGGCTGGATGCTACAGATCCTCACCCTCCTCCCTCTGCAAGCACCCCCACGGATCGGGGTGTCCCTGCCAGCCGGCTGCACCATGGGACAGGCAGCCTGTTGCTGCTGGGGCAGGGTCAGGCCACCTCGAGGCTTCGCTTTATCTGCCTGGCTGTGTGTTTTGGCTTGGTTTCACTGCCGAGTGGCTCGGATGCGTCCCAGGCATCAGCGTCACTTAGCCTTGACCTTCTGCGCACTGGGCTCTCTAATCTCTGCATTTAAGGAAAGCAGGGCATTGGGATACACGGTGTCCTCAGAGCTGCTCTTTTTGTTAGCAGTTGGAGATTAGGCGCCATCTTCACCCGGACCTCTTTGTGGTGTGATTGTCCCTTCAATCTAGTGACTGCTGGGGCTTGTTTTGGCTTGTGCAGCGAAGATGGGCGAGTTATCTCCTGGGCTGGTGCTGGTGCTGCTTGGAGGACCAATCTTTTGGACCCCTCTGAGCAACATCTCTGCAATTCCTTGCTTTTTTTGGGTGGTGCTGGCTTCACACAGCAAAGCTGTTTCAGGGGGGACAGCCTGGTGGCCTCTTCTGGAGGGTAAACAAGTCTGCCCTACTTTGGTGCAGAGCCTTGGTCTCAGGATGGGGAACTGAGACCCTCCTCACCACGGTGGGCAGACAGGTCCTGCCTGTGGGATCATCTCTCTGTCCATTCCCATTGCTGCTGCTCCCGCAGCAGAGCATGGGAGTCGCTCCGTGGTTAGACCTGGTCCTGGTGCAGTCTCAAATACGCATCGTTATGTTGCACCAGTCTGGGGCTGCCTGGGCTCTTAGGACAGACTGAGGCTGAGGGGAGGCACCCATGTCGATAGCGGGGTTTGGAAGCTGGTTTGGCTATTGCTGCCACATCAGGTGGTGAGTGCAAGAAGATGTCAAATTTGTCGGGATGGCTGCACTGCCTGGAGGCAGAAGGCCAGAGAGATGTTGCGCCCGAGGGCTGGTGGCATCTCCATCTCCTCCTCCAGGACAGATGGTGCAGGTGAACTTGAGTGGTGGGAGGCAGTGCCCAGGACCTGAGGTGGCAGGAGGGGAGGTGGGAGAAGGTCTGCCCATCCCTGCCAGGCTGGGAGTCAGCGTGGTGGGACTGGCTGGGGACTCGGTGCCGGGAGGACAGCATGGAGGAGCAGGTGTGGAGTGGTCCCTCGCGCAGGGTTCGGTGTCCTCGCTGTGCACAGCGTGTCTCCTCGGTGGTCTTGGCGAGGCAGACTGCGCAAGTAGCACCAAGTCCTGGATGCTCCTGCAAACGTACCTGGTGGCCGGTAGAGAGCAGGGACCACATGGGCTGGGACAGCACACAATGAGCCTCAAAGTGCCCATAGCAAGTGGTCCTGGCACTTTCCCATGGCCTTGCTGGTAATCACTGGGATTAAGAGTACGTTGTGATGATGGGGGACACCTGGTCCCAGGCACGGCTCACAGAGACTCTTCTGTGTCCACCGCAGTCGTGGTTAGGATCCCATGTCAGACGTGGTGGCCCTGTGGCTGCTTAGAGAGGCAGGGCAGAAAGGGACCCCTTTGCTGGGCAGGGTGCTGGGAGCAAGGCTGCATGAGGCAGCCAGACCTGTTGGCATTATAAGAGGCGAGGTGGTGGCCTGAATGTATCTCTAGCCATAGCCAGTATCTGCTGCCTGGATCTCACATCATCTTCCCTAAATACCAGCAGTGGGGTCTGCCAGGAAAGGAACCCACGGTGCCCCCGGGGCGGCTCGCTCCTCCGCTCTGCTGGCAGCCGCCGGCCCCCGGGCTCTGGCCAAGTAGGGTGCTGAGGCAGAGGCTGGTTCCCGGCGAATTCCCCAGCGAGGAGCCTGCTCCTGCCCGCAGCTGAGTCACGGACCTGTGAGTAAGAGGCAGAGAAGTCTTTGCCATAGTAACGTCGGCGCTTTGTCACTGCATTAGCGTGATGGGGAACTGCTGCTTCAGACAGAAATGTGTGGTTGCTGAATCGCTGCCGTGGCAGAGGCGCAAACGCTGGCAGCGCCGGGGCATCGCCGCTGGGACAGGGCGAGGGCACCACAGAGCCCTGCCTTCCTCCCACTGCATCTCCACGCCTTCACAGAGCCCTTTCTCAAGTGCCTTTTTTCCCCTCTCTCCTGCCCAGTTTGATAAAAATAGATTTTGAGCAAGCAGCGTTTCCAAGCAAAAAGCAGTTGTATTTGTTTGTTTTATCTGGAAGTTTTTTAAGGGATTGAAAAGTTGCGGGGGGGAGGGGGTGTGGGAGGGTAGCAGGGGGACCAGCTCTTCCCAGCACAGGGATCCAGCAGCAAAGTTAACGTTTCCACCACGGCTTTATCTTCTCATCCATGTAAATAAACGTCCTACACACGTCATTCGTGTGGGGTTTGCAGGGAGAGCCGGAGATGATGGGCCTGTTCCTACTGGTAATATTTACTCAAGCAACAAGAGCAGGAAACAATAGCAAAGCCGAGACTTTTCCTTGAGGTTGGTGGGAGGGAGCAGCTCTCCCTGCCCTCGTGGCTGCGGCATGTGCCCCAGCGAGCAGGGACGGGGCTGTCTCCGGGCAGGACAGGGCACTAGGCAGCTCACCTTTGGGATGCCATGCCGCATAGAGTGTCCCCACTGGCAACAGCCTCCCCGGCACGGGAGTCAAAGTCCTTTGGCAGTACCTGCCGCAGGGGACACAAAAGCTGGTGCACGAAAATGTTGACTGGGCCGTATCTGGGGCATCGGCTTCGTTATCTGCAGATGAGCGTCAAGCTGCAGCCACGCATGTTTGTGTAGCTGGAGGTGGTGCCTGGAAATGCGCAGGACGAGCACGTTGCACGTGCGTAATGAGCGGACGTGGGACCGCCAGGCTCTTGCCAGCCCTGCCCTGGTGTCTTCTGCATGTGCGTCCCTTGTCCACGCATCAGTAGAGCCTCGGAGGCTCGCTGCTGCCTGGAGCTGGGGCTGCTGCCTGGAGCTGGGGCTCCGCCTGGAGCCAGGCTGGCCATTGCATGATGGTCAAGGTTTTTTGGCCAGGTGAGACCATGCTGCCGGGCTTTCGGCAGGTGAGTTGGTCCCGAGGACTGATTTTAGAAGGTTTACCCAGTGAGACCGTGGTGGTATTAACATCCCTCTCAGCCTTTCAGGCAGTACTGGTGCTGTCTGCTCCCCATCCCGCTGGTCTGTCTTTCTCACCATCCTCTGCCTCTTTCCCAGGAGAAAGAAAGGAACGCCAAGAGGAAGAAGAAAAAAGGCACCGCCGTTCAAAGCGAAGAAGCTGCCTTCCCTCCCACGGCCGAGGACGAGGAGATGGAGGTGTCGGGGACGAGTGGGAATGAGGAGGAGATGGCCGAGGAGGCAGAAGGTGAGGCAGGTGGGGGGCTGCGGCAGGGGGACATGCTCAGCTCTCCTGGCTTTGCTGCGCAGTTGTGGCAGAGGCACCGTGCCCGGCCTCTCCGGGGCCGCAAATGTCAGCACTCACAGGGTGTTGTGTCTGTCACCCCAAAGCCACACCAAGGTGACAGTGTCCCGCAGCACAAGGTGCTTGTGGCCTCTCGGATGCCTCTGGCTTTCATGCTTGTGAGGAGTGCCCTGGATCGCTGCCCTCCTCCCGTGTATGTCTGGAGGATGTTTATTTTGGGAAGGTCGTGCAATGCAGGAGCTCTGCTACCAGCCAACTTCTGCCATGTCTGCCAGGCACCCAAGGGGGTCCCCAGGGGCCCAGGGAGGCTCTCAGCAGCCCCTGTGGCCCAAAGCTCCTGGACCCCTGCATCGAGGCTGCATGTAAAGGGCTCACCAGGAACTTGGGGTGGTCCCAGCAGCTTCTCCTCACCTGGAGGAGAGAGAACCCTTTGGTTTCCAATTTCCATCAGCGTGCGCTCCCCAGAGCACCCAGCTTACCAGGGCCTGGCATGTTTGTATGCTCTTACAAACCCCATTTCATGGTGTTTCCCCAAAAGGGGCATCCCTGCCTGCTCAGCAGGGTTAGATAGCTGTGCCACGAGCTCTCGAGATGCTTAGCGTGGGCTCGAGGAGGGGTAACCTGCTAAGGTTTGTGTGTGCCCATCCCTGTCTTGTCAGGGCATCGCTGCTGCTGCTGCTGCCCCAGGCGGTGCAGCCTGCGCTGCCAGCAAAGGCAGGGGAAGCCGTGGTCTCCCACTGGCAAGGCTGATGTACCTTGGCGAGTCTTTTTCTCCTCCTTTCCTTTTTAAGGCAGTATTTTCCTCCCTCCCAGCCATACCAAAGAAAGGAAACAACTTGAAAGTGACAATTTTCAGCTATTTATCACTTAGAAAGCGCGGCAGCGAGTTTGGAGAAAATGTGCATAATTTTCCAACAATAGCCCCATTTGACTTTTGTCAAAGTAATTTAATAACTTAACCAGCACTGCTGGCACCACACTGGTTCCTGGCCTTAGCACCCAGGCTAATGGGACTTGAAATGGGAAATCTTTTCAAATCATCGTTGTGAGTGACTCACTACAAGGCAGATTCCAGGTAAATCTTTGTGTGAGGTGATATGTGACTCAGAGGCGCAGAGTAAAAGGTAGTTATTGCTCTTTGTGAGATTGCCTGAGAGGAAACAATGTCTTTTTGAGATTAAAGACGGATCTCTTGACATGCTCCTGAGCCTTACACTCCAAGCCTTGTCTCATGTTCTGCTGCTGGGGTGGGCTACGGAGCTAAAGAAAGGTGTAAGCAGGGGGGATGAAATGTCACGGGCGCAGAAGTGACAGCACGGTGTGTGCCGCTGCCTCTGGGGTGACATATGGGGATGCTCAGCTTGGGGTCGGGGCAGGAGGGGTTTGGCATGGGGGTTACGGTGTAGACCACAGAGTCAGCATCCAGAGGGAGTGTGCTGGAGCCTGGAGCCTGGCTGAGCCTGGGAAAGCCACTGCTGGGTGTCTTGGCACGGCATTTGGAGGAGCATCGAGTGGCAGTCGGGGAGAGTTTGGCCAAACACTCTGTAAACCCCCTTGCTGAGGGGGGAGGGGGGGGAACACCCCATTGCTTGATTGCAGGTGAGTAGAGGTTGGAGGAGGCTGAGGTTCCTGATGAGCGTGGCCCATTTTCCTGCCAAGGAAGGATGGATGTGCTCCGGCATACAGCTCTTGGGACACAGTCCCCCTCTGTCACTCATCTCGCTGGTGTCTGAAAGCTGGCTGTGCGGCTGTGGAGAGAGACAAGTAAAGGAATGTGCAGGAGAAAGCGTTTTGGCCACGAGCATGAGAGCCCGTGCCCAGTGGGGACGTGCTGAGATGGGGCCATAGAAGTCTCCTGGTGCTCCTGGCCCTGGCCCAGTTTGTCCAGCAAAGGCTCAGAGGGAGCGAGCCTCTCCCCAGCCATAGAAACAATCTCTTGGCAGCACCTTCACCTGCAGTGGTGCATGGATCCTTGCTTCCAGCTCACTTCAAGCCATTGGTGGCAGATTTGAGAATGCTTCTTCCGATGTAATAATTAACCTGTCCCACAGCACTGCCAGCGCTTTGCCTTCACCAACCCTGACCTCCTTTCTAGTGCCACTGGCAGCTTAAATAACAACAAACACGCATGGTGGTTTGGGATGGTCCCTAGCTGCCCCGGGGGGTGGCAGAGCCAGGGACACGGGCGATGTAAGTCAGCAAGCAGCGTGCCAGCGAGGTGCCTGGCTCTGGGGGAGCAGAGCTGAACCAGAGCCATGGGTGAGAGGGCAAGGAGGGAGCAGGTCCTGTCCCGTGGATCCAGCCAGCAGCCAGGGTTTTCCCTTAAAACCCAGTCGCTTGGTCTCCAGGCTTTTGGGCGTATGGCTTTGTGTTTGGGTGGGGGTTAACAACAGTCGTCGTGCTGGGCAAGCGAAGAGGCCCCCAGAGCACCCCTTTGCTTAGGAGGCTCTGGATCCAGGGATCCCACACAGCTCTTCCAGCCCCAGGATCGTCTCCCCTTCAGAGGAACGAGGGCGTTCTCCTCCCATGGGAGGGGGCGGAGGCAGCGATATGGGAAGCGAGAATCTCGGGCTGATCCTTATTTTTATTTCTTCCCCTTTCTCAGCTGCAGTAAATAACAGCTCCGACACGGAGAGCATTCCCTCACCGAGGCCTGAAGCCAAAGAAGGAGGCGAAAACGGGGCCAAGGCACCACCCGGGCCAGGAGGTGACTCCGGAGCAGAACCGGCAGTCAAGTTGGAAGAGGCTCCAACGCCCCCTGACGCTCCCCCCGCTCCCCCCGCCAACCCCGCTCCTGCCACCAGCCCTCTGCCGGAGGCAGCTCCCGAGCCACCCAGCAGCGAGGAGAAGGTGCAGGAGGACCTGGTGGTGGACGTGGTGAAAACGGAGGAGCCAGAGAAGGTGAGCGAAGAACCCTGCAAGAACGAGGTGAAGAAGGAGGAGAGTGAAGACAGCCAGGAGAAGGACAAGGGGAATGACAAGAAAGCGGAAAGTGGTGTCAGTGGTGGAGGGACAGCAGGGACGGAGGGGACACCCAAGGCTGAGAAGAAGGAGAGCCATAAAGGCAGTAAAGGCCCTGGGGTGAACCCTGACAGCGACTCCAGCGCGACCTGCAGCGCAGATGAGATGGATGAGCAGGATGCCGTGGACAAGAGCAGGTAGGAGCGGGGAGAGAGGTGGGCAAGTGCCTGAGGGCCAGACAAGCATCTCCGTTGCATGCTGCCGTGCATATGTGCACTTTCCTGAGCTCCTTCTTGGGAATATCACCACTCAGGTGCTCCCCCAGGCAAAGGGACATGCCCGACTGTGTCCCCATGTGGCTGTGACCCTTTGGCCATCACTTGCAGAGGGGTCATGACACAACGAGCAGTGCAATGTCCCAATGTACAGGTGCTACCGGGCAATGGCCGCGGGCAGGTGTTGGGTGCAGAGCCGCTGCGTCTCCTGGCCACAGCCCATCTGGGTGATGCAATGGAGTGGGACATGCCCCCGGGGACAGCAGTTGTGTAGAGGTGCAGGCTGGTGTGCCAGCATCCGGGGTTGGGAGTGGTTTCTGTCTGAGTCGGCACTGGCCAGAGCCAAGTCATGTCAGGGACGTGTTCCCATTGCAGAGAGGGGGCAATTTGCTCCCTCAGTGGAGATGCTGCTTGGATTTGTAGGGGTGAATTACCCATCCTGGCTGTAAAGGCAGGAGAACAGTGTGGGCTGTGCAAGCTTTCCTGAGGCCATGCCACTGGGTCCTCACCTGAGCCGCTGTGGTCCTGAGCCCTTGAACCACCACTGGGGCCAGCAGCTGAGGGCACCTCTGACCCTTCCTGGGTGGCTTTTGGGACAGGGAGGGGAAACACTGCCTTCCTCCTTGGAGAAAGGTCCTGTTCCCCTCCTGGCCTTTCCCACAGAGTCCTACCCACCCAAAAGCCTCACAAATGGGGAGAGGGTTTCCTGGTTTTTAAAGAATATACATGAATACATGCGTCTTTGTAGCGCTGATTTGTCTAATGGCTCCTGCTTCCATCCACGCTGGCTCCTGGGTCAGGAAGGACCTCTGAGTCCACCCTGCCGTTGCACGTAGGGACGGCAGTCCCTCCCCGCTCCCTGCCTCGGAGCTGGGCTGAGATGAGAGGCTGGCATCCTGCATCCTGCACCCAGCGTCCTGCATCCCACATCCCTCCCATGGGCTTGCAGGGGGCAGTTTGGCAGCAAGACGGGTGCTGCCAGGCCGGGCAGGCCGTACGCAGTGCTGTGGACAGGGCTATTTAACAAACCAACCGAGCAAAGCAACGGGACAAGGCAGCAGGGAGCCACCGTGCATCTCCACTGCTCCTAACAGCCTCCACGCGTTCCCAGTGATGGATGCAGGAGCCAGTGGGTGAGTGCTGCTCGTGCGGGAGCAATCTCCGCGCTGCCCAGCCGCCCCGGGGGAGCAGCCCCCTCTCGCTGCCGAGCAGCTGGAAGCAGCACTGACGATACCGAGGGGTGGTGCGGATGCGGCTGGCCCTGTCCCCGTGGCAGGGCTGAGGCCTCTTGGCTGCAGTGCTCCTCTCCGGCGGTGGACAGAGTCCAGCACCACCCCTCCCCACCCTCTTCTCCTTCCCAGACGGGAGAAAACCTCCCAGCATGGGAGAGTGAGGCCAGCGGGGCTGTGCTCCTCAAGTTTAACATTAACCCAACTGAAAACAGGACAGCAGCAGCTTGTACCGACTTCCCAGCAGCAAAGGAGTAGGTCGTCTTGGGAACAACTTTTTCATCCCCGGCTCCTCGCTGAGTCAGCGCCTATCTCGCTTGTCAAACAGTTACCAGCTTCCAGGAATATTAAACATTAAACAGGCGTCCCGCAGCTCCTGGGCCACTCCTCTTACCCGGTGTGGTGGTGAAGCACGGGTGACAGCAGAGCTTGCCAGCACGGGAAAGCTACGGCCGACACTGGCACCTGGCACTGCCAAGCCCAGCAGCACCTATGGGGTCGGTCTGCAGCCGGATCGAAGGTTTCGGCACCATCGTGCTCCCAGCAGGGACTCTGTGCCCTTCCCCAATGTAGCTTTGCTCCCTTGCATTTCCCACCGGCCGAGGGCTGCTCACTCGCAGGCGGTTACCGCAGCCCCGCTGCTGCAGCGTGACTGGCGATGAGCAGGACGAGGCTGCCGAGATGCCGCGTGAGCCGCCCCATCACCGCATCACCCGATGCTCGCCCACCCACCCAGCGCCGGCGGGGCGTGGGTGCTCTTCCCTGCGCTTGCAAAAGCACCGAGCTGTCCGCAGCATCTCCCAGAAGGGGACAGAGGGTGGCTGGGGTGTCCCTGCAGCGAGAAGGAAGGGGTGCAGGGTTGGCATGAGACAGGGGGGCAACCTTTCTCAGGTCCGCCTGTGGTTTGCACTAGCAAAGACAAGTCCAGGAGAAGGAGTTGCAGCCTTAATTCCTCAAAGCTGAAGAAGGTGACTAATTGTCTGTGGTTCCATACCGCGTGTGCTGCGAGAGGGCTGCTGCTAGAGCTGCCAGTACTGTGGTTCAGCAGGAGGTCACGCCGGAGGGGAATGCACGAGGGAGGCCATGCAGTCACCCACTGCAAACCTGCAGCGCCCAGAGGAGACGCCTGCCCCTAAGCATTGCACCGAGCCTCCCTTGCACTGTGCGTCCCGGTCGCTGGCTCAGCCGTAGCTGCGAGGGCTGTGCCGGGCCAGCACCACGTTGCTGCCGTGGCCCTGGCTCAGGGGAGCTCGCCAGGAAAATCTGGTAGCCACCACCTTTGCCCAGCCACTGTGTGTGCAAGGAATTGCCTTTGGCTGGGTCACGTATCAGTCTGTTGGCTCCTCTGGCAATGAGACTGGTCCCCATCTCTGTGGCAGAAGGTGAAAAAGTTTGGGGAATGCAATGTCCTGGTCACCCCCAAAGCTTTATGCCTGAGAGGGGACATTTGCATACCACCGAGGCTCAGCCATGTGCGTGCCAACCCCTTCCTGCTTAAATTCTTATCCCATCCCTCCCAATGCCATTGCCCATGTTTAGGGACTGGTGGTTGGGTTTGGGAGGCCCTGGGTTGGCAGCAGGTGGATGTGAGATGTTGAGGGTTGTCCAGAGCACCCAGCAGACAGCCCCGTGTCCAGCACAAAATCTGCTGGGGAGGACATAATGAATTCTGCTATTTGCGTGTTGCTCTGTTTAGTACTGGCTCTGGCTTCCTAAGCATCAGGATCCTGGAGGGCTTTAGGAAACCTGAGGATCTTAAGTGTGCTTAAAGGGACCTTAAGGGTGCTTAAATGCATCTCTGCAAGTGCCAGGAGCGCATGGGGTGGCTGCTGGGGTGGTTGCTCTGCCAGGGGCTGCCAGGGCTGATCAAGCTTGCCAGTCTCTGGGAAATGGGGCTGTTTAGCTACGTGTCCCGCAAGAATTGCTGCCGAGGAGGAGCACAACCACGGCTGCTGAGCTCTGTCCTGCACCACGAGCGGGGACAGTGACATGGAGCTGGGCCAGCACTCCCAGGTCTGTCACCTCCTGGTGAGCACCAGGACCTGTCTCAGCCGGGGAGTGACACATTACTGGCCTGGCAGCGCTGGCGTCGGGGATGAAGTGGCAGGAGAGGAGCAGGCACCAGGAGCCGAGCCAGTGTGGTGCTGGCAGCCGGCGCTGGCTGCCCTGCCTCTTAGAAGAGGCTTGCCCATAAAAAAATTGACTTCTTTTAAAAATAATACAGAAAAGATTGGCGGCTTTGGGGCAAAATCAGAGCCCAAAGTGCTGGGAGAGTGGGGCCAGGGCTGCAGAGCACGCTGTGAATACAGGGTCTCCCCAGTTTGGCAGCCCCAGAAGGGCGGTGCTGCAGCTCATCATGGCATGAAGGCCTTGGCAGCAAGCACTGGGTGCCCTTGTCCCTGGCCACTTGCCTCAGCAGCCTTTTGGGGCACTGACCCTGCCGGGAGCCCCATTCCTCCACAGCCTGACTTCACAACACCCAGCCAGCTCCCTGGGCAGACATTGCTGCGATGATTCGGGGTGCAACTTGGATTTGTTGCCCCTCACCTGGTCTCCCCTGGGTGCCTCTCCTGAGCACCCTGGGCCCAATCCAGAGGTGGGTCCCCGTCTCCTCCAATGCCAGGCACTGCACAGAGCAAGGGCTGGGGCGGTCCCAGCACCGTGGTGAGTTTATTCCCCGCACATGGCCCCGCCACGCTTGTTTATTCATCCAAGGGTGAGCATAGGATGACCTTGAAATTTATAGGCTGAAGAGAGCAGTGAAATAACAGCTAAAATAAACAAATCAAGCTATAAAGCTTGAAAACTATGAACTGGCTTCAGCAAATTGGAGTCAGGAGGGAGAGAAAGCAGAGATGGCCTGGAGAGGCATGGTCCCCTGGGTCTCGGCACAGGCTGTGAGCTGGACACACCAAGGGACCCAGGGACTTTGCACGCCTCCATCCCCATCGCATTTTGGTGGCACCATGGAGATGCCCACCTCTTGCTGTTTGCGCAGGGGCTCAGTGCAGCTGTCTGAGTGTCTACCAGGCAACTCAAACAGCCTAGGGGAAGAGCAAAAGGGAGAGGGCACAGGGCTGCACAGCCGCTGGGCTGAATGCCGAATTCCATCCAAATCCAGCCTCTTGTCTTTCAAGTGATCTGAGCGTCCCAGCTGCGTGCACGTGGTTGCTTGCCCAGGCTTTAGCACCTTGATAAAAGACAGTCCTTGAAGAGGAGCATGAGGCTGATCCCAAGTGTCGGGCGAGCACCACGTGTGAGCTCTGCAGAGTGGCGTGATGCCCAAATGAAATCTGAACTGGTGGCCCTGCTCTGTAACTCCCAGCTCCAGGCTCCAGTTCTCCCTTGGGTTTATGCTGGACAACAGCAACAGATTTTCTAGAAATAGTGTAGGGGATGAGGGAAGGAGGGCTCAAGAGCCTGTTGAGCTGGATGTAATGGTCTCGTTTGAGCATGGAGCCCCATGGGGGTTGTCTTCTCTGCAAAGCAGGATTTGAATCCCATCCTGCTCTCTGCCGCCCCTCAGCCTTGTTATCCCATGGCAAAGCTGCCCTGGTTGCTAGCTGGGTATTGCTGGGCTGGGTTGTGTTCCCCTCTGTGCCTGCCCTCATAGAGCAAAACAACCAGGGAATGCCTGCAACCCACCAAGGTCGAGGTTGAGAGACCTCCCCAGCGGCTGCGGGTCCCCCGGGCTTTGGGCAGCGCAGCAGATTTTCTTGCTGAGCAACCTTCTGTCAGACAAGCATCCTCGTGGTGGATGCTGAGATCTTTGGAGTGGTAGTTGCCATCTAAATGGGTTTGGGGCCAGGGCAGCAGCTTGCAAGGCTGGAAGCCCAAGTGCATGATGTGTTCAAGAGCCTGGATTCCCAGAAGTGATAAGTGGTCCAGCGCACTCTTCTCTGATGGAGAGTACGTCCTCTAGGCTTGGCAGCATAAAAGAGAGGGGTGCAGGACGTGGGGGAGCAATGGGACGTGGAACTGGTCCATGGCATTGCCCAGCTGACATGCGTGTTTTGTGTCCAGGTTGCTGTCCCCCCGGCCCAGCCTCCTCAACACTGCCAGCGATGCCAGGCTGAACTCCTCGCCGCAAAAGCCGCTGGACCTGAAGCAGCTGAAGCAGCGTGCTGCTGCCATCCCTCCCATCGTGAGTACCCCACCACAGAGGGCTGGGACTGAGAGCACAACGGCCACATGCACCTCGTGCATGCTCTTCCACTAGGCTGTGTCCCCTGCGTGCCGTGCGTCAGCATTGCAAAGATGTGCTCCTCCCTGCAGATGGCCAAGCTCGTGGTCTGCAGGGAGCTGTGCCTGGCTGGTGCAAGCTCCCCAGCAGCAAGGTGCTCCCTGTGCAGAGCGCGTTCCCAGCTGCTGGAGCAGCTCTGCCAGCAACGTTTGGATGTCCCTTGAGCTCTTTTATCAGAAAGTCGTGGGAGGTCTGGACAGAAAAAGCTTCTCATTGCCACATGATTGCTGCCTCCCGTTGCTTTAAAAAGCAAGTGTGCACCTTCCCAGCCCTGTGCTTCTCTTCATCTCATGTGTTTAAAGGATACCACATAAGAAGCATTTATGCTCTTCCTCATCCAGAAACTCTGCTTGGTCCCCCTTTTTGGCTACCCAGTAGCCATGTTCTGAAAGACCATGTATTCTCCAAGGCTGATGGTCTCCTGGTGCACTGGCTTGGGCTTCAATAAGAAGCACCCTGGTATCTCCAGGGTCGACACCAGAGGAGCAGCATCACAGGGTGGGCAGGGAGGACATCCCTGCTTTGAGGTTTTGAGTCCTCAGGGAGGACCCATTCCTGCTCTTTCAGTTTCCCATTTTACAGCTTAAGATGTGGCTGCTGCAGTGTAACTTCTGGCAAAAGCTACAAGCACTTAATTATGGATTAAAGGTTTTAAACAAGGGAAGTATGAGGCTCTCCTATGGTGTCACCAGCACAGAGCTGATACTCTTTGTTGTGGGCTTTTCTAATCTCCAGTGGCTGGTGAGCTTTGGAGCCTTGTTTGGGCTGGTAAGACCTGCAGGGATAGTGTGGGGCAGGTGCTTCTCGTAACACCTTCATGTCTGAAGACTGTTATGGATGTCAACAGCACATGGCAAATGTCTTACTGCTCTTATTGCATTGCAGATTTCTGAAGGTTTTTCAGAGGGGATATTGCAGAGTGGAAGCGTGAAGCCTCAGGTGCCTCCCCATGCCTTGGCCCTCTACCAGCAGCAGATCACGAAAGCCCACGAGTCTGCCCGCGAGGACGTGCCCCCAAGCAAGCTATCGCAGTCCCAGCAGCAGCAGGCTGAGAAGGAGCAGCAGCAGCCAAGCAGCAGTCCCAGGGGAAAGAGCAGGAGCCCCGCTGTCGGTGACAAGGAAGGTAGGAGGGTGTGCACATCGGTGCATGTTTGTCCACCCAGAAATGCCTGGGTTGTGCAGCTGGACGCAGCTGGCAGCTTTCCTTCTCTTAGGTGAAAGCTTGCTTCAACCCTTGAAAGCTCTTTAATAGCATCTTGAAGCAGGACCAGAGAGGCATGGCTAATTTCCCATGTTCATTAGACAGTACATCATGTCTCATTGAGTCTACAGCAAACACCCGGCCAGTGTCGAGCGCTGAGGAGGTGAAGATTGCCTTTATTAGCGTCTCTGCCATTCACTTGAGAGCAAAGGGGGCTGGAGGCATGCCAGGGCTCCGGGTACAATGGCTCTTTTCTACCTTGCTGGCTTTCTCTAAAGAATGCTTTTAATGCTCAGCAGGGACCATTATTTCATTTAAAATCAATGCTAATACTGTGACTTGGAGTCCAAAGGTTCCTGTAAAGATTCCCAGTGCTTTCTCCCCGGAATAGCTCTGATGTGGTTTGGCTGCCTAATGAGCAATTCAGAGTTTCCCACCGTAGAGCATCTGAAGCGTTATTAGCTTGAGCACCTGGGGATCAAGGTTAAGGAGAGACGGGAAGTCTTGATGAGACCATCCTCTAAATGTGTTTTTAATTTGAGTGTCAGAGCCTGTTCCAGTTCAGAGTCTGTGTCCTTGCCCCTCGCAGCCAGCCTGCGGTTCAGTTGCGTGTGAAGATGAGACGCTGTGGCACCATCAGAGGAGCAGAGAAGTCGGGCTGGGTGGGTGCGATGTCCCCCAGTGCTGGATCCTGCACAGAGATGGGTGCAGCTGCAAAAATTACCTGCTTATACAGGGAGAAGGAAGGTGCATAAGTCTACACTGACAAAGCAGATCTGCACTGGACCTGGGCTGTGATCTTTGCTGGAAAATTGGTGCACTAGCTCACACTGTAGCTGGAATCTTAGCAGCCAGCTTCTGCAGTGTCCAGGCCCAATTTATTCTTCAAGCAGTAATGTCCCTCTGGACAGAACAGTGTGTTTGCAAGAAGAGTTGGTTGGTGGCACTTGGCCAAATGTTTTTTAAAGAATAAATAGCACCGTGTGTGCATCACACTTCCAGAATGCTTTGCATATAAGCGAGGAAGGTGACTGCTCACCTTGAAAGAAAGGGAGTTCCCCCCAAGTCGTGGTGGTGTCACCCGTGACGTCCCATCTCCAGCTGTGCTCATGTTTGCTGCCCAGGTGGAACAGTTCCCCTCCAGCTCTCCCTGCTGGCAGCGGGTAATCAGGTTTGATCTCTTCCTGTGCCGTAATCCTGTGCAGATCTGGTCTTGCACAGCTCGGCATCCTGGTGAGCTGGGTGGCACAGACAGTGCTCGAACCTGGAGCTCTGCATTGATGGCATCCCAGTGCTGTGGCTCCAGCTTCCTCCTGGCTGCAGGAGGATGAGGAGATGAGGCAGATTTGTGTGTCTTAGGTACAAGGTAGGGTTTAAGTGTTGGAGGTCAACCACGCCATTCTGTGACCTGTTGGCACTATTACTAAATGCAGGGATCTGATACCAGGTGGATTTTTTAGGGTTTTGTTCTCTACAAAGCACTAAAGATATGAAGCACTTTATTCTCTCCTCTCACACCTCTGTAGTGCTCTGAATCTTCCACGTTAATGAAACTACACCTCCCTGTACCTCTGCAAACACCTCTGCAGGTCTTGGGCTCCAGCTGTGCGATCTCCAAACCCTGTGCAGCTGTGCATGCCTGCTGGGTACCAGTGTGGGTCTGGGCTGCACATGGACCCTAGGGAACCATGGCCTCGTCTTCTCTGTTTGTGGTGGGAATGCATCTCCCATTTGAAAACTATCAGGTTTGTGATGAGAGTCACCACAAGGGGAGACATCAAGTCCCCCATCACCCTGGTTTTGATATGGGTATGGACTCCGGCAGCTGCTCAGTGCTGTCTCTGCCTCCTGGAGCCCATCCCGGCTGCGGATCAGGGGTTAGAGGGGAGATAGCCAGATAGTCCTGGCAAATCTGTGCATGTCCCTTCCCTCCCCTGCTCTCTGAGGCGTCCCAGTGAAGCGGCAAGCATCCAGACTGCAGACATCGTGCTGCCACATCCCCTCTACATGGACCTCGCATTAAATGGGAGAGTCCAGCACAGTCTACAAAGCAGCCCCATGCCGCCTCCTAGCAAGGGGCCGGCTCTGCCGGAGCAGGTATTCCTGTTCCTCCCCTGCTTGATAAGAGAGGTTGAACTCTTGCAACCGCTCCAGAGATCAACATCCTTCACACCGCTCTGGATCCGCTTCAAAGCCAAGTCTTGCACACATCCTGGCCGAGGCGTTGGCTGCCTCGCAGCCGCTGGCTGGGGCCGTGTCGGCTTGGAGGATGGCCAGCCAAGCCTTACCTTCCTGAGCACTGCCCTCCCCTCCCCTGCCTTCCAAGATGAGCTGCTAATTGCAGGGCCGGGCAGAGGCGGGCAGCCCTGCCTAGATCTCACCGACAGGCAGACGGATCCCTTTTCCCGTTGCCGAGTTGCCATCGGGCATATCTTTGGTTATCGCTCAGCGGTTTGAAAGCCAGCAGTATGTTTTGTGTTGATTTAGTTGTGTTTCATTTGGCCTTTGTGGGAGATGGGGAGCCAAGAGCATTAATTTGGATGACGGATCATATAAACTCTGACTCCTTCACTCCCATTCCAGGGGCTTGATAAACGGTAATAGGAACTCTCTCTTCCCCGCGTAAGTGCTATTTTATCAAAAGCTGGCTGAGTTACAGCCACCTTCTAATGCGGGGGCAATTAGGAACTGGCCACGTTTTACAGGCTGGAGAGGCACGCAGGGGAGGCGACGGCTCCCATGGGGAGGGGAGGAGGATGGGGCTCTCCAAGAGCCACCCAGGGTGCACGTAGCCTTGGCTGACAGTGCCTTGGCATCAGAGAGCATCTTCAGCCAGGACATCCCAGCGCCATTCGCCCCCACGTGAGCAGAGTTGAGCAGGGCTGAGCTGAAGGGGAGGAAATCAAGGAGCGTGGACGTTCCAGGGACTCTCTGTCGGTCTGGAGGATGTGCCTGGGTTCCCCCGTACTGGCAGGACAAAGGGATCCTCTCTGGGATCCAGCGTGGGGAGAGAAGAGGCTGCAGCTGAGGTCCAGCCCTACCAGGCTGCTGAGGTGTGTGTGCCTGGACACCTCTGCCTGCCTGTAATGGATTTCTTCTCTCACTGAAGGGGACAAGAATAATCTCCCAGCTTCTGAGTACACTGAGCATTAATAATGATAATGCAGTAAAGCCTCATTAAATTGGACCTCTGATAATCTACTTGCCCTATTATTAGGCTTAGCAGGATTCAGGCATCTATTTTTATCAAAAATTGATGGTTAAAGACTGGGTTCATTTGTGATTGCTATTGTTTACTGCCCAGTTTCTAATTTCTGGTCAATGTGGATGTTGTGCAGGTGGGTCTGGGGAAGAAGGGCAGTACAAAATTAAGTGTTTATCAATTACCAGCAAATCCTACCAATCCTGCCTGTAATCCATCCAGAAAAGGCTGTCTCATCTGTCTGCTCAGCAAAGCACAAGGATGCACTTGGTATGGAGCTGATGCAGATGAAGCCCCTTTTTTCCCCAGCACCCTGCAGAGCGTGGCAGGGTTCAGGCGTCCCCAGCATGGCTCCTTCATCATTAGGCACTTCTTGACTGCCAATCAGCCTTTTTATAGCCAGGGTGAACCCAGGCTGGCATCCAGTACACCCTGAGCCAGATAATTTCAGGAAACTTTCCTGCCCCCAGCCCCGGTGCCTTGCCAAGGACCAGAAAGCCACCCTGCTCCCCGCAGAGGCATCCGATCGCCCTGCAGAGCCCATCTTGATCTTCATTTGCCTTTGACAGTCTCATACAGCATGGTCGTCCCGGGTGTTTGGAGAACATCTGGTCACTTCAGGCACTGCACGTTGTTCCCTTGCTGTCTAAGAAGCTGATGTGGTTATTTCTGGCCGCTTACCACAGCCTGAAAATGGTTTATAGCCAGCAGCCATCCTTTAAGAGCAGCTGAGCTTTTGCGTCGCGATGTGATGTGGGGATGAGTTTGTTCCCAGTGTTCCGGCACACAGTGGTCCCTGGCAGTGGCCTGGGGTTCCCTCGGCACCCCACACCCGTCTGCACACCGCAGACCACGCTGTCACCAGCGAGCCGGGGCCTGCTGGATGTCCCACACGCTGGCGGGATGCCAACATCGGTGCCTCTTGGCTTTGACCTCAGCAAAGGGTTTGGCAGGATCATGGTTAATCCCCCCCAGCCCTGATGGGATGGCTGGTGCGGAGCTGTGGGCGCAGCCAGGATCTGCGCAGGAGTAGTTTGCATGTAGCCAAGCCCTGGCGAGGAGCTGGGCCCTGCGCTCATCCCAGTGGCCGGCTGCATGCCGAACGCAGTCCCTCCTGGGCGGGGTGGGGGTGTCCATGGAGGTCCTGGCTGGCAGTGAGCACCAGCAGAGGCACCAACACGGACATCCGTCCTCCCTGCTGCGCTTTAAGTATCTGAGTTAAAATGCTGTCAAATCCAGGCAGCAACACTGAGGCTGTTTCTTTTTAGTTTGGCTGGGGAATTCAGCCCTCATCTCATGGCCAGGCTGGACTGAACTGAAGCCACATCCCATGCTGGGAGCTGGCTCTGGCTTCCCCGCCTGTGCCCACAGGGACCACTTGCCCATGGGGGCCGCTGAGCAAGCTGGTTGCTGTTTCCCTTGCAGAAAAGTCCGTGCATTTCTCGTCCATCGCAGAGGCTCAGAAGCTGAGTGTGGAGCCGACGGCCACCTCATGCTGGCCCCCTGTCCTGTCCTACTCCCGGGATGTGATAAAAACCTCTCCTCAGGCGGAGCCCCACTTGTTTCAGTATAACCCACCAGGCAAGTAAAAGCCGCCAGCTGCATGGTGTGTGTCCTCCCTCCTGACCTGGGGCCGAGCACAGAGGCTGTGGTTGCAGCCAGCATCGCAGGTCGTGCTCTTAAGTCAATGCAACTTTTTGGGGAGGGGGTAAGAGAGAGCGTTCAGCAGAAACCTGCTAACACCTTGCTTTGGGCCAGTGCGGAGCTCCCTCGCTGGTGATGCAGCGGTGTGAGGGTGGTCAGGTGGGGCTCCCAGCTCTGGCCAGGGCAGGTTTAGGGACATGGTTTGTCACAGAATGGTGTGGGTGCTCCATACGCTGCCCTCCGTGTGAAGTCGGGCAGGTTTTACCCCTTGTTGCACTGTCCCTCTCCAGCTGGAGGGCAGACAAGTCGGGCACAGAACATCCTCCAGCTGCAGAAGGGACGAGGCAGTCATTTAAACTATTCCAGTCCTTTCCAAAACAATCGTGTGACTTGGATCCTAGTGCAGGCTCACAGCCGGCCAGTTCCCCACATGCAGCCCCTGCTCCTTCCCTTGCCCCTTTTCTCTCCAATAGCCGCAGCCGCTCCTCCTTTCCTCGGTCTTGCTAACACTTGTGTTTTGCCCACAGGACACCCCATCCCGCTAAACCTGCATGAGAGCTCTCGCTCAGGGCTGCAGAGACTCACGAGCATCTCCAACCCTCCTCCTCTCATCTCCTCCACTAAGCACCCCTCCGTGCTGGAGAGACCAGTTGGATCCATTTCCCAGGTAGGGTATCGGCTGCGAGCAGCAGAGACGCCTCGCGGGGGTCGGCAGCCGCTCCTGACCTCTCCTCTTGCACCGCAGGGCATGCCCATCCAGCTCCACACGCCCTACAGCTCCGAGCACGCCAAGGTCCCCGTCGGCTCCATCACCATGGGCCTGCCGCTCACCATGGATCCCAAGAAACTGGGTAAGGAATTGGGTGGCGAGTGATTTCTTGTGTGCTCCGAGAGCAGCGGGGAGTGAGCTTGCTGGCAGCATAGGGGTAAAGAGGAGCACAGGACATGGCAAGGGAGTGCAGAGAGACCTGCTAAGAGGATGAAAGGATTAGTCCATCGGGAGAGCAGAGAAACAGAGAGCTAAATTTGTGCAGTATAGGAAAGCAGCAACTCGGTCAGGGACACATCCCAGCCTATAAATACGCTCTGGCTAATACTGTGATCGAAGGAAGGAAATATATTGCCGCTTGCCAGGCCGGTAGGATAAAGAGTAAATGGCCTGAAGTGAACAAAGAAAGTGTTTAGTCTGCAGATTTGGAAGCATTTCTTAACAGTAGGAGGGGATGGGCGAGGGACCAAGTCTGGGCGGGAGGGATACGGGCCCTCTTTCCCACTGTGCGTGTCTCCTGTTATAAACCAGCCCTGGGTTTTCAACACCAGCCCTGTTCCCGGTGTGGGCAGCACCCGGCAGTGCCTTTGCCAGGGTGAAGGATCTGGCTTTGCTCGCCGGCGGTTGTGCATCCAGCCGACAGCCGCAGCCTTGGGGAAGTCTGTCCCAAAGTGGTGGGAACGGCAAAGGCGCCAAGGAGGTGCCAACCCGGGGCTGGCAGAGATGAAAGCCTCGAGCAGCCGAGGGCTGCGGCCCCGTGCCTTGCACCTACACTGATACGTGGTTAATGTTTTCCAGTGCCTTTTCCTGGAGTAAAGCAGGAACAACTTTCTCCTAGAAGCCAGGCCAGCCAGCCGGAAAGTCTGGTTCTGCAGCCATCCCAGGAGGGCTCCATCCTGCGGGGTGAGGAGCCGGGGGCAGGAGACGCGTGCCCCAGCTGCGGGATGGGAGGGATGCTGGCACTGCCAAACCTGGCGAATGCCGCACTGGCTGCGGCTGCCTGGCGGTTTCAGGTTTGATTTCTGGGGTTGTGCCCAGCCAAGGGGATCTCTTTGCCCATTTTCTCCAGCGTTGTGGCAAATGGGTCTGTACAACATCTCAATGTTTCCAGCCATCTCTCCAAATCGGGGCATTGGGTGTTGATCCTGGTGGAGGTTTTGGGTTCAAGGGGCACCTGAAAATCTGTTGCTTAAGACAAAGCAAGACCTGTTTAAATTCCATTAATTGTTTTATTCAGGCTCTTCACTGTTGCTCTTGCAGCTGGGCAGGGACCACATTTTGTTTAAATATAGCCCTCCCATCTTTCTTTCCCGATCAGCTAGGCAGAAAAAAATAAATGCGAAGGTGTTGCTTTTAAGTGCAAATTCTGGTTTGTGAAACCACCCAACTAAGGCAGTCAGAAGCCTGAGTGCAGTGGGCTGGCTCCAACCCGGGACAGATACATGCGAATGAACTCAAACCACCCCAAGTTGCATCTCACTGGAGATCTGCTCTGATCAAATCAGGAGAGGCTGAGACAGGCCGTGGTTTCTCCAGAGCCCATAAATCTGCTTGGCCCCTCCACAAAGGCAGCAGGGAGCTGATAGCTTCAAAATACACATTTTTTTCCCACCTCCCAGCCTTGCACTGGCAGGGCTGGGTCCCTTGGGGGATGGGGTGGAAAGAGCTCTGCAAAGCACGGGATTTAACACATCTCTTGGAGGGCTTCCCCTCCGGTACCTTGGCTTGGGAGAGATTGGGTCGAATCCTGTGCTTAGTCAGTAGTCTCAGCCCCATAGGTTTTGTGCTGAACTGCAAATCCAGCCAGCAGCTCACTGGCTTTGTGTCCTACAGGTACTTCCCTCAGCTCTGCCTCAGGAGGGAGCATCACCAAGGGAACGCCCACATCCAGACCCCCTCCGGAGTCGCCCATCACTTACCGAGGATCCATCACACACGTAGGTCACTTGTCTCTGGCAGGTTTTGCTCCCTGGGTGCTGGTGGCTGCGGCTTGCGGTGCTGGGCACGAGCGTTGGGGATTTGCGGGGCACGCCAAGGATGTGGCACGGGGCTGAGCAGCACGGCTCTGCGATGCTCCCGTCTTGTGGAGCCCATCAGAGGGGCCTGCGGCCGGAGCCTTTGCAAACAGCCTCCGCTGGGGCTGGCACAAGCACTGTCCCATGAGCCGAGCCTGCACAAGAGCAGAGCTCGGCAAGCAGCGATGCAGAGTGTTACAGCATGTCTAAACCCCCCTTTGCTTTTCATAGCTGTCAGGAACAGAGGCGAAAGCAGCTTTAAATGGATCTGGGAAAACAATCTTGCCAGTGCAAGAAAGTGGAGTGGAGAGAAGGAGGAGATGGGTGGAGGGCCCAGGCCGGGCGGAGGAGAGGGGGAGGCTGCGAGGTGCATGTAAGGTAGCAAGGTCTCTTGCCAGGGCTGAGCGTGCTGCGCTGGGGGTCCTCCCCAGAGGCTCGCTTGAGCAGGAAGATACTTTGGCCTTAATCTCCACCATCCATCTTCGGAAGAGCAGCTGGCAAGCGGGCGATAGTTTTTTGCAGTGTGAGTTATTGCTCATCTGGTAACAGAGCGGAGAGCATTAAAAAAAAAAAATAATATCTGTTTCCCATAGGGATTTTATCTGGCCATCATTCAGATATTTAAAGCCACTCACAGTCAGATTTTTGCCTGCCTCCTTCAAGGAGGATGACCACGTTCCCTTTCGCCCTGGGGTCTTGAACCTGGATCCTAGCCCAGAGCAAAGGCTGAACTTGCCTGATGCCCTGCATCCAACTGCTGCCAGGAGTGGATGCTCAGGGGCTGTAAATAACCATCAGAGCAAACGCAGACTCCATCCCCTCACATTGCCCCTGCAGCAGCTTTGGGCAGCAACGGGTGGGCATGAAGGGTTTTGAGCACCATGTGCCAGAGATCAGAAGATGAACAGAGTTTGTTGAGATGCTCTTTTACATCCAGCTAATTAATCCATCTAGTTTCCTTTTTTGGGAATAAGGTACCAAGCCCAGACCCAGAGCATTACCTGCCTCTCCTGCTGGCCCAGCAGCCTGCATCCCTCTGCTCCCGCTGGGGAGGAGGAGCCCCCCGTTCCAGCAGCAGCTCCGGGTACCAGAGCTGATATTTGATCTCAGATTAGTCATCCAGTTCGCAGAAGGCAGATCTTGAATATATACTCTCTGCTCTGAAGCCATCTGTCATCACTTGCTTTCAAATCCCCTCTGAGCACGTCCGCGGAAGGAAGATGACTTACCTGGGGCTGGGAAGGCCGGTACCGAGCGTACTGCAAGGGCGAACAGTCAGAGCATCAAACCCATGTGCTGGCTCGTCCCGGCAGCCACGGAGGGGTTCTGGGGACTGCTGATGCTCAGAGGGCTTGGTACAGAGCAGGGGCATCTCCAAGCTGGGGTGGGGAAATAGTCTGCCCTGGCACAACCTGGAAGCACCAGCAAAGCTTGCCAGGGCATCGCTTCCCCGAGGCTTCCCATGAGCATCAGTCCTGTGGGTTGGTGGAGTTAAATGAGCAGAGTAGGAGGGCGTCAATCAAGAGCATCGCTGTGCCTTCCCTGCAATGGGGGGAACTGACTGTCACCCCACAGTGGCTGTTCCCGGTTGGCACCGACAGGTTGTGATGGCAGAGGGGTGTTAATCACCAGCAATGTCTTCAAGGACATCCAGCTCTGGGTGTTCTGAAGGGGATTCAGAGGGGGGCAGGTGGCTATGAGCTGTGTCCATGTGTGCCTCTGGGGAAAAAGAGGTTTTGGTTCACACCAGTGCATGTAAGGAGCCTGATGCCATTTGTGTTGGAGAGCTAACAGGCAGGATTCACTCCCTAACCTGCTCCAGGACCGGTCTTGTTGATGCCTGCCATCTCGCCCGGGCATGCTGCCAGCCGCCCGCTCCCATGCGCAGGCAGCTGTCTGAAGGTCATGCTTGCTGCCAGCAGATGTGCCTTGGGTAGGCAGGACATCTCCGTGCCTCCTATACTGGGAAAATAGGTTGCAGGGAAAAGCTAAGGCTTGGGCAGTCCCTGCTGTCACCGAGGTGTCCCCAGGGGGGCACCACCCCGTCCCCTCAAACCTGTGGGGTGGAAATGACCGGATTGTCTTACTCTGAAACACGCAGGGTGAGAGAGTTGCTGGTTTGGAGGTCTGCGCTGTCCTGACCCCCCGCCTCTTCCCAGCAGCCTCACACAGATCACGTACCTTTTTACCGCTCCTCGTTATCGTCCTCATCAATAATTAAGCTGCAAGTCCCTCGCTGTTGGTTGCGCCAGGAAGCGGAGGCCGGGCGCGCTCTCCCTGCACTCAGCCTCCCGCGGGGAACAGCCTGTCCCTGTGCGCACGCTTGCTTAATTGCTTGTGACACTGTTAAATATGGATCTTGGTGGCTTTCCAAGGGCACCCCGGCAGAAGTGCTGTACAAAGGAACCATTACCAGGATAATCGGAGAAGACAGCCCCAGCAGAGCAGAGAAGGCGAGAGAGGATGCCATGCCCAAAGGACATGTCATCTACGAAGGGAAGAAAGGCCACGTGCTCTCCTATGAGGGTAAGTCGTAATCCTCTGCCTTTTTAGGGCAGGCGCCGGGGGTTTGTGCCGCTGCGGCTGGGAGTCGGGAGCTATTTGAGGAAAGGCTGATGAAGTGCAACGAGCCAGCCTCATGTCTTTCCTTCCAGTATCGTTTCTCCCCCTTCCCACCCCACCTGCCTACAGCCTGGCTGGGTTTCCCTCTGTCCTATGTGGTTATCTTGCCTTGGAGGTGGCTTTGCCAGCAGGCAGGGGTGCAGTGAGGCCGTGGCAGTGGGCAGGGTCTCTGGTTTTGGGGAGCAGGGGAGTGGAGAGGACCAGATGGGAGGGTATTGCCTTCATTCCTAGCACCTGTGCACAATGGCACTGTCTGAAAATGTTATAAGAGCATCCCCAAGTTCTTGGGCCAAGGTGGGACTCAAGAACGTGCAAGATGGAGGCAAGTCAGGTAGTTTGGCTTAAAGGTTTATTCAGACGTCAGATTCCCACCTGCAGCGTCCTGGGCACCATGCAACTTTCCCAGCATGGGGCTGCTCTGCAGGAATCCTCCTGGGCCCGGCAGGACCGTGCCTCAGTATCTTGTGAGCTTTGCTACAGCATCGTAGCTATTGGAGGGAACGAAGCCATTCCCATGTCCCGCAAGGAGCCTGCCTGTTGCTGGCTGCTATTGCCCGGCAGCACCGAGGACCCTGAGGGACCTGCCTGGAGCCCCGTCTGGGGTGAGAAGCTGCCCCCAGCACAGATGGTGTCACTTGTTAACCAGGCTGACCCTGCCCAGCCAGGGAGCAGAGTACGGCAAAGCAAAGCCAGGCAAGCAGCCAGGCTGCTCCAGAGAGGGCTCTGGAGAGACCTGAAAGCCATGTTGCAGCTCGCATCCCTGCTGTACAGTAACGCGCTTCCTCGGTAGATACGGACGGTGCCTTGCTGCGTTAGCGGTATCAGCAGGCAGTCACCAGCTGCTCCTGCCTCCTCCGCGCCTGCTCATCCCATCGCAGCACTGGCCATCAAAGCTGCTCTGTGAGTCCCGGTGGCTCCCGTTAGAGATAAGCAGATGTTCCTCTCCAGTGAAGCTGGAAACAATTCCTCCGTGCTCACCTTTTGCCATGTGCTGGGTTGGTCATCTCTGGTGTGGAGCCGGGCTTCTCCTTGCCCGCAGCTGGAGTCGGGAAGAGCTGAGTTACAGACACCGCAGCCCTGCGTCCTCTTGGGGTAAAATACTGATGTGTGCTCTGGTGTGCATGGGGACAGCCGTCCTCATGTGTAACCTCTCTCCTCAGTTGAATTTGGAGATGACTAAGGAGCAGATCCTAATCTCAGCTGCACTCACCCACCTCAGCAGGTATCGCTGGTCGGCCGCTGCGCTGCCTGAGCCCTCTGCCTCCCTGCCCAGGGTGGCTGCATCCCTCCCTGGGGCAGAGCATCCCTTTTAGTCTGCCCGGCAGCCCAGGCCCTGTGGTCAGTCCTGCAGGCAGAGGGTGTCCAGCACAAGTCCCTTTCCTCTTGCCCGCAAGCTGTTTTCATCGCAGGCTGGTGGTTTCATCCGGGGCCAGAGGCAGAGGGTTCAGGTCAGGCCATGGGGGACAACTTGCAAGCTTCAGCTGGTGCCACCTCTGTGTGTGCCCTGGTCCGCAGGGACCTTTCAGGACAGGGCTCTGTGCTGTGCCTCTCGCCCGCCGTGTGGAAACCAGCTTGTCCCACGCCTGCCCGCCTTCGCTGTCAACTCTAGCCCAGATAAGAAGTGTCACCACAGGAGACTTGTGCCTGGGCGCCCTTTGGGACAGTTGGCAGGGCTCGGACCAGGGAGGACACAGGAAGCGTTTCAGGACTTGTTTATGCAAGAAGCTATTTTAATCTCCTTTGCCCAGGCTTGGAGTCAAATGAGGTTGATCTCAAAAACGGTGCCGCCAGGGAAAAGATGGGGAAGGCTCCCGGTGGTAAGGACTGCTTGTTCCCAGAGCTGGGATCCCGCTTCAGGCAGCGAGGGAGACCTGCAGACCAAACTCTTCCCTATTGGTGTCAGCCTGAGTCTCCTCGGCTGCAGTTTGAGCCCATTGCCTCTCGTCCTACCCCCCGTGGACACAGATGAGGAATTAATTCCTTCCTCTCCATGGCAGCCTTTTACATGCTTGATAGCGTTTATCACATCCTGAGTAGCCTCGCCTGCTTCTGCAGCCTAGCCAGCCCCGCTGCCTGCCTCCTTCCCCTGTACAGCCCGGCAAGGCTTCACAGCCCACAGCGGAAGAGTTAAAAAAAAAAAAATTAAATAAGAAAACTGAAATTGTTGGTGATTATGAATTTTGGCAAGCAGAAAAAAAATTGCAAATTCTTTAGTGTCATGAGGGTGCTTAAAATAAAAGAGCTGTAATGAGACGAGATCCTGTAGCATGTGCAAGCTGAATTGTGCTAGATTGGTTATTCTCATTCTGCATATGATTGCTGATGGCTTCTGCAAGGCAAGGGACATGGATTTGGAGTGATTTTCTTTCTGTTTAGTCTCTCTTCTCCCTCGCACCCTCCCCCTGCTTCCCAGCAGTACAAAGGGTGCCCGGGACCGCGTCCCCTTCTGCAGAAGGGTTGTTAGCAACAGATGTGCCTTGATGACAGGGTGCAGGCACGTCGCCCCGCGTCTGCTGCAGGGTGCTTGGCTGGTTCTGAACATCACCCCCGGATTTCTCCTGTCGAATGAATCTGAAGTGAAGGCTCAAGGACAGATCCCCCTCTTGTTTCCCCGCACACAGCCCCAAAACCTTTCTGGATTGAGTGGGTGCTGATTGCGGAAACCAATAGTGGGTGTGAAGGTGTAATAATCCCATTTTATTAATTACTGGTTTTGCCAAGGAGGACTTTTGTTCCCAGTTGTCCGTGATGGAATGAATGTTTTTAACTTCTGCGTTTTCGCTAATTGTGTAACCACCTTCTCTGCCCACGAAGAGCAGGATTGGGGCATCCTTGGCAGGGGCGGCCAGGCCAGGGACGATGGGCAGAGGCGTTTATCTCTCCAAGCCAACATCCCCACTCAGAGCTCGTTACATAAATGCGAGGCGTTCAGCTGGATCAGAAGCTGCCTGCTAAATTCACAGCTCACCGCACATGATGGGTGCCCAGCGCCCAGGGCGGGCGTGATGCTGCCTGGCACGGGCAGGGCCGTGCTTGCAGAGGCATGGGGGCTGTCACTCAGGGCAGTTGTCCGCTGTTGGTTTGCAGCAGAATCTGCTCCAGGTTTGGATGAGGAGGTGGTCAGTGATCTCCCATCACACTGGCGCTTGCTGCATTAGTCCTGCCTGGGACTTTTCGCCATCTCTCCCAGTTCTTATGCGCACTCACCACTGTTTCAAAGGAATGGCTCTCAGCTTTGCCTCTCCCCCATTTTCCCTGGTTTTTCTCACCCAGGGAGTGTCTCAGCAAATATTAAGGCTGGCCAAGATCCCAAACAGTAGGTGTCTAGCAAAAATCAAAACAAACAGGGGGGGGAAAATAAAAATCCCTGGACCCACAGGGCCAAGTTCAGTGGAACCACAGCTGCTCACACCAGCGCCGCGCCGGCTCCGGGCTGTCCCACTGCCTACATCTGGCCCCCACCAGGGCGGGAGGGAGCGGGACACAACAGGGCGGATGCTCCTACCCGAGCAGGAGGCGCAGATCTGGAGCCTGAGACAGGCAGGGAGGGGAGAAAACACCAGCTGAATTTCTTGGAAGCCAACCTTATGCGATGTTTCTGGCGTTGCTGAGCGTTGGCTGATGCTGGGATGGGATCTGACCTTTCAGCAACACATGCAAACAGCAGTAAACACCCTCCCTTGGCCGGTGCTGACTTTCTGTGCTCCTGATGGTGCTTCTCGGTGTTCCCTTCCTCAGGTGGAGTTGCTGCTTCTCAGTGTCCCAAAGAAGACAGCAGGAGCTCAGGAGCTTCGCATGAGACCACAGGAACCAAGCGGACCTACGATATGATGGAGGGAAGGATCAGCCGGGGTTTATCAGCCCGTGATACCTTATCTGCCAGCATTGAAGGTGGGTCTGGGTGTAATCTTTCATCCATGCTGTGTTAGTAGTGACCAAGAGAGACCCCATCTTGTCTACATGATGCACCTCCCCATGCCCGTGTTTCGGCAGTGGTTAGCTGGTACCCTGCAGCACATCCCAACAGGACAGCATCTGACCAGAATGGGAAAACAAGGGACACAGACTGGCCCATTGGCCTTTGGTTTCTGTCCTGGCAGAACAGTTTCAGGACTACAAAAAAATGAAGCGCATCTTAAAAAAGGAGAAATCTAGTAATTTAGAAACTGTTGATGTTTTTCCTTGTTGCCCCAGGAGTCCCTCCTAACACTATCATGTTTTCTTTTGCCCTTGGATCTGTTCTAGGTCTCATGGGTCGAGCGATCCCTCCAGACCGACACAGTCCTCATAACCTAAAGGAGCAGCATCACATGCGGGGCTCAATTACACAAGGTAAAGCCTGCAAGCAGAAGATGGCCATGGCCAAAGGTAACATGAGCAAATGTCTCACATGCATGGCCCCTTGTTCTTGTTGTCAGGCTAGAGCAGGAAGAAACAAGGATGGACACATCAAGGTCCAGCTGCAGATCTCTGCAGCCTTGGCTATGTGCTCAGAGATTTTCAGTCTTCTCAGCTTCTACCAACCTAAGCTCTCATCAAAATCAGGGGTAAAATTCTCAGTGACTCGCATGAAGGCAGGTTGAAACTAGTGCAGAATGAGTCCAGAAAGCAGTGATAGATGTGGGGTGGTCCAGCTGCATTAGTGATGTAGCTGCTCTGTGTGCTCAGTTGGGTACCAGTCCCTGAGTTACATGCATTAACTAGAGACCCCCTTGAACCGAGCATCTGCACAGGGACTGGGAGTCCAGTGTCTGGCTGGGGAATCACACTCTGCATCCATCGTCTGCTTGGGGGTTGCAGGAATACCTCGGTCCTACGTGGAGGCCCATGAGGACTACCTCAGAAGAGAAGCCAAACAGCTCAAGAGGGAAAACACTCCACCAAGGGACTTATCTGATGCCTACAAGGTCAGGTCTCATGAGGGCCTTACTCCTCTGAAAATGAAACCAGCCCATGAAGGCCTGGTGGCCACGGTGAAAGAAGCAGGAAGATCAATCCATGAGATTCCCCGGGAGGAGCTGAGGCGGACACCAGACATCTCTCTGACGAGACCTCTGAAGGAAGGCTCCATCACGCAGGTGAGTATGGGGCAAACAGCAGGATGAGATCGATCCTACTCAGGCTGCTGTCCTTGCACAGCCCCTGGGGACCATTCCCAAGGTAGAAGAAGAGCAGAGAGAGCTTTGGGTTGCAAACACATCACTGGTCAGAATTGAGACTCTGCTTGGGTACAGGTTGCCCTTCCCCATCATGTGATCTTCAAAGGTCCCTTCCAACCCAAACAGTTCTGTGATTCTATGATCCTTCCCAGCAGATAAATGCAAAACCTGGGGAAAGGAGCTCAGCACCCCCTGACCTGTTAAGAAAGTGATGCTTCGTCCACGCGCATACATGAAAGGGGACACATTTGGCTCTTGTTCAAGGACAGAGACAACTTGGTGCCCTTGGTAGTTGTGACTCCGGGTGCACATAATCTTGGTCTCCTCCCTTTATGGGCAAGTGTCAACCCAGCAAGGCCAGTAGTTAGGGTGAAACGTGGCATGCTGTCTCCTGTTGGGCTCCAAATATTTGGAGGGTTCCCATGGCACCTCACAGTCCTACCTCATTTCACAGTGGGTGTAGGAGAGAGGCGTGATGGGCACAGCCAGCCTTCGGTGGTGACTCATCATCGTCTTGTTGGAGCACAACAAGACATGCAGGATGGGTACTCCACCCTGCCCTGCGCCGTGCGGAGCTGTTATCTCTGCTTTGCCAATGGCTGTTGCTGTTTGACCAAGTAAACTGCTGTACTGACCCACTGAAAGAGGAAGCACGAGTCCTGCTGAAATTTGGTGGGATGCAGTTGCTGCATGCCTTTCTGCTCTACGGCCCTTTGACGTCCCCTCTGCCTTCTGTCCTCAGGGTACCCCACTGAAGTACGACAGTGGCTCTTCCTCCTCGAGTACCAAAAAGCATGACGTGCGGTCCATCATTGGCAGTCCCAGCAGGACTTTTCACTCGGTGCATTCACTGGACGTCATCCAAGACCCAAGGAATCTGGAGAGAGCTTATGAAGAGAGCCTGAAAAACAGGCCAAGCCCGGTGACAAACTCAGGAGGCTCCATCGCCAGAGGGGCTCCTGTGATTGTACCTGAGCCGGGCAAGCCTCACCAAAGTGCCCTCGCCTACGAGGACCACCAGGCAGGGCACAGCACGGCGTTCGGCAGCCACTTGCACAGAGGGTCTCCGGTCTCCACGCGGGAGTCCACGCCACGGCAGCACGAAGGTACTTGGTGAACCTTTTATTTGATGCTGAGCTTTCTAGCCAGCTGAGCAGGCAAGGTGCACAGGAGGTGGCTGCTGACCCCCCCTGCCCGAGCCGTTCCCGGCAGGTGCCCGTCAAACCCGTTCGCCCCAGCACCCCACACCCACTCTTGCCCGCAGCCGTGGCTGACTCACGGCACTGGGGCGGCTGTCGGGGACGGCTAAGGCTCAGCTCCCTCCCTGGGGGTGCTCACACGGTTGCAGCGAGGGTACCCCACGTCTGTGCCAGGATGACCAAAGGGAGATCGAGCTGTGGCTGGTGAAGCTGAGGGTGTTTAGAAAGCGTATTCCCTGTCCTGGCGTTGGCCCAGGCACCCCTGTTTCTACAGGTGGGCAGGAAAGCAAGTGCTTGATGCACCACGTGGGGGATCTTCACACTTTTCGGCGATCTGGTGTGTGTTTGCCTATCATCTCATGTGTTTATGCCTCACCCATCACCTGGGCACCTGAGTACCTCACCTCCAGGAACATCTAATCCCTTCCGAGCTGGTAGATCTGGGCAATGTGGCTGGCCTTTGGGATCTAACATCCTCTTGACCCATCTACCTGCACCAGGCAGGGTCTGCCCGTGCCCCCGGCACCAGTCGTCTCCTGCCCCTAGAGACAGACCTGGGGCTCCTGGGGAGCAAGCACTTGCCTGGGCTGTGCTCAGTGACCTGGTGAGACACACTCAGGTCCAGAGCACAAAAAACGCTCTTGCTTCATGCCACGTTTGTGGGCAGGATTGGTGCTGAATCCAGTCCCTGGGACACCTTGTCTCACCAAGCCTGCTAGCTACAGGTAACTGCTTTGGGGCCATTTGCCTGCAAATCCTTATCCTAACCCAAAAGTCTCATTATTTGGGGACATGCAGCACAAGACAACACAGTCTGCCAAAACCGAGGCCAAGACGCGCCTCCCTGGCAAGGAGCGAGAGATGGGGCTGTGCAGTGCAGAGCTCCTCCAAAAAGCCTCCCCCGTCGCTCGCTGCCGGCTGGGCCAGCTCCAGGTCTCCATGGCTGGTGTGTCCCATTGCCACAGCCTCTGCTGTCTTCCCGGTTAGATCAATCATTTTTGGGGAAGCCTTCAGAAGTTGGCAGCTCTTTGAGATTGGCACATACAGTGAGCACAAGGCAGGGGAGGCAGTACCCAGGCAGTGGGGAGGGATCCCAAGGGAAAGAATCAATGTTCCTGCAAAATGCCAGTGAGAAAGTGGATTTCTGCATGTCCAGAGCTCACAGGGGTTTGGGGTGCAGAGGATCTGCAGGAGGAGTCCCCAAGGCATGTGTTGGAGTCGGAAGGCAACTTTTCCGAGTTGCCTGAGCTTTCCTTCTGCCCCGACAGTAGGTTTGATTTATTAGTGGCCTCACCAAGACGCCGAGATTCATGAAAGGAGCAGGAGCAGCAGTTCACATGGCCCATGTCACAGCCAAGGTTGCTTTAAAGTTGGCAATGACGGGGCTGGATCCATCTGCGTACACCCAAGGGGGCTGTTCCTTGCTCCCCAAGCCAGGGCCGGGCAGCGTTTGGGGTGCACTTTGGTGCAAGTGGTTTGATCTCACTCCTTGGATGTGGCTCTGCATTAGGGGCATGGGAACTGGTGATGCTCTCCCCAGGCGGGGCAAGAAGCACCACCAATACCCAGCTCAGGCTAGGAGAGCCTAGAGAAATCCCAGACATGATCCAACCTCCCCTCCATGTGCTGGGAAAGAGCTTATGGCTCCAGAGGGTGGCAGTTGCTCAAACCCTCTGAACTGCATTTTATCACCATTGCCGGGAGCTTCAGGGTCACTGTCTCTTCCTGGCAGCGGTGACCTGCTTGTGCCGAGGAGCACAGCAGCAAGGCTCCACCGCTGGCCGCTTGGCATGCCAGGATGAACTCTCAGACCGCCTGCCGTGGCTGCGGTGGATGCACTGGGGTGGAGGGATGGTTTGGGATGGGCTGCTTCTGCTGGGTGCAACCAGGGCTTGGCCCACTTCAGCCTTGGTGGCGTAACGGGGCACGGCAGTGCAGGGAGGAGGGAAAGGTCCCTCAAGTTCAGGGGGAGCTGCAGGAGTCCCTGGGGTACAGGCTTGGCCGCAGACACCCCCTGGGGATGCAGCTTGGCTGTGGTGCTCAGCCTCTGACTCATTTCCTTCTGTTCACTGCAGGGAGCATCACTGCTGGGAAGCCAGTGTCCCAGGACAGAAAGATCACCCCCACGTCAAGAGAGCTCACCAACTCCAAGTCTCCGCATGCCCCCGTGGCCGACCACCACCACCCCATCTCCCCGTACGAGCACCTGCTCCGTGGCGTGAGTGGGGTCGATCTGTACCGAGGACACATCCCGCTGGCTTTCGACCCCGCCGCCATCCCGAGGGGAATCCAACTGGAAGCAGGTACCTTCGGTGGGGGCATGGTCTATTTGGGATTGGTTTTTGTCTTGTTATGCTCCAAAAGCCTGAGGTCTCTGGGGAGAGACACTTCATGTCTGCATCCTTTTCTCTCCCAGCTGCTGCTTACTACCTGCCAAGGCATCTGGCTCCGAGCCCCACGTACCCCCACCTCTACCCCCCGTACCTCATCCGGGGCTACCCGGACACAGCTGCCATGGAGAACCGACAGACCATCATCAATGACTACATCACGTCCCAGCAGATGCACCACAACGCCGCAGCCACGGCCATGGCACAGCGGGCAGACATGCTGCGTGGCTTGTCGCCCCGGGAGCCCTCCCTCGCCCTCAACTATGCAGCAGGTCCTCCTGGCATGGCATCGTCCGGGGGTTTGGGGCCATCTGGGGAGGAGGAGGCTGAGTCAGGCCAGCGCCACCAGCTCCAGTGCTGGGGCCAAGGGCCGAGCCAGCAGCACGGTGTCACCCAGCAGTGCAGGAACGGGGCTGGTCAGCATGGAGGACAGCCGGGGGGAGTTTGATGCTCTTTTTGCCATCTTTAGTTACTTGAGGCTCCTTACGTGCAGCTCTGGTTTTGGGTCATGGGACCACTCCCCAGCCTGGCCCTGCTGGCCTTCGGAGATTAAATACACTCCCAGAAGGATATCTGGCACTCTGCAAAAAGCAGAGCGTGCTGGGGAGTGTGCGGGGTGCGGTGCAGAGCTCCTGCCCCTTTGCAGGTGGAGCAGCGTTGGTCTCTGGCTGGGGGGAGCTGCGGCTGATGCCGCCTGCAGCCCCCTCGCTCAGCAGGGATAGATCTCAGCATCCTTCCTTTCCACTGTTCCCAGCAGCAGGACACGCTGTGTTTGCCCGCAGAAGGGTCCCCTCCCCTGAGAACCAGCAGCCGGGGGCCGTGTGCTCACTGGCACCTCCTGCACTGCACCAGAGCAGTGGGATGGGTCAACCCTCCCCAGCATCAGTCCCTGCTCCCGCGCGGCCAAGCTGCAGTGGCTCAGGGTCATCCTGACAGTCCTCTCATTTCTCTTTCCAGGCATCATCGACCTGTCCCAAGTGCCACACCTGCCCGTCCTCGTGCCCCCCACCCCCGGCACCTCCGCCACCACCATGGACCGCATCACCTACATCCCCGGGCCTCCACAGACCTTCGGCAGCCGGCATAGCAGCTCCCCACTCTCCCCAGGTAACACTGCAGGTTGCTTTTCCCGTGGGAAAGCAGTTGGGCAGGACATCCTTAGCCAATTCAGGGCCGTGAGCTCCGCATGCGAGGGCAAATGGGGGAGCCCAAATTCATTTTCAGGGACCTGTCCACTGGCTCCTTCAAACCAGCTCCTCTGATCCTGCTTGTTGGGGCATCCTTGCTTTTCCCCCTTCCCCAAAGTGGCAGCTGGCACACAGCTTTGTGGAAGGTTGTACCCTGGAGGCAGTGCCAGGACAGTTATTGCGTGATTTGCTTGGGTTTTGTCACACCAGTTGCCCTGATCTGTCCTGCTCCAGGTGACCTTGGATGGAGCCGTTCCTTATCTGCTCTGCAGACACAGCAATGTGAAGAGCAGGCGGTGTTCCCTGGGTGGAATCACTGTGTCTGCAGCCCTTTCACTGCCTTTCGGTTGGGTTTCAGGAGGCCCCACACACATGACCAAACAGTCAGGATCGTCGGTGTCTGAGCGGGAACGGGAGCGGGAGAGGGAGCGTGAAAAGTCCATCCTAGCATCCACCACGGTGGAGCATGCACCCATCTGGAGACCAGGTAGGCTGGGGAGGAGCCCGGCACCACATGTTGGGGCCTGTGCTGGATGGAGGTAGGGTTGGGACTATAAAACGAAAAGCTAAAGAAGCCCTTCTTTGCATTTTCCCCCAGGTACAGAGCAGTCCAGCAGCCGTTCATCCTCGCACTCTCACAGCCACCAGCACTCTCCCGTCTCGCCCCGCACCCATGAGACCATCCAGCAGCGCCCCAGCGTGCTCCACAACACGAGCATGAAGATCATCTCCTCGGAGACCCCCACCCCTTCCGTCCTGCGGTATGTCTCCCTGCCATGGTTCCTGCCACTGGCCTGGTTCCCTGCACCTGGGCAGTTGTGGAGGTTAATTAATGAGCATCAGATGGGGCACCTCTGAGATGGAGCGAGGGTTGTTTTGGCCTTCAGTCAGGAGCAGGATTGGGACTTACAGGGAAGTTGTGATGGGAAGAGGTGGATTTTGGTGCCTAGTTCCTTTGCTTTCCTCGTGGTTTTTACTGCTACCGGACAAGAAAGCAGGAGCATCCCAGGGCTGTCTGTGCTCAAATCACATAGGCAAGAGGGTATCGCTCCTCTTGCTGAAGATTGCCTGGTGGTAGAGGTCTCTGGGACCTATCCCACAGGTTTTGTTCTCCCTAGTCGATGCAGCCAGGCCACAGCCAGTACCCCGTGGCCAGTTATTGTTGTGGAGGCTCCATCTGAGCCCTCCTTACCTGCTCTAGCACAGGCCAACCCTATGATCAGGAGACCTCGGCCAGGCTGGGCTGAACGCCAGGGCTCTGGTAACAGAACTCCCCTTTCTCCACATGCTTTTCTCATCTTTGCCTTATCTTCATTTGCCTGCCAGATCCTCCTCCACGACTACCACATCGCCAATCCGCTCCACTGCCTTCCCCTCAGCCTCCGCCCTGCGCTCCTCCATTGGTGCGGCAGACGGCTACGCAGCCCTGATGGACCCAGCTGTCCTGCAGAAAGAGGCCTCGAGGGTGCGGGAAGCCAAGGCAGAACGACCCCAGACTGACAACAACGTCTTCACCTCAAAGCTGCCCAGTGGGGCCAACCTCGAACAGTCACCTTCACCCATTAAAGGCATGGAGTCGAGACCTTTACCTGCCTCTGGACCTGGTTCTTCTCATCACTATAGCAGAGGACAGGGGAAAAGCCAGCAGCACCATCACCCTCTGGACCAGCAGCATGCAGCCTTGGGCCCCGAGCAGCACAGTAGAGAAAAGAGTCAAAGTAAACCCTTTTCAATGCAGGAACAGGAGCTCCGAGCACTCGGTAAGACCACCACGACAGCGGCCAACTTCATAGATGTGATTATCATGCGCCAAATGTCTTGCGATAAGGGGCAGCGAGAAAGAGGCTCGCTAAGTAACGACTCCACTAGCGATGGTAAGAAATTGGAGGGGAGAGGCAAGAGAGCTGTGGCCTGAAACCCATTTTTTTTTTCATTCTTTCTTACTTTTAGTTGCACGTTTTGGCTGTTGGCTTCGTCAGCTCCCCCAGCGTGCTTGTCCCTCTGCTTCCCGGTTGTTGTGTTACTCCAGACTTTTTTATTTGTGTGCATTTTAGGGATCTTCCCTTCTCCCACCCTCTTTTATTTTTTCTCATTGCCAAGTCCTCTTTTGCAAATGTTGTTCAGTTCCTGGTATTGCTTTTTACAGACAATAGCAATTTGCTAATTCTGATTTCCCCATCATTAGAAATTCCTAGTCAGTCTGTAAGGAACAGTTGTGGGTAGTAAATCAAACAAGCAAAGCACAGAACTGGGAGTGTGAGTGGGACAGGACTGCTGGCCTTCAGATACATGCCATTTTTCCGTTGAGTGTGCAGGATCTCAGAGGGCTTTGTGGGCTGCGATGGGGTCCCCTGGCTTGGAGTGAGCTCACTCGGGGTCCTGGGTGCTGGATGCTGCACAAGAGCAACACAGGCAGGGCTGTCCAGGGATCGCTCAGCCCACCCATGCTTGGCAGCTGTTTCCAGAGCAGACCACAGGAACCACCTAACAGCAGTCTCGTGTGGGACACAAAAGTGCTGGGATAAGTTTCTCCAGATGGAATTGCAGGGAGGGGGCTGGATTCAAGGTCTAGGTCATTTTTGACAGGACCAGTCTTCACCCAGAGCATTCATCCAGGCTCCCACCAGCATACAGAAGCAGCAGGCAGCCCGCAGGGATTTGATGGGACCCCTTCTTCAGGTTGAAGCATCTGCGTTGGCCATCAGCATTGGGGGTTGCTACCCAGCTCCCCTCCCTGTAACCCAAGGGTGGAAAGGACACAGCAGCATGGCCAGGGGAGGAGAGCTGCTCTGCCCAGCACATCCCAAACCACCCATCACACCACTTGGTCATGTCTGGTCCTGGCCCCTCTAGCAGCATACTCCAGGGCCAAGGATGTGCCTCTGGCCACGGTGCACTGCCTGGCTGAGCTTTCCTCCGCCTTTTTCCCTGAGCGTTGTCATGCTGTGGAGGAGAGGAGCAGCTTTTCTATGGCCATGAGCTTACAGAAAGGAGCTGGTGTTCCCCAAGATTTAACTGTTGGTTAGGGATCTTTCCAGAGCAGGACATTTCATCTTGGTTGGATCTGAAGTGTGGTCCCTTCATTGGTGGCATGCATGGGGTGAAGGGAGGTGCTGCATCCCTGTCCCTGACGCAGGGAGGTTCTCCATGGGGGTCCTCCCCTACCCGTGTCCCTGGTACATGCAACATCAGTGTGTCCTTGCCTCGGCACCGGGGACCCTCCGGCAGTGCTGTGGGTCGCCTGCCAGATTTGCCTGCAGTGGGCAGTTTCTAGGAATTGAGCGTTAGGAGGATAAAGGTCTGTGGAGGCAAAAGTCGTGAGTGTTACCAAACGTGCTTAGCTGGCGAGAGGCAGTGTGTGCCTCCTCTGGGACTCCTCTGTCCTCCACCCCTGCTCTGTGGAAGCATAACCCGTCCGTACCTCAGTTTCCCCTCTGTTGAAGAGTAATGGTGGTCCCTCATTCCAGCTCTGCTTGCTTTGATGCAGCTTGAGTCCACGCAAAGGGCTTTAAAGGCAGAGAATGTTCAAGAAGCCTTTTTGCCCCTGCAGTGTGCGAGTCTGCTGTCTCTGGAGCAGGATCTGGAGTCTGCAGGACCTCGTGCCCTATGTTCAAGAGGCTCTTGGCCATGCTGGGCTTGGGGCTTTTCTTTGTAAAGCATTTGAGACCTCCTGTGCAGCCACCTCCACTGCTGCAGAGTGTTGGTTTCCTTCCTGGCATAGTGGGGTTTTTATTTTTCTGTTTCAGTAGATGGGGGAAAGGAGGGGAACAAGTTGTGAACCCACAGTGGTTGAATTTGGTTCCTGACTCTCGTGCTGTCACCGCAAGCTGCTGAGCGTCCAGCTCTGCGGGAATGAGCCATCACCTCTTTACTGCAGCCATCACCACAGCTGGACATCAGCAGTGGCTCCGGGGGTCCTTGCAATATGACCTGCCAGGTCTTCCCTCATCTCTTCTTTTCCCCCCTTTGCAGAACGTGTGACTCTACCCACAAGCAATGGTTGCCGCAGCCCTTGGGAAAAGCCAGGCGAGCTCCTGGTTTAAACTGCCTTCTCCACATTTCCCCAGGCTTTCACGGAGGCTACAGCCCTGAGCGGATGGAAGCAGTGAGTCCTGTGAGCTCGCCCAGCCTGTCACACGAGAAAGGGGCCAAGCTGCTGCAGGATGCGGAGAAAGGGCATGGGGAGCATGACCTGAGGCAGAAACAGCAAGGTGAGGGCAGGGGCTGGCAGTGCCCGGAGAGCCCGAGCTGGCATGCGGGGGCTTCATCACCCAGCTGTTGCTCACCGTGCCCCAGTGCTGTGCTGGGATTCAAGTTCAAGGAAGGGGACACAGACATCGCCTCATGCCTGCTCTTTTCTTTGTGCCTCCCCCAGGCTTGCTGAAGGCCTCGGCTCCTGAAGCAGCCCACCTGCAGCACCTCCGGCAGCCCGACGGCCCCCAGCCCCAGTGCCAGCCCCTGCAGTCCAGCCAGAGCATCAAGGGCATGAACCAGCGGGTGGTCACGCTGGCCCAGCACATCAGTGTAATTAATCTCATTCTCACCTTCCCGCTGGGGCTCTGGAGGGGGAAGGAAGAACTCATATGAAACATTTCTAATGGGGAAGGGCTGGGAGTGGTGCTAGAGACCTCAGCACCCCTGGTTGGGGGCTGGAGAGAGCAGGGTGCATCAGGCATGTTCATCCCAGGTGTTTGCTTCCCCAACAAGACCATCACGAGAGCTGCTGTAGGCAGGAGGCAGACGTTAGATCCCCATGGGACAGCCTAATTCCCTTCTGTTTGCCCTGTCTTAGTTGAGCCCAGCAAAGCAAGAGGTAGAAACCAACTCTATTTGTGTCTCGGGGTTTTCTTCTTCTAGGAGGTCATCACACAGGACTACACACGCCATCACCCGCAGCAGCTCAACTCCCACATCCAGACCCCCGTGTACTCCTTCCCTGGGGCTGCATGCCCCGTGCTGGACCTGCGCCGCACCCCCAGCGAGGCGTATCTGCAGCAGCAGGAGCATGCGGCAGCCTCCAGGATCTCCCCGCAGAATGAAGGCAGCAAAAGGTGAGGTCAGAGAGTCCAACCAAAGCTGGCGCAGATGGGTTTCTGCCCACCGACTGTGCCAGTCTGAGCTCAGACAGACCAGGGCTACCCAGGGCAGGGAGCCAGGTGGGTGCCCTTGGCTACCTGGTACCTCAGTAAGATGATGCACAGGGCAGGCTGGCATTTGGCATTGCTGAATTTATGCTCCAGAAGTCAGGGCTCAGATGGATCGCTTGCTTACACAGCCCAGAGTGTAAAATTGCCTTCTGATCTGGGCGTTTATCCCCTGTGGTGGTGCCTCTCTTGCCAGTCCTGTTGTTCTGAAGATGTACTCCAGACTCCCTTAGAGTCCATTCATGATCACCTTCCCAATCTGGCCGGTGTCACAGGCTTGTTTAGGTGGGAAGGGACCTCTCCAGATCATCCAGCCCAACACCCTGCTCAAGCAGGTCCACTGGAGCAGATTGTCCACGGCCATGGCCAGTTAGGCTTTCAGTATCTCCACTGATGGAGACTTCAACATCTTTATGGGCAACCTGTGCCAACATTTGAGCACCCTCACGGTAAAAAAGTGCTTTCTTGTGTTGGGATGCAATTTCATCTGTTTGATTTGTGTCAGTTGCCCCTTGTCCTCAGTCCCTGGCAGATCATGGTGCAGACCTCTCAGACTACAGGTGGTTCCAAAACACCCAAACCAACGTGTCCTCCATTGGTTCAAAGTTAATTTTATCGTCACCTCTGTCAGTGAATCAAAAGCTTGTTAGACATATGTGCCGTGTCAACTGCAACTACCCATTTCAGGTGCCACCTGTATTTCTTTTTAAAGTCACTTTCAAACCCTTGTGCTGATACCAGCACAAGGCAGGTCTGATTGCTGTCGTACAAAATTAAAAAATGGGAAATCTGACAATAGGGTCTGTCTTCCCACCCAAACACCAACAGAGACCCAGATGCATCCAAGAAAGAGTGGTGTCTCCAAACCGGTGGTTCCTTGTTAAGAAATGTGCTTATTACTCCTGGCTCTGCCGGGTCCTAGAATTGGCTTTGTAACATTAGGCGAGAGAGCCCAGCCCTGGCCACCCAGCAATGAAAAGAAGTGGGGGAAAAAAAAAAAGAAACCACAGAAAGAACAAAGACGTAAATTCCGAGAACTTGCCGTGAGGAATTCCTCATGGGCTTGAGCCTGGCTGTCTCCCAGGCACTGGCCCCACGCAGGCATCGGGGGGCTGTGTCGGTCCTCTCTGGGCTGCCCCATCCCCATTGCCCACAGCCAGTGAGCCCCTCCACAGCCCCAGACAAGGTGGACACAAGGTGGCAGGTGCTGCCCTTCCCTGCATCTGCAAATAGGATGGAGAGTCAAAAGCCATGTCCCGAAAAGGTTAACGTCCCAGCCCTCCACAGGGATTTTCTCCCTGCCAGCGAGGGACACTTGGGCTGAGCCAGCAAGTCCCAGAACTGGTCCTGCTGTGGGCAGCTGTATTTGGGGCGGCTGCCGGCTGGCCCGCTGCCTGGAAATCTGGGCCACGTCTCGGCTCCGTCCTGCTCCGCACGCCTGCCATGCAGAAAAATGCCCAAGCTGTGCTCTTCCTCCAGCTCGCGTTAAAAGGCACCGTGAGCCCACAGGGGGGTGGAAGGTTTGGCTTTCTTTCGCTGCTGTAGGAAACCTATTTTAGTCCTTCTCCCCCACCACCACCAACTCCAAGCTGCTGTGCAGAGGCAGAAGGTGTTGCAATAAACCAATTACATCTCCCCATCACTCTCCACAGGTCCCCAGAGCAGAGCAAAGCCTCAGCCGGGAGCGGGTCAGACAACTGTATCGAGCCAGTGTCTCCACCAGACGGCGTGGGAGAATCGGAGCACGCCAAGAGCGCCACGTACCCGATCCTGTACCGCGAGGGCGAGCAGATAGACCAGAGGTAACGCCAAGGGAGGGGACAGTGGAGACAGCATGGGAATGTTCCCCCCATCCCCATGCTGTCCTTGGCCCAGGCTGCCTTTCTTGCAGCCAGAAGAGATGTTACATCCCAGCTTACTGTCTGTTTGTAGGGGCTTTTCAACACCATGTGATACATTTATGGTAGGGATAGGGAGAAAGGTTGGAGACCCTGAGTATCTCGGGAGTCCCCAGGCTGACTTTGAGGATTTATGTTAAGGGAGTAGTCTTTCTTGGTAGGACTTTGTGAACTGGACATTGCAGAGTTTTCCAATGGTCTTTTGCTTTGCAGGATGGGGTCCAAGTCCCCAGGAAACAACACTCAGCCTCCAGCTTTCTTCAGCAAGCTGACTGAGAGCAACTCTGCCATGGTGAAGTCCAAGAAACAGGAGATCATCAAGAAGCTCAGCACGACCAACAAAAATGAAACGGAGTACAGTAAGGACATGTGGGGAGACGAATGCGGGACACCAGAGGGGTAAAAGCCTTGAGGACACATGAAGAAAAGGAGATTTGGGAATGGGTGCTGTTGTGTTAAAGACTGGGAGCTCCCAGCCAGTGCTCTCTGCATCATGCCATGTTTTTTTGGAAAGTGTGAGGTCCACATCCTTCTGGGATGAGCCATGCTGGTGCCAGCAGTGGCTGTGTGCATCTGGGGAGGCAGTGGGAGGCTTCCCAGCCCCTTATCTCCTTGCTCCTTGAGCCTGTCAATCCCACCCACATCAGATAACCTCAATAGGAAGGAAATAATGAGCTGAGCATGGAGGAGACTTAAGAGCAATTGATATTTTAATGAATGGCTGGCCAAGCTGAATCCTTCCTCCTTGAGATGCATCTCCCCCCAGTGTTACTTTAAGCCCTACATCAATATTAGTATAGCTCTGTAAAACCAACCAGGCTGGCTTATATTAGAAATTCAGCCCATTCATTCATTAACCGCTAATAGAGTAGATAGGATCATAATTTAATTTAGCCCAGCATTATACAGTCAATACTAATTCAATTTGAATCCCTCTTACAACAGCTGCATCGGATAAGAGGGACCGAGCTGTCTCGTCTCCTGGATGATGTTACCATGAGCCAACAGTATTGTTATGCCCCTTTGGGGACGTGTGGCTGAACCCCATGACCTTCCACACTTTCCCTTATCAAGGGAAAATATATGGAAATAGGAAACACCTCTTATTTGATGAGAATTTCTATTATTCTAAGGAAAGTGATATCCAAGTCAAACAGCTCAGCTAAGAAGGAAAATATTGATTTAACGTTTCTTCGCCTCCTCCTCACCCTCCCCACTGCCCAGACCTGCTTCCTGGATATGGGGATTTGAGCCTTTGGAAATCCCGTAGGCAGGAGAGAGGGCTTAACTTGGTGGAGCTTGTAATCCAAAGAGCTGGAGGGAGGGAGGGAGGGAGGGAGGCACTGAGCATGAAGACATCGCCCTGGCTCTCTGGGCTCTGCTTTTCTGCCCTTTCCCAGCTAGCGAGATGTGCCTGCTGTGGTTCTCCCAAAGGCAATTATTCCTGGTCCCAGCCAGCACCCGTAGACCTACCCCGGGGCCTGGGGGAGGTGAGCTACTGTCAGCCTGGGTGCTGTGACAGGGGCAGCCCTACCGCCAGCCCGCACATGCTGCTCTCCGTACTGAAGAGCTTCTTTGTTTTTCTCCAGATGTTGGGCAGCCTGGAACAGAGATTTTCAATATGCCGGCGATTACCGGAGCAGGTAACTCTCCCCTATACCTGTACCTCATTCTCTACGGGGCTCACAGCCACCGAGAGCAGGACACTCGGTAGATTTAAGCATCTCCTTTTTTCCTTTTGCAATAAGACCAAGCGTAACAGTTGCTGGGAGGCTGGAGCCTCGGGACACACCGTAACTCCCTGCTGTAGAGTTGGAGACAGTGCAGTGTAATTCCTCAGAAAGCCTGGCAGAGTTTGAGGAGAGAATAAAAGCCAAGCAAGGGTTGGCCATCTGATGCCAGCAGAGAGTTAAACTGTATAGCAAGGTGGTCAGGAGGGAGCACCCTGCTCTTGGTGGGACCTTGTGGTCACCCATGGATCGGTAGGAGGACAGTTGTGAAAGGGAATGTGAGGGTGGGAAACACGCTCTGTGCCACTGCGGGCTGGGCAGGCTGCAGGAGCCAGTTGCAAAAGCAAACTGGGGTGAGAGCAGCACCCTGTAACCTTGAACAGTGAGCTTTGGGCAAACCAGCGATGGCTGAGGACCGAGAGGAGGTGTTATCCAGGAGATGGAGGGTTGCTCAGGCACAGGAGTGCCAGCAGCGTGCTCAGTCCTCCAGGTGCTTAAGGCATGAGTTGACTGGTTTCTCAGAGCTGGGAGGAAACATTCAGCTGGTGGCCGGGTCCAGCCACAGCGATGCAGCCAGTGCCACGTAGAAGGGCTTGGTGGGCAGGACCGCTTGGACCTTTGCTGCTGTGCAGAGGGTGGCTCCCAGCGGGTCTCGGGTCTCGGGCTGATCGCCTGGTTCTGGAAGAGGAGTTTTGGTGGTGGTATCTGAGCACTGCTGCTGCAGGCAGCCGTGGTGGGCTTTAGTGAGTCCCCAGCCCTAACCAGCATTAACCTGCCGGCCTGCCTAACTGGGGGGTCGCTGGCTAACACCTGGGACTGTACCCCAGCCTGTAAAGAGGACACACACACCCCTCCGCTCTCATGGAGAAAAGGTGCTGGGAAGAGCTCAGGGTGGTCCCCCAGGCCCTCATGGAGATGTCCTTGCCATGCTGAGCCTGAGGACCACCACCCAGGGGCTGAAATGGCGTTTTAGGAGCTTCCCCAGGGGCACTGCACCCTCCCCAGCTCTGCTGCGCCTGCGGCTTTCAGCCCAGCTGGGAAAGGAGGAGAGGGAGCAACTTGAGGAAGGGATTTTGGCAAAGAGGGGTGGAAAAATTTCTTCACCGAAAGGGTTGTCAGGTGCTGGAAGGGGCTGCCCAGGGAAGTGGTCAAGTCCCCATCCCTGGAGGTATTTAAAAGACGGATAGATAAGGTGCTTAGGGACATGGTTTAGTGGTGGGATGGCAGGGTTAGGTTAACGGTTGGACTTGGATGATCTTAAAGGCCTTTTCCAACCTAAACGATTCTATCAAAGCAGCCCCGGGGAGTCAAGCGGCTGACACGGGTTTCCTCAGCATGGGGCAGAGACCAGCCCAAGGGAGAAGGACAGCGTGAGGGCTCTTGAGCTGGTGCTACCTGCTGCAGCAATGTCCGGGTGGGCACGCACGTGAATGAAATGAATCCTCGTTGAGGAGTATTAATTGATAATTAACTGATTAAGTATTAATGCTCTCCTACAGCAGGAATGCCTCCAGGATGTTAGTTTTGAGTAGGAGGAACGGCAACTTTCCCACAAGCAAGGGAAGGAGGTGCTGTGGGCAAGGACTTCATGCGATAGGAGGGCCAGGGACAGCCGTCAGCGGTGTAAGACCGCTCACCGGTGTGGATGTGTTTGGGAGAAGGAGCCAGCTCACATCGGCAGCCAGGATGAGAGGGTGCAGCCAGCCAGGACCCAAGGGTCCGCAGCAGACAGAATTTGGGAAGAGGTGAGGCTCAAACTCCTGAGAGCCTCCCCTGGTTAAAAGCTGCTCCTGCTGTGCTGGAGGGAGGTGTAAAGGCAAGAGCGTAGGGAGCTGAGGGCCAGGGCCTGGCTGGAGTGGACCAGGAAAGCCCCTGCCTGTTTACAGGAAGGCAAGCGAACCCAGGATCTGTCCCTTTCCAAGCAGAGGGGCAGCGATCCCAGCGTGAACATCCCTGGGATGGGGGGGTGTGTGCTGCCGGGGGGGCTTCCCTCGCCGGCCTGCTGTTTTTGTGTCTGTATTTTGCCCTTGCTTGTTCCCTGTGACCGCCGCGTTGGGAATGACGGTGGCGTGGCTGAGCCTAGTGCCCTCTGGTCCCTGTGCGGTGCTGCACCATAACTGCATGGCTTGAGACTCACAACCACGCGGCCACACCACTTTGCCTCTGCACGTGGCTCAGCCCGGGAGGGGGCCCTGGGCCGCAGCGGGCACCCGGCCCAGGGGGAGGAAGGGAGCGGGCTGGGGCGATGGGCAGGGGGCTTGCAAGGAGCGCGAGGAGGGACGAAAGGACTCTCCCCTCTCCCCGGCATAGCCCAACCCCACGCAGGCAGCCCCCCCTCATCCAGGGGCTGCCCGCATTTGCCACCTCTCATGCCAGGGCCAAATCCAGGCACGTCTTTCCGATCAAGTGTTTTTGTGGGGTGCCCCCTCTTCTTTCCCTGACTTTTCCTCCATAGGAAACTGCCCCGGCCTCCAAATTCCTGACACACTGACTTTTGATCTGTGTGTGTATCTGTATGGACCCCACATCCAGGTGACTCCTGCCCCCGTGCCAAGCCTGGCACAGCCCCCCCCCTTGCAGTTGCTCCCCAGGGCTCAGCAAAGACCCCTTCCCTGCCACCCTCCAAGCCCTTGGCCCCAGGGAACCCTGCCTGCAGGACTCCAGAAACCCAGATCCCAGAATAAGTCCCATGACATGCCACTGCCAGCCCCCGCCAAGCCCCGGGGCGGGATGGAGCGGGGAGGAGGAGGAGGAGGACGGGTGCATCGCAGCGCTTTAAAGAACAAGATGACAAAGTTTGTTGCTTTGCGAGAATGTGCTGACTGTTTGTTTCTTCCCTTCTCCCTTGTCTCCTTTCTCCCCTTTCCCCGTCCCCCCCATCTTTCTTCTCATTTGGCTCCCCCCATCTCCTGTCCCCTCTCTCCTCCCCCTCCCGTTATCTCCCAGGGCTAATCAGTTGTAGGAGCCAGTCGGTCCAAGAGAATTCCAGTACCAACATGGGGTTGGAGGCAATAATTAGGAAAGCCCTAATGGGTAAATATGACGAGCAGTGGGAAGAGCGCTCACCTCTCAGTGCCAATGCTTTTAACTCTCTGAATGCCAGTGCAAGCCTGCCCGCTGCTATGCCCATAACTCCTGCTGATGGACGAAACGAGGACGTGCGCTCCTTGCCAGGTCTGCAGCCCTCTCCACCTTTGCTCTCTCTGTGTTATTAATTCTCAGCCTTTATATTTCCCCTTTTGTGGGTGGATTTATTCCCCCCCCTCCCATTTTTGTTAATTTGGTTTTCTTTTCTCCCCTCCCTCCCCCCAGCTTCGAGCTTTGTGACTCTGCTGATTAATCCTGGTCTTGTTTGATGTTAATTTAATAGTCTCGGAAGGTGCTGTTGCTTTCTCTAAACCACTGACTGTGCTCATTTCCCCGTTTGTTGGTTTTTAATATCTCCTTTTCCTTTTTTTTTTTTTTAACACCATGGAAAGGTTTGGGGGGGTGGAGGGGGCTGACCCACACCCAAAAGCTGAAGCTGTAATTTTAAATAGCCACCCCAAACTGTCCATAAACCCCGGGCAGGATCGCTGCTCCCAAAACAGGGGAGGAAGAAGCTGAGAAGGGCCAGAGTGGGGGGACACGGGGCAGGGTGGCCTTTCCCTCCCCACCCCAGGCTTGGGGGGTGTCGGGGCAGGCTCCGGCCTGGGACAGAGGGTTGGATGGCACCTGGGGGTGCCTGGAGCAAGAGGGAGACCTTAAGGGGTGATAGAGGTGGGGGGTGAATTCAGAGAGCAGGGCTGGGGGTGAGCTGCCCAATGGGCTCCGGTGGAGCTTGCAAAGCCAGCTGGGCACCGCAGCAGGGTCTGCCCAGCTTTGGGGGAGGCTGGAGCAGAGCCGGGAGGCCTGTTCTGCAGATCCCCAGTTAAGGAAGAGAGGAGGGGGACCAGGGATGGATGGAGGAAAATGTTTGCCCCCCACATGCCTGCAAAGGGCAGATTGCCTCTTGCAAGCAGCCAGTGCCAGGGGTCACCCCTGGCAATCAGGGTGCAGAGCCCCCAGAGCTGAGGAGCATGGTCCTGGGGGCACACAGGCGCCTTCTGCTGGGTCAGCTCAGGCCAGGTGCTCGTCAGCTTGTGGCAGAAAAGCTTTTCTGGCTCCTGCATGAAACCAGCAGCTTCTTCCAGCTACGCTTCCCCACACCTGGCCAGAGGCTGCCCAGGCAGGCAGGGTGGGATGCAGAGCCCATCCATCCCTCCCCCTTTGGGAGCTTGCCCCTGGTTTAGCCAGGCTAAACTAGCCAGCAGAAGCTGGTTTGGCTTTAAACCTTTTAAAAACTGGCTGCACATCACCAGGGCTTTTGCTGTAAAAATGCATTAAGGACCATCCTATGTGTAGACCATTGGATTGGGGAATGTGCTTGGGGCTCCAGCACCCACATAGCTCCTGGGGGGGTCACTGCCAACCAGCTGCACAGAGCTCCCATCCCTCGACCCGTGTTTGTGGGCTGAGCCACGAGCTGGCTCGGGAGCGGACCCCACAGAGAAACAGCCCAGCCAAAGCTGAGCGGCTGCTCCTGCCCCCGGACGCGCTCCATGGCTCAGTTGTAGCATCAACCCACAAAGCAGCGAGCAGCCCAGGGGGGACAGAAACGCCCCCCCCCCCCACCCCCCTGGGGCCCCCCCTTCCCCACGTTGTGCCTCAGCCCCCGGGTGAGCTTTCTCCCCCAACCATTTTTGAAGAAAACCCACCCCACCCACGCGAGAGCCGGGTGACAAGTGGGTGCTTCTCTTTGCAGGAGGAGGGGGGAAGCCAAAGATCGCTGCCAGACCCAACAGCCGCAAGGCCAAGTCCCCGGCGCCAGGTCTGTCCTCGGGCGAGCGGCCGCCCTCCGTCTCCTCGGTGCACTCGGAGGGGGACTGCAACCGGAGGACACCCCTCACCAACCGCGTCTGGGAGGACAGGCCCTCATCCGCAGGTAGGGCTCAAGGGAGACATGTTCCCAAAGCGGCTGTGCCACCCTCTTGGGGGGCTGCAGGGGCGCAGCCACCCCCCCAGGTGTTGACTCTCTGCTTCCTCCTCCCCACGCAGGTTCGACACCGTTCCCCTACAACCCGCTCACCATGCGGCTCCCCAGCGGGGTGGTAACGGCAGCCCCCTCCACCCCCCTGCCGCAGGGGACCCCCGGCAGCCAGCACCACGCCTGGGACGAGGAGCCCAAACCCCTGCTCTGCTCCCAGTACGAAACCCTTTCGGACAGTGAATGAAGCGAGCCAGGGGCAGGGAGACGGTGACCAAACCCAGGGCGCAGGGAGCGAGTGGGATGCCTGGGGCGAGCGCCCACCGCCCCGGCCCTGCCGGCTCTCACGAGCGAAGACACAGGAGCAGACCTATTTTATTTTTTCCTTTTCCTTTTTATTTCCTTTCCCTCCCAACCAGCCAATTTGGGGGGGATGGGGTTATTTTTATTTTTGTTGGTTGGTTGGTTGGTTTTTTTTCTTTCTCAACATCTGGAAATTTCTGCATCCTCTTCGGTCTGAAAAAAAAAAAAATAGAAAAAAGCCTTAACGAGACAAAACCCAAGGAACCCATCTTCGATCTTGGCAGCCTTGCCGGGCAGTGACCCCCACACTCAAGAGGGACTGCGAGCGGCCGTGCGCCTGATGCACCCTCATGCCAGGGCCATGCGCGCTCGGACGCTCCGCCAGCACGCTCCCGTGGCGTCGAGTGAGGGGCTGTGGGATGCTCCCGCGCATCCCAGCCAGGGGGGGCCGTACCGCAGAAATGCAAAACCTTGAGCGGGTTAAAGAAAAAAAAAAAAAAAAAATGTTGAAACAGTGAAATAGGATGGAACGCCCTGGTTTGGTTCCCCCCAGCTGATCTGAGGGCTGGCAGCCTGTGGTCCCCACGTCACAAGACCTATCGGGCCCAGAGCAGTCCCAGCACACTTCAGACACAGCTGGGATGAGTGGGCAGGGGAGGGAGTGAAGAGCTATTTCTTAAAAAAAAAAAACAGAACAAAAAATCCTGGTCCCTTTGGTGGAAGCGATCCTGGGCTTAAATTGGAGCAGGCAGGGATGTTCCCGGGCTGGCTCGCACGCTGCTCACGGAGGGGCTCGGTTGCTTTAAGTGCATTGTTTTCTGAATGGTGAGAAAAGGCAATTGTAAATTGTATTGGTCTACAGGGTATATTTTTGATACCTTCAGTGAATTATGTCAATATTTTACGCAAGGAAGGACTTAAAACACAGTGTTACATGCTGTAAAAGAGGTTCTGTTCTTACATGCAGGCTTTGATGCATTTGTCCATTGTATGGAAGGGTTTAAAAAAAAAAAAAGGAGAAGGTAACAGTGATCCATCAAAGTTATCTGTAAGTCAGGAGAATGTATGAACTTAGTTTAAAAAAAAAAAAAAAAAATCAAAATCTTGCCATGGTTCAGGGCCCCCCGTTATACACACCTTTGCTGAGTCAGCAGAAATTGTTTGCTGGTTGTAGCCGTTGATTCTCCGGAGCCCTCCAAGCTGGCTGGGTGCAGAGGCAGAGCAGGCAGGAGGCCGGCATGGCAGGGAGTTCACAGGAAACTTAAAAAAAAAAAAAAAAAAAAAAGAAGAAAAAAAAAGGAAAAAAAAAAGTTTTTATTGTATTTTTGTGATACACACGAATGGTCTACTTTACATTATTTTTTTCATTCCATGATGTTGGCTCATATCTGCAGTTACATGGTTAAAGAACAAAATATTAGACTTTTTTTTTTTTTTCACTCACTTCTGCTTTCTCGCTCTGGGGGGGGGAAAAAAAAAAAGGGCAAAAAAACAAAATTATGTATTCAATGCTTTGCATTCTATACGCTAGAGGAACCCAGAGCACGGCACAGACTTTCTGCCTCTTGGCTGCCGGGTGGGCAGCCGGCCCCCGCAGCCCTCCCATCCCACGCGCGGGGCCGGCGGCAAGGCCGGCGCCGTCACCTTCCTGATGGATCTTTCTTTTCCCCCTGCAACGTTCCCAGGTTGATTCTGATTTCAAAGCAAGCGAATGATGGTGTTTGTTGTTTGTTTGGGGTTTGGTTTTTTTTTTGTTGGGTTTTTTTTTGTTTTTTTACAATGTACAGGTTTTTAATGTTCATCAATGTTTGTGTCTTTTCTGTTGTGCTTTTTTTTTTTAAAGAAAAAAAAAAAATCCGAGACAATGCACAAGCGATGTGGAAGTCTTTCCGTTCCCAGGTTATTGCTGCTGGTGTGTCTCTGTGGCTCTGACATGTAAAAAAATAACAGAGCTGATGTCTGGGCATGACGCTATTAAAGTGTTGCAGATTTTGCTGGGGAAAAAAAAAAAAAAATCCAAACCTGACCCATCTTCAAAGCCGCCTCCTTAACCTTTTCGGAAACAAATAGCAAAAAAAAACCCCGCAACAAAGAATAAAGTTCCCACTTGGCACAGTAGCAATACTGTGTGCTGCTTTGGTCTCGCCAGGAGCCCCCCCCTTGCTCTCGCTGGCTGCCCGCAGTGTGCCGTGGGTGGCGGCAGCTGTGGCGGGGGTTTGGGTTTTCGCCGGTGGGCATCCCATGCCGACCCCGCAGGCTGAGCACCGCTGGGCGCTGGGCTCGGGAAGGGACACAGACTCACAGCCAGGAGCTGCAGAGCCACCTCCTCACCGCCCTGGCCGGAGCAGGGTTGGGTTGTCCCCATTAACCCTGGGCAGCATTCGCTTGCACATGAAGCCACGGGCTGGAGGGTGACGAGCTTGTCCCACCGTTCGGTGCTAACCCCGTAGCCATGTGTCTCTTTTCCTCTTGTTTCCAGCATGTCTGTGTGTGTGCAGGGTGAGGGGTCGGAGCTGGCGGGGCTGGCCAGGAGCCCCAAAGCACAGCTGATGCCCAGGGCTGTGCCAGGAGGGTGTCAAAAGAGTTGTCAGATGTTTGTGAGGTTGTTTTAGTGCTTTGGGGGTTTGTGGTTCAGTGCTGGTGGACGGATGGTTGGGCAGATGTTACCCACTGTCTTCTGGGCAGGGCAGTGTTTGCAGGAGGGGACAGTGCTGCGGGGCTGGGAGGACATGGAGGTGCCGGGGAGATGCTGGTGACCCCCAGTCGCTGTGGGGCTCCGGCAGCCTCGTGCTCCTGCTCAGTGGGATCCTTTGGGATCATCTCTGGAGCACGACACGTCGCTGGTGTTCCTGGCTCTGTGTAAGATCTCAGGCCCCTTCTGTGCCGTGTGTCCCCATCACGCCAGGACAGCCTGCCCTGGGCTGGGAGCCACGGGAGGTGAGACTGGCCATGGCAGGGGTGTGCATGGGTATTGCTCTGGCAGGATCCTACACTTGGGGATCCCCCTTGCAGAGAGCTCGGCCCCGCAGCTGGCCATGGCACAGCTCGGTTTTGGCGCTTGCTGTCTTGCTGCATCTCCATCGCCCGGTCTCCCCACGCGTGCCCCATCCCTGCACAGACCCTGCTGCAGCAGCGGGGACCAGGCACAGGGGGACACATGGGGCAGTGGCAGCTCCTGTTGGGGAGCTCCGAGCCGCCCTTGCTGGGGTGCCGGAGCAGGGACCTTCCTCCCGCTGCAGATTAACTAATTTGCGTCAAATTGATGAGTTGGCAGCGGTGCTGGGTGGGAGGCTTGCAGCTGCTCAGTGGGGAATGTGCTCGGCCCTGGGGGCTGCTGCAGGATGGCCCCCCCCCCATTTCCCTGCTCACATGTGGGCTGGAGGAACGTGGGTTTGGGGAAGAGGAGGAGCTGCTGCTCCTGCAGGACACGATGCTCCCCCCCGTCCTGCCCCACTCGGGCCCTCGTGCTCCCTCCCTGCCAACCCCCGGGCTGGGAAGAGGCATCTCTGGGCACCCCAAAACCTCAAGGCAGGGTCCAACCGGCACCTCCTTGTGCTGCTGGCTTGGCTGTGCAGTCCAGGAGAAAGTCAATTAAACTACTGAAAAAACACGAAGTTTAAAGTTAACGGTCACTGACTTTGTAACTTGTACAAACAGGCAAATTATTGGACAATCTATAGCTTGAACTGTCCGGGGGAAATAGGGGAAATACCCATCTTTTGTACAACAACCTGTGCATAGCCGTTTCGAAGTGAGTTGTATGATAGCCGGGGCTGTACAGAGAAACCACCAAGTGTAAATATTTCCGCAGCTTGCTCGGGGGGGGGGGGCGTGTGTTCTTCTACTAAAGGTGAAGGGGTTTGGTCACTGTTATTTTGCTTGGCATGCCCACCAGCCAGCGGTGTGGGTAGCAGTGTCCGAACACTGCCTTACTGGTTAAATAATAAAAAAGCAAAGAAACAAAGCCAAAAAAGAAAAAAAGAAAAAAAAAAAGGAGCTTATTTGGCAGCAAGATGTGGTGCTCTCCTGCCTGTGTGTGCGCGTCAGCCCAGGCAGAGTGAGCGGCTCGCGGGGCAGCCGGATGGGGAGTGGGACGGATCGCTGCGAGGGGGGGGTGCAGGGCAGGCTGGGGACCCCTGCGCTGTCAGGGCACTGATGGGGGTGCCCATGGTGAAATGGGCTGGGATGGGGGGGAAGGGGCAGTGGCAGCAGTGCCCCAAGGTGCGGCAGCTCCCTTGCCCCAGGGCTGGCCGATAGAGCCCTGCATCGCTGCCGGGCTGGGCCCCACGCTGGGGTCTACACCCCTTCCCTGAGTGCCCCAAACAAGCGATGCCTGCATCTCTGCCAGCATCGAGCAGGGGTGATGCTGGAGGACACCTTGGTGGTGTCGCTCTGACCAGAAGCCAAGGAAAACATTGTTCAGCTGTGATTGAATTTAAAAATTGAATTAAAAAAAAAAAATTAAAAAAATAGATATACTGGTAATGGATAATCCCTCACAAGCCCTGTAGGAAATTACTGTGGAGGCTAATTAGCTGATACTGAATTAACAATCAAAACAGAAGCCCTGGCACCTATTTGCGGGTCTGTATTGCTTTACCTCTGATATCCATCCATGGACGCGGTTGACTTTGGTCAGGGCCAGGAGCCATCGGTCCCCAGGTCCCCCTCCCACGCCCGCACCTGTGGGGCCGATGCCCCGGGGCTTGGGAGCCCTCGCCGCTGCCGCGGGGCGTGCGTGCAGTGGTGTTTTACAGGGCAAGCAATGAATGAGGGGACGGGGAGCTGGGGGGGATGGCTCTGCATGAGGACAGATTGGATGGTCAAGGAATTTAATCCATCAAAGGGCTATTGGGGGCTCTAAGGAATTTAATCCATCAAAGGGCTATTAGTTGGTTTTGCACTTGGGGGGGGGGGGGGGGGGGGTGGCTTCTGCTGCCTTTCCTGGGGCTCACAAATGGATTTGACACAAAAGAGGTTTTCCTGAGAGCAGCAATGAGCGTTTCTGCCAGGGTGCACCGGAACCTGCTGCCAGCTCAGCATTTCGGGCAGTCATCACGATCCGAGCTGCTGCAAGTCCTGGGGATGTCCAAAAGGCTCCCGTCTCTGTGCTGGTGAAGGATCGCCCTGGCTCCTTCGTATCACACGAACACCATCCAAAATCCCTCCAGGTATGTACCCACACTAACCAAATCTCCCGTCTCCACGTGCTCCTCCAGCGACCGGCTCCCATGGTGATGCACTGGGAGGATACCTGCTGGCTCTTCAAGATCAGCCTAATGATCTCTGGGAGCAGAGACTGTGTTGAAGTCCTTCTTGGAAAGGCTTTCGCCACTCTGAAGGCAATTGGAATAAGTTAATAAATAGATAAATAGTACAAATGGAAGCCGTGCTGTTCACCTTCTCGCATCAGGGTTTAGATGCTGACGAGGGCTGACAGTGGTACCCTGGTCAATAATTCACCCTGACGCCAAGAAACAGAAGGTGGGAAAACTCTAAATTCAAGGCCAGCGCTTAACAGTTTAATGACGGAAAACTTGGCTACTCAAAAAGCTCTTGCATAAGGAGATGAAAATGAAACGGGACAAAAGCATTCGGCTCCAGAAAACAGCAATGAAGAGAAATGTCAGAAGTGCAGAGTCACTCTGGCAGACGGGGGGTTTTTGAAGGGGAGAGGGAAGACGAAAGATCGTCCCTGATGCCTTTGCCCTGGGCAGAGGCCACAAGAAGGCACAGGAGCATTGCAGCCTTCTGGTGGTGAACTGGTGGGGAATTTTTTTTTTTTTTTGAAGAATTAAGGCAAGAGGAAGATTTTTTTTTTAGCTAGGCCAGGCTGAGTTAGAAGAACAGGGAGGAAAGGGCTGTGAGACCGAGGTTGTCCTTGCTGCACGAGCCAGGATGCTGCCCTGGGCTCAGCACCGCCCCGCAGGCTGCGTGTGCCCTGTGGGTGACGGGGAGGGGAAGGGATGTAGCCGTGGTACCCAGTGATGAGCAAGGTGAGAGTAAAAAAAATAAGGGTGCAAAACACACCAAAATACAGAACACGTGTGCTGGCAGCACCCAGCCCTGTGCCCTCCCCGGAAAGGCAGCCTGCAGACCCTGCACGCAGGGGGGCTTTGAGGGAGCAGCCGAGCGGGTCAGGGCTGCCTCTGGGCAGCAGAGCCGGCCGGGGCTCCTGGGCTCCTCAGAGCGGGAAGGAGTTTGTGCTCTCCAGACAACTGCAATCCAAACAGTCGTTCGTCGGTTCTTGTGATTTGCAGTTCTATACGCTCTGATAACGATGCGGAGGGCTAAAGAGCTGATCTTGGCAAGAGATGAGACGTTTCAGGCTGGCGAGTAACTTGGAAAGAAAATAGTGTGGCTTTTGATGGGGTGCCTGGAGCTTATCAGTGTTGGGACACTGAAAGGCACTAGGGAGGGGGCAGGGGTGTTTTGGCTGGCTGAGCCCTACCTGGCCTGTGTGCCCACCTGGGAAGAGGAGGGGTCGTAAGAAACTTGGGACCGAGTGTCACTGGGTGTGTGTGCATGGGTAACAGCTGAATTAATTGTCAGGTTTATTTATCCTCTCATTTTTGGCCTCCTGTAATTACTAAAATGAGTATTTGTCAGGATTCCAGGCAGCAGAGTGGTAATAAATCACTCACCACCAGCGGGAGGTTGGAGCAGTTGTGTCTGAGCGAGCTGAGATGGGTCTTGGCTTTAGTGACGTACAAGTGCTGTCAGAGGAGCTGGTGGGCTGGTGCACGAGCAAAAAGGCAAACAAAAACCACCCCCAAAACAGCTTTGCAGAAATGCTCCTGAAATAAAATCTCTGGATGCGTGGTCCCCCAGCCTGGACTGGGGGTTGTCTCAGCCATTGTGAGGAGGAATTGCTTAACGGGGATGCGGGGAAAGCCCCGGCAGCCCCCCGGGTGTGGGATGCTGCTGGACCCTGTGGGTCCTTACCATGGTGGCACCACGGTGTCTAAAAATGCTGCTGTAAAATGCGTGGGGGGGCATGGGGGGACCCCTGCCTGCATGCATGCATGCCTGCCCTGGGCTGAAAACCTGCAGAAGCCGGGTTGAAAGGCAAAATCCTCGTGCTGCAAATGCGCCACTTTCCGGGTCCGCTTTCCAGAGCGGTGCCCTAGGGCCAGTCAGGCTTCCCAGGGCTCTGCTCTCCGGCCTTGCTGGTGCCGTGGGCTCATCCCTGCCAGCACGGCAGTGGTGCTGTGCTGGGGGGTGGGTGGGGGTGTCTGGATCCCACCTGAGGAGGGGCCAGGCTCATTTCAGCTGCAGACTGAGCAACCCCAGTGTAATCACTGGCAGGTCAGACTTTCCTCTTGTTGGCCCTTGTAAATGGAGAACAGGAAGAGATAACAGCCTGGAGACGCATTCTGCCACCTACATCGCAGAGAGGAGAGCATCGGTCACCCGTCATTTCAAGTCTGTATTTTTGAAGAGGCCAGTGTGTTTCCCTTCTTTGGGACTAACCCGAATGTCTCTCGCTGTAAATGCATGTAACCCAGCGAAGCGCAGGGTGTTAGGAACGGTGGTAAACTTCATCTGGAGAGCTCTCTGCTTTGAAGCCGGGTGCCGTTCTAAACTCTGCAGGGTACTGTCGCTTAGAAAAAGCAGCAGTTTCAGCGAAGATTGATCTTGGTCCAGAAATTTTTGCTGCGCCCCTCCTTCTTTTCATATTTATTACTAATTTGCAATCTCTTTGATGACTAGATGCATGTTCAGCTTGGAGAAAACCCTGTTGCAGTATTTGCCCATGTGATGCCAGGGGATAGAAAACACCGACTGCACTAGCTGCAAGGTCCAGCCACGGAAACGATGGCATATTTTGAGCTGTCATTATTTATTGCCACAGCAGCTCCCAGGGCTCCTGAGCAGAGGCTGAGAAAACCCATGGAGGATGCAGAAGTCCTGGGGGGGTTGGTCTGAGGTCTCACCCACAGGCGTGCAGCCCTGGTCAAGCCAGCCAAAATCAATTGCCCCACACATTGCAGGTCAGTATTTGCAGAAAACACTGTGCCTGCAAGAGAGGGGCATCTCCATGGGCTGCTGGGGGCTCCCATCCTGCCTCCAGTGGCACAGGGGGAAGATAAGATTTCATGAAGAGCAAACAATCCAGAAGGTTGCTCTTGAAGACACTACAGCCTCATTCAGCATGTTCTTTGCTCAGAGCAGCTGGCAGCAGCGCGATGGGCCCTGAATCAGCTCTGGTGAAATGCGGGCTCTGATGGGCTTTGGACTTCTCTGACTTGGGTGTTGGTTTGCAAAAGTCCGGAGTGTAGATACACAATCCTGATCTGGCTCTGCCCGAGATCCAGAAGTATTTTTTGCTGCTGTTTCATCCTGAGCCTTTTCCAGAAAGCAAAGCAGCGTCAAGGTCAGACACAAAGAGCCTGGGCAGTGCGTGCCTGAAGATGGGTGCCAGGTCTGGATCTGCATTCCAGTTGGACCAAAGCGGAGCTTTTGCCCATGGGGATGTTAATCTTGGGCCTCGGCTTTGAGCCATCTCCAGCTCTTGTGGTTTTGGAACCAAAAAGGAGCACCATTCTGTTCAAGGGAAGAACAAATCTTTATACCCCATCTCTATACCCTGATGAGAAGTCACAGTCAGTTCAAGCATTGCTGGCTCCCTATCTAACATCACCCCGCTGGGCCCATTTTTAAGCTACCAGGATAAATTCAGTCCCCGTGGGCTGCCGGAGCATCCTGCTCCCCTTCAGACCAGCAACAACCCCTGAGCTGGAGCTGCCGCCTCCATCCACTGGTGAAGGAGAAACCAAGCAGCAGAGGTTGGAAACCACATAGCAGAGGTTGCTCTTAGGTCTCTCTGTGGGGGAGGGCAGCTTTTTTATTAGGTCCAGATGTTGCTTTCTGCCCTGGGCCATGATGGGAAGTAAAGCGAAGCATGTTAATATTGGCTGGAAGAGCCTCGTTGGAAACAGGCTCAAAGGAAGCAGGGTTTCTCCTGTGCCCCCATTTCCCAGGGGCCCTGGGGACATGGTCCAGCATGGGAGGCACAGGCATGAGCGAGGGGTCACCCTGCTGCTGAGCAGCCCCTCTTCCCTTTGCTCTCCAAAATCTCCTAACAGTGAGTATGGCTCTATCTAGCCACCAGCCTCTCCAGGGCTCTTGGGTCCCTGCTGTCCCCCAGCCAGTGGCTGCTGTCCCCAAGCTGTTGGGCACCCATAGGGAGAGTCATCCCCATCACTCGGCTGAGGGATCCCTTTGGGACCGATTTTCTCCTGGGTTTCGTACTGAGATGTGGAGATGGAGGGCTCTGTGTGAGGGGCAAGGCTGTTCTCCAGATGTTCTTTTTCACTATTAGGCAGTGTTTAAAAATGTATGTGATTTCCCTCCCCCCCCCCCCTTTCTGAGTGCATATAGAGGAGAAATCTTTGGAGGGGAGAGGGGCTGGGTGGGGGAGTGTGGCAGGACTTCCCCCCCAAATCAGCCGCTCCTCTGCAAACGAAGCCTTTCCAGAAAGTGCTGAGCTGAGTGCTTTGCAGCCAGCTCCTCTGGGCTGCAGCACAGCGTCATGCGGCCGGCTAACGGAGCCGGGCTCCAATGGGTCCCCATGGTCCAGTGCCAAGCCTGGAGGGCTTCGAAACATGTGGCTCATTAAGAGTGCGCTTCAGCTACGGCAGGGGCTCGCACAGAGTGCTGGTGCTGCCAAAACATTTACAAGTTCCGGAGGACTCAGAAAGGGCCCAAGCTGCAAAGTTCAAGGGCAGACCTGGAGGCAGAGCAGCGCTGTGACTAGCAAAGTACCCCAAGTGCTGCTCTGCCATTCCCTGCTCTGCTTCACCTTCACTTCACTTTGGTAGCAGACTTAGGCTAGAGCTGTAAGGATGCTCAGCTCCTCTCCTGGATGCTGGTTATGGATCTGTGGTGCTGTGGGTGCTATCTCCTCTGGTTCATTCTATATTCCAGGGTAAAGCCTGTGCTCAACCAGCCAAGGATGCGCCAAGAGGCCTGAGCTGCTGCCAGCCCATAACACCTCATTGGAAGCTGGACCTGAAGCTAAAAGCCCAGCTCTGCACCTCCAAGGTCAACCTCCTTGGCCATGACAGGTCGGTAGGTCCATAACACGATGTGCACCATCAGCCAGCCAGCCACAGGCACTGGGGATGCCTGCACTTAAAACCATCCCCGGCACTGGGCAGCCGAGCCACGCTCTTCAGCAGCTAAAATGAATGCCCTGGAAGTGCAGGTGCTAAGAAAAAAAAAAAAAAAACCATCGGAAGCACAGGAAAAACCCATCTGCGAGTGGAAGAGGTCAAAGAAGAATACAAAGGCTTTTATTTCCTGAGGCATTTGTCAGCAAGACAAATGCGCTTTTTTTTTTTTTTTTTTTAAATTAGCTGCGTTTTCCTAGCTGGCCTCCCACGCAAACGCCAAGTGGACTTTCACTAGCATAAAGCAGGGTGTTGGCTTGCGTCCTTTGTAATCCTTCGCCCGAGGACTCAGATGAGGAATCAGTTGGATCACTGTTTATTATCAGTAAGTGGGGCATATTTAAAGGAAATGGGTAGATTTCAACACTACATCTATAACTAGTTTATTGCTGGCGCGTTCCTCTCTTGCACTTATTATTTATGTTGAAAACGATAAATGAGGGATTGATGGTTCTAACTGGTTCATGCATAATCAGGTTATTTCACTGTAAGCCCCAGGGGAAGGGTAATGTTTCTACAGTCCTCCGTCAAAGAGAATGCAGTTTGCACTTGTGTCTGTATGTGTAAGCGTTGCTCATCCCTCCACTGCCTTGCACTGGCATGTTTTTGCACCCTCCCTCTGCGAGCATGTGTATCCCCACAGTCCTGCGGCGCAGCCCAGTGCCGACGCAGGTTTCCCAACCCGTGCAGCCCCTTGGCATCACAACCCACAGTCACACACAGGGTGTTCAGGAGCAGTTTGCTCTCCGGTTGAGGAGATGATGGGTGGCTCAGTGGCCTCAGCAAGACGGGTGCTCTAGGGAGGCACATGGAGGGCCCCGACTGCAGCAGGCAGCTTGGAAGAAGCCCTGATCCCATTTGTATTTCAAGGAGCTGCAAATAGCTGCTGGTCTCAAGATTTGCTTGGGAGACAGGAATAGCCCTAGGGAGATTATTTGAATGGTTATGTATATAGAAGTGTCTCATCACCGGGCTCAGAACAGGCTCAGGAAGGGAATCTGGAGGTGGTTAGCTGGTGAGGAGGATATTTTTATGCTAGAAATGTGCTGTCCGCCTGTTTGCAGGGTAGGAAGGATACGATGAGAATCAAAGGCTTGGCAGGATGAGCATTTTCATCCCCATAGATGTGAACTCCCTGTCTGTCTTGGACTCCAACACATGGAAATCTTTAGATCCAATATCATTATTAGAAGCAGAAAATAGAGCTCATAAAACTCCCTCCTTACACCCCAAAAAAGCAATTCCAGGACCCTCTATCCTACTTGCGAACAAGCCATTCCTGCATTAATTTCCCCACTGTGGCGGGGCACATTGCCAGGGGAAGGGGACTCAGTGCTTCAGCAGAAGCTGTGCAGCCCTGGGGCAGGTCCTTACTCCTCTCCTGTGTAACCAGACCAAGGGATTTAGAAACAAGGCAAGAGAGCCAGGGATGGCTACCATAGTGGCAAGCCCACATGGCCAAGCCACGTTCCTTCTGGGCCATGGGGTAACCGCAGAGGCTGTGTCTGCAGTGGGAATCGCTCCCCCAGGCAATGGGCTGAAAAATCAGTGCTAGATACACTTCTTGCCATGGCTGGGCAGACACTGCTGAGCGCATGCAGGAGTGCCAGCCAGGGAAGCCACCGTCCCACCACCAGACCAAGCATCCAGAGGCCCACGCAGCCACCCTGGGGTCTCAGCTGATGAAGCTAAGGTGCCCCAGAGGCACTGAACCTGCATCATGGGACAGGAGGAGGTCGCAGAGCTGCATCTACAGCATCTCAGGTGGGTTCAGTCATCCTGGGATGGCTGCTCTGGGACATAGTTGTGGAGCCGCAGAGTCAGCTGCTCTGGGGACAGAGGGATCTCAAGGCATATCTGCTGTGACAGGCTCCCATCCCAAGTCTGCTCCCCACAGAGATGGTCTAAGGACAGTTCAGCACCCTGTGCCAGAGGAGATGCAGTTTGTGCAGGTGGCCTTGATACGTATCAGTCCAGGTATGCTGCTGGTGGTTCCTTCACATGGACATGGATGTGTAACATTTCTGAGGACAATACAACTTCCCTGCTGCTTGGCATTGCCTAGATCTTCTGAAGATGCTTCTGCAGGTCCAGGCTGTGATGTTGCCATCTGCTGAGCATAAGGAGCAGAGACCAAGCCCCAGGTCTTGCACGTGGTAGTTTCAAGCTGATGGCTTGGCAGCAGGGGGGAGTTTTTACTGCTCCAGTATCAGGTAAGGTTCTTTCTCTGGCAAATCCCTCTGTTGTTTGTTGGCTGTACATAGCTGTGGAATGAAATCTGATAAAGGCATCTGTTGTTCCCTTACAGCTCTGCTTTGTTGAGTAGAAGGGGATCCCGGCATGTGGGGTTTTATTATTATTTAATTTGTAGCTGCCCATTATCAGCAACTCTTTTTAGGTGAGGCCTTTGGCATTTTACACTCCGCATTCTTGCTGTCTGTAAAACCAGCTTAAAACCTTTCCTTCTGTTCATAAAGGTGTCTAGTCTAAATTCAAAGTCCATCCATTATAACTTCAGCACCTTGTAATCCCTCAGAGATATGTGCAATTACTCTCTGAAATATCCCAGGAGCAAAGCTAATACCAAGCATCATCTGCTTAAATTTACAACATCCAAATGGCACAGTAAAAGCCACTAGCTTAGGGGTTAGCTCATCTGAGCGCACTTGCCAAAACACATATCCTGCATCTAATACTGCTTTTGCTGCTGAGGATTTAGCTGCCACCTCAGGAATCTTCACTGGACGGCATTCACGTTTTATGGTTTTATTTAAATAACAGGAGTGGATGCACATGTCCTTCAGCTGGCGTTTGGGTTTCAACCATCAAACTCGCCCAGCCCGTACATCCCCTGCCTTCGCCACACTGCTGCGTTTCCTCAGGTGCTTGAGCACGAGGGGGTCTCCCATCCTTCATCCTAGGATCAGTTCAGCTGTGATTTGTGTCAAAAAGCTTGGCATGAGGACAGGGGCCCTTCCTGTGCACCTGAAGCAAGCCTCTTGCATAACATGGCTTTCCTTCTCCTTTCCATTCCTTTAACAGCCAGTCTCGTCCAAGCCTATTGACTTCATCCCTATAAATCCAATATGATTTTTCCATAAGGATTAGTGTCAGATTCTCCCTGCAGACATCTTAGGTCTTGGAAGACAGCTGAGAGCTCTACTAATAGCTGGCTGGCGAGCCTGAGGCATTTACAGCAATGGCTTTAAAATGCACTTCATGGTTAGGCAGGGTTTTAGCCCTGATGCAACCCATCTGCCTTCATGATTTGGATAGCTAGGATGTAGCAGGGGTCCTGATACTGTACTAGGATGTGGATACCAGGATATGAAATAAGCTTCATGTCTGTTCTTCCTGCCCTTCAAGGCCATGGAAAAACTGGGAGAGGAATTACCTACATTGAACACCAGGGCTTCATAGCTGGGTAGAACAGGATCAAGCAAGGAAAGGGAAATTTAGGATGAAGATATGGTAAAACTGCCTCTGTAGGAAGAGTGAGGTTTGTGCCCTTTGCTTGATTTATCTCAGCTTCCCCTGGGCATACGTGACAGAGTGGGTTTTACATGTGTGAAACCACAGCCTCCTGACCATGGGGAGCAGGGCTGAGTCCCACGGGCAAGGGAGGGAGACACCAAAAACATTCCCTGTGGATGGGAAATGGGCATTAGGGACCAAGTAAATGGATAAGGAAGAGGAAGGAAACTCCGGATACATCAGCATGACAGTTTGAGCATTTTATTATGATATATAAATTTTGTCTTCTTAAATTACTCTCTATGAGTTGAACAGGAAGGGATTATTGTGGAGGGGGGAATATACAAAAATAAAAGGATATCGTGAACTACCGCATCACCACATATACAACAGTAAAGTACTTTACAAGCACTTAGAGAATCAGACTTACAAAAATAAAAATATGACACATCCTTATGCATTTCCACCAGTAATATGCTCTTTTCTTCCTTCTCTAACCTTCAAACACGTTTCAGCCCCATCTCCAGGTCATGATTCACATGGTAGGATACTTTGCTCATTTTGATGGCCATCACTGTATCTGAAAAGGAATTAGTGCCTCCCGAGACTTAAAAAATACAATGGTTATCAGAGAGCTTTTAGGGGAGGTGTTCAGAACAGATCGATTTGTGAGTGATGGGGTGATCGTCAGGGAGCAGAGTTTATCTGTCAGTAGAAATGTGAATATCCCCCAAGACCCATCACTCCCTGCAAAGTGTTCCTCCATCCCCACACAGGGACAGCTCTGTCCATCTATGCTTGACCCAGAGTCCCCCACAAGCCTGGGGAGCACTGACCTTCACAGCCTCCAGTGGAACTGAGTGACTGTGACAGAAGATGGACCTGATTTTGTTTCAGCTCTAAAGAAGGCAAGGATGCTCTTCCCTGCAGGAAAACAGGCAGGTTAAAACTACGATGGCTAAATATCCTAGCTCACAGTGTCCACACACAGAACCATTCGCCTCTTGATCCGATTCACACAGCCTTTAGTCCTCAATTTGCTCTACAAAGTCATTTGCTCATTAGCCTTCTAGTGACCTTTCCCATTTTTTTTTAATACACACTCAACATAAATAGAAAATAGCATTCACTTCTCTGACCAGCAGCTCACTCAAACACTGCTATCAACACCCAAACCTCATTTCATGATTCCCAGAAAGTATGCACCTAGGGTGCGAATCTGTCTGTATTTCACATTGAGAAAAGTAGAGCTGGCTTAGGAAAAAAAAAAGGAAAAAAAAAAAAGACAAAAGAAGCGCTAAACTGTTTTGGTCGAAGTTGTTCTCTGCGTTTTGTGCAAAGTACTCCCCAGATTCTGAAAGGTCAATATTTGGTCAGGGTTCCCTCTTTCTAGCCCCAAATGCAATGACAGCAATGCAGGCAGACCAGACACACGCATGCTCTGTTGCATTCAGGGGCAAAATCACAAGAATGAAGGGGATGAAGGGCAAACCCCGCACTGTCAAGATAGATAGTGACTTTCCATACTGGAAAAAAACAGCCTTCCCCTCCCCAAAACAGATGCCTTCTGAGAAAGTTTCTGATCTCAAAAATAACTATTGATGGAAAATAATTCCTGAAGGCAGAGTCCAACTCTACCTATCAGGCTTACAGGACTGTGGGCAACAGGAACAGTAAGATCCTGGGGAGAAATTGTGTAGCCACAGTCCCAGCTGCCCAAGGAAACTCACCTTTCTAAGCAGCATTTCCATGGTCTAAATTTATCATTTGTATCTTTGAGAAAATATACATGAACAAAGATCTGTTGGTTGAGATGAATAATGCTCCATTTAAAAGAAAAACAGCTCTCCAGTAGGACTAATAATTCCTTTTAGATGTACAAACATACTACAGATAAGGCAATTCTTGGCTGCTGGGAGTGATTCTTAATTGGCAACACATAAACACAAAATTCAGTTTCTGGTGTTTAAGCAAAAGAAAAAAAAGTCATTGCTTTTCGCAGGATGAACTTTGGCTCTTCCACCACCACCTAACCCAGATATGGGACAGGAGCAATAGGGACAGAGGGTGGGCAGGCAGGGTGGGACCTGCGCCCGCATGAGAGTGAAGACCTGACCCTCTGTGGTTTTTTTTTTCTTGTGCTCAGGAAAAACAAAGTCCCTTTCCAATGCCAGCTTTCACCAAGAAGAAAAGCAGCTTGTGATGGACCCATGGGAGACATCATGTAAGAAGGTATTTTTCAAAATTGCTACAGATCTCAGGCACTTGGCAATGTCACAGCTTGGATGTGGTCCAGGGTGGTCGCTCACCATGGCCTGTCCATGGCTATACAGCTCAAAGCATGTTCAGCAGCCGAGAACCCAAGCTGCCAGCTGACTTTTTTTCTTGACATGGCAAAACCAGAAAGGCTGCTTAAGCTCAACGGAGCAGGAGCATGTCAGGTCATTTCTGGTCTATTTGCAGAAAACAAAGCATGAAGCTTCAAAGAGGCCTGGCCTGGACATGTGGGGACCATATAGTGCCAAGGATGCAGCCCTCCATTGCACCTTCCCCGGGATCACACTGACCTACAAGACTTTTGCCTTAGCAGCCCCTGTCCCTGTGTGGTCAAAGACCAGGCTGTGGTTCAGGTCTCTCCACTGGATTTGTATTCGCACACTGGTTTTCTGGCTCTTTTAAAATTCTTTTTTCTGTTGCAGCCAACATTTAGGAAGCAGAACAGTGGGCAAAGTGGGCAGAAGCCTGCACCTGGCCATGATAGAAGAGATTTTTTGGGGAAAACCTGTCCTGCTCGAAGACCAGCGTCCTCAGAACCTGCAGCTTCGTGCTTGGAGCAGGGGAATAATCCAACTGTCAACAGGAGAAAATCCTAATGTATGGTCAGAATAGGGAGTCTCTGGCATCCCTTCGGCTTGGAGGTCAGCCTGTCTCCATGCTTGCTCAGTGAACGTGCCTGCAATCTGATTGTCATCATGCAGGGATCTCCTGGGTATGAGTACCGGCCCTGCTTTTGAACCTGGATTACACCATTGCTTAGCTTGGAAACCTACCTCCTTCACTGCGGACTCTCACAGGTGCATGGAAAGAGCCCTCCAGAGCCTTCATGATGTACTCAGGAAGGCAGATGAGCATTTCCACTGGGCACAGCACTTGGCGAAACAGGGTAGACCTCAAGATGAGCTAGCAAGTAAGTGCATCACCAACCTGCATTGCACTGGGACCACATTCATCCTAGCTTCAGCTGCCCTGCTGTCTAAGCTAACTCCACAGCACTCATGTTTGCCGGAGCCCTGGGCGGGAGGATTGCTTCAGGCATAATAATCCCTTTGGAGACAGATGTTGCTTTTCCAGGCTTTGATGCTGACAGTCAGTGACAGCAAAATCTGACCAATAACAAACATAATCCTCATTTCGGTGCTGCTGAAAAGAATTCAACAGTAGGTGGAAGCCTTGGAAATCCTTTGAGAGATTTCTCCCTACCAAGCCCTAACTCCCAAATAGAGAGGCAGAGTTCATCACTGCCATAGCACACATCTTTCCGTACTAATGACGCTTCAGCTGTCAGGATTTAAGTTTGTATATAAAGACTTTATATTTACCTCTGGCAGAAAAATTGTGCTTCATTTTAAACAAGAGAACTCTGTTTCATAAAGGTCACAGTTCTGGTCACATCCACCAATTGCCTTTTGAAGCTGATGGGAAAAAGTATCTTTATGAGTCACTATTTAATTTTTTTTCAAGTTTTTCAGATTTTTTTAAATCTCTCTGGGTTTGTGCGTCAACTGTTCTGAGCAATTGGCTACCTCTTCCTGATATTGTTAATAGGTCTTCTGACTTGGCTGCTCAGTTATGTTCTGAGATGACTTGATCAGGCCTGCAGCAAGTCAGGAACAAAATGGAACGTTTGGAAGAGGGAAAGCTGGAAATTAATTTCCAGAGCTGTGTGGTTATTTTCTAAGCCTGGACTCTTCTGAGCAGCATGCAAAAATTCTTGGTAAGATTTTTGGAGACAATTCCATGCCATTTTCAAAGGTTATATGTTTACAGGAATCCAGGCTCTTGCAGATTTCAACAACCTACCAAAGTGAAGAGAAACTGGGAGATGTGATTCATGAGTGGGGAATGGTTTACCTTAGGATGGCTGTAGTGACTCCTGCTCTCTCAGTGTTTCTTGATCCTTTTGCAGAGACAGCTCAGCTGTTTGTGAAGTACCTGTTGAATTCCTACAGCCTCGCTGAATAAGGAAAAACTGGATGGCATTGGGCTCTTCAATACTTCAAGCTCTACGCTGAGAAAGTTTGGCTGCTCCTCCACAGTCAGCAAAGCTGCCCATGCCACAGGTATGGAAAGTATTGAGAGGGTGAGCAACCTTGCTCATGAGTTAACCCTGCACTGGCTTCTTTGAAACTAGCTAGCATCTTCCTGTATTACACTCCTCTCTGCAATACAGCCACACCCTGAAACTCAAAAGGGTTGCAAGTGTGTAAAGATCCCTGTAAATTAGGTGTTCGAGACAACAAAGAGCATGGCATGCTTGGACTGACAGTACTTTTGAAAAAGGGCACTGGGCTTCTAAATCACTTGGACACTTTTAGAAAATAGCCCTTCAGCTATTCAGTTTCCTCAGTCTCCCTTGCATACTCTTGGCTGGGCTCACAGAAGAGGTAGCCATGCGTTGGGGTAGGCCTTTCTCCCATCTCCCACTTGTGCTGTGGGAGTATAGTATGTAAACATCTGGCTGCTAGCAAGAGCACCAAGCGCCTGTTTTCTTCCTCTCTTTCTTGGTGACAGTCCCCACTCCTCCCAGTAAGTTAGGCCTGAGGTTACAGCAGTGGTGTAATATTGCAGCTATCTCCCAGATGAGTTGTTGGAGCAAAATGTGATGCATTGATAAAAATAACCACCTCCTCTGCATTTAAATTCTGAGACACCTGGCTTGATGTTTGCTGGGCAGGCTGGATGCTGACTCTGCAGCTGGTCTTCCCTTTTAGAGATCAAAATAGCTCTGAAGGTTACAGTGAGTCTCACCTATGTGCTAGACGAGACCTACAGAGCTCATAAGGCAGCACTCTGCTATGGCTAATAGGGTCCTTTGTCATCTTGATTTCATCTAAACACAAGGCAAAAATAGATATGCTTAGAAAAAAAGAAAAATAAAATCCAATCCAGATCATGAATGTCAGGAACGTTGCAAAATACAAGCCAGACTTTCACTGATCAAAACCATCCCGTGCCCTGCAAGCCTCCTCCCAGCCAGTTCAGCCTCACCCAAGACGATGTATTCTCCAGCCATTAATATTCAGTTGCCATCAGTGAAGGCCCAGCCAGATACCCAGCAAAGGCCACAGCCTCCTTGAGGTCACAAGGTTGCCAGCGGCAGGGCGGATCAGAGGGTCTCGCTGTAGATGACGCACGGACTGGTTTCCTCGCAGAGTTCCAGCTGCACGCTGGAAGCAAACCAACGCTTGGCACAACCCAAGCTGTAGTTGAGGGTGGTCCGGTAAGTGTTCTTGGCACGCTTAGGAAAAATGATGGTTGTGCTCTGAAACCTCAGTGGCTTCTGGCGGGGCTCAAAGATCAGCTGGGACTTGTAGTTCCGCCAGGTGCAATTGGGAGCAGCAATGACTGTCTCGCTGTAGGTGGTGACAGTGGGGATGGGGCCGTAGAAGATGTCATCCCGGTAATGCTTCTCAGAGTCGTACTTCACCTCAGAATTGCACCTACAGAGGACAGCAAGGTATCAGAAACACAGCCCAGGCAACAAAGGAGAGAAGACAGGCAGGATCCTTCTCTAACCCTTTGGAGCTGGGAACTTTTATGACCTCTTACAGCACTGGAACAGATGCAAACCCTACAACCCAAAGTGGAGGGCCAAGAGGACTCTGTCCTGCTGGTGCACCTTGGTGGAACCCCACCTTGCTGTGAAGCTGTCCTAGCACTTCTGCAGTGCATGTCCACAGAGGACCAAGCCTGCCTGGACACGCCAGAGCAGAAAGGACCCTGTTGCACAGGCTCCAACCAGCCTGCTTCTTCCTCTGGTTTCCTTCACGAGCCCCACTGGGACTTCAGCTCAATCCTGAGAGCTACACTGGAAGCAAACACCCTGTTAGCAAAGAACATCAAGAAGTGGTGAAATCCCTCAGCTGGGGTAGGTCAGAGGCTGAGGAATGGACATTCATTCATGGACTGAAATCCCAGGAAAATTCTTGATCCAGCCTCTTCCCAAGCACTTGTAACAAGCACAGCCATGCAGCATCAACTTGAAATGCTGTGGGCCACTGGGAACACAGGTCCTCTGATCACTGACTCATGGTAGGTCTCACCACGCTCCCTACTGCTCGTGCTAGGCTTGGGGGGTGTCACTGCCCCAGCGACCAGGCTGAATAGATGCTGCTGGTGGGCTATGGGCATGGGATGTCTCACTGGGATCAGGGGGAACCTACTTCCCAACACAGCATGTCTGCTGCTGCTTTCACAGGCCCTGTTGTCCATGCAAGCTCTGGCTTGGCAGGAAAATAATGCCATAAATAAGGTTTTCATAGATGGCAGAAGCATGGTGTAACAAACACTTGTTGAGCTGTCAAGGCTATGTGTTTGTCTTTTTTTTTCTTGATATTGTCTTGCTATCAGAGCACAAAGAGACACCCAAGCTATCCAAAATCAGACTGCTGGGAGATGAGGAGTGAGGTTGCTTTTTGGGGCCTACAGAAAATCCAGGCAATGGTCAAATAGCAGGTGGAGCAAAGAGATGCTGTGGGCTATAGCTGTCCAATATCCAAGCCATCAGTCTCCAAGGAAGTGGCCATGTTAACAGTCATCAGATGAAGAACCCACAAAATGTGGGATGTCACTGCCCTGCCTGTTTTCTGCAGGCCTCCAGAAGGGATGTATGGACACCAGGTCACGTAAAGGGCTTTTCCTAGAATCCCTGGCCATGGGGAGCAGCAGGACTTTCACTTGTTTTCCCTGCTCCCCAAATGTTCCTCTGGCAATCAGCAGCCAAGGAATGTGCAGCTCCACGTAAAAAAGATTAAAAGCTGGGTGTGCACTTGTCATTACCTCCACCCAGAGGGGGGGTTGACTGATTGTGCACTGCATGTAATCTGAGCTGCTGTAATGTATTTTGCACAGCTAGGGTGTAAGCAAGTCATTCAGCACACATAAAACAAGACTCCAATGTAATCACCATAAAAACATGCCTGCTGGCAGTTCCTCAGCAAGCAGAGATTTACTGGGGTACATTTCCAGAGAGACGTTCGCATAGGTTGAGGGGGGTGGGAATTGGGTTTACAGTCCTCTCACCATCCCTGCCCCAAGCTGTGTGTAACTGCTCCATGCTGTTTGCAGAGTACATTCCACACCAGCAGAAGAAGAGCAGAGACCAACATTTATCCATTGGCCGCAGCACCAGCCCCACAGGAGGTCAGAACACCTCCATCACTGGCTTGAGGGACCATCTCCTCATGAGGAGGAGCTCATTCTGTCTCTGTGGGCTGGTCTAATGTTGGTTTCTCTGCTGCAAGAGCTAACAAAAATAGGTGCCAATTATAAGGGTGTTGCTGCTTCTGAGAATGCAAGTCAGCAGGGAACAGGATGAAGACCATCAGGTTACTTAGTGGAGGCCATCAAGCCTACAGATGGTAATGGTTTTCTCTCATAGCCTTGGATTTGAGCTCGGAAGGAAAGTTCTCTTCTCTTACAACCTCCCTCCAGTTTTTGCCTCCTCCCCTCCGCTGCTGTCAGTCTTTTAAATTCAGGCATTACTCTCCCACCTGGCCTTCCCTTCCCATCAGAGTAACCATGACTCCGATTTGTAAATGCATTTTAGTTTTTTGCAGAAGGAAAACCACCAGGAAAAAGACAGAAGCCTTCATCTACCCACCCAATCCCATCTGTACCTGATTTCCTGCACGGGCTCAGGGCTGACCTCAATGCTTTCTCCAAAAAACACAGGGTACATTCGAGGCCTCATCTCTGGCATGGACGGCTTCAGGAGCAGGTAAGGCATCTGTGGCGAAGAAGAGCACAGCAAGTGTTGGGACACAACAGATGAAGCTGGCATAATGTGCTGTGTCTGGCAGCTGAGCAGCCAGCAGCAGCACGTTCAGCACTGGCAGGACACACCAATGCCTCCAACCCTGCCGAACTGCGTCTCCTCAGAGTCCCATGGGAGACACTGCAGATGACAGGCTCAATGAGACCAAGTGACTGTGGCAGCATCAGGATCAACTTTGTTTCACGCAAGCTAAGCTCACCTTGCTTGCACTCTCAGTATCATTCAGCTCCCCCTCGCAGTCCCCAGTCCCTGTCTTTTCCAGGTTTGTAGCAGGGCCCCAGGTTAGCGGAGAGTTCATCACACCAAGGCAGGCACTGTTCTCCATGCTCAAAGGGGAGGACCGTTGTCAAGTTACCAAAAAACAGCCTTAAGGTCGTTGGCAGAGAACGCAACCGTTAAATCCCATCCTTGCACAGACAAGCCCTGTACAGGCCTTGCACTTAAGATGCCTTGACTTTCTGATCTGCCACCTGTGGCTCTGTCAATTTACAGGCTGACTTACAGCTTCCAGGGCTGGTGCGACACGGTGGGCTGCCCTCCACTCCCAACACCACCCTCTCCACCTTCCTCTGCCCAGCACATCACCAGGTAAGTGACTGCCCAGACACTCCATGCTGCAGTATCTGTTCACTGAAATGTAGCCCTTCCTTTCCTCATCCTTTCTTGTTTCTCATAGGAATTGCAATTGTTTGGGCGTTGTTTTGGGGTCTTACAAAGACTCAAAGTGCACCAGGATGGAGAAGTGCTTTAAGTCTGATGTAACACAGACATCGGGCCTCAGTCTGCTGACTTAAAGGATGTAGATTTACTTAACTGAGATGTGTATGTATATTTTTATATATATATATGCATATATACATATATGTTGAAAATAACGTATCCCTTGTGACGATCCAGGGGGGAGGAGTGGTAGACTTGCTGTTGCTGAAGTCTCCATGCCAAAAACAGCTGTCACGCTCCAAGGGATGTTCTAGCTAACCATGCACAACTGCGTGTGGGGTGAGACACTGGGGTACCTTGTGGCCTCTGCAATGCAGGAAACCAGTTTCAAGCCAGGATTTGTTAATTAATAGAGCTTCTCCAATTCATGACACCAAAAACTGGATTTTTAAGACTAATTACACCCTGAAGTTACTCTGACAAATTGTCACAGTCCGGCCTAGGCTGCTCTGCCCGCCACAAAAATGAATAATCCCACTTCTCTATACTGGAGCACCCTTAAACATCAGTTCCCACATACAGGGATCCTGTGCCTGGTGTCTGAACCAAGCCCAGCAGCTAATTAAGCTTAATACTGCCCTCCCGGAAAAATGTCATTGTGGGTTTTGGTCCCTGCCACCACTTTTCTGTCAGCAGTGATTTAAGACACAGGATCTCTTGAAAGGAGATGGCTGGCAGCCTCTGTGCAGGGTTGAAAGGTCTCTAGATGGCTGAAAAGCCCATGGAGTTTTTCCACTTTCCACCATGCACAGCCTGTATGTGCTCAATCACAGCCATATTTCATCAGTCCCTGGTCACTAAGATCATCTCAGGGCTCACAGAATCCACTGATGGTAGCTGAGGATACAGCTCCTGTACTGGCTTGCTCTTCCCATGCCCCTCCTTTCCACTTTCCCCAGCATCTTCTGGTTAGGTGGTACAGGACGGAACACTGGAGCTGTGCCCCGGTTCCTACCGGCAGTGCTGGGCAAGAGATACCGCAGCTTTGCTCTGCCCTATATGCCACGCAGGTCCCCAAATGCTCAGCCAGGTCATACCTCAGCTGGTGTTAACTGGAAAAGCTCTGTTGAATCCACTCAACAGCATCAGCTGACACTAGCTGAGGTCTGAATTTTCTCTGGTGGCTTGGGCTTTCCGCTTTAGGCTAAGGCAAAAAATGTCATTGCTTCATCTGAATTCACCAAGCCCTTCAATCCTGTGTCCCAAAGCCACAAAGCTGTTTACTCTTTCCATACTGAAATAACCCTGCACTTTACTACTGTGTTAAACTGTGAAGTAAAATGTCCAACCCCTCTTTTTGATTGAATATTTCTGTTCCATTTGTCAAAAAATGACAGTATTTGCATAGGTATGGGGGGAAAAAAGAAAAAGAAAATGTTCATCCTCACTACCAAACACTGGCCAAAAGGCAAAGTTCATTCCTGGATTGCTTTCAACACTCTTGACAGGGGAGGTCAAGGGCAGCCTTTCTGCTCGTAAATTAAGCTCTCTGCTTCTGAAATGTGAATTGTTTAGATCAGACAAGTCTTAGTTCACAAGGGTACAGATCTCCAGCTTTTAACCGTCTGCACATGGCCAAAACTCTTCTCTAAAGACATTTTGTGCGTAAGGAGAGGTTCATTTGGGTGCAGGAGCCAAACACCATGGGCACATGCATTGATGGGCTCTGCGAACAGCAGGCAGGCTGGCCTTTTGGGGTTCACCTGTGAAGAGATGCAGGTTGCTTTAACTGGTGAAGGAAGAAGGGCTGGGGATACGCATCCCTCCTTCAGGAAATTGTTTTCTTTCTCTTTGTACTCCTGTGGCCATACCTGGCACTGGCAAAACTCCAGCTGCGAACCTGCCTTCTTTTTACACTGTGCCCACTTAAGGAGAGGTCTTGTCCAAAGGCCCCAAACTGGTCTCTGCTTGCAGATGAGGTTAGAAAATGATCATCTCTCCTCCTTCTTTTGAAAATCTCAGCTCAGCAAACGTTGTTTCAAACTTCCCAGATGAAACACTGAATTTGGACAGGGCAGAAGAGTGGACCTAAAGGTATGAATACCTTTTACTGGAAAATATTTCAATGTCCTGTTTTTACCATGAACTTAAGCAGCTTCAGACTCTCAGCACAAAACAGTGCTGACTTATTAGTGGTCTGGACTTTTATATCCCATCCTGAAGACAACACTGCTGACCAGGGTGCAGGTTTGCAACAGACTCTGACGGGAAGGCCCCTGGCCCTTGAACTACTGCTGCCTCCTCCAGCACTACCCAGACTTTTTTCAGAGGGCATCCACCCAAGTCCATGCCCAGCCCCATCCTCCTTTGTGTGATCCGACAGCCTGAGAAAGCGCATCTGGAGTGCTCTGCACACCCTGCTCTTTTCCATGCCCTGCCTTTGGGCAGCCTTTGAGATGCTCACCTTGGCTGGGGAGGGGCAGTAGTTCTCTTTGAGTGTAACCAGCAATTTGGTGGTTTGCTGTTTCCCGTAACTGGTAAAGTAAGTTACAACCACCAAAGAGAGTTTCATACAGTGGTACCAATCCCCCAAAAAGTGGAGAGGCGGAACAGAATTGGGAAGGTTCTTCTATCCCAGCTTCTAAACATATGTTTTCAGGCCATGCTGCCAAAACTGATTGCAAACTTAGATAACCAGCATAGGCATCCCAGTGTTGAGGATGCTGTGACTTTAGCCCATGGGAGTATCTTCTTTACTTCTACTGGCCAGGGACAAGTGAAGATTGGGTAAAATGGAACAGTTGTGAATTAAGCTTTTCAGATCCAGACTAGCTTGCCAGAATGCCAAGTAACAAACTCTGATGGATGGTAACCATGAGCTTCTTTGCTAGATGGGCACAGGAGAAATCCGGATCTCTTTTAACAGTTCCGCAAAGGGCATCTGTAAAGTGCCGTTTCAAAGAAGCAGTTTTAAAGAAGCCATTTCATTGCTTCATGGCAAACAAACCTTCATACTTTTTGCTACCATACGCTGACACTCAGCGTGCTCTAAACATCCCTAGAGGTGAGGATGAAGGAATCATAGAATCATAGAATGTTTTGGGTTGGAAGGGACCCCTAGAGGTCATCTAGTCCAACCCCCCTGCAACAAGCAGGGACACCACTAACTACATCAGGTTGCTCAGAGCCCCATCCAACCTGGCCTTGAATGTTCCCAGGGATGGGGCCTCCACCACCTCTCTGGGCAACCCGTTCCAGTGTTTCACCACACTCGTCGTAAAGAATTTCCTCCTTATATCCAGTCTAAACCTACCCTGCTTCAGTTTAAAACCATTACCCCTTGTCCTGACACAGCTGGCCCTACTAAAAAGATTTTCCCCATTTTTCCTATAGGCCCCCTTTAGATACTGAAAGGCCGTAATCAGGTCTCCCCGCAGCCTTCTCTTCTCCAGGCTGAACAAGCCCAACTCTCTCAGCCTGTCCTCATAAGAGAGGTGCTCCAGCCCTCGGATCATTTTAGTAGCCCTCCTCTGGACCCGCTCCAACAGTTCCATGTCCTTCTTGTGCCGAGGGCTCCAGAGCTGGACGCAGTACTCCAGGTGAGGTCTCACCAGAGCAGAGTAGAGGGGCAGAATCACCTCCCTCGACCTGCTGGCCACGCTTCTCCTGATGCAGCCCAGGGTACGGTTGGCCTTCTGGGCCACCAGCGCACATTGCCGGCTCATGTCCAGCTTTTCATCCACCAGCACCCCCAAGTCCCTCTCGGCAGGGCTGCTCTCGATCCTTTCTTCCCCCAGCCTGTACTGATACTGGGGGTTACCCCGACCCAGGTGCAGGACCTTGTACTTGGCCTTGTTGAACCTCATGAGGTTCACACAGGCCCACCTCTCCAGCCTGTCCAGGTCCCTCTGGATGACATCCCGTCCTTCTGGTGTGTCAACCGCACCACTCAGTTTCGTGTCGTCCGCAAACTTGCTGAGGGTGCATTCGATCTCGCTGTCTAAGTCATTGATGAATATATTAAACAGCACCGGTCCCAGTACGGCCCCCTGAGGGACACCACTTGTCACCAGTCTCCATCCGGACATCGAGCCATTGACCACTACCCTCTGGATGCGGCCATCCAGCCAGTTCCTTATCCACCGAACAGTCCACCCATCAAATCCATAGCTCTCCAATTTAGAGAGAAGGATGTTGTGGGGGACCATGTCAAAGGCTTTGCAGAAGTCCAGACAGATGACATCCATTGGTTTTTCCCTTGTCCACTGATGCTGTCACACCATCATAGAAAGACACTAGGTTCGTCAGGCAGGACTTGCCCTTGGTGAAGCCATGCTGGCTATCTCAAATTATCTCCCTGGCCTCCATGTGCCTTAGCATAGCTTCTAGGAGGATCTGTTCCATGATCTTCCCAGGCACAGAGGTGAGGCTGACAGGTAGGTAGTTCCCAGGGTCTTCCTTTCTACCCTTTTTGAAAATGGGCACAATGTTTCCCTTCTTCCAGTCACCGGGGACTTCACCTGACTGCCATGACTTTTCAAATATCATGGAGAGTGGCTTGGCAACTACATTGGCCAATTCCCTCAGGACTCTGGGATGCATCTCATCAGGTCCCATGGACTTATGTGCGTTCAGGTTCCCCAGGTGGTCACGAACCTGATCATCTCCTACAGCAGGAAGGGTTTTGCCCTCCCAGTCCCCCTCATGCCATCCATCAACTCGGGTGGGGGGAGGAGAGAGGTTCCCAGTGAAGACTGAGGCAAAAAAGTTGTTGAGTACCTCAGCCTTCTCATCTGCTGTTACCAGCTTGCCAGTCTCGCTCATCAGCGGGGGTACGCTTTCTTTAACCATCCTTTTCCAGCTGATATACCTGTAGAAACCCTTCTTGTTATTCTTTGCATCCCTAGCCAAGTTTAGCTCCAGCTGAGCCTTGGCTTTCCTGACCCCATTCCTACACAACCGGACCGCGTCCCTGTACTCATCCCAGGATGCCTGTCCCTGCTTCCACTGCCTGTGCAGTTCCCTCTTCCTCCTTAGTTTGACCAGCATCTCTCGTCTCAGCCATGCCAGTCTCTTCCCTTCTTTGCCCGATTTCTTACACCTGGGGATCGAGAGCTCTTGCGCTCTGTGGATCACTTCCTTAAAGTTCTGCCAGCTCTGTTCTGTTCCCCTGTCCCTGAGGACCGTTTCCCAGGGAGTCCTTCCAACTATCTCCTTGAAGAGCTGGAATTTTGCTTTTCTAAAATTCAGGGTCCTGACTATACTCTTCGTTCTTCCCATTTCCCTCTGGAGCGTGAGCTCTACCAGCGCATGATCACTGCAACCCAAGCTGCCTCCAATCTTGACATTTCCGACGAGCTCACTTGCATTGGTGACCACCAGGTCCAGTATCGCATCCCCTTGGGTAGGGGTGTCTATTACCTGGCTTAACAAGTTGTCCTCAATGCATTCGAGAAACCTGCTGGATTGCCTACAGCTTGCCGTGTTGGTTTTCCAGCAGATGTCAGGGTGGTTGAAGTCCCCCAGCAGGATGAGAGCCTGCGAGCATGAAGCCTCCCGGAGTTGGAGGAAGAACGCTTCGTCAGTCGGCTCCTCTTGATCTGGCGGCCTGTAGTAGACACCAACCACCAGGTTCCCTTTGTTTCCTCTCTCTCTGATTCTTATCCATAAGCTTTCTACCTGCTCGTGGCTATTCTTCAGGGCCAGCTCTTCACACTGTAATGATTTCTTGATGTAAAGGGCAACGCCTCCGCCCCTCCTTCCTCACCTGTCCCTTCTGAACAGCCTGTAGCCATCAATAGCTACATTCCAGTCGTGGGATTCATCCCACCAAGTTTCCGTAATGGCGATCAGGTCGTAGCTTTCTAGCAGCACGATAGCTTCCAACTCCTCTTGTTTGTTTCCCATGCTGCGCGCGTTTGTATACAGGCATTTCATCTGAGCTGTCAGCCTCGTCACCTTCATAGCAGAACACCCCTCATTTACTTTGAGGTGTTTCACAGGCTTTTCCTTGTTGGCTCCTACTACCTCAGGAGCCTCCGGCTCACCTCTGCCAGACTTCAACTTTTCTGCAGTGCCCCTGGCACACTGCTGGGCAACAGGTTGAAGGCTCATACTAGCCCCCAGTCCCTCTAACCCTTGCGTTTCATCCCCTAGCCTGTCACTGGCAAGCCCAATACGTTCCCCTTCCCCCTTCACACAGTTTAAAGCCCTGTCAATGAGCCCCGCAACTCCTGGGTAAAGACCCTCTTCCCCCTTTGAGAAAGCTGGCTCCCATTTGACTTGAGCAAGCCCGGTGCCTTGTAGACCATCCCGTGGTCAAAGAACCCAAAGTTGTGGCAGCGACACCAGTCGCAAAGCCACATGTTAATAGATTGAGTCTGCTCATATTGTCCTGTGTCTCTGTCCACCACTGGAAGGAGCGAGGTCCTCCCTGTGTGGCTTAGCAGGAACGTTGCTGGGACACCTGGCCCCCGGCATTTGTACGGGAAACAGGCTTCACAGCCCGCTGTGTGCCGGGGGTGCTGCTCAGTCAGAGCGTGGGCACACAGGGAAACGCCGTCTGTTGAAATCACAAGTCCCACAGCAGGGGAACAGGAAACAAGAACATGCTGCAGAAACAATACCAGCGTGCACGGAGAAACGGAGGCTCTGTCATGCATGACTGAAATCTATCGGTCAAGAAGTTGCCACTGAATTCAGCAAGAGCAGGATCAAGTCTTCTCCAGGTTAGTTCTGGATGGAGTGGTGAGGAGACTATTTCCCTTGTGGGTTATAGCTTACCTTGCTCTGGGCAGGGAAATGATAAAAGGCATTTCATAATGCATTTCATATGCTGTAAATGAGCATCAACTTCAAACCTGCAGGCTTGGCTTGATTAATTTAGAAAGCTGGAACAACTGCAGCCATTGGCAAGCCAAAGCCAGCAACTTCTACCCCCCGTCAGAGACCAATACAGAGTCACACTCATCTACCACGAGTAGTGCCATGAGCTGCTGCAGGTCAGAAACCTTGAAGTCACCTGGAAGTCTGCACATAGAAGATGTAAGTAACTTAAAAAGCACAGTCTAAAAATAGAGATAATCTGTAAGACCCTGCAGGCCGCTCACCAAACAAGCAACTGAATTGCTTGCATGGAGTGAAAGGGCCACTAAACAGTAAGCACAGGCTTTACACAGCAGCAACTGAAAGGCACTTCATATAACATTTTGTTTCACCGCCAGTGATGTCCTGAAATATCTGCTCCTGCATCTCACCTGGAGTTGGGAAGCAAGAAACAAGGGATACAAGCTTTCCAAAAGATTTGTCTTTGGGGCTGAAATGTTACGTGCTTGGCACATGTCAAAAGGTGGCTTTTTGGCAAGAGTTTGATACCAGCTCCTTCCAATCTGTTTTAAGGTAAAAACAAAACTAAAAATGTTCTGCCTGTCAAAAAAAATACTGACTCAATTCTTTTTCCTTCTGCACAGGAATGGTTGAAAGAAGAGGAACACTGGACTGCTGAGCTCTCTAGAGAAAATTGGCTCATTTCTAGCAATCACTCAGCGATCTCCAGACACTACACAAATAAGGTGAGTTTCTTTACAGCCCTGCACCACATATGGGCTGGCAGGAGCAGAGCTTGTTGTGCACTACTGTGGGTCACTGATGGTGAAGAGCAGAAACCCACATGTCAGTAGACCAGGCTGTCCACAAGTCATCCACGGTCAAGGTCTGTCTATCCAAGGAAGAAAACCCAGGGTTGCTGGGACCTCATTCACTGTCCCCAGTAACTGGAGCTGTGCTGCTGCTTATCAGATGCAGCTCTGCAAAAGCCACCACAACCCTGTAATCTTTATGAAAGGAGGAGTCTGTAGTCCAGGAAGGTTGAGGAGGTGAAAGGGACAATACTGGAGAGATCAAAAAGTGAGACCCTCACGTTTTGCCCTCAAAACAGAGCCAAATTAAGCCATAAGTGTGCTATCATTTTTATTTCCTTTCTGGTACATCATTTGTTTCAACCAGCAAAGGGTTAAAGTATTATTAAAAAGTTGAAGTGATTTCTTGTTTGGCTGCATTTTTCCCTCTGTCTTACCTCCGATGCCTTTCAGGCATGTAACGGCCTGGGCAGCTAAATTCTGCTTTTTTCAAGTAGCACATAGATAAACACAGGTAAAATCAGTTGCTGAACAGAATTCAATCTCCAGCTAACCAACAGCACTTCCTTTATGATGGCATAGGTATTATGGGGGGCTGTTGCTTTAGGACAGATGCCCGTCCTTCAGGTCCCTATCATTGCTTCATAACTGCAGCGACTGCCATCTCAGGGACTGGCTCCTGGGGGTATTTAGACCACAGAGTTCTGAACAACAGAAAAAATAATATAGTGGACAGAATAATGCTATCTTTACCCCTAATAATTATTTAGAGTCAGTAAGCTCCGTTGAGAGACTTTTCATTTGGGGTAGCTTACAAGAATGGAAGCAGAGTTACCAAATAGTAAACAAAGATGAGGAAAAACCTGCCATGAAACTGGCCTACTGTTTCCAAATCCCAGGCAGCAAAGCAACAAAAAGGAAAGGAAATTAACGTGACTTAAAATAATTAAAAACCCCCAAACCCTTTTCCCCAGAGAACAAGAAGGACCAGAACTGACTGATGCCTTTTGCTACGGTCATTACATGGAAGGCACTAAGATGTGGCATTAGATCGCTGAGGACTGTAAGGGGAAACAGTTTTCCAAGCATCAGGGCTACGAACAAGAGACAACTTCCCAAATTCTCAGCTCCTAACTTAGCTAGGGCATAAGCAAATCTCTCACCACATTTTCCAACTATGGTAACATGTCAGGTCCATGAAAATGTCACTTTACTCAGCCGTGATTTACAAGTATAATGAAAGATCTGGCTGAGTTATTTGACGCACATCTACATTCTCCACTCTAGCTGATAAGCAATATTTGTTTAACAGACCATTTCTTTTCCCAATATCTTCACATATTGCACATTACGAGTAATTTATACTGTGGCTGGATGAGATTTTATTTGGAGGTGATAACAGTGAATGCAGACCTCAGGTAGAAAGCAGGGCTTTATTATTTCAAAGAATTACATCCTTCCTGCCTATCGCCATCTTCTATTTCAAGTGGGAAATGTGTGCTGCTTTGCTTATTGTTTGCAGCGTTACACAGGGACGCGATGGAAATTAAACAGCTACAAGGCACCACCCTAGAAACAGCCACATTTTTCAGAGTGGATGATGAGACCACTATGACTGTTCCCCTGATCTGCCCAGAAGGGATGTCTGTCACGGTTTGCAGATTAGGTGAGGCCCAGAGCCATTCCCCCTCCTTCACTGCTGGCATTAAACCAAGGAGGAAGAGGAGCAGGCACGTGTTCAGAACTGGACAGGGCTGAGGGATGGGGGACAGTCAAGTGGGGTTAGCCTTTGCTAGGCAGCGGAAACAGGCGTGAAACTGAAACCACTGCCAATCCCTGCCATCAGAATTCCTGCAGGATCCTGCCCTGTGGGAGTGGTTCACAAATGGGTCAGGATGCAGGGCTGCAAACGCCAACCCCTGAGGCAAGCCCTGCCACTGTGCCAGATGGGTGCCTCGCTCCCTGCACAAGCCTGGGGCTTTCTCCAGAGCTGCTGGGACCCACATGGGCTTGAAGAGTCATGTCACCTGCTTCGTGTGTGGGCTGCAAAATGGCTCAGGTTGGGAGTGCTGTGCCTTTCTCTCACATGCGCTTTCACTGTAGGTGTTGGCAGGTCTGGAAGTTACATATTGCCTGGAAACCCTTTGATGGCCACGTTCCCCACCCAGTCACTGCAAGACAGTCCCCCTTCCTGGAGCACTTTCAGTGTAGGATGAGATGCTGGCTCTGCAGCCCAAGGGCTCTTCAAAATGCAGCATGTCAGAAAGAGGTGTTTTGGTTTTGGTATCAGCCATAAATCCAACAGGGCTGGTACACACGCTGAGCTGGACCCTGTTGTTGGGACCACGCCTGTGAAAGTTGTGCCAAGAAGCAAAGTATCCTCCTCCTTGAGATGAAGCTGGAATCTCCTCCCACCACATGAGACTGATTCTGGCACCGCACTGTTGTCCAACACAGCTCCTGAATGTAAGTATAAATTCCCTACATGGGGGCACTCATCTGACAGCTGATCCACTGGGATATAGTCCTACAGAAGTCAGCGCTCAGTGAGGCAGGTTGAATGCACAAATACTTAAGCCTTTCAAATAAAAAGGAACTCACTGGAGCGGCAACAGTGTTGGGAAGGGACAAGAAGTCATGACTGGTAGTTCTGCAGATGAATGCGATCCTGATCTCCCCTAATATATCCATTAGGAGTTACACTATTGAATGCAAAGCACTTCTTTCAGCACAACCCAAAAGCAGTTCTTCTAGCCTAAAACTATATCCCAGGGCAACAACAACAGGGAAAACTAAGCAGATCTGGCTACCTTGATGTCATTTCATCCCCGATTCTTCCAGCAACTGCTGCTTTGGCATACTATTAAGAGATTTCTTTCACTGTATTTCTGTTCGTTTTGGCCCAGCATTACACGCAAAGTCTAGGGAATTCAGTAACCCAAGTCCTAAGAATAAATTTAATCATGTTTCAGATTTAAAAGGCAGAACTAGGTAAAAGTCACCTTCTATTTTCATTAGGATATTTGCACTTAAGTGCAAAACAATTGACAAATTCCCTACATGGACTTTATTTGAAGAAATAAAAGTCCATTTCTCCTGTACTGTAAGTAAAATGCAAAAAAAAAAAAAGTCCCTAAATGGTGTTGAACTTGTGGTATTTATGACTCTGGCCCTAAATTGCCTTTCATATTTTCTTGGATCCCAAAGCTGTAGCCAAATTGGCTGGTTAAATGTGAATAAATGGTGCATTGTCTTTGAAACAAAGTCGTGCTTATTAAAGAGAAGAGAGTTTACTTTTTCAGAGTCACAGTTAATAACACAAAGCAGGGAGAGCATGGATTTTACACTCAAGAAACTCTTCAATAAGGGCATGCAATCTCATTTTAGTCTGTATGAGAAGAGCTGTCCTAGAACAGAAAAATTCTTCAACATATTTGTGAAGTGGGAGCAAAATAGCTGACTGCAAAAGAACGCAACTGGGTTCAGACTGGTGGTTTTGATAGGTTTGGAGCAAGGAATAGTATGAAATACTTCCCACAGTTTTGGAATGTTGTTTTCTTCACCTGACAGCAATTTATTGTAACCGTACATACTAGAATTTTGGCCATTAGTGACTGAGCTTATGTATGGTTTTATAGTATTACAACACAAAGAGTGCAGGCTGCATTCCTGGCTCTGTCACGTTTATAAGCAAAATAAACACTAATATAACAGGCTATTAAAGAAAAGCATGCCTTGGTGTGCAAATAGCTGCAATATTGACTTGCCAATTCTGCATGCTCTGATGAACAGCAGAGTAGTAGAGGTAAACAGAAGCACATTCATGGATTGCATAGTTGCTTATAGATCTGCAAGTCCTCGTTAAATGGCAAGATTAAAGCTAATTAGACACTGAAATTTAGAAGTATGAAGCAAGTGATGCTCTCCATATTTTTCCTGCTTTCTTAATAACAGCTGCAAGTACAGTATTTGCAGGGTGGAAATGAAGAGTGAAACTCTCTATACAGTCAAATAGAAAGTTCCTATTCATTATTTTGCAGTGTACCAAGCAGTTAAAGAGCACAGTCCTGCACCACTCCAAATAATACAGTCAATTTGGTTTCAGTGTTAGGGTCTCTGCAACCTTCTGCACCTACTAAGGGCATGGAAATACATACCATGCATGAAACCCATACTCTAACAGCAGGAGCCCAGGGCTACCCATGCTGTTGCAATGTGATATAAAATTTGGAAACATCTGCAATGTGAGTTCCTCCAAAATGTGTAAAATATTCATTTATGATCAAAATAAAAAAATAACTGGAAAACTTAATTTTGCTTTACACAGATCACAGGAACAACTTTTCTTCCATAGGAGTTAAGCACTAAAACTCTCAGTCCTAACAGCCCAAGAGCTGAAATAGGTTTTTTCCATACTCTTTCATCTTCGATATCTAAGGGCTTTCTTGGGAGGAGTGGCAGCCAACTGTCATATTACTGGAATGGAGGCTGTCATATCCCCATTACAGAGCTTTGCAGACACCTCCACCCCAGCTATTTTCTGGTCCAGCAAGCCTTCATTCATCTTCCTCCCACATTTTATTTTACAAATACATAGCAACAGCCTCATACTGCCAAATCAGAGGCATGTGGGTAACTCTTTGTACACAAAGTCCCATCAGGATGGCACACACGCCCAGGCATCTGCAGGAAAGGCTCCATATTTGGAACCGCAGTGTTAGGGAGTTTGAGACTTGATTTTCATAACTAACACCTCACACGCTACCCACCATAGTCTGTTGAGAAGGAGTCATTGTTCATGGGGAAGGTTTTGACATGTTCAGGAGTAAAAGGCAGTTTTCAATAATATGCTAAAATAGCCTTAGAACTTGAGAAAGCAAATGAGGGTGTGAGAAGTCATTGCAAAATGTCTCTACCAGGTAGAACTCTTTGAATTGTCACTAATCCATAGGTAGATAAATTTTTCCCATGGAAAGATTTGTGCTGCAGTTTTTATTCCATATAGAAGCCAATTAACTGTATTGAATACACCTACAAAAGTCTTTTATATATGTTAAAAAAAATTTGAAAGATCCCTGGGGAAGAACTTTCATCATCCTTTAAAAACCTCCACCACCATTGCTTATGCTCTGAACTTCGTGTTTTAAAAACAGTTTTTATAGCTAAGGGAGAGAAAAAACAAAATAAAGCAGAATAATAGTCATAATAAATCTACCCAAATCCTACTCCACAGTCAACCGCTTCACTGGCACTGCGTCAGGCTAACTGAAATCTACAGTGCTACTGCCAGCTGTCTGCGCTTACAAACCACTAACCCTGTCCCGCTCGGCCACGCAGTGCACAAACCTTTCACGCAGACTCATGCCACAAAACCCCACTCCAGCAAAGGGCAGCGGCACACAGCCTTCCCCAGACCACGTCTCCATACCAACTCCCCGGACAGACATCTGTACCCTGCCCCAAGTTAACAGTTTTATCTTTCTTTCAGCCAGGGCTCCAGCAAACGTGGCTCCACTCTCCTGACAAAACAAATGTGGGATGCCAGAGCGTAAGGATGGACGGGAGCCGGGCTCCCCTGCCTCAGTCCAGATGGATGCAGCTCCAACCTCTATCTACCAGCAGGACAGTGTCACTGAGAAGCAGTGACACTTTTCTGTTCTTAAGGTAGGCAGGGGAGCCTGTTTCATACCTGGGTTTCACTCCCATGCCATTATTAAGAGTTTGCCCAGCCAAACTGCCAATGCTTCTGCGACATACCATAAAACCCCCAGCTGGCACCAGGCCAACCCGCTGCCTGGGCACACCAGCGGTGGTGCCAGTGCCGGACTGCAGCCGCGATGGGGCACAAGCAGCCAGGGAGAGCCCTCATCCACCAGCACAGACGGATGGGGAATGAGGGGGGCCACAGCCTGGGTGCCCAGGGATGCCCCCCAGTCAGCAGGCACAGGGCCTTTCCTTGCTGCCCCCCACGCCGGGGCTCAGCCAGCCTTTTCCCCCCCGGGGCCCGGACAGGACAGAGCCCAGCGCCCTTGGTTTGGCTCTTACCACTTTGCCGTCCTTGGCCTCTCGCCGGTGCCCCGGGGCCGGGGGGTCCGCACCGCCGCTGCCCCCAGCTCGGCCCTCACCGGGCGACAGGGAGTAGAAAGGGGGGCTGGGGCTGGGGGGCAGCCCCGAGTCCGGGCTGTCCAGCAAGCCTTCCCGGCTCTTCTCCTTCAGGCTCTCGTCCATCCCTTGCAGCTGTAGGTGACCTACCATGTCTGGGGGGCAGCGAGGGGGCCGCAGCGGGAGAAAATCCTCCAGCGCCGCCCGCCGCGGAGGGAGGGAAGGGGAAAGGAGCCCGGGGGCCCTCCCTGAGTCCCGATCGCTGCCACCAGCCTGCCGGAGCGCGGGCTAAGCCTCGGGCAGCGGGAAGAGCCAGCATCAGCCGGACCGGGCTACCCCGGTCGCCTTCCCTCGGCCCTGCCCCTGCGCCCTGCCCGCCCGGCCGCCCGCCCCCCGCCCGTCTGGCGGCCCCTGGGGAAGGGAAGAAAGGCCCGAACCCCCCGCCCCAGCCCCGCGGGGAATGCGGCCGTTTACGCGCGGCGGAGCCCGGGGCGGCCCCGCCGACAGGGAGCGCTGGGCGCGGCAGGGGACGGGGCCGAGGGCGCCCCCCCCCCCGGCGGCCCATTTCCGGGGGCCGGGGCCCCCCCTTCCCCCGGCCCCCCCCCCCCGGCCCCTTTTCCCGGGGGGGGCGCATTTGGCGCCGCCCGCCTGCCCTCTGCCCCTGGAGCGTCGCCCCCCGAGGAGACCTGAGGCAGCCCCCGCACACGGCGGTACCCCCGGCCTTCGGGAGAGGGGCCTCCCCACCCGCCATCACCAAGCTGTGGTTTCCTTCGCCGATTTCCCTCGCTTCTGTCTGAGTTTTCCCTCATTTCTGTCTGATTTTCCCCTCAGTTCTGATTTTTGTCCCTCTTTCACCCCGTCACTCCCCAAAGCAGCTTTTCCCCTCAGTGTCAAGGTGTGTGGGCATGAGGGAAGGGCTCTTCTCAAGAGCCATCGTCCCTCTTCACTCTGAGGTGGCGTGGGTGGCTTCACCGAGGCAGCGGGTGACCATGGAAGTGTTGGCTACCGGGCTGTATGAGCCCGCCATAGACCCCGTGCTGGTGGCCGTGCCCTCATGGCAGGCCTCATGCCTCCCGCTTAGCACTGCCTGAAACACAAACGCCTCTCTCTTTTTCACTCCACAGCTGCTGGCCCACAACCACTGAGGAGCTGGCCTCCCCATCCCAGCCATCTTTTGGTTGGGGCCACCATAAGTGCAATGAGAGGGCATCCCAAATCCCAGCACAGCCGCTAGCCAGGAGGAGCAGCATGTGCCACAGTCACTGCCAGCACTGAGGGGAACAGAGTCCATATCACCCCTCAGGTTTTGGAGAAGCAAGCAGCAGTTAAACGGGTCAGGCTTGCTGAAGCCCATATGGACACTTATTGCACAATAACTGGCTGACATTAATGTTACCTTGTCCACAGCCCTGGTTATGTTTTTCTCATCATGTTTTCTCTCTATATAGAGTCCAGACTGTGAGAAATTTGGGGCAGGCCCACTCATACGGCTCAGCCTGGTGGAGCTTTAGTCATGGCAAACAGCTTTCCATGGGAAATTGTTGAAAACCAACCGGTTGCCTTCTCTTGGTCCGAGCTGTTGGCCCAACACCCAGCAGAACAGGACCACGGCTGTTTGTGCTACAAAACCGGCAAATGCAACATTTGTTATGGTAGCTGATGAAAAGGTGAGGGCTTGTATTGCACCTAGGGATAAAGGCTTTCATGCCCAAGCCCTTAAGATGGAAGCCCTCAAGATGGCACAATGTCCTTGGAGGTTGGATTTGATCCTAAAAGGGCCCGTGCTCCATCCTGGGGGAGCGAGTCACGCTGTATGGTGGTAGGTGAACTCACCAGCTAATAAAGCTGGATTTGTTTAGGTTTATTCTTGCTCAAGTCAAAAGGAAAGGCCAAGGATGCCCAAATCCACCTTTGACTGAAATGAGGGGCCCTCCTCGGCGTGACTGAAGCAATCTGTATGCACTGAGCTGTGCAGAGGAATGTCACTGATTTATAAATGTCAAACAGGCACTGAGCAGCCCACACACAAACCTCAGTGAATTCTTACCTCTGACCCGCTCATCAGCTCCAGCAGCCGCACAGGCTGATTTAGAGCCCCTTACTGTAAGGGCTCTAATGTCTCACACAGGCTATGGCTGATCAGAAAATGTCAAAGGGGACCAAAGGTCAAAATTTCCATAAATTAGGCCCTGGCTTGCTACCTATCACGTAATAGGATTCTCCAGCCAGTTAACGCTGTGAACTACAAGCATTCAGCCCAGCAGTTCCACTGCAGCCCTGTTCCCCTGCCCGTGTCCTGAACTGGCAAGACCATATGTGCAAGGGGAAGGAGTGTCTTCAGAGCTGCTTTCCTCCAAGGAGAAAAAAGGAGCAGGACAAAGGGACAGTGGACAGGGGTGAGTGCACTATCCTTTACTCCTAGAGAGGTATATTTTAGCTTGAGGAACAGCTGGGGGGAGATTCTTTTTCTGATTCTTGTTTGGAGAAACTACAATCCAATATTTCCTGGAGCTGTATAATGTATATTTTTAAGGTAAATTTCAGTCTAATACATGTGTACAGCACAGAAGTGGGTGTTTGTGGTTTAGGGTTTGCTGAGAATTAAACAGTTGAAACGCTAGGTACAGTTGAGTATGCCCAAACATTTGTAGGGGTATTGACTTCACTTATGACTGGCTGCTGGGTCCTGCAGGGCACATGTGTGCACCTATTATAATGGTATTTTTGTTGTTGTTGTTGTTGTTATTATTATTATTATTCTGTTTAAAGTTAGTAGTGGGTTGCTCACCCAAGACTGAGCTCTCTTCTGTAAAGCACAGGGTGGGCAGGTGGTAAGAAATGCTCTTGTCCTGATGGCTATGATGGCAATGATGTGTTCGTTGGTCAGAAGTCCTCCTGGAGCCAAAGCATGCAGATCTTGGCCAGTGAAAATTTGCCCAAATGGAAACTCAGTGAAGGATACAGCATGCAGACACAGATGTATATACGAGGTAGTAGAATTAGACCTGTTAAAACAGGACATAAATATTGCACGGTGCCCTACCAAAGGAGAAAAATAAGTGGGGGATTTTCAGTCGAGGCCATGTTGCTCTCCTGAAACGCTCCTTACTTCAGCAATTCTTAATTTGCTGGAAGGAATCACTAGGGACTTGGTACATTTCTGTGTCTTGGCTTGGGAAGAGGGAAAATGGGCCCTTGTGTGTATGGTGGGACAAGGAGGAAGGAAAAGTCTGGAGGGAAGTTTTCTGAAGCAGCTGAGTGTAGACAAACAGGTGCAAACACAGCGATACAAGGGCAGCAGTGTGTAAAGGCATTGGCTGTGGGACAGTGGCCTCCACTACCAGCACTAACTCTGAAAGAATAACCCTGCCTAACTGGGAATTAGAGTGTAAGACAACAATAAATAAGGAGTGGGGAGTCAAGTAGCAGAAAACTAGGGGGAAATCCAGCAGGATTGTATCTGTTAAGATTCACTCTTAGGCAGAGGTGTATTTCTGACAATGTCAATTAAAGAGGGCTTTATGAAGCACACATTTCTCAGAGTTTCTCCAATTTTTTTTTCATTGGTCTATTTTGTTATAAAATGCAACCTCCAGGCCCAGTCCTGACATGGGTGAAGAAACACATCTGAAGAAACCCTTGGCTTTGCTAGGAGCTTCAGGGGCTCAGTGCTGCTCAGGACCAGAGACAACCTGTGTCCCAGGCTGGTGATACCACATGTAGCATTGACAGCTCTTCTCAGGTAATGAGTAGACCATCAGGGACACAATGTGACCTGTGCCCTGGCTCACTGGGCTGCATTCAGTTATGTGAGATTCCAGGTGAGGCTTTACAAACCAAAATCTGCTGAGAGCTGTGTGGTCTTCACAGATGCCTCAGTTAAGTGCTGGGACTTTTTCCACAAGCATGGATACTTGGATGCTTGTTCCTCTTTGCTACTGGCTGCCTTGCCAAGTACCATGGGACTCACATCTGGCACTCCTCGCACTGGTGGTATTCCTGGGATCCCCTTGCAGTCTCTCTACAATCCCAACTTTTTCTCTGCCCTCCTTCCTTATGTCCATGTTCTGGCCAGGTTCCTATACCCAACACAACTGTGCTACAACATCCAGCAGCCCTTTATGGCCATGGATGTCCCACTAGTAAGATATATCATGAACAGTCGGATCACTAGCACAAAATGATGCAGCACAGGTGGGAAGTCATGAGAGAGGGACTGTGTGGGCAGGAGCCCAGACAGCCTTGCTGGTATGAGCAGCCCTGCTTCTGGACAAAAGCCAGTATCGCTCCTTGAATCTGCTGGGATTCAAGCCTCTCCATGCTTTGATGAGTCCTCTGCCTCCTGTTTTCCTAGCTATTCTCTTAGCTACATTCGTGTACTTCAGGAATCTGCAGACATGGCAGACTGTCAGCATCACGTGCTAAGTTTCCTTCCATTCTTGCCAGACTTGAAAGACAAATACAGTGAGGGAAGAAAGAGACAGGATACAAACACCTACATCAGGACTTTTTCTGAAGCAGGCTGGGTGGCAAAATGGGAAGAATGCTAGGAATGTCCATTCTGGTTCACGGTCGAACCCAATCCTTCAGAACACCCACAGCATAACTAGTCCCAGTAAGAATGGCTTGGGCCACAGTTGGATGTAACTATGCTCTTTGGTTCCCTCCAAAGAGGTGCAGCCTTTCCTCTCTGCAGCATGTTCCTTACAGCAGCGCTGGAAGGCACTGAAGCAGCATCATCACTGAGGGGAATGTGACCACAGAGCAGGACCCAAGCATGTCAGGCCCAGATCACCCTTGCCTGGCACTTTGTGGAGTTGTTCACCTCAGCCCAAAATGATCCAAAGCATGAGGGTGGCATACTGCTGCTCACTGCACAGGTCCAGATGATGATACAAAGAGCAGGAGCACATCCGTAGTTCTGGACCTGGAAACCACATGCAATGATTCATTTTGCAGGGCAGCATGGCAGAGGTCAAATCAAAGGAACCTTTTTGCCTGAAAAGTAGAGGCCATTTATCAAGAAATAAAATCACCTCCTGAGAGGTCTGTTCATTTATTTTTAGGCAGCCCCCACATCAGAAATTTTTTCAACCTGGACTCTTGAGTCTTGGCTCTGTGGTCCAGTGAAGGCCACAGCCCAGAAGGAAATAAACTAATGTAGGCAGTTGCTTCTGAGACCTTTTCTCAGGAGATACCTGTTCTCCTTGCAGCATCCTCAGATATGGCTTTGCCAAGTCACTACAAGGGCTTGTAGCTTGTTCCTGTCTCCTATTAGCACTGTGCCAACTCTGCACTGTTGCAGCCACCAGAATACTATGCAGCTCCCTCAAGTCATGGCTGCACCTGCCCTGGCCCTGTTACCCTCACCAGATAAACAGTCCCCCCTCGCAATGATTTGGAACAAACTGTCTAGCAGGAAATGGGAACGAAAGCCACAAAAATCTTCTTTTCTGGGGTCAGGGGTGCCTGTTCTTGGCAATAAATCAAAGGAAGCAAATTTCCTTTGAGTATTCTGGGCTTGACATAAAGACAGTGCATCTCCCAGACAGGACAGTAGACTTTGCAAATGCCATAAAGAAGGATGATCTTTGAAGAACATGCATGGGGTTATGTGCAAATGTTGCCTTCTCATGTTTGACTGCAGTTTGTACAGTTTGTGCCACAATCAAGGCAAAAAAAAAACCTGACTGCTGTATTACAGAATGAGCAAAGGATCTGAAGCACAGTGAAATCATCACAAAGGCTTCTGCTGACTCTGCCTGCCTTTGAATAGGGTGCTACATGCAGACTATTCGATTACCTGTGGAGTCTAGTCTGTATTTGCTGATATTGTTTCATACTTGAGTCAAAACATACCTCCCTGCCTCACTGCCCTGGCAAAGGACCTGCCCGTTATACTGTGAAATTTCCTCTGCTTGTCTGTCAGGGCTGCTGTGCTGTAATCTCGGAGGATAATCAACAGCGAAACCATTCATAAATCACGGCTAACAGAAAAGACGCCGATAGAGTCTTAAATTTCAAGCCTGCGAAGCCATCATTTCAACAATGACAGTCAAAGGGGAGATTAAGAATTTTTTTACATGGAAAAGTTTTTCTTGGAAGAGCAGCCCTCTCTTTGGTTGCCTGTAAATACAGTCATGTGGATTTGATTTTTACATGGCCCTTCTGCCCACTTGCAGGGAACGCTCTCCAACCCCAGTGGGCCTATTCTCGCACCAAACTGGCATGTGGAGGGACTGTAGCGGGATTTGAATAAGGCATCAAAAATTAAGAACTAAAGCTTTGCCCGGCGCTAGCAGAGGCCAAATGAGCTGCCTCTTTGGGAGGCAGTGGCAGGACGTTCCAGAGAACCAGACCCCTCTTGGCTCAAGTCCACTATGCCTCTGGGTCCAACTGCGGAATGGGAACAAGATCGGTGCCTTGTTTTATGGTGCAAGTAAAGCATTTGGAGATTATCTGTACTTGCACCTCATGGTGTTTAAGGCTGTAAGGGTATCGTGAAATCTATTGCCAAAAAGTGAATGCAGGGCTGGATTAACGCCCCACCTGGAGGGTAGGTGATCTCTTGCTGATCTAATCTGAGTCTTGTCTTGCTTTGTTCATTTGGACTAAGCACTATACTAGGAAGAGAGGAGGGAGAGTGTCTCTGTGTAGTACTTGCCCTCCCTGCTGTGGATGACAACCATCAGTGCTCACAGCATTGGTCATCAGGTTGAGAAGAGTCTCAGACAGGCTCCAGACTCATGCTCATGGCTGTCCCCAACAGCCCAGCTGGAAATGGACTCTGCCTGTTCAATGAAACTCTGGGATAAAAAATATTTACAGCATGGTTTCCTACTAATGCTAATGAGTTTTATTTGAATAATTACTCAGAGTAAGTTCTGACTGTAGCTGCCTCCATTTCCATCCACAGGGCAGAATATAAGAGCTAATAATGACGTTACTGGTCAAGGATGAATCCACTTGCTCAGACCTAACCATTTTCACAATCACCAGTGGACAGCTAAGGCTTGCTTAGAACTACAAGTCTAGTGATAAGGCTTCCAAGGGTGCGTAACACTGATGCCACTGTGGTAACAGGTAACTTGAAACACAAAGAGCTTGAAAACTGGAGGGATGTATCTTCTGATCTGTAGAGGGTTTAGTCCCAACCTTGCCTGGGTCATTCTCAATTTCTCATTACCAGGCCCTCCAAGAGAGATAGATAAAAGTCTGATAACTGCGTCTATTTAGAGCTGGCTTATTAAATTAAAAACAGCAGATTAGTTAGCTCAGTTAAGATACCTGAGGTTGTGGAGCCTGAAGGAACCTTTTTTTTTTTTAATTGAAAAAAAAAAAAATCTAAATCAAATCCTTCTTTGTGGAATGATTTGGGGGGTTGTTTGCAAAGGAAGCATTACCCCTTACAATGGGAAAATATAACTCATAAAGCCTGGTGATGAAATCCTACAAAGGAGCAGAGCTGGAGGAATGAAAGCCTAAAGAAGATGTAATGGGAGCAGGAGAAGAAACATCTCGTGGAGGAATGCCTCAGTCTTTAAAAGTAAGACCAGTTGTTCTCTGGGTACCCAGCCCCCTGAGCTGGAAAAAGGGGATGGAGAGCAGAATGAAGCCCCCGTAATCCAAAGAGAAATTGTTAGCGACCTGCTACACCACCTAGACACACACAAGTCTATGGGGCCAGACAGGATCCACCCAAGGGTACTGAAGGAGCTGGCAGAAGTGCTCACCAAGCCACTTTCAATCATTTATCAGCAGTCCTGGCTAACTGGGGAGGTCCCAGTTGACTGGAGGCCAGAAAATGCGACACCCATCTACAACAAGGGCTGGAAGGAAGATCTGGGGAACTACAGGCCTCTCAGTCTGACCTCAGTGCTGGGGAAGGCTATGGAGCAGATCATCTTGAGTGCCATCAAGCAGCACATACAGGACAACCAGTTGATCAGGACAAGTCAGCATGGGTTTATGAAAGGCAGGTCCTGCTTGACTAACCTGATCTCCTTCTATGACAAAGTGACCTCGCTTAGTGGATGAGGGAAGGGCTGTGGATGTTGTCTGTGTAGACTTTAGTAAAGCCTTTGACACTGTTTCCCACAGCATTCTCCTGGAAACTGGCTGCTTATGGCTTGGACAGGTGTACTCTTTAAAAAACTGGCTGGATGGTCAGGCCCAAAGAGTTGTGGTGAATGGAGTTAAATCCAGTTGGCAGTCAGTCACAAGTGGTGTTCGCCAAGGCTAGGTACTGGTGCCAGTTCTGTTCAATATCTTTATCAACAATCTGGATGAGGGGATCAGGTGGGCCCTCAGTAAGTTTGAAGACAACACCAAGGTGGGCAGGAGTGTTGATCTGCTCGAGGGTAGGAAGGGTCTACAGAGGGATCTGGACAGGCTGGATCTTCTCCCAGGTAATGGGCAATAGGACAAGGGGAAATGGCCTCAAGTTGTGCCAGGGCAGGTTTAGGTTGGACATTGGGAACAAATTTTTCACCAAAAGGGTTGTTAAGCATTGGAATGGGCTGCCCAGGGAACTGGTCGAGTCCCCATCCCTGGAGGTATTTAAAAGCCAGGCAGACGAGGTGCTTAGGGACATGGTTTAGTGGTGGAATGGCAGGGTTAGGTTAACAGTTGGACTTGATGATCTTAAAGGTCTTTTCCAACCTAAACCATTCTATGGTTCTATGATTCTAATGTGCTTTCCTTCCTTTAGTTAGTTTTGTGACAAGCAAGGGAAAATATCGCAGTGGGAAGGATGTTTCTGTTCTAAGCATGGTTAAAGAAAAACAAGCACACTAAAAACTACTCTGAAGAATTAAAAAAGAATTTCAAAAAAAAAAGTGTTTCACAGCTTAAGATTTTCTGGAGTTTTTAAAGAAATGGAAGAAGCACGGGTAACAGTGAGGATAACTCTGCAAGAAAAAACAAAATTTTTTTCAGATTTTTTTTTTTTTAAGTGATCATTTAGAATGCAGGACCAGAAGAGAGATGTAAAGCCTCACTGAACAGCTTACAGGTTAAATTCTTGATTCAGCAAATAGGTGTCATTGTAAGGACTCTTATAGTTCATACTCTTGGCTAGCCTGTTATGTTAGTGTTGTGTCTTTTTGATTAATGATACATCTATTCCCTCCTGTAATATTGTGTGTCAATGGCATATTTCTTCTCCAGGTATCTACCCCATTTAGCACATTTGTAAAGCTTGGAAGGACAACCACAGCTCTCAAGTTGCCTGTTGAGAAGTGGCATGTTGAAAATAGGGCACGACACAGTGACACGTGATGGACAATGGGGGGAGATGGCTTCACTGGTCTTTTAATGCTATTTCCTACAGCTCTAAATCAGGTATGACATGAAAGAAATTATTTGTTGAGGACTGAGGATTGGAAGGCCATCTTCTTCCAAGAGCAGTGGCTGTCAACCTGTCATTTGTGGAAGGAAACCAAGAAAAGCAATTCTAGTCAGCTTAAATTCACTGTACAGGAGCTGCATCACTGCTGAGAGTCTACAAATGGAAAAAAAACCCCTCAGAACTCACTGTTCTAGGGGCCTTTTCAAGTTAAAAGTCTTTAGTCTGTTAATATCCCACTGAAACCAGTTGCTTCACGATCTCAGCATCTCTCTTAATGAAAGAACGGGAGCTGAGAATTGAGCCTTCTTGAAGGATATCAGTCCATAGATGCTGGAACTCAGTAAATTCATTGTTAGAGACCATTTTGCTGAAAATCGGTTTTCCTTCTTGTTTATTCTTATCAGCAGGCTCTTAGCAGGTCGATCACACAGCCCTCCCCCGTGGCTATCCAGGATTAACCCTGTATCACTGGGAATCTACTCAGCCTTTTCTGATTTCTGTAATAATCGGAGACAGACTGACCTCTCTGTATGTGGTGTCCAGAGGGACTGACCTAGGTACCGCTCCTCAGTGTCTGGCCGTGCTGTATCCAGCTGCTTAACAGATGGGTCTGAAATAACACCCCCAAGCATGGGATTCAAACTTGGACTGGGCTGGTCAGTTAAAGCGCTCTGCATTTACTGAATTGCCATCAAGGTTATAGCATTGGTGGATGGCCAGGTGGGGTCACCTGTCCCCTGACAGCTGGGCTGAGACCACTGGAGTCATCAGCTAAATTACCTTGAATTGATGACCTGCAGATTTAAAGCACTACAACCCAGTCCCCATTATGCACACAGCTTCCATTTCCTTTTGTATTTCTTTAATAGAAAAATAACAGGAAAAGCAATTACTGGCCATATGAAATGTAAGTTCATACAGTATTTCCTATAAGACTTCAAGCAACTCCTTGTTAAAGCAGATAAATTAATCTATCTTTTGGTTCAGGTCACAGTAGGTTTTCAGCTTTAAATCACCATGGCACAGTAACTAATGGCATTTGCCATAGAAATGATGTTGAAAAAACAAGGAATCTGGGCAATTATTAGGTGTATATTTCCGGTGAAAACAACCCACGTAAAGACAGTGTCAGTGAAAAGGATGATTGATCATCTGCATTTTGCTCCCTTGTGTTTTCTTGCCCACTTTCTCTACAATGTAGTATTAAGTGTCGCGCAATTATTGTAATGAAATCTGCTAGCAGACTTTTCACCGTGAGGAACTCTGGCACTGTCAGGAGGGGCTCAGCAAGGCTTTTTACCCATGGAGGCTGAAACTGCACAGCAAGAGGAGCATTGTCCCTTCAGGCATTCAACTTTCAGAAAGACCAAGGTAAGAGTTTTACCAGAGTTGGTTTTTTTCCACTTTGAATTCTTGGTAAAATGCTGTATGTTCCTGTCTTGACTCAGAGCTCATTAAAGTCAATGCAAAGACTCTTGTTGACTTTAATGATCAGTGGTTTGAACCCTAAAGCTATTACATGATCAAAACTCCCAACAAACTGTAAATATGGAGGTGTTTTGTTTGCATTGCAGATACAATATTTGGCTACAAGGCAGGAATGCTTGAGATTGTTTTCTGCATGGTCTCTATGCCTCTTTCAGATGTCCAGTAGTATTACTGGATTGTTTGTAATTATAATTTTGTTTATTAGGTTAAATAAATTGGCCAGATTCATTCTCAATGTAAAACAGAAGCAACTGAAAGATACTGAAGTTGGTGAGTGAAATTTGGCTTCTCTTACAATATGTATAGTTTTGCTCAGCTGTTGGCCACTGGTGTGAGAGAGCTTGTTCTCATGGTACATCTGGTACACCCACATGCCACAGCACCATGAGAAAAGTTCTAACGCTGAACCTGCAATACAGATTTTGAAGTGGGCAGGGAAAGTCCATGAAGCAACAGGAAGCAATAGAAAAAAACGTGCAATGCATACAGAGATATTTTATTTCAAGGCCACTCAGAAAAAAAAAAAAAAAAAATCAGGGACAAAACCAAAGCTTGGAGCTCAGACCTTGTCACCGAGTGGTATTCTGAACAGCCTTTGGAAAGGTGTGTCACTTGTTCTCTAGACTGCCACAACACCCTGGGATGCTGTAAAAATAGCTGGCAGTGCCTGACTGACAGGCAGGAGACGTGTGACCCTAAATTATGATGTTTTCCTTTTCATGATGAAATGAATGCTGCCTTAGACAGAGGCTGAAATACATCTGTTTGCGGTGGGAGTGCCATTTTAGGCCCGTTTCTTTTGAAACTGGGGCTGGAATTGCCGGGGATCAGCAGAGCTGTGGGCTCACAAAGAGGGCACTGTCTTTGAGGAATCTTTACATAAGCCCTGCACAACCGAGGCAACAGGAGTTTGCACAGCTGCTGCTGGAAGCAAACATGTACTTTTAGCTGACCTGGGCTGATGACTTCGGGCGTTAAATTTGACGCTTTCCAGATGTACAGACCTCTCCTGCCACAGTCCCCAAACATTCAATCCCCAGGTAAAAAGGAAAATAATAACAATAATAATAGAAATAATAAAAGGGCACTGTAAATACCACACTGTAGTGTATATTCCAGAACTGACATTTACAGATCGCATGGTCTAGTTCGAAGGTGAGTGGCATTATCCTCTCCTAAGAGCTGTGTTTTGAACCACATCTTATTCAGCGTTAATTAGTGCTGCATCTACCTTCAGTCTCATCTCTGGTCAAGCACCTCCTTCAAAAAAGGTGGCTAAATAGAGCTCTTATTACCTTTCGAATATCTGTCTGTGAGCATAAGACCCTCAGGGAATAGCTCTCAATCTATGCTGGGGCCCAGGAGCATTCACAGGACAAAGGCATCTTGCCAAATAGTTAGCAAATTAAGTTTTGTGCTTCATGGCAAAACAGAACCTCACAGGGACAGACTTACCAATGAGGATGGGATGAGATGCTTGTGAAGCATTGTCACTGGACGAGTGACAGGGAGGGGGCTGGCTGCTCCCCCACACAGTGTCCTGACTGCATCTGTGCTGCTGCAGGTTACAAGCTGTGCTGCGGAAGTCACTGATGACTGCACGGTAGGCTCTGGGATGACATTGTTCACTTGATTCTCAGAAGGAAATGGAACCTCACCCTTGCTCCAGACCCAGCATAAATTGTTTTCCTCCCTAGACTGGTTATTTTTAACAATAATTCCCTCCCCCATGCATCTCTGCAGCCCTTGGATGTTCAGATGTTCTTAGGGAGGGTAATGGAAGGGCATGGGGTGCCTGAAGAGGATCGGGTTTTTTATTCCGTTTTATTTAGGTGTGGTATTTATAAAGGCTCCAAAATTGGCAGCAAGAGAAAGGCAAATATTCTTCTGAACTGGAGACCGCCCCAACACAGACAGCTGCAGCCCAGCCTCTCCTCATTCTCCCTGCCAGTTCTCTCAAGCATGACCTGGTTTGAGGACCACCTTCAATGAGATCAAAAGGTGATTTTCCCACTGCTTGCTCCACACGCCACTTTACTTTCACACTGCCTGTCAACTGGGTGGCGAGTATGTGAAACAGGAATGAATTCTGGCCTCCCTTAGGTGAACCATGAATAATTCCAGGGAAGACAGTGCAATGAAGGTCAAATAAGATCTGGGAGAGCCTACAAAGCCCTAGAGATGTGTTCTTGCCATGGTGAGCTGGGGCATCCAGGGAAGTGGTTACTCAAAACTATCTCTCATCAGCTGGCAATTCTTTAATCTCCCCAGCCTGGGGGATTGACTGTTACCCTGGGAAAGGATCCTGGAAATATGAGGCAGACAGCTGCTGAGAGAGGGTGGATGTTTGGTGCTCATTTCTGCAGGGCTTTTCAGCTACAGAGCGATAAGCTTCTCACATCTCCTTTCTTCCTCATCTTTCTTGCTTCCTCACTAATTGCAGTGCTGGGAAAGGGATGTTTGCTCCCTTGAAACCTTTGTTTCGCTCTCTGGCTGTGAAGAAACACTGATGTTTCCAAATTTTTCATGGAATAAAATTTCAAAATGTCTTGGTTTGCAGAGGGAAATAAGTTTTACTCTGGCATTTTTTGATCAAAAGTAAATGTTTTGACATGCTCCAAATTTACATGCTTCACTTTAGTTTGTTCAATTAACCCAAAAAGCTTTGCTTTAACTCTGTTCACCCTTGAACATCACCCTTGAATTGTATTTCTTCCTGGCAGCTCTCATCCAGGAACTTAATACCCATATTTTTCAGGGGACAGTGCGTAGCTGCTATCATGTCTCACAGACCTTAGAGTCCACTCTGCATCATGGCAGACGTAGCCCTCTAGGAAACAGCCTGCAGGAAAGACGAGACATCTAAACCACAGCCCCAGTGAGGCAGTGTACTTACAGGGAAATGAGGTTTTAATGGTTTATTGAACACATTCAAACCAAAACATAGTTTTCTGATTTTGTTCCAACTGGCCCCGAAGAAAATACTGCTTCTTGACTTTCCTTAATTGAAAAAAAAAAAAAAAAGTGTATTTTTATTTCTTTATTCTGAAAGGAAAGAGGGTTCAAAATCAGGATGTTTTTCTCCCTGAAAATTTCAATTTTGTGAAAACTGCCTCTTTACTGGGCAGCCTTCCCAAAGGGAATCCCCAGCCAGCCCCAGTGCTAATATCAGTGCACAGTCTTTGGAGCTGATCCAAAGGTCATTCACGCCATTAGACATTTTTATCATGGACTTGAATAAACTTTGGACCAGGCTCTTTTGGCAGGAGCATACGCAGTCTGGAAACCTAAAAATAAATCCTGATTTGGAGCCATCCACAGCTTTTCAGCAACCATGATGGTACATAGGTATGAGCTTGTCAGAGAGAAGTGATGAGGTGATTTGGCCACCTCTGTGACGAGAGTATTTTTAGCTGTTTGTTGAAATAAACAAGGGGGAAGCTGGCATTCTATGAGCTCAATGTTAAGAGCTCTTGATGAAGAATTTCCCTGTAAAGCATCAACCCCAGAAGTTTCAAATGGAAGATGTTGTCTCGAGAGATGATCTAGTTTTCTCTTCAAGAAGTTTTGCAGCAGTAATAGTTCCTGGAATATGTAACACTGTCATCCTCAGTCCTAGGAAATGGAGAGGTCCCTCCATGATGCAGTTTGTCTGCAACAGTAGTTTTGCAGGTCAGCAAAAGGTGCTGTCCCAGAAGAGAAGAAGAACTGGTCAAAGCACAGAATTTGCACTTTTCCTTACTTGTACCCTGTCCATGTTCTGAGAGGTTCACAGGAATCAAGAGTGAGAAGAAAACCCTTGGTCACGATGAATCGTTATCCTCTCATTCACCCTGCCCATTGCTATGCACCGTGAAGGGGTTGCTCTGCAAATACTGACAGCGAATCTCATGCTGTAATTACCATGCCTAAACCCTTTCACCTGGAGCCTGCTCCAGCTCTCAGCAATGACCTGAGCCAGATTTGTGCGTGGAAAAAGCAAAGCATTTCCAGCATCTCAGTTTTATTTCCACTGCCACAAGAGTTTAGTTGTGTCTCTTACTGCTTGCTGGCTGATGAATCATTGGCTCAACACAAGTAACTGGTCACTTGCTGTTGCCGAGGTTGTATGAGTGGCCACTTTTTCTGCAACAGTGTTTAGATTCAAAACAAACAATATTCACATTTGCACAAGTATATTTAGTAGTCTAGATGTAGTAGATGTAGGCAAATTTATACTAGTTTTCACGGTCTAATTCATCTTTGACTTATTTGGGAAACTGGGTGTGCAGAGAATTACAGGGATTTTGACTTCCTAGACCCTTCCCAGGGTCAGTAAGTCTCTGTGGCATTGCTCTTCTGAAAAAGGCAATTGCAATGGAGGAGGAATGTGTTTGGTGTATGAGATCTGGCACCATACAGTGAAGAATATGTGGTTGTACCAAGTGAGGATATGAAGACAGAGGGAGAGAGAGAAGGTGATGAGGAGAGATGGAGAAAGTTAGAGGCTCTTGATCAGGTGGCAGTGGGCTTGCTTATGCCAACAGATTGTGGTGGATGCCAGTGCTAATTCCCACAATGCTAGTGACAGCATCCTGCTGGAGCAATGTTGTTGGCTGTGGTCAAGCCACCAGGCAGATATTCTAAAGGGCTCCATCTTTTTCCATCCATCTGGGTACCAGATATGGTTTTTCCTACCCACAACAGGAAAGAGTTTGTCTCATCCCTGAGGTTAATAGCAGCCACTCTTCTTTTCTGTGGGTCCTTCATCAACTGGTCACTGCAGTTGTCCTGATTCCCAAGACAGCTCTCACAGCTGTGGCAGTCTCTCTTTAAGGGTGTTAAGTTGTGGCAGTAATAATGCTGGCCCTGGTGAGAATACAAATGTGTAGTTTGTTGATCCTGGACTGCAAAGCAGTACTACTGCCTGGCAACTACACCGCAAGAGCTGGCAGGCAGACTTCTTTCCAGCACACTTCTCTGAAAGGGGAAAGAGTGTTTTCAAATTTCTTTTTTCCCTCCCTCTCCTCCAAGTCAGAGCCTGCCAGGAAGCTTTGGAGAGAAGCTCTGGTGCTCGTCTGTGCCTCCCAAGCTGAGTATGGATGGCTGGGCTCTTTCTGCAGGACTTGGACACCAAGAAAACTTTGCTGGGTCTCAGCAGTAGGTGTGGGTCACTGTAGGTTGAAGGTGAACCAACCCCCCAGCACCTGGGGTGTAGAAGGAGAAGAAATGGGATCCTGCCAGTGTGTGGTTTTGAGGGACTCCTCCTGCCAGAAGTGAGGGTCACTTGCAATCATCCATTGGACAAACAGGCTAATTCTAAAAGTAGGAGACAGGGTGTCAGATGCTCACGTTGTCGTACATTGCAGGCAGCATCACACGTTGGTACCCCATCACTGAAGAACTGAAGCACATGCCAAATGTGCCTGGCTAAATCAGGACCTCTGCTCAGTTGTCCTGTGGCTTACTGTGAATTACCACTGCTGAAGGGCAGTAGGGACACATTCAGAGCTGGGGGCATGTCACACCTCCACTTGCATTGTACAGGGATGTGAAGTAACTCATACAGATATCTCAAGAGGGAAAGCTGCAGATTTCTGCCCTTTACTATTGATACTTCGTGAACCCACAGTGTTCAACCTAGGTCCTATAAATCAGGGACAGGCTACATACAGTTTGCATCTGCCTTAGGTGGGACTGTCCTATCTGACAGGGGGAGGCAGAAGCTACGGAGAAACGGGGCTTCTGAGTCGTGTCTCTCATTGGCACTTTGCCACCATTCCCTCTGCAAGGAAACCTGCAAACCGTTTTTGGGAGCAGCATATTGTCCTAAGCACAATCATGTGTTCAGTGCACAGAACAGTTAAATGTGTGTGTTAGGGGCCAACTTTTCGTTGAAGCCTGGTCCCATTTCAGTCTCTCTCCTGAATGTTCAGAGGCCTGAGCTAAATATGAGTGAAAATGTGCCAGGGGGCTTCGCTGGGGTTATTCACCAGCAGAACAACTATGCCAGCAAATTAGGGAGAAAACAAGTACCACCTGATCTGTTCTTGCCCAAGGGCAACATTAATTTATGCATCCTGTTTGCTCTATATAACATGGATACACATATGTTACCCTGTCCAACCAGCTACAAAAATGCTGCGGACCCTTTGTGGCCCCTGGGAGGCCTGGCACTATCTTTCCTCAGGATGCAAGTGAAATGTTTATATCCATGGGGCTCAGTATGAATTAGACATTGCTCCATGGTGAAGATTTCTGTTTAGGATGGGGCAAATGCAGAGCACAGAAGGGGCATCATGCAGATGTTCCTGTGTTTCTTTGCAATGATCATTATCTGGGCAAATCTGGGGAGCAGCTGCATCGTTCATACTGGGGGAATAATAGGGAGGGGGTGCTCCCATGGCTACCTGTCATGTAATCCATGGCACACCTGTCACAACAGACAGTACAAAAGAAGGGAGATCACTCACCCCTTTCCTTCTTCCTCCTCTCCACCATGGCAGATCTGTTTCTGCCTTTGGGGCAGGGAAAATCCCTTCCCTGCAAGTTTGGCATCATGAGGAAGAATACACGATATTCTTTCCCTACCAAAATGGCACACTTCTCTCACCTCCTAAACCAAACCTCCTGTGGGGTTGCTGTCTTGTTTCTCCCCACTCCAGATCCAAATGAGGAAGGCAGCTAAACCTACAGTGCAGCTCTTCCCATCTGTTTTCTGAGCCAAGAGTGATCAGCTACACAGAGGTCTCACAGTGGTCAGAGCAACTACAACAGCTGCTGTCATGACCATTTTTACCTGGATGCCTCAGGGTATGTTGCCAATGTAGAAGACTTGCATGGGTTGTAGGGGGTTTAGCTAGCCCAGGGGATATTAGCTGTGGAGGCCTGGCAGCCCAGCAGCTAACGTGAAGAGGTAACAAGGTCTGGAGGGCTGAGCTAGTGACCTGGACTAGTATCTCGGTGTCTTTGTATAAAGCAGTCCTGCAATTGTTTAACCCTGAAGGTGTCCATAAGGGAGCAAAGCACCAATCCAATGTAGTTAAGGTGACACTGCTTCCTATCTGTCCAGGGGTCATTTTTCAAGTGCACCCCCATCGTCTATGAATTTTAGGCAGTTTCTTCATTAATTTACCCTTTACAGCAATAACATCTCCAACATGGTTCTAGAGTGTCTTTCACAGCCTGAAGTATCAGATTTACCTGTCAGTGCTCTTGTGAAGATGAAAAAGCCTTCACTCCTTATAGCAACAGCATGGCTTTGGTGTGGAACTGGGTTGGGATGTCAGTTTGCCTGACTGTCAAAGTTTGCACAAAATATACCCAGGAACACATGACCTGCCCCTAAGGTACAGCCACCTCAGGGTGAAAGATGGCTGTTTCATCATTCACATAAATAGTGATAGAGGAATATAACATATAGCTGAAACTTCAGAGGGGGATCTGTGTTGGCAAAAGTTAATTGCCCTGTTTGAAAGTGGTCTAAAGAGAGAGGTTAATGCCCAGGCATTGTACAGGCACAACCTTGATTTTCTGTCTGCTTTGATGTCTCAATTAGCAGAACTTGGAGCAAGGGCAAGGGGGAGCAACTTCTTGGCTGTTTCCAGCTTTTTTGGGGGGGGAAACATGTTTATTTATTAGAATAGGCAGGTCACAATTTAACTGAGAGATTGTTAAAGGAATTCAGAGCCTGTGGGATTTGACAAGGTGATGAAAGAGGAACTCTGATAGTTACCCAATAGGCTTCTTTTTCCAAGAACATAAAGTTAAAAAAAAAAATTTAAAATTAGTATTTTTTTTTTATGAATGGGTTCTTGTGGTGTTCAGGCTGCTAACACTATCAACATTGTTTCTGGGGAACTCCAGGCATCTAATCAATCTTCATTCTGTAAGAAAACGTTCCAAATTATACGAAAACCACATGGCTTCTCCTGGTTGTAGAGAAAAACCTAACCTGACCCCATCTGTGCTCCAGAATGGCTGAGTCCCCATCTTAGGACTAATTCCAGCAAGACCTGTGATCCGTTTTCATTGTCCTAGCACTCAGAAAACGGCACTTTGTGTAAGGATGCAGCTTTCCTTAGGAAAAGACGGAGTTGTTCCAGGGAACATGTGGAGGGAAAGACAGGGCTGGGATCATTGCAATGCAATTCCAGACCATTCCCAGGCTGTTCATGTCCTTTAGCATGTAAAGGTCAGGGCAGATGCATTCCTGATCTTCGGTGGTGTAGTGAAAGCACCATTTGCCTCACATTGACTACATCCATTTGCTCCATCCTCTGAGAATTGTGTCCTGTTATTTGGTGGGGGCAGGGTTTAGAGTTCATTGGGTCAGGACAGTATCAGCCACTGTTTATGAGGCACCTCTTGGCTGCCTCCAAGGCCAGGTTTGTTGCCCGTCGAAGCTGTGAACCAGAAGTGCAGCTGTGGGACAGCTGGAGGCTACCCTTCAGCATACTGCAATGCCGGAGCAAGCCCAGACCACACGTTAGCAGGCTCCCCTGTGCGCCCTCTGGCCTGCTCGGGCAAGCAGTTTGCTGCCTGGAAAGTCTTGCTATGGGAAGGAGGCAGACAGATGAGCCTGGAGGCTATATCCAAGGCCATTCCTCAACACTCTGTTTAACAGCAGGGGACAGCACTGAAGAGTTTTGTGGGGGCAAATTTGGGTCATTCTGGTATTTTCCAGATAGCTCCAGTCACAAAAGGGGGCCAGTGAAATGAGTTGTCCAGCATCAGCCATCAGGGCAGAGCCACAACTTTTGCAGGCCAGCACTACAGTCCTGCCTTTCTAATTATCTGCTTGAGCTTGTTTTCCCTGGAGACTCCTTGCTGCCAGAGTCATCCCCACAGGTTCCATTCCTCTGTCAGATGCTGGCATGCTGTCTGCTCCTGCTCGAATGCTGGCCTGTGGGAGGCCAGCCCTTGCTGGTTGCTTCCATAGAGCATGATACAATCCCTCTTTAAAGTGCAGAGGGGTTGGGACCAGTCATCTTCAGACAACATCTCTTCCAACACTTTGAGGGCAGTTGCTTTCATTTGGCCTTTATACACACACACATCATGCCACAGACATGGCATAATAATATTTGTTATATGTGTGTGTGTGTATATATATATATATATATATAAAAATGCAAGTTCACAAGGGAAAGGCAAATTTTCCTTTGAAGAAAAGGGACTTCTGCTGAAAAGATGTTATCCTTTGAAGACTAGTAGCTTCTCTCATAAATTACCCTGCTCTTTCCTCAAGAACTTGTGCAGAAGTATGGTGCATCCTGGTCACTAGTTTCAAAGCCCAGTGCAAACCAAAGCAAACTGCAACGAGTAATCTCTGGAAAGCAGTTGACTGTGAATAGCTCTGGAGATCAAAAGAAAAAAGCTACAGACAAGACAAATCAGTAGGCTATTTAGAAATAGGTTGCAGTGACAGGGCTTGCATCCAGTTTTCAAACTCCAGCAAATGTGGGGGAGGTTTCTAGGTCCCAGACCTTGACTTATGAGAATGGAGAGCAGTGTGTAAATAAAATTAAAGGCAACATGATATAGCAGAGCACTAGACTGGGATCCCTCGGGTGACTAGACCAGCTGGGTCACTGGAACTTCTCTATGCTTCATTTTTTCCAGTTGTATAATAGAGGACATACTACTAATTTGCAGCACACTTTAGCAGTGAGCAGGATTAATTCACTTTCTCTCTTTAGTGAATGGATGCAGCTTGCCATAGTTGAAACTAGCTAAGCTGGTCTTTAGATCTGTGGTGGCTTATCTAAATGCAGTAAAGCGCCTGCATCCTAATTTTCCCTGTCCCTCCTCTTCATACGAGAGGGTGTGCTGGGACACACAAGCAGGGCCACTTCAGCATGTTGGAGATCAAGGTGATAACACCGTTTGAATTCTAAACTTTCTGTGTTATAGCAGAATGAGGAAGTGCCCAGCAAGTCAGTAAACACACGTGTAAGAATAGCGAGACCAGAGCCAACCACTTTTGACCACTGAAGCAGTCCCACGTAAATCCAGAATGCAGTTTTTGATCCAAACAGTAATGTCAGTACAGATCAATTAAGATCTCACTTGCAACATTATCATCAACAGCATTAAATCAATCCTAGACACTCTGTAGTAACTTTAAAAATAACTTATTTTTTCAAAGCAAGGGCAAGTTACATGAAGTTTGGTTTTGTACCTGTTGCGTATAATTGCTCAGTAATTTGCAGGGACATGTACAGAAAGTTATAGACTGTTGCATGGCATAATGGAACAAAAGTGCATGTGCTGGAATGATAGGCACTGATGAGACATACCAAGAAAATAGCTGCAAAACTGTAGGATAGGCCAGTAATATCCTTCCATGAGGGAAAGCCTTGTTCTGAGCCCATTTAAGCAGTGCAAATCCTCATGTGTTCCTGTAGCTGTGGAAGAAAGTACTTCCTGACGACTGCTGAAGGCACATTCCCATACTGGCAGATCAAACTCATCTGGATAGAGGTTCACCTCCCTTTGCATAAATGCATAATGCATTAATTTCTGCCTATTAAACAATCCATAGATTTTTAGGGTCAGAAAAGACCATTAGATCATCATCCAGTCTAAACCCCTGCTGACACTGACCACAGAAGTGCATCCATGTGCCCAGCAGCAAGTGGGCACACCACAGTGTTATCTGTATATGTAGTGGTATGTGTTGGTAGCTAACAGCAAAATCCAAGTTCACTTGCAAATGGTGCTTTGATGAGAAAGTTCATGTATCTTTGTATCCTGGATGAGAAAGTTCATGGTATCTTTCTATCACTACTGTCTCTTGGGTTTTGGGGTCAGTAAAGGCTGCACCTGCAGGGTAGTCTGTAACTTGGAAGGAAAGATAAGTACTTTTCCGATGAGCTTTCTAAGGTGTGGGCTGGTAACCATGGAAAAGATCACCCATTGAATTGAAGGCACTCTTGAGCACCACTAACAGATCGCCTTCAAGTTGCCAAACAAGGAACTGCATTTAGTGGAGGGAAAAGCTGCAGGCAGTAGAAATCAGGCTTTGCTCAGGAGCTGGCATTAAAGGGAGGCAAATGAACTCTCACTAGTCAAGGTATCTCAATGTGTTGATTAGCCTGAAATTTAAGTGCCCAAGGTCTGTAATGTGACTAAGAGCTACAACTGGGATTCAGAAAGATTTGGGATCTATATCTATGGTTTTAGGGACGGGAACAACACAGTATCTGACAGAAGCAATAGAAGATGTTGTTAGCCGTACCTTTTATTGAGATATTATGGCAAAACCAGTTACTGAGTTTCAGCCTACTGAGGGCCTCACATAACAAAATCCTCTTCAGTTGGTTATAGCATAAACTGCAATCATGAGGGCTGAAATCTGTCCTCATGTGTTTTCTCTCTTGTACAGCTGCTGTCCCTGGTTGTACCCAACGTGGCCATGCTTCAGGAAGTCAGTTGGCCATGAGTGCATTAATAGGCCTTACCAGCCTCACCTGGGGCCTCCACCCACCTCTCTGCCTGTGGGCCTCATTACTCCATTTCAGTTCAGACCTTAGCTCCTAATCTCTCTTTGAGCTATGTTGTAGGAATGTATGCCAGTACCTCCAACAAACCATGCTAGTGCCTGGCTATGGACCTTGCTGCTGAGGTCCCTGACCTATTAACTCTGTTCTTGTCTTTACCTTGGATGTCCCTTGTCAGTATGGACTTGCTTGGTGATGACAGGACTGCGTCTGACCCTGACCTGACTTCCCAGCTTGGCCTCAGACCTACCCTATCAGTATGGTCTTGCCTGATGATCTGGATTGAGCTGAAGTTGGCTGCCACCTCCATGTCTGCCCTGCTTGCTTCACTCGGGTATTGTGGGGCTGGGTACTGGTTGGCAAGGGCCTGGTGCTGCTGGCCTTGTTACCATGCTTGATGTTTGGCTCCCTGTCCTGGAGGAAGCAGCTGGCCCTTGCTGCTCCCTGACAAATCTTTATGCAGAAGATGCCCCGTTAGCAAGGGAACTATCTTGAATAACTGATGCCTTTTAGGTCATAGAACCCTCAGGCTTTACTTGCTTTCCTGGCCAGATCTGCTTGCAGCTCTGCTTGTTTCAAGACTGACCCTTTCTTGCTGCAATCTGAATGGAGCAGCAGGTGGCTGGAGGAGTCTGGCAGAGCGGGTGCTTCATTGGGACTGTTAGTGATACACTGGTGAGTTAGTTAGGCTGCTGCATTTGACCTGGATTTAACTGCCCTCCCCAGCCCATCAGAGGCCAAAGGGCTGTGGACCAATCTTATAGCATTCAAAAAAAAAAAAAAAAAAAAATCATACAAGTATGGGGCTGCTCCTTGTGTGCATATCTAAGTCACATCTGGACTGTCAGGCAACGTATCCATAATCTCACCCTCCTGTCTCAGCCTACCAGTGCCAAGTGCACCAGCATGCTGCCTGCCTGGAGCTGGCTATACAGCTGTCCTCCATCAGTACCCTGGCCGTACAGCCCAGGTCTCACCCCATGTGCTCTCGCATGTAGACAGCATTAGCTAGTGAATAGCTCCAGGGTCTGGTGGAAGGCTCTTTGTTCCCACAAAAGAGGTAGAAAGAAAATAAGTCCTCTGAGGAGAACCTGCTGTACAAATGTTTTCCTATTCAATTAATGTTTTTCTAAATATAAACCACCTGCCATCTGGCTAAATACACCTCAAGGAGAAAGAGGTAGTGTCTGGGGCAGGTGGCAGGTAAGCTTGCCTGGACCTTCTCAAACATGTTTGAAAAAAGAGTCAACAGGAATAACCTAAATATTGGTGCCTCAGCACTGCTGCACTGGTCTTCGTTGCCCAGAAAGCTTGGTTACCAGCATTCATATGACCAAACTGGATGTCTGATATATTTAGTGGTATGTACAGGCTCAAATGTCTCTCAGCAAACCAGTCTGTCTCATCAGCTACAGAAACAACTTTTGCCAAGGCAGTTATCTGAATGCTGTGCTGACAGTAACATGTCTAGGTGAGGGACGGAGAAACACTTTCCTATATCCTGACACCTTTCTGGCCATGGGCCAGCTTTACCCTTCTCTTGACAATCAGCTTTTATTTTTTTTCCTGGAGTGCCAGGATCAGGTATCATTAAAGGCCCTGGCATTCAATGTGCTGCACAGCAATCTTCTCAAAAGTTGCGGGGCAAAGGTAGGTCAAGAAGGTGTTGAAGGTATTCTGGTTTGGGTGAGCACCAAAGTAGTGTCATGTGTCCCCTCATGACTGTTCCTGAACCATGTGAGTAAGTGGCTTTTCCTAGGTCAAAACTGGGGCAGGGTGAGGCCTAGATTGCCTGACTCCTGGTTCTTTCCTTCCAACCCTGCATACTATAAAAAAACACTACAATTTTATTTATCCAGGAAACCAAGCCTGCTCTGACAGCTAAACTGGTTCCCTGAATGAGAGAAAAAAATGCATATTTTGAACCCTTTCTGTGGAACACACATGTGCTTGCTCTCTCCTTCTTAAATAACGTCAAGGAAAACTGAGAAAATTCAGCAAGAAATCTGTCCTGCCCTTTCTTTGTCTACCTTCAGTGTGGTTTTGTTTCTTTCCAAAACAGTTAGATTTCCGGACAAAGAGAATTGGGACTTTGCTTTGAGTTTCTTGGCGCTTCTCGGTTCATGTCTCTCTGGCCATTCCTTTATTCAAACAGAGGCTTTTGTACGCAGTATATGAGGTTGAACCAAGGGCAAATATTATTACAGTCTCATGTTCTGAATCACACCAGCCAAGCCTCCCTCTGCACTGCTCTAGCAGGATTTCATGTCAAGTTATTCCCCTTCTCCAAAGGTCTGACTGTGCCCTTCAGCACCGTCATTGGAGTCCTTTGACTCTGCAGGGCAGGACTGTGAGCAGTGCCATCAAGAGAAAAATGTTGACATGCAGTCACTGCCTGACATGCAGTCACTGCCTGCCTAACTAGGTCTGGGTTGCACAGCTGAAATCCGGGTGCTTTGTCAGGGGAAGGCGAGTGCCGAGACTTTCAGTGGCCGCCTCAGTCCGAGGAGAAAACAACAGTTAGATGTGAGCCCTGTCTGTGAACAGGGAGCAGCACAGAGTTCAGAAACTAAACAGATTTGAAGGAAAGCCACTCCTCCAGGGGCAGGGTGGGAAGAAATAACTGGAGGATAACATCCAAGACCAGCCTTGGAGATGCTAATAGACTGTTCATTATCTTTCCCTATTTCTTTCATCTGACTTTTTTACCATTTTGCCTTTTCTTGAAGCCTTCCTCTTTCAGCTGTTTCACTAATTCCTTCCTTGCTTAACTTTGAAGCCCTCAGTGGCTGTTACTTATTTTCCCTTTCTGCTGGTTAATTGTTTTCATCGTTTGTTCTCTTCTTTGGCAGGAGCAAAGAGAAGGAGAGAGCAAGCAGGAGAAGAGGTGTGGATGGAGGAGGCTAAGCCAGCAAGAAACTGGTCCTATCCCTTTGTGGAGATGACAGAAGAGACTCTTGTTATAGTCAAACATTCCTGCAATGGGAAGTGCTGTATATCTGAGGAAACTATGGCCTGTGGCACGCTGTCACTGTGGTGGAGTACTTTGCTGGGAGAAACTTTTGGTGAGTGTTTTTTCAGTTTTTCAGGGATATTATCCTGCCTTAGACTTTGGTAGCACATGAACTGGGATCTGACAGAAGTTGTAGGTACTGGTAAAGCCCTAAGATATACTGAAGTGCTAGACTTGCTACTGGGAGAGGAGAGGGAATTCCATATGGCTACCTCTGGGCTTTATGAAAAGGGCACTTAAGTTCACAGTTCAGAGAAGTATGAAGCATTATGGGCCAATTATTGCAATATCCATCTAATTGTTCACCCTGCCCTGTCCTTTTGTGTCCCCATCAGGGTCCATTGATATACCCGTTGACCCATCTCTTCCCCTACTTTGCAATTTATGGTTCAAATGCAGCCTTCACCCTGCCCCTCTGATGGAAGCCTGCATGCAGATGTAGCTGGGTGTGGGTCTGGCTTTCCCTGGGAGCTGGTCCTCCTTTGGTGTGACTGCTGTCTCCTATGAGCTATTTGACAGGGCTTCTTTAATCTTGTGCACTTTGGAAAGTTTCCAGACTCTGTCTTTTTCTGCCCCTTGCAGACTCAGAGGCTAATATGCACATTGCTTTAATTTGTTCTTCAAATGAAACCCAATTATACCTGTAGGTGCCTGGCTGTTAAGTCAGTAATTTACTTCACGGTAGCTTAGCATGTTTTTTAAATGCCTGTTTTGCTATGGGGTTTCTGTTCATGGCAAAGCTGTGCGAACCTGTAAAACAGCGCTGGAAAGAATTTCTTTGGAAAAAAGGGGCCCAAGGTGAACCATACTTCTTTTTCTGTTTACCCATAGGGCCATAAAAGAACTAAAGGTGCTGCTTTACAAGCTTTCTGAACTTTTAGACTCTGCCATAGTTGCTTTGTATATTGGGTAAGGATCTGGGGAGAAAGGAACAGAGGATGTGACACAGGCTTCTGTCTGCATTCTCAAAACGGTACCAGTGTGGTTTGTATGAGGAGGGATGAGCTTCAGGTGTCAGAGCATCTCTAATCTCAAGACATCTCCCCAGCCCTGATAGAGGACCTAAAATCTCTCCCCTTGTGAGAACGATCTTGTCTTTTCCAGCCTCTCTAGTGACGTTGTATTTTTTCATGTCCTGCACTCCTGTCCTGTGCCTGATTTGGGCTGTCCCTGCTCACACAAAGCAAGTTCTATGGTAGAGGCTGGATGTGCTTTCTCAGGGAATTTTCTGAATGACCTAAAGAAAAACAGAAGCCAGTGCTTCAGGGCATACATGCTGGCTACTGACCCAACCCTTGTGGTAGCTAGAAGGGGTGATATTCAGATGCCCTTTGATTCTCCTTTGCAACAGTTTATTGTCACTTCTTTGCTCCTCCAGAGATGAAGGCAGCAAAGATGGACACTATATCTGTAGGCCTGTTCTGCCAGGACTGTAGAGACTTGCTGCACAGATTGGATGTGGGCTTTCATACTGGGGTAAACAGAGAGCAGCATCACAGAAATCAGTGGGGTAGTACTGGTTAATGCATTGGGAAAACAACTGAGATGGTGAAAGACTAGGAGTAGTGGGTCAGGGAAGGAGGGACTTGGGCTGAGAGGAGGCAGTGCGACTGCATTTCATTCTGTTCCATGCCAGTGGTGCTGTAGAGCCATCGGCAGAGCTGCAGAAAGTAAAAGCACTTGGAGGAATCAGAGCAGCAGCTGCTGGCAGCCGTAACACCAGTTGGGCTGAAGTGGGGGAAGCAGCCCTGCACAGTCTATGAGGACTGCATGAGCAGTAGTAGGTTTATGCTGCAGCAGCCAAAACTTTAGTTTAAACAAACCAAATCTGTCTAACCTCAAAGCTGCAGGCATTCATCAGCCTTCACAGAGGCAATGTGTCCTGGGGCCAACTGGGACCTTTGCCTGAGGATTTATATCTTCAGGAGCCTTTGGTTCCCAACTGGGTTAAAATTCTAAGCAGTCTTCTGCACAAAGCCTCACTGATCTGAAGGGATCTGCTTCTGAGGCTGCTTGGAGCAGGAACAAGGATCTTTTTAGAACAATTCTATGTACCCAGCATGGACACAGCAGCACCAGTCCTTTTATAGTGGCTAAATTGGAGTCCTTTCTAATCTGTGTGCTTTTTACTTGGTCCTCAGATCTGTGGATCCCAAATGTAACAACCCTCCTTCTTTCAGCTCTATTTTTGCATACATGTCTTTGAAACACTTTGCTTTTCTGATTTTAAGTTTTCTCTGTTAGGACTGTCTTTCTGGTGGTGTGGCTTAGACTGGATTGCTGTATTCCATATAACTGTTCAGTAATAAATGGTATTTGCTTCATTGGCAATATTCCTCTCTGCTGGCTACCCACTTAAAAAGTAATCACCTAGACTTAGCTTTAATAGGAGGCTCAAGCAATGTGATGGGGACTGACTTTTCTCAGATGGTGTGCTTTGAAATGAGAAGAGAATCAAAGGACACTGTTGCTTTGCTGGGAACAGGACAGGGTCACCTCTCCTGATAACATGATGTTCTTTAGGACAAACAAGGCTACACTTTCAGCTCTGAAATCTTCGTAGCCTCAGGCTTTTGGAAAGCTCTATTTCATTTAGATTCTGGCATTTACTTTTGTTTGCTCGGACTATAAAGACCTTTTTATTCTGATCCGCAAGAGCTGTTTACCATTCAGCACATGTGGTCTGCATCGCTCACACTAAAATCTTTTGAGGACTTGGCAACCCTTTTTAGTTCTCTGATCAATGCTGGCTAAGGAACAATGGCAAAATCCCATGGAAGTCTGTTGCCCAAAATGTGCTGCCCCTGTTCTGATTAACTAGCAGCCTCAGCTAAGGTAGGGGTTGCAGGCTTGATGGTTTTTTTTTCAGCAGTGCTGGTGCAAATCAGGAGTCACTATGCTGAACTGAAAGCAGGTGTGTCAATGTAAAACCGGAGACCAAATTTGCTAGCCACTTACATGTCTGCACAGAAAGTTAAGATCTGGGGTTTGCCTTCTACCATGATTTACAGCTTAGTGCTTCTGTGCACTGTTGGCACTTTCCTTTGGTCAGTTCCATGGGCAGCTGCTATCTGAAGATGCATAAAGCTGGCACCAAGGGCTGTATCCTCCAGGATCTAGCCTGGACATACTCTGCACTGAGCTTAACTGGAATCTTCTGTGCATGAAAACCAAAGTTTGGTTCTTGCAATAGCTTTTCTCTGAGCTCTCAGTACTCAGGATATCCAGGAATCAAGACTTGGCTTCAGCCCCTCTGTACACAGTTGGATGGAAGGGTGTTAACCCAGTGGGAGAAAACATCGACTTCTTGCAGCAATTCTCATTTAGCAGCTTGGAAACTTGTCAGTCAGGGAAGCGACTTCCCATTGCTAAATACTGCACTTTAAATGGCTAGGAGAGGTGTTGGTGAAGGCAGAGAGATAATTTGCCACACTGGTTTTTGAAGAGCAAGAGGATGGTGGGGGAAAACAGCAAAAGATTTGCAGTGACTGCCGAGAATGGCATAGCAACAAAGCCCTAAAGGGAGCATTTTGCTTGTGCTCTGGGTCAGCCTGCACTCCTAAAGAAGCTATCGTTGGCTGAACATGTAAGAGGCAGTGGCGTCAATGAGCTGACATGCTCCACTAAGAAGGTGCTGTACTGTGGAGTTGAATCCATGTATGCAAGGAGGGTCAAATAACGTTTTTTAGTGATTAAATCCCAATAGCTGCATCAGCACAGCTACACAAGGCTTCTCTTCTCCTTTTTTTACATCTCTACCAGCACCATCCTAGGCATTAATTTTGGAGGATAATCTACATACCTGCACACATGTGTTAGAGCTGACTGCTGATCAGTTTTCGATGTGCCTGAAGCTCTGCCTTTTTAAGCCGTTCCTCTCTGTAAAAGTTCCCTCTACCCTGAACTGGGGGATTTGTGGGTCAGGTGCAGAACTTGCCATCTTCTCCTGTTAAGGGTGGTGTGAAGTTGGGATCCCCAGCTTGGGGTGCAGGAAGCAAGAATTAGGTCTATTACTGGACATAGGCAGTGGGCAATTTATAGAAAGTTACCCTTATCTGGCCTTTGTACCTGCCTGAGGGCCCACATTTCACCTCAGTCACAGAAGTCAGCTCACCACGGGACCGCTGTGTTGGCTGTTCATGGCAATGAAGGACTGAAAACAGGCCCTCAGCAGTATCCTGGTAGGATCATGCTGCTGGAGCAGCTCTTGTGAAGGAGCAGGGGTCCTAGGAGTCCTCACTGGGGAGTAGGCTCTGACCCTGCTGGGCAGGGAGCTGTGAAAATGCAGAACATAAAACCATCCCCAGCCAGATGGCTTCCAGTTGCAAGAACACTGCACTGAAGCACAGTCATAAAATAACTAGATGGCGTTTAATTTCACTGATGGGTTTGTGTGGCTTGTAGAGGTCATACCTTAGCAAGGCACCTGCCTAAAATTAAGCATACTACTACCTCTATGCCCTGCTTTGCTTTACTGAATTGGAATAAAAAGAAGTCTGGTTCTCTTCCTATAAGTTTATTCAAGCAGCAAAGTGAAATAACTGTCCACTGTGCCGGCTTGCTTGCACCTCTCAGACTCTGTGCTTAAAGAAAAAAATAAAATAAAACCTAGAGGGTGCGAGTCATGGGGGAGGAAAAAAAAGTCCGTCACTTCCTCAGGAAACACCTATAACAACAGCGCTTGGAAAAAATATTCAAGAAAACCTCTCCTGTTTTGATTTAAAAAAAAACCCAAAACTTCTCTGCTCTAACTCCACAGTATTCTCCTTTTATTTATTTTTCTTGAGACATGGTCCAATTTTTATTTTTTGCTGAGTTAAATGAGCAATAAGTAGTAATCAGATGTTGACATAAAGTTATGTGTACACCTGCTGACTGCCTCATAAAGAACAAGAATGCTTTTACTTAAGAAATGGCAAGTAAACTAAAATACAGCAATTAAGTTCACTAATAGGAAACCCAAGCAGTTCAATTATATATATTTATTAAATCACACAAGACTTCTGAATGACCTTTTTCATTTGATGGTGCCTGATGAAAGCAGTTCTGATTTCAGTTTGACTCAAAAATCTGGTATTCTTCAAGGTTTTTCCAGTCAAACTGTATTTAAAGGAGCCCTCAGATGAAAGGTAGAGGAGCTATGGTGCACATCAGTGTAAATTCTTATGTCCCTGAGTCTGGGTTGTGCATGTGACTACTGGATTATTGATGCCTCGTTGAATTCTTAAAAGGTGTAAAGTTATCACTCAGTGCCCCAGTCAGAAGCACTGGAGGTCCATGAATGGGTGAACTGTAGATATATATGTGCACCTGTGTCTCCATTGGCCCTCAAGGCATTGAACTGATGGCCTGGAGTGCAATAACATGCGAGTTGCTGCGATTTCAAAAGCCAGAGAGCTGGGGTAGGTCCAGATCTGAGTGCATGAGGACCTGTGGAGCTTTCTCACAGTTTCTATGTGCCTGAAGCATCCAGGGAAGCAACAACGAAGAGCTCCACAGTGAGTTTGTCTCTGCTTCTGAGGGGACTCTCACTGAGAGAATTTGTCATTTCTTTTTTAATCTGAGGAAGCAGAACAGGTATGCAAAACAGCTAAAGTGTGAGGTGGAGAAGGTTAATGTTCTTAATGTAAGCATTAATGCCATTTTAGTTGTAGAGAGCTTTTGAAGTGTTCTTTAGATGGCTTTCAAGATGATGGTGCTTTGGAGAAAAGCAGCTATCAAGAAGGGCTGGGATGATGCTGCTGGAATTTGACTATGTTTGCTTGAAGGCTTAAGGCCAAGCAAATGTGAACTTTGGGTGGTAAAACCAGAGCACTTAGTGTAAAGGGGGAGAAGAGAGAGGAGGGGTGAGATGGGGAAAGAAAGGAGGCAAATGCAGTGGGAACATAAGTTCCTTATCTGACTGCTGTTGGACAACTGGATGAAGCTGGAGAATTGTAAAGGCATCTGAATTCTCCTTTGGATATATTGAATGACGGGGTAACAACAGGCTGATGGAGACTCATCCACAGCTCTCATAATATCAGGGTCAAAGTGAGGGCCCTCTCAAATGGGTAGGTCATTCTCTCATTTGCTGTGTCCAGGTATTAAGCCCAATAACTGACTGAGCAGATTCTGCTTCTGCTATGTGCTCTGCTTTCATACTAAATGTGTTCTCAGAAGACCTTTCTATTTGGACTAATACTAAGACTAAAAAAAGTCTTCCTGGTTTTAATGTTGTCTGACTTACTACAATCAGTTTTCTCAAGCAGACTACTTCGGACTTGTGTCAATCAGTGTTAAGTATTAGGCCTCTTTGCAACAAGACCAGGCTGAGTTCAGAGCTGTGACATATCTGTGAACAGCATGTCAGTCTTTAATGGTTTTCCAGTCAAAAAAATGTAAGTCACAGCAAAGGGTGAATTTGATCCCCTCACCATGGGGTGGAGGGAAAACAGAGATGTGGTCTTGAACTTCAAGCATGAGTCTTGAGTGTCTTTGAACTGAACCTCTGGGCCAAGAACAATATCTCTGTAACAGGATGTATGATGTGAATTTTACAGCCTATAACTGCTTCCTAGTTAAGACAGATATTGATAAGCTATACTCATGAGGTGTACTGTGAACTCCAAAGGCATTCTTCGTAATGTCTCAGTGGTCCCTTGCAATGCAGTGAATACCACTTGGCTCATTTACAGGCTGTATTAGTGCTTGGGGAGTCTGGGAATTCATGGTTGTTGGTTAACATGTATTAATCCAGAAAAGCCACATGACTTTTGGTCATGAGGATAACACGGACTGTCATGGTGCAAAATTAGGCTCTTGACATACAAGTGTCTTCCTGGTGGAGGATGATGGTATGATCTTGAGGGCTCTGTATGCATGAAATGCTACAAAACGGCAAGGCTGGACTTTGAAGGGCAGACACTCAGTGAAGGGCCAGGGTCTGGTCTGCTGTCGCGTTGAGTAATCCTCCCAAAGAGGACCTCACGATGAGGGCAGACTGGAGCAGTCTGGGCTCAGAGTTGGAACTCTTAACTTGGACAGCATTTCTGAGCTCAGCAAGCCTGGTCTATCAAAAGGCTATTTGACCAGCCTGCATTCCTGCTGCTCTTCTTTCCACCAGGCAATTTGCTTGCACAGCAGTTAATGGGGGTGCTGGGACAGAGCTTTGCTTGTTCAAATTTCAAAGAGCCTTGCAAGGAATGTAAGGAAATTGTTGGACATGTTAATCAAAGGAAACTCATATTCAGGAGTTTGATTTATACCTGCGCACTAGACACAGATCATGTAGGCTGGTAGACTGGCACTCAGGCTACAGGTTGTAAAACTTCTCACACAGATTCTGCCCTCTGCCCCTTCCAGCCACATCAGACTGGAAGCAGCTCATATCTGTGTCCCAGATGCCTCACATGAAAGAGGGTCACTCTTTGCCTGTCAAGAGGCAGTTGTGAACTCAGAGCTGCTCTGTATCACCTTTTTCTTTCTCCTCTTCTCCAGCCCAAATTCGTTCACTTAATGAGGACTAGAACACCAAACAGCCCTTGTCCAGGTTGCGACCCTGTAATAGGAGAGAGTGCAGCCCCTAAATCTAAGAGAGTCACTCAAGAAATCCAAAAGAGACTCCAGTGAAAAAAGCAGGGAGTGTTTGTCCCTGTCTGCCACATCTGCAAGCTCCAGCTGGAATCTACAAGCTGAACTAAAATTTTTATTGTCATTAGTCCCCTTTTGTTGAAGGTCTGGATTTCACATAGGAAATCTTGCACAAGAATTGCTTGCAGAATATATCCTTCCTGCTAGAAAATGGAGATAAGTAACACAATGTGTCACAGTGTTGTAGTGTGCCCTCTGTCTGCAGCTCACAGCATGTTAAGCAGACAAGGAAAGGCCACCAGATTGCCCGCAGAATGCATGCTCATGCTTAGAACACTGCTGGGTTGATTAGGCGCCAATCCTGAATTCTGAGCTCCCATTATCAACCCAGCTCATTCATGAGGCCTCAAAAAATGCTGGCAGCTTTGATCCTTTCAAGTCCTAGCACATAACTGGGAATGCCAAGCTCTGACTTCAAAGTCTGTCAGTCCCCAGATCCATAAACTGATCAACAAGCACTTGCATGTCATCATGCAGAAGGTCTGATGAGGGGGTGGGGTGGGAGCACATTCCTTCCTTCTCCAAAGCTCATGGCCCATGCCTGGAGGAGGCTGGATGCTTTGGTGTGATTGCTTCTGGTCTTTTCTTTCCTTCTTCACATTGTAAATTATTTAGGTGACAGCGTCAGAGATCAGAGGGAAGCACAGGAAAAAAATCTGAAGTAAATGCTTTATACTCCTTGGGATCATCTGTCCAAAGAGCTCTGCTTGCTTTGTGGGTATGGGGCTGTATTCAGCCACAAAACATCCTTATAATAGTTTACAGCTGGGGAAACTGAGGCATGGGGCTGTTAAAACGTGACTTGGCTAGAGCATCTGCAAAGTCTGTGCCAGAACTGGGAGGAGCGTTCTGTCCCCCGACACCTCCTCTGCATCTGCAGGAGCATGCTTCCTCCTTCCAGCAGCCTGCCAAAGGCTACACGAGGGAGACTCTGCTCCTACACATCTCGCCTGTGCTCTGTAACATGGCAACTTGCTGAGCAGCACAGCAGACCTGCTCCACATCTACACCCAGCCTGTTGGCCACCCACCCTGGCCCCATATCTCCGGTGTATTACATATACCCCTACCTCTCTGCATTCCCATCCCAAAACATCATCAATCAGCCTTTTCTGCAAAACCTTGGCCCACATACAGACATTTTGAGGGAGTTCTGATCCATCCGAGACTCTCAAAAATGTTTTTTCTTTCACTTGTTTTTCCTTGCTGGAATGGGAAAGGACAAATGTTTAGAGATGCTCTTTGGGGAGACTTTCCCCAAGCTCTGCCGGGCTTGATGCTGTACTGTCCCTTTCCTGGGTCAACATACAGGAGTGTCAAGTTCCCTGTGGATGTGTTCTGCTCTGCTTGATTTATCCAGCCACCTGAAGAGGAGGGGCATCTTGTTTTGTTTCTCTTCATCTGCAGAGTAACACAGTAGGTTTAGCCAGCAGTGGAGTTCAAGATTTCTATAAATAGTTTTCTGCCTTGTCATGGGTTCTCTTCCTTGTCAACAGCCTTTCCCAAGCTTTGGGAGCCTGTCACTGCACAGGTCCCTTTGAAAATGCCCAGACCACCTGATCCAGCATGACTGCAGCTCCCTGACCAGGACAGGGATGTCTGATGGCCTGAAGAGCTGTGCCTGCTAGACAAAATTACATAGTTTTATAACTTAATAATGTGGCCTGCAGCCTGTTCAGTGGGTCCCTTCTCTTGGAATGGGTCTTCTTGTATCCTTGTTAGTTCTGTAAACTCTTTCTGCTTCCCCTAGGAAAGACTAGTCAAAGATCTCCAAATAAGGGGGGAATTATCTTTCAATTGTGAAAGAAGAACAAGAGACTCTCTAATGTGAGTTAGGCTTCACGACCCCCCTTCAGGAAACACATCCTAAAAGGATTGCTTCCTTCCCTAGTCTCCATCCCCCAGTCCCATTTTAAATGAGTGAAATCCAGCCACCTCTGGGGTGGAACACAGCATCCACTGAGCATTATGTGGTAAAACCACCTGCCTGGGTTAAACATGGAGCAGCAGATGATTTTGTCCCTCTTGGAAGGTTACAGAGTACAGGGAAGCTTTGTAGCTGGCCCAGAGGCAAGAGCCAGGCCATGGCTCTTAGCTTGGACAAGGATTGCTTGTGCTGAGAAAAGTGGTTAAAGGTGAACTGAGGTTTCTCCCAGCCCTGAGCCAGTGGGTAGCCCCTGTCTGGATTTGGTGGTTGTTGGCTCTGGGTAGGTTTTTGGGTGCTGGAGGAAGCAGATGTCCAGTGAGAGGTGATAAAGTTCGCGCCCTTGGCTGGATCCTACATTTGTGCGTGGGTGCCAGTCGATGTTTTCTATGTGCATCTGCCAGAAGCATTTCTGTATTGCTAAGTGGGATATAAAGCTTTCATCAGGAGCAGAGAAAGACTTGCCTGCAGAGACAGCCTTATCCGGCACTGAAAGGGCAGAGATCTCAAAGGCATCCCTATCATTAGTAAAGTGGAATAGGTATTTATTTGTTGGGTATCAAAATGAGGCTTTTGGAACCTCCTGTTTTCTGATGTTGACCAAATTGCGTATTTGTCGTCGTGTCGTGCCTCAGGTTCCCCACCTCTAAAATAAGGACAAAGCGTTCCTCAGCCCTTCCCTACCACAGCCTACAGAAGAAAACCTGGTGGATACTGGTTCAGATTTTGCATTATAACTCCCGGTGCTGTGTGCCTTTAAAAGTAATTCAGCCCCATAGAAGAAATGAACTTATAGGAAAGCTTTAAGCATGTGACCTCACCAAAAGGATAAACCAAAAATATCTGGTCTCTGAAAGAGCACATTACGGAAATCTGCTTTTTCTAAAGCCTTTCAAAATGTTAAGTTTTTCTTCCTGGTGTTTATACAGCTTGGGAAGGTGAAGCCAGCACTTCTCAGGTAAACTTGTTAACCTTCAAGGGAGTGTAGAACAGCAGACATTGGAGATGGAAATCTTCCATTCAGCGTGCTGTAGGGAATGGTGCAATCCAGGCCTAGGATGAAATGCTTCAGCCAGGCTGCTCCCAAATCCTCTGGCATTCAAACAGAGAAAACTTCTGTCTTTTTTTCCTTTGGCTCTGTCTCATCCCCGTGTCCCAAAATGCCTAGTGCTTCTCAATTCTGTTGTCTGCTTGGTTCCTGCAGCCTTCACATGCATGGAGACAGAGAAAATGAGCATTTATAAATTGGACTCATGGATACGATTCATACAGAGCTTTCAGATTGGATGGAGATTCCTAATGTCGTGCTGTTTATTTGAGAAACTTGCTCAGAAAGGCTTGTTAATGCATGCAAGAGTTAAATGAATCCAAAGGGAAACAATGAGCTGTTGGAGAGTGGGAACATCATGTTCCCCAACTGATGGATTTAGTACTTGGTGGAACACCCCAACATCTGGCACCCCATCTGCCCTGAGGCTTCAACCTCTCACTGTGTCCCTGTAATGCCTTAACCTTTGGATTCTTAAAATTGGTGGGTGCCTGGATCTGCTGACCAGGTCATGGCCCCAGTGCTATTTTTATCTACTTACTTTAACAAGCAGTCTGAAGAGCTGTAGCAGGCAGGAAATAAAGTCCCTCCAAAAATATAGAAGGGTAACTTTTAAGAGGTAGATTTTTAATTGCATCTTGAATAAACCGGTTTTCGTTTCCATGAGTTTGCTCCTTCCCATCTCCTCTGCAGTCCAGAGTTCCACCAAAGACGAGCTTGTCACAGTTGTAGCCGTATGGGCCCATGAGTCTGTGACCCTGCTTTCCATGAGCTTCTGGCATCGCTGCTAAGATCATGCAACAGCAGCCACAGAGAGTGCCTCTTCAAATATGCGTATCTGCAGTTGGGCTAAGGGGAATTCAGAAAGAGAAAAACTGAGGAAATTGCTTTCCTCCCTCTTTGGGGTATAAAACGTTCTCTTCTTTCAAGTTAATTTGCTCTGTGAAAGTTCCCCTTGAAATCATTTTCCAACTACTTTGAAAGATCAAATAGATTATATTGAAAGCTACTGTAAGATGAAGTGCCCATTTGGATTTAATAAATGCTGGTTTATGGAGCTAGCCTTATTATTTCTTTGGGCTAAACCTATAGAGAATGGAGGGGAGGAAAGATTTTAATGTTTCTGAAAAATTTATCCCACGAACAGTAAAAACATACCATAGAAAATATACCAGCCACAAAAATGACATCTTAAACACAGTATTTATGACTTTCTATATTTGTTTTGCATAAACTTTTCTGGTTTCTATTACATAGATTGATTTATGGAGTTTATTTGGAATAAATGTAGTGCATATTTAAAACAAACAGAGCCCCAATCTGCTAAGCGCCCAGGAGCTATAAAACCTCTGTATGGTTCAAACTGGGACCCTCCAAGTCCTTTTTATCAGAATATCTTTTTCCATTAAAAAAATGCAGGAAAATAATAATAAAGTAGATGAAGAAAAGCAATTTGTGAAAATATATCTAGCCAGTGTTTCAACTAGAATTGGTCTGAACTTTTTATTCGTTGTCTCATTCTGTTCCTTAATGAAATGTTCTTTATCCAAATGGAAATTTTACCACAAATATCCTTTTTCACAGATTTGTTTTGGAGGTGTGGGGAGCTGACAGGGGCTGGAGGGGATTGAAAACTTCTCAGAAAACATTTTGGTTTTACTGAAATTCACGTAACTTTGGAAGACACACCAAACTAGAAACTTCTTAGCAATTTTTCCATTAACTTCAACCTTCAGAAGTGAAGGGAAGCCAACAAGGAGCAATTTGCCTGTAAGCCATCAGTGCTTGATTTGTAAATGAGCTAATTGCATATTTTAGCAGGTTGGGGGGGGGGAACAGTAAAACAAGGATTGTATTTATTGATTTATTTTTAAAGCACATAAATTGCATTTATCTCTGCTTTCCTCCTGTTCCCCTGACAGGCTTGGCATCTGCCCTGTTCCTTCCTGTAACTGGATTACTCGTGTACTTTTAGTGCATTTCTAGATTGGCTAAAATAATACCTTTTCTGTATATTTTAGAGTGGGTTTGCAAGTCATCACAGCACAAAGATTCTCTCAGAAACCTAACTGATGTCCTTTACATGCCCACAGCAAAGCACCTGGGACATGAATACCTAAAACCAATGCAATTGCTTGTAAGTGATCTGCAGACTGATGGGCGAATGAAGTTTAGGATTATCCTAAACTTGTTATTCAAAATTTTGCTGGCAGATAAAAACTGAGACTTGTCAACTTTTAAATAACTTAAAATTATACTTTAATTGCTGAAAACATGCCTGCTGCCACAGGGTCTGAGTGGCTGCAGACAGGAAAAGTGTACGGTTGTGTTCTGCTCATAACTGATCAGTGGGTCATTCTCCCAAGTGTGTCATCCTTCCAAAAATCATCTGGTATTTACTGCCATGAGTTTATTTTTCACAAACTATCTAGAGTTCTATTTATAAGAAGATCTAAGGCTGTAGTCAGGCTGTTGTCATCCATGGTAAATGAAATGAGATTCCCAGCTATCTCCCACCTACTGGCCTTGCCAATATGACCTGCTCCCTAACCCAGTCTGATCTAAGAGGGGATCTCTTCCAGGTTAGCCTCAAGTCCACTAACTGCAGGTGCAAGTTGGACTGTCCAGGTGAAGTCCTACTCATGGAGTTATTCTGCCACATCTTCCAAGACAGCAATAAATAGCAGAAAAGAGGCATATTTTTAATATAATCCAGCATAGTACACTGGATTGCAGCCTCAGCACTGTCATGGCGCTATCCAGATTGAACCAGGTTTCTTTGAAATCCAGGGTATGCTGAAGGGTATGCTCACACATGCTGTTGGTCTCGCCATTAACCATGTTTGGTGGCTTATGTGCTTGTGTGCTGGGCTCCTACCCAACAACTTGTAGTATCCCCTTGTGACTCCAGTGTAATCCCTTGTCTGTGACCCCTCCCAGCAACCCCACATTGCCTGGGCATAGAAAGCACTGAGAGCGCTGAGGCAAGGTATGCCTCCTACCCTGCCAAGCAGGAAGGCTTGTGCACTAAATAAGTGAATGCCCGTAATTAGGCACCACTTGACAGAGAAATAATTGGCTGTGGCACTTGAGTGCTGATGTAACTGGGTTTAGGAAGCATCTTTTTCAAGTTGGCTGAGTATAGAGCTATAGGGAATGGAGCCATGGAGAATAGTACTAAGAAATAAATCCTCTCCTACAGCCTGTGTGCACAGAGCTTTGATCCCCAACTGTTAATAGCTGAAAGGACACAAAGATACCTCTAGCACGGTCTTCTACTCTTCCCTAAGCATCTGACACTGTATTCTGGCAGGGGAAGAGCTTTGAGATGGCTGTGCTTGACCCACTCTGCTCCAGGACAGCGTTAGTTGTAGTAATAGCTGTCTGTCTCTCGGGTTGAAAGCAGGGGCTCTGATGGAAGTTTTCTATATTGTGAGCTGCCTATTCTTGACAAATTATCTTGAGCTTCAAAGAGGAGTTAGTTAACTTTTCTTTGCCTTGCTTTGCTGAAGGAAAACCTGGGCTGTCTGCTTTTGGATGTGCCACTTGTTGTAGTTTACAGCCCTACTCAGAATAGTGTGGTGTTAAGGAGTAAAATGGTACAGGTGGTAGGATACCTGCAAACTGATAGGAGAAAGTGGAGCCCCATTACCCTACTCAATTAAAAATCTTCAGGCATGTTGGCAGAACCCTGACTGTGCCCAAGAGGCCAGGAGTTAACTTCAGATAGCAAAACCGGGACTATCGTCTTGCCTTGGCCAACATGGCTCCAGCAAAGTACACAGCCACATGGAAAGAAGGGATGTTTTGAGGTGGGCAGAGACACATGTGTTTCTGTGGGCACTTGATCTGCAAGATAACAGGGCTGTTTTGAATTTGGGAAGGAATAAACAACAAATGGGTGACTGCACACATAGAGGCTCACCCCACAATATAGTGTGTATTGTTCCCATTATTTTCTCCCTGGTGCTTTACTTCTCCAAAGGTCGTCTTTTAATTCCCGCCATGTTCAGAGGCTCTGCACCTCCACAAACTGCCCTGATGTCTTTCAGGCAAGCAGAGAAAATGGAACTATAAGAAGAAAACCCCCAAAAGCAAGCAAAAAAAAAAGTCTTTGGATTATTTAGACAGTACCAAAATTCACTTGTCTGTCAGTGAGTGCATATAAAGCACATGTGTCCTCTGGCACCAGTGATTTATTTAGGGAACTGTGAACTCACAGGCATCAAATGGCCTCCATGGAGCTTTGCAGCAAAGTTGTGTCTGCCAGGGACAGAGCAGCTCTGACTAGTAGAGATGATCATGTGTATTTGGTCTGAGTAGCAGTGCTTCACTGTGGCCTGATAGCAGGGGAAAGGGGCTGGGACAAGTCTATGTGAAGCTTTACTAGTAAAACTAATTGTTTTAAGGATCCCTCTGCCAGCAGAGTGGGCAGAGTTCCACAGGAAAGCACTCACTGGGGTGCAAGCTATTGCTAGGGGTAAAACACAGGGGACCAGACTCTCACTTCCTTCTTCAGCTTCTGTTTTTCCCTCAGAAACCTGTTTTGCTCTCCTGGATAGAAATAACTGTGATGTACTCTAGCATGTGTCTTGTTTGTGATGGCCCCCATCCAAAGCCTACTGATACCAGAGGAATGTTTTGCAGGGACTCAGAGGGATTTTAGATCAGATCTCAACCTTTGCAGCTACTTTTGTATTGCTTTCTTGCCAGGACTTACTGACCAGCCACCAAAGTCCTGAGAAAATCAGCAGGGTTCCGTTCAAGTGACAGCTAAATATGCCTCTCTGGAGATGAATGAGAGCTGGCAGGCCTGAAATGCGAACGACCTCAAACAACGCTAGCCAGTGTCCACACCAGCTAGCTTTTAAATCATACAGTAGCCTTCAGCCATTAACGCTTCAAACACTGTCCAGCCCTTTGAAAAGTCAGTTCATTTATTAATGTTCCTGTTAATGTCCCTTCCATGTTCTGTTCAAAGGATTGCCTCCTGGATTGGTCAGATTGTGGCTTCTCAACCCGACACCAGCAAGGATGAAGAAGAGTCCTTGAAATGCTTTAGGATAGACAGCAGGATCTGATTGTGGGATGCAGAACTCTGGAGTCTCTCACCTGCTCTGCTAGGTATGTGCTCTCCAGTTTTGGGTGAGTCATGGCTCTTTCCTCTCTCTGTCAAGGCTGGGATGCTGTGGTTCTGGGACTGGCAGAGAGTTTCTAAATTCACAGTGCTCCACTGCTAGTTCCTACTTGCTGGCATGTGCCTGAGAGCCAGTAAAGGTCTTGGATCTGCCCTGCACTGGAGCGTTACCCTGTCTGACAAGAAACATCCTGGGCTGTGAGCTGGAGGTGCAGAGCTGCACTGAGATCTTTTCAAAAGTCTGTCTCTGGGTTCTCTGAACATAAGGGTATGCAAGGCCTGTGCCTTCAACTCAGATTCCCCACACAGCAACTGACTTGCACATTCCCCTTGCTGGGTTTGGAGATCATCTCTGCTTTCTTAATTTAAAAATGCTCTTTAGAGCAAAAGAACCCAACTATGTTGTCTTTTTTCCTTTTCCATGGACAGACACGGTGCAAGCAGAGTAAGCATGAATTGCACCACACTTGCTGCTCACCAGCTGGCCAGGGGAGAACAGTGCTTGCTTCTGTCTGGGCTGTGGGGCTGGAAAGGTGAGGCTAGCAGCAGGAGTCAAGACAAATAGGAGCCTGTTTTTGATTTGCCGTCTGACCCCTGCCAGCTCAGAGCACCCTGTCTGTAATCGTGACCTAAATTAAGCCCAAATGCCATCAGCAAGGCTGTTGCTTTCTCTCACAATGCAAGTGTTTCCAGGTACCTAGCCAGAGATTTATAATCCACCTCTAATTACATTCTTGTTTGTGTCTGCTGTCATGCTGGCTTGGTCTTTCTGTGGTTTAAGTCCAAGAGCATGCCCGGCCCTTTGTGCTCCCAGCCTGTATGCACAGACAGCAAGGGGCATCCATGGCTGACAGCTCAGCTGCTGGAGGAAACCCGCTGTGCTGGGCTCTGTGTCTTCAGTAGCCCAAATATCGTGGGATACATTTTGGCTTGTTAAATTCTTGACTACACAGGTCTGCTGTCCACGGTAGGTTCACTTGACAGAAATAGCTCTGGCAGTAGCCCAACAGCAAGAACACTGCTTTTCTCTTAAATGTGAAAGGAAACAAAGGCTTGGTGTTCCCTGCCCAACCAGCTCTTGCCTTTTCGATGGCAGATGCCCAGCGTCTTTCTGTAGCTGAGCTTAGGTGCAGTGTTTTTGCTATGAAGCTGAAGATTAGATCCTTGTAAACGAAGTCTGGAATTGATTACCAGTGATTAGCATAGATTCTTCAGTCAGGGTGCTGGAAGGACCAAGATGGAATAACATGCCTCATGACGCCACACATGGTTACACAGTGTTAGCTATTACAAGCCTTGCCCTACTAGGGAGTGTGCTGAACAAACCCTTTGTGAGAAGTCAGTGTCTTGTCCCACAGGGCTTACACACAAAAAATAAGTTTTTACTGTGAATTACAAAGCCTCTCCACAGAAATACAGGAACAGTTTCTTAAGAATCCCAGCTTGGTGTATGCAAAACCTTTGGCTTCTCTAAGGAGCAAAACTGAGTCTTCACTTGTATGCCCCATGCTGATTCCTTTATGCCACTCTCTGCCAGGTGACACCACCATAGCAAGTGGCTTAGACTCCCCAGAATTGCCATGGAGGAGAACCCTAGTCCATATTACTGGAAAAGCAGTGCCAAACATAATCTATGCTCTTACCCTGTCCTTTGTTTGGCTGCCGTGTTGTCTCCCTGTACCAGGAGTTCTTGAAGTCTGTGCTATGATTGTGACATTGTACCAGTCAAGCCAGGCAAATACTTTACACACATACACACACACACTCTGAGCAAACCAGACATCCAGCATTTAGAAATAAACAGTGTAAAGAGATTTGGGAAATTCATTGTTCATGCCAAGACATTTAAGAGGCATCCTGGTTCAAGTAAAAGCCTCAACTCATTTCCATTTTTTTTTCACTTTGTTTTTTAACTGTTGAGTTAAAGTTGCTTCAAACCAAAATGGATCATTTCTGTTTCCAACTGGTCTAAATGAAGGTAATTTGTCTTCCACTTACATTTCAAGGTGCTAATTTTCACCTAAATATTTTCTCTGTCAATTAACAAGCATTTTACATATTGCCCTCCACTACCCAATGTGTGGGTTAGCAGTGGTTGGAGGGAGACAGTGGCCGTTCAAGAGAGGCATCAGACTCCCCTGCTATCTCCTTCTGCATCACCAAGTGGCACTCAGAGGCTAAAATCTACAGACACCGTAGTCTGTAGACTGGATGCTACTGGTCTTCAGTCCAGTAAATTTGGATCTGATCCAGTCTTTGTGTGTTGGTTTGCTTTAGGGTCAGCAGTCATTAAAGGCGATGAGAGTCTTGGAGTGAGACCCAGTTATCTATCACTAAACACAGGAGTACAAAACTGGTGAAATTATTTCTTTTTAGCAGTAAAGGAAAGTATAGTTGTATAGTGCATCTGTCCTGAAATGTATGCTTAGTTGTGGGATTGTGGTTTGTCTTTGGTCATGCTGTATATTTTTGAAGAGGAATTGAGGCCAATGGTATATACTTTGTCTCGTGTGTATTCTAGATTTATGTGGAATGGGTTTGAGAAAACATGACAGATGGGAAATAGATGGATGGTTTTTTCCACGCAGGTTGGCAGTTCTTTCACCTGCTAGCAGCTTAACTAATGGAGGCTGGGTGATGACCAAACTTTAACATTTTCTGCTGCTCTGACTGCTTTTCAAGAAGGGAGCAATTATTCTAAAATCTGCTCTCCAAGTAGGCAGGCTAGTACTCAGAATCCAACTCCTAGCTCAGATTAGTTTTGGTCACCCATTTTTACCCTGCAGACCATTTGCAAACATGCTCATTGCTGATCAAGACACAGTTTCTGCCACATTTGTACATACAAGCTCTCCTGCTCTGTAGATAGGGTTGGGTTTTGATTTTTGGTCAACAACATGAGAATAGTCTAGGAAGTTCAGCTTCTGAGTGTGTCTGGTGTTTATCAGGGAGAATTCGGGCAATGGTTACTGTGTGTTACTGGCATAGCTGAACATCAGGAACTAGAACCTTACTCTTGTTGTCCTAGAGGATATATCTGGCCTCTGTCTGGGAATGAGGAGAATGTCCATTGCCCCAACAGAGAAATGGGCTGGGGCTAAGTGAAGAGGGACTCCTTTTCATCCACAATGGCCATAGGTCATTGGATGCTTCGAGAGGATTCAACTCACTGAGAGCAGAGAAGTGCAGAATGACATAGATGTTTTTGCCTATTTCCCTGTTGAGATCTCCTGCCCTCTTCCACCTCCTTCCAGGCTCCTGTGATGCTGCTGGGATTCTGTTCTGGAAGGCAGAGGAAGACAGTAATTTCCAGAAAATTGACACCTTCTGTTAAGGAGAAGAGAGAAGTTGAAGGGTAACACTAGAACTCTCCAGTGCCCAGCATGAGATTTTCATCACAATCAAGGTAGCTCTTACAGAGTCACTGCACCTGCAGGAGGTTAGGGGGACACCATGGCAGCATCCTTGTTTGCATTTTGTCTTGGCATCTCTTCTCAAAGATTCAGGCACCTCATTGTCCTGCAAATCTCCTACAATGTCAGTCTCTGGAGGCAGCAGTACTCTAGTACCATGTTTCATGGTACTGTTTGCACAGCTGTAAATGGCACAGGCAGGGCAGATGGCTTACTGCTTGTTGAGCAATATTAAGTTTATTGATTAGGTACATGATACGCTGGGAAGTATCTCAAAAAAACCCAGCAGTGTAGGAGAGAAGTGCAAAGCGAAGGCTGCATGGATCCTGGATTGGTACATTTGTTGCATGCAAGATGTACTGTTGAAAGAGATGATGCTGACAGAGATGTCTGCAGTTCCCTGCACGCTTCCAGGATATTTGAGTTGAATTCTGCCAAGGAGTACTTTTCATCCTGCAAGCTTGGGCTCTTTTGTGGGGCTGTTGGCAGTTATTAAAACACAAAGCCTTTCTTGCCTACAAATCCGTGTGCTTGATCTTTCCAGCCCAAATCCTACAAGTAACATGCACTTGTCCCCAGGGCAGCTTGCTCAAATAACCACAGCTCTGCCGGAAAAAGGGCCGTTTGAGCCTCAGGGAATTGGGAGGAGAGGTTGAATTATTCCCAGCATCCAAAGACCAAGAGGTTCCTTCTTCTTTAGCAAATGTTTTCAGTTCCCACTTGGTGAATTATTGCTAGGGATTTTTTTCCCTTCAGTGTTTCCATGAGTGTGGTTGAGGCTCTGATCCAGGAAATGGGGGGGAAAAAAACCTCTGAAAAATGTATCGCACCATTTCAAAACTCAAGTGGAATTAATTAAATCCAAATTTCAACAGTGTGTCCAAAGTTGAGCTGAGCTCAAGACACACTTCAGAAGGCTTGATTTCAAAACAATCCCTTTGCGCACATGCACATAATTTAGGGAGGTTTCTGTGTATCCAATACAAGGCAGGAACAGGGAGCTGCTGGGTACCTAAGCTTAGAGAGAAAAGGTAGTATTTGCAGGCCAGCATGGAGAAAGCCTTTTTCTGCCTGATTCAGTTTATCCTAATCCTCTGCTCAGCAATCTACAGATTGGAAAAAGAATCAGGAAATAGTGTTGTGGAAAGGAGAGCCAAACCATTTGAAATGGAGATGCTGTGGCTGGTACACTTACAGTTCTGCTTGCTGGAAAAGTAAAAAGAGGGAAAGGACAGTAGAGAAAGTATTCAGGATATCAGGCTTGGGCTGAAGCAAAATAGTTTGGTGATGAAAACTTCTCTGAATGGTGGGGGATGCAGGTCTTCTCCCAGCTCCATCACTGAAGTGGGGTTATCTTGAGGCGACAAGTGCTCCCATCCCTCTGTCAGTTAAATTAAGATAAAGTAACTTACTGCCCCAGGGAAAACACAATGGATTTAAAAAGCTAATGCTAGTAGGGTGGAGCTTTCTCAGATGTTTTTCAAAGACCAAATGCTAAATTCTTTCCTCATTTTCATGCATGTGTCCCAGCTAGCTGTAAGAGAGTTACACATGGTTCAGTAAGGAGCAGAGCTGGCTTTTTAATGTAGTTTTTAGCAAGTTCTTTCTGTCATGCCTGTTCCCTGTTTTTTCACTCCTTGGCGAGGAAACCAGCATCTCTCATTTGCTTTTGCCTTGTAGTGGTGACCTGGGAGAAAGTTGAGGGGGAGGGCTCCTTCTACATGAAAGATCAGTTGTGCCTCTTTAGTCTCTGCAAATGGGGAGATTTTGCATTTAGAGCCCGGGAGCGGGGGTGGTTCTACCTCATTTCTGCCAAGCAGCAACACATGGTGCCAATATTTTTCCTGTGGATCTTCTGCCTGGATAGGGATGCTGTGGGTGAAGGTTCTGATGTGGCTACAGAGACCAAAATGTCTCCTTTTCTATGGAAGTTCAGGTGCACTCTGAGTTGGTAAACTCCGTCACAGGAGATGAGAACTGAAGCATTTCTACCAGCCACTGTTTGAGAGAAAGGAAACAGCAGATCTGTGCTGTACAACGAGGTTTACAGACTTTAACTTCATCACTACAGGAACAGTCTTATCTGTAAATGTAAGTCATTACTACACATACTGCACAGCAGCAGCTGTACCTTGAGATACTGTGAGGTTCATTGGATGGGGATTACATGTTGCCCAACCAGGCTCAGAATCCCAGAGTCATGCTTGAATCCTGGAATTAAAGGAACTGAATTTAGGGCTCTGACAGGTCTGGGAATCTGTCTTGTTGAATGCAATAGCAGCTAGCCCTGAAGGTACAACAGCGGTATTGAAGGATGAGATGAATGCATTTGTTCCAAAGACTTCCCAGCCAGATGTTACCCCTGCTATATTGCATATGGCTTTCTCCAGGTACAGAGTTAACATCAAAACCTGAGCCAACTGATAACAAGGGCAGGCAAGCACTAGCTGGGTCTGTGTGGCATTACCCATCCACCTTTTCCTGGCAGCTCCAGATATTGGAAACACATTAGCGTGGTTCAATAGAAGTTCAGGAGCTCAACCAATACAAGGGCCATGCAAACATTTCTCCCTGTGAAATGGCTACTGAAAGCCTGTCTGATGCTCCAAGCCTTTGGTGGGTAATTGACATATCAGAAATTCATTTCCTCCTGCTTCCTTCTGAATTGCATCAACAGTGTTGCAAGGCATGTTGCCTGATACTGTATGGCAGCAGCATGACCTGAAACAGCACGATGAAATTGCCTAGACACTTTGTTTTCAAGCTGAAGAAATCCCCTTTCTTCCAGCTCGTTTCCCTTATCAACAGCTCAGGGAGATTTGGCTTTGTTTTCATAGTGTGGACTTCTCTGCTGGAGCCCTGGTACACTAACTTGATGGCATCTGGACCCAAATCCTGCCCAGACTGCAAGCCTCCCAGCTCAGCCAGTGCCACCAGACAGGTAAGAGAGAGTAGAGAGCTTTTGCCACCGTGGAGGAGCAGGGAGGGCTGCATGAATTGCTGCCAGAGCCAATGGAATGGAGTAAGACAATTGCTTGGCTTTTGTCTCCCTTTTCTGTGTATCTCAGCAGTGCTGAAAGGGCTCAACATTTCCGAGAAAACCCTAAGCCTCTTGTCCACAGCCCCTCCACAGCTGTTTGCTGAGGGAACAGTTCAGCCCCTCATCCTCCCAAACTATGCTCTTCCATTCTCCTTTTCTTTTTTGCTGCTTCTCACGAGTGTTGCTCTTATCCCCAGTGGAGAGCATGTGCTGGTATTACCTCAGGAGTAGATGTGATACCAGCTATTGCTTTCCCCACCAAGACACCTCAGGAGGCTTCCGTGTCCCCTGGCACCCTCCTGACCCTGCTTTCTGCCAGTATCTGCTGGGCTCTCCTACTTTCCTGTTTGCTGAGGCCTCTCCTGTTAGCTGGCCCATTTGTGTCCTCTGTCACTTTGCCCATGTACCCTGCACCCTGTTTCCTTGTCCTTCAGAGGTAAAAAGGAAAGGGAGGAAATTATATCAGTATAAAAATACAATAGTTTCATCTTCCGGTTTGAGTGCTCCTGGGATACTTTCACATGTGGCAAACATACCCAGACAATTAATCTTGTGCACCCACAGGGTGTAACTGTAAAACAGTGCATGACAGACAAAGATGTATCTTCCTTCTCTCTTGTACTGCATTTGGGGGGTATTTTTTTGGAACTCTCTTTTTTGCAGTGTCAGGACCAGTTTCCACACCTGTACCCTGAGGCATATTCTAGTGGATATGATAAAAGCAAATGCTACAAGTTTTATAAAAATTACATATTAGGATCTTCTTTTTCCCAGCTGTTTCTGTTTGGAGCCAGGGAGGTAGACAAAGTCAAGAGAAACTCACAAACATGGAAGAAGGGTGGGAGAGAAATGGCTCGCAGCACAATTGTCCTAGCAGGGCCTAAGATGAAGTGGTTCAGACCACTTGTTGCAGGGCTCAGGTGGTGTGAGCAAGCAGGCAACAAACAGCCCACCTAAGAGTGCTCTCTATAGCAGGACTGCTAAACAGGTCCCACTTCCCCCAAGTGTCCTTGTGCTGGGGTGGAACACTCTGAGAAACTCATATAACAAGAGCACATGCTGTTGCTTCAAGTGCTGGGGGCAGGAAACCTCTAAGTACAGGAGCAGTGACGGCTCCTTCATGTGTGTCTCTTCTGGCTAAGTTGAAGACTTCAGACTACTATTCCCCTGCAGTTCTGGAATCTGGTTATCCAGCCCAGATACTCCCTGTCCTCTCTGCCATTCTTTGTGCATCTCGCATCTTTCTGCATTCTTCCCAGTATCCTCTGTTTCTCTGCAATTCTTCTGTCCAGGCTTACTATTTACATGGATGGGATTCAGCCTCTATGCAAAAGGCCTTATGGACATTAATCCTTAAGGGACATAAAGAGGGCATGCCAGACAGTCACTCCAATATGAAACTGAGCCTGATGAGCATGGCAGCCCACTACGGATTAAGCTGCTTTATGCAAATTATAGACCTATGTTTCATATGGTATATGAGCTGTGCAGTGGCTGTGGGCAAAGGGAGGGAGTTTAACGTGTCTGGGGTTTAACGTGGACTGGGGTTTAACGTGTCTGTCCATGTTGTTGTAATTAAGTTGGTGCCCTGTGCAATCCATGTATGTGCACCATCCATCAGGATCTGTACCTTTCTCACACACATGCACAGTGATCTGGACTCTTCCAGACCTACCTCCCTAGTACACAGCCAGCCTGCGAGAAGGGGCCTCAGCAGGCAGCAAGGATCCAGGCAACAGGCACTTCTGCTTATGCAATAGGCAAACATTGTAGTAAATAACATGTGTAGCTTTGTTATTAAGCTTGATCTTGTTAGGGGGGGGCAAAAAATGTTCTCTGTGATCATTTTTCTTGTAGAATATCAACACAGGATAAAATTGTGGCTCTGGCTTTGCTCTTCCTGCTCATTAGAGCTCTATGCTGATTCATGCCATGGCTTCAAGCTGTCACTGTTTGCCATGACTGCTGCATGTCCCCCATTTCCTTCAGACTCATTTTGCACTTGATAGACACTGGCAGCTCTTGGGTTTTTCTTGTTCCTCCTCCCCACCCCTTCTCACTTTTACAAAATTAACTTTGCAGCAAATTGTGTTTAATTTAAGAGGGATGGTTTGGGCAAGATACCTGTTTGCTGGAAAGCAAAATCAAGGACATCTGGCATTCATTGACTTTTAAAGGCAGAGAAATGACACAACTAAAATGAAGATACAGAGGATTTCCAGCTACTTTGCAGGGGATGTTATTTTAGTAAATTGAACTCAGATAGATTTGTTCTACTTGCTCCTAGCCATAGCTATGGATAGTCTGGGCTGGGCCACTTGTTTAATTATATACCGCTAACAAACTAGCTTTGCTTCATAAAATACATTTTTTTTCTTTGTCTCTGTTCATCTGCCTTTGATTTCTCTGCACAGGATGACTACTTTAAGGCTTGAAGACAATTCTAGAGCCATCCCCTGAGTCACCAGCCTCCACCTTTCTGACAGAAAAAGCTGTTGTATCACATCCAGAGCCAGGTATGTATGCTGTACCTGGGGGAACTTGAGCTTGGGACAGAAAAAGCACTCACCTCACCCACAATTTCTAGGCTGATTTACAACAGGGGGTCCAGAAAACCACTTGGTCTGGTTATCTGGGCATACAGGTGGGAGTGAGAGAGATGCTCCCCTTCAGCTGGTGTGGCTGTGTGGTGTAGAGGAGCTGAGTGGTGGCCTGATGGCCTGGAGCTGTGAGGCAGCTCAAGCAAGCCCATCTAATCAGTAGTTATAGAACAAAAGCCAGCCCTTTCTAACACTTCAAAACAGTAGAGCTTTATTTGAACTTGAAGAGAATAAATGAGTCTTTGGCATTATGTGGGGAGAGGAGACTGTGCTTCTAGCTGCCAGTAGTGCATACTTTCTAATTCAAGAAGGAGAAGGAAGGCAGATCCCATAGACAGCATCAGGCGCGAACCCAAAAAAATCCTGGCTTTGCTCATGGAGAGACTGAGAAGTTGGATCCTCTAAAACAGAGGCTACTTCATGAGTAGCCAGAAACTGGGCCACACACAAACTGGGTATGTGAGGGTAGCAGGGCACTGCTCTATTTCTTTTGCTGAGGGATCTCCAGGCAGGTCAGCCTGGGCTATACAAGCCTCTGCCCCAGCAAGCAATAGATCACTCCACAATGACCACCTCATCTGTACACAACAGGTTTCATGTCAGCTGTCTCAAACTCCCCACATCCCCACTGCTGGCGTGGCAGGGTCCATATGAGTGTGAAACCAGAATTTTATGCAGGGCAGAAGTATAACCCTCCCCATGTTTCTCTCACTACCCTATTTGCCATTTCTGGCTGAATCCTCCACTCCTGCCAGATCTTCCCCTGGGAGCTGATTGAAAGAGTCTTAATAGTTTAATCCAAATTGCCCTCCAGTTCCCTGGTGATGCAATTAATTGAAAGCAGGATTTTTACCTCCCTATTCTGCTTAAAAGTATCCCCTGGCCATTAGGTTCTCCTGCTATGAGATCTAAAAGTTACTGTGCAGGCAGCCAGTGGGCTGTATTATCTTGAGTTTCTAAGGGGATAATCCAGCAAGATGTCAGGTACCCCAGTGTGGCAGTCCCAGCCTCAATCAGTCTCTCTCACAGTTGTGGACTATTGCAGTTTAGCATCAGGAGTTTTTTCCTCCAGCACTGAAGCTTGCAGTAGCAAACTTAAACTTTTTTTTTTTTCTCCCACAGTAGTCTGCAGTGGGAGAGGCCCCTAGTGCCTCCCCACGACAGATTTTCTGTTGAGAATTTCTATGAATCTGCTCTCCTTGCCACAGAATTAATTGTAATAAGAGATAGAAGACAGTAAGGCCTTTTCTAGAGAGAATATGCTGAAATGCAGTGGATCCCATGTACAAATATTATGCCACATACAGCCAAAGTAACTCTAAGGAGACAAAACTTCAGCTGACAAAATTGAGAGCTGGGTGAACTAGGCTGAACAGTGTGAGCCTGGGATGAACCGTGAGAGAGACTATAGCACAGTGTACCTCAGTTTACCTGTCTGACAGATGAATAAGGGGAAAGACTGGAGAGCTGTAGGGCTCTGATTCCTATTACCTGTCAGAATTAGTTGTGAACAGAGTATAGAGAGGTTTTAAGAATTTGGTTCTGTTGCCATAAGGTCTGACCAACAGTGTGCCCCTGCCCACACAACCCACAGCAGCGAGAGCAGACTGTGGCCAATTTTGGAGGTGGACTATGAGCCAAGGCTGAGTCCCAGTTTGACTGTTCTTCCTTACAAAAGGGAAGGCGTGTTTTGGTTTTCCTGGGCTGTCTGCACTGCCTCTCACTCCAGCCTGGGAGAGGTGCCAGCCCCTCCCAACGCCTTTCCCCAGTGAGCTGAATAACTCTACTTCCTTCAACCTGTCTTGAGCTCTCAAAATAGCATCCTCAGGTATGACATGACATGTTCTGTTTCCCTGCTGTCTGCTGCAGTCTCCTTTCTTTCTGCTTATCCCTGCTCCAATTTATATGTAGCTCTTGGGACAGGTGTCCTTTGTCATATTGGAGATGCCACAGGGACCCAAGGATAAGAGGAGGCAACTCTTGCTGAGAGCACTGGAGTCTGCTATAGAGTGTTAATTCCCACAGCACTAGGATGCATCTTGGAGAGCTCCTAGGCACGTCCTGGACTGGCTTAATTTCGTTTAGCTACCAAACTTTCTTGGCATTGGAGCACAGCATATCCCATAGATGGGTTTTACCTGAGGTGGGAGACCCCATCCTTTTAGTTCCCCTGAAAATGGTGAATTTGTGCAGACTATGAAGCAATGTGATCACAAACCTTCCTTCTCTGTTTAAGTGCTGACTCTTATCAAAGAGAACCTCCTGAGCATGAGTGCATTAGCCCACTGGAATGGTGCTTCCTTGGCTCCTGACTCCTCTCCAAGGCTCTGGCAGCCAGACACCACCTCTGTTGCCAAGATAAGCCTTGCCATGCTGTATGATCGGACAGGCTGTTTAGCACACAGCCAGAGAATGGGCCTGTTCTCACTAAGCTATTGAGCATCCCTGCAGACACACTGGTTATGCCAATCTCCATCCTACACAGCTCTCCATACAGGTTCATATTGCCCCTGTAGAACTACCTCCTCCTTTGATCCACACCCTCTCCCTATAAGAAGAGGCAAACCCATGTTTGCCCCATCCTTCCCTTCTAAAAGCTGTGTCTGGACTGCTGATGTCCTGTAGAGAAAGTTGAATGACCCCTTAAAGAGACTGGCTGCTAGGTACACAACCTGGCCCAGCCCACTGTAGAGCTCATTTGGTTGGTTTGGCCTCTTGCAGACTCTCTAAAAGTCATCTCCCCCTCCCTTCTTTGTGTTTCTGCCAAGTGAGCTCTGCTGCACTGCGTCCCTGATCTTTTCTGACATTAATTACCCTTTTCTGGCTTGGACTACCCTGTTTGTGGCCAGGAAACCAAACTCGCTTGTGCCTGGAATCAAAGCAAGCTCTGGAGTTAGGAGGGAAGTGAGCTTCTGCTTCCTTGGATGGCTGACTGGAATAAGCAGGTGCCTCTGAGCCCCTCCTACCCTAGGGAGAGCTCCTAGAAGGCTTTGCCCATTGCAGCCTAGGCTGGATCCAGCCAACTGCTGAGCACCTGCTGTGCCTGCTGGAGTGGCTGAGAGTGAGGGTAATTGGCCAGCTTTGAATCTGTGCCCAGCATCTTCAGAAATGCACCAAAGAGACCCAGCACAAGTGCAATTAGAAACAGCAGTAGGAGTAAACCCCAGAGGCAGCCCATCTTCTTTCACATGTGACTTTTTAGGCCACTAATTTCAAAGGTTTCTGCCTTCATTTCACCTAGATGCCCATGACCTCCCACCTCTCTGTCACCTCTCAACAGCTACCCTAGCAAGTGATTTTGCTTCCAGCAGGGAGGTAGGGGGTCCCAGCACCTTATATCATGCAGCCTGTGGCAGGGTGACAATCCAAGGAGGGATGCTGCTCTAAAAGCACCACTGAAGACTTTCCTGCTGCAAACCACATGCCCAATGCCACCTGCTTTCCCAGAGTGACAGTGTTCATATGCAGGTTGGAGCTTTGCTGGCAGAGTGGAACGTTTTGAGGCTCTTAGCCTCGTTGAGGGAGTCCAGTTTTGCTGCTGGGCTTTTGGAGACTGCCACCAGTCTGAATCAGAAGGAAGAGGGTAAGTCAGAGAAGGGTAAACATGGTTGTGGCATTGTTCCTTGACACTCCATCTGCAGTGCACTGAAGTTCCCATCACACACCCAAAGGAAACCAGGAGCACTTGAATAGTTTAACTGGCAACTCACCAGTTACAAAATCAAAATCCATATTAACTCTGATGCTTATAAACAGACAGAAAGGAAAATCCATACTTTCCTTGGAGAGAGCAGCAATGTGTCTTAAAAGGAGTATCTGTGTGTTTGCCACATCTTTGAGCCCACATCCAATATTAAGGGACCCACAAGGCAAGGTTATTTCTAAAATACAGCACCATCTAGTGCTGCATTGCAGCACCTCACGGCAGGCAGCCCGCATCTCCCCACCTCGGCACCCCACAGCACTGGGGGTCCGCTGCTGGCTTTCCCTCCCCAGTGTAAGACTATCTGCCTTTTGGAGCGGGCTTTGATTTGGTGTGTTGTCTGAGGGCTGCCTGAACAAGTCTCTTTGTGCCTCTGTGTACTTGCAGCGTTCCAGCAGCCTCTTGCATAATTCATGGAGAAATTCTGTCAAAACTTCATCCAAACCCCAAATCATATGTGAAATGCAGCTGGAAACCATCTTTGCAGATTAGAGCCATTGCAAACATCCCTTCCCCCTGCTCCACCACACCTTGTATTCCTTCACATTAAAGGCAGACAAAATTTCTAGTTGTGCAGAAATCCTGGTGCTGAGTGGCACAAATATAGCCAGTTATAGCAGTGGCTGTAACCCTGTGCTCTGTAGAAGCGTAGATGTTGATGGACTATTGCTGAGGGTCCGTGAGGGGTAAGAAAGATAGTATCAAAGTTCACAATTTAAACCCTTGCATTTGCACTGGAAAATAAACTTCAGGAGGGTTGAAAACTGCTGATCTGAAGTACCTCTGAAACAGGAATTAAATGTGCTGCAAACACCATTTACTAGGTGTAGAAACTGTTTGGCCAAGAGCAGAACTGGCTGTTTATTATGGAGTTAATTTCACCTACCTTCCCACCATTCCATCATAAAAAACAACCTGAAAATGCTTGGCTTTTTCCCATACACAAAATTCAAGGTTTCAAATTAAAACCAAATTCAATTTATATCCAGGATTCATATACTTGGTTAAGCCATGTACCATGGTACTAAGAGCTCCTGTAAATCAGAGAAATCTTTAAATCAAAGCAACCTTACACTCCTTTCCCCTTCCAAACCCAGGCACTAGGAGGTGAAGCCTTTGAGTTTTAGGAGCATGGAAGGAGAAACAAGTAGGGTAGGAAATGCTTGTGTTGGTGCTGTGTGATTGACTCTTGCTGTATAGGCAGGTTTCCTCCTGCTTTTCCAGGGAGAAGGAATGATATATGAAGACAACGTAGTCCATCAGGAGCTTTGTCTGATGTAACTATGGGTAGTATTCGGGATGGAAAAAGTTTGTTCTGTGGTAACCAATACCACAATGGGGGATGATGCCTGACAAAATGGTTTCTTTCACAAGCAAGTGCATGATACCTTTTCCCACATCTATTTGACCATTTAACCCAAAGGAAAACATGCCTTTTCTTTGCACCAGGCTTTACTTCCCCTTTCCAAAAGGATGAGGCCAACATCAGCACGAAGGTGTGAGAATCTGGAAGCAGACCTGCTTACTGTGTGCAAAAGGGGGCAGTTTCCTTGTGACACCAGCAAAATCAAAACTTAAAAGTTGATGGTTTGGAGCTAGACCCAATGGCAGTAAAAATGAAATTGTCCATTTAGATACTTTTGTTTATTGAAACACAAAAGCTGGAAGTGTAGGAACTTGCTTTCCATGGCAAAGGCAGGATTGAAGGACTGGTATGAACTAGTTCTCAGACGCAGCTGTGCCTGGGACCCCAAGAGGTTGTCGTCTTGGAGACCCAGACCACAGTCATGAATGGTGCAGCCTTGTAAATCCAGGTGGCCAAAGCATTTTGCTACTCAGCCATCAAGAAACACATTTTGTAGGTGCTGTGGCATGTGCATATCTCTTTGGTCTTGCCTCCACATGTCAAATGAGCCTCTCTTGCTGATTTTTTTACAAACAGGAGCCACTGCCTCTCACTGGAGCAGACTGGACTCTAGTCTCTCATAAATGTAGTGTCTGCCCAGTAATATCCTGCCCTGAAGGAGAGAAGTTCCTAGGCCCTGCCAAGTATCAAGCACCAAGAATGTGTCCTATGGAGACAAGGCCACACAGCAGCTTCCATGTGTGGACACTCCTACTAACAGGCAGTCCGAATTCAGCTCTTCACACACAGAAAGTTGTGGTAAGCTAATATTCAAATAAAAAGCATTGGTAAGGCATACCTGTATGTACCTCCCCTTAGAACTGTCTTGGCCTTTCCTGGGTCAGTGTGGGATTGTTCCCTATGTTTGCTCCTAGAGCTTTTATTTCTACCTCTGCCAGCCTAATTATAAATGTCCTAGCTGAGAGCGCTTTCCATTTCCTTCATTTGCTAGGCAACCAAACGTCCACACGTTTCCATAGGGGTCTGTAAACATCCCATGGTACATTCTCCTAATTAGAAAACAATGTCTGTAGTTGTGTTTACATTGCTATGCTTATTAGGAAGTAAAATGCTGGGTTGGTTTTCTGTTATGTGCAACCTGAGACTGTACATTTGTGTGCTGTTAGGAGGAGTTTTTAATTGGTTTTTCAGAAATGTATCTTGGGGGTTTCTTGGTTTCTGAATCAACACAGACAGAGGGTTTACAGCTAGCTATTGTATGAAATTACAGATCACATGTTCCCTGTGAACTTTCCCTAAGTTTATTCAACTCCGAAAATGCAAGAGGAAAAAATTGCATGGGATCAGCAATGAGCCACCTCCTTGGGAGGCATTACTTGTGATCAAGCGGTTAAGTTTCAGGTTAGCTGGGCAGAGCTAGTAACATGTATTTTAAAGTCAGTGAGTATCTGTAAAAAGGGGAATCAGAGGTCTCCTACATTTCTAGGAAGATTCATCGTGTTCTAGAGGCATAAAGAGGGAATCCGTGAGTTCATTAGTTCTGCTCTTCCATATAATGCAGACTGTAGTGATCAAAATCAATTCCAGATCAATGTCTTTTGAACTCAATATGTGTTTGAGAAAGGAGTCCAATCTTGCTTCAGAGGTTGCCAGTAGTGAAGAGTTGATTGCTACCTTAGTAAATTGTTCCAGTTGTTAGAAATTTTCACTTTACTGCTACTCTAAATTCTCACTTCCAACCCCCAGCCACCAAAGCTCATTATACCCTTTGTCTGCCAGAATGAAAAGCCTATGGTCAGTTTTGTTCCCCATACTGTTGCTTCAACAGAATGCAAGATCACTCCATAATAAGAATAAATTGCAGTATTGGATGCTTCTGCTTGAAACCTGTTTTGTAACCTTTTAATTCAATGCATGGCTCTTGTCTGAACCTTTTCCAGTCTATCAACATACTGTGAATGGGGGACTGAGGCCCAGGCCTGTATACCACTAAATCCAAGGGTGGTGGAATTGTTTTTTGTTACTGATGATGTTACACCACAGAATCACAGAAATGTTGATTGGAAGGACCGTGAGACATGCTCACCACCTGTTGTCTTACAGAGTAAGGTAGATCTTAACTCCCTTTGACAATCTGGACCTGGCTCCTTTCTTTATTAGCTACCTTCATGAACGGCTGAAGGCTGTAGCATGGAGGGTCAGCAGTACTACAGGGTCTCTAGGAGTCCCTGTTATATTGGTCACTAAGGGCACAGACTTACAGTGGCATGCCTCTGCCCAGCTGCAACAGAACGAGCCTAATTCAATGCTAACCCTTAAGCAAATAAGTGCGCTGACCTCCCAGTTAATAGAGAGGCCCTTCTTGCTTATTTTATTCCCAGCATTTGAACTGCAGCACATTCCAGTTGGGTAAAAAGACTTTGCTGTTTGGATCATGCTGGAGTCAGGTGGTGAGCATACCAATAGCCAGACAGGATACTGCGCTTCCTGTGAGAGTAAATACTGAAAGTCATGCAAAGCATCTTTCATTCTGGCTTGGCCGTAACAGCCAGTACAGCCGCTGGAAAGGAAGGGACTTCACAGAGACAGAGAGATTATTCTTTTCTGGCTTAGAGACTACCTGACCTTTTAAACATATTTGAAAGCCTGTATTTTTAAAGGCTGCTCACTTTGTTGGTGGAATGTGCACCCACAAGCACCCATCTGCTGGGAGCTTGCAGTCTCACTCAGGGATCTGCTATGCAGGAATACAACCAGTGTGTGGATGCTCTGCACCTCTTAAGTTTGTGCTTAAGACTACAGCATGGGATGACTGAAGGAGCTCTTGGACTTATCCCAAGTCTGTGTTCAACCTTAAACTAAGAGAGAAACATGCAGCTAAGAAACAGTCCAGATTTGCCTTGAGTAATTGTACCTTGGGACAGTCTTTCTTAAGGGCTCTAAGCACTATTACCACCAGGAGAGTGACACTGGGTTTGTCTTCGGGTGTTTGTTGTTTTTTTTTTTAAAGAGGTTCAGAAAGTCACCAAGGGAATGTCTGAAAGTTTCAGCAAGCTTCATACAGAGCAGAGGCAGAGCTCCTTTGGCAGAAACTCCCTGATCTATTGAGTCATCTTCAGAGTTCACAGGGACTAACCTGAAAAGCTAGATTCCTCCCCCAAAACTACATGGAAACCATTTGCTAAGCATTCAGGACACCTTCCCATGTGGTGTGGTTGTTGACATATGAATGGACTGGAACAGATGCTGATGGCATCCTTATTGTTGCATTTTACAAGTTGCATCGTTCACAGTCTCAAGGCCACAGTGGATTGCAGCCATTCCATGCGGTTTGCTGACATCTCCAGATAGTCATAGCGAGGGTGAGCACAGGAAAGCCATTGGGATCACAGTAGCCAGCAGATTCAGCAATAGATAGTTTTAACATTTCATCATAACATTTAGGTGTTGTATTTTATACTATTTGGGAGCCTCCCATTGGAGTGGGCTGGAAGGAAATCAAGCCCCATCTAGGCATATTTGAGCTGTGTTTCAACAAATCCTTTCATTTCCATAAACAAGTGCAGTTAGAAATCTGGCCTTTACCCCTGTCTGCCTTTGTTCCCCATAGGTAAAATAGAAATGGCAGCACTGTGGCTCACGGGGGTATCTGAGGAGAGAAACATCACCACTGTGCAGGAGTAGCTCAGTTAAAACAAGTCACAAGAGCAAATCAACACCAGTATCCACAGCCATATCCCAACAGGATTTTTCTGTCACCTTGCAGAATGAACTTTTTGGTTTTCTGACAATCAGTAAAAATGAGATTATATTCTTTAAAAAGCTTGCCTTGCATACAGATATTCAGAAGTTCCTGGTGTTCAACCAAATTTTCCCAAGCTGATCTATTATATGTGTTTTCCTAATGAAGAACTCGATATTTTCATGTATACTTACAAAACTCTATTTACATCAAACTTCATTTCGATTTTATAGACTCTAACATTATTTTTATATAATAACATTATATAACAATGTTATTCATTGAAGCTTAAAGCCAGTGGAGTCATCTTGGTAAGTCAGACTTTATGGCTATTTTCATGAGATCCAATGTAACATCAGACCAGGCTTTTGGAAGGAAATGGCTTTCAGGGCTGCCAGTTAATTTGTTAAAAGATACTGCAAGGATATTCTCTCCCCATTGTGCATTTCTTCCCTAATAAAACTACAGCTTGTTCTAATACTTTAATGTCTGGAAGGATTTTAATATCTCTTCCCTCTTATGTAGCAACATTTTAGGTAAAGAACGAGATATGATACCTTTTTAACAGAAAAGAAAATAGCTTAAAAGCACTGTGATATTTTTTTGAGTGTTTCCAGCTGATCTGTTGATCTGTACTTTGACAACTGGCTTTATTGTCCGTGAAGTATTTTTCAAGTATTTTATTGCTTCTACAGTGTAAGCAGAGATCTTTGGAGAAAAGGAGGCTTGATGGGGATGTTTTGAGGGTCGTGTCCTGCAATGTGTTCTGCCTACTGAGGTTTTCATCATAAATCTTGGTGATATAATCTCATTCCCTAGAAATGTGCTGCAGATTCCAAAGTTTTTTACCAGCTTCAGTTTCTTCAGTATCCCAACAAGAAGTGCATTAACATGGCAGTTTCAGCATGGGAAAATAAGGTGCTAGAGGAAGACTGACTTGCACGCAGTCTGTAAGACATCAGTAATGAGCACAGATTTCCCCAAAGTGATTCCTCCAGGAGGAAGTAATCACAAAAGGGTTGGTCCTAGCATCTTAGAGACTGTTTCTTTCTTTTGCAGCATGTTTTCCATGATCTTCCACCTTTTTTCCCTAGGCAGTAGACTTGCAGTGATGGTCCCGGCCTCTTCTACATACACTTGTATGTTAGGGGATTTGGCATGCACCCCTATAAAACACAAACAGCTGTAGCACACCTCTACTCCCCCCCTCCCGATCTCTTATTTTGGCAAGCTCCTCACTTTATGGATCTGTCCATTCCTTGCAGGCTGTTTCATTCTCCAGCTTTGCCCTAATGTTTTTGCTACAGTGTCTAAGCTGAGCTGAAGATCTGGAGAAATTCATAGTCCTATGTGATAAGCTGTGCCAGTAACAATTGTTACTGCCTGAGCTGGTTTTTGACATCTATTCCAAAAAGCAAAGCTGTTTTTCCTTCAAAATCTATCACATTACTCCAAATAGCCACATCGTCTCAAAACATGCTCCTGCGCTGTTCACACTCTCCTCTGGAAACCACTGTGTTCAACTACTATTTTTCATGATCATATGCAATCATCCACTTTCCAGTTCCTACTTCTTGCTCACAGCTTCTGTCCTCTTCCACAGCAGGAAAATGATCAGCAGCTTCATCCTTCATATACATCACCTCCAAGACACCCATGGAACCATACAGGGATAGGATGGCTGATGTCCTGTCAGGAACATCTGCAGAGAACAATCACTCCTTCTCCAGGTAGACCCATCTATTTCATTCTTGTGCAAGTGCAACAGATGACATGTTTAAGGATGTGGATCAAGGCTGAAGGGATTCCAAGGTGTTATATTCCACCCTTTGCAAAAGGTACCCACAGGATCTTGGATAAAGCGTTGAATCTCCCTGTCACACTTCACCTTGTGAAATGCAAGGAGTGCTTCTGCCTTTAGTCCTTTTGTCCATAGGGACAGTAAACACTTTAGTGCAAGCACTCTGTGGAGAGGCACAGACAAGCCACAGTTGTATTTGGGATTAGTATTATGCTAGCATTTATTGAAAACGTAATTAGAAATGTGAGTCTTAAAAAGTCACAGAATACACCTTTGAACTCCATTCTTCTCCTGTTGAGGGACAAACCAAAGAATGTAGTCAAGTATTTGGTAGAAACAGTAATAAATGCATGCTTAACAAGTTCTGAATCTTATTCACTTGATATTATATTGAAAAAAAAACACTTCTGAATACTGCAAAAACTCATGGACTGGAAGCTTTAAAACTTTCTTATAAATTACAGCACTATTATAGCACTGATTTATATTAATGTTTTTTTAGTGCTTAAAAAAACTACCTGTCCTGAAATGAAATGTGAAATTAATCTATTCCAATTCCTTTTGCATTATTCTCTTTACAAGCTGGAAACCTAACTTATCTGTATCTGATCAAGTGCCAATAATGATAGTCTTGAAGCAAAAACTTACCCAAATTCCTGGCATGGTTTAGTTTCAAGATAACCAAGTACAGATTTCCAGGGTGTTTCTGTAACTGATTTTGTATTTGGTGTATATTTATAAGAGACTTCTGTTCTATGAGAGAAGAAAGGGTCATTCAGAGTTTGGCTTTGCACCTGAATTATTAGTGTTGGTATTTACTTCCTAGTCATTTTCTTTCAGTTATGGGAAGATTATTGACAGCCTATTGACAAGGACTAGGACGTGACAAGCATTATACCTGGATAGGAGGACATTCCCATGTCTTGGTTCTGGTAGCGAGGGAGGGTCTGGAATTAAACTGCGTGTAGTGTGTGCATTAGCGTATGACAGTATTATCTACTGCTATGTTTGGGCCTCTTGTCCCTTTGCAGTTAAAGGATTTTCAGGCTTAGCCCCACAGAAAGACTCTCACGTCTGCCCTGCCAGGCAGGCATGTGTTTCCTCTCCACAAGGCACAGAGGTGACATGTCCATGCCAAGGCCAGAAATGCAAGTTCAGGACAGAGACTGGAACTCTTACGACTTCTGTCTGTATTATTGCATTGAAGCAGCTTCCAGCAACATAAATCACAGTTCAGAACTATCCTCTACAAATGCAGATCAAAAAGATTATTATTGCCCAGAAAAACTTCACTCCATGTGCAGCTTGAGAGAGGCTGGTGCATACCAGGTAGTACGGGGGAGAGAGAGAGAGTTCATGTCCAGTGAGGAAATCTTATGACCCGTGCACCTTTGTGGCACCACGGCTGTACAAGGGGTTTGCTATGCCATTCAGCCCTTCCCACAGTGGCCTGGATTCAGCAGTTTGGCTGGGTGCTGTGTGCTACATGTCTTTGAGTGATTCACAAACCACTTGAAGTCTCCAGCTAAGCCAGCAGGAGCACAGCTGTTTATACTTTTATCTTGCTGTTTTCTTTTTCTTTGGGGTCAATCTTTAAATGAAACTTGCCTTGAGCTGCAGAGGGTAATGTGGGAGCCTTTCTGGTTCTGCACTTACTGGAATGGGTACAATCATTCATATTTTGCCCAAAACTCAATGAAATAGCTGAATATTTTCTAGACAGCTGCCATGTCTAATCACACTTATTTGTGTTTAAATTTTGACATATGGTTCCCATTTCTGGGAAGCCTTCATGCCATCTAATGGACACAACATTATTTTAAAATTGTGGACACAGGCAGAAACACTGCTTGACATTAGACTGATTCTGAAACAAGGTAACCCTATTTAGAGTTAATTATGACCCCTTGAGGGGAGCTGGCATAAGAAGCCCTGAGAATATTTACAAAATTGGGATGTTAGTCCAAGGAACATTTATTGGGCTTGAAATAAACCCACATCTTTTTTTTCTCTTTTTTTTTTTTTTCCAGTGTGAGAGGAACAAGTATAATTGAATTGGCAAAGCGTTCTCTCTGACATTGATTTTTACAACAACTTTACCTTTCAGACAAAGTCTCACATGTTATTGATTTGAAAATTCATTGTGAATGTTTTAAGATCTGGTTTCTGTATGCTCTGGGGTAGAGAAAGAACAACACGCAAAATAGTACAGTGTAAAGTACAGGTCAGGAGCGGAACAGTACATGTGACGTTTTCTGCTTTTAAACCCAACATTTGGCTCTATGTGTTTCCAGAGTTTGTTGATTCTGTTGACTTATTTCTCTCTGCAACAATGACAGTTATGACTGGGGCACAAGCTACCTCTAGGCTAATTTATGTGTACGCCCACGCAGAGCTCTGCTCTTCGGATGTCGGACAACTCTCTTAATGGGGGAAAAATAGCAAGTAATTTTTGGAAAATATTCTCTTGCTTTTGTTTTTAATTAGTGGCGCTCAGTTACATGAAGGCATTATCATTGTATCAGCAGAAATACACACAGACACCCACACACCCCCAACTATTTTCAGGTCTGGAGTATTGCCTTGCACCAGAGGAAACCACATCTATATGGCAGCGATCTTTCCCTAGAGACTGAGAGTACTCAGCTGTTGGAGATGGGTTTACACTTTGTTTCTCCTGAGTATTTGTCGTCTGCAATGCCTTATTTCTCCTCAGTGTTTTTTTCCAGGCAATGTTAAAATGGCACAGGACTGGACATAGAGCTGACATGTACATTGGACCAATACTGTTTAGGTAGGCCTTAGCATATGGCCTGCCTGAATGCTATTCAGAAATTCCTGAATTTGAACCATTCATTTTCTAAAATAACATTTCCCTATGCAGTGAATCACTTTTGACTCTACCCGTGTGATCGGGACTCTGGATCAACCAACTCAGAGACTCTGCAGCCTACTCAGGCCTTCCTAAGTAACATAGCCTAGCCTCATGTTCTCGTTGCTTCCCTATTCATGATATTTGTGGTATTTCACAGATGTATTATCTTGTGGTAGCAATCAAGGCACAATGCAATCAGAAATGAGTCTGTGCATTGGAGAGGTATGACATTATGAGATAATTTCTCCAATATAGAGCAAGAATTGATCGGCACATGTGGATACTGGAATTGAAGGGGACACCTGGGTTTGGAGAAATCCCTTCAGGCTGTATGTGTACAAAGGCAATGCCATGCAACCTCCAGGCCTCTCAGATCCCACACTGTACAGCATTTTATACATACATCCCAAGTTTATTCACATTCTGGAAAGCTGCCCCAGGAATGTCTACAATCTGGCATGTAGCATGTTACAGCTGCATTGCTTAAAGCACCCTTCAGCCAGCAAATCCCACCCCATTTCTGTATAAAGACTCCTCTCTGTAGCTGCAGGCTCAGATGGGGCATAGTCTCCTGCAGTGCAGATGTTTGCTCACGCTGCATCTTCATCCCAGCAAGAGCGGCATATGAGCAGGCTCTGCAGGTTGTTAGACTGGGTGTGTGGACCCCACCTGCATCACCTGCAGCATCCTTTGCGGTGGAGGAAAGACCCAGCAGATGGAGAACTCATCACAGTCCTCCATGGGGATCCTTCCTTTCCTCTGCTCCTTAGGCTCACTTGGGGAATAGGTGACCTGGAGACCTGGTAGCCAGTATTCAAAGCTGAAGTGAAGCCAGGCCGTGTTTCCTAGGTGACCCTTTGCAAAGAGGAGCTGGTGCACTGACCTGCCTCGGGTGGCTGTGTCCCTAAGAAGTACAGTGGAAAATAACAGAGCATGGTCTGAGAGGAAACAGAGGAAAACTGAGCAATACAGCCTCCCTAATTCACGCGTCTACCCAGATGCCCAGAAGCTAACCTAAATCCAAAGGGTTTGGTGTGGTGTTTTTTTAAGCTGAATAGTTCTTCTCATTAGGGATCAAGGTAATTAATTGCCTCAGCGAAGTATGACACGTACTGCACCACATTGCTTGCAGAAGTTGCTGATGCTCAGAAGCAAAGATAATACTAAATTCCCTCTATTCTCCAGCCTGTCCCTTGAGAATTCACATCAGTAACAACCCATTAGATCTCAACACCGTTTCCAAGAAATGTGGCTAAAACAGCATTTCTTTGGAGGTAACAAAAATAAATGGGACTCAAAAGAAAAGCAATTTACCTAGGAAACTCTGAGAGCTCCAAACATCAGCATATCTCAGCTTTCTTGGGATTTTTTATTCTGCATTTTCTAAATGGCATGGATTCAGTCCCTGTAGATGGGCCGTGACGGCGCACATCTGGGTTTATGGTTAAGGAAATAGCTGATTGAATCGATACACTCAGCACAGCTGACTGGAGTAAATAAAAGAGGATTTGAAGGAAGCCTTGTTTTCCCCTAGATGGATGAGTCCACCTCCAGTGCTGCTGCAATTGCCCTGGAGTCAGTGGGTGGACAGGAGGGGGGAAGAGCGGTCGGTGTATTTCTTAATGAACTGAGCTTGCTTGTTCTCCGTCCATCATAACTTTGTTTTTTTGAGAACATAGCTCTTAAAAAGCGGCAATCGTTTTCGGCCCGACTCACCACAGTTGGTAACAGAGAAAGCTGGCAGCCTGGGCCCTCTGCGGAAAAGTGGGACTGACCCCTTGGGTAAATCATTTCCATCACTGGACTCCACGATTGCACCTAATGATTCTGCATGGAGCAGTTGTCAAACATGAGCTTCTTTGTTCTCACAAGCCCACAGGAAAGAATGGGGGAAATGGTAGGAGAAAGCTGTGCGTCCAAAAGGGTAGCAGTGGGAGGTGGTGGGGGTTCAAACCTGGTGACAAATCCTGCCTCAGTGTAAATGAACTGCAAAACTCCTGTGGAGCACTGGGGTTTTGGAGGTCGCAGGCTCGTGTTTCTCTGCTCCAGCCTTTTGGGCACAATACAACTGTAAAAAATCTGTGTGGGGATATGTAAAAAAAAGTCCCAATCACCTTTTCCAGTGATGGGGAAGCCAGAGAGTGGCACCTGAAGAGTTTGTGGGAATGCAAGATGGGCCTGACCTGTCAGGATGATTCCCCGGGGTGGGCAAAAAGCTACAAGCACTGTTCCCTGCTTTTGCCAGGTATGTATGAGATTCCCACAGAGCAACTGGCTACCTGTAACCATTCCAGCAACTTATCTTTAAGCTGATAATTGACCTTTAAAAAATACCTCAGTTTTATTTGTTGTCTTTGTTCTCCTTGTGCAGACCATACACAGAGTCTTTCAGGCCCCTGTTTTCTTTCAAAGCCTGTATTGATCACAGCTGTGAAGTTATCATCCTAGGATTGGGTTTTCCCAGGCAGCGGGAACCTTATTTTCTTAGACACCTCATTGTCACTTCATATTCTTGGGAACTACTTAAGAGCAGGATCTGTTAGCTTTATGACAAATCCCTTTATTTACATGGAGGGATGGCAGTTCTTGGTTTATTCCACTAAAACATTTCATGAATGGCCTGCAAACATAAATGCTGGTGCAAGGTTCGCTCCAAGCCATCCCCAGCACTGTTTCTCTCCAGGTCTCACTGCTGCAGCCTGGATCACTTCCTACAGATGCAACCTGCACCTTGGTTTTTATCTTCTGTCCTTGCTGCAGCCAGGTGACTGTCTCACTACAAAACCTGAGCAAAGACAAGGTAGGTGGATCTTTTTTCTAATGCCTAGGGGTTGTTGGTGCTCTATGGCTCTAAACCAGCACAGCTGGGCCTCATTCAGCTAATTTGTCCTCTCCAGAGAGGCCTCTTGAACAGTCTCTCATGGATAATTCTAGTGCAAAGCTGTAGGTGCTCTCCACACCCAGGGACGGCAGGGGCTTCCTCGTGTATAATTACACTCCACTTACAAAGAGCACATGAAGAAATATGGATACAACTTGATTTGGACGTGCAGTGATTTCTCTAGTTTCTGCCACAAAGAGCTTTTCGTTTAAAGTCTGTGTCACCTGAAGCCCCTGGCAGCAGCCCAGCAAAGGGTTACCTGCCTGCTGGAGGCAGCTGTGCTCCGCCCCAAGGGTTCATGGCCTCCAGGTGTGAAGCCAAGGTATCAGTGGGAGCTGGGTTCCTGTGTGGAAGGTACCTGGCTGTGTGGTGTTTGTTTAAAAACTTGGGTTTGAAGGGGAGTTTCTTCTTAGGCGTTGCTTTTAAGGCTTACATTTAATAGCTGAAGAGCTTCTGAGTGTTTAGGGGATGACAGAGTCTATCTGGAGGCCCATCAGAAGAGGAGGCAGTGCCCTGTGGCTGGCTCTGGTAAGTAGTCCTGCTGGAACTTGGTTTCTTGGTACTAATCAGACTGGGCTGCCTTCTCTCAGTTCCACCAGCCGTGAAGACTGGACTTAACCAGACTCCATCTCTGCACTGTGAGGGCCAAATCATGTTATTAAATGGCATTAAAAACTCCAGAAATAATGGACCTAACAATTTAGAAAAGAAGAGCTGAGCCTGAGCAATGGGTTGCCAGTTCTCTTGAAGGATTGTGTGCAAGTGTGCAGTTTGTATGATGTCTGAGAAAACATAAGACTGAGTTGATGTAATTTAGTAATACCTTTTTCTCCCCTAGAAGATATTCAGATATTTGGCTGTGGGAAGAGACATGGAGGAAATGCCTGACAGATTTGCATGATAGAGAGCAGTGCTTGTTTGGTAAGTGAACTTAGCAAGGAAAGTGATGGGTGTCCTCATTGTGCCTGGTTCTGGGGAAGGTTAGTCTCTATTTGCTTCCTATGGCCTGTTTGCTACTGAGTTTGCTCTCTATGTCTCTGCTCTGAGCATTTGGCCCAGCATTAAGAGAATGTATCTGCTGTTAATGGAAATCGTGTTTCTGAGTGACTACCGAGGAAGGAGTTTTCCGAACTCTGCTAGTATTTCAGTGCGTGATCTGGAGCAAAACAGGCTGCCTCTCTGCACTTCGATTGATTACTCTTGAATAAAGTGGACTTTTAATGCTTGCCCACAGGGGTGTTAAAAAAATGTAAAAAGTATTTGTAAATTAAAATGCTTGTATGAAAGGCTCTGGTATGTGTAATCATAGAGTATCACGTTAAGTAGGAAGGCAAACTATCAGGGGAGTTCCTGGCGTTACATGGAGCCTAGCTTGTCTCACTTAAATAGATTTAATAAGTTCTGCTAGAATTGAAGAAAGGTTGCATTTAAACGTATTTATTTGAATTTACATAAGCATACATCAAAGAGAAAATAATCCAGGCTCTTGGTTACTTCAGTCTAGTTTTTGATAGTTAATACTTCATCCCTTCCAGCATATCATAAAGTTGCTTTTCATGGTCTCAGAAGAATACAAGGAATTGAGTGAAAGGAGCTGAGCTTGTTATTCTGTGTGACTGTCTGGCGGTTCAAGGTAGAGCTGCGTCTGTATTTCATTGGTTTTTCCATGTTTGTGTTATGCCTGACACTCCAGTACCCTTAGAAAGACAAATGACAAAGCCTAACAGAACAGTGATACCTTACTTGGCCTTACCTTTCAGGACTAAGCAGCGACCTGGAGGTATTTAAAAGACTGGTAGACGGGGTGCTTAGGGGACATGGTTTAGTGGTGGAATGGCAGTGTTAGGTTAATGGTTGGACTTGATATCTTAAAGGTCTTTTCCAACCTCAATGATTCTATGACCTTGATGAAGGTAGAGGAAACTGCCACTTTGGGAACAGGTGATCATTCAGTGGTCAGCGCAGGGCTGCCCAACCATCTTGCCCCTTTGAGCTGCATTTTATGCTCTTGGTGCGAGTGAGAGCAGAAGACATGTGCTGTGTACTTAAGGAGCTGGGAGTTACTAATGAGCAGGGGATGATGTGGGCTTCCTAGTGTTTCAGGGAAGCTGGGTGCCAAAATGACCCTGGAGCACAGGTATCTGTATGATACCATCCCCAACAGCAGGAGGTTCAGTCCAGCAGCCCCGTCCTGGTTGGATTTACACTGCTGGTGAGTGGTGTGTAGCTAAGACTTGCATGTTGGCCTGCCTTAATTAGGTCCTTTCCCTCGGAAAAGAATATATGGGTCTCTTTATGTTGCTGGGAAATGACCATAGGCCAGTGTCTCAATTTCCCAACTAATAAAATGGGGCTGCTCATCCCACTCCCCTCTACTTACACAAAGCTTATCCCTCCTGACAGTGACTGTTATGCTCCAAGAATCAACCCTTAACACAGCTAGCTTGTACATCTTGGGTGACGTGGTCGCACCCGAAAAGCTGAGAAGAGCCCTTGGCAATTGCAGTCAGAACTTAAAGGCCAGTCTGTGGTCAGAAACAAGAGCGTGTTTTGTTAATACAAGCTACAGCCAACTCTGCCAGCTGTTTCCACACTTTAGCAAGTGTTTCCTACTCAAATAGAGAAAATGGTTGATGGGACTGAACCAGATACAGCCATTCTAGCTAATAGTGAAAAGTTACACCCACAGAGAAGTTAAAAAAGACGCTAGATGTCTCCAATGCAGTATGTACCAAACTGCCAGATGTTTAGGACCCCTTAACTCATCTAACAGGCTTTTTCAAGGCGATGTTACTCTTGAGTATCATGGCTCTCCTGAAAAAGCATTAAAGTGAACTAATTTTAGCTTTGAATTATGAGATTTTTCTCCAACAGAACGTGTCCCTGAGGACATGAGATTTTTATTTCCAAAACGTTCTCTTTGTATATTTTTAACGGATCATCTGGATGAATTTCTAATGGCTGGTTAAGACTGTCTGATTTATAGCAACAGCTGTTCACCTTTGTAGATGGGGAGATTCTTGGGATTCAAAACACATTTATGAACTTGATATTCCACACCAAGGGTCAGGTTTTCTTGCCTCATTTTTACACAGGTGTAAATCCAGATAGGCTCCTGTGAAGTCAATGAAATTGCTCCATGAAAGGCACGGTAATCAGAGATGCAGGAAATGGCAGGTCAGTTATTTCTTTCTCCAGTAGACTGAATTTTAGAACCCACAAAAATGATTAGGGTTGAGAAATGTACCTAAGTAGTGATAGGGTGTTACTGCTGAGTGATGGAGAAAAATGCTGATTCTTGCTTGATGCCTAGGGAGCCATTTCTTTATATGGCTGTAAAAGATGGCAATCAGAGAGCCCAAAATTAGGAAGTGGAAAAGTGAAAGAATAATGAGAAGGGAGATACCTTGGGTAGCTCTCTAAGTAATTTTTAAATTTTAATCCCTATATTTTAAAAGGTTGGGTTCCTACTGCTGAAACTTTCTGCAAAGATTTCTTTAATTTTCAGTATTGAAGTCTGGAAAAACAGTTGACCACTCTAGGTTTATTTAAAAAAAAAAAGAAGAAAATTTGTTTTCAGGCAGTTGTATCAGAATATTTTTCTTCATCTTCAGATCTTTATTATTTTATTTACATTTTGTCAAAAAAAAAAAAAAGGTTCAGAATTCTCCATAGCATTTTCTTGTTTTGGTTGAGCAGATACTTTTTTTTTGCTTTAAAAATAATAAATATTTTACAAAGAGAAAAGAAGTTAAGTGCCTCCAGATCCTACACAAGCTCCAACCCAAGCTTATCTTTAGGGACTTGCTTATGCTTTCTTAAGACACAGTGTTGCTGGAGTAGTAGTATCCAAATGAACAATCAAGGCCATATAACTTTATTACTACCAAATCTGCTGTATTTCACACATTCACACTCTCTTCACTTCCAGCTATGCAATCCACCTCTATGTTTTCCATAAAATACTCTTAGAGCTGAGCTGTTGGTGCCAGCTCTGATCTAAAATGCTGTGATGATTAAGTGTCCTCCATACTCCACTAAATGGAATAAATAACATTACTAATTCAGTATGCAATTGTCTGGCTTACTACGCTGAGCTTAATATTTAATATAATGTAATGGAGCTTTATTTCCAGCTACTGGATGCCTTCCCTTAATTTGCTTCTTCAGTCATCGGGCTGCAATAGCGTTGCTTAAAACATTGTTCCACCTGAAGTGCAGAGAGGAAATTCCCCACTAAAACCGAGGCAGCGATTAGACATGAGCAACTGTTTGGGTTCCCAGGAGAGACTCCCAGGGCTCCAGACCATGTTCAGAGTACAGGTGTGGACCATGTTGATGTCATGTCATTACTGTGGTAACTCAGGCTTGCTCCTGAGTGCATGTAAAGTTTTGTGGCTCATTCAGTTTACAGTGGCCACGTGGTTCTGAGTTTCTCGAGAAACAAGGACAGAAGGTGCCTGAGCTCCATTGACATTAGTGTGAACTGCCAGAAGATCTGCTAGAGGTAATGCTGTTGCTTTGGATGGATATTTTTCTGGCAGAGTTATAATGTGCAATCGAAAAGTGGAGTTAAATCAGAGACATGGGATTCTTTCCAAATGAAAAATCAATGGGATGAATTCACCCTAGTATCTTTCAAGCAGTCTGGATACAAAGCAAATTGTTCAGAGCTGGCTACTGCATGCCAAAACCTGCAGCATAAGAAAAGGCAATTCAGGATTATTCTCTGCTTTGTCTGGTTTAGATCTTAAACTCCTGAGGACAGGGGCTACCTTGCAATGCCTTACAGTGGGGCATTAATGTTGATCCAACCCATTCAGTGCAGTGACAATAAAATGAGCTCTTTGCAGTAGTTTTGTCTTGTTCTATAGGCCTGGGCAGTAGGCATCCTCTTGTGTAAGGTTTCAGATTTGGCTCACAAAGCACCTGATGATGGAGTTTTATAGCCAGTTTTACTGCTGGTGAGCTTCTGTTAGCAGAGAACTAATCTGAATGCATGTGTATGTGGAAAACACAGTTTACATCACCTGGCAAATTTATGCTGGAACTTTTCATCCAATCCAGAGATAGAATGATTTGTATGATCTCCCTGGCCAATCACAACCATTTAATTGGAAAGGTTCAAAATTCCATCTAAAATCGCAGTGAAAGGTTTTTAAAAATGCCAGGAAGTAATTTTCAGAGTTGACCTCCTGGATTTGCACAGGACTATTAAGGCAAAGGCAAAAAACAGCTGGAGATAAGTGGGAAGAAAACAGAGAAGGCTTCTCAAGGGGTTTTTTTCTTGAAAACAGGAGGGGAATGAGATATTGTTGCTTCAAATATCTGATGGGCAAAGGAGGAAAGCATGAACCTGGGAGCTGGCAAGACAGCCAGGTAAAGTGTCTGCCAGCATTAGTATGATCCAAACCACTGGGCCTACTGCAGAAAAGCATTTTACCACTGGTTATCCTGGGATCAGGCTGTGACATATGTGAATTCTCATGTGCCAAAATGTGACTGAACTGCTTTTCTCTGTTGGACACCCATGTTTTTGCTCTCATTTCAAATTTGTTCTTAACATGGTTCCACCAGAGCTTTATTCTTTGACAAGGGTATTTTAAATGTCCTAGGTAAGGTTCTTTATGCAGAGAAAGGAGATTTGAGATATGTAGTTCTTCCATATCACCTTATTTTGTCACAGAAGATATTGGAAAGCTGGCAGTTTGGCAGCAGGAGTCTGATCAAACCTGAACTCATAGAAAAATCTGTAGATTCAGTAGGATTGTTTACGGAGGATTCCTGATCAGAATATATAAGGCTACTTCAGTCTAGCCCTTGATTGTAATTCAGATACACAGAGAAGTTGCAAGGAAAATTTCAGCGTCACTTCCTTGAAAGGCCTTTTTGCTTTCTGCTTGTCCTGGTTTTGGCTGGGATAGAGTTAAACCACGACACCACCTCAGGAGAGGCATGCAGCATCTTGCCCTGGGCTTACAAACTATTGGGTTACACAAAGGCTTGCAATGGATCTGTTAGGAGATGGTGTTGGCCTTTTAATCCCCTACCCTGCATTGTAACAAAATGCATGTTTCACAGCTGTGTCCTTTCTATAAAGTGAAATAGTTCTTGAAAAAGTCTTATGTTTCTAGCTGTGCCAGAGACTCTGTCTTCTGCTGCTGTATTGCAATATATCTCAACAGCATCATTCTCTCAGAAGTAGCTTTGTATTGCTGGTGTCTCAAACTCCAAGGAAACCTACTCTGCAGCCAGCACTGAGATGTACAGAAATCCATTAGGATTTCAATCCAGAGCGTGCCTGGGAAGTGTGAGCATGATGCAGCATTCCTTGTGCATGGCTTATTCCTTGTAGCAGCTATATTGGACTCTGGAAAAAATAGCATCCATCATTACTGCCAGTTTTCCACTACTCTTCTCATGCCCCTCTACACTGCTGTCTGTGTTTATAGCCCCAAAATGCAGCCAGGGCCAGAATTGTTCCAGAAGTACAATATGTTCATGTATTGCTTTGGGAAGGGAAATGGTAGAATGGTGCCACAATTTTCCCAAGTATTGAGAGCTTTCCAGCAAGCTCTGGCTGGCCGCTGTGGTGAGGCCAGAGCACTGGCAGAGACAAACTCAAAGATGTCTTGTGCCATTTCTCAATGAATGTGGTTGGTTGGTTGTCTTCAAAATATCAGAACTTCCTGCAGAATGGAAACAACAAGCTTTTTTCTAGGAAACATCCAAATGCCTTTTCATTTTGGCCTTTGTGAAACCTTTTGAAGTCTTCCAGCTGAAAAACAGAAAGCTCCCCAGACTTGAGTATGTGTATTTGTTGATACTTCACAACTGCTGAGGGCTAAAAAGCATAAGAAAGTCCTGGGATTTGTGCTAGGAGGGTGCAATAGTATATGAACGTGCAGCAGAATGTCAATTTGAGCATTTCCCTACTGTTCTCCAAAAGAAGCTTGACGGCAAATTTGTGTTCCCAGTGACAAATGAGAAAACGCACTGCTTCATGTTGCCTGTACTTTATAGTAACTTTACTGTAGTTAGTCAGGTTAATTAATCTTTGCCCTGGCTTTTTTTTTTTATGCTCCCTGGTATATATTCTTCTCAGAGGAAAAAACACCTGTTTTTCCAATCTGCTGCTATGTCTACATTTAAGAGAGGGGAACATTGTATGAAGTCCTGGTTCTGTTCTGAATTGCCTCCCTGTATCGGGATACTAGTTTTGCCACATCCCAACAAGCTCGTGTCTTTTATAGGTGCAGAAACTACAAGAAAGTCCCTGGAGTGGCAATTTGGTGAGACCCCTTCTACCGTTAGGGTTGCATTACAAGGTATTTGTACGCTGCTTTTGTCAGCAGCCACAGTAATCTCCACTGAAAGCTGAGCAAGGGAAAATCCCAGACCAGCTGGGCTGAAGGAGCTTTTTGTACCTGCAAGGCTAAACAGGAGGGAGGGAAGCACTGGGTGAACTGGAACTGAGGTTGTGCTTTAAAGACTTTCTCACATAATAAAAGCTTTCAGGCCTACTTGGAGGGCAGGACACTGCACCGCTAGATTTGCTCCTAGTACATTCTGGCTTGGTCCTTTTGAAGGACAGCAAGAGCAAGTTAGTTTGGGTCTCTCTCAAAGCATCTCTAGGACACACGGGGCTCTCTAACTCCATGCAAGCAGCTTTTTTGAAGTTTACTGCTTAACAGTCTGCACATGTGACAAGACAATGACATTGGCCCATGGCTCTACTGGATTCAGAGGCACAGGAACGAAAAACTCTGTGCCACACAGGTCACTGGAGTCCAGTTGGTTGTGTCAGCTACCTATCTCAAATAACAGCAAGAACAGATGACATTCCAGTGGAAACTTCTTTACAAGGAAATACTTCAGATTCCAGATGTTTGGGATTTTTCTACATATTTGTAAAGTTAAAATGTTCCTTTAGGACTTGGTCAGCATAATTATCAGTACTAGGGGTTTGATTTTAAACTGTATTTGATTTTTTTCCTGAAGTTAAAATTAACAACTAATTCACAATACGTTGGTAGAGGTTTGAGTGATTTGTGTACTGATATTAGCCAAGTGACAGAGCCAATATTTCTCTTCCCTCTGCCCTCCATTTGAATCATAGCTTCTACCAGTGAAAAACTTGACTGTTTTTTGTCCCTGAGCTGGCTGGGAAAAAGGGTTTGTGTGTATGCTTGCTAATTGGGAAAAGGTGTTTTATGTGGCTCCCTGCACTTGCTGTCCTTATTACATAGATTATTTCTCTGTAGATTTGAGAGCATCCTCTGAACAATGAGTCATAACAGTCTGGGAAATCAGATGCAGACAGCCTCATCCAGAGCATCAGCTATGCCTTTCTTCTTTTTCCACAGACAGAGCAAGGGCCCAAAGGGGCATCCTGCCTCCCTGCAAGGAAGGAGCTTTGCCTTCTATCAGCTACCGAAAGACATGTCTGGCTTTCCATCTATTCTGATGAGAAGATCTCATTTCTTTCTGCAGACCTTGCCCATTTCTGCCTTAAAACAATCACTGGTATTCCACTGCATGACCCAAAGCTTTACTGTCCATTTCAGGAGATACTTCTCTGTCTCCTTTGCCTGTCTAATGTACCAACATCCAACTTCTACATTTGGTTCCTTTGATAGGTGCTGTGAATCTGGACTTGTGGCCTTTCAAGTGGCGCATGGTGCAGAGTCTGAGGGGATGGAGACATTTGAGCACTATCAGAACTTGGATATCTTTTCTCTTGGTTTAGCACATCCGCCAGCACACAGCAGTCAGACATGATCTCTCCCTGCACACAGACCTAGAGCATTAGCACAAATATGTTAGTAAATCTTATTCCTTATACAGCATTTCAAAAGCATCCTTAATGCTATGGGAAATTGGCCTTGAGTGTGTCCAGAAGGCTTGATCACCCATTCAGCCCTTAGCTTTGCTCATTTGCACTGGCTTCTGCATGCACTGATGGGTTGGCTGAGCTGCCCAGTTGCCACTCCCCCAGTGCCCTTCTTTTGGGCTTGGGAGACAGTAGGATCAGAAGAAACTAGTTCTGTTGTCGGGGGGGGGGGGGCATGACCAGAGTGCAAAATGAACAGCCCACAACTCCCTGACCAGCAGTACTGTATTCAGGAAGACTTCTGTTTCCACAGGGCCTGGTCTGCACTCTTTATCCACCCTCTGACATGATCCTATATCCAGGCACTTAAGAAGAAGAAAAAAGAAACAAAACTGAAAGCTGCTATTTTTAAACTCTGACTTTGGCTCTCTTTGCAGCACTCTGCTTTCCTCCCTGTGATTCAAACAGTGTTCTTTTGAGAACTAGGCACCAGGGCCCTGTGGTTTCCTGGTACTTGGAACATAAAATCTCCTAATTCTTCTCTCACAGCAAGCTTCAGAGGCTGGGGAGTGATTGATATTTTCTATCGCTTCATTAATAGTCACGGCACAGTAGTTTCCCAATCTGTTTTTGCACTGCTTTTTACTTTGAATAATTTGTCTTCCAAATTTTCTCAGCCTTCCATGTCACACAAAGCAAATGCTGTTTGCTCCCCTCCTGTCTTTTAACTGGTGGGTTGAGACCTTCAGGAGCTGGTGAGGCAGAGCTGTCTGAGAGCTGGGAAGCCAGCGGACCTGCCTCAAGGAGCTTCCTCATGTTTGTTTTAACAAGCTTGGCAAATATACTGGGGATATGTCCCAGCATGATCTATTGCTGGGATAAATTGGGAGTAACTACTGCAAGGGAAAGTCTCCTCCTATTGCTCTGCTGGCTGATACCGGTACCCATGGTGTAAGTGTTGCAATGCTGTCTGCAAGTGCAGAAGATAAAAGATAAGCCATGCCCCAGAGAACCTGCAATCTGTGCAGGCAAAGGGGAGGAAAAGCGAAGGCAGAAGGTGCTTGGGTCTCAGATGGCACTACAGCAGGCATCGATCATTGGTACAAACCACCTCTACCTCCCCCCCCTGTATGGTGCTGCCCTAGCCCAGCCCCACCACTAAATTAGGGATGCTGACCATGTGTGGAGGTCATGGGTGGGTCTGGAAGGTGCCCTGGATCCTGACAGAAGAGTGGGGCATTACAGTCTAGTTCACTTCTCTGCAAGGAAGGTCCGTTGAGAGAAGCGGTGATGGCCACGCTCAGAGCTACTCAGCAATTAGCAGCACGTAACAGACCTCTCTGCACCACTGCCTCAGGCCCTGCTGTTTGTTCCTTTCGGGTTGTGTGGTCTTTAAGCAGCATTTTCCACTCTCGCGTGTAAAATGACTTTGTCTCAGCTGGTAACCCACAATGGTAATTCCCCTGCAGGCTGAGGGCTGTGTCTTACCTGCATATGTGTATGTGTGCGTTTCATACAGATAAACAGTGTATCAAAAGAACTGCAGCCCTCTGTGTGGTGGGTATGTGTGGCTGTGGGCTGGTGGTCTGTAATGGCCCAGCTAAAATAAAATCAAAATGCTGGGCCTTTTTGGGAAAGGAGAATTTCAGCCTTTTTCCAGAGAGCCTCTGCTCACTGCCATCACTGTGCACAATGAGAAAGCTTGTGCCACAGTCCACTTTCCCAGTTTTGTGTCCACCCTTGGCTCTCCCCTTCTCCAGATTGGATCTGCTTCAGAGTCCTCTGTGACTGAGATACCCCACCTCTCCCATGGAGGGCAACAGGATTAATCTACTCAGCAACCAGAGTGGAGAATCTGTAGTGTCTCAACTGTTTCTCCATGCCCCTTGCACACCTCCACCTATCAATTTTAGTCCATGGAATTACAAGTTTAAAACCTGGATATTAGACCTATTTCTGGTGGTAAATGAGGTGCTCAGGGCACCACAACTAAGCAAATACCTGGCAGAGAAACAGGGCCAGGGAAAAACCTGTGATATCTCCTGCAACCATGCCCCTCCCCACCACATCTTCAGGGATGAAGCTATCCCAGATAAAGGCAGAAAATGCAGTGGGACCCATTTGCCAAGAGGCTTGGGTACCAGCACATGAGATGGGGGAAAAACAGGGACAAGGGCTAGCTGTTGTGAGCCAACTCCTTGGTACCGCACTGTTGAAGCTACATCTCCTCATTGCCTTGTAAACACCTGGAACCTTTACCTGTAAATGAGCTGGCTTTCCCAGGTTAAACAACTCGCTGTGCAGCTGGGACTCTGTCATGTCTGCAATAATCCTGAACGCGCTGTAAATTGCTTTTTCATTCAACCCAACTTGGAAAAAGGCAGACAGGCTGTAGTCTAAACACCCCAAGAGTCTGTATTTGCTTTGTTCTTTATGTGTTCCAGCACACTCTGCTCCCCTGTGATTTAAAACAATGTGTCTTTGTGCTTATCTTCTGGGTTTGGCAAGGCAGTTTTTACCTCTTAGTTTTTGTCTCAATAGGAGAAATTGCTGTCTAACTGATCCTTTGTGGACTTCCGACCAAAACCATCCAGTGCAACATATGGTAAGTCATTCAACATTTTATAAACTCCAACCTTCAACTACAGCTATTTATGGGGGGAAACTGGCATATCAATAGTTTCTTTTTGGTTACAAGGGTAATGAATTCTGGCTTATGTTATTATGACATATCTGTGTGGGTTTCTCCAGCCCTTCCTTCAATTATAATGCCTTTGACTTTATATTTGCTGCTTCTGGTGCCTGCCACAGTGCTTAGCACTATGGCGTGTCAGCAAGGGAAGAATCTCAGCTACACTCCCCTTGCTCCAAAAAACACAGGCCCTTACTACTTATGTTAAAGGAGAAGGTTTGTGCCCTGATGTTACATGTGGGAACAGTGTGTGAGGACGTGGCTTTGGATGATCCTATCTGTTGCTGCACTGATGTATCCATTCTTAGCATGTCATCCTCTGAAGAAAAAAAGGGGTAATACAGTAGATAAATGTGTATGAATTGTGGGATGGCTTTGTTCAAGTGCTCTTGACTCTAGCCATCAGCAGTTGACTGGTGCCTGCAGTGGAGAATAGTTGGGAATTATGGCAACCTCAGCAAGTGTGAGGGATACATTGTACAGTGGTGGAGAGAAACTGTGCTGGAAACCTCCAAGCTAGTGCAGAGAGCAGGACTGGTTTTGGACACCAGCATATTTCTATCACTGCAGTTATGCAGCTTTCAGCCCGTGATGTTGCTCTGTGCTAGGTGGTTGTACCACCACTTAGGGCACTTGGGTGCACTAATTCTAGCACAGGTTTAGGAGGTAAAACTTTTCATAATTGTTTGGATCATAAAAATTTCCTCCATCTGTCTACTTCTGGTATCTCAAAAATGGTTGCCATGCATTGCAGAGGTCACCTGGAAACTGCGTTGACTATCTGAAAGGTGAACACAGTACTTGTACTTGGGAGACTGACCCACCTTCTTCCCTGAGGAAGTGCTTCCAGGCCACTTTTGGGAGAGGGTTTGTGGGTTTGCACTCCCATTGACAAGGGAGGTCCCCAGCCTGTTGGACTCTTCATCCAGTACTGCCTGCTAGCACTGAATGCACCATGCATGTTATGCAAATGCGTTTTTATTACTTCCAGACATGAGCTCTTCTTGAGTTTCCGTTGTGGTTAATGCAGCCCATCTGTAGTTTAAAAAAAGCAGTGTTCAGCGCTCTTGCTTTTGGTATTTTGTGTAGTGCTACACTCAGGTGACCGTTGTAAATGTGTTGCTCTCACTTTGCACCTGATTTTTCCAAAGTCTGGAGCTTTAGAGTCTCTTAGTTGTTCCAAGATGTACCTACTTTCTCAAGGGTCTTTATTTTAGGTGCGGAGAGAAAGAGTGAATACAAGAGGTTCAAAGAGAATTAGTAAGATGGAGCAGAAGAGTCTATACAAGTAGCATATTCTCACTCCTCTCTCTGGATGCAATTGCACAGGGTTGGGTTTTTTTCCCTTTAACTGTGTTATCCCAGAGGTGCTACCACCATGGCTGATGGGCTCAGCCTTCACCAGCAGTGGGTCTGTCTTGGAGCCGGCTGGCACTGGCTCTATCAGATGTGGGGGAAACTTCTCACAGCTTCTCACAGAAGCCACCCCTGTAGGCCACCCACTACCAAAACTTTGCCACACAAACCCAACACACAGGTGAAGTGAGGAGAGCTCACTTCCAAGGAGGCCTGATGTGTTATGCTGCACTAAAATGCATCCAAATGTCAGTCCAACAGCCATCTCTCCAAATTCTTCCTTGCCACAGCCAAGAACATATCTAGAGGCAGATGTTCAAATGTAGCTGTTCTGCCTGACAGTTTTCCTTGTTTTGATCCAGCCCCTTGCAGGAATAACTCTAAGGAATGGATTGGTCTTCACCCCAGACTTTCTTATACAGTGGGGAGCTATAAGGAACTGACATAGTTCCTTACACTGCTGTTACACCTTGTAATGGGCTGGAGAACTCGGAGCAAGCCCATTAGCCCAAAGAAGGAGAACAAGGACAAAAGCAAGAAAGATGGACACTCGCTCCTAGCCGAGCTTTCAAACTTTGCTTCCAGCATAGCATTCTGGGTGCATCTCTGTGAAGAATGATGGTGAAAGTCACACGGCTTAAAGTGTGCAGCCCAACACCCTTTTTTTTAACGGATCAGAATATGCCAGGACAGCATTTAGACTTCTCTACTGACACGTTAACATCAAACATGAGCTGTGTCTTAAAAGCAGAATGTGGAATTATCAGAGACAAAACAAGACTCGGACGTTGGCAAGGAAGCACTCTCCATGCCTGACTGAGCTAACATTTCCTAATTGCAACCAGAGAGCTTACTCTGTGTAAGAGTTTAAAAACATTACCTTTTTTCCATATCATACTGGTTTGCCCCTGTGAAAGCTATTTCCCTCATTGTTCATTCTTCAGAATAATTACCGGCTAGCAGCACTTAAAATTTCTCTTCATTTCCTCTTTTTTCTTTTTTCTTTTTTTCTTTTTTGATGTGTGTCACCATTTCAGCTCGGAAGCCATCCTGCTCTTGGATTGACCAAGCAGAGGTCGTCAGAGCTCCACAATGCTGAGTTGGGCCAGTGAAAGAGGGTTATCCTGGCATGGAGTTGCCTTTAACCCATGGCCTTCATCTTTTCCGCTGGTCTCTGGGCTTTGACTCCTACAGCCAAGGAAATGTGTACTGGAGTCCAGATTTAGTGGTTTACACTTGGGACAAAACCCTCCCCTCTAACTTTCACATTCCTGCATTTCTGAGTTCTGCCTAGCAGCAGAATTAAATGAGCAAAATACCACAGGAAAGATGATGCTGAAAGAAGTATTTATTAACTGTCTTACCAGATGTAGAATGGTAGAAAGCATATCCAGCCCAGATATATCTAGCCAAATTTAACTGAAGGTCATGAATCTGCAGAGGTCCAGCCAAGCTTTTCTGCCCAATAGATGTGTTCTTGCTTGAGCGTATCCTATGTCTAATGTAGATGTTGCCTTATTGAATTCTGCATTTTTCACTTCCAATTACCCTAACTGAAATTCAGTGAGGTGCTAAGAAGTTAAGATCTTATGTTTTCGAAGAGGCTTAACAGTTTTAAAAGTCTCAATGTGGGAAAGTCTGAAACTTGAGAGACTAAACTTTTCAGCAAGTACCTTCCACCTGAAAGCTTGGTGTCTTTTGCAGTGCCTAGGGATGGTTCTGCCAAGTCACTGGTCACTTTGGGACACGCAATAGTGAGGTCTTTAGTCCAAAGTCAGGCTCTCCTGGAAGTGTGTAGCAGTTTGCACATGAACAGGGATGGGCAGTTTCTCAGGCCTTGATTTCAAAAGGTAGCAAAAACAACATGACCAGTTTAAGAATGTCACATCCCACTGGTCTGTGTGTGTGCGCGCTTATCTTTTAATGATGGGCTTTCAAAGGATCTTGGATAAGAACCAAAAGGACAGCTTTGAAAATTCACTCATACAGAATAATTGTATTTAACCTGTGCTGTCAGTTCACACCATATCATCTTAAAGAATAATAAATAAGCAGTCTACATTCTTACAGTAACCTTTCACTATTCAGTACCAGGAGGTGAGGGGATGTGTGCCTTCCCAGACATCAGGTATGCCTTGCTGGTGGTGGGAGTGTTTAGTTTTGTTTTTAAACTTGATGGTAGCACTGGGGGGATGAAGTTAAAATGCAATCATTCCAAGTCAAATGGTAAGGTCTAGGAAAACAGATGTGGGGTGTGTGCCATGAGCCAAGATCAACTTCACAAAACTCAAAAGATTAGTTCTACAAAAATTGGAAGGGGGAAAAAAAATTATGCAGTTGGTGTTGTGATGGATAGGAGCAAGGCAATAGCTCAGAAAAGTCAAACAACAACAGAATCTGCAGCACAAAAATATTAACTTTCTGGTGCCATTATTTTTTCACATGTAGGAAATTCTTTCAATAGTATCTGAAGGGTGTTAATTACTATCTCCCTCTGACATAAAATGGGGGGACAGAGGCTTTTATTTCTCTGAACTGCTTCTGCACTCATCTCCAGAGCAAAATTGCGCTCCTGTTTAAAATCCTGAGCGTATAGGGGTAATCTTTGTTTCCCCTTTCCCTGGGACTTTTTGTTGTTGTAGCAATTTTTTTTTTATTTTTCTGTCAAGAAAACACAAATAAAATGTTTCACTTTGGTCAGTATTGGCAAAGTATAACACTTTGGGACCATTGAGCTAACCCCAAGAATTGCAAAGCTGTTCAGCTGTAGATTGTATTTACCTGGTTTGCTTCTGGCCTAGCTTCTGCATCCAGGTTGTGTTTCTTACGGTGCTGCTCTGCATCATGTGTGTCACTGTATTAGGGGCACCTCATTGAAAATCAGGGCTAGTCAAGTTGCTGAGAGCTTTTTCCCTGAAGTGGCTATTGATTTTGAGGCATTTAAGCGCACACACAGCAAATACTCACGTTTCCTTAAAATGGACCAGCTCAATGCACCCATTTTGAGTCCATTGATGATTGCTTTTATCATAGTCAGTCTTTTTCTGCTGACTTCAGAAGAGTGATCTGGAATACAGTTTTCATGACAGCTATTCAAAGGACCTAATATTCTCTGTCCTATGCCTCTGCCATCTCTGAGAGTCCAAACAAGTTCAGCTAGGCCAGCATAACTGTAATAAACTCTCTTAAGCAAGTATTGATTTCTACCTTCCAGACTGCCAGAAGTCATGCTGGGATCAGTGAATGAAGCTTCTCATGTTCAGTGCACCCCAAGACTTGTCGCTTCCAGCTTTTTTGAGTGCCTTAGCTGTGCCCTGCCAGAGAGAGAGACCCGTTTCTATCCCGTGTCTCATCTGGTTCTCACCATACACCTATCAGGTGCATGGAGAAAACACAATGTATGTCGGTTATTTCCTGCATGCTGCACCATATTTTGAAGGCTTTGTTTTTCTACTGTGGATCAGCAATGTCCCCATGCCACAGGCGTCTTCTCCTCAGCACAGAAAAGGTTGCTAGCTCCATCCTCTGCTCTGGCTTCTCTTTTAAGTTTCCTCCTGTGAGTGCGCTGTAGAAGTGCATCAGCTTCAAGCCCTAACCAGCCAGGCTGCCCATATCCAAGCAAGCACTGGTTCTTCTGGCACTTTCTCATTAGCATCAGCATGTCCCTGGCTGTGTTACCAGAACCACGTCCCACAGCAAATTATCCCTCACTGGACATCTCCTTCCTTGGATTAGCCAGGTCTGTTGTTTTGAAAACACCATGCCGCAAAACAGGCTTGTTCCAGAGGACTCAACTGTTGCTGAATAGTATCCAGAAACATCACACAGACCCTCACAGAAGAAAATGATCCAAGTTCTATGTAAAAGTGACCCATGGCAACTTTAGCTTCTGTTTTAAATGTCCTCTGTGATTTGTATCCAGACCCTTGGTTGTCATTGTTGACGCTGAAAGAAAGCCCCCACTGCTGTTCATGAGGAGAAGCCCCCAGTCTGAGCACCACATTTTCCTGGAATCTATGCAGGGCTTGCAAATATTATTCTATTTATTTCTCTAACACATCCACTGAAAGCTCAGAGCAGTTTTTCAAGGCTTCCCACAAGCTAAACCAAGCCAAAGGTTCCCTGGCTGACAATCATCAATAATATTGAGCTGCTACTTAAGCTCTGCTGTCCTTAGATGAATTGACAGCTCTTTCCTTCCAGGGGAAGATAACATCTTTGCTCTAAAAAGATGAGGTGCCTCTTGTCTGGTCTTCCCTGCCTTTTTTGAAGCTTTTCAGAGGAGCAATGGAAGGTGTTGATATATTGTCCTGAGTCATTAATAGAGCATGTGCTTCGGAGATGCTTTTTTTTTCATGAATTATATATTGTTCCTTTCAATCCTCTTGTATTTAGATGTCATCATCCTATAAATGTGTTTTCTGGGGTGCAGAACTAGAGAGAAAGCTTTTGGGGGGCCAAAACTAAAATTTGGACCCAGCTTGATCTTTGCAGCTGATCACTAGCTCGAAGAGTAGTACAAAGTGGGTTTTGGTGTTTTGGTTCATGTGGGGTTTTTTTTTTTTTTGGGGGGGGGGGGGAGGCTGGTAGTGTTTTGTTTGGGTTTGCTTTTTTTTTAATTAAAAAAGGTACCAGCAAACCTGAAACAAAGCCCCAGTCAAGGGAAAGCGTACATCTGAGTCTGGATCTGGTGTTCTCTCCTTGTGGACTTTGGCGCCTTTCTGAGACAGGCTCGGCTGTGGCAGGCTTGTTACCTTTGTGTAGGGACTCCCAAGGACCACTGAGTTCTAAGCTTGTTCCAATTTCCTCGCAGAATGGAGATGCTTACAAGAACCTTATTTACCTGTCATCTGAGGAAAGGCAGGTCCTGCCTCCTTCTGTCTTCCCACTGGCACCAACTCTGCTCAGCTGGACCAGTGCTTCTGGAGTTGTTACAGGAGCAAGGACCACTGTGGTAGTACTTGGCCTTACAGTTCTGAGGAGGGACTTTCTCAGAGGCCGTGGAGACAAAGCGCTTCCCAGCCTCAGCCATAAGCACAGTCCTGGTTGCTGCATCTTCTTTTCCCAGGTGAGATGAGGAGAGATCCCTGTGCATCTCTAAGCCTTGTGCTCTCAGGGCTCCAGGCAAGAGGCTCAAAATGAGTCTTGCTTGCTGTCTGTGAGCTTTTACCCCATAGAGAGCGGTAGGTAAACCCTGTAGACTAGAAATCCATTGGACTTTCCTGTAGGCTGTAAAATAGGCTGGGGAGACAAGAAGTCTCTAGTTGTTTGTCTCCAGAGGTAAACCACTGTTCATGCTGTCCTACCCTCTAGTTCTTAGGATGAAATTCCTTTTCTGTGCCAGAAAAGCAGCAGCTCCAGCCTACGGAAAGCTCATTTGCCATGCTTGTGCTGTGGGCTTATTTTCTTCCGCAGTAGCACCCGGCATCTGGCTGAAAAGCATGGCAGATGAGGCCCGGCGGGCTCAGTAAAACCCCTCTATCCCTCACCGGAATGCAAGACAAAAGAGCTGCATCTCTAATGGATGGCTCAGGCTCATATCTCCCTCTGAGGAGAACCATTACAAAAATATTTCCCAGATATTTGGCTGGGCATCTCACAAAACTATCCAGTTTCATGATGCTAATTTTCCCATTGTCTAGACAGTTGCAAATCCAGACAGCATTATCAGTATGAACCTACTGCACACACACACACACACACAAACCCATTTTTCTGCCCATGATATTTACAGGTATGTTCTTACCCATGAGCTGCCTAGTGGTAAATTTCTGAATTACTCCAAAGTGCCTGTATTAATCTCTTGTGGTCCCCATTCCCCCGGCAGGGCTGGCATTTGATTCAAGGAACACTGAACTGTGCAGATGCTCTGAAGGTTGAACTGGAGGATCTAGCCCCTCGCTGCCTACCTTCTCCTGCACCCAGAAGAAAAACAAACTGTGCTCAGGGTTGGACAGTGCTGCGAGCCAAGCCTGGACGTCCCTCCATGGGACAGAATCTCCTGCCGCAGTAGTGTTCCAGGGATGAAAATGTTCTTTTGCGGTTTCCATGCTGGAAATGTTAACGGAAAGACATTCTGGGGCTGTAGGCATGTAAATGAGGTCCTGCTAGTCTCTCCTGATGATAAAATGGTCTGTGGGCATTTGTTCCCTCTGGCTTGAAATGTTAAGACCTGTGTAGAGAAACAGCACATTTTTGTTCTGCACATCAGGGGTGCCAGCCCACATTTTAAGGCAGGCTGTAGCACCTTCCCCAGCCTTTGGCATAATCAGTGTCTAGATTTATAGCTCCTCTGTGATGCTAAGGGGCAAAAATATAGTAGGAGCAGGAGCTGTATTTACAAAGTAATAACCTCTGAATGAAGATACTTGGCCAGCAGCAGCATTTATCCTCCTTTGTCTTCTCTAACTTGCAGAGTTCTTCACTTTCTTCCCAGGGCTTCTTTCCATGTGTGCACGGCTTTCCTGGCCCACTGAAGCGGGGGTAGCCCCTGGCTTGCTGGGCTGTACCAGCAGCCCAGGCTCTGTGCCCATTTCTTTGGAAGGCAGAGTAAAGAGTGACCCAAGTGAAATATGAAGGGCTTGACTGCAGCTCCTTTCCAGCTTTTTTGGAGGGATTGGGGAAGGGGAAGGAACTGTGCCTGTGAATCTTGCCAAGCAGCTCTTGATTGTGTGTGGGATTCACCAGAGTGAATCCCTGTGATCCAGAGAGCAATATTGTTCTACTGATGAGAGTCCAGGACTTGTAGTGTCTCAACAGCAATGACTTTGGTCTTTCCCTGGTGAGGATCCTAGCCAGGCTGGGTGATCTGTTTCCAGAAGTCCCTACTGGCTCCTGAAGGCAGACAAAAAGGAAGGAACCGAAATAGCCGCAATGTGGTGGGTTCATCTTCTGCCTCAGAGATATCTGTTACCAGAGCCTGGGAGCTGCGGGGAGAGAGAACCTAGTGGGACCTGAGCAGAGCTGAGATAATGTCCCAGACAGCCAGTCCATGTGGGAGTGGAGGAGGAAGAGGAGCAGTTCTAGTTCAAAATCTGAGGCGTTGCAGTGAAAGTGCTGGGAAGGGAGGGCTGGAAAAGTTCTCTCTTCCTCCAAGATAGCTGTGGTCTGTTCCCCAGCTGGACTCTTGCTCTGTCTGCTCTAATCCACATCTTCCCTCTACCAGTTTGGTTTGTTTTGCAAACTCAGATCTGATCTCCTTAGTTTGTCCTGTGTGTCTTGCTTAGTTTCCAGGCCTTCAGATTTCCACCATATAAACTTTAGAACAAAGCATCCTACTTGCCCTCCTGTAACTGAAAAGGGCTCTAATAATAGCAGACAGTCCCAAGAAGTCTTCTAGTTCAAAGTATTTTGCAGAAGGCTGGCCACGTCAGCAACTTTATTGCCGCAACTCTCATTGTGAGATTTGACTTAATGAAAATAGAAAGATTCAGCCCTGTTCAAGTTTTATGTCCATGAAACATACCCAGCTCTAGGGAGGTGGCCACATCTGCCAGAACAATGTGTAACATGAAAGGAGGGGGTGTTTCTGAAGCTCTGCACCAGAGCAAAACCCAGGAACGTGGTTAGATTTCATATGCTCTTTCCTATTTTGCTTAAATGTTACCTCTGGGTCCACCGTCACTAACTCACAGAGCCAGAAGGTAGTGGAACTGGAGATAAGAAAATAAAGGCCCCTGGAAATGAAAGGTATCTGATTCCTTACACTGACTGAAATGTATGACCCTTCTAGGGTAAGCCAATGTACAAAGGATACAGACACAGGCAAAGGGAATTCATACTTCGAATCATGCATGTGCTCAGGTACTCAGTTTTTCTAACCACACAATTCAGGTGTGCAGGAAGTTATCTGAAGTCAGGTACAATAAATTTACCTAACTTAATCCTTAAATCTGTGATGCCTAGGAAATGCATGTACTTAGTCTGTGCTCTTCTAATAGAAGTAATGAGAGCAGATATCTATATAAATTTTCTTGAAATGGGTCTCTGCAGATGAGTCTTTGATTGACTTTGCTCTGCATTTCTGTGTTGTGGGTTTATCAATAGGCAGTTGCTTCAGTCTGTATACTCAATAGCACTACCACCTGCTGATGGACACACCTGAGCACAGATGTGCTTCGATCAGTGCAAAGTCATTCCCAAGAGGTCTCCCTGCCTTTGGGCACCCTTACTAGACAAGGAACTCTTTGTGCACAGAACTGCTAAGAAAAAGGTATTGCACTTTAACCCCATGCTTGAATCTACTTGAAACCATGCTAGCATCACTCTGTAGGCCAGAAATACAATATCAGGCCCTGAGATTTGAGGGGGTTGTCCTGCTCCAGTGACAGCCCTCCTGCACACTCTAGAAAAGCCGAGCCTTTAGGTTCAGTGGAGTGGGAAGGAGTTATTTACCCAAGACTGGTTGCGTTGGAAGGATGTGAACCTGAAAAGTGTTTGACTAACAGGTGCCCAACAAAGGTCATCAGAAAGACAAGTCCAGTGAAAGCAAAGGCAAGGCTTTTTTAACAGGTGTGTAGAACCACTGTTGAAAGACATCGTAATAACCATTTCTAAGACTATGAATATCCCTGAGGAAAACCTGTTTGGGCAGCAGCCTGGCCTTCTGTTTTCCATCAATTGTAGCTTTGTCTCTTTTGAAGCCCCCTGCTGCAAATGAGCAAACACCTGGCTGAGAAAGATGAATGGAAAACATTGCCTGTGCTAGAGAACTAATGGCAAATCACATGCCAGGAGGAATAATAAACAGAAGATTATTGATATAACTGTGCTAGTCTCCGATAGGTTTTCCACCAGGCATATAGAAGCACCTACAAAAGAGGCATTGTCTCTACTGTCACTGCAAGGGGAACAGGAGAAATGAGTTGTGCCTGGACTCAAGCCCAGTGCAGAAAGGACGGGTTTGTGTCTGGTGAACAAAGTTGATCAGTATCAGCAGAATGGGGAAGGAGGGAGTGAGAAATTGCTGGGCTGTGAATTCTGAGGATCAAAAGGTAGTGCATTGTAGCTAAGTGTCCAACAGGCTGTTGTTCATTAGTCACCCCCTGCTCTAAATCCTAGGAGACAGGCTGGGAATTGAACTGCAGGTTTGTGTCTGATGGCTTAAGTGCATATTGCCCAGAGCCCCAGCGCATGGCTGCTGACTGTCCATTTTGTATCTGCAACAAGGTGCAGATTTATCAATGTGCAGGAATCTGTGTCATGATGTTAGCACAGCCAGGCCATGTGGAGATTTTAAGAGCACTGCACTGACTGAATGTGTGTGTTTCTCACAGGAATGCAAAGTCAGGCCTGTGTTTCAATGCTATTGCAAATGTGCAGTGCTGTAAGTGATATAATGCAGAAGAGATTCCTTGAAGGAAGATCATTGAGCTCCCTCCCTGAGACATTTCTGTGACATTGCTGTACTAGGGAAGAAGGCAAGGCAGCCTCCATGGTTATGAATATCCTGTCTCTAGGGGCTTCACAGAAACCTCTTCTAATACCCCAATTACAATCTCAACCTGATCAACAGGGATGGGGAAGAGTATATCTCACCAGCCCCATACACCCTAACGTTTTGTGCATTTGCAGACAGGAGCACCTCTTCGCCAGCCTCTCTCCCTTTCCTTCCCTGGCTGCAGATAACAAGCGCTTTGGTTCCAGTTTGACTGCCTGATTCTTGGAAACCTGAGGCAGACAGCAGACTGCTCTTCTAATGTGCTGTAGAAAAAAAGAAAGGTGGGTGGGAGGGAGGAGAACAACTATTTCCTGCAGTGAAACTCGATCCTTTTCAACTTAAAATAGGAGGAAAACAAATTCCTGTGGGACCTGCTATAAAAGGGCTTGACAGTTGCCTACTCTCTGCCCCACCTCCCAGAGCTCCCCATTTGTTTGATGTCTTGGTAAGAGCCCTCTTGAACACAAATGCAGATCTGTCAACTGCAGTCCTGCTGCTGGGGAAAGTGGCTCTGCTCCACGCTGGGGGTCAGCTGCAGGGGAACGTAATGCACTGTGACAGGTAGCAAAGCCCAGGATTAACTGTTCTTTGTGTGGAGCTACCAAGCAACCAGGTTTTCCTGGGCCTTTTTTCCTTGCTGGAAATTTTCTCCAGATGATTATAAAGGTGTCCAGGGTTTCTCAGCATTTTTGCAGGCCATGTCAAGCCAGGAGCCCCACAGGAGAGATCACACAAATAGCAGCCAGAGCCCCCATCTGTGTCTGCATACCCTCATGGTGGCCATCTAAGCTGTAAGCCACTGTCTGTGTGCACGGTACTAGAAGGAGGGGAAGCTCTGGGCACAGCTTAATCAGGCTTGATTGCCTGATCAGCCTTGACTGCCTCACAGCCATCTCCCTGCTCATCCCTGCTGCCGGACTACTTCTCTCCCCACTCTTCCCACCCATCCTCTTGCTCCTTTCTGCATCACCACCTGATTTCAGCACTGAGTGACAGTGCTGCAGACCCTGACATAGAAGCCTGACCGCCTGCCAGATTGCTCTCCCCCTGTAAGTCCTGCTCCCTCCTTTGCTTCATTTTCTCACTCCTGCTCTCGCTCCCCTCTCCCTTCCACACCCTCCCTCTTTCAACAGTCTGCATTGACAGGGTAGGACTGAATGCAGCTGGAGAGGCAGGTTTTCTTGAAGCTCCTATTCCACTCTAAGGAAGAGAAAACAGAGCTTTAGAAGAGATAGCCAGAAAGACTTTTTAGTAATGAGCCAACAACATTGGCAATGGCAGCCCCAGCAAGAATGCTGCTGCCTGCAGTTCTGCCCTGGGGGTGCTATCGGACCTGATGTGGCCTGGCCCCATGACAGGCATTGATTAGGCCTGTGCCATCCTCTGTCTGTCTCCCACCATCAGCCGATGGTGAGTCACTTCAGCTTTTGGCTACAGTCACTGCTGAAAGAGGGAACGGCTCCCAACAGGAGTGATTCACCATCCCTCGCCAGCCTTCTTTAATCTGCTTCCAGTCAGATCACCTCAGGGTTGGACCACTGGAGCAAAGCAGCTCCAGTGCTTTCCCAGGGCCTCGCTGCAGAGCTGCTGTCCTCCTCGCTGACCTCCTTTAGACCTCCCAAGTTTGTGCTGTTAATGATTCACTGCATTCTTACGATTCTTCCCTCCTGAGTCACTAATAAACCACTTCTGGTGCAGATCTAGGGACTGTGCTGTCGATTCGGGTTCAGAGCTTGGCTGGAACAGGACCGTACGTCTTTTAAGTTAGGAACCACCCTCAGTCCTCATGTGAGCTTGGGGATCACTGTGCTCTTGGAGCCAGATAAGCTGTTAAAGCCACCCTGCCGGAGCCAATTAACACAAGTAGGTACTTTTCCAAAAGCAAAGGGGTTTTAGCCTATGGGTTCAGCCCAGCTTCTGCTCTGGGTAACCACGTTATGCCTCACTGTGCTTGAAATTAGCCTTGAGTTAACGCATTGTACTTTGTGTGTCCAACAGGCAGAGTCAGTTACCACAGTTCAGCTGACAAGCAGTAATTCATTAAGCCTCTGTAACTCAATCACTGCAGTCATCTTTCCAGCCTTAACAGGGCCAAATATATTTCCACTGTGATGTCACAAGAGTACAAAATTCCTCTTAAAAAAAAAAAAAAGTCTATTGTTTCTCAGCCCTGATAAAGCTTCAGCTCTTGGTCATCTATCGAGGCCAGCAACCTGTCTTTCCAAAGGCTGGTTCCATCTGCATAGTCCGGAGTTGTACCTGCTTAAGGAAAACAGGTGACTTAGATGCATGCAAACCTCTCTCTGTACTACAGACATGTGATCAAATGCAATTGAATTACGGTTGCTCAACAAGTAATTGCCCTTCAGCTGAAGCAACATGGCTATTGTGTGCATGCTCATAACTTGCCCAGCTCCTTCACTTAACTTACGCAATGTGATAGTCTTAGTAAGAAACTGATGCCTGCTGAACTAATCTAAACCAGCTAGGGCTCCTGAGCCTCTGCTTGGACAATCGCTGCTGGGCAGTTTGACGCGTTACTTGTACTGCAGCTTCTTTCTTCTTCTGTATCCAAAAAGTCAGTTTAATTCCTGTCTTGCAGACTGTTTAACTGTAATCATCTGGCTTTGCCCTGGCATGGCCAGAGAGCATGCACTCAACCCCTTTAACCAGCTTTTTCTCATCCCAAGAAACGGCCCTTTCTGTTAGGTAATATATACCTACACCCCTAGAACTGTCTTTGTGTATCAGTTGAACTAACCAACCAGTGGCTTTCCAACGAACTTTAATTAAACTGCTGTAAATTTGCATGTAGAATGACGTATGTGGATGTGTTGCAAGAAACCTTGCAGAAGGCAAGCAATCCATACCTTTGCTAGAGGAAGCATGTATGCTTTGTGGTAGGCTGTGATCCAACTGCGTGGAAGGCTTTATAGAGAAATGTGTTGGTTTCGTTGGATTTCTTTTTTCTTTTCTTTTTAGCTGGCGTGAAAGAAAAGAGAGGATAGTTTCCAACAGGGAGGATAAAACACTAAAAATTAAATCCATTCTCTGGCCAGTGTAACAATTGCAATTTCCTGCTATTCCTTGGAAGCTGTACAGCCCAAGAGGGAGATATTTCAAGACCGGTGTGTCAGGGATAGAAGCACATGCATCTGGTTATTTTTAATGGCAGCTCTGTCCCTAATTTTCAGTGCTGGCCTTGATAAAATGCCAGCTCTGTTTCATTAACCTTTTGTCAGTATGGCAAAGAATTAAAGGTGGCTCACAACATTAGCACCTGAGATAAAGCTCCTTTCCCCAGGAAGCTATTGGAGGTCCTTAGCTATACCAGGCAGAGTTTTGGGTAGAGAAGGGGAAGAAGGAGGTTTGTGTTAACAGAGCCTATACAAGTCTCATATCTGCAGTCTTCGTTACTGTCTGAAATGTGTGTTAGAAGCAAGCTTCAGTCAAGGTAACCATTTTCCTCTACAAGCCAAGAAAAATACTGGATTTATTTTCAGACCGTTAGGAATAGTCTCTCAGAACAGCCCTGCTTTCCTTGCTTCATATGGGCTGCTTAAAAGAAAAAGCACAATTTCACAACCATGGTAGCTGTGAGCTGCACACAGGTTAGACTCCAACAAACAAAATCTTCACTGTGCCCTGGAAGATCTTTCTCTGGGCCCAAGACTTAATCCACCACCACAGCTGAAGGATTAGTGCTTCAGCAATAGAGCTGGGAAAAAGACAGGATTTTTGTTCTGTGAGAAATGTGGTGGGTTCAGGGTGGGAAGGGGGAGAAAACACAAAGTCAAATTTCTTCCAAAGCTCTGTTTTGTAGGGGTGTCAGCCCTAACAAAGCAGTACAATGCAGCTCCAGCCCGCTCCTCCCTCCATCTCCTGCTTTGCAGCTATGACCAGTTCCTACCAACCACAGTCACTGTCATGGTTGCTACCTCCTCCCTCAGCTTTTTACGGAAACATAATCCATCACTGCAAGCCCTGCTTGTGAGACAGCAGTCTGAACAATATGTTCATTCTGGCTGGTGGCTGCTAGTTATGGGAAGGCTCTTGGTTGTGCTGTAGCTGTTGCATAGCTCAGCACAGTTCTTGCGCACCCAGAAGGCTGTTTTTAGAGCCCTGGGTTCCAAGTGGTGAAAGACAGAGCTGTTTGCTCTCTGGGCTGCAGCCTCAGGAGGTTTGGATTTATCTTATCATGTGAAATCAGGATCACTCTTAAAAATGTCAGCAGTGAGCTGTGGAGCAAGAAAGGAAGGGGGGGGGAAACCTTGCCCAAAACTTAGGCTATGCTACTGAATGTCAAGTATTTGTACAGAAGAAAGTCTTGGGACTGGGAGGTTTGCTGAGGGATAGCCTTTGTCTGAAAGCATCTCAGTTCCCCACAGGTCCCTGTCATCTTGTACCATGGACCCCAAGGACTCTTGCTGAGGGACTGCTGACCCAAGGCACTGCTAGGCTGGCCAAGGGGCTGCCACAGCATCGCCTAACTGGGAGCACTGGCTTACGCTGCAGGCTGGTACCAGCAGAGCAGGAGGGACAGGTCGAGCCATGCCAGATACAGTGTCTTCCCTGAAGACCTGTAGTTACCAGCAGCTCTGGGGAGCCCTACCACCTTGCTGGTGTGGTTGAGGAAAATCAGGGATGGATGTCACTGGTAGCTCAAGGCTGCCATACAGGGAGACCTTCGTCTGGGGGGAGAGTTTACACTAAGCCCAGGAGAAAAAAGGAGGAGGAGCGAGTGAGGGCAGAGATCTCCAAAGCTTTTGCTGGTCAGGGTGAGCAGGGGCACAGGCTTGGCACACTCCCAAGCCGGACTTGGTGCATGAAGCAGAGCTCTGCCAGGCTTCTTGTTGCTGATGTTGCACATCAGGACAGGCATGCAGATGACCAGAAGAAAGCACTTTTCTTTTTAGGCAGTGATTGTGATTCTGCCTTCACAGGGGATGGAGCCCTGTTTGCTCTGGGCACTTCTAGCACATACAGAGCAGCTGAGGACAGCATGGCCCCTTTGGCACAGGGCTCTGGTTTGGTGCCTCCCTGGTGCTGCCACGGCCGTGACACTGCAGCACACGTGCCTGCCAGGCCATCAGCTGCAAGCCACTTGCAGGGAGCATCCCAGTGATGAGCATGGCAGTGAGCTGAGGGAGGGCCCCGACCCGGAGGCTGCTTTCACAGCTAGACAGAGGGACTGTTAGGAATAAGCCAAGTGTTCTTGCAAAGGAAGCAATCCAAGGCAGTGGAAAGTGAATTACATTAAGAATTAAGACTGGAGATGCAAGAAATACTGATTCTCTAAGCAGTGGTACAATTCTAGGTTCAGCTTTTGGCATGTTTCACATCTAAACGCTCCCACCCTAACTGCAAAAAGCAGCAAGGCTCTACTGCATGCCCAAGTCAGGGTAGACTGAAAGAAATGGCTTCCATTTAAGCGTAGTCACCTCCAGAAGGGACCCTGGGCTGCCTAGTACTTTGCATAGAAATAAGTAACCAACCTGATGTCTATACCAGACAGGTCAGGTCTGGGAGGGAGCCTGGTGAAATCCTTGGAGTCCCACCTGCTTGCACCATAGTTCAGTGCGTCCAGTTCTTATGATTTGCCTTGTCACACTGAAATGGGGACAAGTGCAGAGATGGGTACTGATTTATTAGAAAATCCACCAATTGACTGGAAGCCTGCTTTCTTGCAAGCTAGAACATTTCTTGTCCACAGCATTTAGCACATTCAAAGCCAATGCCAGCTAGAGGCCTGTAATTTGCCTTTGCCATCTCTGGGTTACTGGAGTTGAGTGAACATTTCATAAGTTTCATTATGGTCTCAAACTGCAAGCCAGGTTTTCCAGGACATCTGCTGCAGGCAGGGATTTGGGCAAAGAGAAAAAGAGAGAAGCTCTTGTTTGTAGAGACTGGGCTGGGTCTTGAGTTGAGGTTTGAGTGAACCTGGGCCATTTGGGTGGGACCCACTGAAGCTAACAGGCTGTGTGTGGTTTGGATTCAAATCTTGGCAAAACTAAGCTCTGTCCTTGAAGAGCACGTCTTACTCCATGAGCCCAGAAGACCCTTCCTGAAGCCACGCTAAGAAGTACAGTGAAGGGATGGGTGCTAAGAGCAGCAGCTCCTGGGCTTGGTCAGTGAGGGAAAAGCCATAGCTGCTGTTCTGAGCTCTCCCTGTACTTCTTCCCCACAGATCTCAACTCTTCACAGGCCCAGTAGTGATTCATGGAGATGTGGGATTATTCTCAGTCCTCGGAGATCTGGGGCTCCTTCCCAGCCCCTAGAGAGGGAATAATTTCTTTCTACTCATACACCAAGGCAGCAAACTTGGGTTTCTCTATGGGATGAGACTTGGTCACACGGGTGGAACATGATGTTACCTTGAAGCAAAATCCTGAATCTGCAGTAACCAGGTCTCATCAGAACTGGCATGTTAGGGCAGACAGAGACTCAACAGTAAATGTGGGATTATACAAACCATGGCAAGCTCCCATCAGAGCATTCTTCAAGGCCAAAATGACCAGCTGCAAAAAGCATCCATCTAGCAAGGGATGCATATGTGAAGATGTGCACATTGTCTTGGCTTTGGACAGGCTGGAAGGATGTTTTCCTCATAGGCTGAGAGTAACAAAGAGGATTAATCTCTGAAAAAAAACTGGGGCACTATGTTGAAGTGGGTTTTCATCAGCCTCATGCTATTGTGTGCGTATCTTGGGTTTACTAATGATTCACATGAAAAGTAATCAGGAGAAGTGCTTGGAGCAGGAGATTTTCCTGTATTTATTTTGGATGCACGTCCAGTGGAAAAATATCTTCCCAAGCATTTTGCTTGGCGACATGGCCTGTTTCGTTTGGAGAACAATTGATGGTGATGATGAGTGGTGTTAGATGTGATTGCTGTTCGACAGCTTTTTGACTTGCCTGCAAGTCAAAGCAGCAAATTCCATGCAACTGCACATGTGTGCTGAGCAGAGGGTGGGGAGACAGGGGCCACAGAAGGCTGCTTGACATGTTCGATCAGGTCTTTGCCAAACTCTTACCAGGCACAGCACAGATCGTTAAGGCATCACGCGGTTTTGCAGCAGTGTCTCGCTGTGCTAATCCTGAGTGGTTTGTTGACTGCTCACTCTGCAATTTGGTGAGATACCACTGGACAAATGCTGCCCTTGTGTTGCGGGAGTACTGCAGAGATAGGCTTAACCTGTTAGTGGAGAATTTGCTAGTAGCTCTGTGCATGGTGCATTACATGTTTACAGGAGCAGATTGCTCCCACTGACTTTCTGGTTACCAAATACAATAGGGTATATCCTCAGCTGATGCTATCCTGGCACCATATTCACCCCTTCCCAGAACAGCTGTACCAGCTGCAGCTCCCCATCCCTCCCCTCCTCCAGGTGCAGGAAGGATGAAGGGAGTGATATGCACAAAACCCTCCTGTCCCTTAGCTCTCTGCACTGGCCATTGGCAACTCTCAGCAGAGGGGCCATAAGGAAGGTTAAATCAGCAAATACAGTTTGTCTGTCTTCATTTCTGAAAAAGGAACAGCCATCTGCCACATTCATTCCCTCCCTTGCTGAGGGCTTTTCCAAGGAATGGCCTCTGGTCTCTGTGGCACAAGGGATAAATCCAAAGCAACTTTGCTGAAGTCTTCAGAATTGCTCCCAGGGTAACTGAGAGCAGAGCAGGGGCCCTGAGAGTTTCCTAAGCTTCACAGCCATAGCCGCAAGGCAAATAAAATGAGATTAACCAATTACAATTAAAATGAGAGAGAACTGCTTTTGACAGTAATTTTGAATTTCCCCTAAAACCACTTCCAGCTGTGACCTCTGACTCATGCAGTGTTCGCCTGAGATCTGCCCCTGGTTGTTTGTTATAACTGGTGCTTTCAAGGACGTTCAGTCCTGTCTAAGAAGTAGTTTCCTAGGCAAAAAAAAAAAAAAAAAAAAAAAGTGAAAAATGGAAGAGGAACTAACACAGGGCATCCCTGCAGCGAGGCCCAGACACGAGATACCACCTAGACAGCAGACAAGAACAGCCAGGCAATCTCCTGTGAATTAAGCTGGGTAGCGCTTGCATAGAATTCCCCCAGCCCCATACTGCTGTGTTGCTATCATGCAGCTGTGAACCCCATCCTGGGAATATTCTAATTTATGTTGGTGTAGAACAGATCTCTGCTCCCATAGAGAAGCTGTCTGGGCACAGACCTTGCCCTTGCTTTGAGAAGAGAGCAAGACTGTCTACAAGGTTGAAATTATTATCATTACTCTTATCTAGAGATATCAAAAGATTTGTTATGCAGCAGTGTCACACAACCGGTTCTCGTCTTAAGAGCATCCAATCCTTTCAGACTACTTAATTTCTTAAAATGAGTAGGTGTTTTTGACTCATTCTTTGGCCTGCACTACCATCTTCTAGCAGAATTTCTCTAGGTGCTGTTCAGAAAACGACCCCAGAGAAGGAAATTTTGGAGGACCAGTGAGGGAGGAATAATATAACCGGGTGCAGGTTTTCACCCAAATATTATCAGCAACCTGCAGTCTTCTGCAGATGCTGCTGCCTCTTCCCATCAGGAAACTGGAACTTCCCTTTGGACAGGATCAGAGAAGAACCATATTTCCATCAAATCATCTTCTCACTCCAAAACTGCGCCAACAGCACTCACAAAATTCAAGGCTCAGCTCTTTAGGTGAGAGTGCCTTGCATTTAGTAAGAGATCAGGTGTTGCAAAAGAAGGAGTTAGGACTGGGGTAGTTTTTAGGAGATGCCTGTAGATTTCTGCATGGGCTGATAAGCAGATAGCCTCCATTGCCTGCATCAGCCATGTGTCTGCAGACACATTCGCTAGCCATGAGCCATCTACATGCTGCATTTCTGCCATTCTAGCATTTCCACATTGAGCCCGGGTGGAGGATGTGCCTAGCAGAGGAGCAGCTGGGAATGTGAAGTGACACACTCGAACCTTCTCCATCATGTAGTGCATCAGGAACCATTTCCCATGCTGCAAAGAGACAGGGCTGTGGGAACAGTGACTTGAGCCAGTGACTGGGAGTGTAAAAAGGTATATGAAGTTGCTATTTTTACTCTTCAGGCACAGAAGGTGAGAGGGAGAATAGACAGAGATAAAGAAAAAGGTGCGTCCTTAAGGCTGAGTTACCAGAGTCAGAAAATATATCAGATTATTCATGCTGTGATCTGCCAGCTTTGAAAGCCTTCCAAGTGCTGTCACACTCTACTGTTGAGGTCAGTACCATAGTCACCTTTCTTTGTAATTTCCTTTGTCATTAGTGATTTTAAGGAATGCATTATCCTTTAGAGATGAGGTCTGAAAGCAATTTTGAAGACAGGAATGCTGTTTGTTACGCTCACACCAGTTATATGTATTTAATTTTGAATTAATCAACTGGTATTCAGTGCTGTCACACCTGGGTGACTTTCAAAACAGTTTTGTGTAAGCAACCGTTGCCCACACTCTACACAGTCTGCTATCTTTGCATCTGCAAACACCACTGTTTGATTTGTAAAGTACCTGAGTTTGCATCTGAATTGCTACAGTCTGTTCTTAAAAACTTCCCATGATGGACGTTTCCCATTTCCCTAGGTAGCCCATCCCAGGGTTTTCTATTTACTTGCCTTTTCCCCCAGTCCTGTCTAAAACTTCCTTGCTGATTTCTTCTTGCCCTTCCCAAGGTTCTGGAGAACGGTTGCTATCCCTTTTGCAAATATTGGAAAATCATTATCATGTTCCCCTCATTCTTCTGTCTTCTAGACTAAACAAATTCACTTCCTTCCACCTTTCCTTACAGGTCATGTTTCCAGAACCTTTGTATCATTAATTCTCTTTGCACACACTCCAGTTAGTCTATTATCTTCCTTAAAATGAGCTGCCCCAAATGGAGTGGATGGAGTCTCCCACTACAGGCCACATCTTTTCTGAACCCTTATCAACTTCATGACATCCTGTTTAGAGTTGCAGCCTATGCAGCCAGACAAAGCAATCCCAACATTATTTGCTTTTTCAGCTCTCTGTTCTGTGGTGATATTCAGGCCAAATCTTAGGGCACCATTAGATGGGCTCTTCGTCTTCAGTTCAGAGTCCCTCTACCAAGTCGCAGTAAGGGGTAGTGCAGGTGCTCTTAGTTTAGTTTTCACAAAGCAAATCAGCATGGCTGAAACCAAAACAAAAAAAGGATGTGTGTCATAGTCCCTCTGCCTGAGTTCTCTCATTTGTGGAAAAAAATAAAAGGAGGGAGAAAAATATATCCTGGACATACAGCCCCATACCTGCCTCATAAGATCTTACAGCCCTTCAAAATATTTGCTTAATCTCTTGGTATCTTGGCAGGGTACATAGGTATTAGCGCTCGCAGGTGTTCTTATCCATTGATCTCAAAATATTCTCCTCCTTGTTTTAAACATGAGGAGAACTGAAGTGTTTGGAGGCTCAATTTTCATAGGCAACAAAGATCCCCTGCTCCATTTAAAGTCAGTGGAAAATGTAGGTTGCAAGCCAACTGGAGAATTGGGCTTTAAGTGACAAGCTGAGGTCCCCTCAAAAGTTAATACCACAGCCAGGAGTTAGAGCCCAGGTTTCCTGAGTCTGTCTAGAGTCTGATGAGCAGAACCAGGCTGCCTCCCACTTGGTCATAAAAACACACCTAGCGCAGCCGCGTGATCAAACCCATGCTGTAATTCCCCAAGCAAAACCTACTCAGTCATGGCAGGCATCACAGCATTCTGGAGAAGAGTTGGGTTGATGACAACCTGCTCACTAACGAGAAAACTTCTTGTTCGTCTAGTATTTGGTTGCAAGTTGCATAGCTGAAAAGCCTGTTAAAGAAAACAAATAGTACCTGTGCCAAGCCTTGCCGTACTCCAGCAGTAAAAGATATTAATAGTTTCCAGCTCTGTATTTTGCACGTTGGCTTGCCAAAGCTCACCTGCTTTCTGTGAAACAGGAGGCTGCGCAATGCTGGTCACTGAACAAAAGGCTGGTCTGTAAAAGACAAATCTGGGGGAATTTTTTAAATTCCAAAAATAGACAGGGGGAAAAATGTGCCAGCAAGATGGATCTCATTTCATTTCCCAAATCCCTCTGGTCTCCAGAGTTCATTCTTTGCTCTTAATGTTTCATGCTATGGCTTATTTTAGTCTCCTTAGTGGAAAGTTTAAAACATTTACTTAAAGGCAAAGCTTCAGCTGGCATAAACTGTCACAGCTCCCTTGGCTTCAGTTGCCTTCAGCAGAGGAGCTGCCCTTTAGCATTTAAATTGCTTATTAGAAAGTGGAAAACTGTGTTTCTTGAAATCATCTGTAAAGACTAAGGAGAATGGAGCATAAAGGAAGGGGCCAGAGTATGGATTTCAGCTGAGAAACAGTCTTTCCACATGCACAGGTGCAAATATAGAGCACTGCTGGCACACTCTACTCTTCAAGTCTTTCCTCAGATACCCCTCCAAAGCAGCTGCCAGTGCCTCCCCCACTGGTACCCCTGAGGGGCTTGGTTGTGCCGTATCTTCTGGGCAGAAGGAATGGAGGCTGCAAGCATCTCTTGCAGCACTGTACAGGCTGCTGAGCACGAGCAGTCTGGAGCCCTAGAGCCATGTTAAATCGCTATGCCCAAATGGTGCTCCTCTCTGTCAGGGAGATATGTCCAGAAGTACCAAAGGGGTCCTAATAAATGTTTTCCAAACAGCTGGTTAATTGGCAGGAGGCCTGACTGGGAACACATGAACCCATTTGTTACAGCCTCCAGACCAGCCTGGAAAGCTGCTGTTTTAGCCAAATGGCTGGGACAGAGGCTCCCTCTTACACCTGACAAGTGCCAATGCCCCATCAGGAGTCGTCTCACCTCCAAACTCCATCTGCGTTGGCCTGTTTTGCAGCAGCACAGTACTGCCATCACTGTCTAGCTCCCCACTCATCTCTGTGCCCCGTTTCCTGCCTTGGTGCATTTTTTTCTTTGCTGTCAGAGAAAATTCTCATTAGTGCATGGCAGAGTGCTTCAGGCACAAAAGCCTGTTTCAAAAGTATCAGTGGTCCCTAATGAGCGAGTTCCCTCTTCCTCCTCTCCTGCTTTCAGCATCAGATCCAGCTCTCAGGCTGCAGACCTCCTGCTCAACCACAGCTCAGCATGCTGCTCCTGCATTGTCTCTCCCTGCTCTAGTGCAGCCCTGGCGATCACGCAGGGGTGAAAAAGTACTTGTCACAGTTGTCATTCAGCTCAGCAGTTCTACAGGGAACATCTGCAAGCTCTTCTTCTTGTCCAGAACTTCTAAAAGGAAAAAAAAGAAAAATCAGCAAAGTTATAATGTTTTTTTCTTTCCTGTCAAGTTTAACAACAGCCATCTGAGCTTCCACCATTTTATGATGTTGGTTTCCTGCACTGGTCCCTCTGTCTTGTGCGTCCTGACTTAAATTGAACCAACCTCACTGACTCTCTGGTAAATCACGTCAGCAGGACTACTCCAGATCAACACCAGCCTGACTAAGACCAGAGGAGATTGCCAAAGCTCAAAGGATGGGAGAAGTTATTTTGCCAGCACCCTGGCTGGATTTGTGTCTCTGTGGGAATGCGTACACTTCCCTTTGCTTTTGCAATGGCACCAGCATGTTGACGAACTGCAGTGCTGCTATTTATCCCTTAATTACTCCCATGACTCACATTAAACTAACAATTTTCCATAGAAACAAACACAGGCAGAACTGACACCACTCAAACTGCCTTTATTCTGAAACACATTTCGTACTTTGGGTTTTGAGGGTGTCAGCTCTGGAGAGTGCTGCACGTTCCTGCTGCCGAGGTTTGCCAGACTTAGAGGAATGAGACTCACTGGGCACTTGCCTACTCCGGGATGGGGAGGAAGGGTTACAGCCACTGGGCTACAGCCCGCGTGAGGCTGGGAACCACTCAGCACACTGTGATTTTGTGGGAGGTGGACGCTAAGCGTAGCTCAGGACAGGGTGGTTCCTGTCCGTGGTAGTTCCTGGGTGTTCATAGGATGTGTTCATCTGCTAATGTTCTTGCCTGGACACTCCCTCTTTTTGATTCACCCATGGACATCTCAAACTGGGCTGCTGCTCTGTGTTTTCACTTGTCTCAAGAGGCTCAATCCGGGAGAGCAACACGAGTGCCATCCCTGGTTCTTATCTGGGGATACTCATCCTGTTCTGTGTGTCACATTAATTACAGGTGCTGCCGTTGGGTGGGTCATCCCTAGCTGAGTCAGTTGTTTAAAATAACTAACAAAATAATTAGCTGGCAGTTCTCAATTGCATCCTTTGGGCCAGCCTGGCATCAGTTCTTATGCGGGGTCTTCACGGACCTCAAATCCTCTGAAGCTCTTCCCCTGTGCTTGACCGTTGGAAAGCAGTATACATACTGGAGACTGGATGGTCAAGAGGGGTCTTTTACAAACCTGCCTGCCATGGAACTGGATTTGTCAAAAATCACCCTAGTTTTGTTCATCTGTGGAACCAAGAGAAACAGGACAGAGCCAAAGCTGTTTGTCTGATTTCTCTACTTGCAGCTGCCATTATTTCTAGCAATTAGACATCCCCAGTGATGGTGTCCCAGTGCCTCCCCCTCCTGCAGACCAGGAGCAGGGATTCCTCATTTCTCAGAGCTGTATGTCTACCCTAAAATCATCCAATGAAGGGAGCCCTTCCCAGGGCTTTGCCACAGGCAGTGCAGCCATGGCAAAGTCAATACATCCACATCAGAGGCTCCTGGCCTAGCCTCCCCGTAGCCTAAGAGGAGGGAAAATGGCCATGCGCTATCTCTTCCCAAGGCAGAGAGCTGTAACGTCCACTGCAGATGTAGATATGGGAGTGCTCAGAGCCCTCAGCCAGGAAACAGGGCCCCTTTACAAAAACTGCTACATGCAGTCATGTAAAACAAACCATTTGTGCTCCAAAATGCTCCTAGCATTATGGTAAAGGCAAGAAGCGAGCAGGTGGATGGAGAGGAGGGATGTGGAAGCACAGGGTGATGAGAGCAGCGGCACTGTTGCAGCACCCAGGGCTAGGAGGTTGCCAGAGGCACCTGCTTTTCCTTGCTCTGGGTTTTGCTTCACACGCTGGGAAAAGCAGGGTATGGTGGAGCTGAAAGCAGAGCCCTGGAAAGCTTGAGTGAGGCCGGCTCCAGACAGACAGCATGATGCTTTTGCCACTGCATGTTTGAAGAGATTGTATGATTTGATGTAGTCTGTTAGAGTTGGCTGGTAACTTGCTTAAACTTTGTACAGATAAAGTTGCCTCCATATTACACTGCTGTCCTCCCCGCACACCCCTTTAACTTTGCAAAGTGTGATTTTAAAAAAAAAAAATTAAAAATGCAACTTTGGCTGTGCAACCTTCCCAGGAAATGCTTATAGAAACTGCAGGAAACACCTACAAAGGGAAGATGGGGAGGCATCCAAGCAGACCTGGATTCTTCTCTGCGGATAGAGAAGAGACCATGTGCAGCTTCTTCCCCTCCAGTTCCTCAGGGCTGTTGGCTGTCTCTTCATTTTGCTTCCCAGGCCCCACACATTACAGCTGTCTTTCATGAGCGCTTGTCAGGCTCCCACCATGCCAGCATCCCATCAAGTCTCTTGCCCTCTGAAGAAGAAACTTTTAAGGTCTTGGTAGCCATAACTGAAGCCAGATTTTCAAACGGGGCCAGCACTCAATAAACTGCTGGGCTTTTCTGAAAGCCTGGCTCTGAGGAAAGCCTTTATTTCCTTTTTTTTTTTTCTTCCCCTACACGTTGGAGTTGAACTAGGACTGAATCAGGCTGAATAGGCTGAATACCTCTTCCCTAGAGGACTTCTCTCTTTGTCTGCCTTCTTTATCTCTGCCAAGGTGCTGATACCAGCGTGTGCCTTGTGGAACATATGGTGGGACTCCCGTGGGACTGACAGAGCCCTGTTGCGTGGGGATTTTCAACCCAGGCTGCAGAAAGGGCTTGGAAGGAGACAGTTGGAAACAAGCCTTCCATGACAGAGAGAAGGATGGAGCAACCAAACAGTTCTTCCAGCAGGCAGGGCTGTATTTAGGCAGTGCAAGCCCCTGCTTTGTGCCTAAATACCTGAAGCTTCCAGGCATGAGTCCAGGATTTCAACTTCTCCTTAAATAAGGGTGGTTTTCATCCAGTCAGGGAGACAGTGAAGTGTATCAGCTCACCGAATGTAAGGAGAGACACCTGTATGAGCAGGGAGTGGGACTTGCCACTCTTCCCTTTCCCCAGTCCCTTTTGAATCAACTTTGAATAATGGCACCTAGGAAGCACCCACCAGAAAGGGACCAGGGCAGGAGCAGACAGGATAGGAGAGATGCCAGGTAGGGCCACAGTGCCCATCGCCTTCTTTCTGTCCTGCACAAGACTCCTGTTAATCACAGGACAGCCCCTGTTCAGCTGACCACAGCACAGTGTTGTGGAGGCATTCTCATGAGTGCAAGGGGATCCATGCAGGTACAGCAGGCTCAGCACAGCAAGAAAGGACAAACAGAAGCAAATGAACTAAAAAAACCTCAACGTCTCCCCCCATGAAAACCTTCCCAATTCCTGTATCCTGCCACAGGGTTATTGCCTTGACTTGCTTCACACATTCACCAGCAGTAGATTCAGCTTTCAACAAGTGACTTGAAAATATTTACCATTCGTTGAAGCAAGAAGGCAGAGAGAGGGGACTCCCTTGTTCAATTCTCCTTTTCCAGGTTTAACAGAGGATGTAATTTGTCTGAGATGTGAAGCACCTTCTCACCTCTACTTGAACTGGACTATTTAGCTTGAACAGACTGCAGTCTCCCTTGTAGAGGTGGCTCTGCCCAAGGGCCCTGTTCTCCCAGATGCAGAAACATCCACTAAATAACATCTACCAAAGTTTTCTTTTCCCTAGAGGTTGGTGTGGGGTGGCACCAGCAAGTGGCTTCTGTTTTCACAGATAGGGTCTCTAGTCTTGTTCCAGAAAAAGAGCTTAATTGCCTCTTGCATTTCTCCTGAACTAGGGACATCTCTTCAGCCCAGCAACTTCAAAGACACGTCCCCCACACTCTATCATAACAACATTTAGAAAGCAGTTTGAACTTCTTCCAGCTGGCCTCATGTTACAGAGATCCCTATCAGCACCCGTGAGGAAAGAATTAGCAAGAAAAACAAGCGTCTCTTTAAACTTCAGAAAGAAAAAGAAAATGCAAAGAAAAAGGCCATGTAAAAAGCAGAGATTTACCCAGTGGCGTCCAAACAATGTGCTCTTTTCCTAGGGTTGTTTGAGGTAGAAAGCAGCGTAATGATTGAATTTTCTTATGTCAGCTGGAGACTCTGAATGGCAGGATTTTACTGAAGCCAGATGCATTTGCACAGGTACTGTCTATATAACCTCCCTCCCAGCCATTGGAAATGAGCACTTAACGTGAGTATTAACGCAGACAGGATCATGTGCTTGTGGAAGCAGGGAGTCCCCAGAGCACACAAGCCAAAATACATGGAGTTTCAAAGGCATCTGCTTGACTCTTCATGCCAAACTCCGTTCATGCCCCCCCAAGGGACTTCTTGTGACTCTCTCCTCCCCCAGAAAAGCATCACAGTTGCAGACTTTTCCCTTTTACCAGGAGATCAAGCAGTTGGGACTCAGGATAAGCAGTGGGAAAGCCTGGAACAGGCAGCTCCCTTAGTAGCAGAGAGCTTCCCACACCCAAGGCGCTCCCCAAATCTCAGCCAGTTGGTTTTGTTGTGGTTATTGCTGAGCCGCCTCCTCTTGTGTAGCTTGTCCTGCACCCCAGCCCAAGCCCTGCAGCCATCCTCAGCATCTTTCCTTTGGTACACAGACTGACTTGCTGACATGTGAACAACTCCTTCTAAAGAACAGATACCCTCCGTTTCAAAGAGCAAAGTCCCTCAGGCAGCTGGGGAAAACTGGCAAAGGGCACAGACTGAATTTGTTTTTGCTTTGCACTCCCTGTAGTTCTTCACACGAAGAAGCCAGTGGCATGAGATGGGGCTTGGGGACCAGAAGTTGGTGCCGTTGCATGTTAGAAACCATTTCCGTTAGTAAGCCTTACAAGCGCTGTCTCTGTTTCTGTATTTGTGATCCCCACAGTGCTATTTTTCTGCCTTTCCCAATACTTTCTCTTCTTCCCTATTCAGTCTGCCAATGGGCCCAGCCTCTTAGCTGGCTCTCTTCAAAGGAGGGCATTATGTTATGCCATCACTTCTCATATTGTTCTTTTCTCCAGCAAATTTCCATTATGATTGGAAAAAAGTCTGGCAGCCTTCACCTCTGCTCTTTGATGACCTTTGGTTGCTTATCAAGTTATTATTCATACTTTAATTGTCTTCACTTGCTCTATCTAAGTAAAAAGACTGATAGATACATAGATAGATATAAGGGGAGGGGAGGGGGCAGAATTTGTGGTGATTACTGGCCCAGTTTGAGTTGGAAGGGGTAGCAAATTGCATCGGGCTGCACCAATTTACACCTTCCAAGATACTGACTTGCTCTGACAGTGAAACATTTCTCACTACCAGAACTCAGACTATTGTCTGCTTGGGTTTAGCATGCAGTTAAAGGAAAATTCACAAGATGCAATTAAAGCAAAACTTACAGATTGATGTTTCAGCTTCCAAGAGTCAAAAAAAGTGAACTTGAGCATATGTAACTTCAGAGACAAACCTAATCTTCCCCTCTTGCTGAGAAGATTCACATAGCAACAGTGAATGGGGCTTTCTTCAATTTGCTATATCCTGTGTGTATTTAAGATAACCCTTTTTTTCCAGAATTTCATTTAGCTACTCATACTACAAACACAAGGACAGATGGTCACCAGATCAAACTTAATCAGCATTCTGTATGCTGGATTTTGAGCTTAGAAATTCATCTGGTTCTAGTAAAACATAGTCTGAAGCCTGCCTGATGTTTAACTCAACCACAGAATTGTATTACATTTCTAAGCCTCCTCATCCTCACAAGAGATTGAGAAGGGAACCATTGGGCGTTTTTAAAAAGGGGTTGATTAGGAGTTTAATTATCAGAGATCAAAATCTGCTCTGTTACTGGTGTCTCACTGGAGAACAGCATTTCTAACATAGGACTGAAGGCCAGTCTAAATCCAGCCCCGGAGCAGGATGATGCAGTTTTGTTTACATCCCCTTACACCACGCTCAATTCAAGGTCTAGACCTTGGCAGTGCACCCTCAGTCAAGGCCCTCAGTCAAGGCAATTTGAACTGTTTTCCCATGGCTTCTGCTCATTCCTCTCCTCATCAGGGTCTTCCCTTTTCTGCCTGTCATTGCTGTTAGATGTTAGCCTAGCAGGGCTGAACACACAAGTGCCTGCATCCCAAGGAGTTGATGTTACATACACAGGACAAGCAACCAGCTCCCCCAGGGCTGAGGACCACAGAGGAGGACTTTCAGGATTTATCAGCCTTTTAGGATTCTACATGCCCATGAGCACACAGGTATCCAGGTGCATCAGAAGCCACAGCGACACCTTCTTTTCCTTAAGTGAAGACAAGGTTTCACCTTGTGTCCTTAAATCCTCTGTCCTTCAAGCTGGTGTGGTGATCTTTTGCCCTCTTAAAAAACACTCAGCTATTTTATCCCTCATGCCACAGTCTGTTAGAAACGTGTATGCCGCTGCATCGAACTTTGCTGCCTTTATTTGCATAACTGTGGCATGGGGCTGACTGGCTAGAAACCAAAAACCACTCCAAATGGCACAGAGGCGACAGCCATCTGTGTCTTTTTCACATTTGGTTTCACTGTTTTAGGATCAAATCCAACCACTGCAACCTACAGTAACTCTAGACTTTTCAAGGCTTAGAGCTTTCCATATAGCATGGTCTGTGGTTTCACTGTGGAGAAGCAAACCCGGAAAAAAAACTTGTTGGACTGGATCAGAAGTATTTTAGTTAGTGCAGCAGGAGATGCCAGTGGTGAAAATAGTACTCCCAGACCATGAATGAACGGAGTGGTGTTTCATTCTGTGCACGTTAGACAATTTAATCCTAGCTTGGCATTATGGTTGTGCTGGGCAGTTTGCTCTTGAGATGTATTTCTATTGCCATGTAATAAATGTAAATGCTCTTTATGAGATACTCATGGATGGAAGGCATCTAGTGGTTGCTAAAGGTTATTCTGATGATGTATATTCAAAGCCCTCCTGTTTGGCATTAATTAGCACAATGTACTATTTTGCAATTTCCCAGCACACACGCATCCAGATTCCTGCTAGGAATTGGAATTGGCATCACCCGCCACCCACTCCTCCACCTAAACCAAACAGCACTGAGACAATCCCTCCCTCACATGAAGCCTGGGTATCCCCCACAACTCCATGGCAGGGGGCATGCAGGGGCTTGGAGGATGGGGGGGATTTTTGCATTACAAAAGCAAGCCATTTCTAACAGGCCTGAGGCTGGGATCTTCATGACAGTCTCTCCCATGGGTCCCAAAAGCCCAGTGCCATTAGCTGTGGGCAAGCAGAAGCTCTTGATTTGGCATGTGGGCTGGTGTATTTCTGATGTCCAGGTTGAGGATTGCTGGTTGCAGGAAATTGATGCCCGCAAGAGCTCAAGCCCCTAAGGGACTGATGGGAGCTTGTGACCCACACACTGATTAGAACTCTTCATGTCACAGCACTGGGAGGAACTGGTGTAAACCATTCCCTTATGTTTCCCATTTCTCTGGGCTTGGTTACTCCAAGCCTACTACAGCTGCTTCCTAATCCAATACTAAGGAAAATGCATAGGAGGTACTATGGGGGCTGGATTCTGCCCTTGCTAAAGGCCAAGACAGAAGGGGATACTTACATTTTTTCTGCCTATTTTATCCCTGTTAGGTGTCTGAAAAGCATTTGCTACCAGCCCCAAGCTGCAGAGATAATCGAATGCTGTACCAAACAAACTGCCGAAAGATGAAAACTCATGTGTTTCAATGATATGGCATGGAACATAACCTAGCTAAGCAGATCCTGTAACTAGGAAAGTACCAGCTTACACTCATATCCTCCTCCTGCTTAGGCATCCCACCATGGGTAGATTGCCCTGCTGGTCATGGCTTCTGAGTTCCTTGCACTGGGCTGAGTGTGGGTTTTTTCCATGGAGTTTGGTGCACTGCTATTTTGTGTCCTCGATGCAAAGGCTCTTTTTTGCTTCTTTCTTGTTAGTGGTTATATCTTGCCTCACATAAGGACCATTGGCCTCTGAGCTCCAAGGCTGGAGCTGTTTCTCCTGCATTAAGCTCTTACACAACAGCCATCCTCTCGAGCAGGCTGTATGGCGTAAAGCAGGTTCTTTCCCATGACTAATGAATAGTTGGGACAGCATGAAGCACTGATGGGGCACAGTTACAGCCCTGCAACTGTAACCCTTTGCACCCACCATGGGGGACAGCCACCATTGGAGCCTGCCTCCAGCATCACCGTCCCTGTGGCATCGAAGCTCCACTGCAACTCAGCCTTTCCCAGCACCATGGTTTCTGTACTCTCTCCCCAGGGCTGTAACAGGCAGGCTTATATGCACCAGTTAATTTTCTTTTTTACGCCTCCAGCCTCTCTGCAGATAAATTTATTTTTTTAACTCAGAAATATATTTGTTGCAGGTCAGATGCCAACAGCTCCCAGTGCCAAGAAGATGCAGTGCTCCTTCTGCTTGCTCTGTTTTCCTGTGAACTTTATCAGTTTTCGCTTGTTTCTCTGTGACCTTTGGAGCCCATTCAAAGTCATCTGCCTTTTGCTTTGATTTAATTTCAGTCCAGTGCATGTTGCCAGCTGATTTGTTGCCTGTTTTTACACATCGCCAGCAAATCACCACCTCTTCATATTGTTTAGATAGTCATCAAATCTGGGTTTGCCAGCTCTTTTTGTTAATGGGCTAGGAGGGATTGTTACGTTTAGCTGATGTGTCCAGAAAGGGACCAGGGAGCTGCTTAATTACAGCTAACAAATCTTTAAAGCCTAATGTGGGACTTTTATGGACAGAGCAAGGTCTGGCCTGTGTTGTGGACCCAAGGTCTGCCTGCATGTCTGAGGTACTCATTTTTCCGCTGATTAGCAGGTTACTTCGGCTACCCCAAGCACTGGGTCCACTGTACTGGAAATGTATCCCTCAACTTGTTGCGCCAGAGATTTGGCTTGTTCTGGGATGGAGACAGTTTTTATTGTAGAGCCGGGTGGGACCTCCTGGGTCCCCTCCTACAGCTGGTCCCAGTTACAGCCTGGGATCAATGGGAGGTGAAGGAGCCTGGTGGCTTGTAGCTCTGGTTATTCCTGCAGTGTTAGCAAGAGCTAGGGTGGACATGGGAGCCCCAGGTGAGGTGGAGTCCATAGGCCCTGTTCAGGCTCAGCTCCAGCACCACGCAGTTCACAAAGTGCTGCTTCCATGCCTGGAAGCCTCCATGTTTTTCATGTATTCCTCAGGAGAGCTATATTGAGGCCCATTTGTGATGAAAGGCGTGAGTACTTTCTCCATGACTTCTGTATGTTTTTCTGTACACTTGTCTGTGTTGCCTTTACAGCTCCAGGTATTGTGCTTGATGGCTCGTTTAAGACCAAGATTTCCTTTGTGGGCCAGGAGTAAAATTCATATTTCCTTCCAATACAGAAGACAGTAAGAAGGGGAAGGCATAGCACAGTTGACCAAAACCCAGACTCATTTGGGCACCGTGAGCATCCCCCACTGCTTCAGTGAGGACCCAAGGTATATATTTATTTCTTGAAGCACAGACATGATGTACATAGCTTTAAACTTTTCTGACTCCATTTTCTCTGTTTGGGTCCCCAAGTCCCTAAAGAAGATGATTTAAAGAGATAAGTGCTTACTCGTTGGATGTAACTGTGATGATTTTACATAGCACAGTGGGTGTAGTGTTTTCAAAGGTGGCCTGCATGCTTCTTGGGCTCTCCACAGAGGTTTAACTTCTGTTCTTTCTCCTTTTGTTGGTTCCCCTCCCATAAATCACCAGAAGGAAAACATGTGGTGGGGAAAGCCAGTGGCAACCCTTAAACGAAAAGTAACCCATGATTAAAAAATGGTAGTGTAAACAAAACCAGCTTTTTCAAGTGCCCTTCTTCCCAGAGGCATGCCCTGCAAATGCTAACAAACAGGGCTGGCCTGAAAAAAGCAGGAGCAGCACATTTACAGGTAGATGCTCAGGTCAGTGCAAAACCTAGTAAAATCAGATCTTGCCCTGCAAGCATCTGTTCCCTTGCTTAACACCACAGGCAAGTCCAGCACCTGAAGGAAGTGGAGCAGTTTATAGGCTTAGCCTATATGAGGCTGAGGGCTGTATTTGCTGTCCTGCATTCAAGCCTTGCAGTATAAAGATCGACACGGGGTTGTGGGCCATGTGTGGCAGAGAGGCTCCCTCAAAGAGGGCTAAGCTGCACTGGGAACCCAAAAACTCAGGGTGCCTCTCACCCTGCCAATCCACTGCCACAAAGCTGCTCGCAACCTATGTGTGAGCAACAGTGGGGATGGGGGCTCCAACCCCCGCTTGTTCTGCATAGCTCAGCACCCCCCCCCCCCCAGGGCTGCACAGCCAAATACTGGGGGAACTTTAATGTTCCTCCAAGCCGCCAGATCAGCCAAACAGGCTGCAGGGGTCAGGGATTAGTCCTGGCTTGGCTTCGATATGTTCTTTTGAGTGCTATCTGAATCCCAAATGCGCCATGTCTGCAGTTATGTATCTGATCCAGATTGAAGCTCACTTGCTTGCACAGCCTTGCAAGAGAGAGCTCAGTTCAAGCTCACTAACTTAATGTTTGCCAAGGGTTTTCATTTTGCACTGAGATCTATGCTGCTACCATCACCCACGATGCCAAGTCAGCCCACACGTCCTCCTGCCAGCCATGGAGTCACGCGCTCTGAAGCAAAGCCTGGTAATACCCCATCTGGAGGGTTACAAACCCCAGAGAGGACAGCCACTTACATGTCCCAGGGAGCCCGGCACAGCCAGCCTGCACGGTTTACAGCGTGTTGCAGGCACACCTCAAACTTCTCATGAAAGGCAAAGGAAAAAGGCACCACCAGAGCCCTGGGGCTAGAAAGCAGCCTGGGACAGGCCCATCTCTTGCTGTTCCAGTGCCCACGTGTGGCCAAGCCCTGAATCTTTTCCTCTTTTGCTTTGTTGTATCTAAGTGCAGGGCAAACACTTTGCAAAGAAAGCAAGTGTCCTCTGCTGGCTGTAAGCAAAAAATGCATGTGGTGATACCCTGGCTAGGGACAGCGCTGGAGTAGGGATATAGTTCTGTGGAGTTTGTGACCTGACTTTGTTTTAAAGATGGATGATAAATCAACCGTGAAATGGAGCTGCAAGCTGGCTGCTCACAGCATGCGGCATGGACAAAGGAGGGGGGTCAGGGTCTCTGTGCCTTTGGGCCGTGGGTGCAGGGCAGGGTGCAGCCCTTCTCCTTCACAGCCTCATTGCTGAGGGGGGAACCCCAAGTGGGTCCCCCAGTACAGCCCAAGTAAGGCCTGAGATGGTGGAGGCTAGAAGGGGGGCAGCTGCACAAGAGGGGCAGGAGATCAGAGATGTCCAAGGCACCAGAGCAGAGGAACTCTTCACCAGCACGAAGCACATTTTGGGCAGTGCCTGCAGAAAGGATGTAAGAGCAGGGGCCAGAATCCAGCATGCATTTATTCTCTGTGTTTCTGAAATAATCCCTTGGAGATCAATGGGGTTTCACATCTTTCCCCATCTGTTCTTAATCTGTTCACTTGACAGATGCCAAACCACCATACCCCGTATGGAAAAACACAAAATACAAAGCCTTATATCTCCATTGTTTTTATTCAGAAATGTTCCCCTGAGCTTGGCTCTGTTCATGCCCCAGGTGTGTGTGGAGGCCCAGGGAGGAAACTGCAGCAGGGACAGATCTGCTGTCAGCAGGGTTTTCACAGCAAGGCCCAGAGAAGGGGTGGCCAGGGCACGGACTGTATCTGATGGAGCAGCTTTTTGTTTATGCAAACCCAATGACTCAGGTTGCTGATTATCTGCTGCTGGCATCCCTCTGCTGCCAAGAAGCCTCTACCAACATCTTGTTCCTTTTGTTCCAGGCCCTGCAGACTTGTACAGCCAGAGACAGTCCCGGCCAGGCAGGAGGTGGGCAGAAGGTCACAGAGCAGATACAGCCAGGAGGAAAAATAGTACCCTGAACCCCCCAAAGGCTCCGGTCAAGCAGCTTCTCATCCCAATGTTATCTCAGAGTTCATCCCTGCAAAATCTGTTGAGGACATGAGCAAGAGCATTTTAATGGTACCCATGAATACTTTATTTAAGGCTGAGACTTGGTGACTGCAGCACTATTATTATCAGTGCCTGGACCAAACCATCTCTGGTAATAAATAATACAGGATAACTCCCAACATCTAAAATTATTCTATCCTAAGCTGTTCCCATCCTAAGCTGTTCCCATCCTCATCCTATCGATCAGAAGGTCTGAGCTCATAAAGTAAATGGACTCCAACTTTCTTCTTTCCAAATACTGAAACCGGCTCTTTTCAGGACACTGCCATGTAATTTACAGCTCTATCACCAGCTCCGTAATAGCTGCCAGGTTCTTTGGAGTCCTTTGAAAGTGAAGACAATAAAAAGATATGAGCCGAGACTGACCACAAGTTTCATGTCTGCAGATTCCTACGTGCCTTTTTTGGTCTTTTCAGCAAGCTAATGGCAATCAATTCTGTATCTCCAAGGCAAGATGATGAGGTTTGAGAGTTCCCTTGACTAGTAACAACAGAGAATTGACACAGCTCTACAGCAGCCAAATGCCAGCACATCTCTACAGCTTAACTTTACTGTTAGCCTCAGGTAAGAGAGGGAAAGGAGAGATTTCCTCTTTGCATATAATTTGCTTAATCAATCCGAAACACAATCCTGCCAGTCTGAAAACAGGTTTGAAACAGTGAGTTAAGCACCTGTGCAATTTGTCTGTTACCCCAAGAACGGGGTACTTATATAAGGTTTGGATGAGCAAAAAGGAAGGCTAGGAAAAGATTCAGCAGCTCTGATAGGAGAGGGAAAATGGCACTGTCTTGGGCTGTTAACATCACAGCATGCCCTGCTCTGTTCAGACAGTGCTTCACACCAGCCCAAGCTATGTTAATTTGATAAATGAAAACATCCTGTGCCTCCACAGTTTGGCAAAGGTAGGATTTGGGGTGAAGATCTCCTTTGCTTACTCTGTATGTTTTGCCAGTATCCCCCAACTCCCTGAAATGTCAAGAGAAAGATCAACAGAATGAAACATAATCTCAAAGAGAAACACAACATTTTTTAAAATGTCCTCACAGCGGCAATCATAATAAAAACACAAACCTGAGGTTTGTAAAAATCTAGCAATAAAACCACAGACATCTTTACAACTCCCAGGTACATGGTGCTCCCCGGCAGCAAGCGCAAAAACCCTCCCAGATGCAAGAATCAAAACTATAACTGTGGAACAGACCTAATTGTTTTACAGCCTGCAAACAAAAAGACCACACATGACATCAATTCACAGGTCATTACCAGTCACCATCAGGGAAGATAAAACAAAATCCCTTCCTTTTTCCTCACCTAGAGATCATGGAGCAGCTGAGTTGTATGGAGGTAGAATGCTACACTTACAGGCAAGCGTGTGGTTTAGGTTCATAAAGTAAGCTCAGATCTTTCTGCTGTTTCCTAGTCGTTTAAAGCTCTTTTCTTTGCAAGGCAGATTATAGGCATCTGTACTTTCCTAGCTAACAGTAAGTGTGTGCTGTTCTGTGGGAACAGAGATCATCTCTCTTAAAATGTGAGGCAGGCCCTCGGGCAACATAGCTCAGCTTCCCAGTGTGCTCTGGCAGCTTAGTTAATATTTCCATGCCTTGAATTTCCCATTGGCAAAAGATATCCTGTATTTCTCCCACTCTTTGTCCAACAAGGTTTAAAGTTCTTCATGTGGGCGCTGCTTATTATGAGGAAGCAATGGAGGACTGTGGCAGTGGAGGGCTAGTTGTGTGCAAGGTGATCGGACTCGCCAGAGCATAGAGCAGAGTGTGGTTGGCAGAGGACTTTCTGGACCTCCTGCAATTGTTTAGCCTAGAACTTTCTTACATGCCTGAATTTACTCTTGGGTATAGCCAGGATTTTGAATTGTCCCCCTGTTTGCGTGTATTTCTGGGGGAGGCAGGCATCAGCTTGCTGAGATGATGGTTCTGATTCAGCTATTGACAACTGCGGTGACTTGTCTTTTCCTCTGTCTGCCATGGAAATGAACCCATGTGGTAGCAATGATGGGAAATTACTCAGAAAGAAAAAAAAGTTCAATGTAGGCCAGGCTAAAAAGTCCAGAGTAAACACAGCCTCAGCCTAGTACCATTCAACTGTCAAGTCACATTGCAGTAAGGTTCTTGATGCTGATAATTTAACAATTCTTTGGCTCAAGGGTACATCTCCCACTGCGAATCTGCTTCGTCAAAGCTGCTTTATCACTGACCTGAAAGGAAGCAATCATGGCTTGTGTGTAAATGTATGTGAGGAGAGTTAATGCATGGTAATAGCTACAGCTCAGCCAGCCAGCCTGACAAAACGGACAAGGTTCTGTATGTGTGTTTTGCTCCCTGAATGTAGAGGTCGCTGGCCTTTTTCCTGATGATCTCTGACAGAATACAGTAGGCAGAGCCTGGGCGTACATATATAAAGCTGTCAGTGATTACTTGTATACTTAGACTAGATTTTTATTATAGTTTTTTTATATAAGTCTTAAAAAAACAAAAGAAAATGCAGATGTCACAGGGTTTTTTTTGCACTAGCAAAAATGTTCGTTCTTCTCCTCTTATTTCTAGGATATTCACAATTTGTCTGTTGTCTTTTGACTTGTAATTGAAAGGTGGGAACTGGTTTTGCCCTTGTTAGGATATGTGCAATCACAAAATTCTGGCTAACGTGCATCTCATTAATTAATGCTGAAAAATAATGGATTTTCTAAGAGTCTGGTCGGTGAAGTGGAGATAAGGGAGCTGACTGAGTAAGGGGCTGATGCCTTCTCCCAGCCAACAGTTTTAGCAATGTTTTACATTCAGAGAGTAGGTCAATTCACTTGTGCATTTAATGGATGAGATAAGAGCAGCTTGCACTAAATAAGCTTTCTGGGCAATGTATGATATCAGGGATGCAAAATCCTTCTGGTATTCTTCCTGCATGCACTTCCAGAGCAAGGCCTGGCAGATCTATTTGCAGATGATGCTCCCTTGTACTAAAAACAAACTCTGATGCTCCTGAGCATCCTGCTATAAAGCAAATGACCGCTAAGGCAATGCAGGCCAATGTGCTGCCTTTGGGAGACAGCTGACTACGCTCTCCTCAGCACCGTTTCATCAGTAGCAAGCCATGCTGCAGCGGATACAAGGATCTCCATGTTGTGCCTCCCTCCATGCGCAGAGATGCATGTGCAGTTCACAGCAGCCCGCTCCCATCTTCTGCTCCTCCAGCCCCATATGTCAGGCCAGATTAGGTTTCTGCTAGATCCTGACCTGCTTTCTCCAGTTCTGCTCCTCAATAGATGTCTGAACCTCAGTTTCAGCACTTGCCATCAGATGTCACTTGTTCTGCAGCAGGAGGCGGCTTCTTGCACCAGGAACCCCACTGGCCTAAGTGTTGTGCAAACAATGGAAAAACAATAACTAAAAACAGTCTATGCCTTAAGGAGCTGACAGCATCTCCTGCATTTCTTCCAGCTTCTGTAAATAAATCCTTGGTAATGTCACTGTTCTTCAGGGGACGATAAAAGAAACTGTCGTCACTCCCTGACACTGACTGTTCCTGCCATTCACTAAGCTTTCCCTTCCCTCTCCCATGCAGGGAGAAATTTGTTAAAAATTAGATCTCATCTGATGACTGCTAATTATCTTAGAAGCTGTTGGTAAAGATGCAGTGAAGACAGTGCTCAAGAACAGCCCTGCGGGAGGAACGCTGGCTTGGCCAGTGTCGCTGCGCAGAATTAGGCCTTGGGTATTTTAACTGATGCTTCTTCAATAGGATGTCTGATAGCAGAAGTACTAAATAAGGATTAGTATAGAAATGTCTCTATATACACACACACTTATGTACGTTCGGTTCTGATTTTTAAAATCTTCCCTTTTGGAATGGGGAGGGATCACATCACCCTTCAGATTTTGACATTTTGGTTGAATTTCATCCTGGCTCCTGTTCCCTGCCCCAAGCTCTGGGAAAGACTCTGCCCGATAACTTTCCTCTTGTCCTACCCGCAGCGCACCGCTGCTGAGAGCAGAGTACCCGCGTGACAACCTGCAGGCTGCCTGCTTGCCAGGAGAGACAGCCGCTCCAGCACCATCTCCTTCCCGACAGGGTGAATGTGAAGCTAATCCCAGATTCTCATCTCAGCCACAGTGATGTAATTAATAGTAGCTCTTTTGGCTTTAGAGGGTGGAGGGTGTCTGGATTTAGATCTGCATTACCAGAAGCAAAACCTGGCCAGCTGTGCATGTTGATCTTGCAGATGCACGGCAAAGAGGAACAACATCCGTATGCAGTGACACAGGAGAGGTGATGAACCTTTTCTCCTTCCAGCTCTGCAGCCAGCTGCTCTCTCCTGTCCCTGTTATCTGTGCTCTTTAAAAAACAAAGCAAGCAAGAGAAAACAAGGGGAGAGATGCACCTTAAAAACCAAGAGCCAGCAAGAGTGGGAAGAGGCACTGCCTCTAACATCCTGGAAAATCTCTGTCCCTGTTCCTAGTAGAGCCTGGAGAGCAAACCAAAGACTAGAGAAATCACCTGAGACAAAACACAGGATGGGATCAGCCTTGCCCTAACCTCTTCCTAATATCTTCCTGCGCTCATCTCCTGTTAACTAATTAGCAGGGACTTTTTAAAGTATGCATGGCCTCTCCACCAATTTCTACTCATCCTCTTACCTGGTGTCTCTCTCTGTCCCCAGACAGAACATAAGGAGGAGAAGGGCCCAGAGCTGGCACGGGCAGGCAGGAGCTGCTCCTGCTGCTGTGGGTGCTGCTGGGAGCCCTCCTTCCTCCATGGGCGTTACACTGTCTGCCCAGGCTTTGCAGCCACTTGATTTATTTCTATATATAAACTTTGGAGATGCTTCGTGTGCGCAACATGGCACATTTCCAATGCAGCCAGGCCAGCCCATGGAGGGCATGCGGGGCTACGTGGCAGGGAATCAGAGCAATTCTTCAGCTGGTCCTGAGACAGGCTGGCCAACCTGCGACTCTCTGCTTAGCAACAAGGTCCTGGCAATCCGTACAGATGATTGCAGCCCAGTAAATCCGGGCAAATCCACCCATGCAAGGAGTTCCCCACTCTGCAGAGCTGGGCCATATGGCTGAAAAATAAGCCATGAAGGGACAGAAGTCTTTGAACCAAAGTCCAGGACTCAGAGGTCCTCAGATCTGGAGTCTGCTTGCTGGAATTTCTGCCTGATCCTGTCAAATCATGGGAGTGAAGAAATCTGGATTTTATCTCAGTTTCTCCATGGATTTTCTGTCTGGCCCTGGGGTGGTTTCTTAGAACGAATCTTTGAAAGGATGCCTGCAGTTTTCACAGACAGTTGTAACTGCAGCAAGCACCGATAATTACACTAGAGGTACAACCCACAGGCAACACAGGGCCTTAAGGACTGCTGCACATCATACCATAGCTTTTTGTGATCTCTGATTTTGGTGGAGCATAAAGAATGTGAGATTTTACTGTAAGATGCTCAGATCTCAGGGCCCTGCATTTGCACTTTGATGGATCGGGGATTTGAATTTCTGGGGAAAAACCCCTTGGCTGTCTCCAAAGTTCAGGAGTTGAGGTCAGGGCCAGACCTTCCTCCAGCCCAGCTCCCTGCAAAGAGCAGTCACTGGGCTATAATTAACTGTATGACACAGCACCCTCCTTTTCAGGATTTTAAAGAGCTTTGCAGATATTAATGACTTATAATTACCATGCTCGCAGCACCTTGCAAGATATTCCCATTTTGAACATGAAGAAAGTAGAGCAGCTCAGCGGGCCGCTCACCTGGCGAGGGGCAGCAGATGCTGCTGCTGAAGCAGAGCAGCCTTGTAGAGGATGACAAACTGGGGTGACATTTGCAGGCTGAAACTTCACAGAACCGAAAACTTCAGAGAAGCCAGGGGGACACAGAAAAAATGCTTAGGGACTATTTCAGTTTTATTTCTGAATGAATGTATTTTCATCCCTTTGTTTCCAACAGGTTCTCCTTACATGGGTTACAGGGGTCTGTCTCTGGTGTATGAACGTCACATCTTAAGGCCAGTTAACAAAAAGCACTTTCTTTCCAACAACACAGCTGGGGGTTTTTCCTTCAGCTGTATTGGGTTATTGGGGATCCATAGCGAATTTAACGTCCTTCTGTCTTTCCTGCTGGGATGACTCGAATAGCAAATGCATTTCCCTTTTTGGCACAGGTCTTAACTGAATCAGCTTCTTGGACTAGTTCATTGCCTAAGGGGATCCTAAATTAAGAGTCCACATTTTATATAAAAAGCTGGATGGATCTGAGATAAAATGGAAGGAAAATCATGACCAGGAGAGGTCTATGTCTGCCTGACACCGCAAGCTGGTATTTGAGTTCAGCCTTGGCTTTGTGGAGCTGCTGCACAGGGATGCCCCGAAGGAGGGGTTGACGGGGCATGGGGAGAGCAGTGTCCGAGGTAGGGGGTGCCTTGAGGCTGCTGCTCACACCCCCCACTGGTGGACCCAGCAGCCCGCCCCCTCCCGCTGCAGGGCCTTTCTCCATCATGGCTGGTACATTTAAATCTCCTCCTGGACCAGTCTTTTCACTTCTAAATGCCCGTGTAAAACTGGTCGTCTTTGGGTTTAGCTTTGACTATGAACTAAGAAGCTCTCTTAAAATTATGTCCCTCTAGGCTATGTTGTGCTTCATTTTCCCCAGTTTTAGGAACTGTGAGGTACAAAGTACATGTAGATCCGTTCTTTGTTTCCTCACATGCAACAGAGACACACTGTGGATCCGCCAGCTTGCAGCTTGATGTTGAATTTGATATTGCTTAAGGCCTGCAATAGTTACGTGTTTGGTACGATACTTTTTCCTTAGAACAGTACTCTAACAATTAGAAACTTTAATCGGCTTTTTCTGTCTCTTGAAGTCCCTTAGAATGAAGTATTTCCATTACAAACGCAGAGAAGACACTGGGCCCAAATGTGCGTGCAAGATAAATCTTTTTGGGGTTTTCCTCTGTGTGCCATTCACAGGGGCAATGTCCCGGTCGTGGGCAGGTCCCTGATTGCCCTAACCGTCCTGTACTCATTAGCTGTGTGGGAATTCCTGTGCGCGTCCGCCCGCGCGCACACTGTTCATCTGAACTTGGGTGCATCTGCCAGAAACATCATCACACGCTGGCGATGATGCCACGTGGCGGAATCTTCCCCGTGGTTTTATGCAGTAAATACAGATGTGCAAAGAACCTCTGAGCGCCTGTGGCAGCACACCCAGGGCCGACCTGGCCCGTGTGCAGTTCGAGGTTGCATTCGCGCAGGAATGGCACTGCAGCACCGAGGCGCGCGTGTGGAAGCGGACAGGCTGCAGCAGTTCCACACACACACACCCCCCCTCCCCCCCAGCAGCCTGCCCCACCGGGGCCCCCACGCAGCTCTGTGCTCGTTTCCGAGGGCTCGTGGCTGTGAACCGTCCGGGCACAGGCAGCCGCGTGCTGACGCTACCTCCAATGGCACAGAAATTGCCCCTGCTCCGGGCACGCTGCCCCCCGCGTGCCGCCGCGGCTGTTTGCAGCGCCTCCCGGGCACGCCCGTGCGTGCGCGTGCAGGCACCCGCTTCGTACGCGCGCGCTGCTCCTGACACGCGGTTCGCACGCTCCCCCCCCGGCCGGGCCCGGCCCCCGCACACACCTGGGCACGCGCTAGCCCGCTGCAGGCGCGCGCCGCCAGGTGAGCGCACGCGCTCTCCGCTCCGGAGCGCGCGGGGCAGGCGCACGCGCCCCCCGCCGTGGGCGGGTCTAAGGCCGCGGCCGCTGACAGCGCTGACACCCCCCCCCCCCCGTTGCCATAGCGACGGGCCGGGCTGCCGCAGCCGCACCTGCGCCTGCGCCACCGCCCCCGGTTTCCCCCCCCCCCCCCCCCGCGGCCGGTAAGTGCCGGCCCCGCGGGGCGCCCCGCGGCTCCTTCGGGCTGGTGGTGGGGGGGCGATGAGCGCCGGCAGCGGCTGAGCTGGCCGCCAGCACAGCGCGGGAGGCGGGGGGCGGCGCGGTGCGCCCGTGGGGTCCTGCGGCCGGAGGGAGCCGCCTCGGCACCGGCGCGGAGGGCTGAGCAGGTGAGGGACTGGGGAGCGGCGGCGGCGGCCCCGGCCGGCTGAGGGGCGGGGGCGTTACGGCACCCTGTCCCCCCCACCCTGCGCCGTCTGCGGGGGTGTTAACGGCATCGTGATGCCGCCGGGACTGGCTGTGGGGCGGGTTAGCGGCGTCGCTGCGCCGTGAGGGGGCTGAGGCCTTTCCCCCCTCACGCGCACCCGCCCGTGCGGCCCCCGGGGAGACACCCACCCCCCCCCCCCGCGGCATTGTGAGGGGGGTCCCCCCGCAGCGGCGGGCGGGGGCTGCCGGGGCGCCCCGCTGGCTCCGTTCTGCCTCAGGAGGGGCGGTCGCCGTCCTGGCTCCTGCGCCGGCTGGAAGGGCAGCCCCTCGGGGGAGGAAGCTCCCCTGCCGCTGCGGCGGGCGGGGGCGGCCGCTGTAAGGCAGCGCGGGGAGGGCTGCTCCCGGGCCGGCGTCCTTGTCCGAGGGTGTTTGGGCACTGAACCGAAGCGCCTCTTTCTCTCCCTTAAGAGCATAAAAGGCCCTTTTTCTGGTCACCAGAGCATAGAGGAGAAAAGGGGCTTTACCCCTTATCTTTCCGGTTCTGCTGGCTCAGGGGCAAGGACCATTCTTCGCGCCTGGTGGCGAATGTATCCTAGCTCGGGAGGTATCCTAGCTCGGGAGGGAGCGGTCCGCCCCTTCGCCTCCCTCCCCAGCCTGGCCGGCTGCACAATCCAGATACGCTTCAGTGGAGCTGCGGACACCCACCCACACCCTCTGGAGCAGGTTTTACATGGCATCCTCTTCCATCCTTCACGGTCTGCTTTTGTATGGTACGTTTTCACTTTAGAAAGTGAGAACAGTGTCGTTTTCATGGGTAACAGGGGGCCTGCAAAGAGAAGAAGGATGGATGGATTGTGTACATTTTGGAGTGGGTAGGAAGTAGCTTTCATTTGAGATGAGATTTTTCCTTCTGAGGAGAATGCCTGTCGCTTGTGGATATGGCAGCAAAGAAGTGCAGGGCGTCCCCAGACATGGAGATTCTTCCAGCCGTGTAGATGCTCTGTTTCCCTACGCAGGACACGGGGTGGGACAGCAGGGAGGCAGGAGGGGCCCTTCCCACCCTGGAAAACAGTGGTATGCATTTGTGTTTGCCTCATTAAATTGTGTAAAGCTGAGACAGTGAAGGTAAATAAAAGCATAGAGGCTGAGGCAGCCATGAGGAGGGTGGAATTGTCCATTTTGATCTGCATTGCAGGTGCATCCAGGGTACTTGTTGGCTTTGCCTAGGTGGTAAGATGCTTAAGCTTAAAAAGCTTTATTGGTGCTTTTGCAATATAAAATATGTGCCTAAATTAAAAAAAAAAAAAGACAAATGGATGTGACTGTAAATATAGTGCCTTTTCCCATATAACTTGCTTGTTAGTTAGTTTAATTCCATAGTGCTTTATTATGACTGAACCTCTGGGAGACAGGCATTTATGCACTTAAACTGCACATTGCTTTTTTGATTTGACTATTTCAAGCAAGTGTTTTATAAATAGATAATGGTGGACTTGTAATATTGTTAATTTTTCAGACTTTTGGTTGTACTGAGGTTCCAGCAGTCATTTTTAGTGAAACAACAAAGATCAGGAGGTCGTAGCAAAGGAAAGTAACAGCTGCTTAAGTAGAAAAAAAGAATCTTGGCTAAACTGATGCATAACTACTTGTTTTTATCCTTTTACCATACTTCTGCTTAGTATATCTTTAAAGTTTTCTCCCCATCCCCTTAGAAAAGATGGTCTCATGGCCAGTCCAAATGCTGTATGTAGTTTTCAGTTCAGTAGTTATTACAAACTAAAATAGCAATCTTATTTCATTCCTTAAAGTTGTTTCATTTACTTGAGATTTCAGATATAATAGCATATTTTCAGGACTTTTAAGTGATTTTTTTTTTTTTAAATGTATTTGGCCATTGGAGTTAAAAAAAAAAATCAAACTGTGTGCCCTAATTCAAGAGGCTGTAGGTATTAAGGACAATATATTTGTTCATCCAGATCTACTACATTAGTGAAGCCTTTTAACAGCAGTAGGCAGAAGAAAAACTCCATAGTGCTATTATTCCTGAATGTGGACCATAATGTAAAGTGAAATATTTCTTGAACATTATGAACAGTATAATAGAGGGAATGCAGTTGTAATAAACTAGTTTGCAAGTTTAATTTTGCTGCTGTGTTAGGCTCTCATTTCTAGGTGTCTCATTATTTTTCTATGGCTTAAAAATGGTGTTTTAAAGTAGCAAAACTTCAAAGGATTGCTTTTATATCCTCAGGATTCACAATGTATTGCAATACTTCCTTGTGGAGACAGAATACTATTATGTAATTTTTTTTACTCAAGTTCAAGTTTAGCTTCATTTTTCATAGTAAAGCTTAAAAAAAATGTAGCAAATTGTAGTTTACTTTGTACAGAGAACAGACACCATCTTTCTGAAAGCATTTATAATGCTTAAGAATTTTTTTGCTGACAAGTGACACTTTCTGTATATATTTGTGTATATGTGTCTGTTAGTAACTTAACAGTGGTGGGTTTTGATGAGCAGTGATTTACTGAAAAATCAAAATGTCAGATAACTTGATGCTTTAGGGTAAACAGTTAAGTATGTTCTGACTAGGCAAGGGCATAGCTTTTCCTATTGCTGGTTTAAAAAGCAAAGCGACAGACGAAGAAAGGAAAGATCTAAGGATTTTGGTGTTGAAAAAAGATAGTTGTATGAAAGGTCTCTGGTTTGGCTTTCTGCAGCCTCTTCCGCGTCTGCTGCAGCACACAATAAAACATTGTGAGTAGCTGCGAAACGTTGAAAAGCATAGACATAAGTCTGTGTGCCTTATTGCAGCTTCCACACTGTTGTTATTGAGACGAATATGCTGCAATAAGCTAATATTGTGTAACCACAACCAGTATTGTCAGAAGTCTCTGGTAGAGCTCGTCCTGTCCCTGGAAGCCATGGTACGGGTGCTGCTGCCCAGAGCCGGGGTGGAGTTGCAGCGGGGAGGGTGCCCTTTGTTCAGGCAGAAATCTTATCGCTAGAGCTCTGGTTTCCTTTGCATCTGCAGCGTTGCAAAACAAAACTCTCCACTCCTTTCTGGAGCACTAACCTAATGCGATATCTGAAAAAGCAAACGAAGAAAACGAATAGTGCATTTAGTAGAGCCAAGTTTGCATATTAGCCCCCCGGGTTGCTACCTGCTGTACCTCACCTCTGATTCCTTCACTTGCTTGACAAGACCTGGCATCCTTTATATACCTGGTTGTAGTATCTTCAATGAATGTGTGCCTGATTGCTCTCTGTGCTTGTTTTTAAGTGATATAACAATTGTCTTCCTCTAAACAAGGATGTCCAGCACTGTGATAATGGGTGTTAGTCAGTATCTCCATGTGATCAATGAGTAATTTTGTCCAATAATGTTTTACAGTTACCTACCAGCTCATTTCTCCTGGTGATGTTAAAGGCTGTGGTACAATAAATGGGAGCAATACGTTTATTTACTACTGGAAATTAGAGGCATGACAAAATATTGCTGAAAACAATGTCCTCGGAGTGTATCAGAACTTCTGCAAGCTTTTTTTGGGTTGGTTTTTAAAAAAAAAAATCCTTTTAAAAAAGCCTTATATTTGTATCACTGTTTCTTTCCTACTATTTAATGTCTTTATTAACTATCTGGACAAGGGGATCAGGTACACCCTCAGTAAGTTTGCAGATGGCACCAAGCTGGGCAGGAATGTTGATCTGCTGGTGGGTAGGAAGGCCCTGCAGAGGGATCTGGCCAGGCTGGATCGATGGGCTGAGGCCAGCTCTGTGAGGTTCAACAAGGCCAAGTGCCGGGTCCTGCACTTGGGTCACAACAACCCCATGCAACGCTACAGGCTTGGGGCAGAGTGGCTGGAAAGCTGCCTGGTGGAAAAAGACCTGGGGGTGTTGGTTGACAGCCGGCTGAATATGAGCCAGCAGTGTGCCCAGGTGGCCAAGAAGGCATCCTGGCTTGTATCAGCAATAGTGTGGCCAGCAGGAGTAGGGCAGTGATTGTCCCTTTGTACTCTTCGCACTGGTAAGACTGCACCTCGAATACTGTGTTCAGTTTTGGGCCCCTTGCTGCAAGAAGGACATTGAGGGGGGCGTGTCCAGAGGAGGGCAACGAAGCTGGTGAGGGGTCTGGAACACAAGGGTGATGGGGAGTGGCTGAGGGAACAAGGGTTGTTCAGCCTGGAGAAGAGGAGGCTGAGGGGAGATCTTAACATTCCCTACAGCTGCCTGACAAGAGAGGGGAGCCGGGGGGGGGTCAGTCTCTTCTCCCAAGTAACAAGCGATAGGATGAGAGGAAATGGCCTCAAGTTCTGCCAGGGGAGGTTTAGATTGGATATCAGGAAAAATTTCTTAACCAAAAGGGCTGTCAAGCATTGAAACAGGCTGCCCAGGGAAGTGGTTGAGTCCCCACCCCTGGGGGTATTTAAAAGCCGGGCAGACGAGGTGCTTAGGGACAGGGTTTAGTGGTGGAATGGCAGGGTTAGGGTAATGGTTGGACTGGATGATCTTAAAGGTCTTTTTCCAACCTAAACGATTCTATGAGGAGCATGTTTACTCTCATTTTACTCCTAGAAAGCCTTTGGTTTGTATTTAAAATGTTAAAATATGTTGCTGCTTGTTGGTCTTAATTATTTGGGTGAGAGACGGGATGTAATATCAATGTTATTAAAAAACATTGCTTGACTGAAAACTGTAAAATTTCATGGCTTCTCCCTAAACAGAATGATACCTGCCTCTAGAAAGGCTGAAAATGCGCCAGGGAACAGTAGCTCCCTGTAACTTGAGTCAGTGCCCAGAGGGAGGGCACAAAAGATGCAGCATATCGCATCTCTGTGGAGTAGAGGTGTCGAGCTTAGGAAGTGTCCATCTGTGTGGAAAAAATCGTGTGAATGATGTCATTAGTGGTAGGTTTCCTTTGTAATAAAAGTATGTGTGCTTGTTTGCTTTCCATACCTCATGAAAGCTTAATTTAAGCTGTGCACAGTTTTATTGTCTCAATTTGAGATACCTGGGTTATGTAAATAAGAGTATAAAGCACCTCTGTTTGAAATTCTTTGTCTTGGCATCCTATTTACTTAAAAAAAAAAAAAAAAAAAAATTAAAATCTTATACTTGCTTAAGAAAGGACTTAGGTCATCACCACCACCTTCATCAGCAGGTCTCAAAACCTTTACTTTATCAAAGTGGAGACCATTTTTTGTGTCATAGTTGCTGTTCTGAAATAATAAAATCAATGGCTTATGAAAGAGCATCACAGAATGCATTAGAGAAAAGCATACTTCTCAGCCTGTTAAACTTGCCTGAAAAATAGTTGCAGTATTCTTTAGAGTTGCTGTTACAATAGCTGTTATTTGTTAATGGATCTTTTGTAGGAGGACAGATTTATTTAGCTTGCTGTATGGCTTCAGTATCTTTTGATGTGTTTCACAAATATCCCAGGTAAACTCTGAAAATCATAATTTCTGCAGCTCTTGCAGTAGGACCCCAAGCTCAGGTGAGTGCCTGGAGCTGGCATGGCTGCAGGAAGCTGTTCTGCCTGTACCCCCTTGCCCTGATTACTGATTTTTTTTAAAAAATTTTTTTTCCCGCCTTCCCCATCAGCTGCACGGGTGTCTGCATTGCTGCATGGTGAACCCATCACCTGAAAAACAGGCAGTGGAAAAAAGGGTTTGTGGTCACCTGGACCAATTCCATGACCTGGTTCACTGAATAATCAGGAAGGTGATTTCAAAGCGTTTCAGAAATGCTTGCTCAGTATATGCAAGTAGAAGGGGTGAGACAAAGTCACGGCTAGGCTGGATGGCTAAATAGTTGCATGCCTGTGTGGTGGCAGGTTATTTTCCTGTTATGGGGGGGAAAAAAATGTCACTTACGTGAAACCAGCATAGTAATTTTCTTGGTTTGTGTTTCACTAAGCCTTCAGAACTGAAAAATTTTTAAAAATGGCACAAATACATTGTCTTTGAATTCTTGTGCTATTCCCTTGTTCCTGATCGTAGAGAATAGGATTAAAAGAGAACATGAAGTGTTCATAAGTGAATATTTGTTATCTAAAAAAAACCAAACCCAAACTTGATTTTTCCATGGTATAGTGTTATTTCTAAGCATTAATTTGGAGTTATACTTAACATGTCTTGTACAAAAGCCTCCCACAGCCCACCTTACTAGCTTAAGTTCTGATTCAGCTATTTCGGAAGAAATAGAATCGGCCTCATTTTTATGTGTAACATTGATATTGTGTTTGTCTGGGGGAACTGAATATTAATTTCCCTTTCATTCCCCTTCTGCCAAAAGAAATTGGCTTTAGTAGAAAGACTAATGTGTCATTGCAATATTATAACTGACTAGCTGTGATTGGGGTGCGATCTGTGTTCTGTGGCTTGATGGAGATTATATTAAAATAACGAACTATTTTATCCTCAGAATGAACGGGTGAATAAAACAGAAAGGCCACACATCAGGAGCGTGTGCTAGAAAGCAGAAGAGAGCCAACCTGTTCCTCTCAATTAAGATGTAGATGAGGGCTTTTATTGCCACTTTAAAAAAAAAAAAATTACTTGACTTCATCATTGTTAAAGGGGTTCTTTTGAAGTATTTGGTATTATCTAGATGATACCTTCTTTGTTTCCCTGGAGTGAATTATGCCCAAACTGGGTCATTTTCATTGGCTCTTTCATCTTGACAGCTGTACAGCCATTGGATGCCCTGGTGTTGGTCAGAATAATTGTATCTGTATAAAATGCCAGTGCGGGACCATTTGATTTGATTCTCTAATAGTCTCTGTCATGGTAGTGATCTTAACATCTCATTACTTTTAGTTGTCTTCCATTGTGACAGCTCTGGGGTTGTGTGGCCTCAAGGACGGAGAAAACTCCACATGAATTATGCTTGTCAGTCCTCATGACTTCAGGTAGACAGTCAGGCACATAAGCAGTCAGCAATTTCTGTGCAAAGTACCAGCTTGTTCATTTAGAGCATCTAGAAGAAATAAATCACTGCTACCAGGAGTGTGTCCACTTAATAATTCTTCCTGCTGCCATACCAATTGCTGTTGGAATAACAAAAATTATTTTCTTACTAAAATACAAAAACCTGTGCTTCCTCGGGGACATTCAGAGATTAACCGTAAAGAGTCTGCAGAGTCTCTGATCAGAAAATGAAGAGGAAGCCAGGCAGAGAAACAACTGAGTAAAATGGCATCAAAAAGCAATAGAAACAGAAAAGGAGCTGAGAAAGCAAAATCATATCCTTCCTCTGGGAGGAGTGGCACGTTTCCTTTTTCCCCTCAGTTGTCTCCAGGAAAGAACGACTAATTTTGCTTGGCTTAAAACACACAAACTAAAAGAATATGAAACAAGTTATTGGGACAATAATTATATTGTAAGTATCATTATACTTCAACACAGAAGGCAGAGGAAGAGGGGGATAGAGTTGTTGCTGTAAGATGTACTCGTTACTAATGAGGGAGCACTGGAGAAGGGGAAGGACATTGAGTGGGTGGTTGTGTAGCATCTGAAAAGCATGACTTCAGGAAATATTGAACTAGTTAAAGTGGTTTAGTCTCATGACAGATGAATGGGGGGCAAACATAAATCTGAAACTGTGTAATAGGCTGTTAGACTGTATTATTGCCGGATCTACATTAGCAGAAGTATAATGGTATCAGGTTGTGGGATAGGGGGGCTTTGAGCAAGTGTCCCAGTGGAAAGATAGCAAAGCCCTCGAGTTGGCTGTGGGGACGCCAGGGTTCTCTTTATTATGTCCTTTGAAATATACTGAACAAACACTTTGGGTATGGCATATGTCTCTGGAGATGGAGAGCTGATCTAAGCAAAGAACAGCTAAGTGTCTGTCAGCTGGGCATTTTATCATTGGAGCTACATTATTTAAAAATGTGTGGTCAGTTCAGTGACAGTCTTTAAAATGGGGACTGGCTAAAACTTTGAAGGTTCTTCTGAGAAGACTCCCATGTCATTAATTAGTTCTTGAAATTGTATTTTGTATAGCACACAAAAAGCATTTTGGCAGTTTTGTCACATTTTGAGGGGGCACTGGCTAGATAACCAGTTGAGAGAAAAATGCCTGCCTGCCCATACATGTTTCAAGAAGGTTTGGATATGTGTTGGCAGGGAGCTAAAGCAGCTTCTCAGGTCATAGTCACCCCATCCATGTAAAAGGAGGTTATTCTGTTTTGTTTAGTGGATACCAAACAGGAATGAAAACGTTAAATAACTATGGTCGTTTGGGCTTTCTTCCAGTAGCTTCCTTTGGACTGTGTCTGAAGTCCTAGATTAGCATCTCCCTCCTCTTACCCTGCAATGGGGTAGAGAGATGCTCTGATTTTGTGCAACAGCACCTAATAGGCAGCCAGATGCTCATTGCCTTGAAGTATTTTGAACTCTATCCAAATACTTAAGATCAGAAAAGGCCTGGAGCCTGCACATCATCTGCAAGGCAAGATTTGGCTGTTAAAATGTTAGTGATTGTTTAAGGTGAGCATGTGAAGAAGTTGCGTTTTGGAAGCTCTTGTTTAATATTTTTCATTTTCAATTCAAGATTTATTTGGCTTTGTTCCCTTTTTAAGGGAACATGCACTTGTAAAAGAGACATCAGTTCCTTTCTAAGGTGAGGTTACAAGAATGCTAATTTAAGTTACTTTGCCCAGTTTACTGGAAGATGAGGGCTTAGGTGCAGCAAGGATTGAAGTGTTGCACTTAATGTTCCCAGAGGAATGCTGTTTAATTCATTCAATTTGTTTGTCCTAGGCTATATTCAAGAGAAATTGAGACTCCGTTGTTTGGAGGGCTTGAGGGCTCAATCTTTGAGCTGTGTCCAGATCTACATTCCTAGCTGTGTCTAGAAACATTTGTGATGGTGGTGAACTTGAGAAATGAGAAGTGTTGTGTGTTCTAAGAGTGGAATGCAGCATACCATCCAGCTACCACTTCTGTAACTATGGCAGGTTGGATGCTGTTGGCGTTCAGTGCAAGTCTTACTGTGAAAGAGGATGTGTGTGACCACTGCAGTGTTGAACACTGCAATGCCCCTTTTAATGATTTATCATCCTTATCAAATGACATATGCATTCCTCGTGGGAGTCTGCCTAGCTCTGCATTGCACAGTGCCTTTTATATAAGAACATAGCAAACTTTTATTTTAAGTTGGAGACAAGAGGGAAGGGGGAGAAACCATAGTGACGTAACTGTTCTGTGGTGTATGCAGTTACAGCTTTCTTCCCAGCATTGGCTTAATCCATCTGACGAAATCCAGCCCAGGACTGATTGCATTGAGCGCTGTCCTGCCGACTTCCATGGTGAGAGAGTGAAGATTGCTCATCTGGGCTATTAAGGTCTCAGTTGATTTCTGCATTTGCTATTTTGCTTGTGCTCTTTGATCGTAACCTTATTCTTGGCTGCACATTCTTTCTTGTTTCAGAGAGCAGGAGATGAAATCGGCTTAGTGCAATCCCAGAACTACTTTATAGGATTTCCTCTTTGAAACACCAGTAGGAGATGTACCTGAATGGATTTTTTTTGTTGGTGTTTTTTTTTGTTTTGTTTAGACTGACCCCTCCCAAGATCATGTTTGTGTAAGATCTCAGCTGCCCATGAGAGCCATTGTTGGATGTGATTTGTGGCTGAGTGCTACGCGCTATGGAACAGCAGGTTAAGAATTGTTAAGGAACTTGGAGTAGCTGTAAATCCCGCTAACCAAACTCCCTGGAACTAAGTCAAAGCATCTGCATAGGGAAGCAGTGGGAAAATGTTCACTGACTTGTATTAAAAGAAATTATTAATTCTTTTTTCATATATTTGTTTATTTTTCATTACATCTCCTGAGTCTATTCCCATTTAAAAAACTTCCTAAGATTGCGTGAGTCAGTAGGTCTCACTTGCATTGTATCCTATGAGCTGCTGACAAATTTGAGACTAACATTAAATAAAATATTTTATGTAATCGTAGGTGCATTCACTAATGGTGAGAATGCAGAATTAAAGGGAGGGTGCTGTTAATAAATATTAGCTTTTTCAAGTTTTAGTGTGTGGTTTAACTTTGTGACAATTGTCAATGTTTCTTTAAAAATTATTTATATTTTTGAATGGTGTCCTTTGATCTTTACACAACCTACATAAACGAGGAAATTGATCAGTTGTAAGATGTTATGAAATGTACAAAATACACAAACTGACTGCAAGTGGGGAAAACAAATAAAAGTCTTCGATGTTTTAATAGTCCAATTATTCAAGAATTTAATAATCGAAGTATTCAAAACTGACTGGGAAAACTGGTTGTATGCAAATGACTTTCCAGTCATAAATAAGCGTATTTTCCTGTTGCTACTTCTTTAAAAAAAAAAAACAAAAAAAAAAACCAAAACACATTGGCCCACAAAACACTGTTTTCAGCCAGTATGCTTTAAATTGAAATACATGATTTGGGTGGACTTTTTAAGGGCATAATCACACCAAATCATAACAATTTGGACAACAAATACCACTGAGTCTGTGTGGAAGCAAATAATGACCCCTCTTGCTCTGACCTGTGGCAGCATCATGGGTCCGAGCATCCAGGAGGGTCACAGCCAGGACATGGACTTCTGTCCCAGGTTCTGTCCCTTTACAAAATACACGTGGTGTCTCCAGGCTCTTTAGGGTATCTTTAGACACCTGAGTGAAGATTACTTCTCTTGTCTGACCAAAAACAATTGCCAGAGCAGTCTTTAAATAGTGGCGCCAGTCAGTATTCTCTGCAGGGAAGTGAAGTCCTTCATATTGATTACTGAGTAATTCCTCAGTAAAAGCAATTATTCAGCTCAGCAGTATTTTTCATACAGGAAACAGTTCCAAAATCACAAGCAAAGCAAGAAAAATAAAATAAATCCTCACTGGCATAGCTGGAGAAAGTGGAACGAGCTGTGCAAGCAGCATAAATGGTGTGGTGTTAAGGCATGAAGTGCAGTGTGCTTGGTATATGGCACATTGCACAGCTGCTGGACAGGTAATAGCAAAGCCATGTCTCCTGGAGGGAGTGCCGCTGGTGTGCAGCTCTTGAGTCCCTGCATTCAGGAATATTCTTCTGGGACGTCATGCAGAGAGGCTTTTTCTTTTCCTTTAAACCTAATCTTTCTGATCCTCAGAAATGGTCTGGTTAGTAAGCTTGCCCAGCAGCAGATGAATTGGCTAGGTTGCTGGCCTGACTAACTGTATATCCTATCCATATTTTCAGTCTTCTTGTGTCCAGTTCAATTGTATTATCTCTGGGGGCATAAACCAATTTGATATTATTCTAGGAAGATGAAAAGATAAAATATTTTCTCTTTAGTTGGCTTCCACTTTGGCAGTTTGGCCAGCTTTTGGCACTGGCTAAAAAAGGTCCTACAGGGAAAAATACCAGTGACCTACTTATTGGGTGCGGTGTGGGTGATCATGGGTATCCGAGAGCTACACAGACTGCAGATGTGCGGGTTTTTTCTTCCCTCATTTGTGCAGTAGAAATTTCCTTACAAATATGGCTGCAAAAGCAATCAAAAATACTTTAACTATTGTGTTAATGAACTTGGTTGACAGATAATGCATATTCTGTTTAAATCCATTTCATCCAGACCTCAGGCTTTAATAATATTAGGTCTAATTTTGTGTTTTAAGAGTTGGTACAAAGTGAATAGTGGCTTGGAACATATCCTTATTAATACCCATGTGCTCAAATCTAAGCAGACTTCATAGCAGAAGCATCTCTGTATCATGACTGTCTATGCAAGACACTTTCCCCTTCTCCTGTTTTTTATGGTAGATGGTTTGGGCTGTTTCCCAGAACAGACGTGCGTAGATTGTGCAGTGTTTGTTGTCTAAAACGGCGTGACTGGGCGGGGTAGAGCGAGATTTGAACTGAAGCTGCTGCCCATAAATGCTGTGGAAACTATGACTTTATGACAGCGGCCTTCCCTTTCCCTTGAAGGAGAGAGAAGGGGGAGGCAACAGGGCTCTGGTGAGGAAGAAAAGCACAGGAAGGTTACAGAAGACTTGTGGGAAGGTCAGCCCTCCAAGCCTTCATCCTCCCAGGAGAGAAACTACTTAATGCAGAGGGGCTGCAGCTAAAATTCAAAGTGGCTTGACTTAATTACTCTCACTGATTAACTTACCGGTGCTGCAGGGAAGATGATGCTCTGCTGCTGGTAATTTTTATTTTCTTCCTAAGCCTATAAAACTAGCCTGCCTCTAATTATTTTTTTTTCCTTCGGAGTAGGTAATCCTAGTGTGATCTTTAAGATGCAAGAGATCAAGGTGAAAAAAACAATTGAGGAGATTAATAGTGGCAGCCTTGGTTTGCTCTTTCTAACATTTAGAAACTAGTTTTTAAAAACGCATTTATTTGCAAGGACTGAGTTACAAACACTTTACTGTTTGTTGCTGGTGGTGAAGTCTTTTTCTGTTCAGATTGTAGTTACGGGCATAAAGCCACCGTTAGTAACCATTGTGATAGTAAAGTTTTGGGTTATCATGCGTAGGCGCTGCTCTTTCACCTAGCCCTGGCGGTGCTTAGAGTTTCTGCTGGAAAATATATTTCTTGATGGAAAAATCCCTTCTGAGCCTTGGTGTACCGTGCAGTCTGAGCTCTGCCTATGGCGAGGGCATGGACTCTGCAGGTTTTATTCTGCGTCACATTCAGTCAGTAAGAGTGTAACGTTCACATAAGAAATGGGATGATTCAGTAAAGCTTCTGTCTGTCTGAAGTCAGCTTTGCAAACAAGATGATGTCACTTTGAAAATATAACACAGCTAAAATATCATCAATCCCTAAAATGAACGGTGCCCCACAGTAATTGCTGGGGACGGTGTAGTCCATCCTCGGGTAGTGCGCTGGCGCTGCGGGCGGCGGGGGGTACGGCTGTGGTGGCGATGGAGCGGCCCAGGGCCTCTGCTGCCGGGCTGCCGAAAGCAGTCATGGCTCAGATGAGCCGCTCTTCAGGAGCCATAGAGCACGAGTCTCTATGCACAGCTCAGTTTACTTCTTATTTAGCCAACCCAGGAACATCTTTTTAGAATATTGTTGGTCCATAATTTTTGCTTGTTTGCTAATGATGGTGGCTGCAAAATGACTGTTCCACTCAAGAAAGCACAAGTTGGCACCGTTACCCTCATTCTTCTGGAGCAATGAATTTAATCTCTGATCTCTGTTACAAAGTAACCAAGAGCTCTGTTTTGCCCCTTGCACAGCACTGGATTCCTTGAAAGTCTCTTACCTTATTTTTACCTTTTTACTTTATTTTTTTGCAATCAAATATATGCTTCTGTAGGGATAAGTCAGTTGATGATTATGTCAGTTAAGGTGTCAGATGACATCAGGAAGGCTCTGTGTATATGTGTGTGTATTTCTTATTTCTTTATCATCTCTTCCTTCCCCCCCAAAAAATGTTTTGCCAAGGCACAGAACCACAGAGTCTGGTGTTCTGTTTTGGGAGTAAAAGGCATAAAATTAAACACGGGGCTGTGTTATGTTTAGAAATGACAGAAGTGTCTTACATTCTCTGAAAGTGTGCTCTACCAATTTTAAACTTGTAGGCTCAAACTTTTGTCGTAAAAGTACATACCGAAAAGAGCCCAATGGAAAACACGTGACGTGGCAAGAGGAACCTGTTGAGGTGCCTGTGAGGCAGCTGTGGGGCAGAATGAAGGTCTGTCTTATGCACAACATCTGGTCCTGTAATTACAGACCGTGGTTGTAATGCCATTGCAGATGGCTGTCCAGGAAACGGGAGTCCAGATTCTTTACTTATCTTTGTAACCTAAATACTGTAATTGCTTTTACAAAACTACACAGATAACTGAATTTAGCCCTTAGTACTTTATGACAAAGCGAATGCTCCTCGGGCAGCCACAGTCTTTAACCCAGCATCGGAACCACATTATCGGCATTATCAGAGTTCCCTGTGCTGTTCTGTCCCCCTGAAAGTTTTTCTCCCACCATGCCTTGTGTAATTCCCACCTGGTGTGTGCTACTGCCTGTCACTCCGGTGTCCCCATTAGCCCGGTGCTCTAGAACTTGTCGGTGCACCTATTTTTATGCTGTTGTCATGCTCCTGAGCTGCCCAAGAAGGTGGCTGACTTCCCAAAGTCTTTAGAAAGCTTCATATGCACAACAGCTTTCTTACTAAAGAAATGTAAGGTGTAGTAATGTGGCGTTATTAAGGACATATGTTTCTGGAAAGGCCTTCTGTGTAGAACCATCAGCCTTTCTAAACCAGCTACAGAGGGAGCAGCACCGTGCGCCCTGGCTGTAGCAGCACTGCTCATGGGACAGCCTCTGTGTCTGCAGGGAGCTGTAATGATCTTACAGGGAAATTCAAGAACTGCTAAAAGTATACCTGAGTGACTGTGCTTGGAGGTTGCAGGAGGATTGCATACTGTCAGCGTTGCTTTTTTCTCATTAGTATATAGAAGGAAACAGGACAATAAACAAAATCGTGTCATGACAGACGTGGTGACTAGATATCACTAGGGACCTGGTAGCTCCTCTGTGCGTCTCTGAGTGCTCCTCCAGGTCCTCTTGAAAGATCACAGAAGAGCCCCAGGGCACGGCCCTGCTGACCCCAGGAAGGGCTGGCTGCACCCATGCATCAGGGAATTCATCCAGCAGTCTGTATCTCCAGCTCTACCAGGCAGATGTTTCTCTGCAGTTTGGCCTCTGGGAACGCGTAAAACCATCGTTGCCTCACCAGCAGCAGTAGTAACGATGGCAGGGCAGGGCTCTTCCAGAACGCCTCAGCATTGTGCCCTTAACCAGTTCTGTCTTTATCTGAGTCTGAGCACTGCTGTGGTCAAGGCCTACCTTTATAAGACTGTTCCGCAAGGAAGACCCAGCGATGTAGCAGTTTTCCATGTACTCATAACCTGAGCAAGAAAAATCTGTTTACTCTTTAAATGAAACATTGTCCTTGCAATTGTGTTGGTCCATGGCATCAGGGCCCGTGTGGGATGCCAGGATCCAGTGCCATGGGGCCTGCACCGGTACGGGATCCTGCTCTAGCATGGCTGAGGAAATGTAACAGCAGCCAGAGCTTTCTCTCACTTCTTCTTAGACTGGATATAAAGAAATTCTTTACAATGAGGGTGGTGAAACACTGGAACGGGTTGCGTGGAGAGGCAGTGGAGGCCCCATCCCTGGAAACATTCAAGACCAGGTTAGACGGGGCTCTGAGCAACTGATCTAGTTGATGGTGTCCCTGCTCACTGCAGGGGGGTTGGACTAGATGACCTCTAGGGGTCCCTTCCAACCCAAACATTCTACGATTCACACAGGTCCCAGTGAGCACATCTCAGCTAAGGCGCCCCGTAGCACCCACATCCATGATGGTACCGCTGGGCCTGGCTGTGTTAGACTCCCTGGTTTGCATTTCTCTTTAGAGATGATGCATTTTAGTGTGTTCTCCCTTGTTGTTGGCCAGGGATGTTACTAATTCCTGCATCCCTGGAGGTAAGTGGAAAACTCCCAACAAGACGGAGGGACATACTGGCCCATTTCTCAGAACTCCACTTTTATCTGGTAACAGGATTAGTGACTTTGTCGGAAGTTAATCCTTTAAATGTGTTAACTCCAAACAAATGTGTCCCCTATGCTGCTCTGGCCTAGAGTATAATTAGGCTTTCTATGAACTTAGAGCACTTCTAATTGAAATAAATAGTCATTAAATGGAAAAACCTTTTATGGCATTTGCTTGATTGCGTAGCAATTTATTAATAGTGGAGTTCAGCTATTCCTGCTGATCCTGGCTGCAGAGTGAGGGTCTTTGTATGTAACTCACTGTTACAGTTCTGCATCTGTTCACCAACAGGGTAACTGCATGTCAGAATGGCAACTTCAAACCTGGAGAACCAGCTACAGAGTGCCCAGAAGAATCTGTTGTTTCTCCAGCGAGAACATGCCAACACGCTGAAAGGTCTGCATGCCGAGATTCGACGCCTGCAGCAGCACTGCACAGGTAGCTGGGAGAGGAGGCTGATGCTGATTCGGTGTTTAACTCTCTTCACAGGAACCGAGTAACTGGTTCCTATTTCAGCGGTGAAACCTCAGCAACAAAGCCCACCACCAGGCTATATTTGGGGTGATTGGCATGCGTCTCGGGGCACAACTGTGTGACCATTAAGCAAAGATACTTTTTTTTAAAAAAAAAAAAAAAGGCAATGTGTCACCTCATAGTTCCAGTTGTTTTACAGATTTGATAAATTGCAGTGGATCTCCTGCTATCGCTTCAGGTGGAAGGGAAGGGTTGGTTTATTTAGATTGAAGTATGACATTGTAAATATGCTCACCAGGTGCGGTATGGGGTAGACGATGATGTTCTAACAAAAATAAACAACTTCTTTCCTCAGATTTAACCTACGAGCTGACTGTAAAGAGTTCAGACTTGTCAGGTAAGGAATACATAGCATTTTTCTTCTAACATTCATGTTAAACTTCCTCATCTTTTTCAAAGTCTGTTGTTTTTCCGTTACAATTAGGTGAGAATACTTTGAACTTGGGATGATGGCTCTATAAATTCTAAAGGTGTAAGAGTAGTTTTCTACTTTCCAGAATTACTGTTTGTTATTTATGAAGTAAATGTCACAAGTTCTTTACCAAGGCCACATAGGAAATCTTTGAAAGAGCCAGGAATGGAGTGGAGAACTGCTGACTCCTCTCTGACAGTTCCCTGTGTGCCATATGGGAACATGGGATGTGAATTTTAGGGGCAGAAGAGTTGAAACTATTATTAAAACTTAGCTGGTCCTGTAATTACACCACAAAGCTTTCATTGTTATATATACATTTATATACACACGCTAGATTCTAGTTATTTCAGATGTATTATGTTATCAACAGGTGAAGCACGGGAATAAAATACTCCCTGGGAGTAAACTCCTGGATCAGGGATAGGACACATATTGCAGATAAGAGAGAACGGGCAAATTTAGCAAAGGAACCGAGCAGCTTTGCATGTGCTCAGCATTATTTCTTGATACTGCAGTGTTGCTCAGATGCTTCTCATCACAGGATTTTTGGAGTAGGTGATGTGTGTGTGATGCTGCTGCGTTGATGCTATGCCAAGCTCAGCCACTGCCCAGTGTGGAGGGGACACCACCTAACACTTTGTAGTTGATAGCCCTGTGATGTTGGGTGCTTGTTATTGGAGAAATTCAGGCTGCTGGTCTCTGCTAAAGAGTTGGGAAGCCATCGTGCTGCAGCAACCGAGGGAGGAGTGACAGAATCGCCCCATGGCATTAGGGCAGGGGTGCTGAGAGGGGTCAGCCTGCCCGTTCTGGTGGTGCAGGAACCCCTAGTGTTACGGGTGACACGTCATGCTGTTGTGAAGAGAAGGCAGCCAGGCTCAGACAGCAGCAAAGCCTTAGTGACGAGGCACACCTCTGCCTTATGGAGTCATGGAGCACATCCCCCTGGAGAGCTGGGACAGCTGCTCCCGCACGCTCTCCAGCCAGTCTGGCATTTGCAGTGGGAGAATTTCCTCTTAACGACCAGAGGATTCACAAAATGGCTCCAATCTTGAGCAAAAGTTCGGCAAGTGTGGGTTCTGTAATCCCTGTTCCCCAGGCCATGTGAGGCCTCTCTACTTAGTATCAATACTGTTAAACCATGGTGAGTGGCACTGGCTCATCATCATTTCCCTAACAGCTGTCCTGGTGCTCGTGAAGATGAAGTCATTTTAAGAGAATTAGCTGAAGTTAGTCATCTTAGATTTCTCTGATGGCTTTGGGATGGCAAAAGGAACCCTAGAGCACTATTTTACTTAGTGGCTATTATTAACTTGAAACACTTCCGCTTTTCCTATTCTTCTAGGGAATGGTAGTTCAAGAAGTGATGAACTCAAAAGAAAGTGTGAAGATCTTGAAGCTCAGCTGAAAGTCAAAGAGGCTGAAAATAACGAATTACTGAAAGAACTTGAACAAAAGAATGCAATGATAATGGTGCTGGAAAACACTATTAAAGAAAGAGAAAAGAAGTATTTGGAAGAGTTAAAAATGAAAAGCCATAAGCTCAACATGTTGTCAAGTGAACTAGAGCAGAGGGCGAGCACTATTGCTTATTTAACTTCTCAGCTGCATGCTGCTAAGAAGAAGCTGATGAGTTCAAGTGGGACTTCAGAGGGGACCCCTTCTGGCAGTCCCGTCTTGTCCAACTATAAGCCGTCCCCTCCCAAAGATAAACTGCCGGAGACTCCACGGCGCCGAATGAAGAAGAGTCTGTCAACACCGCTCAACCCCGAGTTTGAAGAGGCCTACAGAATAGGCTCGGAGAGCCGGAAGCTACTGCTGAGAGAGCCTGTGGATGCCATGCCTGATCCCACTCCCTTTCTCTTGGCCAGGGAGACGGCAGAGGTCCATCTTATTAAGGAGAGGCCGTTAGTTATTCCACCTATAGCTTCGGATCGTGCACCTGGTGAATCGCACAGCCCAGCGCGAGAGAAGCCGCACAAGGCACACATTGGGGTGGCGCATCGCATCCACCATGTCGCGCCATCCCAGCCTCAGCCGGAGGTTGAAACGCTGGCAGTGGATCAGGTCCATGGAAGCAAAGTGGTCAGAAAGCACTCAGGGACAGACAGAACTGTTTGAGTAAAATCACTGAAATGCTCTACTGTTGCTGTTTATGCACTGTGATCCTGTAGGATAAATAGCACCTGCAGTAAAGTTTCTTTTGATGCCCCATGCATGCCAAACTTCTTCCAGATACATCATTAATAGATTACGCTCCTCTAACGAACCCTAACATGACTGTGTTCATAGGGCAAGGTATATAACTACTAAATGCTGTGGCCAAATCGGGTACCTGACCGCTTGCTTCTGAGCACTGTGCCATTTATTGTAACTACACATGTGGAAAAAGGCACAGGCTGCAGGCTGCATTATTAATCAATAGTAGTGAAAACAAACTTAACTCTAAACCTGCAGCGATACCTATTGGCTGTTAACAGTTGAACTATCAGTGGGGTTTTTGTCTTCACTCTGTACGTAAGCGCTCCATACACAGCCGCTAACCTCCACGACAGCCTGTCTCACAGTAGCATTGGAAACAACACAGACGTACGTACACATTGAAATGACTGATGGGCAGCTTTTCCTTCACGTGCACATGCTCGCAATTGCAAATTGTGTTCAGTTTCTCTTTCTCAAAATCCTGAAAGTCCAAGCAAGCATTACCTGAGTAATCCTAAAGACAGTTTGTGGCTTTGTTTAAGTAAGTAAAAAAAAAAGGGGGGGGGTGGTGTCTGTTAAAGCACTCTTTAAAAGGGTTAGTGATCCTTCTAGAAAGAGTATGAACACGGGGTTGGTTTATAAAACCTGAGTGGCTCCATCACCCATGTCACACTCAGTACACTGCACTTGTAGCACCTTCCATACTGGCTCAGAGCCCCTTTTCCAGGGAGAAAAATGTAACTGGCTGCCCAAAATGGAAATGGGTCTTTATGCTCTAACCTGCACTTTTTTTGTAAAGGGATGTTTGTTTGTTTGTTTGTTTTGGTTCCTGAAAAACCTTTGTCTTGTTCAAGACATGATGTCATCATCAGACAGTGCTGGCTTCTGCCAGCTGAGGCAGCTGAGCTGTCCCTCTAAACTGTGTGTATTTAGTTGTAAATTTAACAGACATATCCAATTCACACAGGAGGAGAACCTGGCATCCTTGATTTTTATCCTTGTGGACTGGGATGGACTTGCCTTGCACTTGCCCTGGTTCCCCTACTCCTCTCTAGTAAGCAACAGGTAGGCCCTACATCTGTTAGACTACTTGATTATTTTTAACTATTATTTTTTCCCTAGGAAAGAAAGGCATACTGAGAGCTGTGAGAGTCTGTGATTTGGGAGAGGAGCATAAATTTGACCATTTTTCTTAAGCTCTGCTCAGCACCTCCAGCTCACCTCTGCTTCACTCTTGTCTGCAGCCTCCGAGTAGGACCAGCAAGACCCAATGGCTCCCAAATGCTGCTAAGCTTACGATGTGCCTTCAGAACCCTGTGAAAGCTGAGGAAGGATCCCTGCCCTCTGCCCTTCCCCTTGCCAGCTGTAGTCTGCCCCTCCTAAGCTTTTTCTGCAGCTGTGTGTTGGTGTGTGTCTCCCTCCGGAGCCTTGGATCACCGTCAGCTGCCCCTTGCAGGCGCTGGCAGGATGACAAAAGCTGTTCTTCCTACCTGTGGTACTGCTGAATGTCCTGTGCAGCATGACGCCTTGCAGCAGGGTTGTTCCAGTCAGGGTTTGAGCAGCCACTGGCCCTAAGGCCTCCTGTGCCCTACCCCCCACACCCCCACCCCTCAGGCACTTGCTGTTCTGGAGCCCGAGACAGACAGACAACAACCCTGCCCCTTGTGCGGTGGGATGTGTGTTGTGACTGGTGGGGAGGGATAGGGAAAGTGTGTTCCTGGAAAATAGCTGGTTAAAGCAAGCTTGTTACTCTGTGGTTTACTATTTTTAAGTGTATTGCATTAACCAGCAGTGGGTTGGGGTTTTTTTGGTTGTTGTTGCCGTATTTTTATGGCGCGCTGTTGTATGACTGATGATACCCTGCCACTTGTTCAAAGATGATGGAAGGCACCGCTTCTCAGCACAGCAGAAGTGATGCTTTGGGCAATTAAAAACATTTCTTACAACCACACAGGCAAACCTTAGTCTTTGTGTGCGTGAGACTAACATGTTACCTCTGCCATATGCATAGACCAGCTGGGAGCCCTTCCAGCTAAAAGAAAATGCAAATTACAAACCCCACTTTTCAAATGTGTTTATTGATAGCACTAGCTTGGCTGTATCGCACTATTTAACATCAGGTGTGCCTAAGTGACCACTAGCCCGCCCATGGTGCGAATCTCTGCCTGGCTCAACACACACATGCACACAGACACCCCCCCCACCCCCATCCACCCTGCAAAGGGCTGGATTCTGTGGGGAAAATCTAGTGCCAGCTTCAAACTGTCAGTCTGCGTTCAAGGTGAGACAAACGCCTTGCAGGACCCAGTGGGAAATGTGCTTTGTAGTGTAAAGGTCAGCTTCAAAAACAAGGCCGACACCCATCGCGTTCCTTCTCAGGGAGGTTGTGTACACAGGTGTCCGGAGGGTGTTCTGAAAGAGCGTGGAGGAAAGGAGGACACTGAGTGGTGCTTGCAGTACTGCACAAAGCTGGAAACGAGAAGGGCCTCTAGGAGAGAGGACTCTCTTCAGAAATTTACTTTTTTTTTTTTTTTTTTTACAAGCCTGAAATAACTGATACCCAGGAAATGTAACAGCATTTCAGCCAGTAACTGGTAATGGGAAAGAATGAACGGAGCAGTGGGATTATAAGAGTGTCCCAAGGTGGCTCCACGTTCCCTGAACAGAAAAGAGGCAGTGACTATTTATATTGACCCCCCTAGTGTAGCCCCTAGAAAAGAGAAACTTCAGTGATGGCTCATGTGAGAAGCATTAAACCGCGTACGTTATATACTAGCGGTAACGATAAAATACTGCTGCTTGTGCCAAGAGGGAAGGCGCTACCAGCTGCTGAGGTGTGCAGACGGGCGGAAGGTGGTCAGCTCATCGACCCCCTGTCCCCTGGAGGAGCCGTACCTGGAGTTTGAGCCTGTGCGCTTGGATGGGGATGATCTTCAGCAGGGGTAACTCCACCACCAGGACACCGGGCTTGCTTCTGGTGAGGCAACTGTGCTCTCTGTCCCAGTCTGCGCCTTCCAGGAACAGACCGGAAACAAAGCAGCCTGCACAGGCAGAAAATGCAACATCTCCTGTAAATTGAGCTACTAAAAAATCAGTTTAAGACAGCTGTTCCCGCAGCAGCTGCCCTGGGCACCTGCAGGCACAACAGAACTCACTACATCTTCAACTGCAGCGACCCAGAGGGGTCTTCTCTGTGGTGCCTGGTACTGTGTTTAAAAACATTTTTTTCAAATTAAAATGGCCTCAGCTGCATGACAGATGATGGACATTAGTAGGAATAAATACTGAGTTGCAGTTTTCTTCCTCACAGCAGGCGCCATCCTCCAGTCACTTGCCCAAGCAATAGCTAAGTTCTAAGCGAGGTTTTTAACTCCTGTGGGACTGCACGTTAGACCATTCTGGCAAAAGGTGAAAGGCTGGGATGGAGCTGTTCTGGTACAAACACCAAGCGTTCTGATGAAATGGCAGTAAATAAAGAATTGTCTGGGTAAGCCCTTGAGGTGACTTTTATTTTTAACTGAAAGTTAGAGTGAGCAAAACCGATCAAGTTTTTCTTTTTCCTCCTGTGTTCCCAGTCAGGGCTCATACCCAAAAGCATCGCTTAGCCCTCCCCTCTGCCCAGCGTTTGTTGTATTTAGTAATCGGAGCATTGCTAGTCACAAGCATCTCATAAAGATACATTTACACAGTAACTAACTCATACCTAGCTGTTGTTTAAATCTCATTCAGTCTATTATTTGTGGTGTAAATAGGTCTTTGTAACCCTGCTCAGACCTGTAACATTCTAGCGAGAGCGAGCAAGGGAGGGGGCGAGTTCAATCACACGCACGGGGTGCAGAGCTGAAGAAAGCCGCTCCATACCCTGTGTCAGAAACCAGGACCCCGCTACTTCCCAGCCTGAAATCCTGTGGACTGTGACACGTAACCAGGGGTACTGGCTGCAGGGGTGTAGTCTAAGTAATTTACGCTGTGCCTGGCAGTTTCCCCCCTCCCCCCTCACCAGTGAACTACTTTATTATTTTTGCCAAATAACCATAGAAACACATACCTTGAGTAGACCCTTCAGTGACGTCTTCTGCAGTCCTGTACGTGGTTACCTCTGTGTAGAGGGTGGAGTGATCCAGGGGCCACTTGTTTTTCCTGCAGGTGGCTTGAACAAGAGCCGTCAGGTACGATTCTGGGACATGCAGGCCTGAGAGCCACATCACCTTTGGCTCACACTCGTTAACCTGCAATCACAGAAGATGAGCTGAGGCACCTGGTTCTCCCTCCATGCCTGGTACTCAGCCCAGAGGCCAGCGCTCTTGCAACGTAGCCAGTGGCTGGTCTGTCGCGCCCGTAGTCATGCAAAGATTCACTGTCGTTCTAGGTGGCGACTGGCATTAGTCCAAGTAACGCCTCTGAAGCAGCGCACGGTCACTGACTTCTGCACCGACCTGCGTCGTGTATCACGCAGAGTAACAAACCCAAGCACTTTCTGGAGGCACTCACCCAGCTGGTGTACTGGTTATACCGAGCTCTAAAGAAAATGATCCAATTTCCAAGTGTTTTGAGCGTATCGGGGGCCAGGCGCCGCCAGATGCCAGGAATCTGTCCGTTAAAGAGAGCCCGAGCCACATCGTCCAGCTCGCTGCTCATTCCAACTTCCCCAGCCAAGGCCTGGAAAGATGATGAGAGTCTGAGTGCCAGCCTGGGGCGGGTGAAGCCCGACTGATTTTCTCAAGCCGCCGCGTTCTTACTTACGCGTTGCAGCTCAGCCAATGACTTTGCCATTTGAATGATCAGCTTATTAAAACGTTCCAGTTCCTGCAACAGCACCACAGTCGTAGGGGATATCTCTGGTCCAAACCCTTTCCGTATCTGGTCAAGATCAAATACCTGCGGTATTTTGTTCTGTATATCCTTAGCAACATTTGCGATATATTCATCTCGACTAATCCCTGTACCAGTTTCACCTGAAACAAGAACACTTTAGTGAGACTAAACCTGCATAGGTTACCCCTTCTGTTATTAATTCTCTAAGAGAACCCTGAGAGCTGACACACCGTTTGGCACCTGAGTCCCCACCCACCGCAGCACCGACACTTCCACCAGCAGCTCCCTGCCTGCCTCAGAGGGAGCCTCTGGGCCCAGGCTGAACAGCGCCCGTGCTGCAGGGTTACGCAGCTCAGCTGCCGCCCTCCCCTCCCAGTCCCCGCTGTTCCGCTGCCTCTGCTCCCCAGGGCCATGGCACAACCCCCCGTGCCCCCGCGCAGGGCGCAGGCAGCCCGACGGCCCCACAGCCTCAGTGCCAGGACCCAGGCACACCCAGGCGGGCAGCGGCGTAGCCGCTACCACAATCCCTGTGGCAAGGAGCTCGCCACCTCATTACTTCTTTACACCAACAAGTCAAACTAACAGAGAACGTACCTGTTTGAGGCTGCAGCTCGAGAAGATGAGCCCATATATCACGCACCGCCTGCGTGTAGTACCCAATCTCAGCATTTGCATGAAGACCAAACACCTCGGGGGTATTGGCAAGCGGCAGAGATTCTATTGCCTCTGCAATACAAAAGCACGCTTCCTAGAGATGCGATGTATTAAACCCCAGCTACCAGGCAAAAAAGAACGCTGCAGAGAATTCCACGAGCGATTTTTAGTTAGCGCTCTGCTTGAAAAAAAGCAAATGCTCTAGCTGGTGTTGAAACACTGCATGGATTGACTAAACGTGTCAGCATGAAATGCGCACCCAGCCACCCCCCCAAAATGTATCACTTCATAATAAAACAATTAACATGCTCTTCACCTGGGGATTTTTTTTTTTTTTTAAAGAAATGAGGAGCTGGCTGGTAAGCGCACACTACAAAGGGCTGCTCACATAAAGCAAGAACCATACAATCAGTGGATCACAACATTGCAACACACACACACGCAATGCCCAAAGTTCCTTTCAGCTTCTCATATCCAGCAATGGACATAAGGCGAAAACAGACATTGTAAGTAGGCTTTTTTTTTTTTAAATTCTAACTTATGTGGCAGGAAAAGCATTTCTTACCAACAAAGTCATCTTTTACAGTCCCTTGGGGAATTTTATAATCAACCTTGTTGTTTTTATAAAAATGGAACACTTGGAATTTGTCAAATACGAAATCGCCAAGGTACTCATCCATATAGACGGTCAGAATGCGACGATCGAAGCTATCAATTGCGCGCCCACCATACATGACCTAGAAATCAGTTACAGCAGTGTCACAGCACTGGCTTTTGGGGCAGCAAATACAGTTACAAATCAGTGAAAGGTCCAACACCCTCTCCACTTTTGCAGTGACCGCATGGTGTAGCACTGGCTCCCTTAAGGGATACCCAGTACCTCTCAAGGGGGAGCGAGCAGGAAGTATTTGCACCTAGGAGCCAGCTGCTCTGGGCACCCCTAACAGCCAGTCTTGGTGATTTATGTGCAGCGGTACCTTCCTTTGGTACCAGCTCGTGCTCAGCTGTGACAAAGTGCCGCAAGATAACAGCTTCCGGTACCGTTCCGTGTCACAGCAGCTACATTGAACTGTCCGGCTGCTACACAGCACGTATCGCACACAGCACTGCAAGAGCTCTGGAAATGCCTGTGCAGCTCTCGTGTCAGTAATACTGTGCTGTACCAATAACACCGTAAGGTTGGGCTGTTCAGTACCTTTCATCAGAGGATCCCAAGGGCTCTCATTCAAAATTAATTAAGCACTGTAACTCCCCAGTTGTGCAGTTACACGCCACGGCCCTGTTCATTGAGACAATGAGATTAAGTGGCTTGCTCAGGGCTACACAGGAGTTTCAAGACTGCCCAGGAGAGATTCACAGCCACCGTGACGGTACAGCCCATGCAGAAAGGAAACTTCCTTTATCTGGATTCTTTTATCATCAAGTGTTCCCTAGGGACATTGTAGGGCTCACCTCTCCTTAGTGACATTGCAGGCACTCACCTCACCAATAAGGTATTTGAGACTGCTCCAGGGGATCTTATCATCATTTTGTTGGAAAGCTTTTGTCAAGTATGTGTTAAGAATTTCCATGCAGACCTAGTAAAGTTGTTGGAACATGAGATAAGAAGATTCATAAATCAGCTCTGCATATCCATAGACTTGACTTAACATAGTTCTTGTTTGAAAACTTAACAATCTTTTTTTTCTCAAATAATTAAAAAGTTAAGTATAAATCCTCTTCAGAAAAGAAACCCATGACAGAAGCAATATAAACGTGAAGGATTGGGAATCTGATTAATTTTTAGTGGCCACAGTTGACATTATAGAAGATCAGGAGTCTACATGAGTCCACAGCAGCAGAAAAAAATGAGGTAAAATGTTATCATGAGGAAGGCTTAAAGCTGGATAGATTTTGTATGTTTTCAAAAGTAATCTGAGCAACTCAGGAATATAAGAGCTGTTGTAATTATTTCTTACCTGGAAATCAGATTCATTAAAATCATATGGTACGTTCCAGCCAACCTTCCCAAACTTTCTTCTCTCCTGAACCACAGCATGGAAAAATGCCAAGACGTAGACTAAGGATTTAAAGGCCGGATGTGGGCACTGCTCTAAGGCTTCCTGGGGAATTCTGAAGTAGGTGGCTCTCATATTCAGTTTCAGACCATTAGGTGGTTCTGTGACAACCTATCAAAATATTTATGGAAGCCATCAGTTACCGGATAGCCTCAGGAAAATAAGCTGTAGATATATCATGCTTTCTAAGTAAGCTATACAACGCAAGCTTGAAAATTTTGAACAGCTTTCCAAATTCCTATCAATATGGAGCTTTTCTTAAGTAAAGACACAAAGCAGACCTTTAAAATTTACCAAGGTAAACACATATGCAAAGAGAAACTTGATATTCTTTTAGAAATAGTCACATTATTGGAAAGATGTTAATATTTATCATACTTGAAGATCTAATTTACTGAAGTATTACCACTACTTTCCATATTTTGGCATGTCCTACATACCACCACAGTCAGGTGGCTTAGCAGTCTTCAGTACGGCTTTACTGATGATCAAACACGCAGGGCCAGCTTCCTGGTAGCTTTTTGCAAGTGCTATAAAACCTATGATCTCATTGTTCACGACTAGACCTAGAAAGCGCATATTTGCAGCCTTTCAAAGATACATTCATGCTCGCTTCTCCCCACTGCAGCACTAAGCGCTGCTGGAGGGGAGTACTCCAGAGCCGTCATGGACACCCTAGAGCACATATTGGGTGGATCTGTCATGCCACTGCCTTCAAACCTGTGAAATAAAATTATTATGTTTACAGGACTGGTTCACCACAACAGAAGTAAAGTAGCCATAGAAAGGAGCACTGGGACAGCATTCATAGCTTGTGCCTTCAAAATAATCAGCTCAGCTTGCTTGTGATAAATGCTGCAGCCTGAAGTAGCAGCTGGAAGCCATTATCCTATTACGATGTCTGCTCCACTGGCACTATTGCCAGGCTAGACAGAGACCTCAGCTCTGCACTTCAGCATCAGGACTGACAGGACTATTTCTGTCTCTCCGGATATTCCTCACTTGTGGCAGCATTTGAATCTAAAGAGCATTTGTCACATTTCCAGGTTTTACTCACAAACCTCTACTCTGAAATAACTGCTTCAGAAAAAATCTGCTGAGGAGCTTTCACCCAAAGGAAAAAAATCACTGTAAGATGAACAGGATGATGAAAAAAGGATTTGGCTTACAAAGACAAAAAGCTAGTACCTACAGCCCAAGTCAACACGCTGCATTCAGGTCATGCTCCTCCCAAAGCCAGCCTGTTTTGCTGAATAAGAGTGGCAGGACATGCTCTCCTGACTGGGGTTTCCCCACGGCACAGTACCTTTAAGGACTTCTGCAGTATTCCAATCGGGAAGCCCTTGGTCGGGTCAGTAGTCAGCCAGAGGCGAAAGTCTGGGTGAGGCTTTGTGATTTTCTCCAGGGCCTTTTCCAGATTGACAAGCCACCTCACCAAAAGGTGACAGTTCTGCAACATTAGCCACTCCCCACGAACCGCCGCGTTCTCCAGCATCTGCAAAGCAATCTTAAGAGGGAAGGAATGGTCTCTGAGTAGCTCTCCCTTTATCCTGTAAGCAAACTGACCCTGATGGCTTAGTGCAATGGATTTCCTCCTGCTAGCAAGCACACTCGGCCTTATAGTTAGTTTTAGTAGACTTAGCAGAATGATCCTTGATGAGAACAGGCCTTTTCCAATACCACAAGAAGTTGCTCTGAGATGCTTTATTTCGTTAATTCCTTTTGAAATTAAAAGTCATGCAGAGCACTGCAGTATTTCAAAACAGTACAGGAGTGTGCATGACCCAGAAAAGGGTGAAGATCAGGGCCTAGGAAATGGTGATCTAAATGAATCTAGCAGGAGATCTCCCCACTGACTGAATTCACAGCAAATTCAGTCAGCTGCTAAGCTTTGGACAACCCTGCCTCAGTGTCCATAACAAAAGGAAAGCTACAGGAAAGACAAGGAGCAGCAGGATGTCTTTTTGGTAACAAACATTGTGACTTCCAATCGACTCATGTCCGCACAGAGACACAGGATCACTGAGTAACTGTTGAAAGGCTGCAGAGTAACATCTTTTCAGCTCAACTATTTTTTAACAGATGACAATATCATTCTGATTCTGAATCAGCCACTCAGCCAAATGCCCCCTTTCACGTTACAGTTTCTGTAATTATTCCCAGGCTGGCAAATTGTATGCTATGTCTGAACCGCAAAGTAACTCCCTTTAAAATGGAGCAGGCCTTCAGAAAGGAAATTTGACCAGGCCCACAACATTAGGAGCATGATTTGCAATTCACAAACTAACTTGCTGTACACAGCACATCCCTACCCTCCCACCGAAGTTACCTTTTCTTGGCCTTGTCCCATGGCTAGGAGTTTGAGTCTATCCCCTCCAAAGCCTGTCCTCTCGGCCAGTTTCATGAGGTCACTGACAGGATCAGAGCCAGGACTTAAGATGAAAACAACTGGTGAGTAAGGACTACTCTGCTCAAAGATAGCTTCAAAGCTGATCACAGGGGGCTCAACGTACCTGGTAGGAAAAGAAGCACAATAAACTGCTAATTTATTTTACACAAACATCAAAGCTCATTGCAGACTGCACATGGAAATGATACAGAGACAAATCGCACTCTCTTGCTTAGGCAAATTACGAAGTAATTTATATAGTTGATTACAATTCCCATTCTGTGTGAAATACCTGAATGGTGTGATTCAGATTCGAAAGAGCGTGACTTACTTCTCACTCATTGTCAGAGTAACGTAGTCTGTCACTGCCCGATAGAGCCGGTCCACCCGGAAACATCGTAAAAGTAGGAGCTTCTGAAAGTCCGTGAGATTGTTCTGGTACTGCATGGGGAATGGCATCTGCTCCAGAGCATCTGTATCATACCACTGGCAAGAGAAGGCGGGAGACAATGCAAACGGATCAGATGGCTCTATCAATGAAATTACTAGGAAAGCAGACAAAAGCATTTTGATTAACGAGGGGCCAAGAGACACAAGGAGAATGAAGAAGAAAGTCAATCAGCTGCAAAGGAATGTTAAAAGACTAAGTGAATGTAAAAAATTCAACTTTTTCAGTATAAAGTATTCAAGTCCAGAAACACATTTGTACTTTCATTTTATGTCAAGTGATTCTCTTACAATACAGAAAACAGCATCTCAAGCAAAAAGTATTAACAGATTGCTTACAGAAAGACTTCTTATAAAACAAGAAGACACGGAATGAAACTAAAGGCAGAACAAAGGGAAATCTGTGTTTGTAACTAGCCTATAGAACTCACTGCTGCAAGATAATCAAAGTACAATTTAGCACTACAAAAATAAGTGAAATATTGACTGTTGAAATCAACAGCAAAAATTCCACTGACTTCAACAGGGCAAATAACTCATCTAAGGCATTTGAGTGGAAAATAAAAAATCTACAGTATACCAGGGAAGGGTTTTTTTGGTTTGTTTTTTAAATAATAAGAGCCCTAACTCTTCTGGAAATAAGCCAATCACTAGCTGAGGTCAAGAAGAAAAGCAAGGCCTTGACAGAAAAAGCCAGTGGTGACATGCCTCCCGCCAAGTGCTATGGCACATTGCATCATTCTTGAACATTTAATACCAGAAGAAAAGCAAGGAGAGAGAACAGAATTGCAGAAAAGCACGTACATTTTTCCATACATCTGGATTTTTTTCCACATCATCTGGAAGAGATTCAAATTTTTCAGGAAATAGTTCAGACAAGCGAATTAGGTCTTCCCAACCTTGATCTGGAAGCCAAGCATACGGTTTCTTTCGTGCACTCTTCTCCAGGGAAATATTGCCTAGTAACATTCAGAAACCAGAGTGAGTGTCCATGTCATAAATTCTCCGATACATGACCACACATACAGTCCCATTGCACAGAGAAACCAGAGATTTGTTTCTGGAAGCACTGAGAGATTAAACTGGTCTGCTGAAGAAAAGCTGGCATTTGACAAGTGCTTGCAAAAGCCAGAGTTGTATCTTTGCAACCATTTCTAAAATTATTTATACATAGTCAGAAAATAACTAAATATTATTTTCTCAGGTAACATTCTAACAATCAGCTAGTGTGAGATTTGTCAACACCTGCAGAGAAAGATTAGCTTCTTCGCTGTTTAACAAAGTAAAAAAAAAATAGAAATAGCAGAATCCACAATTTGTGTAAACCAACATAGTTCAGCTCTCTTCAGTGGTTTCTCTAGGTGCTAGCTCTTACAGCAACTCATATCTAGTCAAAAATCTCTTTGAAAGATCTTTTAGCTATTGCTACAAATACCTATATATTTATATATAAATATTCACTTTACCTTTTAAAAAGAACTCAAGTTCTTCTTGTGGAACTCTGCCATCAGCTTGTTCTATCCTGACAGTCATATTAAAGGAGAATAGTAGCTTGTGCTTCTCAAACAAGCCTGCATTAAAAGGACAATACTTTCAAGAATCAGCTGCTACAACATGTGGAACTGGAGCAGTCTTTAAATCCATATCCTGCACCTGGTCACCCCACAAAGATCAGGATGATCAAAGATGGGGCTTTGGATCAGGCTTACAGAGTCAAAGCAGCATCTGTGAGCTACAGTCAGGGATGCGAGAACTATAGCTGTGATTCACCATTCATAACTGCATTAAGAAAAGCACTTCTTTAAAAGTTACATTGGTAATATGCACGGTTTCTTCAAACAGAAATAGCAGGGTGTAAAGTGTAAACCAGGACCCATGCTGAGAACTGAAAATTGTTGAATTCACTGTTTGGTAACTTGCCTCTTTAATGTAAACCAACTGAAGGCATGGGTTTTATCAAGCATTTGCACAACACAGGATCAGCCCATTGCTAAATCGCACTAACCTGTGCAGCCATAGTTATAGGTGTTGAAAGTCAATGTATCCATGATGTTTTTTAACCTCTTCAGAAGGATAGGACTGGGCATGGATTTCCGAAGAGAGAGTCCAAAAACCTCTAAGAAGGAGACCAGTGAGTACTGATACATGATGTTGACAAGTGCCATTTCAGACAAAACGGAGAATAAAATGGCGCCCCTCCTGGCAGCTGGTCTGTAGCCATCTCGAAGACGATCAATATCCACCGCTGTCGTCTCAGCCAGATTCAGTTTTTCAATCACCTAGCCATACATTGATTTTATACATGTCATTACTGTGCTGATCCATAGTACATTACACCACAATAAGCAGAGCTATTCAGTGCCTGCCTCTCTATGTTGATTGTACAGGCAATCTGGGCAGGTAACCCTAAAGAAGTAGTATGTATTGTAAAAATCAAAAATTAGATAAAGTTAATCCCACCCTGTATATTAATGAAAAATAAAGGCAAAGATTTGCACAGAATCATGGAAATAGTGTGGGAAAGGCCCTATGAGGATCTTTAATTCAACTTTCTGCCCAAAGCTGGGCTATGACCACTACTAAATCAGGTCAGCTGTGGCTTTGCCCAGCTCCAGCCTGAAAACCTCCAAGGATGGAAATTCTACATCCTCTCCGAGTAACAAATATCTTAATTTTTCATTTCAGATCTGATACAATACAAGACAAAGGTTGTTTCAGAGCTGAAAGAAATATATCATATGCTCTTTGCTTTAGAACTGTAAACAACCATTACTTGTCCTGATCAGGACTTCCCTGAAGATAGGATTTGGTTCTCTGATGCAATAAAATACTGCCCAATACTGAAAGATGCAAGATACTCATGAGAAAACTCTCCATTGCTTTTCAAACTGATTCCTAGCTTCAAGGGTGAAAGATGATGCACAATGAAAAAGGAAAGACAATGTTCTATCAGTAGATATCCTTCCAAAAAGCCCAGAGCTAGTACCTCAATAGCTTTGGATTTTGTCTCTTCCAGGGTTTGCACCAAGTCCAAGTTGTCCAACATGTTTCCTGTGGAAGATGTCAGTTCCCGAAGGAGAGAGTCTTCCAGATCTTTCAGCAAGTTTTTGTTGTCACTCGTCTCCTGGATGAGATGTTCTCTCTGCTCTTCCAATTCCCTTCTTTCAAAACCCATAATGACACTGAGCAACTGATCCTCCAGGCCCTTTAGTGTAACTACAGATACAATTCATGTACACAGCACACGGTCTTTTTTGAACACAAGGAGAGCTTTTACAGAACATGTTTCATCTCAATCGTCTCATAAAACTACAGCGATGCAGAGTGACTTGATTAATAACTCTATATCTTAATTCTACCAAAGCATCCTAACCTGACAGATATAAAAAGAGATACTTAGCTCAGTTTCAGATTAAAAGAGAGAAGTGAGAAGAATTTTTTATTAAATCAGATGCTAAGTATAAGGGAGACTGTGAATTTTTGAGAGTTTCAGTGCTGTTCAGACAAGCACCCAGGCCCTAAACTTGCACTACAGCATAATCACTACTTTGTTACTATATATACACACTTTCGCTTACCTGTGTAATTGATAACCATAGCTTTGCCAAACACAGAGGGAGAATACTTTGGATTTGATAATTTGGTGTTCAGGTACAATCTAAAATTACTGTCATAGTCAACCTCTTTGTCACCCAGGACAACAAATGTGCGCCCCTGTGCAACTTTGATATTCTTCTCTAAGACATTGTCTATCACAGGATCAATGTATTCATCAACACCATGCAACAAGAAAGGGCTTCCATGCTTTATGGCCAGTTCTAGTTGTTTAAGGAAATCTGGGTCATTAAAAGAAGCCATCTGCAAGAGAATAATGGGAAGATATGAAAAGAGAACTGATACTCAACTTGCTGGACATTATTCTTTTACAATAGTTGCCAGCACTAATGAAGTTTGCTCTTTGTTGCTTTCTGCCTTTCCTCTTACAGATGATAGAAACTGCACTGGTACAAAATAGTAAAGGTGCTTATTTTTTTCTAATCAGTTGAGAATAATTTCAATTTGGAGAACTATTCTTCAAAGTTCCAACTGCGCCTCTGACTGTGTTATTGCCCTACATGGAAACTCCATCCTGGAACTGAGATAAAACACAAGGTACACCAGCCTTTTGGTTATACCATTTCTGCATGTATGAAGGCTGGCCAAGATCCCAAACAAACCATCTGTCCCAAAGAACTGAAGGTCACATGAACAGTGATATTCTCTATCTATTTTAGAGACACAGTAGTCAACACATTTGTCAGCATACAACTGGTTCCCCATTCAAGGTGACAGATATTTATGCAGCTTTTGAAACAACCAGTAAAGAGGTAAAATGATCATTTATCTTTACCTTCAGGTTATTTTTTTCTTCTTTCTTCTTAATCCAATGTAACGCCTGTTGTTGTGGGTCAATACAGAGTGGGAAGCGGCTTGCACATGTTGTCAGGATGCCATTCTGGACAGAGAGCTCATCTGGAGGCAATCCCTGGGAAACCCACCTGGGAACAGAGTGTATCAAAGACCAGGCTGGGACAAAAACTTGATGGGAGAACAGCACATTTCATTTGTCAGTAAAATTATGCAGTTTACTGAGCACACTATTAGACAGACAAGGAAACAGAGTGTATATGATTGTGCAAATAGTGTCAAAACTCAGACTGACTCATTGTCTGAGTCATTTGTAACTACACTACTCAAAACACCGACTGTTGCATTTGGTGAGTAATCCTGCAGTAGTTGAAATATGGGCTATCTGGGCATGAGTCTAATTCCAAATTCATTGAAGTTAATGAAAAGACTCCTGCTGGGCTTTGGGTTGAACACATATTATAAGTAACTCCTTAAAAAAATATCCTATAAAAGTATTATATGTATCTTCAGTTCAGTGAATGTCCCTGGAGTGTAAAGTACAATGGTTTGTTATAACAGATAGCCTCTGTTAACCAGAAGAAAAATAATTCATCTTCTTACCATCTTTGAGACATGAAAGTAAAATGGGCTCTCTCTATTATGGCTGTGCACCTCTGCCCACAATGCCAATTCTATGCTACAGATTCAGATCCAGACTCTCAGTTCACAATTTCACGTTCAGCAGTCACTGGATTTCTTTACTGGACATACCTGCTAACCTCCACCTCATTAGTCAGGAGGCTTTCTAGCCTAAATGGCTGACTGAGAGGAATCTCTCGTGAGAGGATATCTTCTTGCCACACTTGATAGATCATTGCATTACGAAACTCCCAGTTGAATGCTCCTTCATAGCTCAGAAAGGCAGCACAGAGTAGACAGTCTCCAAGCAACTTCACCTTTCGTATTTCATAGTCTTCTAATTCCTTTGTCCACCTGATAGAATTATAAGGGAATCCTGGGTTAGTCTGTACCAGGGAGGTGGGGATTATGTGCAGAATTTCCAGCTGCTGCTACTTTAGATGTAGGTTGTGACACACAAATTTACAATCAGTTATTCTCTCGCTATTATGATGGCCAACAGACACTGGGTTGGTCTGAACCTTCTTCCTTTTAATCTGAGTTCACCTTTTTCTTCTGCACTAAAAATTATTATTTTTCAAGTGCTAATGGATATTAGCTTAGAGTGGATATTAGTTCTTTTCAGAAACAAACATCACAGGAAATGACGTTTCCAAAAACGTCTCTGTTTGATAGATTTTATCCCTGGCACAGGACCCTCTGATGTCAAAAATGTCCCTCTGAATCTAGATTTACCTCTTGTTCTCAGACCTCAAGCCAAAAATGAGCTTGTCAGCAGCGTCTAATCTTCTCTGCATAATCTCTGCTTCTTCTTGTAACTGTTGCTTTTCTTTTATTGCCTCTTGATACTTGCTCCCCAAAGCTTTAAGCTCATCCTGAATGGTAGCCAACTCTGCCTTTATCTTTTCCAGTTCCCGCTTACTTGAGTAATAATTCCGTTCTAGCCGAGCCACCTACATTACATTATGAAAGAAACATAAGAGTATCAGAGGAAAGAAGGGCTTTGGAGAGAAGTCTTAAGTTCTCAGATTTCTTTTGGCTATCTCATATGTTTCAAAGTGTAAGCCAAAATAACTGGCATTGTTTCTCACCCATCTTGCCCCATCCCAGACATATACATCATGGTCTGATACTGCAGTTCCAAAGCAGATAAATCTCCTAGAGTTTTGTACCCACAAGGTATATTAAAGCATGTGAGCAGTCTGGCTGACATTGGAGGTTAGCAGAACTGCCATCCTGTGACAGAAGGGGAGGTTTGTCTGCTTAATAACAACATTAAGACCTCAAAAACGTCAGACTTATCATCTAGTGTATATACTTTCTCGGTAGTCAGCTGTATATAATAACCTTTTCTTGAAGAAAGTTTCCCAGCATTATCTGTTGGACAATAGATTTCCTTTGGTAATACAGTTAACTTTCCAGTCATTCTAAAAACAGTTAATCAAAAGGTCTGTGCTTAAGGGACATGGATGTTGTGAACTGCTGAGCTCTGCTCTGTCCAAATATCACAAGTTTTGAAGCCTCTTTTCAGTAGACAGCTATAAACTGTGTTTTTCTAACCATGTTAGATTACAAAAGTCCAGCTGAACACATTCCTCCCTTCTCCTTCAAGCACTGATGTGGATAGGAACCCACATCCCAGCATCATGACACAACAAACACAGCAGTTTATAGCCGAGTACCTGCCTCACTCCTACTCCAATAGCTTTCCTAAACACCTCTTCTTAAGCACTTCAAAGAGGAGAAATGGGCAGTCCATGAAATTGCCAAGTATTATTATTCTCATCAGGATCATGCTTCATCCTCCTCTAAGTTTGAATCCACACACTTTACCTTTTCTCTCTTTGGCTTGACTTCTTTAACTACATCACAGTAACTCATCACTGCTTCGACAAACTTCAACATTCCCAGGCCTGCTCTGCTAACAAGTTCCATTTCATTGAAGGTAGTGTTAAGATTCTTTAACAGGGCTAAATGGGGAAACAGAAAAATATTGCAAGTGAGTTGAATTACAGTGCAGAAATCCTCAGAGAAATAACTTTCCCTACCAGCAACATGAAACATTGGTCAGAATATTAAAGAGACTCTGACCTTAAGATGAAGCTACTGGGCTTTAACAACGCAAGCACAGCATTGCTAGTGATCTCCCAAGTTCCTTCTCCAAGAAGGGCGTGCGTTCAGGAGTTGTTCAGCACATCTCAGGATCATGTTTTTTTTTCTCTGCAGCAGTCAGCTGCAATTTTGTTCTAAGGGCTAAATTCCCCTCTTAAAGGAACTACTCTGTATTACACCCTCAGGAGCATGTGCAAAGTTTGGCCCATAAGCTTTACATATAGTTTATCTTCTTTCCACTCTGTATATATGACATTTTAATTGTGACCACATGGATGAGGTCATAATGCTACTTCCTAAGTGCCTAAAAGCAGACAGCAGGCCTGCTCAGCTGTCTTGCTTCTTTGTTGCCTGTTCTAAACTGAAGCGTGTAAGATCCCAGCTAAGATATAAACTGGATGCAACACATAGCAGAAGGTCTCTGAACTCTGAAAAACCCAGTCACCCCAACAGTGCGACATCTGCAGCACTGCAGACAGTGTTGTTCCTTTGCACAAAGTTAATCCCATCCTCCCAAACATGTCTAATCACATTAACAGGATCCTACGTTCATTCCAAGTATACAGATCTGTAATTTACCTCGGACAGATTTCACTTGGCTCTGAGTAATTCCATCAAAATCAATCTCCATCAGGGATCGCAGGAAATTTGCCTCAGACATCATTCCTTTGGCTGTCTTCCAGTTTAATTCTCTGTAACCTCTCATTATAAGAACACATTCCAAAACAGCCTGCACCTGCTTAGGGGGTTTTGCAAAGGATCTAGAAAAGAGATGAAGGAGACAATGGAGGAGAAAAAGGAGGAGACAAAGCACATGATGCCAGAGATGGGTACTTCCCTTTAAGAGAGTCATTGCAATACAAGAGCTAGCACATAAGACATCCTACACAAAGTGAAAAAGATAATCCAGGCCAGACAAGAAATTATTAACTCGTCAAAAGCTCAAAAAGATTCTTGCATTCAGACAATTTGATCAATGAAATTCTAAAGGATTTCAATGGTGGAAGGCCTAAAATCCTGAGACAGGATATTCTTCCCTAGGGCAGGGAAGCAGCTGTCCGTTGGGAGGAGCGGCACAGGAAGAATCCAAAGATGGAGAAAGGAAACTAAACAAGTGTGGCAGGGGAGGGAGAGCTGTTGCTATTTTGGGGAGAGCCAAGGACTGGATGTGCTTTTATATCTATACCCAAATACTATAAAAACACAGGGAGAAGTTAATTCAGCAGAGAAATATAGTTTCATGCTATCAAAGCATCCCTGAAAAATATCTGGTATGTGTTCTTATTCACACAGAATAAAAAAAGAGGAGGAACAAAGGGATTTGGACAGTCACTGCTCAGTCAAAAGCATAGCAGTTTCTAGATCATCAGACACAGGGTACAGAAAAAGGGGGAAGACATCAAACAAAGGACTGGAAGAAAATGCTTGAGGTGAAGTCCTGGGCTAGGAATCAGGGGATTCTGTTGTGACCTCTGCACCCAGACAACTGATGTCCTGACCTTCACCCATACACTATGCAGGTGAGAAAGGTGAGGCTAAGGCTCAAACCCTGCAAACAAGGGTGTCTCAGTGAATTTCCAATAGTTTATGCTACCGTACATCCAAATGAGTCACCTGATCTCAGTAACATCAGACTTGTCAAGCTTCTGAAGCTCCAGTTTGGCAGCTTCTAAAATAGGCATGACTTCAGCCAAAGCTGTCTCAGCAGCCGCCTTCTCCATAGCAATGATCTTATTCTGTTCCTCTATCTCCACAGCTTTTTCTTCAGCCAGTTTTTTCTTCTCCTCAGCTAGGAATTGTAAAGGCAGAACCATAAATGGATAATTCAAACTTCTATACAGACCATATACTAATATAGATTTGCTCTTGGCTGAAAATCAGAAATTACCATCAAGTCAGTATCTCTTTGTTGCTAGCTTGCCAATGTTTACAGTTCCATCATCAGGTTAGGAACACTGTTACTGTTCCCCACAACAGCACATGTAATCTCTTTTCCTCTCACACTTCCCTCTGTTTTTCCTCTAATAGTAATGTTCTGAATCAGAAGGTCCCTTTCCTGCTAATGCCTCTTTCCCATGTTATGACCTATACCTTGGAAAGGGAAGACAAGGGCAGGCAATCATACTATTGAGTTGTGTAAAGTACTGTAGGTCAAATACATAGCAAAGATGGCAATCTGGACAAGATAGGGGACCTACTCTTCAAGCAAAACACTAGATCAGCACAGATAGAACAAGAGGGTTACCTCTAGAAGCAGCTGAAGCTGTTAGAGGGTCTTCCAACCCAACCCAACACAGACTATGGGAGCCTTGCTTAGCCTGTGGGGCACTTCAGTAGTTCTAACCTACCTACCTACTTCTGTGTTTGCTGAAATCTCTTGTAACAAAGCCTCACAAGCAGCTGATTTTTCTGCTAGCACAATCTTTTGCTCAGCAAGTTTCTTGTTCAGCTCAACCAGCTGTATGCTAGCTTCCTTCAGTTTAACTAAGCCCCCATCCAGCCGTTTACATTGTGCTAGGTAGAAAAAAAAGGGAGAAATGTTAGTGATTCGTTGATTGTGTACTATCACACAGCAACAGACAATCTCACAGAAGGTAAATATGCTTATAGGTGCACTTTGCATCAAGGCAACCTCGGTTATGAAAGGCAAATGACTCTGGGAGATTTTTGCCTATCCTGAGCCTCCCACCCAAGATGGTGTTAATGTCATTGAGCTGCCACATAGTGGCCCTGTGCCACAGTTTGTTTTCCATATCACACTGTTCACATTTCAGTGCCCACTGAAGTACGAATAAGAACTGCTGCTTGAGGAAGAATGTCAAACCTTGAGCTAGGCTGAGCAGGTGTTAGATCTAGTCAGGCTCTTCCCCAGGCAGAGGAGTATCTAGTTTAGAGATTCTGGCTCAGGTTCATGCACAAAAAAATTTGAGGAGAGCCTCAGTTTGACAGGCAAGAGTCTGAACATTCACATGTGGCCAGGATATTGGTCCAATGTCAAAACCAGATGCCAGCACAGCATTTGACATAGTACTGATAAAATTATTTTTGCATAATGTGGGTAATATGTGAGATCCTCACTTTTTTTTTTTCTTTTTAATACATTTTTATCACTTATTAAAAAGTAGAAAACATCTACACAGCCTTACCTAAAATGAACTCATTTTTCTCCTCCAGCAATTTTGAATAACTATGGATAAAATCAAGGTAATTCTTTGGTGTGACATGGTTGTTACGTCTCAGTTTCTTGAGAAACTTCTTGCTGAAATCCCCTACAGATTCATGAACCAAGACCATGTGCTCAATCACCGACTTGGAGCTCTCTGATGGGATGCGTGTGCTATTTCCTAAAATTGGGCAGAAGAAATAAAAAATTTCAAAGGTTTTGTTGGGTTTTTTAAGAGTCTGCCAATTACCATCTTTCCTGTGTACAACTAAGCCAGGCACGAAAAAAAGCTTTTTCTGTGGCAAAAAGCAAGAGTCAGAAGAGAACCTGGGCTTCCTGGTAGGCAGGCCACATTGCAGAGTTGGGAACTTGAATTTTAGCAATTTTTTAAATCTATTTGAGCAAGAAACTTGCATCCAGAAACATTTTTTGACTGGGATTTTGCATCACCCATTTAGACTCAGGGTAATAAGCACAACGGGAAATCAAATTATGAAATCTACAATAACTGCGAAGTAAAGAATATATTTCTTAGGGTATCCCAAGGGTTAATGGCTTAAAATACTGACATTTTACATACCGACAAAGGATTGTGCAACTGCATACAAGGCCTGGGGAGGCCAGGGCAAGAACCAGTCGATACCAGTGTTGTTGACAAGACCTTAAAAAAAAAGTATAGTGTTATCTGAAAAATTCCTTTGTAAAACTAGACCTTAATCTGCCAGGCAGTCCCGTGCTTAACTTTATTTGCATCAGGAATCTGCAGAATCTGTCTTATTTGACTCCTGCTTAGCAACAACATTTACCACAAAGCCAATACTTCCATTTTGATAGTAAACAACCAACTTTGCACCTGTGTCCTGCTAACTCCAGTACTATTCTTTAGGCTGTACCATTCTACAGGATGCAGTCAAGAGCTGCAACAAGGTATTTTAATGCCTGGGGTTAGGATTCCCACCCATACCCATCTTTCATGTGTCTCTTCAGTCTCCCAGGACTCCTTTCAGCCACCTGCTGAAGCGCAGCATCCATCAGGCTCTGGTGTTTCTTCTCTCAGTGGGTGTCCCTCTCACCATGCCTTTTTTTTGGCTTTGGATACAAAAATGTTTCTCTTACCACCATCCTAGTTTCATAACGATTTAATACCACACATTCTTCTGTAAACTACAGAGGAGAAGCTGCAGACATAGCCCGTACATTTACAATTAAATGAGGATGACCAATTGATTTGTAGCTGTTCAGCTGGAAAATTAACTGATCTGGTAAATGCTAATCAATAATACTCACTGATTTATAGTAATTAACTGGAAAAAAAATCATGCACTGCAAAACCTTAATCATGAAACCTGCTCTGCTTAGCTTTAGCTGCCAGACATCTCTGAGTGTCCACTGGAGATTTTCTCTTGCCTGCAAACCCGTATTTCACAGGGAAGGGACTAAGCAGTCTGTACAAGTGATACCTGGGAAATTTCTGCACCACGTTCTCAGACTGTCCCCAGCTGGGGACATTCCCAGGACAATGTGAAGGTTGTTTGCACATTTGTTTACAAAATATCGCCAGACACTCTCTTTAGCTGGGTTCACGCCAGCTTTAGTAGCTTCATCTCCAATCTGACCTAGTATGGTGTCTTTTTCATCATCTGGAAAAAGGGCTGGCACCATTCCTGTAACATAAGGACAGAAGAATGCTAGGGAGGACAACCAGTAAGAGAAAACCATATGGCTGGGGATAGGGCAGATGAGAAACCAGATTCACAGATTTAAAACCTAGTTCTGCAAAAATTATTCTGGATATTTTTGAATGAACCCATGCTCTCTATGCTTCCCCCCCTCCCCTCAACCCCCATACAAAATAGAGAGGCAGTACTTAGGATGATGTGAGGGGATTTAGAGGAATAATTAATTCATTTTTGGGGGGCTTCAGCAATATATACAAAATGTCACAGGAACATAAACTGCTTTTAACACTGCAAAGAAAATCTGTGTCTAGAAAATTAGTGTCTAGAAACCATCAATTCACATTTTCATTCTCTCAATCATGTGGCAAATATTGCATAAGTTACCTAATGACAGACATAAGCAGACTAGGAACAGGGAAAACTAGACCAAGGAAAGGGATAAGATTTAACACATTTGTTTTCAAATCAGACTGAGTAGGAACTTCTATGGAGAGGGTGGTCACACAGTGCCAGCTGCTGCTCATTTTCAGCTGCTGCATACTCTAAAAGATACTAAAGTACATTTTAGGACATATGTATAAAAGCAGTTGCTGCAGTTAGGTGAATACTATACAAAAGCCAAGAGGACAAAAGATGGGTTTATGGCCAAATGCAGCTGAAGTTACACCTCAGTCTTGGAAGAAATCTGAGACTCCCGAAACATCATGATCAGCATGAATTAACCCTGTAGCCTTCCCAGACATATAAATGACTGTAAGAAGATGCCAAAAAGCCATTATTAAGGCCAAGATCATTTCAGGTAGTACTGAAAGGTGTAACTAACTAAAGCAGCAGAGGACACAGGGTGAAACAGTAATAGCTGGATAAAGGGTACATTTGAGATTATGAGTCACAAGTAGATACTGGTCGGGAGTAATTGAGGCTGCCTGTGCCACCTGAAGTTAACATGTTGTTGATGAGTTCCAGGAAACTCTCTTCTGCTACATGAGCATCTGTAAACAAGAAGACTATTGACTTGTTCTCAATACCCAGCTTCTGGTACAAATTTTTCAAATCTTCTCGGAAATTATTTTCTCCATATCCTCGACTCAAGATGATCTCAAATACCTAAGGATGCAAACATATACTGAGAAGACACAGGTGGACTCAACATGATGGTAACTCTGAATTTCAATTAGACCAGATCAAGGGTTTTGGTTTGGCCCCTATCATCAATAAATGGGTAAGTATAAAAAAAATAAGCACTACATTCTTTTTAAAAATTACATTTGTACAACCCTGCAGGACTGAATTTTTAAATTGCTTTGTGTTCATCCTCCTTTTTTGTTCTTCCCTTCCAAGCCTCTGTAAGAGGCTGAAAGTACCTCTGAGAGAGGAACATTTCCTATCTGAAATATTACAGTATCAATGACAAGGTTCCTCATGCAGCACCAGAGTGCTGCTGTAATACAGGTAAGTAACAAAAGCAGTAGTTAGGGACTATTAGCTGTTCGCCATCAAACCCATCCTCGCTTTCTGTCTTTCTGACTGACTTCCATTCCCTGCCCCCAATTTAATCCTGATTACAATATTGCTTTCCTTGTCTTCTTTCATCGCAAAGATGCAGGGTCACTAACCTCACACCCAGCTGTATAGGCAGCCAGTCTTGTTAGAGACTGCTTTCCTGAGCCTCCCACTCCTATCAGCAGGGCATGCCCATGATCCATCCGTATGATGCGATGTACATGGATTAAATGCTCCAAAGCATCATCAAAAAGAACCAGATTCATTTTAATATTAACTTCATTATATTCCTCCAAAATCTCCTGCAGAGAAAGGTGGGCAGAATGTTACTAGGAGACCAAAGAAACAATTAAAAACATTAATAAAATAATAACACATTTAGCAGCATTATTCCTTTCCCCTTCCTCAGGGAAAATAAACTATTGGAAAACCCTGCCAACTCTGTAGCTGATCCTCAATTTTGATTACTACAGACCCAAAATGGGTAACATAAAATTCTAGGTGCACACAGAAAGAGAACAGATTTCCTACAGTTTGAGGCAGGCTCCTGCCCATTCCTCAGGCACAAGAGACAGAATCAGGCACAGTTCCAAGCTGATGCACACTACCTGAAAGAGAGCTTTTGCTGCATCATAGTCTTGGATATCTTCATAAATACGAGGTTCTCCTTCACTCAGTGCCATTCTGAAATCTCCAAAAAGAATAGGATCCCTCATGGCCTGCTCCAAGTCATCTCTGAAATTCTCTTCAATCAGGTTTTTTATATGACCTTGTACCTTCAAGGATATGAAATGAGTCAGGGAACAAAAAGCAAATGATTCTGAATCCAGTAAAACTTAGAAGGGTGATAATGCAGATTCTTGCTCAAATACTGATTTCAAGGGTTTAGTTATGTCATAGAAGATCCAAAGACCACAGCCTCCTATTGTGTTCTATGTATCATCTAAAATGATCTAAGAGGCAGTTGAACCATTCAAGCCAATGGACCGCAGAAGTTTGAGACAGAAAAGGATAAGCCTGTTAAAAAAAATGCCTTCTTATATATTGATGTAAATATTATATTAATACACCCTCCTTCTCAGCATTCACAGATGTCTCACCACCAAGATTTGTCACAAATCTTGTAAGTCTGAATGAATGTACAAATATAGAAAAGTTGCGATATAATTATTCCGAATTGTGAAAATTGAGCTGGAAATGTATCTTTGTATGTTAGAGGAAAAAGTTTTAAGCAGGACAATGTGAAGCCATCTTAATCTGCCTCTTTTCATTTAAGCAAGTTGTTTCGCAAGTTGCTTATATGTAAGTAAACTTTACCCCAATTCCTCCCCTAATTCTCAAGGTATAAAGCTGGTGTCATTCTCTCTTGTGTTTTAAGATACAATCTGGAGCATTTTCCAGTTTGTGTAACAATCAAAACTGAATCCATAGTTTTAAGGACTCAGCTCTTATCCTTCTTTTTCCTTCTTGATTGTATATTCACATTCTGATACAATTCTTCCTAAAGAAAAATACGGACTTGAAGTGATTTCCTGAGTTTTCCCCTGCACTGCTCTCACACTTCGTCACCTGTGCCACTGCTAACCAATTTTCCTGGACAGGCAAACCGAGTGACACTTTCCATTCCTTCAGCAGATCTGCTCACTTAGTCTGCCATAGTCACTTTTTTTTAGAAAAGAAAACTCTATGGGCCATGTTTTAAATTAACGGAGCAATGTAGTGGTTAGACGAGTCTGCAGTGTGACTACAGGACCTGAATGCAACAGTTGGTAATGTTGCTGTTGCAAATTAGTTGCCATAGTAATAGTCAGTGACTACTAAAAGTTGAAAGAAATTACTCACCAATGCTTTGTCTGCTTCATTAATCAGCCTGTCACGGAAAACCCTCAGGCACTCATTTCTCCAGACTCTTACCATCTGGGTCACTGTTTGAAACCTGAATTAACATTGAAATACCAGACTGCACCAAACGAGCTGACATGATTCCTAAGGTCATACAGTTAATAACGCTGACCAAATTCTGGATAGATTTTTTTTACTCTTTCTGGTTTTGCTCTTTTCATAATAACTAATTTGCTTGCATTTTTACTTCTGGATATCTTATTTAAGAAAAGCTAATGCATCAGCGTTTGTCATCAAGAGTAAGATCAGACTTTAGGATGTTCATGAATATTTTCTAATTTTGGCAAAGATTTAATGAAAAGTGACCAAATATGACTGATTTCATGTACCAAATTACCTCATCTTCACCCACATTCATCCAATATAAATAGGTGTAGGACCACTGAAGACGATTTTTCTATTCTTACCTCTCTGGAGTTGTAAGAATAAGTCCATTATAGACCCTGGAAAGATCCCGGAGGTTGAAGATGTAATGGAATTTGGAAGGAGTAGGCGGTAGGTCACAAATAATCATTTTATAAAGCTCCAAAGTACACACAGTAATCTTGTCAGAGATGGTTGATATAGACTCATTAAACATCTGCAAACAAGAGAAAGGTGTTTTTAATGAGGCAGCCCAGAGAGAACTCAATGCTATTAAACATATCCTGTTTTCCAGCTTTTAAACCTGCTTCATATATTTTAAATAACTGAGGGCAAACATTTTCAAAAATTCATATTCCTCTGTAGTATGAACATTCTGCAGTTAAATGTTTTGGGCAGGCCCCATCTTCACTCCTGACCTTGCACAGTGCTGAAGATAATATCAAACTCCATGACTGGAATTTCCACAGCATTTCTACAGCAGAAAAAAATAAACAGCTCTTTTCTTATATAATGTTGCAGGTTACTTGCTTGTAATGCAGTCTTCTGCATTATATTAAATTTTTCACTGTCATTCAGGAAAGAGTTTGCTACCTTTGTGTATTTGGCCACAGGAACCATAACCAAATTGTTCACGTTTCAACCTATGAAAAGCACCAGGTTTATAAATTACCTGCTGACTTGAATGTTTACATATTACTCAAGAATTTATCCAAACAGTGTAAACCCACTGAGAATGAGAAGAGGAAGGGAAAGGTTAGCATGAGGTTCTAAATATAATAAAGCCTGATAACAGAAGATTTCAGGACTTGCCATAACAAATAAATGTCTATTTAAAAATAATAAACACGTTAAAAACAGTGAAATTACCGCAGTGTGGCCTTTCAGGATGGAGGCATAGATCAAATTCAGCGATTGCTCAGAAGGAAAGGGTATGTTAAAAACACTGAAGAGTGAGATGAATCGAGGGTCAACTTCATTCCGACCTCCTCCAGCCTTCCCCATGGCAGCAATAAAATCCAGGTCTCGAAGAAGTTTACAGTTCATCTCCTTGCCACGGTCATACAAGAAACCTTTTTCTAGCAGCAGTTTCAACAGGGCAATGGGTTGCTGTGTGCCATACTCATCAACCTTTGTAATATAAAAGAATCAAGATATTTAAAGCACAGTACATCAGCATGCCAATTACTGCTATAAATGTGGAAATATTGTGCTCGATACTCAGAAGAACATTAGAAGGACTAAGTGACACTTTGTAAAGCTCTAGCATTAATTGTGAACATTCATTCCAATGTCTCCCATGGGGAAAGTGCCTCTTCTCCAAGATAAACTAAATGCACACATAATGTTTTGCACCATTTGTAAAGAGAAAGAGATGGTTTCCACAATACACAACCTGCAGCAAATATCAGGCCACAGAGACATGATTTTAATGGCATAAAGAAATGATCCAACAGGATCTCTCTTACATACAGGACAAATATTGTTATAGACAGAAACACCCCCTGCTGCACACAAATCCAACTCTTCTGAAGATCCTAAGATGAAATCCAGTCATGCACTTACCATGAATCTCCTTGACTTGTGATTCATTGGATCTGTGTATGAAGGGACCACGTCAGTGCCACCCCAAATGTTTCTATACTACTGTGCAAACTATTGGCAGCTTACCCTTGGCATATTCATATCATCCATGAAAATAATGAGGCGTTTTCCCATAGGAGGGCCATAAGTGTCTTTAGTTCGTTTCTCTACATTTGTCTCTAGGTTTCTCTGAATGTCCATTGATGTTGTACGAGAAGAGAAGTTAATTACTAGCAGTAGCTACAAAGGGGAGGAAATGGATAAGAATGTATTTTTACCTGTTCCTTTTTTTAACTAGATGATTAAAAAAATGTTCTTTATGTTAGACTGTCAGACATACAGGAAACACTTCTCTGGTCCATTTATTCACTTGAATTACAGATGACAAAGAAAACTAATCCCATTCTTAGCACTTTGATAATACATACTTACTTTATAAAATTGAATCTGTACATGGTAGAACAGAACAAAACATCTTTGATCCTGAAAGATTCTCAAATCATTCACACACTTTGGGTCTGAGCTTGCAGTCATGTTACCAAAGTCAATATTGCTACCCACAGACTCAGGCTTCACAATGCAAATTTAACACAGGACAAAGAACAAAAATGCGTCTTTACAAACAAGGCAAAATGCCTCATACATACATTGAGGTCTCTGTTCAGATTGTTTAGGAAGTTTTGTGTAGTTGCTGTTTTAGATGTACCCGATTCACCTACAAGAACAACCGGGCGTTTTATTTTTACCATCTGTTCTAGTAACCAAGTAGTGCGTGTTGTATCCACTGTAGGCACTGAAAAAGATCATGAATATGATAGCAGGTTAAATTAAAATGCAGTACAGCTGAGGGATTTATATTTATAGAACAGTGCTGGATCATATTCTCAAGGTATTAACATACAGTTGCACAAAGACATACTTTGAAATATCAACTCACTAACAATGTTGAAAGAAAATGTTAATTGATCAACCATCTCTTTTCAGCTTTTATCATTGGGATCTTTTCTCCTATAAATATATTTAAAAGAAATTATCTTCCATGTAGGAGGGTCATGGACTGGTTAAGCTCCATTTAATCCCTATTTCAAGGATATAATCAGGATTTATTTGGATCACAAGCATTTTCCCAGAACTCTACAGAGATTAATTTTGTTCTATGTGAATAGCCTGCCATTAAGAGCAACTCTAAAGATCATATAATTATCTCTTGGGTCAGTGAAGTTAACCTGTGCTTGCTGAAGTATTACTATAAAGTAACCTGCATTAATTTGTCCTTAACTATGAAAAGCACTTGTCACCATTATACAGTGCTTGAAGTAACAACTAATAACAGCCTTAAGAATGTAATTTTTATCTACCAAGTACTTGAACCACAGAGCTGACATTTTTTCTAGAGCAGACTGTGAATCTTCTGCTATTCTGGCTTATAAAGGCCATTGTTAGCTCCTAATAAGCCTTATTAACCGAAACAAGCTTTTCATCCTTTCCTTGTTTCTTTATTACACACTGCTGTAAATATCAGCTCTATTCCTGCTAAACTACTATGACAAGAACATTAAAGAAATTTATCTGTGCCATCACAAGAAACTGAACCTGAGTAGATGACCTTCAGTACAGAAAGAGGTTGTCTCACGTTAAGTGCCATGCACTCAGTGGTGGCATATTATAAATTAAAGGCATATCATCACTATATATTATCTTACACTCACCTAGAATGTCACGAAATTTCATTTGAGGCTTATGAATATATTCAGGAACAAGTTTCATCCAAGGTACCCACTTTTTTTGAAATCCATCAAAATGAAAGTCATACAAAGTTGGCAGCTGACCTGCAAACCATTAAGCAACTGGAGGTTTTCTATGACGCTGAAATATTTCATAAGAAAATAATCTGATTGAGATGAAAGTGAAGGGCAAGATTCAGGACCAAGTTGGGCAACACTGTATTCTGTTTACTTGTCATTTAACCCAGTAAGACATCAAGCAAAATTATCCTGCTCCAGACACTTGGATCATTCTATCGCTTTTTAAGCACCTTCCACTGGCTTTCCTTTCATGTTTTATTTTTTCTTTCACTGTTTATCTCTTCATCTCGGCATAGAAAAGTACCATTCTGCAAGGACAGACCAGTAGCTGAAAGTCATCTAGCATCAGTATCACTACATGGTTTTCAGGGATAGTCCTTCAGAGAGCATATTTTGCAGCCAGGATAGCTAGCTGGAAGGAAGAACGATGTTCTGCCTTCATTGAAACTCACACTTTTCTAATATAATCAATGGGATTCAGACTAAATTATGACAAGATCCTACCTGGCAGCTCCCCTGGCTTAGCCAGGATGTTGTCATCATGAACAGTAGACATGCAGGAAATACGTTTAACATTTTCATCAAATTTAATTCTCCCAGCATCAAGAAGAGTAGCACCTAAGGAGGAATACAAAGCTTCCAAGAAAAAACACTCCAGAATATCAGGATCATCAAGCTGTACCACAATTAGAGCTTCCAGCATCACAGTCAGCTGCACCACCTGTTGTAAAACAAGACAAATCTGTAAACAGACTTGCCGTTCGGATGCATGAAAACTCTCAATATGTCTTCAGGTGTTTGAGTGTTTGCTGATCTTTTGTCCTTACAGGTGTATCTACTGATATGAGTATTAATGAAAGTAGAATAGCATTGTTAGGAACTTACTGTTTCTTTTGTTTCTTGATGCTCATCACTAGCAAACTGACATTTCAGCATGGACTCTACTCCTGTACTTTCTTTGGGAGGTTTTTACTCTCTCCACCATCCCATTTCTCTCTTTAGATAAACTTCTTCAATCTTTATTCTCTATTCCTTACCATATTTAAATCTGTTTGAGGAACAATGGTCTTCAGCCTTTCTCCATGTTTGCCATCCACAATTCCCTCTACAATCATATCGATAAGGTAAGGCACATATTTTTGAAAGAGACGATCCAATTCAATTCTCTCTTGCTGAGAAATGAAAAGGACATAATTCAGCACAAAGAAAACCTGGAAAGGTGATTTTTGACAGCAGAGCCTCCCATCAATACCTGGCTGACCAAGTACAGTTGTTCTTGCAGGAATCACTTCTACCAAAGACAGGGTAGAGTCACATGAAGAAATGTGACACTGTTGTATGGACTGGGTTCTCAGCAGGTGAGGATCTGCATTCACTAAGTGCTAGCAACTAAGTTGTCTCACTGCAGCCCCCTGTGAACTTGAGTTTTTAATCTAAATGTAAGAAACAAGGACCTAAGAAATCTCACTGTTAACTCTTTGGAGATCAGGTAGACTGATTTCTTGGTTCTTCACTTCTCAGAAACAATCAGAAGTTAGAAAAGCTAGGAACTCTCTTTAGCCCTCTGCTGCAGGCCTAGTAATTAGATTTATTGTCAGAAAATCAGACTGCCTTTACAAAGGTGTTTTTTTTCACAGCTGTCTACAGTTCAGTATTCAATACAGATACTCTCTGAACAAGTGCAGAAATTCCCACCTCATTTCCTCTTTCTTGGATCCACTTCTGCCAGTAGGGCTTATATTTCAGATCTTTAGGGTCTACAAAGACCATTCCACAGCGGGATACTGTGGCAGGAGATGCATACTGTAAGTCACCAACCTATAAAATAATCATACAAGACAATCATACACTTAAACAAAGAACAGTGACAGTAACTGCTTTTCAGGCTTTGTAGACCCATCTGCATCTAACCGTTCCCATGTACAGTCATTACTTACCTCAAACAACAAAGCACAGTGCGACTGAAGTCTAATCCGCTCCCCATTTGCCAGGGTCAATAACTTGTTGTCATCCATGACAGAATTCATGTTTTCAACCCAGAGAGCATCCACATCTCCATCAAACAGAATGTACCTGTGGATATAGGGGCCAAGAGGCACTGACAAATCTCTGATTTTAGTAACATATTTCAGAATTCGGGTGTGCCACCAATGGTGTCACTGTCAGTCCAGGTGTTTTGAAGCCTCCCATTCATTTTTGATAACTGCATAGTTTCCATCCATCTCACTGAGACTGGAAACTCACAGAAGACAGAAAACCTCCTAGATACTTTCTATTTATTTAGCTTTTTTTTTTTTTTTAATAGTGCAGTATCAAGTATTTAAAATAAAATAAAATACTGATGTAAAACTCAGTACCTAAAAATCATCACAATGATTTCTAGTTGTCTACCTTCGCTCTTTCTTTTCAGTAGGCCTGTTGATATCCCGAAAAATGTTTGACAGGACTCCATCTGTCCAGTCTCGTGTGGCAGGGTCAAGGATCCCATACAGCTCAATCACACTCATAGCTTTAGGGTTCAGTGTGTAAAGCTTTGTCAATAATCCTAGCCTAGAGATACAGCAAGAAAAGCAATATTAAAATGACACAATACCATCTCCTGTTAACCCAAGCATGTATTATGGTCAGCTATTAATCTTGTAATGACTACACAGGGCTGAACAATGCAGCCTATGCCATTTTGCAACCAGATTTCCATCTACCAAATTCTATACTCACTTGTTTTGGGCCTGGCACAAAGTATTAATGACAACTGACTTGCCACCTCCAGTAGGTCCAACTACCATTGTAGTGTGACGAGTTAACATTGTCTCATACATCTGAACTACTTTATCCACCTGTAAAATAAATATTGATTCAATAGACTGCTCTCTGTAATTCTTCTGTGGAAATGATCAGCAGCTGGTCTATACCAGCTAAGCTTTCCTGGAGCCGCTCCAGAGTGCAGCAATGCATATCCAGCCTAATGTTTGTAACAAAAACTCAAGCAATGAACATTTTTTATACCTGGACTGGTAAAACAACATAACCCCCTTCTTCCAGCACTTGTTCTACAGCATCATTAAAGTTAGGATAGCGGACTCGAGGGCAATCCAGACCAGGAAACAGGTCAGAGATTAGGCCAAGGAAGAGAGGCACATCTTCAAACACAAATTTAGGAAGATTCATATCCCGTAGAGCTCTCATCAGTACAACTTCCTAGACAAAACATAGAAGAATCAATCTTTACCAATCATCTAATATGTAGTAACTCCAAACATCTCTAAAAATTATTGCCTGATTACTTTAATACAGCTTTGAGAATGTTTTCTTGGCATCAGTTACCAGTGGAAATAAAGCTTATTAAATAAAGATTTAAGCATACTAATAGCTAAGAATAATACACCGCCTTTTTCTACCATATTAGCCAAATGCCAAATGGCTGGAATGACCCGCACCATGGCTTCCCCAATCTGATGTTGAAATAACCAGCTGCCAAGTTCTGTAGACCCCTTGAGAGCATCACTTAGACCCTAACTTCCTGCCAACCTGCAGTGTGCATCTGTACATAACATTATAGGAGAGTTTCCTTCAGCTGTCTCCAGGTTCTTAAGGAGAAATTTGAATAACAATTTCCCTAGGCAACTGGGTACCACAACCATATATACAGAAATAAAAAACTGGTGTAAAAGAAAGCCTTAAAAAGCAATGCAATACTGAAAAACTTTCATTTAGAAGTATACTGTACTACTTGAGCTACGCAGCTAACAACTGCATGACTGGAGCACTCACTGTTCAAAAACCAGCTTCCACTATTCATCCAGAGACATTCATCTGGCTCTTTGCATCCTGGACTTAACAAGAAGTAAAATACCTCATTTTCTATAGATTTCCCTACTTTGACCTGAATTCTGGTGGTAACTTGCTAGCCAAGGGCATGATGAAATTCAGTAAGAGCAAAGTGAAATAATAAGACGAATAACACTAGTGCTCCTATATTCAATGCAGAAAAACTACAGCAGATGCATAAACACATCCTCTTCCTAATGAAAAAGATGACCTGTCCAGGGTAACTAATTAGCAAATCTACCTCACTGAGGTCTGCTGATCCTCTTTTCAGTTCTCCAGCCATCACCAACACTGACTTAAGGGCCCGCAGTCCAAAATCATAATGATGCTGTTTAGAAAGTTGTTCCTTTGCCAGCTTGTATAGCACTGTCATCTTTTTGGCAAGGATCTGTTTGAGATTTAAGTTAGAGAATCACAAATGTGTAAGTCTCAGCCAAACACTGGCCGTGCACACATGTGTGTGTACATGGGTATGGGTGGCAATAAAATTTTCTTACCTTTGCCATAAGGAACCCTTCAGAAAAGAGCATGATTTCACAGATTTGCTGAAGATCTGGTACAATAACAACCACAGGCCTGAACAAAGCTTTTACAGACTCAGGGAGCTCAGTCCGGCCAGCATAACCTGGATTCATTGTAATAAAAATGCCCATACGGCTATCAAGGGTAATTTCCTGTCCTTCAAACTAAAGGCATAAGAAAATGTTAGAACAATGTGTATTTGGAAATGAAATAAATAGTACTGTTTGCTCAAAGAGAAAACCAGCAATACTGGGGCACCCACTTAGGACATGTTAAAATATTTAGCTTAGATAGTCATCCAGATACATTCATCCCACTCTTTGTGTCTTGGATGTAAACATCAAGATATTTCACACTTCTCAATCAAATTTTCTGTCTGAGGGTTCTGAATTCAAATAAACGTCAGTAAATAAATCCTCACAATCCACATCAAGTTAAGTTACTCTTCTCCCTAATTACTGTTATACTATTATCCCATTTACTATTATCCTATTTAGCTTACTTTTATCCCTCTTCACAAAGGAAAAACCTAGCAAAGGATTAGGAAATCAACAAGGATTTAACATCTCTGAAACTGAGAGTACATACTCTGGAGTTTGAAATGTTCAGCACAAATGAATTACAGAAGAAGCTTTTGATCCAATGATGGGGTCTAACCCTGAATCTTGGCCTCAAAAACAAGATCAGCCTTCACAATTACTCTTCTTTTTTAGTGTTTACCTGAAATGTTTTCAACTGATTCATTAAAGCATTCCGAATAGTCTGAATCTGAGAAGAAATGACTGAAAGCACGGAAGCATCAATACGATTGAATTCATCAAAGCATCCCCACGCTCCACACTGGGCGAGACCAGAGAAAATTTTACCAACTGCCTAACAAGAACAACAAGAAAAACATCTCAGCAATGAATATATAAAACATTCAGTGTCAGCAAATTTTGGAGTATGCTAAAACTCTTAATGACTGAGTAAAACCTCTGGGTACTTATATATGTAGGAGCTAGTAATCCATCGTAAGTTCTTGCAATAATACCTTGCCAAGTGCAGACTGCCTATGATGAGCTTAAACACATGTCATCTAGTCATTGCCCCCCCTGCTTGAAAGGACCTGAAATTCCTTCAAGAATTTATTCAAAATAGATATTTTTATTATAATTCATTATCAGTTGACATGATATCTCTAAGGGAAGCACCTATTCAGAAATTCAGAATATGTCCTTTTCCTAGGCACTGAAAAGGAGCAGTAACTGGCACTTTATCAGAACACAGATCTTTAACTCTTACTTTGAAATCCATGCCTTCTCCACAGTTTGTCACTACGCACAGCAAGCCCAGTGCTTTGGCCAGATCCTTAGTTGTTTCTGTTTTCCCTGTACCTGCTGGCCCTGCTGGTGCTCCTCCCAAAAACATTGATAAAGCCTTTGGAGACAGACCAAAAAACAAAGGAAAGCTTGGGTTACATTTATATTAGGTTGGTAGCAAAATCACAAATGAATCCTTGGGTACAAAAAGTCTTAAATTTTATCTGTGAATGCATTCTACTTTATCTTTGAGGCAATCAGGTTAGAAGATATCACAACTGATTTCAAACATATTAGCGTTCACGTTAGCATCTAGGAGACAGCAGGAAGTGGCAATAAAACAATTATGTGATTGCCTAGAAGTATATTTTAAAAGGGTTTATTAGTAAAAATCTCCTTGAACTTATACCTGTGTGAGTGTAAGATAAATACGATCTGTTAGCGGGGTGATCACAAGACGTCCGTTCAAACCCATATACTCATAACCATATGAAAATGTGCCTGTGCACTGCCGCACATTCAGTTCATCTGGCTCTCGGTCCCAGTAAAAACGCAGCTGGCTTTCCCATTCAAACTCCTGAGCCTGCAGAATGCTACACAAGAGAGACTTGCTCACATGAGGTAAAAGGATGGAAATACAGTTTATGCTTGTGGTATTTCCTCAGTAGGTTGGGGGGTGGTGTTTACCTGTCTCTTACAAATGTATCAACAATGTCTCTGGCATGAACATCAATAATGAGAACGGTGTTGTATTTTTTCCTGTCATTTTTGCTCAAAGGCATTGTAATACGGGTAACCAGGTCATCAATTTGCTTATGCATTTTTTTGGCATAAAGTTTCATTGCCTGTTTTTCTCCCTTCTTCACTTTCCGAAAGACATCCTCTACCTCCCAAGTCCACCACACCTGGTTAGCAGCCAGCACCATCATGCCTTGGTAGAGTAACATCCAGTCAACTCTGTGGGAAATACATATAGGGAGGGAGTCTGAGATACTGTTTATTCTAAGTAACTGATCAGGACAGAAATAAATAAATAAATAAATAAAAAAGTTTCTCCTATTTCTGCAACAACTACAACATGAGCCAAACTTTACAGAGATGTACAGAAGGTATGCTGTAGTATTTCAAAAGCCTAGGAAATATTCTGATAGAAAAGCTGCCTATTCCATGTGTAAAGACTGCCAAGTGGAATTCATAGCAAGAAAAACATACTGTGCACACAACACTAAAAATAAAAACTCAAGACTTAGGAAATTAGATATGATAAACAACACAATTTTTTTTGGTCAGTTAAAATACTGCATATGCATGTATTCATATCCCTCCATATACACATACTCAATTGTGTAAAAATTTTAAAAACTGTCTTTATTTTTCTGTATTGCTACAGGTTCAAAATAACATATAAGGTATTTGTGTTATCCTCAACACTGATTGTTTCACCTGCTTCTGTCTTCACAGTATCGAAAAATAGCCTCCTTAGTAAGGAGTCTGTTCGTTCGTCTCATTTCTGCTAACACTGCTGTCATCCAATTCTCCACTCTGCCTTCTGCAGCTACAGCCTGCCGGAACTCCATCATCTCCCCCTCAGCTGAAATCATGGCTGTTGCAATTTTCTTATCATTATCACCATCCTGAAACCTCAGGGAAGCTACGTTATCATACATCTGAAATGCACCAAAGAAGAATTTCACTGGCATTTTAGAAAGAAAGCTTCAAAGATGTGAGTGTATCTAGCCCCCACTTATTCTTGAAAGAAAATTCCCATAGACTCTGAAGAGAAATGGATCTGACTCGCAAGTAATCACATACAAAATGCTGATATATAGCTCAGCAGCCCAACTGCAGAGTAAACAAGCAGATGATCTGGCCCAAATGGCATTGTTTTTTTTTCTAGAAAATAAAGATCTATCAGGATGTACAGGAGGTTCTTTAATGACTGATCATTCTGGTGTCTCTTGAATGCTCCTCTATCATTGTTCCTCTACCGTAACTGCTACTGACCAGTATAAGAGCCAGGAGAGACTATCGATCTGGTTTGATTTGGTTATTCAGAAGCTTCTTCAAGATGCTGACAGAATGCTCTTTTTATGCAATAAATATTAGTGCACCCTTAATAGCATGTACAGTATGGTCTGTTAAACTTTTTAAAGCACCTAAAAGCACAAGGCTCTGTGGAAAGCCAGACATTGTACCTTTATCATGTGTTCCTGGACACAAAGTGGGTCACTGCTGCCAAGGATACTAAGCAACTCCTCATCAGATATAAAGAAAAATCTTGGGAAAGCATTTCGCTTGGAATCCAAATAATCATTCAAGCTTTTCTGACATTTCTCCAGCACATCATTTATATGATGGAGGTCTGATAGACGATCTGGGGCTTCACAGGATTTTTTTATTGTTGGTTCTTTTACAGTTTCATCCATTATCTACATAGGGAGAAAAGAAAGTTTAGAAAATAGCAAGCAGCAATGGATTATACTAAATTATATTTAACTAGCGAAAAGCACACAAGCACCACAAGCAGTATAGGTTCTTACAGAAATGAATTAGACAGAGTTTTAAATATGGTTTCCTATTGCTGCAGTGCTGTATGAAAACAGAGATGATAGTATGCTTTCACAGCTGAGAGCATGAAGATACTACTATAAAAGTAAGTGTAAGCAAGACACGCCTGTATCCCAAGTCATGCAAACATAAGCATATACCTGCCTTTGCTCCTGTATGCAGTGGTACTTCAAGGAGGACAAACATAGCATTTCAGAATCACAGTACTATCTCAATTTTTCAGACGGGAAAAAGAAAAATAAGCCATATTCATACTGGGAGTATGTGTTCAGTATGGGAACAGTGGCATTATACCAGGAAAGCCTTTTTAGCATGTATGCAGGTCCTCAATCTATAGAAACACATCTAAGCTTCTTATTATCATAGTAAAGGTAAAAAGATGTATCCAGTGAAAGGAAAAGGGGATTCTGCCTGCCCTGTACTGCCAGCCAAGGATCACACCTCTGCCCAGCTTAGCTAAATCAGGAGAAGTCTTCTGTTTATGACAGATGTGAAGCAAAATACAAGTTCCTGGGTTCCCCAATCTCATATTCAATTCATTGTAACGTACCATTCTCAGCATTACAAATGACACAGAAGACTACAGCTAACTATGGAACTGGAAGCAAAATGCACTAAATAAGCATGCTGATCACAAGTCAAGTCAGTTACTTGCCTTTCTAAACATTTTGTCTACGCTGTCAAATATTTTGGCTTCCTCTGGAAGCTGTGATCTGATATCTCCACCAATAAAGATGCTCTCCAGGTACATCCATTTTCTCTGAACCACCATCCAGATCTAAGAATCAAATGTTACCATCAAAGACCAAAAAAAACCAATAGAAAATCCTGATTATTTATAATAAGCTTTAATTATTTAGTCCAGCACTTCCCTCCCTACCTCAATTACTTCACCAATCAATGACAGAGTTTTTTCCCAGTGGTGAACAGTGGAAAGGAAAGGACCCACAAATCGACTGCCCAAAACACTCTGAAGATTGACATTGTTGTCATCAAGAATCTCTAAAATTTCATCTACAGATCCCAGAATAAAGCCTCGCTTCTCAGTGCCTTTGAAGTACATTTGTACAGTGAATTTCAGGTGTTCCCATGTATCTGCTATTTCCTTCACACCCTGCATGTGAGCATAAAAAGATGCATGTTTCAGTCTTCAAAAATTAGAGAACTATAATCTTAGCATAAAAATTAAATCAATTAATTCAGCACAATTTTTGCACAGATTTTCTAACTCTGTTTTTTAAAGAAGGGTCAATTAAAAGTATTATGATGGAAACAGAATGGATCCTTCTTCAGATCCTTTTTCATAGGCCAAACTTGCTTATTGCAATAACAGAAATCCAATATACTGCTGGCAAAGACAAGATAGCTAGGATTCTGTGCCGTGTGGTAGCTTATTAACAGAGCTATTGATTTTAGTTGCCATGAGTTACATTATAGCAGCTCCCTGAGGATGGCCAAACTTGCTGTCATGCCAATATAAAAATCTCAAATAAAACAGACTGTTATAATCTATGCCTTTTTAGTTTTATTGTGATTTTTTTACATTACCTTCTCAATGCTCAGTTCCTTAACAGCAGTTCCAACTATTTCACTGATAACATCTGAGTGTCTGTGAAGTTCCATAGCGAACATATTCTCCAAAGTGAATGTTTCTGTTGTCATTTCAAACCTTGTTCCTGTTCTCTCCATAAGATCTTGCCAATGCCTGTTTTAAATTGACACATTAACAATTGTACCAACCACCATGACACAGTAAAAATGAGAACAACTGTAATTTAATATATAATAATGAAACCATGTTCAGCACTCTACTGTTTAAACAGGTACTAGTATTCTGAACACATGAAGTATCCTAGTCATTGTAGTCACCTGGCATGCTATTACATGAGTTCATTAAGCAGAAAATGAAGTTTCAAGCTGCAGGACATGGCATGACCCCAGTAACTGAAATTATAAGTTCGAACAGAAACAAAATCTTCCTATACATAGAAAATGGATTTAAATAAATCAAAGCAAACCTTTCTCTTAAAGCTTCATTTTTCAAATCAAGCAACAAAGGAATGGAGTCTCGAAATGCCTTCATTTTTGTTTCCAAGTGAAAGGCTATTGGCATACTGCGTACTTGTTTGGGCAGCTTTCGAAGAGCTTTAAGAAATCCTTCAATTCCTTCCTGAAGAAGCTGGACATTGAGGTTTATCCAGAGTGTCTGAGACCATTCCTTTTTAGCTGCCTGGGAATGAGGTCATCAGGAAGAAAAAAATTTCCTTTTATTTCTGACCAAAAAAAAAAAATCTTTCCACTACAGTAGGATCCAGAGACCACAGTCACGATGCAGATGTAATTGTATTAACATTTTACAAACAGAGGAAGAGACAGGTTCATGTCCAAACAGACTCATAGCCAAACACAACCAGTTATATAAAAAATAATCAAAAGGAAATATGGAGAACAGGAAAAGCATCCTTAAGAGCATTTTAATTTTGGAAAACTGAAACTTATTTAAAAAGTTAAGATCAATTAAAACTGAAACTTATTTAAAAAGTTAAGATCAATTAAAGCCTGAGATACCCATTGTCACCTGTACACATACTACATCGAAAAGTAGTTCCACTGAAATGATTGGGAGACTTGTTCAGTAAATGCCACCCAGTAATGATTAGGAGGGAGAGAGGTCTGGTCCTATATGATAAAGAGTATGTGTTTGGTCCCCTACAGAGGCACTGTCAGTCCTGTTCTAACATCATTAAAATCATTTCATGGGGATAGTCAATTACAGGTCACAGCTTATTTAATACAAAGGCTTAGAACAGAGTTGAGAGTAACTAGAGGATGATGCAGCCCCTTCTTCTCTCCCCCACCTTTTCTGTATGTATGTGCATGAATGCATGTGTGTCTGTGTATACACGGTAACTTACTCTTTGTAATTCATAAATTTCATAGATCTGCTTTAGACCTCTCATATCATTCTGTGCTTTCATTAAGTCAGGGTACGCTGTAACTGGCAAGTCAAAAAGTTTCTCAGCACTGCCCAGTTCCTGATGAATTTTTTCCAGCTTTTCCATTTCTTTTTCAAAAATGGCCATGAGTTCCAATCCTGGAAAAGGAGAGGAATTCTTCTAGATAAAAAATCCCAGGGAACATGGGGAATAAATAAGACAGCATTTGCATATAGTCTGTAGAAGTTATAGTACTAAAAATGTCACATTCCTGGTTGATCAGTTTGTATGTTAATAAGGAAAGCAAAATTTTCTTGTTTTACATAGAATTTGAAGAATTGTCCAAAGACTAATATCTTTACACACATTAATAATCACTTTACACACATTAATCCATTTACCTTTATCAAGATTTTCCCCAACAGCACCAGGCCCCTCGGTCATGAATTTATGGAAGAAATCTTCTATGTCTTTGCTGTAGTCCTCAATTTGTTGCTGTGTAATCTAAAGAGAACAGTGTTTAAATTGTTTTCCTTTCCATTTCTAATTTTTTTCAATATTAATTACAAATACTACCTTTGTGAATGTTCTTTTTATGCCTCCAAGATTGTGATCAACTTCTAATGCCTCAAAGAAGAGAGCCTCCCACTTGTCCCTAATCTTGTCAGCCATCTCTTGCTCTTCTTCAGCTACCTAAAACAAAACAAGTAATAACTCTCACAAGAAATAATTAGTCACAAGACAGTGAGGAATATTTCCTCACATTATAAGTCTGCAAAACAGAAAACTGGTATTGAAGTGTTCTGAATCAGATTTAAACACATGCAATATGTCCATTTAAAGTAGAGATACTGTTTTGAGAAGGGGTTTTGAACTGGACAATCTCCAGACATCCCTTTTAACCTCAACAATACTGTGATTCTGTAAAATGTCTTAAAAAGAAAACATTTATTCATTCATATGTGAGGCATTTGTGCCCCTAGCTCAATTCTGAAATGTTTTGTGAGGCAAGCCATAACACGCACTTACTGGAATATTGTACATTGCAAGAGTTCGGTATCTCTCCCAGATGTCCAAATATTTCAGTTCCACTTTGAAGGACATGCCTTTTATGTCTGCAATTGTGCCAAGGACAATTTTGAGATCTTCCAGGGAATCCGGAGGTCTCTTAAGATTCTCTGATAAGCTCTGTAAAAAGTAAAAATAATTTCCAGAAGCAACATTGACATAGCAATTAGGCAGAATTATAATTATCATTCAAACATGAAACACAAGTAAATAACATGCAGATTAATTTTCATTTTTAGACTATATGATAAAGATAACACAAAAAAAAAAAATCATCAAAACATAAACCCCAGCACAGAAGGGATGGTTTTGCTACAACAAAATAGAAATTGTAACCAGCTGCTTAAAGAGAACTTCAGAATTACTAGTATGAACCTTTCACCAGTACAGGAGTAAGAAAGTCCTGGGTTTTCATGTTACTACTCTCTCCCGTTTCCCAGCTACAGAGAGGGACCTCTTTACATATGGCACCAGAATGCACCAGATAGTTTCAACCAATTTGGAGCGTGGTTCAGATCGTCATCTACTCTGCAGTGTCAGTTACATCAGACGACAGGAACTGAAAACACCTACCTCAATTTCCTCCTGAAGACTGAAGAGTTCCTCTCTTGCAGACTCGTTAAGCAACTTTCCAAGTGAAATCACCCAGCCTCTAGCATTCTCCTGCACTGCATAGGCTAAAGCAGCCAGCTGAAGCCTGATAAACTGCTCATCTTTAATCAAGGGCTGTTCAGTCACTTCTTGAGCTACCTTCATATAGAACTGCAACTCTTCATCAAAGGTAATACAAGCAGGCTTTTCTGCAGCTAACCTCTCCATGACTATGCCTTTGTCTGATTTCCACAGCAGGTGATACCTCTTCCATTGGTTCAAATACTTGCTGAGAGAAGCCAGGAGTTTGTGGACATTCTGAGTGATGAGAACAGCCTGTTCAATTATCAGAGGGTTCTGGGAGATGTCACTGTAAAAGCTGAAAGTGGTAACTTCATCTTCTTTGACACGCTGAGGAGGGCATTCAATACACGTACCATGCATCCATCGTACAAAATGCTAGAGTTTTCAAGACAGGGTTAAAAAACAGTTACTTTGTAGAGCGTCATTTTAGTCAAATCATTCATTCTTATTTAGAAGACTGCGTAGGAGGTGGTGTGAATGATTTTTCAAATCAAAATGGTTTTCTGACAGCAAGAAAAGAGATTACATTTTCCCATAAACTTGAGAGAAGAGTTAATTTCATCCTAACAAAACCCTTCCATGCATTACTCAGTCTACTATTAAAATCTACACTGAGCAACAATGTAGCATGACACAGAGAAACAGGCATTAGATCAAACAGGCTGGATGCAGCAATGGTGCAGAACAGCAAATGTGAGCATAGAAAGCACACTTAACCTAAATTTATTCATTTCAGGTGACATCTGGAATCATTTCTCCATCAGCACAGGGCAGGAACACTGCTGCAATATTTGGGTTCTTTTCTGGAAAGTAGTTCAACGTGAACATACTTATGCAGGGAAATACTGCTACACCCTTGCCAGCAAGCTAGGTATTTCATCTCCGGCAAAACCACGGTCCTAGATGTGTCCTAGATGCCCTTCTCCCAACATTTTCTGAACTGTTCTTCTGATGCTTTTGACGAGAGCTGTAATATAGAGAAAGCTACTCTACTCACATTCCTTATTCTACCATCTTATTCATACATCAGAAAGCAACATCTGCAGTGCAATACGAAAAGTATTTCCTTCCGATGTATGCTGATTTATAGAATCAATAATGTCCTTATACTGGCAAAGCTGCTGAAAAGTAACAAATAACTTTGCCTAAGTAAAAATTGCATGAAGCTTTCTGGAAATTTTTTTCCTTTGTCATCCACTTATAAAATTAAGACAGTCTGTAAAATTACAACAGTGTACTGGACATTTTGATTTCAAGATGAAGCAATATGAATCTTCCCTTTGACATTTATGCTTGCCCAAACATAAAGCAAGCTTAATTTATTATAATCACAAGCAAACTCTGACAACAAGTAAATCTTTATCAAAAATCACCTTAGTGACTTCAACACACTCTCGGATACATTGTGCAGTCAGTTTGTCAATCTCACTGGCATCAGGTTGCAAGATTATCTCAGGAACAGATAAAATAGCTTCTATTTGGAACAGTGGCACATTTGCAAGAACAGCTGCATTAAAAGCCTGCAGATTCCTGGGAAAGGAAAATATCTTGTCAAAGATCATAATAATCAGGTGCTGCCCCCCATGGAAATGCCCAACAGAGACTGCAATTATCACGTATGTGCTTAGATATGTAAGCAGATCTGTCTGAAGTCAGTTAGCACTTCTTTCAGCTGGAAACACTGATGCGTGTCAGAGCAAATTGTCCCACTAACACTGATTTAATGCAAAAGCTTGAGTAGCTAAAAGAAGATATTGAAAGGAATGAATGGGGATATCCTGGTGCAAAAGAACCCTGAGACTACGGTCAACTCCACTGCAAGAGTCCAGCCAAGAAAGCACAGTGAAGTCAGCTGAGCATGGATCAGACTACAAAGACATGGATCATGAGTGGAAGAGGCAGCTAGGAAACTTTTATAACCCTGCAATGCTCTATTGTAGTAATATCTTGCTTATAATATAAACCTTTATAATGTCTTGCTACAGGAACTTCCTTGGCCCCAGCTGCTGCAAAACAGGTAATGTAAAATCCGACAAACCTTTGTTCTTACACTGATGACCCCTGCATTACAGGGATGCATCTGGCACCCAGACATCAAAATTGTATTCTTTAGGAAAACAAAACCTTGCTTTTAAAAATAAACCAGGGATATGCAACTACACACACGGCAGAAAAAAATGTATCTTATTTCCCCCTTCTGCTAACAACAGGCCAATATCCATTTTCTCAGAATTTGGGGGTCTCCTATACCTTGTTATCAGTTCTCCATTCTTCACAGGAAAAAAACAGTACAAATATAAATCTGAAAATCACTGAGGTGTTCAAAGAAAACATCAGTATACATACGGATCAATAGATTCAGAAAAAGATTAAGATGAAATACTAAAAGTCCATTAAAGCAAACTATTTACTTACCTGACAATTAACTGTGTCAACACCTGATAAATCCTATTTTCCCAGTATGCATAATAGGAATTTAATTTTGGATTTTTGCCACTGTTTGTATTGGCAACTCGTCCTTCCACTTGTATTAGCAACTGTGGAATGGCAGTATACTTTCTAACCATGTGTGCCACATCTTTTGCTCTTTCACACTTAACATACTCAAAAAATTCTTTTGCTTCTGCAAAAGACACAAAAAAATAGTGTTACTAACCGCAAAAGACCTAACAGGTTTGCATACTGGAATAATTAGCTGGGCTTTATTTGTGAACATGAAAATGATCTTGTATACTGACAAAAAATATCTTCCTTATTGATGCTTAATTTATTAATATTTCAGCCCTCGGATTTTATATGGATTCTATTATTTAATAGCAACCATTAGATATGAAAGTAATCTTTTTAAGACCTAAAAAGCATTAAAAGAAATTTGGCCCATCACCCACTCACCCAACTGACAGGGAGACCTGGGAGGCAATCGCCTCACTGCAATTTCCATCTGAGGAAACCTGTTCAGTTCAGATGGCCCAGAAGGGAGCTGACACTCCATGCAGATTGCAGCTCTAAGGCTACACTGCTTCATGCAAGAAGTGTAAGGAAATCAAGGGAAAGCTAGGGGAAAGTGACTGAAAGTAAGGTAGACACAAGTCAAATGATCTATTTGTATATTCATCTTTATGTTTCTCTCATTGACACCATCAGCTTCAGGGTACTAAGCTCTGCTTGTGCTTCCTCTGTTACACCATTAAATACTACTCTAACTAGTTTTGGTAACAATTAAAAGGGTTGACTGTAGCAACTAAAAATGCAAAATAGCAGACAAAGCAAAATAGAACATCACAGAGCTTGGAAACGAAAATATAAAGACTTACTAGGAAGTTCATCACCATTTTTTGAAAGCGGAAACTTAAAGAGATTTGTTGATTCTATGAACATTAGTTTGTTGTTTATGTCTTCAGAATTATTATGAATCTGATGGACAAGTGATTCAAACTTCCTGATGGCTTGTGTACATCGGACAATAAAGTCACCAATACCTTGAAATAAAACAGAACCATTTGGGTTTTTTTCTTTAAACAAATATTTCACCAATGCATCAAAATTACCACAACCAGATGTGGTTTATGTCTGAGAGTGAACTAATGCTCTGCAGAAAGATAGATTAGATGATTTCTCACCAAATCCTTCATCTAGCTCCCTTATAGCTGTTATCTAAGGGTTTCTCTCCATCTCCGCTTAGTGTTTTAAATATAATAAAAACCTAAGAAATACTCTCCTGTCTAACTGACTATTCTGACTCTGACTGTGGCAATAGGATGTACCATTTAGGGATACATTGCTGTTATATGATATAAAAAACAGATTGCAGAACTGAAGAAGGTTTTTTAACTGAAAATCTGTATCTAAGACCATTTAAAAATAGTAACTCCATTACCTAAGGAGTTCCAGTTGAGTCTCCTGTGCCCTGATTTGAATACTCTCCAGAGTTCTTGAATATGGTCATCAAGAAGTTTAGTTTCTGCTTCATTCAGTGTTCCCATTAATTTGTGATAGCGATCCAGCATGGTTTTCAATCCATCTGTATACCTAAGGAGTGTAAGAAACACAACAGCAATGACAAAAAAACATAAAATCATTATTTTCTGGAAATACAGCTCTGAACTCAGATCAAAGAACAGATCACTTCCATCATTCCATTCAGACTTCCATATAAAGCAAAATTTGCAGAAATAACCACTGAATATGTATTGATTATAAATGCAATTAATTTCCTATTGAAAAGAAAAGAAAAATTTCATATGGCTCCAATAGCAGCTAGACAAACCTGTCCTGCCCCAACTCAGAAAAAGTGTTTAAGACAGCCTCAGTTTGAAGCACATAAGTGAACTCAACAGGTGAACTTTAAAATCCTGTTAGGGATCTTATCAGCATACCTGTGTGCTCAATGCCTGTGATAATTTGGGCAAAAGTGACTTATCCAAAGCTGCACAAGTAATTAGCAGTGAGTTAAAATGTGAGCTGAAATCTAAATGGCACTAACAATTCATTGCAAAACTAATTCCTTCCTTGTTTTTTCTCAGATTTGACGAGATGTTCATTTGTATGATATAGAGGACAGGTTGAAGGATGCAGACAGCACCAGAGAAAAGCTTATTAGTGCAACATGGCCATTAGTAATTTTACCCTTAAAAAAAAGTCACTAAGAGCTCTCACATTTCCAAAATTTGATGACTCAGGGCCCATTCTGGTTTGGAGTGAAATCACTTGAAACATTGCCATAAATCTGTATGTGAGCAGATATTCTGTTACAGCCTTACCTAAGATATTTGTCTTCCTGTAATGCCACATATCTTGCTATTTCTGGGACTGGAAACCCGAGTTGTTCCATGTACTTTGTTTCAATGATAATCTCTTGGAGTATGGGAGAAAAATTCACTATGAAGCGGACACTGTTCTTTGTGGTGACAGGCTGCTCTGTTACAGAACTCTACAACATAAGAAAGAGCAGCAGAAAGGAGAGGAACACGAAACTGTTACAATGCAAGGAAAAGGTTAGCTTTTGGAGACGTGATAAGGCAGTAGGTAAAGGTCAGAATGGCTGACATTCAGAGCCTGTGGAAATGCCTTTAAATTCAATAGAAAGCTCAGCATTCTAATTTCAGAAATCATACACAGCTACTTCTTCAGTGAAAGCTGATTACAAGAAACAAACCAAGTCAGCTCGGTTTACATACTGCTGCAACCAGTTACAACAGAAATCCCTGTGGAAGTTCATAGTCAGACAAAAGTTTAGTCAGAACAGGATTCTGCATGTTCTCTGCTGGGAACCTACCTCTACTTAACTTCAGTCCCAAGTTTTATTGTAACATCCCAAAGACGTTGCACCAAAACCCCAAAATCAACAGGAATTACAGCACAGAACCCATAGAGAAACAACATTCATCCATTTACCAGGTAATTGAGCAACTGTCATGGTTTAACCCCAGCTGGCAACTAAGCACCACGCAGCCACTCGCTCACTCCCCCCACAATGGAATGGGGGAGAGAATCAGAGGAGTAAAAGTGAGAAAACTCATGGGTTGAGATAAAGACAGTATAATAGGTAAAGAAAAAGCCTCACATGCAAGCAAAGCAAAGCAAGGAATTCAATCACCACTTCCCATGGGCAGGCAGGTGCTCAGCCATCCCCAGGAAAGCAGGGCTCCATTATGTGTAATGGTTACTTGGGAAGACAGACACCATCACTCCGAATGTCCCCCCCCCTCCTTCTTCTTCCCCCAGCTTATATACTGAGCATGACGTCGTATGGTATGGAATAGCCCTTGGTCAGTTTGGGTCAACTGTTCTGGCCGTGTCCCCTCCCAGCTTCTCATGCACCTGGCAGAGCTGAGAGCTGAGAAGTCCTTGGCCAGTCTAAGCATGACCCAGCAACAACCAAAACATCAGTGTGTTATCATTCTTCTAGTACTAAATCCAAAACACAGCACCATACCAGCTACTAGGAAGAAAATGAACTCTGTCCCAGCAGAAACCAGGACAGCAACCATGTCTTATAAAGGACTACAAACAATTCTGAGCTCAGAACTTTTGAAATTTTCCTTTCAAAAACTGTGTTTAAAATGTCATTCTTAGAAAAATCTCACTGACCATTTTTCAGTTCTTCCCCATAGAGAAGTATGGTATACTACCTTCCTATACCTCACCTGCTCAAAAGTCTCTGGATTAACGTGGGTTGCAGCCCCACCAGTGATGACAGTCAGCAGAGTATTTTTCAACAACAGTGGGAGTATCTGTTCTGTCCCAGCTCTCCACTGATTGTATTTTTGATCTTCATATTCTTTCATCTTTTTGGCCACTTGAAGATATATTTGTTTTACCTAGAAAGGAAAATTCTGTATAACTCATGTTAAAGACCATGAGAAATGTTCGACTAACCTGTCTTAATATGGTGTCTTAGTATGGTTTCTAATTTTTATTAGGTGAGAGGGCAAGTAATGCCTTGTAATTAATGCAGGTGATGGAGAATTCAGATTCTTGAATTCTGTCATTGATTCTGTCACTGTCTCTCTGGGAAACAGTGGCAAGGTCCCAATCAGCTTTTCACATCTAACATGGCTTGCTCTGTGCAAAGACATTCTTGGAACTTCACCTCACATAAGAGCACTTTCACATCTTTAGAAGAAGGGTATGAAGAAAGCATTTCTTCTTTCATTTAATATCAAAAGAACTAACGTACTTCCTTTCCACGTTCACTGGCAAGCAGCTCCTCTACTTCTTGAAATCGAAGAATAGTGTGTTTGATCCGATAGAAAAGGGATCGGGACCAGTATATTGCTCCAGCCACTGGAGGATGATTCTTGTACAAAGGTGGATCCTTGAGGTTCTGAACAAAGATTTGCTTAACATTTTCAACCTAGAAGAGAATAAAATATTGCAAAGAATCTTTTCTCTACTTGCTTGTCCATAGTCAGTATCTAACCTGGTACACAGCACAAGCTCTGAAGCTAATTCCAGCAGCAGGATAAAACCAATTTTTTTCCTGCATCTCTTGTTTGTATTAACTGCGTTACAGAGAATGTCTTCCTTTCAATATCATGTGGAACTGCTATTGTTAAACTCAATGTTCTCTGAAATATCAAGAAAAATGCTATGACATTAAAAGCTTTCCAACGTACAGGCTTCAACATGTCAGAAATTATTTCTGCATTCATGGCTGATCTCTGACACCTCTTGGTCATACCATGAACTTGTTGTCCATCACAAGAAGGCTGTAGGGTACGAAAGATGTATTTTCTCAGGAAGGATTACTGTTGAACTGCTTTTCACAAGGTAAAGGAATAGCCACAAGCCTTGACGCATTCAGAGTACATGAAAATACCTTACAGTTCCCATACAGTGCCACACATACACGGATATGCACATCCATTTCAGCAAATTCACCATACTATTTCTCCAATAGGCTCCAAAAAAGTGAGAGTAATTATGATGTTTATTTTGTAAAACTTGCCAGTCTTTCAGATAGTAAATTACACTACACAGGTATTTAGATATACACACAGATTTATGATTTTCACCAGGTAAAGAGCTTCATGTACTACATAAGAAATCCTTAAATACCTCTTTACAGTATTGGTCCAAAATATCATTGAACTTCATCATCATCTGCTTATTAATGGTTTCACGAGAACGGATGTGTCTGAAGTTTAACAGCATGTCAAATGCAGCTTCTGCTGATCGAAGGGTCTTAAAAGATTCATCAATAAAGTTTTTGGTCTCTTCTTCAATAACCTAAACAAAGGAAGAAGGCCAAAAAATCCTATCTCTTAGAGATTCAACTTGCAAAACCAAGAAAGGAAGGCAAAATGAAGATACTTTTTTATAATAGTGGTCAAGCATATTTTTACTATTCTTTGTCTTATAAATTACTAACAAACTGATCGCTTTCCAGTATGCTGTAGGAAATTCATGTTAATTAATGAGTCTGCTGGACAGGTAAATAAATCACAAAAACCACTGTAACAATTTGTCCTTTGTGGGTATTCCTAGCTGAGGGGTGAAGGGCTGAATGAATCCAGAAAAGGAAGTTTTACTTCTTTGTAGGACATGATTGAGACATGTCAGCACAAGTACAGGGAGGTCGTATGTAGCCTCTGTTCATGCTGTAGTGATTCTGCCAATGAACAAAAAGTGTGCTTCACCATTTTCAAGAGAAAGTGAAACTATAAACAAAACCAACTTGGAAACAGAATACTGAAGTAAAAAAACCAGTCAAATTCCTCACATTTTAATTTACATATTTATTCATATACTCTTTTCTTTGTCTTCAAATGAAAATCTTATTCTAGAAGAAATTTGTATACAGGAAGTAATGGGGGGGATCACAGTATGTGGTACTTACTGAAACTTCTTCTTTAAATTCTTCCATAATTAGTTTCCAGTCATTTGCGCTTGTGATGCTAAAAGGGTCAAAAGTCAGTTCTTCCATAGGACTAGTTAGTCCATTTACGCCTCTCAGTAGATCATCAACACGCTCTGGATCCCCTGTGACAGCTTTCAATTCAGGACCAAATATGTTGTAAAACTCCTCAATGATCTGTTAATTCAGAAGAACATACCAGAATGCTTTATTTTTAATGGGTTTTTTTTCTGCCATTTAACACATCTTTCTGATATTATTTCCTTTAAAAATTAAAAACAGCTCAGAGAATGATCAATTCATGCTGTGGTTTACATTTCGTGTATTTCTGTACAAGACACTAAGTAGCTTTATGGGGGAAAAAAAACCACAAAACACTCTACAGGCCTAACACTGCAGTTGTTAAAACAGATAATTCTGTTATTGCTCCTTTTTATTCCACTTTTCACATACACAGCTTTTACATACACAGTCTATAGCATCTGACCATTGATGTACCACTAATATTGCCAGTTACCCTGACTCAAATTGGCCTAAACATAACATCTCTCCATTTATATGTTATCCTGCAATTGATATACTGATTCATATATGGTCAAATTTTATATTATAGTATACGTAAATGGTTATTTTAACTGAAATTGTATCATTAAGCCAGCAACGCATAAAAATTGCAAATCTGTGAAGCAGTTGTTACAAGCCTGTGTGTTCATAACAGCAATGCATACAGTAATCTTTCCTCAACCAGTACCTTGAGAAGAGTTTTTTCATCTCAAGCGTTAAGTGCAGCTTTGTTGGAATCAAAGGCACTGCTCAGGTCTTAAACACAAAGCCACTCACAAAACTAAAGGCTGCTGACATTTCAACAACTACAATATAAAAGAATCTCCTCTACAGAGTAAGACACAATCGCCTTATTTATTGTCTGTATTACTACCTGCAAAATATCATACAGATCTTGACAGACTGAAGTCATATAATCTGTTCTTTCAAATAAACGTTTTCGGTCAAATTCCCAGTGTTGCTCTTTTCCTGATGCTTCAATTTGGGCACGAACAGCAAAATAACATTTCTTCCATTGTTCAAGAGTGCTTTTGGCTTCTGCTATTTTCTTTTTTGCAGCAGCTCTATCTTCTCTATTAATCAAATCAAAACAGTTAAGATACTAAAGATAGAAAGACTATAGATAGAAAATTATATCTCAACTGGATTAATATACCCTGGTTTAGCAGCTTCTAATTATATTAAATCTAGTCTAAACTTATAACCATAAGGTCTTAATTTTCAATGTGACTGATTTTGAAAGACGTTATTTCAGGACTGATTTTGATGATATTTATGCCACTTTTTTACCACTATATTTCTATTGGGTTTATTGATTTCTGTCCTTTCGAGACAAAAGAGGACAAGCACCTATTTCTTCAGGGTTGATTCAATAATTTATGAAAATTAAAAAATAAATTGATTTTTAATTGGCCTTCTAATACTACTTCAGATAGTGAAAAACGCTGAAACCTATTTGATGAAAGTGTTATCTACTGCACTTTGTCTAAAACAAGCAAAGCTTTTAATAAATACTGCCTAGTCAAACAGGAATCCAGTACTTACTTAAACAGTGTGTGTAAATCCACCACTTTGTACACTCTTGTTGAAATTTCCCATGCAATTCGTTCCATGAGGGGTACCATCCGTTCATCCTTGTTGTAATGCCGTGAGATAATCCATACCATTCTCAGGGCATTCATTAGTGAAGGAATTGTATCCAAGACAACATCAAACCCAGTGCCATACGTTAAATTCTATTAAATGTATTATAAATACTGTGAATAAGATGTCACAAAAATATACAAATACATATTCAATGTAATAAACCAATACTTACTCCATAGATACCTGAACTTAAGAAATTCTGTGACATTATTAAATAAATAATCCAGCCAAGGAAACACCCTGGTGCCTAAGTAACACACATGGTTAAGGATGTGCAAATCTGCATCACTTGCTCCAACTGCTTTTTAGGTCCTGTCTCATTAATATTCTCTCTTTCTGTAAAAGATGTCCCAAGACTGGTTTTGGCTCAACTCTTTATTTGGATATTTGGATGATCTTCAATAAAACTTAAAAATTTAGACATCAGTTATAATCAGTAATAGAAGCTACCTCAAAAATGAAGTAGAGAAATCTTTGTTTTTCCCAGTTCAGCCACACTACCAAATTCTCCCAAGGCTGTGATTTACAAAACAAGCTGTTCACAGCTCTGGGCTTCTGCTTTCAAATATTAGAACAACTGTAACTCAAACAAAATAAACAAGCCCTTTTTTATTAAATATAAAAAAGCTAGAGTATATCTTTATTGCTGCTAAAAAGTAAAAAATAAATGATGTGATTATATCAACAGAGGAACCAAACTCAGTAACTACATTTAAAACTTTACAAAGTTTTCTTAAGGATACATACCTTCAAATGACGTTCGAGAGTTGAAAGAAACTTAACATTATCTAGAGCTTCCACATGATGTTTTCTGAGGTCATTTAAGACTATCTGTAAATCTCCAATACACTCAGATTCAGCTTCCTGTAAGATTTCCAAGACTTTTTGCACATCTGGAAGATTTCTCTGTTCAGTAAGAGCACTTAATTTGTCATTTATTTCATGCCAGAGGTCAACTTCTGCAAGTGGACCATCACCCTACAGGAAATGTGGAATAAAATAAAAATTCTAAATTACCATTATGCAAGAGTGAAAACCTATAACCAGAACTATATTTGTTCCTTCTTTTCCATACGCTATATGCTGAGAAAAACCTGATATGATTCAACCATGCAAAAAACCCAGACAGAAGAAGATCCTCGAAATCAAGAGTTGTACACACACTGAAGGGAACTGCTCATGGGGAGTATATCCCTGAGTTGGAGCTGGAGAGTCCATGCTTGCAAAAGCTTATGCACAAGGAACTTTGTAGACATGAATTCCCTTGGTATGTTTAGTGGTATTAGTCATATGTGTAAGTATTTGCAGAATCAGAACCTTACAATTGGAAATTTTTTTTTGAGAGAGAGATTACTTTTTTCAAGCAAAACTATAATCACCTATTTAAAAAAAAATAATCACTGCAGCTTTTAATATTTCATGGCTCTTTCAGAAGAATGCAGATAACAAAAGTGCCTTAATTTTCCAGTTATCTTGTGAGTAGGATCTGCAGTGAGGTACTTTATATTCTATTTATATTCTATTTCCCAGAGTCACACAGTTCCTCACTACTTTTCTTCTACTTTACATCAATTAGTAAATGGCTTTCCAACAATCAAACATGAAGATGGGTTAAAAATGAGCACAAACCATTCAAAGAGATTGTTGTGGGGAAATGAAGTAATGTCTCCAGGAATAAAAGCAGCTTGGTGTTATAGGCAACACTACCTGCGGAACCTTTTTCAGTTGTTCCTCTAGAGCTGTGGATATTAATTTCTGCCAGGTCATTGCACAACTTTCCAGAGCTTCAACCACTTCTGGAACTGCGGCAAGAACAGTCACTTCTCCGTCTAGATTTATAGTTGGCATCTCCAGTTTAATATCCCCTATTGGAAGAAAAGGCACATAGAATTAACTGTCCTGTTCCATCAGCATTGGTAAAGTAACATCACTGAAACAGGTTATGCCTTCCGTCTTGTCAGTTATTTGAGGATAGGTAACGTACCACCTGCTCTGCCTGTTTGAGAATATGGCAAAATACATCCAGTTGCTTGACAGTTAACACAGTGCAAAAAAAAAATATGCCTAAAAATAAATGAAAAGCTCTCAGCTTTCAAGCCTGAACCCAATCTCTAACTATTAAGAATTAGGATTAGGGCTTTGCTGAAGATTATCAATCTGCCCACACTCTCCTTAATGGCATGACAGTAGCCCCTGTCAGAGAAGGGATGCTAAACAACACGTGAAAGTCTCAGTCAATCTACTGCCTCCTATACCCTGCTATGGCCCTGAGGGCCCTGCACATCGGTGAGCAATAAGGCATTGTCACCCTCTCTCCTATTCTTACTGCAAACTGTTTGAAAGATGATCACTGATTTCATCCATTTCTCCCTACTGCCTGCTATGCTTCAGGGCAGTAAAAATACTACTGTTATCAGCAAAGAGAAACTTTAATCAGGTCTGCAGCTTCCCCAGAAACTGTATGTATTTGTTACTCTATATAAAGTCTTTCCTAGGTGAATTTCTTTCTACTGTCATGTACTCTAAACACCACAGTGCCAGCATAGGCAGAACACTCACCTTCAGATTGTTGTACAGTCTGCTGAGTAACACTTAAGAATTTTTGCCTGTTCATTTGAATCTCATTCCTCATCTGAATATTACAGTATTCCACAGGCTGTTCTGTCTTTTCTGCAAGCTCAGTCTCGGGTAAATTCCTTTTTTCAGGGTCTGTGTTTTCACTATCTGGATGAAAGGAAGCTTCCTCAGTCTGCTGCTGACTGCAGGAGAGAGCTGGTGAAAACACCTATAATTCAAACAGGTACCATAGATTAGATGGTTCATATTAAAAAAGAAAACAATAGAAGTCAGCTTACTAGCAATTCACTTAAGTACTGGATATGTTGTTCTAAAATTTAATTCCTTAAATTAGAGAAGAGCATCTCCTTCCATTTCACCTCTTTAGCATCATTCTCTCTGCCTCAAGTTCTGCAAAGGGAATAGCTCCAGCATGTTTTTACAAAAGTCTATCAGCACAAAAATAGAGGTATCTGGTGTCACACTCTGAAATGTTTCTCATATAAGGCCAGGCAATGAAATAATGCCTGTCTCCACATCTTTACAAAAATTTGGGAAACAAAATATCAAATAAGGATTAACAAAACCTTCATTTTGGCATATGAAGGTCACTCATTAAATATTAGTATTTCTTATGCATAGTCTATATGGTCAGCAGAATATTAAACAGGCAAATCACTCATAGAAACACTCAAGACTCCATGTATAAAAGCTGTAACACATTTACCTGTGAGACCGCATTCTTTAGCATCAAAAGAGTATCATCAGTGAGTACACCAAACTTTATCACTTTAGGAAGAACCTCATTAGCTTCAGTCAGGTCACTAGGTTCAGTAACTCTTTCTAAACAGTACACAAACAAAGAGCATAAATCTAATTATTTGATACAGAAAGCAGAAAGCATAAAGTCCCTTCCATAATAAGTTAAAACTCTGATAAAACAAAATGTGTTTGTAATAAATTAGGTTTGATGCAAGTCACTTTCAAAACTAGTGCTGGTTTTAGTAGTGCAGATGCATTTTCAGAAAGGGCAGAAAAATATTTAAGTGTCATCATCCAAGTCTTCACATTCCAGCTTTACAGTTAAGAAATGGTTTTCTGTTCAAACAAAACAGTGGCCTTGATTTGAACTCCTATTCTACAGACAGACCAGGAAAATCTTGCACAGTACTGCCATAAAATGACCAAATACATTATCATAATTTTCTTTTTTTTTTCAAATGTCCTGTTTCTAAAAAAAAAATAAACTAATAGGCCCGTACAGAATACTTTGTAGCTTCAAACTGCATGTTGCTGCTCAGTGAGCCCACATAAACGAGTGTCAGAGCCCGCAGTCTCTGGCACCAAATTAGAGTTAACATACTGCTGATAATTCCTGCATATGTGTGTGGAAATACCTGTTTGCTTTAGAAGCTATTTCCTATGGAGCTAGAGCTAGATACTGAGGTCTGATTGTGACCAGAACCAGAGCTACTCCAGATGCTAGAATAACAATTGTCACTGGTTTTATGATAAAAGTATGAACTATCAGAATGAAACATGCTGCTGTCAGGTATCAGAATTTGGGTCAGGTCAGGAAGTCTGATACCCCAGTTGTGCTTATCACCTCCTTATGGTCTAACTTTCACGCACAGTTCCTCATCCTCGAAACACTTTACGCAGTTCTAGCAGCTATAGTAACTAAATCTTCTTAGTTCCTCTGAGTGCAGTGTGAAAGCTTCATCCTTGCTGGTAAAATGCGGAAGATATGTAACATTCCATAAATTTAATATGAAAAGCATTCCCAATTTCTGGTTCTACTCTGAGAGCATTCATACACAGTTAATTAAGCTGGATATGCACCATCCTGAATCCCAGTCACTGTCACCTTTTCCCAGTGTGAAGTACTGTTTAATGCAAAGACTGAAAACCCTGAACCTGCAGTTATTTGGTGCACATACCTTTGGTGTCTCTCAGAAAATATACAGTAAAATCTGACACAAATTCTTGAGGAATTTCATCAAGAGCCACAGAGAAACATACTTTATCAACTTGCTGTTCTTGTAGCTGAAACGGAAGATAGAAAGGAAGTATGACTATTACTGTTTGCTGCCATGTTTTTAACAGCAAGAGAATGTTTGTTTGCTGTGAGCGACAGGACAGAATCATTAGTTTAACTCCACTATCTTCACGTTGCTGTCCAAGTAAATCACTAACATTAATGGAATGTTAAAAAAATCCCTCAGGTAACAGTAAAAATCACCAGCTTTGGAAACAATGTTGATTTCCAGACCAACAGGACATAAGAAAACAGAAAGCACTTAAATGCCCACCCCCCTGTGCCTTTCTAAGAATGTGGAAGCACCTACTCCTCTTCCACCCACATCTCAGTCATAAACCAAGTTCAGTTAGAAACCCCAGACTCCATCCTGATCATCTAATTAGGTAAAAGACTTGGGGTACAAAGCCCTCTGTTCACTGTTCCTTACATGCTCCTCCCATGGTGTATTTATCTAGCAATTGTTCTAACTGCAACTTTTCTTTTACAAGCAACTCTGGGAATAGCTAATGTGGTACCTGAGTAACTCACTACTGCATTTTTTCACCAAAAATCAGTGTTTTGCCAAGTAAATTACCTTTGCAATGTCTTGTCAACATCAGAGGCTGTGGCAGACACATTGGTTTTGAATGGAAATTCCTGTCCTTGTAAAATATTCTGTTCTGCTCTGAGAACTTGATTGGCACAGTAGCTCCTTAATTTGCCTACCGATTTTACTGAAACATTTGCATCAGAAAGCCAACATCTTCGTATCCACAAAAGAACAGAGTGAAATACAACAGACTTACCTGCGGTGTGTGTTCCTTGCTGTCAGTTGTAAATCTTTGCTCCAGTTTACTCAATTCAGACCCACTAGAGAGAGTTGATACGTGACCTGACACACTTTCATTGTCTGTAGATTGCAGAGGCAATGTCTTGCTTTTCTGAGTCATTGCTAGAAAAAATAACACAAGAGAACTCAATTAAAGAGCAGTTATTCCATACATGTGAGAGAGATCGTTCCAATTTTCTTCCATCTTCAGCATCACCTTTCAACAACCAGCCATCAAGACTTGGTGTTAAACATACATTTTCCCATAGGACAGCACTATTGCTGAAGAACTGAGTCCAAATATGCAAGTGACTGCACTGCATTCCACAGGTAACTGGGCTTTATTTAGAATACCCTTACCAGCATTTTCCAATGCGATCTTTTACAACAAAATAAGGAGATTTAACACATTTCAAGATGAAACCACTTTGTAAAAGGAAATGCAAACAATTATGGGTTTTGTCATGTGAGATCTATGAAGTGGTAAATGTTTTAGTTATGTCATGGCCAAGAAGCGATGGTGACGACACTGTAACACAGGAACAACTGCATGAATTGCGGGGCCAGTAAGAATTTCAAACTTCATTTTATACTGTCTTTCAGAAGGTGCACCATATCTTCTTCCCCTTTAGCACAGGATTCTGGACACTTAAAAGAAGTGGAAAAGGCATAGTTGCATCCCCACCTGAATCCTTTCTGTACTGATATTATGATCAAACATTAAATAATTCTCCCTGTCTTACTGCTTTTGAGCATTAACCTGCAGCATTGCAGCTGCCTCCATTCAGAGGTGCAGAGTGGGAAGTTGAATTGTATTATTCTTTTTGTCTACTTATACCCACAACAGTCTTCAGCACTTAACTTCCGTGGTTCTATCGTTTTTGCATAGTATGGCTATAAAATACTAGGCCATGACTCTTTGCTTCTGCAAGTAACTGTTTCAGAAGCTTGTGGGAGTTACACAGATATTGACAGCAGAGAAGATAATTGAATCTCTGAGCCATAGAAAATCATCACTCTCTTCTGACACCCTTGCTATTGCTTTTCCTTTATTTTTTCCAATTTTTTTTGTGAAAGGCTTCTCTGCAATACTGTGGTTAAAGTACTGGACCAATCTTAAGTCTTTACAGGATCACCATTTTTATCCTCAATAAACTACATCAGAATAAAGAAGAGAGCATGCAACTCGTAAGACAAGGGGAATTAATTCATTCCTACTAAAGGGAACATACTAATTCTATTTATGTTAATAAAATTGATCTCTAAAAATCTGAAATTATAAAGCCAGTAAAAGATGTCACAGACAAAGACTGGATGGAAGATCTGTGTTTGTGGGTTGATTTTGTTCATCCCAGTCAGTCTCTTTCTTTCCATCTGTTTGGAAAAGATGAAAGAGACAAACTAGGATAGGTTTCTTTCATAGGAGCATCTTGAGGCAGAAGCTCTTGAGAAAACATTAGTTAACCACACTGGCCAGGACACTATTCACAAAATCAGATCTGCTTTCCTGGGAAAAGAAGCTGTCCATGTTACAGATACTGCTAGATCTGCTTAGGAGAGCACATTAGCTAGTCATGTATAGCCCCTGCGGCAGTACGGCCTGCAACAACTACGCTTTGGCTGCTCAGAACACCCACTTCCTTCTGACGCCACAGAAGGGGCTGTTTCGGTCAACCGCTCAGGAAACAGGTTATCTGGGCCTGGGCCTTCCACCTGCTGCTCATCTGCAAACTCATCTGTGTCACCTGTATCTGCACACAGACAAAATGGGAGCAAAGCATGATACAACCACTCTGCAGTGGGGATGGCGCAAATCCCACCAAGGCACAACCAGAAAGGAGAAAGGTCTGGAAATGGGTGGGACAGAAGGGGTTCAGGAGGACTGGACACAGCCCAAGGGATGGAGAGGTAGGAAAAGGGGCAATGACACGGGTAACGGGACAAGGACGCAGCAGATGTGACAAACAGGGGCCTGAGGGAGGCAGAAAGAAGGATCTGGGGAGGGAAGGACAGAGTGAAGGGGCCTGGGGTCGGGCAGTGCCCAAGGGAGGGCTCAGCAGGCCGGGCAGCGGGGGCCTCACCCACTGCCTCCTCACCGTCCTGGCTGCGCCGCTCGGCTCGCAGCAGCAGCAGCGCCGCGCCTGCCTCCCTCTCAGCGTCCCTGTCACGGTCGAAGAACAACAGCACGGTCCGTGCCTCCTCGCCGCCGCCGCGGCTCAGCAGGTCCTCGAAAGGCGCCGGGTCGGTCAGCCCCAGGGCGGCGAGCACTCGGTCCCGCAGCCACTGCAGCCGTACATCGTCCAGGCTCATGGCGGCAACCCCCGGGGCCCCCCCCCCCGGTGGTCACGGCAACGGACCGGGGAGGAGCGACGGCCGCGGCCCGCCCGCCCAACGCCCGCCTCAGGAGGCCGCCGCCCGCCCAACGCCCGCCTCGCGCGGCCGCGCGCTCGCCCTCCCTCCCTCCCCCCCATCGTCGCCAGGTGCCGGGAAGGGGCTACAGAGGCGCGTAAGGGCCCGCTCGGAACAGCGCAAAGGAGGTTTTATTCGGAATTAGTATGAAACAAGTGCAAAATTTAACTTACGCTGTTCTTATGGCAGAGATGTTAAAACATTATGGCAATATCCCCATTTTCACACGGATACAAAATAATACAAAAGGACCTCTGTCCGCCTATTCGGTATAAACTTTGGTTCAACATCATGTAACACTGTCTGTATGTCCTTACAGCCAAATGGAAACACGAACAAAGACCAATTCTTCATTCCCTGTGCCAAAGTTATCCCTAGGAGTAGAAACTCTGCCTGGGATCACACTGTGAAAACAGAACCTGGGATAACAATTTCTGGATTCTTTTATTTGAGTTCCTCATCCAGACAGCACAAGACTCTTTGAGGCTTTCAGCCATCGAGGTCAGCATAGGTGATGGGCCGCACACAACTCGCCTTGCAGAACAGCGCGTAGCAGAAAGCTCCTCACTACAGGGAAATAAGAGGGCCAATACTTCCAGTTTCCACTTCTAACCCTGCCTTCTTCCCTAACATTAATCTTTCAGAAGCCACAGTGCTATTTAAAGTAATAACTCTGGGCAGAACTCAGAATAAACAGTTAATATTTTCGGTGCAATTTTAAATATGGCCAAAAAAGAGCACGTTGCATTGCTATATATAAATTTACATTTCATAATCCTTCTGGAATAGATACTGAAAACATACATTGCTTCTGTTGCATTGCTGAATTGTTCCCAAAGTCCATGAGAGGGTAGCTTGTTTATGTACGTGATTAGTAATGGATGTTTAATATGATAAAAAGTCTTTTAGATAACTTAGAAGTAGCCATTCAAGAAAATAAGCAGCCTCAACAACAAAAAAAAAAAAACCACACCTACACTGGTTTTAGGACAAGCAGTAACAATTTTTTTTTTGAAGAATAAAATTAATTTACAACATTAGTTTATCAAGAAAAATGTACATTTTATACCTGTATACTTTACAAGATGCTCCAAATCGGCTATGTATTTCTATGGGAGGTATATGTTACAGAATTATTTGGCTGCATTATAAGGCAAGAAGTGAAAAACACTTTGTCCTACAGGAAACCATTCACAGGTGAGATCCAATCACATGATTATTTGCAGACAATTCCAAACATTTCTGCTGACAGCAACCAAACTATGCCCTATCATCTTTATTAAAATGTAAAGAAATGTGCTTAAAAGAGAAAGGTGTAAACTTGTATCCTCCACCAGAGTAGAATTTGTTCTGAAATTCCACCCTGAAACGAGACAAAACAAACCCAGAATGTGTATATTAATCCAAAATGAGCAGCTATTGAGATAGAACTGTGCAACATAAGAGGCTGAACAAAGCCAATCCTAATCCTGTCACTTACACTTTCTGTGCAGCTATTTAACCTTCCTATCACAGTCCCAGGCAAATTTCATTTTTCTCAAGACCCAAGCACACTGACATCATGCTGTAACAGCTCATTTCTCACTTCTTTTTTGGAATTGTTTTGCAAATATACAATATCATGACAACAATGCTCTGTAATGCATATAGCTCTGCCTCATGTTTATATACTATATGCCTGCTTTTTCTTATACTGTAAATTTCATGAGGTTTCACACTAAATATTCTCTGAATCCACTCAAACATGCAGAGCTCATGATATTAAGACTAAGAAAGCATTAAAATACTTAAGGGTCAGCAGCCAGGCGTCAGCAAAAGTTTTGCTCACTAATATAAATGTTCTGTTGAACCAAAAAAACAGACTGAAGCCATTCAGTCATATAACCAGACTGAAATTAAAAATACTTATCCACATTACTAATATTCTACAGTAGGAAAAGCTGCAATACTATAAATCAAATGTACTCATAGTTTGTCAACTCTGAACGTGGTAGAGGTTAATATGCATTATAAGCCAATATAATATTTGAATTTACTGAAAATATTCCAAAGGAACAATCACATTAAACTAACAAGCCATTTATTTAACGTGATTGGATAAGTCTATTACAGTAGCATTAGGATGTTGAATTTTACACTTTTCTTTTTAATAAAGGCACCTAATATTTTGACACAAAAATTCCTCTTAAACAAACCAGTATATGCTGAAGTGGTACAAAGGAAAAATGAAGAGTTAAAACTTACCAGTGAAGTCGTATAGCATGGAGAAAAGCAGAAAGCCCCTCCATGACCAAAAGAATAAAAACTGTTAGCACAGCAAAAAAGGCTAGAACAGGGACCAGCAGTAAGACACCGTAGCTTGTATCCACACGAAGGCCCACTCTCATCACCATTTGCCATAGAACTTCTGATAACTCTATTAAAAAAAAAAGTTTTCATAATTAATGTTGATACTGCATACATTCACCCGTGAGCTGCTCTAACTGACCTGTACTCTGTTTAAACAGTATCACAGGATCTACTGGACATGGGAACTCTAAACAACCCCCCCACCTCCAGTTAGTTGCTCCCCTCTGCCTCCCACAAAATACTTAAAAGTAAATCTCAGTTTCAAAATAAGATCTACTGATCTCAACATTTTACACCATGACACTAAGACTTGTGCCTAAGTACCTTCCAAAGTGGTCATCAACAGAAAATCGGAAATGGCACCGTGACTACCGATGCACTATTTTGTGAAGTAACACTGTGCTCAGGTAACCAGCCTCTTTACAACACAGAGCAATTAATGAAAAAAAATTACTACATTCCAGATAACAAGTCACAATTTTAGTTTGGGGACTTTCCATAGATCATGATTAGTTTAAACAGGGAATTTTTTTACATTAAGAGAAAGATAATTTCATAGTAGTATCACCTCAACAGGCCAGCCCCCCTCTAACCAGCATTAAAAAACAAGACTGATGAAAAAAAAATCCAACCAACCAACCAAAAAAAAAAAAAAAAAAAAAACCAAAAAAAAACCAACCCCACTTACGTGCATGAGCAAGACTTAATGCCCAGAGTCTCAGATATGAGGCTGTATTAGAAATACATCCTAGGCAGTATTCAATGGTATGAATTGCTTGATTCATAAAAATATCTGCAAAATTAAGCTAAAATATAAAAATACATGTGTATCCATTTAAACAACATAGTACAGCATGAAAGAACAAAAACATTCATCTGCAGAGCTTAATATAAATGGAAGAAAAATTCCATTAAAGGGTAATAAATTGATTTCATATCAAGTAAAAAAAGATCTGCCATATTTAAGAACCTTATTACAGAGACAACATTAAAAAAAACTAGATGCTATAATTTTCTAGTTAGTTCCCCCAATTATTTTGCTGATAGATAAAAATTAATGCAATTTATGTTTTCCACAAGCAATATGATCTAATACTTGAAAACTCTAAGTAGTAAAACGAGTCATAGTTTTCATTCCCATTCTATTGATGTCAGAAGTTTACAATGTGAGTTTTTGCATCTTTAAAATCAGGATTAATTATTAGTAATGCTAGTGATAGAAAAGTAACTACATTAATACTTCAAACTCTAAATATACGTACTGTTGCTAACAAAGAGTTCCAAGACCAGTATCATTGCAAGTTTCAACACTTAATTTGCATGGACCTATGACATGTTTTATTTAAGCAAACAATTATTGTATTTTTCTATACATAAGAAGCAAGAGTCTACTACTCGAGCAAAGCAAGTACTATACATAGTCTGCACACTAGGGAATTGAAGCACTTGTGTCTTTCAATTCACAGGAAACCAGTGGAATCAGTCAAGACCTTTAAAAACTAGGCCAAACTAAACAGCCGCAATAGGACTATGAATGCAGCTCATGTCTCCCAACCCCCCTCAGCAATAATCCTCATCACAAGATGTAATTTGCAGACATAGAAAGACTTTTGTCTGGATGAAAAGCCAAGAGTAATTAACAGGAAGCTGGGCAGTCGTCGTCTTGCCTTAATTTTAAGAATCCATAAAACCATAGAAAACCCAGGATTTTTATCCCACTCTTCAGTTTAAGAAAAACTACAGTCTTAGATGCAAAGTCTATAGATGCAAATAAAGCAATATTCCTGTTCTCCACTACAGACAGATTGTGGTTTACTGTAACGATCAGAATACACCAAGAAATAATGATAAAAATAGCAACAAATAAAAATAAGTAAACTGCATTCAGGCATCAAGGTCCTTGTAAAGGTTCAGCTGATTTTCTTGAAAACTTCCAGGGACCCAGCATACAGGTTATCTTCTTGATCTTCCACTTCTAATTTGCTTTTAAGGACATAGAAATTAAAGATTAAGTAAAAACATTACCTCTTCTCCGTCCTCCTCTCGGTGCCCACTGTCTGAATGACTGCTTCCTTCTTCTACATCATGAGATCTCAGCAGAGAAAGTTCTTCTTCACTTTCTTTTCGAATTAGCTTGTAGCCACTCTGCAAAATGAAAACATATCGTGTCTTTAAGTGGACTGCCAGTGTCATTTTTAAAACATATTTAAAGTAGTTGCAAGCAAAGGCAAAAACAGAGCTAGAGGAACGAAGCATAGCTTCTTCTATGCTGAAGAAACGTGTGTCTCGATACTTACCCTGTACATCCTAATGCCTCGGCCTCCACTGTGCAACCAATATAAATAAAGTGGTTTACCAAAAAGCATTACAGGAACAGAAAGAAAAGCAATACTAAGTAAAAACCTCTGTAGAGCAACCTGTTTGGGGGGGAAAGAAAGAAAATGAGATTAGATCACAGAATCAAAGATAAGAAAAGCCTTCCCATTTTCTTTTAAAGGCCTGTTTAAGAATAAGAAAAGTACTACTGATTTGAGTGGGCATGTGCTCCAAATTGAACATGCACATTATTTTACTTAATCAGGCCCTTAAACTGGGTTACAGACATCCAGCATCTTCAGGACTGGGTTCTAGATCAAGGCATCAGTGATATCAGTTTAGTAAGATTATTTACAGGACATAGAGAAGCATCAAAATGATAAGCGTGAGAATCTGTTCTCTAGCCTTAATTTTAACCTGGGAGATTTTGTTCTAGAAACAGGTATTTTCACAAGTCACTATGTAAAATCTTACAACCAATTAAAGAGTAAATATGTTATTTAATCATGATGTCTATAAAATTTGTCCTTAGTCTGATACATTCCCCTTCCTAGGGGAACACTCAGCCATCAGCCTTTCAAGATTGGTAAAGTGTTATTTGCATAGGGAACAACAGGATGATCAGAAGCTTGTAAGGACCCTACTAACCTGCCCTGTGTAGAAGACCTCCGTTTCACCACCAGTAAACAGGAACATGTTAATAAACTGAATCAGAATACTAGGAGCAGATGTGGAGTCCTCTGCAGAGTATGCTAACCATTTAAAGAAGATCATAAACACAAGGTAGCCAAAGATACACATCATGAATAAAAGTTCAGGAAGAAAAACCAAATAAATATTATACTTCTTCTTGAAATGCCTGAAAGATAAAAATGGGGAAAAAAAAGAAAAATAAGTTTTACAAAGAAAGGTCAAGATAAATACATGCCCCAAACACATTTTTAATAAAACAGAACAGTACCCAGCACTTCTAAAGAGCAAGACTGAAATTAGAATCCAGAACTGATTTCTTCATATTCAGTACAATTTTAATCAGATATTTCAGTGGGAATCAAGACCATAAGAGGCATGTCTTTCTATTTAGCAACAAGTGAAACAAAATCTTGTATTAATCCCTGTCTTCAGATTTTTTTTGGCATAACATTGATCTTATGTATGTGATGGAAGACCTGTCACTGTGGGGTTTTTAAGAACAGCTGTCACAATTACTATTATTCTGTTTCTAAAAACTTGTTCCAGTTTCCCTTACAGATTAACTGTTATAATTCAATACTTGACAAAAACTGTAATGTTTATATTATCGTAACATCTTGTACTTACAAGTGGTTAAATACGCCCAATACAACTCCAAACGTCATATGAGTTACTCCAAAAATCACAGACATTTTCATTTTGAAAGAATTTAAAAAACTGAGACGGTTGCTTGCCAAATTCCAGATCTGAAGAAGAGAAGACAAAAGTCACCATTAAAGACCAGTGTAATAGAAGGGAAAAAAAAAAAGTATCCTTTCCCTATTAGAGACCAGAATTCTACTTCAAACGGGGATCACAACTGAAATTTGAGTTTCATGAAAATAGTTAAATCTTCGACTTGTTAAAGGAAAAGCTCTTTTTGAATGGAGAATGCACGCAGAAATGTATTTTTTCCATAGTATGCTTATCTTCCTAATACACATACCAAAATCTAATTTACAAAAGGATAATTTAAAAGCATAAAACTAACCGGATCAATTCCAAATGGATAAGCTCCATTGTATACACCAGTAACATTTGGATCCAGTGTCAAAAATTGATTATACTTCAGATCCTCAAGACTGCAGAGAAAGAAAAACACCATCAGATCTGACATTGTTTAAACATAGTGACAATATAAACTTTCAGTTCTGCAGGGCACTACTGCTGTTTTCCTTTATATGACTAGCTCACACCCATTGTCAGTCTTTAAAAGAAGAATGAAAGGATTTCTAAGCACAAAGCCCTGGCTAGTAAAAACAATACCAAAATTAAAAAGTTCTAGAAATTCACAGTCTGGCCTTAATTCACACTGTCTGTCTTTGAAAGGAAAGTTTCTGGATTTTATTCCTCACTCCCCTAGAATGGAAAGTTTCATCTTAAAAGCTCACAATTTGCTTTTATATAAAATTCACTAACAAACACCCAAAGAGTAATTGATATCTTTTTTTCCCTTTTGCATTTGCATGAGTTTCCACTCTAACTTCATATAGTTTTTAATTAACACAGCACTCACAACCTGTTCACCTTTTAACCACAGACAGTCATTTTGATGCTCCTATTTTAAGCCACTTCCTGTTTTTGAGGCAGAATGAGATGCAAGCTGTGAACACTTAAATACCAAAAGGCCATAACAGCTCAAAACAATTAGGTTACCCCACTTTGTGAAAAAGTAGGTTTGACAATTCATAGCTGACTTTTTTTTTTTACTATCAAGAAAAGCTGTGCAAAGAATAATGATTGCTAGGTAATTTATTTATTTCGTTATTTGTTAATTTCTTTACAGTAGATGCTAATACTGCTTGGCTATTCATTACAGAAGCATGATCTAGGACAAATTTCTCCAAAACTAGCCCTCTATTTTCTATTCCTCTCAAAATCTGATATATGTATTCAGAAACCTCTGCTAGAAAAATACAGTAATTGGAGACAAATTAAAACCATTAGCATAAAGACAAACCATAGCACAGGCAGCAGTGTGCTTTGTATGAATAAAAAGAATACATGACAAGACAAAGTCCTAGTGCCTTCTGTTAAGTTTTTACAATACTACTGAAGTCTCCAGCCATTCATAACACCACCTTTGTGAGATGACAAAAAAAGGTGCAAAACACACCTAAGAAGGTTTAGAGACTGAACAAACCCTAGAAATAGCACGTCAAAATTAGGTGCAAGTTCTTCCTACTATGCTGGCTGCAGTTTTTAACCACTAGAAGTTATTAGCTAGCATATAGCATTAGAGTATCACCACAGAATTTGTTCCAGGAGAAGACTGATTGTCATGGATACCAAATGATAATATTCTAGAAAACGTTCCAGGTGACTGAGGACATGTAAATCCAGTAAAGCAGCACTGATAAATACAAGATTAACTTGATACATTGACTGAATTAAATATAACCAAATTCTAATAGTGGTTTTGCAAGACATCGTGTTCTCCATGGATTTCCCAATTTAAGATAATAAGCAATTTGATTTTTTGTCAAAAAAACCTACTACTATTACTATTATTAACTATTACCGCCCTTTTCATTTTAAGCATAGATGTATCACTTAGCCCTTAGCACACTAGCACTTACTACCTTAACAATTAGATTTTATTTACTTACTATTCTCAATAAAAGGACAGTTAAAAATCAGTGAGCAAAAGGGTTAAACTGTTGCAGGAAGTACATTTTTGTTTTAATGGTATAGCAAACAGAGGCATGCTACTCACCTCCAAACCTTCTGTTCAAACATTGCTGAAACATTCCATCCAGAACCAAATATATTTAACGACTTTGAAAAACAGTCATTATAGATCAATCCAGTGTATACAGAAAACAGACCCATTAATAAAATAACATATCGGCCTTCAAATAACATTTTCATTATCTGTAAGTATTGGAAAAAAAAAAAAATAGAGAACATCATCTGCTATATGAACAATCATCTAAGACATTTCTAAGAGAAACACATTTTTAGCCATACCAAGACTTCTAAAAACTAAACATTCTTGTGAATAGTCATTAAGGAATATGAAGAAACCTACAGCCAACTGAGATGTAACATGGAGAATTTTGCTTGAAGCATGTGAATATGCAATTTACAAATGGCAGTCACCAAACTGGTGCATTTATCTCCCCACATTCACAGCTTTATGGCTAGTGATTTATATGCAAAGGTTTATATGCATTAGGAAATAGAGCTAGCAGCAAGAAGTATTATTTTGAAAGACAATTGTGGTTTAAATTGAATGCAGAGATTTGAAGCGCCCGTGCATGGTCCCATCACACAAACTGAGACTTTACTCATTGGCATCACTACACTAACGAATAGTCTTTTTAAACCACATTTCCTTCCCAGGACTAGTTTTCAAGAAGGTAGTAATTTGCAGCCATTCTTGATTAAACATAATTCCAATGAGAGATAAACTTGTTCCTACATTCCAACCCCATATCATTAAAAAAAAATCAGTTAAAATTAAGTTTAATAAACTTCAAACTACAACTCCTTTCAGATGGAATCTGAAAAATCATTTTCTCCTCACATTAGTCACTGTAACCACATTCTGTAACAGACACACACATCACTAAGTAGCCCTAGCAGACCCCATATCATTAAAAAAAAATTGATTTGCCTTTCAAACATGAATATAAGGATCATTAAAGGAAAATATAACAGATTGAACAAGGGAAAAAAACTCCAGTCTAATACATGTACAATAAATAGTACTTTTCAGAAACATGGTAACTATTCAATTGAAGTTATCTTGCTGGATGGGGAGTAAGTTATTTGTAATTCCTTTTACCTCATCTTGTGATCTTTGTAATCTAGGGTGGTTTTCATACAGTATGGTCAGGAGTGCAAATATGAACATTAGTAGACCGTGCCCAAAGTCTCCAAACATAACCGCAAACAAGAAGGGAAAAGTGATGATGGTATAGAGAGCTGAAATAACATAACAGATTTCAGACACACAGCACAATAGATGATGTCGCTATCAATTAAGCCAAACCAATTCAACTACTTCAAGAAGGGAAAGCTTGTTATATACCTTATAGACAATCGCAACTGCATAGCTCATTCGAGGAAAAATATGAGCCCAGGAAATAAAAACCAAGCAAACAGTTCCTCCTCTGTGGGTATTTTGACTCTGTACTATAATGAATATTCTTCTATAGAGCATGACATAGTCAACATAGCTGCAAAAATACATAAGGACATTAAACTCACTGGGTTACACAACAAGCTGGATTTTTTTCAAGTGATGAGCTCCACACGTCAGTAAGATCAATAGCCATTAACAGAGTTTTCTTTTTTGTCCTAAATAACTTATCTTATCCAAGGTAAAGAATATAAAGAAACGTTATACAGCTCTTATCAGTGTCTTTAATGCTAAAATACCTCAGCAAAATCAAATCCCATCTTACTCCTTGGAGCTCCATTTGTACTTTTGATGAGCTACTGAAATTTTAAACCAGCTACTAATCAGCAGTGTGGTTGTCACCATTTTGTCCAATTCAACAAGGTATTTAACATATGACAAGGCAAGCAGTAATGACAGTACAGCTCACAGTTCAGATTTGAGAGGACCAACCTGGATTAACTTCCCCATAGTTTCCAACTCCATAAGCATCAACAATGTTTTGGAACCCTGAGGTGAATTTATTGGTACGTATTAAAGTTGGAGGAGGTTGTGTTGTTGGGATGGTATTCATGAATGAAGAAATTGTAGCTCCACTCTTCCTCTAGTTGCAGGCAGAAAGAAGATACTTTTATATAAAAACTCAGTTGATGTTCAATCTAATCATAGTGAAAACACTTTCTCTATCAGCAGTTTCTGAATCTTTATTTTATATGAAATACCAAATGAGAATCAGTCAATTTTATAAAACAAAGACTTGTTACTAAAAATTCCCTCTTGTAAAACAAAAAGATGGAGCTGCACTCAACACAACTAACACAAGGGAATTAGCACCTTCAACTTGACTGCAAATGGCACTGTGAGCCCAATCAGACTTGGGTCCACCACATAAGTTCTTATTCAAAAAAAACAACCAACCAACCCAACACTATATAAAGGCTCTGCTAATAAAGAAATCTGTCTATATGAGTTCAGAGACCCAGACCTTCCTATGCCTGCTTTTAACCTATTGTAAATAAATCTGTATAGGTAGTTCAAGACAAAGGCTTTAACATCAGTGAGCTGACTTACTGAACCTTCCTCCAACGCATGGCGCAAATTCTGCAGATCAGCCACCGGACACCAAACCTCAGCGATTAAACATTTATTTGTGACATCAAAACTGCACAGGTTGAGTACATGATAAATGGCTTTCATCTTCTTCACTTGGATAACCCATGTATAGATGGATTCAGATGCTTTGCACAAGACTTGGCGTAAGTAATCCTCAGTTTTATGCAGCACCTTTCTCCAAGAAAAAAAAAAATATTTCATTGAAAATGAACAGTGGTTACGTTAACCACAGTAGGAGCACTCAGTATTTGTCCAATGCTGGATCACATTTGTAGGAAGTCACACTAACCACGGGTTAAAACAAAAGGCAATGCCAAGTGCCCTGAAGTTTAATAGATGCATACAACACGGGACTAGGGACACGACATACAGTCATGTTCGGATCCAAAGCTCTATGTATTTTAGAAACATATTAATGTATTTAATGCTGTGATGCACCAAAAGATTTCCTATGGTGTAATAACTACAGCAAAGGGAATACTGTTATTTACTCACAGTATGAAGGTCCTGAATACGAACATTCAGTCCTTCAACAACTGCCTTGCGCTCCTCCATGGTATTTGGATAGGGATACACATGACAGTGATAGCTACAGAAAAACAGAAGTTTGTGTTAAATAGCGAAACTAAAACAAAACAAATCACCCAACCATGCCCTAGTCAAATCTGCAACACACCATTTAATAACCATGGAATAGATTCAACTGAGAGAGAGGGTATTTTGCCTGTACTTAATAAGGACTACAGATAAAATGACTCATACATTTATTTGTACATTGCATAATTATAAAGCTAGATGCAAGGGGGGGGACAGGGACGACACAAATTTCATTTCTAAAACCTTGCTTAAAAATGAACATTTAAAAGGAAGGGGAGCAGGGGGGAAACTAACAAGAAAATATAACCCAGGTATAAAGAAATCATATATATGTATTAGTTTTACTTCTTACCAATCACAAATCTTCTTAACTTTCTGGCCAATTTGTTCACCCCAATAGGACACTAAAAAAATAAACCATTTTGTGGTTTCGCCCTAAAAAACCAAAAAAGTTAAGCTGATGAAGTTTGTTTTTAACCAACAACTCCACTGCGATATAATTACAGAGCAAAATAACACATTTGAATAATTAGAAAAAGCTGTGTTAGTAGCATCAACCTTCCACGATTTTAGTGAAGATCTAAAAATAAAATTCAAGTGTGCCAATATCTCTCTTTTTTGGTTTATTAGAGAAAAACAGAAAAATATTTTAGGAAAAATAAGAGAGAGATTATATTTTAACATCTCAGAATTATTAGTAACAAAAAAAGTCTTAAAAAATAAAATGTTACAAATTAGAATCAAAGCAAAATTTAAAACTGACAGATTAGGCAGCCATAATTGCTGATTTACAAAAGTGAATTTTGTAAGTTCAGAGACAAAACTTCATAGAAGACCAACTGTGCTCCAGACTTTTTTTCCTTAACTACTGAATGGACATATAAAATTACTATTAAAAAGTAATGCACTGTACAGACTTAGTTAATAAATATCCAAGAAGCCATTTATGCCTCATATTTTGATCAAGGCAGCCAATCATAAAATCACTAATATTCCACAATAAAGTTCTGCACTCATCAAGCTGAACCATGGTTAAATTGCCACTCCTATAGCTATGGTGGCACCAAGACCTTTTAAAGTCTTACAAGTTCTAATACTTTAGTTTTCCCTCCAAGGGCACTGGGAAATCATTTACATTCATTGCAGGCAGACCTGAGCAGAAATTCTTCCAAGTCTTATAAAAAGTAGAAACAAAATAAACTGATAGTTACAATGTTTACTCACTGTATCTGGATCTTCCAGACATTCATCCAACTCTGCATAGGTAAGAATAGTATATCCTTTACAGACTCTCCACAGCATTTTTTCAAATGCTTCAACTTTTGCTATATGAACTAACCCAGATATGAATCTACGGAAAAAGAAAAATTTTTAAAATAAGCTAAAATCCACATGAAAAATTAAAAACTCGGAGTACATCATCACTCAAGATCACATAGGTCACAATAATTTAACATCTCCCATCTCTATAGAGAAGGAAGCGTCACCCTAAACAGGAATTAACTGGTATATGAAATAGACTCCATTTCTGTTTGGAAAACAAATGGACTGTAGGCCAGAGCACACAGTTAGAATCGTATTTGACATAGTTTCTTTCTGTGATAGTAAGGTTCTTAATTTTTTTGCTTGGTAAGATACCCTCTCACAACAGTGTTGTAGAGCGTGGTATCCATACATAATTTTAAAGGCAAGTAGGCAATACCATTAATAATATTACAACTGACATTGCCAAGTGATTAAAACACTCTGTTTATCCTAGAAAAACAGAGTAGAAGAAAGTACTGATTTTAGATATTTTAGATTTTTCTAGATTTTTAGATATTTTCCTTAACAGACATACTTGGTTTGATGCAAGTATTGTTGCAGTTTTTTTGGTGCTGCCCTACTTGTCTCTTCAAAGAATCCAATTTTGTTACAATAGTACATTTGGGCCAGACTCCTACCCTGTCTAAAACTGTTTGGCTCATCTGAAATCACTACAGTCACACTACATTCCCTCTCTTAAGAAAACAGCCCATTATTTACAGGAGCTCATCAAGCAGCTTTGAAACAGCACACACTGACAACCTGCCAGACGGGGACTGAACCATACCTACCCCAGCTTGGCACCCAATCTGTGCATACAGTTGTAATCCACTAACGGCTCATTTTCCACAGATGGAAATTCTTCATAATTTGCATGTAAATGGGATTCATACTAGCAAATAAAAGAAAGATGATTTATAGCTTTCAGGAAAAAAAAAAATTTATTATTCTAAAGAAGAAAAGCTAATTAAGGAAATTATTTCAATAAAAATATAAAACACTTTCCTGTGTTCGATTCAGACAACAGAAAGATCTTAGCATCTCAGGTGCACTGTTCTCGCAATTATAGTCAGTGTTGCAAAGGCTACATGGTAAATTTCTTAGCACAATTTACGCATCAGAATAACACAAATATACCTCCATTTTCAGTTGGCATCAGTAATAACATTCAAACAATTCAATGGAGAAATCACAAAGCTCCTCTAAGTTTAGGGCTGCATTTTGCTATGTATATGAACACAGCCTAGCACAAGGGGTTGCCAGCCAGGTTTTCTAGGTACTGAGCACAAATAATAACAAACAGCATACAGTGCTGTAAAGCCCGACACCAAATCATGCACTTAACTAGAACTACTAACAGTGTGCAACAAAAACAGCCCATGACACACAATCATCACCAGACAACATAAGCAGTACCTCAGCTGTTCTCCTGACAAATCTTTGCGTGACCTCTAACATGCATGTGTATTCTGTCAGTTCAAGCAGGTTTTTCCTCAACTTTTCTTTGTTTTTAGTTACTTCCCTCAATTCTGTCTCCAGCTTCTGCAACTGTTCCTAAGACATGGAGCAAAAATTACACAGAATCAGTTATACTGTTTTGGAAATCAGGGGAGGATGAATTTTAAGCACATGTTAATTTGCTGCAATGATGGGAGTTTCCCAATTTCTTAATTAACTTAAGCTCCATAGCTTTTATTCCTCAGCGTGCTAAAGATTGCTTTGTACTGAATACAGTTGATCCTCCACTGGCATCTGTTAAGTCTGCTGTTCTGACCCTAATTTGCGTCCAAGCTAAGTAATGCAGACTTGGTATTAGAACTTCAGAGAGTACAAGGTGCAAAATGCTTATCTATTCTATTAATAGAATTACAGCAAAACAGAATGTCATTCAAAATTATATCTGCATTTTACAAGCTTCTACTTCTAACATAATACCAGAAAAAGCATTCAGAGAAAATAGCACCATGTTTTGTTATGCAACCAGCACTGGAACCTGCAGAACCTTGGGCATATAAAACTCCCACTCACCCTGGATTTTAGATACACGAAAACAGCCTTAGCTAAGTCCCAAAGCAATAAATGAGGCTGAAGGACTACATCTACAGACAACAATTTGCCTGGAACAGTGTAATATGCCAAACCATCAAAATTAAAAAAAATTTAAAAAAAAAAGACAAAACCAAAAGCAAAGGCTTCTGCTACCCCTGCCACACCCCTGTAACTTCAGTCATAAGTAATAAGATAGCAAGTAATTAAGTTTGAAATAAAGTTCCAAGATCCAGAGCTACACCTTTGATAGTGGTGTGGAAAAGTTACCTGGATTTCTAAAATGTGTTTCAGCAAGGGAGCAGGAGGAGCAACATCTCCTTCAGGAAGTGGAATATCCGCTTTTTTAATTTCTTGTACTAAGTATCCTGGAGTGAGAAGAAAAACAGAATCAGAAAAGGGAACGGTATTACCTTATACTTCCTAGAATACTGCATAGTTGACCTTCAGCTGTTATTGATGGTGCTGATCACACTGCAGCATCAGGCCCTAGCTATTTTATCCATTTTAGCAACACCGCACACACTGGAGTCTTCAAAAAGTATGCAAGGAAAGGGTGGACTAGTCCATCCAGGGAAGAAAAAAAGAGAGGGGTTTATGGAGTCCTAGGAATAAAATACACAGAACATTTCTGTCTTGGAAGTTTGAGGAAGTAAATTATCTTCAGAGTCCTCTGACTAAAATTTTCCAACCACAAGTACTTTTTAAGAAGCTTTTAACATTTCATAACATCTCTTTGCTGCTGCAAGATATCACTTTCTGCTAATCATGCCACCTGCCAAAAATTGATGTTCTGCTCATTGACCCATGTTTGGAATAAAAAAAGTGTTCAAACAAGGCGACTTAAGCAACCTTGACAACAAATGCAACTCATGCTGGGCAGGGAGATTGCCGAAATAGCTACCGGGATGGTTTGGCATGACGAGCACATGCCTCTGATGAGAGATTCCAATAAAAAGAATCCTTCATTGGTAACTTTTCCTCAGGATACATTGAAGAAAGCTGTATCTTGGTTGTAATGCTCTACATACTCTTCTCTATTCATTAACTACCATGTGAATACAATTATTAATAACTTGAGTTATTTTTGAGGGTGCTTGGAAGTTCAACAGTGCTGAGTTAGATAACATGAAAAACAGTTTATCTTATAGTCACAGAAATATTCAAAGTAAAGCTCCATTTTCCTTGCAGATTTTTAAGCAGTCAATACTGAAATGGTCTCAATTATTTATCAGCAACACATTAGCGACTCTTCTTCACCTCTGAGTTTAAAAAAAACCCAACCTATGTTTAGCATATACATGTTGTAGTCTAAATAAATTTTTCAGCTCACAAAACCAACAAAACAAGGTCAGTGGTTAAATACTGGAACAGGTTGCCCAGAGAGGTTGTGGAGACTCCACGTGCAAAAATCCCACTGGATACAGTCCTGGACAACTGGCTCTAGCTGCCCCCACTGGAGCTGGAGGTTGAGCTAGGTGATCTCAAGAGGTCCTCTCCAAACTAAACAACTCTGTGATACACTCAAAACTGCTGCCGCATATCAACACAAATTAAGGAATACATTTGTACGTTCTGACACAATTCAGTGCTACAGTCAAGTCATCTCCAGCTCCCAAAATCTACATAAAGACATGTTGGGTATTTTTTTCATACATACAAAAATTTTATAAGATTCTACAGCATTCAGATCATACAAGACTGGGAAGATTAAAAAAAATCTGTAGCTGCAACCTCTATTGTAGTTCTTCTCTAGCAATGTAAAATTTACTAATACCACAGATGAGAAAGGGCAGGCATGAAAGTAAAACTCACCAAGTATTCTTTCCATTTCTTCACACTTCTTTACTTCATTCACAAATTTTCTCTGAAATACACTTACATTTGGGTTAAGCTGAAGGAGAAGAACAAAATGCTTATTAGGTATTTAAAACAGCAGGCACCCCTAAAAAACCACAGCTATTTCTGTGACTTCATGGAAACCATTTTCCATATATTCTACATGCTGTCTTTCTACAAAGTGCTTTTCTGCTACAAAGGTATGAAAACCTAAAAGGATTAAAAAGTCTTCAAATAGTTCAAATAGCAAGCTTGGTTTTATTAAAGCTGAATCATCAATGCCTTTTGCTAGTTTTCCTCAAATAACAAAATAACTAGATGTACTGGAGAAACCGTTCCTAATCTCATTTCTAGAGTTTTAAAATACTGCTTAAGAACTTCAAATTCACAAACAAACCTTTCTACAAGCAAATTTTCTGCAATGGATTTCCACAGAATCTATTTGAAATGTTCAGGTTCGAAAGAATCTTTTTACATACATCCTCGTATTGTGAGTGTGCAATGTCTCTCACTACTTATTCAGCTTTTCAATCAGACCCACTAATATGGTATTTCTGGAACAAATGGTGTGTCAGATACCTAGAATAGCATCAATGTGTTAAATGTAACACCCATTCTTATAGATTTGTCTCCTACTACCTGCTGTATTTACTAATTAGCTGTTAATTTAAGTTCTCCCAGCTTTCTTTGCGAAGATTTTGCAACCTGCATTTCTGAAGAATGCTTGGAAGAAATTCCAACATCTCAGTCAGCAAGCAAAGATCATATAATTACGATGAGACAATGCAGAAACAAGGTTAATTATTACCCAACCCAATTATATGCTAGTCAGGCATGCAGTTTCCTCCAAGGTGAATTGCTCCTCCAGGAACAGACATGTTTTACAGAGCAGCAGTCTGCAGTGTTGCAGAAATACAGCTACAGAACAGCCAAGATGTTTCTATCGATCTGTCAACAGGGCGGACATATCTATTAGCTGTGCACATACACTCAGACTAAAGTCAGTGTGGCTTCAGGTGTGTAATGGGCTGTCCCACGGGATCCTACTGCAAAAAAAACCCCCAAGTTTAAACTGTTTCTGAGAGAGAGGCAGGATGCAGTCATCCCAAAACACCACCCCCCCAGCAGAGTGTCGGGGAGGCAGGGGCTCCACCGTGACCTGCCACCACCCAATCTCGCTTTCAGGCAAATGCGATATAGAGATCAGCCATACATCTGCAAGTCGGAGTCGGGGAAAGAAGACAGAGAAGCGGTCCTGGAGTCGTTTTTACATCGCACTATCGGAAGGAAACCCACACCCTCCCGACGGCGACTACTCTGCCCGGCTCGGCTTTCCCCGCGTCGCCCACCCGCCAGGCCCCCCGCGGGCTCCTTTTACCTCCCCCAGAAAGCCCCGCCGGGCGCTCGGGCCCCGTGGCCGCTACTCACGTCTCGGAACTCGGCCAGGCCCCGCTCGCCCACCTCGCTGAGGCACTCGTAGGCCGAGCCGCTCTGGAGGAAGAGCTGGGGGGCCCCGCGGGGCGCCCGGCGGGGCGGAGGGGGTGGAGGGGCTCAGCGAGGCGGGCGCCGAGGCGGCGCGGCGACACGTCCGGCGGGAGCCCGCGGCTCGGCGGCCATGGCGGAGCGCCGGCAGCGCGGCCAGCTGCTTCCGGGGGGCGGGACCGCGGCGGCAACCGGCGGCGAGCGCGGGGCGGGGCGGGCGGAGCGCGGCTGGGGCCCGCGGCCCCCGGCCCGGCTCCTGGCAGCGGCGCTAGCGCGGGAGCAGGCCGGAGGCCTCCGGCCCTGGGGCTGCCTGCCGGCGGCTCCTTCACGGGAGCGCCCTCCCACTCGCGGCGAGCCCCGAACAACGGGGTGGGAAACAGCGGCCGGCAGTCGGGGGGTCACCGCGTGGGAGGGCGTAAAGGGGAAAAGACATTGCGAAGAGAACGGTAAGGTCCGAACCACAGGAAAATCCCAAACTGAACATCGCGTTTGATCGCTTGACGAAAATCAGAAGTAAATGTTTTCTGTCCCCTGTGTAGCCCAGACCAGATACTGGTTGCCAATGCAAAGCATGCACTGGAAAGGAGAATTACAGATCAATACAGGAAAACATCTGGAGCATTACTGCTTTTCAGAGAGTGGATAATCCGTCTGCTGCTCCAAAAATAAGCGGGCATGTCATGTTTGCTGTGGAAAGGAACACCAGGGGAGGAGAAGCAGCTTGCCAGGACAGAGGCCCGTGGTGAGGACAACCCAGCCCCTTCGCAGGCTCTGGGCTGGGCTCGCCCTCACAGCGAGGTCGGGAGGCGCTGACCCTGTCCAAGTCAACTCTGCACTCCGGCTGCTCCAAACACAGAGCCCTAGCACTTCAAAATAATTCTATTACTTTTTTTAATAACACAACCGTTTTCTGTATACTGTAAGAGTATTAATTTTATGTACCTTGAAATGTTTATATAAAATTTCTAAAAAACCCAGGAATATTTATCCATAAATTTTACCCAAAAGTACTTAAAATATTAACAAAAGCGATTCTCTTTACATCAATATTTTTAAAGCAAGGAACTATTCCATAATTTAGAAAACCAAGGGTTACTCATAATTGCTGCAAGTAAAACAAGAAATGCCAATGACAGGCCTTTAGCAAGACACTGGGAATACGGTTCTCCTGGAAAAAAAAAAAGAAAAGAAAGAAAAGTATAAGCATATGAGAGCTAAATTTTAGTTCAGACGACCACCCAAAAGATACAGATTAAAGTATATGCATAGCCTGAATAAAATAAGGGAGTACAAAGCAAGGAATTAAGATGCTTCATACTTATAAAACTTCATCCTTTGTATAACTTCAGTCCCTGAAGTTGTGCAGATAATAAACACAGGCAGTTGCCCCTGTCCATGCAGCTCGGAACAGAGTCCAAGTGCCTTGATGCCCTTTGAAATGCCAGACATTTAATCTACAGAGTCTCCCACGAAACATAATCTACCACGGTTTTACACAGAGGAAATTTAAAAATTAATCTTACAAATATGGCAAATTTTTACTGGAACTCATGGGGGCTGACTGAAAAATACGTACTGGCAAAGCAAGAAACAGCGTCTCCCTCCACCCCTCAAGGGCGATGGCACCCACTGATGATGCTACAATTACAGTAGGAAGTGGAAAGTAAACGGTATCACAAAGTGATAAATTCTCCTCCCTCCGAACTCTCCAGGGGAGAGAAATAGAGATAGCTCTCTGCCAAACAGATATTCACAACATTTCAATCTCATCTACAAAGTACTCCTAATTATTTTTTCCACTAGTCTAACTAAAAAATGAATGCATTATATCAAGGAAAAATTTAAACAGACTTTTTGGACCATACTTTCTAAAAAAGACATTTTAATTCCGAACTGCAAAGCACTCTTTTAGACTAAACTCCACACATCTAATTATGTTTCAAGAAATATGGCCAGTTCACAGCATTCCACAAGCCTTATTATTTTTACCTGTGTAAAAATGCGTCAATGGATAAAAAAGTTGTGGCCAGCACACATCATTTCGATTGCAGTCGAATTCTGTGTAATTAATCTGAAATCTGAAGAAAAAAAAACCACCCAGATTTATTAACTACAGTACCAGAACACCAGCACAAGTGGAAAAAATGGAGTGAAAAATTGTCCAGATTACAGAAAAAAAACAAAACTAAACCACAAGCTTCTCCTTATTCTCTTCTGACTTTTTTCTCTAATGGGAACAGGAGCCTCCCCTCTACTCTGTTTCTGTCATTTTTAGTCAGATGTTTCTTTTTGTGATGAACATTTTAATAGAATCATCAAATGTTTTGAGTTGGAAGGGACCCCTAGAGGTCATCTAGTCCAACCCCCCTGCAGTGAGCAGGGACACCGCTAACCAGATCAGGTTGCTCAGAGCCCCATCCAACCTGGTCTTGAATGTTTCCAGGGATGGGGCCTCCACTGCCTCTCTGGGCAACCCGTTCCAGCGTTTCACTACCGCCATTGTAAAGAATTTCTTCCTTATATCCAATGTAAGCCTACCCTGTTTTAGTTTAAAACCATTACCTCTTGTCCTGTCACAAGATTTTCCCCATCTTTCCTATAGGCCCCCTTTAAGTACTGAAAGGCCACAATAAGGTCTCATTGTTTCAGACAATGGATAGTTTGGAACCCTCAACAGCACCCCTTATCCACTCAAGTAAACACCACAAGCTTTTATGCTAAAACCAAATTACAACTTCGCAGGGTAGTTTACAGCCTTTCATGTTCTTCATGCTCCTGGAGAAGACTGTCCGTAAGAGAATTGTTACTCAATAAATCTTTGAACCAGGCCTTATTGCTCTGTACTCCACCAAACCCAAGTAACCTTTTGATCAAAACTATTCATATTACATCTGCTCAACATAATGTGAAGTATCAATGTTTTTACAAAAATTACCTTGTAATTGGAATGAGTGGCTGAGCTGGCACTTTAATAAACTGAACAGAAGCTGTGATGGGAAGAAAGCTGGTGCTGTTTTCACAGATAAGCCCGCACTGGAATTGCCATATGACTGTTGAGTAACTGTAAGAATATGCATAACTATTACTTGAGGGCTGTAAATGGAAATTTAGAGCCTAACATAGCCATGAAAGGACAAAATACACAGTATTTAGGAGGCGGTTGATGATCTCTGGATTTTCAATACCATGCAGGGAGAGAACCTGCAAAGTCTGGAAATGATGTAAAGTGGAACAGAATCCCATTTACCTGATTGGGATTGACTTGGAAAAAAAAGTGTTTGCAGAGTGAAAATTCCCTGTTTCAGGAAAGAATAAAGCATTTACCACAGCTCTCAAGAACAGCTCTACATTGAGGTAAGCCAGAATGCAGGACAATGTTGTCACTTCCACCACGTGACAAGAAATTAAAATGTTCTTCTGGTGGAATGCCCTACGTATAACTACTACTGGCAGCATCACAGATTTTATTTAATATTTCAGTGAAGTAGAAAGATTATCTACTGTTAGCCCTGACTTTTTTTGTTACTATTACATTAATTTCAGAGGGAGAAAGGTAAACCTGGTTATGATCAAAGGAATTTGGGCTGCAAATACATATAAAAAGCATGTAAAAATTAGAAATAACAAAATAACATTTTTGTTTGTAAAATGTAATCTGCATATGTTATGTAAGCAAGTCTCAAAATGAAACATTTATTTGCCAGATAGCCAGAGACACAAAACTCTCTACCTGATATGCACAGCAAGAATCTCTTGCTGAGGAATCCCTTGTACTGCACCCACATCAGCAAAGATTATGCGAATATTCAGATTTGCAGGAATATTTGGACAAATGCCTTTTAAGGTTCCACTGCTCACATTGGTATCAGAATTAAATGGATCAAGACCTATAGAGGAGAACAGTTATTTAAATCACAGAATCATAAAATAGTTTGGGTTGGAAGGGACCTCCAAAGGTCACCTAGCCCAACCCCCCTGCAATGAGCAGGGACATCGTCAACTAGATCAGGTTGCTCAGAGCCCTGACCAGTGAAATACAGGTAACTGCCACACAGAAATGCAGAAAAACATGTTTTCTCCATATAAAATACACAGAAAGAAAAGGAGTTCTTTATCAACAGAGAATTAAAATAACAAGTCATATGTATACAGGCTGAGAGTAAAATACATGTTAGTGCAGTATCCGTACACATACTGAGTTATAGGCATGTGTGTACACATATATGGATGGATCCAGATCAGTATCTTTAGGCATTTGAAATTACATTTTGTTTTCGAGATGCTCTGTTCATTGTATGGGCATATTTAGACTATAAACAACAACTCAAACCTCACTTACGTATAATTTCCACCCAGTCATTTACATCACTGTAACTTGAATTGTCCCTCTTTCCAACGTGAGTAGCTTGTATTAATGAATTCAATTTCTCAGTTACATTTTCTCTGCAAAATAAGAACGTAAGATTACACAAATAGTAAATCTGTACTGTCTACAACTCTGGGTTGTAATATTATTATATCCTATGTCAGTTGTCAGTTTCCTCTGAAAGATGTTATCACTCAAGAAAACCAAACTTGAACTATTGAACAATCTGTTGAAGGGAAGAAATGGCAAGGCTTTCCACCCCAACATAATCCTTATTTGAATACAGGGACATTTGAGTGAAACCACTATTATAATTTCCCTTTTAAAAAAAAAAAACGCTGAGACTATCACCCACAGAAAGGTAAAATGCATACTTGAGCATTTAAAAATAATGTTAACAGTGCTGAGAGTAGGCATTTGTGGAGAATCATGTAATAAGCAACAAGAGGGATGGAGGGAAAAACATTTCAACTTATGTAACTCACTTTAAAAGGCTGCAATCTTCATCAATACCAACTTCTAGAATGCACCCAGAGAATAAATCTAATCCAAATAGAACTGGTGTATAAGTTGCCGACGTACATAAACCTCTGCCAGCTATGAAATGAAAAAAATCTTACTTGAGCCTTCTTATATCAGCTTTTCGATCTCTAGCTTTCAACTTTGTGCAAAAATATCAAACATTAGAATGCAAAACACCAAGTAGTATAGTTCAAATATATATATAACTCCATTCAACTTAAGTTTCCCAAGAAAGCATTAGAGGCTTACTCACTGACGCTTGAATAAAGGCTAGGGAATAGCTTAGAAAAGTAAAATTTGGAAGAGATTCTTAACTAAAATATGTTTTAAAAAAAAAAAAAAAAAAGGCATTTTAGCATTAACTACTGTTGAAGTTGCAACCTCACAAGCCAGTACCTGGCTGCCAAAAGTTTAAGCTTCCAAAAGTATCAGACGCATTCATATTTGCAGCTTTCACTGGTTTTCCAACTTGATAACCTAGACATAGAAGGGTAAATCGTGAACATTGAGTAAGAGTCTTTAAGCATTAGCATTGTTTTAATAATAAATGCCATCAATCTTGAAGTAAATGAACAGACATTTCCATTACAGTAGGAATACACTCACATTAAATAATCAATATCTATACAACAAAAGCCTAAGAACCAATCACTGCTGTTACAATTGGCAGTGCAAGAAGACAGGAAGCAACAAAAGGAAGTATGAAAGATATAAAATATAGTCACTGAATAGTCCATACAGTATGATTTTTTTTCTTTTAAGAGGCAAAATAAAGTATTGATACCTGGATTCTCAAACAGTTCTGCTGTATTAGTACTCTTTAAACTTAGAAACTTGGCTGTGAATCTCTGTGTCAATATTTCTGGTAAAAGAAAAAAATATGACTTTACTTTTAAATAAGTAAATTAGCAAAAAGTGTGCTGTAAATTAGCAAAAAGTATGCTCTATGTAGGATACAAACTTCCATCCTTCATTAGTAACAGATTCAAAATACAAATTAATGGAAATAAGCCCCATAAATATTCTTTCCAGAGTCCAGGGGAAATTCTTTTTAAGAAGTATTAGTAAATAAGAGATTTTATCACAGAATTTCCATGCTGAAGAAAAAAACAAATCAAAAATCATAAAAGAAATTCCATGATACCTCCATCACATAAACTTCCAAGGAAGACTGTGACATTTATTCGCTCTATGTTCCTGTCTTTCGAAATGAACGTGTAATGCTCTGCAAAAGTTACATTTTGACACAGAACCTCAGCAGTATGAAGGCTTTCTGGGAGAAGAAAAAAGAAGGCCATAATGAAAAGCATTGCTAATTACAAAGCTATGTCACTGTAGCTGAAAAAGAACACATTAAAAAACTCTAGCAAAATTCTGGAAATAACAACATTCATCTTTTAGAGAATTTATTTTACTGTGCAAGTCCCATCTTATTAGAACAGTGCGACAGCACAATCCCCTAGCTTAAACAGTATTTTAACACCAGCGGTCCCAGGTCCTTTTGTAGCTAAACCTCTCCTGCAGAACCCAGCACTGGACTTTACATCACCAGCTGATGCACTTCTCTGGACTCAGGACTCCCTCTACTTTCATCTCACCCCTCCCAGGGAGCCATCACTGCCCAGAAAAACACATTAGCTTGGATTCCATTAGTTCATTTGTGCTGCATTACTCTCCTACTGACTGGGAACCACTGTTCTACATCAAATAACTGCTTCATTGGCTGAAGAAGGCCCTTAAGAAGGCACGAGAGCTTACAAAACAGAGAGCGTACATCTGCTTACAGTCTGCCCATCCCACTTACATGCTCATCCTGGAGATTTTTTTTAAAGCATTCTTTATGGCTTTGTTTGGTTTTGGTTTTTTTCTCAAAAAATTACTTTTAGTGTAAGCTAAGGGACCAGATTCTTAACCAACTTTAAATGAAGTTGGGGTAAATTAAATACTTTCTGCTTTGCAGTAAGCCAAACAGCTTACTTTTTGAGCATTAGATAACATACAAGATCCCTCCTAAGAATTGCAGCAGGTAAACGTTTTAGACATCAAAATAATCTGTTTCCTATATAGTCCAGGTTAGGCAAGAAACATTTATCAAATGAAAGAGACATACCACTTTCAGTGATGAATTTGCCCATGTCAGTGATGGTTCTATAGATGACATTTTGTTGGATTAAGTCTGAAAATAAAAAACAAACACTGCAATATAGTGAGAGAGACAGACATACTGTTTTCACATCCAAGGTGCAATCCTTGTTATGAAAATGGAATAGAAAATTTAGAAAAGTAATTTTGGTAAAGGATCAAACAGTTTATGTATTTTGAAAGCATAGCTGGTTATCTCTAGGTCTTACAAAGGTAATATAGATGATCAAAATTAGACAATTACATAGTGTAAAATAAATTATCTTCACACTGGTAATCATATTATCTCAAACTCCAGGACACTGCTTTTGTAACGCAGAAAGTAACCACTTCTCTCCAATTCTAAAATGATGATACTGCACCCTCTTGACAGAAAAAGGGCTCTGCAACAGTCTGAAAATAGAAGTGGGAGAGATGCTCTGTTCTGTTGTGTAGCCATAACCAGTATGAGTCATCAGAAATGTAAATGAAAAACAAAGGCCAATCCCACTATTTCTTATATCCCAAATCTTGGGAAACAGTGGGCACTTGCTGGGAACAGAACATCCCCAAATGCTGAACTACAGCCACCAGATAACAAAGATACTACATGTAGCTACCATGTCAACAGCCCCTTGGTTTGTTCTGTTCTAGCAGCTCTGAGAAACATAAAGCACATTTCTGTTGGGTTTTGTGCAGCATACCTCCAGTACCACTGTTTATCCTCACATCATGGGGCAGTCCTTCCTTGTAAGATGCTAGATTGGTAAGGCATTTGACATCGAAGTTCTGGAGATACGCTACGGGGGCATTTCCAACACACTGTCCAGCCATGGATTGCTGCAGGTAGTTCAGCAGAAATAAGTGTGTTGGGCCCTTTTCTAGCCACTTGCTTTTCATTTTAAGACTATTTGTTAGTGAAATGCTCCAAGTATGTACTACAGCCATATGACACTGACAAATAAGGAATCTCATGTTATCAAAATACTTCAATCTGTAGCAAGAGCGAGATTAAAATTTAAAAAGCACAGCTTTCAAAATAGTTTCAGTGTACAGTATGGCTTCATCCTAATTTGTCAAAATATAATTATAAAATGCAAAAGCAATTCAACAGAAGTACAACCAGATGACTAAGATTCAAAGGGAAAACCAACTATAATGCTCAGTAATGCAGCAGGCAAACAAAAAACTACAGAAATATGATAAGTCATAAACTATTAACTGGGATGCCAAGCTTGCTTTTACCTCTTACTAAAACATTACCATTTGGGTGGATGGGCAGGGGGATCAGAAAGGATAATGTTTACTTTGAATAATGATTTTGTGCTGGTTTTTGGGTTTTTTGTGAAAAATATATTTGACTGCTTCACAACACTAATTTGCAGAATCTGGTTACAAAGCCATAAGGAGTGTGACATATGGAGAATATCAAAGAAACCAAGAGGAACCAACAGTTCCTAAACACAAAGTGTTTACCTGAGGAATGGTAAAATACTCATTTTCTTCTGTCATAATTGGATCTCCTTGTCCGTAACCAGTGAAAAGTTTCCCAGGAGAAGTTTGTAAAGGGATCTTAAATGGAGGAATTCTGGGTGTAGAACTGCAAACAAGTTTAAAAGTTAAACAATTCTTTACTCTCTACCTCACACAAATAATTACACATTTGCTTTCATGTCCCATGTTCTCATATGGTACCAATGACATTTCTCCATTTGCACTTAAAGTTCACACCCTGAATTGCCAATTTCAAAATAACTTTCATTATAAAAACAGGTTATATTTTTGGTAGCATGCCTAATGTGTGCATTGAGAAAAAAAAATATTAAGACTTACATAGAGCCATGATAAAAGTAGCCGAGAAACGGTGTATTATTAAGAGAAGACTGTACACAAAGGAAGGGAAACCAATCAGGAGTATATTCTGAGGAGGAGTATATTGACTGAGAAGAGCATAGCTGATCAAAAGGTGGGTTCACATCCCCCCCAAACACTCCAGTGAAACATGATTCCGTGAATAACTGCTTCAAGTCTGGTGTACATTCCTGAAAGGGAAAAGAATGGTCACTTTTTAGCACAGTAATTGCATTACCATAAGCACTGTAGCCACAGTGAGCAACCTGATCTAGTTGAAGTCCCTGCTCATTGCAGCAGGGGTTGGATTGATGACCTTTAAGGTCCCTTGCAACCCAAACTATTCTATCATTCTGTGATTCTATACTTACAGGTAAATCAAACCAATTTTGTAGAGAGAGGTCATATTTACTATTAGAAAGAACTGGAAAATCCAGTTATTATCCAGATAAGCCCTCTAGCCCCATCTAGTCTGAAGCATTCAGTACCTCTCTCTCCCCTCAGACAATAGAAAGAGCCTAGAAATTTTGAAACACTTAATCAAAGTTTAATGTGAAATAAGTACCGGATCACAGCAACAACGAACATCACAAGCTCCAGCTGTCAAGTCACAAGGACAAGAGCCCAACGGCTGAAACACCTGATTTGGGATGATAGTTGCATTTTCTGTAAAAGCATTAAAAAAAAAAAAAAAAAAGAAGATAAAATCAGATTAAATGGACCACACACATGGCAGTATATTCCGAGTGTGCACACACCTTTTGTTAAGTTCCATTAATGATTATTCAGTATTTCTTACTGCTGCCCAAATCCCAATTTTTATTTTTTCATACATAGAGGGAAAGAACAGCCAAAATTCCATTTCTTCTTTAGTATATCTAAACACTTACCTGACACATTTCCTGTAAAGGAAGAGTTGGCATATATTTCAGCTTGAATCAGGAGATGTGCCAACATCACTGAATCACGGCAAGCTAAAACCTGAAGTGTTTCAACCACGCAGAGAGGTGTTGTGCAGCAGTCAGTGACATTGGGCAAACACAGCTGCAGATTTCTAGTCAAGCTTATAGTCACTTTGGAAGTTACCTGAAAAAATGCAAAATAAAGTTTGACAGCTTTGATGGCTTGTGTTAATTAGTCTTATTTACACCACTCATCACCTTCTAAAAGAGAAGTTTCAGTACTACTGTGTTTTGTCAGTGATACAATGCAATGATATTCTTCCTATATGAAAACAGACATTTGTTGAGAGTGGAATGACAAAGGATCTGCTACTGAGATACGCAAATACAGTGAGGATATGAACTGTATGCAGAACTTTAAGGCACGCACGCAGATTAAGTTACCTCAGAAATCACATGCACAATTCTAAGGAGAAGAACAAATACCAAAAAGTGAATTGCAGTTTTTACAGCTACCTTCAGCTGAAAACTGGAATGACTGCAGAGTTGATAAAACCCCTAAGGAAACAAGTATAACATAACATTGAAGGCAAGTCCAATAAATATAGGTGTTCCAGAGCTCATGTTGTATAAAACCATTACTTTTTATTTCTATTAGTTCCTTGCAGCATATCTGAAACAGGCTCAAATGCTACACCCAGTCAGGAAGTACAGGCAATTCTGGAGAGGAGGAGGACAACAAGGAACCCATGTCAAACCTGCACCTCACCAAACTCCAGCAAGGGCATCCACACAAAGGGATACATCAAGGAAAAAAGGCAAGGGGAAAACATTCAAACTGGGTTGTTAGTACATTAACATTTTGCTAGTATTTCATTAGCCCTTAATATACGACAGTTCAATCCTTCCCATTTTAGAGAAAATCAGTATTTTACATACCATACCAGGTGTTACACTCAAATTCCAATCACCAGCTCTTTTACTTCCACTGCAATCTGCAATCTGCAATTTTCCTATATCAAAATAAAAATTTAAAAAGTATTCCACTGTCATTAGAAAAGACTGGAAAATAAGAAGTATATTTAAACTCCTCCTGTGCCTTCAAGTAGGCACACCCTCAGGCCCAGCTGACAAGGAGCCAACAGAGGACTAAGGGCTTAATCAGCAGAAGTCCTTTGGAGTTGCTATTTCAGTAACTATTAAAGCACTAAATGAAGTGCATTACCATTTCTCCAGTAATTTTAATGTCAACAAAGTATTAATAACTGAAACATTTATTTACATACTATTGGGGAGGGAAGTGAAGTGTTCTTACCTGTCTCTTCACCTATAGGACTTAAAATTATAGAAAAATTAACTCCTGAAGAATCTCCAAGAAAAAATGCATTGACTCTGGGCCCTGACATATGGATAAATGAAGGCTGAAAGGCTAAAAAGAGAGAGAAAAAAACAAGTCTTAACACACACTAAGTGAAAAAAGTAACACCTGTAAGACATATGTAGGTCTTACACTTGGGTTAGATTCTTACCTTCCTATACTTTAAATTGTCACAAATAGAACAAAAATACCCTGTGATGCCTAGTACAGGATTCTATTTACATTCTTGCAAAGTGCTAGAGCAGTGGGTTCACCATAGCTTTCTATACCACAAGTTTACGTTTGTCAAGATGCTCAGTAAACACACAGTAGTGTAACATTGTGGCAGGAGACCGCAGCACTTACTGGCCCATGCAGATACTACACAGGTCAGGCAATAACATATTTAGCATTTCTTGCTGATTTCAGTTTACACCTTTTAATTTCTTGTGAAGGGTATCAGGGTGTACCACTACCTGTAATCCAGTGGACGTAGTTTCAAGTTTAGGGCTCCAAGTTGGGAGTTTCGCTAGAATTCACTTTACAGACTTTACCAACAGAAGCAGCTCCACATTTCCCCCTCCGAATCTCCCCCAGTGCTAAGCAGTATCAGGACCCTCCAGAACCAGCACCTTCGGTTTGAGGTACCAAAGGCCCACGACCTGCTAGTCCTAGGGTCCTCCCGTTATCCCCCGGGGCTTCCATGGCCTCCCCTCATGCCTGCCCGGGCAAGCCCCACCGTTAGTCAGCGAGAGAAGGTCCCGCCGCAAACCGACCCTCTTCCCCTCACCCCGGCCACCCTTTTGGCCCCCTCCCTCAGCAGCCTCCCCCTCGCCCCCCGGAGGCCACTCTTCATCGCGGCGCCTAACGCCCTCCACCCACCGGGTTCCCGAGCCCGCTGCCCGGGGCAAGGTGCCGCCAGCAGCAGCAACGCCCCGAGGAAAGCAGCCGCCATGGCGGCTAAGGAGGGCCGCGCCGTGCAGCCGGCTGCCGCCCGGCCGCCATCTTGCGGCAACAGCGCGGCGCCATGGCAACGGGAAGGGGCGGGAAGCGCTGCCGGCGGGGCGGCTGCCTCACGGGGAAAGCGCAGCGGGGAGCGCGGGCAGGCGGCGGGGGGCACCGGCGGACGCCGCGGCCGGGCGGCCTCACGGCCCCCTCCGGACGGCAGCGATCGCAAGGGGAAAGCGGATCAACCCAGCCAGCTCAGAGAAGGCTGCCCCTCATCTTCCCACCTAGATCCAGGCAGACCGCACCCGCCGCTCCAGGTAGGGCCGTCAAACTGTTGAATTTTACACAATACAACCGCAAGAAGGGCATGTAGCTCACCCTTAAAAATATCCGTTATTATAGCAATATCTAACCACATCTGAAAAAGGTTTTATTACAAACGTTTTATACAAAGTACATTAGAAATACAGTCTTCAAACAACATGGCTTTCGGCAATCAAACAAGCCCATGAAAGACTGGCACTTACTACAATGTTACATGGACAAAAAAAACGATGCAAGTATCAAGACATAACAAATTCCTGTATACACCTTGGGGGGGGGGAAAGTCCTTTTTATTAGGAAACAATTACTCTGTGTTCCTTTCAGGAGAAAAATCAGTTACTAGCAACATGTAAAACCACCAAATTATATAGTTACCTTTTAAAAGTGGGAAATTTTTTGTTTGTTTAAACCAAAGCCAAATTCAGAAGTATGCAGCATATCCTTGTGTTCAGACATAAAACCCACCAATCCCAAAGTCTTCCTTCTTACTTGTCAAATGCCAGACATAAAACCACATGCGGAAAAAATAACCAACCTGTGCCTACTGTCTATTACACAGAATTATAATTTTTGTTTTCCAGTTTCAAAATACAACCTTAGAGACTAACCAGCTATTTAGCATTTACTGAAATTATTTTAAACAAAGGGGGGGGCCTTTTTATTGATAAATGAACATATATCCAACTGAGAAAGAAATACCACAAAGACAGTACAGTCAAAGGACTATGAATACACATAAGTGCACATGCAGGGGAATTAGCATTTAAAAAAAAAAAAGGTTCTAAGCCATCTCGAAAACATTGGCTCATTTATTCTGAAATTGATGCTGTTTCAGTACAAAAAATTGCTAGCAAAAGCTAGCAAGAAGTTGAAGTCCCTGAATAACATAGTGCTAAGGTTCTGATCCTACACACCAGAAATAGTCATTCTTACCTTTACACCAACACACAAAAAGAATCAGAGCTTGCTTGTCTTTGAAAATAACTTGGAGGTGTGAAACTTGCAGCAGCCAGAATACCTTCTACTTCACAAGGTCTGTCCCTTAACAGGCTGTAACTTCTGGAATTAAGAACTAGTATTTAAAATAGCACAGGTTAGATGGTAATACAGTGATTTGTTACTTAAAGGGCTGTGTAGAAAATACACGATTTAAATATTTGTCCCTTAAGAAAAGAGTAGTAACACTGCATACAGTTCTCTTTCATCTCCAATAAAAAGTGCCATCAATTTCTCACGTATATTCCATTTCATGGAATTACTGGAGGAGGTAATGATGTTTTTACATAATGTTGTTACACAGCTAACTTTAATTTCTTCTTCTTGGCTTTCATGACAGGTGGCAATGATATTTTGAAAGCAGTCCTGAAACAACATAAAAAAGGAACCGTCAGATACACTGAACATATTTCCACACCCACCCCTGAAACAAGAAGAAGAAACACTTACTCGCATGTACTACAAATAGGACTGAAGTTGCAGAATACTGGAAAATAAAAGAATTGGCTTTCACTAAAACAGTTCATTTGAATGTAAGAAATCAGACTCTTAAATATTTATAAACTTACTTGACAAGCACACAGAGCACACATAACCAATTTCTATAAGATTTCGATGACAGAAGCATGCAGCTCTGTAGTCAACATGAATAGGAGGTGGAAGGACAAGCTGTGCTCTTTGCTCTTGATCAGGGAGAAATACCCACTGCATGAGTAGAGAAAACATATTTTGCATATTGGAATGGTACTGCTATATTAGCTTGTCAGTGAGGTCAGTAAGATTTCACATCTGACACAGAAAAACACTGAAGTGTTTTTTAAATGCCTTACCAACAAATACTGCAGAAGGGATGGCATGTGAGGCACTTTCAAATAGATGCCACCCGTAATGTCACAAGCCTGGAAAGCAGAGAACATGATCAAATTGTTATGTTTTATGAGATAAACAGGATATTTAAAATATCCACATATTGCACAGGGCCTGCATGTTGGAACTGTCAGATCCACTGAACATATTTCCACACCCACCCTTGAAACAAAGGAAAGAAGAGAGCTTTAGAATACATCAAACTACCTAGCATCAAGTATCTACGAATAAATGTAAATAAGCAAATAAGAATAGGAAGTCTGTACCTGTTGTAGAAGACCTGAATCAGAGTCCAATACACAGGCATCAATCAAAATACTCTGCAAGAAAAGAGATGAAATGCATGAAAAACAAATTCAGCTACGACCAATGTAGCCTCATCAGTGTTACTGTCATGACCTGTTTCTGCTATAAATGTACTCCACGTATAAATACACATGCTTTTACAGCTGCAGGACCACCACAGCCATAGGGAAGCTCTTTTACTTGATCAGAACATAATCATAGGAGAAATGAACAATTTTGTTATCTTTGCACATAATAAAAGATAATATATATGAAAAAATGCCACCTTCACCTGTTTCTGTGCTGCAAAGATCACATTCATGAAATTCATATATTGCAATGCACTGTCTTCTGCTGCTTTTATGACCTAAATAAAACAATTCAAACTTGTTAGCCTTCATAGTATCACTGGATTTCAAGACTCAAAGAAAACTGACAGCAGAAGTTCTTACCAAAATCCTTGATTTCATTTCTTGATTGACTAAGTATTAAAAAGAAAAAGAAATGCATGAGCACATTGTTTGTCACCTGTAGTTTGCCCTTTTAATTCTGTACCATCTAACATCACAGTTACCTAACTTCCAAGATGTTAGCTCTAATGTCACAGTTAAAATACGTACATGAAACTGTTTTACAGACCCAGTGACAAGCATTTGTGGACTAATTCAGACTGGTTGTGAAAGCAGACCCATTAATTTCTTGTCCAAAAGCAGTTAGATGTTGATCAGAAAAGAAATATTCAAAGCTGTTCATTATCAACTCGCTGGTTGAAACACATATCTCAAGTTACATGGTATTTTTCATTGATTAATCTGAAATGTACAGCTGATTCTAGTCCAATATGCTGCTTTCAAAACTATTTGCACAAATAATACTTTTCCTGATTATAGAAGCCACAAGAGGAAAAACAAAACAGAGTAAGAAATCCAACTCTCATCCCAGCTCTGCAAGTGGTCCCTTTGGAAGAGGATTTGTGCATCACGTGACTTTCAAAAAGTTCCCCTCAACCTCCACGTGTTCTAAAGAGATTTCAGTTACAGTTTTATTCATTTTACTCGCATGCAACAGAAAATCAGAATAAGAATATGGCCTAATGATCAAGTCCTTTACTTCTAATCGTCACCCAGACCTAATTTAAACTGGACAACTTCAAGTAATTGGGATAAACCTGTACCAATTATTGCCAGTTTTAGAAACGGGGGCACATCAAAACATATATGTATTTGTTTGGATGTACATATGCATTTGTATCTGCTATTCTGATTCAAATATTTATGCAAGCACTCCAAACAGGAGCAGACGCATTACCTTTTACCTCTTTGCTCATCTTGTTGATATCTACATTAGCTGACGTTAAGGAATCTACATCCTGTTCTTGGAAATAACTCCTGAATCCATTCCACATATTCACCACCTCAGCCCACACACATTATAATAAGCACGACCCACAGTTATGAGGCAATTGTTTCAGTTTTGAGTATTATTACAGAACAGGAGTAGTAAAACTTAATTAACACTATAAGAAACGGTCTTAAAAATACATAAAGGCTTTGATGATTCTGTGATCAAAAGGATACAACAAAGTGCTTTAGCAAGCGATCCTGCTAACAGAGTTTCTGTTTGCTGGCCCCTCATGTCAGCTACAATACAAGAAAAGTTGCAAAAGTTACTTTTATGTATAAAACCAGTTGCTGAACCTGATCATACCAAATACAACAAGTTTTATCTTTGGCAAATAGATTTTCAGAGGCCTGAAATGTCAAGCATAATAAACTCATCTACTTTAAACATAATAAAGTCACATGATCAAAATAAAGGGAATTCCTACAACTCCTTGACAGTCCAAGTATTTTGCAATTCTGCACATTAAGCCTAGAATGTTCTTTTCCTTACTTTTTGTCATGAGATCTTTAATCTCTTCTGCAATTGCATCATTTATTGCTGTTAACAATTCGTATTTTCCATCCTTGCTGCCAGAGCAATTAGATTCCATGGAACTACCACCATCTCCAAAGAGATCTGCGAAAGCCCAACGCTTCCCAGGGTACAAGAAACGGCTGAAACAGAAAAAACAAAGTATTTGTGGTTTGTCTTTATCTTTGTAAAAAAAAAAAGCCTAATCAGCCATAGACAGCAATAGTCTGAAGTATAATTTCAAATAATTTTAATACTTTAGACATTAAAGAGACTACATAAGGCAGGCAATCTTCAAACCCCAAATGGAGTAAACCCACATTCACCTCCCCCTTTCAGGACACCCCTTAAGGGAAACGGCAAATAGATACCATGCCTGCACGTAGGGGTAGATCCTGAGACTCACAAGTATCTGGGGGAAAATATCCACTAAACAAGAAATTTCTGCCACTTGCATTGTCCTGCTCACCACATCTCTACCATCTTCTCTCTCCCTCCCTCTCTCCATATATTTTTAAGTAAAATTCTGTTTAAACCTCCCTTCTGTCTTATAAGCCTTTTTATTGCTTTGTGTAAGCCACCAAGTCGGACTATTTCTTTCCTACACACTTTTAGTTAATTTCTGGTTTTAAGACAATGATATGTTATGCATTTTAAACCTGGTTTCAATTATATACTTCAATAAGAAAATCAGGAGACAGAGGAAAGTACGCTTTAAACCTTTACACCATTAAGAAGCAGCTATACCTTTCTTGTGTGTGACTTGCTATTACAGCAAGTCTGTTGGTGCGATTCATAAATAAGTGCGAATTTCCCAGTACCATCGCTGCATCAATGCATTTTGATAGGGTGAACTGCTGAAAAAAAGAAGAAAGTAAACATAGCACAATAACATTTACAGTTAAGTAATTTTGAAGAAATCTCTCAAATACTTGCAGTTAGAACTTGAATTTGAAGACACAGAAGGAGCTTCTTTTCTTAATAGCAAGCGTTTAGAAAAAAAAGCTTTGACAAATACACAACGCTGGGTAGCTGGCTTTAAGAGTATTCCAATATCCATTATATCCGTTTTAAGCAGACAATGTTAGCATAGTTCAAAAATCAAAGGCTAATCCCATTTGTTGGCTACTTACTAACTCTTTAAAAAAATAATAACTCATTTCCCTCAGAAAGCACCATCACTCGTACCAACACCCAGAAGACGCACCTCAGCTTCTCCTAGCGCCTTCTTCCCCCACCAGATAGGGTTGGTGTCAATGACGATGACCAGCAGGCTCAGCTCATCATCTGAAAAAGTGACAGCACAGCAGCGTCACTCCAAGCTCCGTGCAAGCGCCGGGCAGCAGCGGCTGAAGCCCCGGGACAGAGGGGCTCGCCCGGTACCGCTGGGAGTTCAGAGGAGCCGGAGCCGGGCCGGGCCGGCAGCGGGAACGCGGGGAACCCGCCGGCCGGGCGCTAGGGAGCAGCGCGGGCTGCCCCGCCGGCCTGGCGGAGCTTCGTTTCAGAGGCTCAGGGGCGATGAAGCCGTGCCCCCGAGCCCCGCTCCCCGCCTCCCCTCCGCCCTCTCCCGAAGGAACCCGGACGCCGGAGGAGCCGCAGCCCGGCCTGCCCAAGGGGGGGGCTGGGGCCGGCGCCCGGCCCCCCCCCCCGGCGCCGCCGGTCCGCCGGCCCGGCCGCCCGAACGGCCGTCCCGCTCCCGGCGCCACGCCCAAGCGAGGCGGGCTGCGAGGCGGCGGCGGCGGCCGGGCGAGGAGCGGGGCGGCTGCGGCCATGAGCACGGACGGTGAGGGGAGCGGGGGGCGGGCGGCGCGGGGGAGCGCCGGGCCGGGCCGGGCCTGAGGCGCCCCGTTACCTTGCAGACTTACCTTCGGGCCCCCCGCCCCGGTCGCAGGACCGAGGTGGGCCCGCGTCCCCCCTAGCCCCGGGTGGGACGGGGTCCCCCCTCTGCCCCGGGTCTCCCCACGACGAGGCCCGTGTCGGTGAGGCCCAGCCCTGCCCTCACCGCGCACCTCTGCCTCCCCGCAGGGGAGACCATCCAGGGGCTGAGGAGCAGCCTGCTGGCCGCCATCGACACCCTGTCGCGGGTGGACTCCTCGGTGGCCGTCTCCTCCGGCGGGGAGCTCTTCCTGCGCTTCATCAGCCTCACCTCCCTGGAGTACTCGGTAAGGGTGGCTGCCCCCCGCGCAGCCATGCTGGGGGACCCTCCAGCCTCACAGCAGGCATCGCTGTGTTTTCCAGGACTACTCCAAGTGCAAAGAAATCATGATCGAGCGCGGGGAGATCTTCCTGAGGAAAGTCTCTCTCTCAAGGAACAAGATCGCCAAGCTGTGTCATCCTTTCATCAGAGATGGTGCCGTAAGTAGGCTGAGGCTGGGTCACTCCTGTTCTGTTGCTCTCCTGCTTGCAGTAAGGGAAAAACAGAAGGGGAGAGGAGTGAAGTTCATTAACATTCACAACAGCATTGTCTGATGGTGGCTTCTGCAAGTACATAGGTGTAGCATCACCCATCGCTTTGTTTTATTGTGACTCACCACCCCCAACTTGAGCCTCCATGCAGCCCAGCTTTAACTTGTGTTCTACTTCTAATTGGTTCTGAGGAGTCACAACTTCAAGTTTCCATTTAAAGTACTAGATCATCACCCCTTGGCCACATCATATCGGGCCACATGAAGTCAAGCTATCCTAGGATTTGTAAAATACAAGTGACATACGTTATTATTTAACAATGGTGGACAATTGTGTGAAGTAAAAGCCATGACACCTTTGACAAAAGTAAAGGTTTCCCAAAGCTCAGCAAAAAGTAACGTCTGGTTATCTTTTTTTCCAGCGAATATTGACACATGCCTACTCAAGAGTGGTCCTCAGAGTGTTAGAAGCAGCTGTTGAGTCAAAGAAGCGATTCAGTGTTTATGTTACTGAATCACAGCCAGATCAAGCAGGGCAAGTACTCATTAATTTGTGTTTTATCTTGGTTAACAGGGTAAGTTACAGCTAGCATCAAATCTGTCACACCTCAAGAAAAGTCAATAGGCTTGTTTGCAGCATTTAAAATGGTAACTATCACTTACAGTATCACATTATTCTGGACAAGTAAAAAAAAACCCCAATATTAGCAAGTAATTTCCAATACTAAATATTCCAATAAGCGTTTCCTAGATTTTCAAGAAAGGTTTACAAACTTTCAGTCAGTGCCAGGCAACCTACATTTTCCTGGGGAAATGGGAGACAATTGATTTCTAGTTGTCTGTATAATCAGTATTATATTAGGCATAGCAAAGTGAAACATTTAGCTAACACCATTGTTTGAAGATGCCAAATAAAGTGTATTACTGATAGCGAGAGAGCAAAGTTTCCCTCTTCAGACCATATGCCGTGGTGTCAGTGAAGTAATAAATCCTACATACCGGATAATACATGTTGCTAACCAGTCTCACTAGAATCAAGGACGTTAAGTAAAGTACATACGATTTTCCAGCTTCACTGAAATAACTTCTAGCCACTGAAACAAATTCTAGCAATGCACCCCATCCTTTCTTTCTTGTTTCTTACACCCTGTTGATGGAAAAGCTGAGACAGTTTAGGTAATCTGTCATCTTAACAATAGTTCACCGACTCATCTTTCTGTAGCTAAATTCCTGACTGCTAAAATAAACTGATTTCTGTTGGGTTTGTTTGAATCTGTTTTTTTCCATTTCTAGACAAGAACTTACTTTCTATTAGAGGATACATCACAAACCAAAACTACAGGCAAGGGAACATGGGCAGTCATGGGTTTTAGTCCTTCAGACAATATTTTTCTAGCATTATCTTTAAAGAAAACTTTTAAGCTTCAAACATGTTTTTTCTAATAGACAAAAAATGGCAAAAGCCTTGAGGAAGCTGAACATTCCTGTGACTGTGATTCTGGATGCTGCAGTGGGGTAAGTCTGATCATTAAGTCTTAATATTGTTCATCACAATTTTATTTTGATAGTGCTTTATGTAAATTTCCTAGAAGCTCATTCAAACTACAGAGGTTGTTACTTTGTTTGTCATAGCTGTCAAACAAGCTGAACAAGTTACCCCTTTAGATGCATAATTAGGAGAATACACCTGCTACAAAGCAAGTATTTGATGTTTGCATGTTAGAATGAAAAATGGAGTCAGACCTAAGTGTAGAACTTGGGGATATCTGCAAAAAAAAAAAAAAAAAAAAAAAACACAAACAAAAAAAAACCACCACTGAGGTGCTACACAAAAAGGCTACTTTTTTTTTTCTAATTTGCATACATGTTACCATTTTTGGGATTCTTAAGCTATTTACTAATTGCCAAAACATGAGAAAGAACTATAATAAATCTGAACCTCAATTCTTGCATAAATGCAAAATGCCCAAGAGTTTAGGGAAGACAAGTCTACAACTTCTGTTTATCACCTTAAACCTAACCAAATCACTTATTTGGTGGATTTCTTTTTAAATCTGTATTTTCAATTAAAAAAATACATTAGAGGGATGTAAAAAAAAGGGGGATTAGATGAGGAGCATCCTATGTATTTGGCTATAGTTGTCACGGTGCAGTTAGACTTCACTGTGTAGGTAGTATCTTATCACACAGACACCCATGTTCCTGTAACTCGAGCATCATTCCTAGTCAGATTTCACAGCTTTCTAGCATTTACACAGTTGCCAAGGTCAGGAATGGCTGGAGATTATACGGTTACTTAATATTCCTGCCAGGGAAGCAGATGAAAGCTCACTCCAAGGATGTGTAACAGCACAGACTTCCATAGGTAGATGAAACTAGTTCAGAAAAGTGAAAGACTCTTTGAACTACTGATTTCTGTTCTGTTCAGCAAGTCATTTGTCATATTACCCAGTAAGACTTGCATTTTTTTCCCCCTTCTAACAGCTACATTATGGAGAAAGTGGACCTGGTGTTAGTTGGTGCTGAAGGTGTAGTTGAAAGCGGAGGCATTATTAACAAGGTAGCGAGTTTATTACATCATTCTGTAAACTCTAGACTTTTAAAGTTTGGTTTCTTTGAATAATTCAAGGCTTTCTGGAAAATCTTTTCTATTTGGACATTATCCAGTAAACATCTATTTATTGTTAGAAACTGGGCGATATTATGTCATGCGAGCACTGAATCTGCATGTTGTTTCCCACTTGTCTCCACAGATTGGCACTAATCAAATTGCTGTGTGTGCCAAGGCTCAGAATAAGCCATTTTACGTGGTAGCAGAAAGTTTCAAGTTTGTAAGACTTTTCCCTCTAAATCAGCAGGACGTCCCAGATAAGTTTAAGGTAAGAGAAGTTTTAATTACTTCTTAGCCAGCTAAGATGCACACTTAGGTGTCTATGAAAAACTTTCGTCTAAGCATGCCTTCATTTATCTGGATCTCTCTATGATAGCTTCCTTTCCATAATACAGAGTTGCTCCATGTTAAGAGTCACACATCAAACAGCCATGATTTGTCGCAAAACTAACATTTAGTTCCTAAAGTGCTTCCTTTGGGGCACAGAAGCAACTGAGGGCAAGAAACAGTTGAATCAATAAACTTCAGAACTAGAAATTGTACTTTATAAAGAAGACAAAACAGCTGAGACCAAGGTGGCACCAGCCTATGCCTAATCTTAAAGCAACTGACTTCCTTCAGTTTTACCACAAATATCTGCTCAAGACCCAGAAAAGGTTTTAACTTGCAGTTGTGTGATAACTAATGGTCTCTGTTTCCTTCTAGTACAAAGCAGACACTCTGAAAACAAGTCAGAATCTAACAGAGGAGCATCCCTGGATTGACTACACATCACCATCGCTAATTACATTACTGTTTACAGACCTTGGTGTGTTAACTCCATCAGCTTGATGAACTTATTAAACTCTATCTGTAACTGGGGACTCAGTCACTGAAGATGATACATCCTGTAGACCATCACAGTTGTAAGAACGTGGAAGATGATACAAGTTATATGGACGTGGTAAGGAGACGACATTATAAGGATTAACGTAATTATCAGCCGCTTTGAGTTTTTAAAGCAAAACATTACATGTGGATGGACCACTGTTTAAAAAAAAAATCCAAAAGTTACTACAGCTTCTAAAGACCTAAAATAAATTACTTCTAAAGATGGGTGGCGTATTTTAATATTGTAAAATAAAATACCTTGGATTCTGTTATTATAATTTGGTACGAACCTGAAAAAAAAAAAAAAAAAAAAAAAAAAATAAAGGCATATTAATCCGTGCGCCATACAAGAGCGGTGCTTTTAGCTTTGTTCTTAACTGCAGGCTTGTGCGTATGTCTTTATGGGTGCCAGGTCTCTTTATGAAGAAGTTAAATCAATTCTGTTCTCTGCATCATTGTTACAAAAATACAGTTTTATTGATATAAGCAGTATTTTAATGTAAAAGCGGGGTTAGAATAACTGTCAACCTTCAGGCTAAGTCAGCAACAGTTTCTGCTTTGAGTCTACTCTGGCTGCCTGTTACTCTCTTCTCAAACTCTTCTTCACTGATTTTTCCTTTTTTTAATCTTTTCAAGAGTCTTGTGTCATTCAGCAACTCTTCCATATCCTCATCTTCAATATCAGAGCCCTGTTGACAGTTGAAAAATAAGAAATTAAACACCACCAAAAGGCTTTCATTCTATACATCTGAACACAAGAGAATTTTACAACTCAGATTTTGCAAGCAGGAAATAATATTCAATTTCTACCTAGGAAACTGTCTAACTCTCAGCTTTTTTCATTTCTCAACAAGTGTAACTAAGAGGGGGAAAAAAAAAAAAAAATCAAGTACTGTCCACCATCTTGCCATACTGCTGCACCTCTGAGAAATAAAAATCTATGCTACCTGTGCTGGCAGCATTACTGACAAGCATCGGAGTGCTGAGAAGCTGTTTTAGCATTTGGCCTCAAAAAGCTTCTCTACAATTTTTTTTAAGCTTTGCCTGTCGAGGTCCTAAAAAGTTAATTTAGAGTTGTCAGCTCCATCAAACTAAAATCCCACTGGCTCTCTGCCATTTGGAAGTATGCACCTGCGCTACAGTAATCACATGCAGTTTAATAGAACAGGCACAGTTTACCTCTTCACGCTTCCTTTTAGCTGTTACTTTCTTTTTCTTCTCCCTCTTGGCTTTCTGCTTTGACCAGGCTTTGTTCTTTATGGGTTTCTTTTTCCCTCCATTCTCCTGTCTTTCTTTTCTTTGTTGTTCTAATTGCTTTTGTCTCTGTTTTTCTCTATTTTTATCCTTAAATGAAATGGAGTCTGTATTAACAGTGACTGGAGTAAAGTCTGGAAAACTTTTTCCTCTTAGTTCAGGCATCTTTGGCATTTTTAACAATGCAAAACCTTTGGCAAGGCTAGCAAAATCCAGATCTGTCAAAATAAATATAACATCAGTTTCCTGCTGGATAAAAAAACCTTAATTTAACTTTGCAAGTCACAGAAAATAATATTATCCTGCTGTATTCATTCTATACTTAATACTAAATTTTTATTTATGTGTATGTCATTTTTGGTCAAATTTACTAATTAAATGTTTTCTCTTGAAAACAATGAGAAACAAGTTGCTTGAAAAAAAATAGTTTTGTCTGATGTGGCAGAAAGCAACTTTGAGAACAGGAATCAGTAGCTGAAGCTTGTGGACAATAACGCTATGGTTTTTGCCAGACCAAATACTGTCTTCTGAAAGGGACAGTAAAGGATACCAGCCCCTGCTGGGAATTACCTTTTATTCGGAAGATCAGATTACATTCATGTTTGGCATAAGCCTGGACGTAAGACACAAATGCTTTCATCCCTTTCTCAAACACCGCCCTGTCAGCTAGGGCCATAGACTTCAGTTTTGGAAGAAGATCTAACACGTTTGCCTGTGGTTTCATTTCCTGCATGGGACACTGAAAACCAGAAAAGAAATAGAAAACCAAAGGAAAAGTTCAGCCAAGTGATTTAAAATGCACTGTGAAACTTCAAACACACGCTTCTTCCCCAGTTAATCTTAGCTTTGAGCCCCTTTCCCCCTTCTGCTTGGTCATTCCAACACCATTCAGCTCCCCCCACAGCTGCCATAGCCCAGCAGAAGGGTTCGCACACTGCAGCTCAGGACAGGGAACATCTTCACTCCTGCCTTATCAAGCTACATTCTCATTAGCAGGCCTCTAGAGAATTTATACAATTAATCCCACAAATGCAGGACCAGACATGGGAAATCTGATCAGAGTTAAACAGCCCAGAGGGTGCAGTGTATAAACTGGTGGCAGGAGGGTTGGGGATAGGAGTGTGAGCCAGCACTGCCCTTCTGGAAATGCTCGATCTCCACACCCTTAGAAATGAAAAGCCTTTCCTTACTCAATGCACCAGATATTCCTATTACAAGCGCAGTAGGTAGCATGGGGAGCAATCGTGTTCTAACAAATAGTTGCATTTGGTGATTAATAAGCAGCTCTTGTCTTTTTTTAACAAACCCCTCTGATAAGGTCATATGCATAGATAATGTTTTAAGTTCTACAAATTCTGATTTCAAAACTCCTATCAGTAAGCCTGTCCCCTTGCCCTTTCCTGCTTTGGGGTAGCATTTGGCCTACTAACCTTTTGGTTGATTGAGAGAAAGTTAATGTAAGATTCTTCCATGGGAAGCAAAAATACAAGCGCGCTGCCTATGTTGCCAATCCGCGCTGTTCGACCACACCGATGCACAAAGGCACTGAAACAACAACAGAGAGCTGACTTAACAAGAGATGCTCAGTCTGATTTTAAAGTATTAAACAGACAGCAAAAGGGGAAATTTGATGGAATGGAAAATACAGCGTGCTATGTACTTTTGAACTAAACCAGCAGGAATCGGTAAAATGCAAGACATGTAGCAGTCCCACTCAACCGTTAGGACTGTGCACTAAAACAAGGGGCACCTGTTTGGCAGGATGGAGTTTAAGGAAATTGTAGGGAGAATTATGACACTGGAAGTTAAAATACAGGGAAAAGCACCTTCCACATGAACTTTCAATGTGCCGCTCCCTGAAGAGCTCTGTCCCCACTCTCTGTTGTCGTTCACCCTAGTGTCTTGCCTCTCGTGATTTCTTTGATATTCTCATACCGAGCTTTACACCAGAGCGCCTCTTCACACAAATGTAAGTGGCAACCACCCGTTTGACTTACACACATACAACACAAAAGCACCTCAACTCATAGCAATTACAACAAAAATTACAGTGTTCCGACCTCCCTTGTTCGTGCGTTATTTTGTGTGTTCACTCAGACTAAGTTCCAGGCAATGATTTCATGTGTTTTCCGCAGTTGCATGTTCTCAATTTATACCTTAACAGTACAACATGACCACAAGTAGAGTAAAGGTTCTTAAGATCTGAAGTTGTACCTTGCACTGCTAGGTGGGTCATACTGTAAAACCCAGTGTACTTCTGGAATGTCTATGCCACGAGCCATCACGTCAGTGCAAACTAAAATTCCACTAGGAAGAAGAAAAAGCATATTTTCATTAAACTGTGGTTTGAGAAGAGCCAGTCTCCCCCAGCCACGTATTCTGCATCTACATTGGAGAATGAGGAACAAAATGTTTTAAAACATTTGGGTTTTGAAAAGAGACCAAATATTATAAGGTAGTTGCAGCTTTAACCAACTAAAATTCTACATAACATCGTCAAAAGGAACATGATTTATATTACAGACAACATATCACTAAGAAAAAAAAATCAATTCCCTGTTACAAGTTCTATTTTACATCACCATTGCATCCACTGCAGCATCCACCACAGCTGGATGTCGTACTACAAATGTTTTAATAAAAGACTTTCAAGACTGACAATTTTAGCATGCTATTTTAAACAGCATGCTCTTCCAGTCTACTGGTAATTATTTTTCTTATAATATAAAATGCTAAAATTCAGGCCCCATGCAATAAAAAAAAAGACAGCTAATGAGGCAAGAGTCTCTTAAAAACAACCTGCAAAGCTGACAAATACTTTCCTGCAGGTAAATTACAGCATTGTGTTGCCATATTCTCGTTCATGTACTAATCAAATAGTATCCTGGGTTTACACTCTGATTACAAATCAGGGAAAGGTTATTTTCACTGCCAGTTCCCTACTGATGCTCCATTTATACAGCAAGGCTAATGTGTGGTTTTGGCACATGACACCACAGTGCTGCCAGTTAAAAGCGTAACACAGATAGCAGCAATAATGATCGGCTTCATAGTGCCTATGTTTGGCCAGCAAGCACTGCAAACTGCAGAGGGTCCCAGGCTGCAGGATATCCTAAATCCATGTCCCTGCACCTTCCACCCTGCCACACGGATTATCTAAATTAGGCTGGACATGCTCCAGTCACATTTTCACTTCATTTGCGATCGTACTTTGAGTACCTATGCATAGTTGGTGTTATTATAAATACATTCAGAACCAGCTACTAGCATCCTTCTCCTCAGCACAATGCCACTCTTCCACACTTCAGTGGCAGAAAAGTATTGTCAGACAAAATTACTATCCCTTACTATTTTAACTTTTGGCTGGTCTAGCCTATTCATATGTTCTTACCCTGGGAGCTTCCGAAACTCAGTAAAAATCCTGTTACGCTTGTGTTTCATTTTCCCATGAATGCTCATTATTTTCACTTGTTTGATTAAGGATTCCAAAGCCTTCCCGTAGTATTCCACACAGGCACACGTGCTGTTGTGATAAAGACAGGCAATAAAAAGCAAAGGATAATGCTGTATTTTTAATCTGGTTTAGACAGTCAAGCTACAGTCATCTGAGACCTTTCAAAATATTTTTATTTAAAATATGTACATAATTTTTATAATTAACATATAATCAGCTATAATGCCTTACTTCAAAAATGCATATAAAATTTATGTTTGGCTTAATAAAGTTCAACACAATCCTGACATGAAGCAAGGATCAATCTCCTTCTAGGCACCATTTTCTACAAGACAGCTATTAGAACGGATCACTTTTAAAATAGTCATGTCCTTGTCAACACAGGGCACAGTTTTGGAATTTAAGTAATAAAACACCACCCTGTTTTCACAAGGAAACACAAACAGAATTACCTGAAAAAGACTAGATGTTTTTCCTGTTTGTGCTGTCGAAGAAAATGCACCAGCTGATTAAATTTTTCATCTGCTTTGCAGATCTATACAATGCAAAAGAAAAAGAAAAAGTAAGAAAATGGACTTGACACAAAGTGATCTGCCAGTTTCTTCCATTCAATGTGCACTGATAAATGCCTACAGGCCTAATTTCTTAATACCGATCATTTGTCCCACACTTCATCATGTGGAATACTACTCTCTTACATATCGTGTTCTAAGTAAAAGCAAATACTTAAGCTCCCACTCTTCCCATCCAGCCACAACACCCCTCCTGCAGTAGTGTCTCAAGTATCCCCTGGCCACTCTTCTGAAATTGCCCAACTCTCCTCCCATACCCATGCACTCTAAGCAGGTCAGGGAGCCACAGCACTGCAGCCAGTTTAGGGTTACAACAACTCCTGGCCAGCCAAACAAACTCACAGAGCAGGTAACAACAGGGTTGCTTACATAAATTTTTCTCCTTAGCTTGGAGAACCTGCAAGAGCTCAATGTCTTTGAGGCTTCTGGTTCCTCTATTCATGTGATCCTAGGACTTCAAAAACTTATTGATGGAACCAGGGAAAAAGGAGAGGGAACAAGAAACTATCAAAAAGCACAGAGGTTCGCACCATGTAATAGTTCTCCAGGCGTGTTGGAGTTTTCTGTGTATTGCTTGCTGCCACTCCCTTCTCTTTCACCGAGATGCGGACAGGATTCCGGAGACCTGCTCTCACCAGGTTCTCCACCTCTTGAGTTTGAGTTGCTGAGAACAGACCTGTCCGTCTCTGCTTGGGCAAAAAGTCCAGAATGGCATTTAAACTGCAAGTAAGCACATGTAGAACATAACTGTCCCAAGACTTCCCTCAGAAAGAATTTTAATCACTGGAAGTAAGAGTTTACAAACACAACAGAAGAGTGGCACTTGATAATAAAAGCTATCGAATCAATTACCTTAACTTTGAAAGAAAGAGAAGAGGGACATCAAAGCTGATTTGTCAAAATGTCTTAAGCCATTCTGATGTGTAAATAATGCATCAGTATAGCATGTACTAATATACATCAGGAAAAAAAAAATTAAACTCTGTACTCATCAAGGATCCACTCTTTCCTGATTCTCTTCCCCCTTCACAATTGCTTTATGTAGTCCATGGAGCAAAGATAGATCAAAGAACAAAACAGAACAAATCTAACTTCAGAGGTCATCGTAGGCCATGCTCTTTCACAGCAATCATATGTGAACTCATTTAAAATTTCAGAAATATTACTAGAATTTATTATTTAAATACCTTGCTTCAAAGCCCATATCTAGAAGTCTGTCTGCTTCATCTAATACCAACACATCCAGAGACTTCACACAACTTGCTAGATCCAGCCCGTCTGCTTTTCTTCTGAACAGATCCTCCAAGCGGCCAGGTGTAGCTACAATGATGTTCCCACTGTTTGTGAATGAGACACACAGCAATTTTGTACCTGTGCGAGGTAAGGACTTTGGGGGAGCTGCTAAGATTGTTATCGCAGCACAAACCTGCACACAAGTTGACCGCATTCTTCAATAAAACAATTTCATTTTGTCACTTCTAACTGTATGCATATTTCAGTGCCTGGCGTATCACACTCAATGAAAAGAATCCACAATTTCCTCGGCATACACCCTAACATACTCATGCTTTACCATCAGCTCTTCACACCAGCAGGACCAAAGCTCTAATCTGAAATCCCTACGGACAAGGAGAAAACCACAGCTGCAAGGCATTGATTAAAAAAAGCTGTTAACAATCAACTCACCCACACTCCTTAAACTTTTCAACATCTTCCATGGGATTCCTACCACCGATTAAAAGAATCTGACTAAAACAATAAAATAGAAATATTTAGGTCATCTTTAAGTTTTGCTAGTTTACAAATGACAGAATTCTAAAGAAAAAGGAACTATGGTCACAACAAGCCGGAAGTTCACTCACCTAAACCTGGGGAAGTGTTTTGTGAAATGTGATAGCACCTCATCAATTTGAATAGCTAATTCCCTTGTTGGTGTGATAATTATAGCTCCAACCTGCACATGTAAAACAAAAGGAATTTATGGAAAATAAGAGACTGGAAGAAAAATTAGGGCAAAATTCTCCCTTACAAGCTGAGTATGAGCCATGTTTACGATCCTAGTTTTAGACAAAACATTTCCATAGAAATACAATAAAGTGTACAAAATAACAGAAAGTATCTATGAAAGTTATACAAATGTGCAGAATACCTCCACTCAGAGAGCAGCATCTGACAATGATATTTAATAACAAATAACAGCACAAGTTCTCTGTACGCTAAAATGTATTCAAGTGAATGAATGCCAAAAAGCATACAAAGACTCTTGTTTGCAGTACATCATCGTATCTGATGTTTTAAGACACTTTTCTAACAGCTCAGAAACCTGTTTTGATCGTGTCAAATAAAAAGCTGTATCTAAGTGCAAGGAAAGCACCCCAATGTTTATTTTCAGGTTTTAAACAGTTTATTGTTACTGCTATACCAAAGAGCTGAGCACACAGTCACTGCATGTGTATGCAATTTTCCTTATTGGTACTTTTCCTGGAGTCATCAAATCTTATTGGCACACCAGAAAAGCCTACTCAGACCTGAACAAATTAATCTTACCTGTACTTTCTTTAATTTTTCTTCCCGTCTGAGAAGAATTTCCAGTATGGGAATTACAAACGCTAAGGTTTTGCCACTGCCTGTTACCTGTGAGAAGGGAAACAGAGTCAGCCCCCCCCCTCAGCTCCAGAAGCAAACCAAGAAAAGCAATGAGCTCGACCAAGGAAAAGCACTCACCGCTTCTGCAGCAACATCTTTGTTACTCATGAAGAGCGGAATAGTTGCAGACTAAAAAAAAAAAAAAAAAAAAAAAAAAAAGAGAGAAAGAAACATCACACAAACAGTTGAATTGGCTATGGTGGAAGTAAATCTCACAGAGGCTAAATCCCGCCTCTGGGGGGAGGGGGACATCAAGCAGCGCCAGGGACGGGAAGCCACGGGCTGCGACCTCCCTCGCTGCTACAGGCTCCAGCGGCTGCTCTGATCTGCGGCCTCGGAGCTGTGACCGAGCCCCCTGACACCGACAGCACAGCAGCTCGTCCCCCGACCAGCCCGGGCTGGCCCAGGCGCTGCTGACACCGCCCGCACCCTCCTTCCCCAGGCCCTGCCTCCCCGCCGCTGCCCCGCTCCCCCTCCCGGGGACAGCCGTGGGCCTGGGGCCGGCGGGGAGCGCCCGCTCACCTGCACCGGGGTCATGCGGGCGAAGCCGAGCTCCCGCAGCGCCTGCAGCACGCCCGGACTCAGCGCCACGGGCAGCGACTCCCAGCTCCCCTCAGTCACCGCCTCCATCTTTGACGGGGCCCCGGCCGTGTCCGCCGCTCGGCCACGCCCCCCCGGCCACGCGGTCCGGTCCCGGCAGGGCCCCGCGGAAACAGGCGTCGCAGCACCTTGGTTCCGGCCCAGGCACCGCCGGCCGCTGCCACCGCCTCCTCCCGCCGGACCCTGCAGGTTTTTGGCTCCTCTGTGAGGATCTCCCCTGGGCTACAGCAAAAAAATCTTATTTGTGTGGCAAGCGACCTATAGCAGTAAGTACTTCTGCGGGTCACACAGAAGCACGGTGGCAGCCAACTGCCTAGAGTTGAGCAGCAAATCTGTAGCTTTAGAATTACCTGGAATTTCTTCTACCTGTCCACAAAGTGGGATGGCTTTTGGATGGATTCCCACTATTCCAGGTTACTTTATGAAAAACCTTTGAGTGTTAATGCTTTAAGGAAGTACAGTTTAAAGAAAAACTTTTTTTTTTTTTAAAGAATTTGTTTATTTATCGAACCTGGGTCATATTTAGATTCACAAGCAATTTTTAAATGTACATCTTAGAATTCAATTTTAAGTGTTTTACACAAAAATATTGGCACACAACAGTCACAATAAGGTGTAACAGCCACCTTTCTGAAGAACTGCTGCAAGTGTTTGCCCAAGGTTGAAAAAACTTTACCTGGAACATGAAAACCTGTAACAAATTTTAAATTAATTGTACAAAACTGTTGTGTGTTACTTGTAGAGGCTCCCCCCTGGAAAAGACCCCACCCCACCCCACCCCCAAAAATGATTACAACTAATATACATCAGTCACAACATAATCCTGGCTCAGCACCCACATCAGACGCTTCTTTAATTTTTAAACCAATCATCAGATACCAAGGAAAGTAACTTTATACAAAAACAAATCTACATGTGCCTGAAAAAGAAAACACACCAGTATTTAGCATTATGCTAATTATGATCAGATAATGGCAGAGACTGCCACTTAACTTAAATACAAGGGCTGCATAGCATTGCAATAAACCCCCAGAATCGTTAACCCTTTGGCATCAGGAATCCAGGTTTCCTGAACACTAATGCATTCTGCAATAGCGCCAACAGTCTGAGCTTTGGACCTGCAAAAACCAAAGGGTTAACTGTTGTTTGCCAAGACACTGCACACAATTGGCTTCGATATAAAACCTGTGAAAGACTAAAAACTGTATGAGGAACATTTGGTGATGAGAGGAGAAAAATGTACTTTCATATCAACTATTGAATTCAAAAGAACTTTGGGAATAAGTTGACATAATTAGGATAGTCACTGAAGACTTTCTTTTAAATAGCAACTAGGTATGAATACTAGATTGGAAGTTGCCAGCTGTCTTTTATTTATTATCAGAATAAAGTTCCACTTCTCTGTGGCAGTTTATGTAAGCAAAGAAGGGATTATTTCCATTTCATTAACACCTACTGCAGGGTTAAAGATGTCAAAACCGCAAACCGTCATGTTAGGGCCTTGTACCGTTTCCCTAGATAGAACTGCAAGTACGAAAACAGGGGGGTGAAAAAAAAAAAGTTAGAAGAGACGCTAACATTGCTTGTTACTACAGTTGAATTACAGCATTTGCAGCTTGCTTGGACCTTGCTTAGCATACAGACTAGGCAGATTTAAGTGAAAAAAATTATGCCAATTAAGTGACAAGATTTCAGCACAGCTTTTGCTACAGAAGATATATAAAAACAATTCATTTTTAACTAGGAAGGAACATAAGCAATAAGTTTGACAGTTCAGTAGAGAGGGTTCAGAAACTAAGTGACTTTTTTGTGACCAGGATGTTTGGTAGACAGTGAACTGAAATCCGGGACCAGAAAAGTACTCTTAAACAACCCTTCGGACTTCAAAAAACCTCTTCAGATAGTAGATTTGTCCCAGTGTCATGGCAACTAATACAAGAGCTTCAAAGAATGACCAAAGAACCACTCTGCTGTTTGTGTTGTCATTAACTGTTGGGGGAAAAAAAAAAAGTAGTAAATAACAAAGCATTTAAAACAAACTTAAAACACACTTTGTCATTGGAACTGAAGCATTCTCACTGCACATAAGGCACTGATATTTGTATCACGTCATTACAAGAGTCCCAGAAGGACTCTGCAGTTTGAGAGACGCGATCTGAGAGTGAAGGGGGGGTATTTTTCCAAACAGCTTGCTATGCAAGCAGACGTTCTAACCTGAACTTTGGACATACACTGCAGCATCCTTCTCTATTCTGCCCACCTTCAAAGAGGCCAGACAGAAGCTTGTTACTGCCAAACAGAAGCCACTTGCTTTTTCAAGTAACTGTTGCATATTAGTGTCTCAAAGGCAAGCGAGGAAGTTCTAATGTCTACAGGTTCATCATACCCTTGTTTATACAAATTCAGCATTTTCTTAAATTAGTAACAGAAGTCATAAAATGGGATATTCATAAGTTCAAAAACTTGAGGGGCTAGTGCTTTAATATAATGTTGTATTTTCACATTAAAAATATTTGCCCTTTATTCTCACTGGGCTTCCCCTAGTGCACCACTTGGCACTCAGTCACATTTTAAAGCTGTATTTCGGAAAGTGAGGGTTGCAACTGGAGAGTTAACTATATTCTCTACTTGAAAATAACAGCAGTTCTGCTCTATTTCAACAAAATATTTTAAAAATACTTTGGCTGAATTATTAAGCCACACCTACTTCAAGGATGAAATAATAATTCAACCAAAGTCTATCCCTGGGAACTATATCATTACCAATATCTTCATGAATACACTATTCAAAGAACTATAGAATTTATACCAACTAAGCAAAAGCAATCTTCATTACATGAGAGGCGAGCCAATTTAAAGAAGATTGCAAAGCATCAACGATGTTATTGTATGGGCAGGTCCTTCAGAACTTGTTCTTTTTTTTTTAGTAACTTGGAATAGCTTTCATGGACTTGTATTTTAAATCACATTTTGTAACTTCATTTGACAGGGGAGAAAGTACTTAAGTCAAAGACACATACTTGCTCTATGTATTCTTTCACGAACTTCCATGTACTCCTGTTCATGCTTTACAGCTGTCATGGCCACTGCTAACTCATTAATCATCTCTTCTAGTTTGTTCTGATGAGCTGTGGAATAATTTCAGAAGCATCAGAAAGTCTGTTACTGACTCAAAAAACAATCTGTTACAATTTTTGAACAGTCATACTTAGTATCCTGTTGCAGAAGTTGTTCTGAAAAATGCAGTCTGTACAGCTGAAAACTTTCTATCCTTACAGAAAAGTAAAGTTTAGGTTTCATAGTGCCACTTGTCCTAACACTTCTCTATGGTATTTAGTAAGTGGGAAAACATGTTTCTCCACATCCAACTAGAAGGCAGCAGACACGCAATTTAGAGTCAGTACAGACCACTTATTTCCAAAACGGGCATACTTTTCCAGAAAAACAGAATGTGAGAATACGAGATCCATACCACACACTATTAACTATTTTGCCAATATTGTCCAATATATTCCAAGCAAATTATCTTAACATTACAGCTTTTCCTAGTTGTTAAGCTTGCAAAAATAGAACGACTGAGAATTTAGCTTAAGATCATGATGCTGGCAAAACGAGATCACTTTCTGAAGCAACATATCACATCTTGTGATCTTCTGGTTTAGCTGAAGCACGGCACTCAGCAGAAACAATGCCAAAGGGGCCTGGCAGAGGGCAGGAACTGGTTTCAGGTTCTCGTATGTTGTGAAAGCAGAAGAGGAGGAAAATACCAAACCAATGATAACAGAAAACTAGCTTGAGGTAGTTCAGCAAATGGAAGGATCAGAGATCCAAGATTTAGTGACTTGACTGTCAATTGCAGGATCTTTTAAATACATTCATGCTCAAAGAACTGCCTACTTACAAATCTATAAATTATGCAAGTAATTTTCAGTTTCTAGCATCAAAAGAAGTTCAAGATATCATTCCACAGACACACCCTGGGCAATCAGATCTCTCAAAAAAAGTCACAAAACCCAACATATTTTCCATTGAAGGGACATACTTGACTTTGAAGCTACCTTATTACCTTTTTATTTATAAATTGTTTCAGATCACAATCTGAAAAAAAAACTATTCAAAATACACACCTTACGGGGAACAATCAAAAAGAGGACCAGAGAATAACACTCATACAAGTTACAATTAAAATTTTAAATAGTTGTGTAAACCACACTCACTTTGCTAATATCACAAATCCCTTATTTTCATGGCTAACCGGCCATCGCAATAAATGCAGTTTATCAGTAAAAGAAGAAATTACAGTTGCAGGGATTGTTTAAACCCACTCCAAAAAAAACACACTCAAGAAAGCGTTTGCCTTAAAAATTTAAAGCTGCAATAATATCCTTTACAACAGTTATATTGAGACTCAGTAAAAGATTTAACTGAGACTTTTAAAACAAAAAATCAAAAGTTAGGGATTTGTTACTTATCAAGCGATAACAAGCACTCAATGCACACAGTTACTTACTTGCTAAAATAGAAAACAAGAATTTAGTCCCTTTCTAGCTACAGTTAGTGATCTCTAAATAAAACTTTGTAACTTGTTACCCCATACTTTCATTTACTTCTTTCACAGCAAATGACAAGTTTGAAGTTTTTCCCCTTGTAACATTACTGAGATTTAATAACCTAAAAGAAGCTTATTGCTTCCAAAAGCCCCTGATTACTCAACACCCACTTTAGCAACAAAAAGCAAACACCATCTAAAATATCCAATATTCTTGGATGTTCGGTGTTTTAGTTTAATTTCACCTAAAACTCCCAATTAAGTCTTCTGTTAGCCATAAAAAACCACCTGAAGACAAACTGTCACGGACAGTTCAAGGACCCGATCCCAGGAGCTGCTAAGTATATAAACTTCTCGATGAAAGCTTGCAGGTGCTCAGCATTGCTCAGAATCAGACCTTTTATGTAGTTTATTAAAAAAAGACATTCTCATGCTACAAACAAATGTTACAGAGAAAAAGCAAACGTTAGCTGTTAGTGAATAAACATACGCAAAAGACAAGATGCTAATGAGCTTTCAAAAAGCAGTACACATACCATCCCAGGTATCTCCACCACCTAGAGAAAAGTGTAAGAGATGAACACAAGTACAGGACAAAAGGCTGCAGATAAAACAGTAATTTACATGGCTAAGAGAAAATTTTTATATTAGCACATTTACCAAAGAGCTCAACTAACGCATGTAGTAGTCTACATACTGCTGAGCAAACCAGAAATCAGAGAATGAAACTGATGAAAAGACTAAAGGATGAAAGCATTAGTTTCTGCAGATGGCCAAGTGATTCCCTGGTGATTCTGCATTAAATCATGTAATGAGATCTAAAAACATCCATATCCATTTTAGCTGTGCAAGAGAACAGCTAACTAGACAGCCTGAAGAAACAGGAATTCTGAGAATCCTAGTCAAGTTCAGTAGTCATGCATGTAGGGAAAAGCTCCCAAGATGGAGCTAATTTCTTTCCAGGAGTCTTCCTCACCTTCTGTCTCCATGTCTTGCCCCTTTGGAGCTTCTCCAATATCAATAGTGAACATCACTATCTTGGGAGTCATGGTGGACATTCTGTTGCTAAAGCAAAACTTGTAAGTTCCATCCATGTGGGCGGCAAATGTGTATTTTCCACTGGACTCTCGATCACCTTTATAAATTCCTTTATTATCAGGCCCTGTAATCTGGATGGGGAAAACAAAGTATCATACATTTTATTTAAAACACAGTGGTTTTAAATACAGCATTACAGCACTGCATGTATATTCTGTAGTTATCCAGTCAGAGTTACCAATACCATCTGTAATCTGTTTGGCATTCTTCTTACTTTCCCTCCCACAACTCAAAAGCGATGCATTTTTCTGTACAGAAATCTTTTTTTAAAAAAGAAAACTTCTTGGTAAAGAAAGTCATACAAAAGCTTCTCTTACTGGCCAAGATTACTGGCCTTCCATAGGCAAGTTAAGAAGCATTCAAGAACAAGTAAACCATAAGCTATGTACAGCCCTGGCTGTTAGCCAAATTAACAACTGCAGGTGAAACCTTATCTCAGACGTTTAAAGAAAAACAAAAATGAAAAAGAGACATTCTCCCATATGTCAATACTGCTTTAGCCATACAGCTGTGCATTGTTGCAGCTACCATTTCAAATCGGCTAAGGGCCTCAGTACTGAGCACTCAGGGTCACTGTGATCTTAAGGATTCCATCCCGCCAGGCCACCAAACTCTGCTGCTGAGCTTCCATTAGCGACATCTGAATGGGATTTCACAGCTTTCAGGCTCTGCCCCGCACTAGAGTGATGTGCAATTTCAAATCATTACGTCCACTCTCAGCAACAACTCTCTATGTTTTAAGTTATCCCAAACAAACAAGCACCGTCTCTTCACCAAGCTGAGAGGAATTCTTACTTGTTATTCTCCTATTGATTTGAAGTCTCGTTGAAGAAAAGGACTTACCCACAACTTTCAAGATGGCAAACAACCAGATTACAGCCAATGCCTTTTGATTCAAGGGGAGACACACTGCTCCCAGAGCAGCCAACGCGTTTTTGCAAGGAGCAATCCCATTCGTTCTTCCCGCCAAACGGTTTATTACGACAAGACCACATCGAGCAGAATAAGGAAGAAAACCTCAAGAGAACAGCTCTGAAGACAGGAAGGCTGCCTTCTGCGGCAACAGCAGAAACGACGAGCAGCCTGAGGGAACGTAACCCCCACAAGAGGTTCCTCGTCGTCTCCGAGACCGCCCACGCCGGGCCCGGCCCGCCCGGGCAGAGCCCTTGTGCCCAGCAGGCCGACGGCGAGCCCGCCGCCCCCCGCAGGCGGGACCGTCCCAAAACTTCGCGGACGGTTGAGGCCGCCCTCAAGCCGGCGCTGGCCCCCGCGCCTCCGCGGGACACGGCCGCCGCTTCCCCCCGGGGCGCTGCCCGAGCCGCCGCGGCCTCCCCACCTCCCCGCGGTGCCCGGCCCCGGGGCAGCCTCACGGCGGCGGGACAAGGGCCCGGCAGCCCTCCCCTCAGCACGGCACCCGCGGCCCAAGGTCAGCCCGCTCGGCGCCGTCCCGCCTCACCTCCACGTCGATGTCCAGGAAGCCCCCCTCCGCCACCTCGAAGATGAGCCCCATCTTCGTGCCGGACGGCACCCGCTCCAGGAAGCACTCCTCAGCGTGCGCGTCGATGCTGACGAAGTAGGCGGCAGCCGGGGCCGCCAGCGCGGCCAGCAGCGCCAGCACCGCCCGCACCGGCGACATGGCGGAGCCCAGCGGGAGGGGGCACCGAGCGGCGGGCCAGCAGGAAAAGGGGAGGGGAGACTTCCGGCTCTAGTCACGCCCCTTCCGGGGCACGGGGCCGCCGCTCATAGGCCGACTCAGCCCCGCTGCCACGTACAGCCTGTGCTACGGTGGCCATTAGGGGACTATCCGGAAAGGGACCGCCTAAACCGCGAGGCCGGGACCGCGCGGCGCGGGAGGCGGGGCCCGTACGCGGGAGAAACCAATGAGAACGGAGCAGGGGGCAAAGCCGCGGCGACCAGGAGCCAATCAGGACGAGGCAGAGAAAGCCGTCCCGTCAGGAAGAACAGCATTGGGTGAGCCGCTGCGGAGGCGTTGCCCGGCAACCGGGGGAGCGCCGGCGGGAGCGCGGGAGGCTCCTGAGGGGCTGCGGGCGGGCGGCGGCCACCGCAGTCCTGCGCTGCCGAAGCTGCTCGGGAAACCCGGGAAACCCAGACTTGTTACAGGGAGGTAGAGGTTTGGGGAGCAGCTAACGATCAAGAAAGTAACGGGGAGGCCGAGCTTGTGGGTTATTCGTTGCGCGCGAGAAAACCCAGTCAAGTTACTCGGCAGGCTTCTGCATCACCCAAGACTGACCGTGCATGTTCCTTGCATGGCCGTGCTTAAATGCTAATTTTCAATTAAAACTTCCAGTCAGAAATACAGGAAGTTACGCTTGAGCTTAAGGCAGTCTGTTTTCATGACCAGCTGTTTAATTACCTGCAGAAGATTTAAAGACTGAAGCACGATCTGGTTTTCCAGCACAATATTTATGTGCTTGGATTTGCCAAGTAAGCGCCAGTTGTGGTAACGTTCGCAACTCAGACTTTGCGTTTGTCTTCAGTTGTATGACAAATGTAATCCAAATACTTGATTTACCTCAGTAAATTGTGCTCATCTCTGCCTGGCTGCCCGGTTTGAGCTGGCGGAGCCGGCTGTGCTCCAGCAGGCTCAGGGCGTGGGCACGTGTGAAGGGAAAGCTTCCAGCAGGAGCAGCATGAACTGGAGGAGCTGCAGGTCACGTACGTGACTGCTGGATAAAAGACCTCTCCCGCCCAGTCATGGAAAGCTTCCATTGTTTTCAATTACTTTGGAGCAAGCCAACCTTGAATCTACTGCCTTCCATAGCATATACTGCTGTGCTGGTTTTCCATCTGTCTCAAAGTAGCTTTAGCCTTGCCACTGGCACGTTCTCGAAATTATTACTTTTTTCCTCTACGCGCATTTGTACATAACTGTGGGAACTCAGTTAGTACTGAATCCTGGTGGCATGAACTCTTTTCTCAGCTCTAATTCAGACAAAATGATGATTTCACAGCATATCCATTCCCCTGAGGTACTCCAGAGTCTTCTCCAAACGTTCTGCTCATGCTGCTACCCCCTCCCATGCTTTCGTAAGTGGTCTTTGCCGGGAAAGGATGACTACATCATTATTCATCCTCATGCTCTCTCTGGAACTTTGTGCAATACCCTGCGGTGTTCAATTTTGGCAATACATTTCCTGAAGGATATGTAGATATGTTTTCACAGGATATCACTGACACTCGTTATAAGTTAGGCAACCGAATGTCAAAGTCAGATGTTTGGGGAGTGGTTTGTTACCTTCCTGGCCGCCCAGAGCCATGCAGATGAGTGCCTGATGGCAGTGCATGAGGAAGATGGAAATTTTGTAACTTGCGACAGAATGAGATATTGACAGTGTTGCATTAAAAAGTTTGAGCATCACAGTGTTGCATTTCACGTCATTCATTCCTCCCACTCACTTGCATTGGTGTTTTGCATCTGCCAAAACCAGAGAATTGATGCTGTATTCACAACAAGCAGCACATATCCGTCGTTCCAAGGTTGGCTTTTGCAGCTCCAGTTTTGTTTCTCCTGACTAGTTCCAGTGTTTGGCATTATTCATAGTATCTTGCCCAAAATATAACACATTATTCCTATGCTGCATACAGCAAACAGCAGGATTGTTTCAGGGCACATTTAATTTACCTCTAAAGACTCATCTGGAACACGCTCCGTGCTGCAGAATGACCTCTTCACCCCACGGCATCTGCCTGCCGCCGCTGCCAGCCTCCCTGCTCTTGGGGAGCGGGGGTCATAGAATCATAGAATGTTTTGGGTTGGAAGGGACCCCTAGAGGTCATCTAGTCCAACCGCCCTGCAGGGAGCAGGGACACCGCTAACCAGATCAGGTTGCTCAGAGCCCCATCCAACCTGGCCTGGAATGCTTCCAGGGACGGGGCCTCCACCACCTCTCTGGGCAACCCCTGCCAGGGTTTCACCACCCTCATCCTTCCCCCTTCTGTCCCGCTACCGTAAAAGTCAGCTTGGAACACGGGCGCACCGCTGCGGCCCTGCCGCTGCTGCCAACCCGCTTCGGTGCTGGGTGTCATCTGCGTGGGGCCCGACTCCTCGACACGCGTGGGTGTGAGTTCTGCCCCTCGAACGCGTGGTTGTCGTCCCTGGGGCAGGGGAGGCCGACACCGCCGGCAGTCCCGCTGCTGGAGCAGCTCAGCGCAAGCAGCAAGCGAGCAGCACCCGCGACGGCCGGGGCCGCGCTCCCCTTGCGCGGCGAGAGCACAGGGAAAGCCCCGCGGAGCACCAGCCCCCGCCCCGGCTCCTCCCGGCGTCCACCGCCCCGGGGACCGGCGACCCCACGATCGCGCTGCGCCGCTCCGCTCCACCCGCAGCCTGGCCAGGGGCGGTGGCCGCGGGCATGCGCGGGGCCTCGGGCCCGGCGCCCGCCATTGGCCCCGAGCGGCGGGGGGCCGGCCCCCCGCCGCCGCCGCTCCACACCCGGCCAAGTTCAAACACCCCCCGCCCAGCCCGCCGGAGCGCGCGGGGCCGCGGCCCGGGTGAGGGGGCACCGGGTGAGGGAGGGCCCCGCCGGGAGAGCGCCCGTCGCCGCCTATGAGGGCGCCGCGGGACCGGGCGAGCCATGGACGGCGGCGGCGGGGCGCCGCCCGCCCTGGAGAAGAACGCGGCGGAGCTGACGGTCATGGACGTCTACGACATCGCCTCGGCCGTGGGGCAGGAGTTTGAGCGGGTGATCGATCAGCACGGCTGCGAGGCCATCGCCCGCCTCATGCCCAAGGTGGTGCGGGTGCTGGAGATCCTGGAGGTACTGGTGAGCCGCAACCACATCAACCCCGAGATGGAGGAGCTGCGCCTGGAGCTCGACCGCCTGCGCCTGGAGAGGATGGACCGCATCGAGAAGGGCCGGGGCCGGGGGGCGGGCGGGGCGGGCGCCCCCGCCTACCGCAGCCGGCCGGGGGGGGGCCGGGCCCCGGCCCCGCGCCGCTGGGGGAAACAAAGAGGGAGGCCGGGGGCGGCGGGGCCGGTGGGGAGCGGGCGGGGCACGCGTGTGGGCACGGCTGGGGCCGCGCCGGGCTCGGCGCGGATGCTGCCTTAGCGTCGCTGAGGGCTTGGGCGTGTTGTTGTGGGTTTTTTCCCTTCCCTCCTGGAAGTTTCCTTCCTCCTTCCCTTTCTCCACCCCTTCCCCAGTCACTGCATTTCCTTCCCCCTGTGTCTCCCCGATGAGGACTCCTGCTCCATCCCCGCTCCTGACCAGAGGACAGTGCTGCTTGCTGCCAGGCCGGGAAAGGTCACTGACAGTAATTCACTTTTCTCTCCAGAGCTGTGAATGATTTAGCAGTTTAGTCTTCCTGGCATGCTCATCGGGTAGGCAAGTCGTAGGAGAGAGATGGAGGACCAAGTGATTTCAGGGCAGTGTTAGAGCTGAAGACTAGGGAAGAGCACTCTACCCGATTCCTGCTCCATCCTCTGATGGTAAGATGTTGTCCGCTGGCTTGATCTGGGGTGGTCACAGTGTTCCCTGACCCCACTCCCATGAAAGCCCAAGGTAGAGATCACTTCCTATACCCTGTTACCCTCATGTGGCAGGGCAGCATGAGCTGTTCCACTTACTGCAGTGGAAGTGGCAGATTTATTCTTTAAACCACCCAGATAACCGATTTAAAGAAATGGTTCTTCTAGTAGGTGACTGTGCTAAATCACCACTGCTGCCTCACGCCATTCCTGCTTGCACACACAGATTCAGAATAAAGAGGATACAGAGAATTTCTGGAAGAGAGACCTCAAACTTCGAGAGTTGGCTTTAATTTAAATAAATTCAAATCTTATGTTTTAAAAAGAGTCAGCTAGGGGACTTCTGCTTAGCATATGAAAAATCCAGGATGATTCCCACAACATTTTGCAGAAAAAGTCTCAGGGCAGTGTCCATGAAAAGGACAGTAGAACATCTTCAAAGTATAAAGCCCTCGCAAGTCTCCAGAGTGTGAAGTAAGAAGATACAGAGAATAGATCTAAGTACATGTACCTGACCTCTGCCTTTGCCTTCTAACAGATCTAATGTGGAAGCAAGTGGGGGGTCTGTTGTGCTGGTCCCATACAGTGTCTGGGCCCTCTGCTAGAACCAAATTGTCTCTTCCTGAGCCCTAGCTGTCGGAAGGTTTTTTGAGGGCATGTCACCTCTGGGGGAGAACTGCCACAAGTCACATCTCCCCATTGATTGCACAGACACCACTGTATTGCCAGTCAGCATTAATTCTTTATCTCAGATATTTACAAAATGTTGCGTGGTGAAGTGGATACTGAACTGGGCCCAGTAGCAATACCTAGTATCATCATACAAGTTGATGTTCTGTGTAGATGCTTCTGAAGTTCATATAGGTATTAAAAAGTTTCTTAAACATGTCAACTGTATAACACTCTGCTTGCCAGGTGTCAACTGATCCCCTGCCAGTTAAGCATCTCTACTCTGCCAGCTTCTCTAATAGTCACGAAATGGCTCACAGAGTGTTCAGACAATCCAGCCAAAACTTTGGTGGAAATATATTTTAGCAGGGAAAATAAAATGTGTGAGACATCCGTGTTTTTTTAATCAAGTTGATTCTCAGTGCACCAAGTTCCTGTAGAACAGTAGCTTCACATCCACGTTCCAGTGCGAGGGCTTGAAGACTTAACTCCTTCACAGGACAGTTACTGGTAAGCAGAAAAAGCCAGAGACTGAGAAATAGTTGTGACCCAAAAGCCTCCAAGAAACAATCCAGACAAGCTTTTAGTTGTCCTTGAAAGCATCCATTTATGAGGTTTTAGGACTTGAAATCTTTATATGTGAATCTGTTTTGCCTATAAACCTGGCTTAGCACCGCCTGGAGTTTCCTGAGCTGGCTGGCACCTACTGGCCCGTAGATCCACCTTCTCTGTCTGATGCCACTACTAATGAGGGTTCAGAAGTTAATTTCTGCTCCAATTCATTGGGCTCTTCAACAGCAATAAATAAGAAAGTTTGCCTAGGCAAACCTTAATATAGTCGTGTGTTTACAGTGCAGCCACACATAAATGATCTAAGTTCAGATAATTTGGGGGTTTGTGTGTGTTCTATTTTGGTTTTATCAGTATGTTTATAGCTGGTGAATGTACTGGTTTATTATCTAAACTAGGTCAGCGCGTTATTCTAGCTACAGAGTTGTAATATGTAGCATCACTGTAAATAGTCTAGGTATTTGGCAATATAAAGTTTCATTACAGATTTGCTTTTCTCTCAAGATAGTTTAAAGTAAAATAGAGGTGACTGATGAAATTTTCTTTACTAAATAATTAAGTCTGCATAGCTTACAACACCTATATGTTACTTATCTATTTGTCATATGGTGTTTTCTGCAAAATTTTATAAAATTCAAAAGCATTATAAAATGACATCAGTGCAGTAATAAATGCTGGAATAAAATGGCATTTGGACCCGAAAGTCAATAGGAACAGAATTTCCCATTATCGGAGCATACATTCAAAGCAGAAAGCTATCCTTTAATCTCTCAGCAGAGCTTATTTTAGCCTGGAGCTGTGCTTGTCTGAATGTGTTTTGTTGTTAGGTAGGAAAGGGGCATGCTGGATGAATGTAAAAGTCAGCAAGTGACTCAGCCTGGCTCCAGTGGTTTGCATGCAGCTTTTTGGTTTGTTTGTTTGAAGCGCATACATGAAAATGGAGCAGAGAATGCCCCCCACTGCAGAAGTATGATTTACGGCAAAGGCTTTTGGAACAAGTTAAGCTCTAAATACAACTGGTTTTCCTTGAGGACCTTATACTTTTTGTCCTAATTTGACCTTTACGGGGATTGGTGACAGCTGCTCTTGACATGCAGTGTCCTGACAGATGGGAGCTGTTGTTTTGACTGGTCTCACTGCCACTACCATAGGTGCCACTTGAGACATTCTATATAGAACAATTTACATAAGAAGCAGCACAGTTTTGTCTGGTGTTTACCATGTGCACTAGGAGTTTTGGGTTTGCTGCACTGTATCATGCGCTTGTTATCTTACCCTTGTGTTTCGTAACAGAAATTTAGACTAGAGATGCTGCTCGTTCAAAATGAGCATGCCTAGCACTGACTCCCCTGGCCCACGCTGTGTGATGTTTCTGGGGCATTTATAACAGCCCTTGCAGCCACTTCCTGGGATGCAGGAGGTAAATGTTGCTCGTGTTTGGTTATCTTGTCTAACACAGCAGTCCCCTTCATCTGGTCCTCACAGCAAATGGGGCATAAGAAGCCATCCTTTGGGTAACTTGCACATCAAAAATGTTTGCATCAGGAATTGTCTCCTCGTGTATTTACATTCAGCATATAGCAAAAGGAGACTTTGATAGTTGGTTTCTTGATGCTGGCAGTAGAAAAGTGTATGTCTTCAAATAAATTGTTTTCTATAAGAATCATAGTAGGATTGTTACTAGTTCAATATGTAAATAGTCTGGTCAAAGACTCTTAACATGTTTAAAAATATAAATGTGTTGTCCTGGTCTACTCTTTAGGAATTAGAACTGGTGGAGGATGTCTGGAGAGGGGAAGCACAGGACCTTCTTACCCAAATTGCACAGCTGCAGGAGGAGAATAAACAACTGATGACAAACTTGTCTCACAAAGACATTAATTTCACAGAAGAGGAATTTCAGAAGCATGAAGGCAAGTTTGATACTTCAAATTCAGTACTTGCTTTTGTTATAAAAAGCAATACTTTATCAAAATACTTTGACTGGATAGTCTGGCATTTCTTCCTATAGATTGTTTGTTTGGCTGAGAAGCATCTCTGAAAGTAAAGTCTAGCTTCCTGGGGTGTTTTTTTTTTTTGGTGTATCACTTTTTTTTTTTCTTTTTAGTTTGCATCTTGCAAAAAACATTCTTAAGCCCTCTTTATGTTTTCTAATACAAATGGAATAATCCATTCAGCAATGTTTATTTCACACCATTAGGCGCAAAAATAAGTGCTACTGTCGATCTATTCAGGATAACTGTTTGTAAAGTAGCAAATCAAGATCTCTCTGTCTGAATTACATCAGTCCACCATACGGAGATGTTCTAGGAGAGTATCACAATATTCTTCCACAGTAGGAGAGACTGATTTTATTTGGTTTACCCGCATTTAGGGTTCCCTCTCTTGTTTGGGACTTACAGCCAATTTAGAATAAGTGAAGAGATTTATAATCCAGGGAGTGGGTGAATCCTAAAGAGTTGAAACAGCTAATTTGTGGACAGCTTCTTTCTTGAGACAGAATGAAGTTCAAGGCATAAGATTCCAACTTGCAAGTCCAGGTAGATTTCACTACAGCAACTGAAACAGTTGCCATCCTGTTTCCCAAGGGCAGGGGCAGATGAACAGATGTCTATTTGCTCCACAGTTCAAAGCACATCATTTGAGGCTACTGGCTACCGAGTCCGTTTCATGATACTTTGCTGGGGTTTAAGATGAGGAGTTATAAAAAATGACTGTGCAGCTTTGGGGATGAGGCAGCCTTGAGCTGAGAGATGGGGCGGACAGCAGAGAATGGTAATGGCGTCACTCCAGCAGCAGAATGTTCCTGTAATGGTGAGTCAGTCTGGAAGTGTGTGGCTTTCTGAACTATTTGTACGTGGACAGGACTCTGGTCCACTGCTTCAAGCCACAGCTCCACTTTCACAGGAGGTTCTGATTATCGCTAAAGTCGTGGCTCCCTCAAAAGGCTAGCATCCTGTGTGTAGCGTGCAGAGTCACTGGCCAGTCTGAAAGCCAGACCACACAGTTGAGCCATTGCAGCTCTCCAACAAAGCATTAGGAACAAAGGGATATCCTTTTCCAGACATTAGAATTTGGGATTGCTGCAGTTGGATGAATCTCTGTCCAACACTGCAGAAGTTGCACTTGCTTCCTCCCAGAGGCCAAGTACTGCTCACTTGCCCTGGGGAGGAGTATAATGACATCTTCAAAAAGTAAAAATTGTTAAACCTCTCAAGATTACCACTTTTTTAAAACAAATGCAATGCTTTCAATTTAGGAGTCAATTAATGGCAAAGTAGCAGCTCAACATCAGCCTTAAAAACTCCATGCAAAATTTCAGAATGGCAGTGATGACTCATGGACTGTGAAGACTATGACATCTTGTTATAAAAAAACAGGTTCCCCTTTGTTTTCTGGGTCTTTTTGGTTGGGTGTGTTTTGTTTTGGTTTTTTTTCCTTCTTCCAGTGGGTATCTAGCTAACTGCAACTCGTGCTATTTAAATATAGCCATACTCTTCACGTTCAGCTAGCCAAGCAAATGCCAGGCATGCTTTTCATGTTATTTTTACTGTGTCTACCCAAGTATAATAACACAAAACCCATAAACCCATTCCAGAGACCAGATTCTGGGATGACTGATATTCTTTGGCCAAAATCATCAGCTTGAGTAAAATCACATTCATTTATAGCAACCCCACCTTATTATTGGGACCTATTATATCAAACCCAACACTTTTTCTTTTAGGAAATTTTGTCATTAGTGAATGGGGATAATTTGTCTCAATCAACTTGTTTGGATAGTGTCAAAAAGCAGTCATGCTGCTTTTTTTTCAGTCTCCATCATTTATCAGATACGTATAGAGTCTACAGAGGCAGGTTTTCAAGCTAAATACTTTTTTAGCTGGACTAACTTTGACCAGACTCCAGTCTTCGTAGCTCAGCACGATTTAGTATTGTGATCATGTCTCCCCTTAGCGGCTAGCCCCTGGGATTAACAGCTTGCTGCTTATGCACCAGACAGTTAAAGGAGTTATTTTTAGCATAGGCAACAGAGGCCAGTGATCGGGGTGTGCAAGACGCTGAGATTCAATCCTTGCCAATTGATAGTCACATCAGAGTTCACAGAGACTCAGTTTAGCATAATGAAGGTGTTTAGGGGGGAGGCAGATGCAGTCCTATCTAAACAGGAGCATTCTGCACAGAGGGCATCTGCTGAGAGTCTGAGCAGACCAGGGTTGATGTGAAAGGACGTGTGGCAGAATACAAAAGACACAGGAGGGGTTAGAGATGATTCTGCAACATCCATTAATGCTACTCCTCCCAAGCTCAAACTGAGCACTACTTGATGGTGCTGACTGATAGGAATATTCTAGTAAAATGCCACAAGCAAACTTGACCCAACGTGTGCCAAACAGGACAAGCAGGCTGCTGTTTCACTGCAGTGAGGGGAGCTGCTGTCTCAGACTGGTAATGTAGACAAGCAGCAGGATGTCCGCAGTTGTGTGAACCTCTTGTGCTCGGCTGCTGAGGAACCTACAGTTCGCTTTCAACAGCAGAGGCAAACTTCTATTCTGAATATTTAGGTATTGGTATAGTGCTACAGGCCCTGACTGGCACTTTGGCCTGTTGTGATAGAGGTTGTCTAAACAACAGTAAACAGGTCCCTAAACATAAACATAAAGGATGTTATTTTTTTTCTGTTTCTTATCCCTTTTTAATTTTTTTTTTTTCCCAGCTGCTTTCCTTTTTCTTGCTCAAACAATGCTGTGATCGAAGCAATTCACAGGAAGCTGCTCATAGGCTGTGCCTAGGGAAGCCAGCTGGGTGTGCCCTTTAAGATCTTGCAGATACTAGGCTTTGAATCATTTGGAGATAATTACTTTACATTCAGAGCACTTAGTGATTTCCCTCTCCTCTTCCTCAGTGCCTGAGGAAGAATGGAGGAAGATGTGACTTTCACAAACACTACCCACCTTTCCTTTCCACTCCTCTAGAAATAAAAAGCATAATGTAGTGATATGTGCATACAACTGAAGTCTTTTATGCTCACCAAATGTTAGGGAGAAAAATGAGCACAGTGGGAGGAAAAGCAATCAGCACTGAAATGGTACTTTATACTTTAAATAGCACCTGCTATCTAGAGATCTCAAAGCATCTCACAAGTACTAATGAATATAGCTGCACTCGCTATTCCTAGCTCCTACACAGGTGAAACCACCAGTCTAAAGTTTCACGGCAGTCCCTATGTACTTCAAGGCAAAGTTTTGGATTTTTTTTTTTTGTTTTTAAATACAACTGATGTTCTAGGCCCCAGCCCTGAGACTGGCTGCAGAGGGTGGATCCAGGAACCTGTAGTGAGATTTGTAAATACAGTGGCGTATCAGACCCCTATTGCGATAGGAGTGTGTGGATCTTTTAGAGGAGTTAAGTAGCAGTATGGGTCAGCATCTACTTGTCCTCCCTGGTGGGTATGAGCTGTTACCACAGTGAGGAATTAAAATTATCCTGCGAAGAACTAGAACCTAGAGTAGAGAGATTATAAGGACCAGGGTCCAGAAACAGAGCAGGCAAACTTAACACAGAATTTAAAAAGATGATAATGTAATAATAGAATGTGAACACTGTGACACTCTCAGTTCTTTTCTGGGGTTTGACAGGAACATGTCCTTGGAACAAAATTCCCAGCCAGCCATGATCACCAGTCCTTTTCCCAGCAGAGTGGTTACCTGTCCTCTGCCGCACCATAGCTCCAGTCCTTTAGCAAGGAAGGATTGGAGCTGCTGTTCCCCCTGTTCGCAGTGGTATGCTTTCTATGCCTGCATGGGAGCCCACAGCTGCCGCAGGAGTGCACATCCACCAAAGAGTCGCTCCCTTTCTCTCTCCCTCTTTCTCTCAGGTTTGTCTTGCTCTACTGTATTATCCACCAGTTTGAACTGTAGGTGATGTGTAAACTGGAGTTCCTAATGGCTTGCAGACTACGTTTTCTTATGGGAGCAACTTTGGATTTCTCTGATGAGGGAAGAACATAACCAGAAAGTCTGATCTGGTGTTAGAAAGTAGAAACTTGACTGGCTGGATACATTTGACATGTATGCAGCATATTTCTGATATGGGATGCGGGCACTGCTTTAGTCTATTGAAAAGGAAGTGGCTTTCCAGCCACCCCAGAGGGTGGGTGAATTATCACCACTCACAGTTCCTAAGTGGAGGAAGCTGAGGACCCTCATAACTAAGTACTTTGCCAAAGGTAATAGAACAAGACCACAGTAGACCCTGGATTTGAGCTCCTGCTTGGACTGGACTTTCGCCAGAGCAGCCACACACCACCCTGGTCACAGGCTTTCATCCTCAAGCCATCCTATGGGATGTTGTGAAGCGTGATTTTTATGTGATAGTTTAGGACCATCAAACTGCGTATCTGTGCAGTTGTCAGGAAAAGTTACTGTAGTAGATTTATCATCTCACAGTTAAATCATCCAGTCTATGTTTGCTCTGAAGAGCCCATCACTGTAGTGCCAGTTCACAGTTAACTCCATAATGGCAAATAATGGAAGAATGCTTCCTGGTTTGTGATTTATGACATTTCCTAATGATTCATTGGTCAGATTTCAGTTTCATGTAATCCTTTTCTTATTTTCAAACAGGATCAATGTTGGATTCTTGTCAATGTTCCAAACATCTTTCACAAGTGAAATACCATGTAGTATTTTTCTCTGAAGTACAGTTATTCTAAATATGAATTATCACAGAATGGCATGGGGAAAGGGTTGCAAAACATGAGGAGAAAATACGTGACCATAATTCAGACTAGATTTCTGTTTTAGATTCGGCGTGGGGGTACCCTCTGAAGGTCCTGCTTCATCTCCCTTTCACCTAACACAAAACTGGGCTTCAGCAGAAAATCATTCTAGTCTAATGCACCTCCACTGGTTTGGATCTAGACACAGTCCACAATAGTGACATGTTGCTTAGTTCTTGCTGAGGATCCAGACCGTCTTTTGTGCAATTTTCACAGGATCTTGGCCAGCTGATTCTACAGATTATCACACAGATAACCAAGCTCCCTGGGGCATGGTGCAAACGCCGATGTAAAACTACTGAGGCAGAATAATGTAGCAGTGTCACTCCACTGTTATAACTGTTTCTTAGGCCTGTCAGTTCCTTTTTTAAGGAGTTTCTGCGCAGTGGCTTTACGGAGAGGATGGTGTCATCTGTGCTCCCAGTTACCCTTGAAGTAACCTTTAAAGCATCTTCCAACAGCTTCTCTGTAATTCTACCAGCAGGCAACTTCCAGAGTCCTTACCTACATATTTCTCACTGTTGTTGTTCCCAGTCTCAGCAGCTCCTGATTGTCCTTAGCTTGTTTTCTGTGTTCTTTTTTTTAACCAGGAATGTCAGAGAGAGAGCGGCAAGTCATGAAGAAGCTGAAAGAAGTGGTAGATAAACAGAGGGACGAAATCAGAGCAAAGGACCGTGAACTCGGACTTAAAAATGAGGATGTAGAGGCTGTGAGTGGCTCTTAGTCTTCCTATTTTTCTTCTTTCTCACCCATACTTCCATAGCCTGGTTTCATGTTTTAAGTTAATGGACAATTTGTAAGCAATGCCAGATTATTAGTTCAGTAACTGAAATGTCTGGCATAACTGTGGAGTGTCCAAAATTATTAGGCAGTCTTCAGTGCAGACACGCACCCTGTGCTGTGTTTGGAAAGACCAGGCACACTTGGAACATGACAGGAAACCACTGTAACAAGCGAGGAAGATGGGGGAAGGATAGGTTGTTTTGTTTGTTTCCTTAAAGACCTGATACCTCTCCCCTTTCGTGGGAACAGGACAGGTAACTTTCTCTAGCTTCTTGAATCTCTCTCTCCTTTGGCAGTGCAAACTTCCTCAGTGCCCCCATGCCTCACCCCACACAGAGATCCCTGCCATGGGTGAGCAGGCTGCTGTATATTTTACATATACTCTCTGCAGAGTTCAGCAGCAGGGACTCTGCACGTGCGCTCCTGCATCAGGGATGCAATGTGGATTCCTTTTTGCGCAGGAAGGGGGTAGGAGGAAGGGCCTGAGCCCAGCCCAGGCCACTTACTTTTTCAGCAGTGAACAGAAGGTCACTGAGAGGATGGGTGGCCCTGGGGACGACAGCACAAGAGATCCGGGCTTAGTCTTAGATGAATCACAGACTCCACTGTGACTGGGAATCACATGATGTCTTGGTTTTTTCTGTGTCAGGAGGAATGACCTCCTTACCCATATTTTGCTTTCCATCCTCACACTGCCTCATCTCCTCAGGCCATGGGACTTTTCTGGTGCTAGCCAGGGTGACCTAGATGATCTCTGTTCTACCCAGGGGCCTCTGGCAGGTGCTGTGGCCTTTCAAATCAGTGCTGTCTGTACGATGCCCAGCAGGTCACATCCTGCCTTACGAGAGCGCCTAAGAGCTCAAAGTACAGTGCTTATATTATAAATTGAATATTGAGGATTCCTCTGTCTTGTCTTTCTCTCTTTCTCTCTTCTATGCTGGTTTAAGATTTGATTCTGAATCCCATAAGCCACTCTATCCTTGAACTTTGCTTTTTTGAAAGATAGTATCAGAAATCATGGATTTGCTTTTAGCTGGAGAAAAATTTAATTAAATTTTGGTATTTAATAATTTTATTAAAAAAAAATCTGGGGGTGGGAAGGGGGGAGAATTTTCCAGTTAAATAAACGGAACCCACTACTTTTTCTTTAACATGATGTTTGGGACTTGGCCATCACAGATGGCGGCCAAATGGATGCTGACCTGTTGCATCAATGTTTTGCAGCTTCAGCAACAACAGAACAGGTTAATGAAAATTAACCATGATCTGCGGCACCGGATCACTGTTGTTGAGGCTCAGGGGAAGGCGCTGATTGAGCAGAAGGTGGAGTTAGAAGCATATCTGCAAACCAAGGAGCAGGAGATGGGCAACCTGCGAGCAGAGCTGGGGAAACTGAGAGAAAAACTGCAGGGTGAGGACAGCCAAAATGGGGAGGAAGTAAAGGTAAGAGGTGTTTTAAATCACTTTTAAACACCCTTTTAAAAAGCTTTGGCCTTACCAAGTACCTCTTCTTTGGATAAACGTGAGTGACACGTATCACAGGCAATGGTGGGACCTGAGAACAGCATCTTGTGTTCAGGTGTGACATACAGAGAGGAATGTCACTCATTGCAATCACTGTGACAGGAAAGGCCCTGCTAGGGTGGATGATGACCTGGTGGAACAGACCCCTCCTTCCTAAAGGAGGGAACCGGTCGCACAGAAGGCAGAGTGGCAGCGCAGGTTAGCACCGGGATGTCTGCATTAGAGAACAGCTCTCCCCTTAGACTTGGCTACCCATCGTACATCCTAGGGATTGTAACCTTTGGGTCATACACTAGGCTGCAGAATTCGCCAGATACCAGAACAAATCATTGCTTTAAAAGAGAGTGTTCAATTAAAAACATCGCGAGGCAATCCAAACTCTCTGGAGTATCAGCTGTTAGTTTGTATTGGAGGCAGATAGTGTTCTGGTATTGCTGTGTGAATATGTTTGGGTTCATTTTGTTTGTACACATCAACCCCTTCCCTCAAAGGAAAACAAACTGATCCCTTAACAGTCTTGGTTTTCCAAAAGAGAAACAGCTGACAAGTAGCTTAAGCCTTGCCGAGTATGCAAATATGCAAGCCCTAATGGGTCCCAAAGGTGCAACACACTATGACGGGGGTGGCATGTGAACTGTAGTAGAAAAGAAATTGTGTCAGAAGGGGTCCCAGAGGCAATGCAGAACTCTGCACACTTGGTCCTCACAGTGTTTATGGCACTTCTGATCTGTCAGGACTAAGCTGGTCTATTGCTACCAAATCAACGTACAAATGTTTGAAGGCGCCTTTTAGAGGAGCCAACTTTGGCCCTATTTCTGCTTTCGCTGTGAAGTGTTACTGGCACAAATGTTCGTGAAAAGCAAATGTTACTATTTGCATGCTCAAGTACTCACAGGAACAGGCAAAGTGACAATCTGCAAATTGAGTTGGTGCTGAGATCAGAGCAGTAGGGATGCAAATGTGAGGGGAGCTTCATGAGAAAAAGATGCATCTCCCTCTTTATGGTTCCCATTATTTTTCTTTGTGTGTATGACACTACTTCTGTCTTACTAAAGCAAATGTGCTGTATTTCCCTTGCCTAATGCTGCTCCTGGAAGAGTACAAAATAGGATAAGGGGTGTCATGATATGAAAGAACTCTAAAGGAGCACCATCACATTGATCTGTTTGGCTGGATGTGTTGGTAGGAGCTCCGGTACCAAGTGGCATTGTAAATGCCTGATAGACTGCGGCAGAGAGTGAAACATCTAATTCACTTGTAGTAGGCAGGAATATACATTGAGAAACAGAGGCAAAGGCTGATGGGGTACCCTAGTCCCCCCTGGAATGTGACAGCCAGTGTTCTGTTAACACATCACTGCTGGATTGGGCAAGCACAGTATTAATAATGAAAAGGATGATTTCATTGCTGTTAATTGAGCCAGGACACCCAGCTTTGTAAGTGGGGCTGTGGAGCCTAGGCCTGGAGCCAGCAGGAGTGAAAGTGTCTTCAGTCTCTGGAGAGAAAGGGTGCATTCTTTACCTCTCTCTAACTCACCACTTCCATGGCAATGGCGCCTCTTCTAATTAGAGCCGTTCCCCGCTCTCTTTGCCAGGATGGTGGTTAGATGGGAATTGCAGTGGCAAACAAAGCTGGAATAGCTGCATGCTCTGGGATGGACGTTGCTTTTTGGCTTCAGTCAAGTGCATTTGCATGGGCTACAGGCTGCTCAGTCTTTGCTGATTTGAGCAAAATCCAACAAAAATAGCTTCTTTGGGCAACGGTGTGGGCCAAATACACAACCAAAAGAGGAGGCATCAGCTCAGACCCTAATCTAGAGGGGAGAAGAAGAGGAAAAGAGTTTAGGTAATTTCCTTTGAACCTCTTGTTAGATTGCATCTATCTTTATTTATTGTCATTTGTGGAATGAAGTGCATTTGGATGAATGGGGTGAATCAAACAACTGGACAAACGAGCACTGCTCTGCTGCTTTGTCTTTGCAGGACAAGGACTGCAATCCCTGCTGTAGAAATTGATATTGCATCAACCTTAGCCCAGCCAAGTTTAAACTGATATCAGATATCAATCAGAGACAAGGGTACACATATATAAATGCCTCATCTAGCGCTCATCTGCAATTTCTTCCACTTTGTAGCTAGATCCTGGTGCCAACACCAGTCCTGCTTTTTTAATAAAGGCATTAAGGGGATATAAACTTAAGTCTCCACTTAATATGTTTACATCCAAAGGAGCTTTCTCTTTGTGGGAGGAGCTGGAAGGAACTGTCATGACCTTTGCTGTGCAGTTTTTTCAGTGTTTATATAAAAGGCTGGTATTTGATTTATCTCATTTGTTAAAAGTATGAATTCCTTAAACTGACTTGTTTATCAAAAATTGGACTATATGTTTTCAGTGGACTTTCTGGCAGTCTGGATTCCACAGGAATTTCTCCACAGGAAAACTTACTGCCTATAAGATGGCTCAGGTTGGACTCTGTGTTCAGGCCTGCTAGCAACAATTGCTGTTTGTTTGTTTTCCCAAATGTGTAACTCCGAAATATTCCTGTGAGCACAGGGCTCTGATTGTAGGTCACAACACTCAGGTCTTCCTTGTTTGCAAGCTTCCCCCGAACACCAGGTGAAGGGAGGTAAAACAGAGCTCAGATCACTTTTCGGAGGCCTCCCACTGTCTCACCAGTGCTGTGTGTGTCATCGGTCAACCCATGCACAGGAAAGAACAAAGTGATCAGATGACTGAGCTGTTCTTGCTGACAGTCTTTTAACATGAAAAACAAATTCCTTCTACTTTTTTCCCTCTTAAAATTGCTGTGTTTCTCTTAAAAGAAGATTTAATAGTGCTGAAAGGCAGAGGTTGGGAACTAGACTGATAAACGCTTCGAACTCCTTAGACATGCACTTGCGTGGTGAATTTAAAGCCCGCGTTTCACTTCCTAGGCAGAACCAAACAATGATGACTGCCTCTCAGAGTCAGAAAAGATGGCAATGGACTTAAAAGATCCGAATCGTCCAAGATTCACCTTGCAGGAGCTCCGGGATGTCCTTCATGAAAGGAATGAATTGAAATCTAAAGTGTTTTTACTTCAAGAGGAGCTTTTATATTACAAAAGGTAGGTTAGATCTCCTGTCCTGTTGCATGCTATACACAGAGGAGCCATGGGGCAGGTCTAGAAACAATAAATGTGCTCTTAAACAGTGCCCAACAAGCTTATATTTCTGCAAAGACTTAAAGTAGAGCTTGCAAGCATACAGCTTTAGTTTGAATCTGGTTCCTCAAAATTGGGAAGAACTATATCCTTCCCTAACTCTAAGATTCCCCCTGAATCTTAGAAAGATTATAAATATTTAATTCTTTTGAACTTCAAAAATGAGGATAAGAGTGGATCTAAAATGAAAATTCTAGAACTTTTATTCAATGCATTCCTCTTCTCCCTCTCTTTGTCACAATGAGAAGAAATATTGAAAGGAGACCCAGTTCTAGCTGCTGTCCCTTGGTTGACAGAAAAATCTTCCATTGATTTCAATGAGCTTTGAACAGATCTTTTTGCATTTCTTCATGAACAGTACTACCTCAGGCTGAATTTTAGAACTTAAAGTGCTTTCATGGCTTGGGAGGGGAACATTAATTATATTTTTTTTTTCTTTCTTTCAAGTGAGGAAACAGAAGAAGAAACTAGATCCCCTCAACCTACACCCATCATTCAGTCAAAACCCTCAACTCAGCCTGAATCTGGAATCAAACGACTGTAAGTAGCATGTCTTCTACGGATACTGGATATAGTCTGCAAATACTAGAAATCTTATGGGTAGGGGAATTTTAAAGAATTTAAAAATTAAGATAACCACATCCCTAATGTATATGGAACGGACACTGAAAGAGCACTTGACAGGTATCATGGAACAGCAGTTGGCCAAAACTTTTGTGTAGATCTGGGACAACTTTCAGTCTTGGATTATTTCCTGTGGCATCTTTTGCTCCCTACGTGCAGACAGCAGTAGGGGGTCCAACAGTACTCAATGCTCTTGTGTTTATGGGCCAGACTGGTGTGCCCAAGAAGCCCACTCCAGTTCCAATGTTTCCTTCTTAGGTACACTATTCAGGCTAACCAAAAGAGCATGTGCTGTAATGTTTTATTAGAGCTGTTATGAGCTGGTGAGCTCTTAAACACAAATACCTGATCTTCCTAGAGAATTTTCTTGTCTGGGCTACGTAATCATACTCCAAAGGGAGGTGTTACTAATTGTGGTCTTATGCAGAGCACCACTCAGCCTGTCCTCTGTGCCCAAAACTGAAGTCAGTGCTGGATCTCAGTGTGCAAGGATTGAAGGAGCAACGCTCCTGTTCATGTGCAACTCCCAGTTCCTTAACACACGGATCCTAAGGTGGTGGAGTGTCAGAAACCGCAACCCCCAGGTCATGCTTGGAAGAAGTGTAAAGAGAGTGTTGTTCACAAGTAAAACCAGCTGCAGACCTTTAGCAGTTGGGCCCAGAGTGCAAGGTTTCCCCATAACCCCGTTGTGCCCGTTTCCCTGTTGACCTAAGCCTTTAGACAGTGACTTGCACTGTGTACAGCAGAAAAACCTTTTGTTGCTGAAGAAATTTTCTTCTGGAGAGGATGCCAGCTGTCTTGGCTATAAAGAACCCCACGTTCTTCTGCTGAAGTATTTAATGTTGCTGTCCAAAACCTAACCTTACTGTCAGAGGTCTGCATTTACTAGTATGTCACTTAATTATAAAATCACAGTGTTAGCCAATCCATTTGTCTGTTGAAACTCCCTCCTTGTACATTTCTCTATTCTAAATTAAGTCTTGTAATGTTATAGCAAGTCTTTGGATTTTTGTGATACTAGAAGCTTAACTTTTTTAACTGCCTTAATGATTTTGGAACAGTCATTTGTTTCCATACAAAAAGCTCTTCCACACGTCCCCGTGTCCATAACCTTCAGTCCTTGTTTAATAATAGCAGCAGCCCTGTGAGAGTAAGTTCCACTGGAAGATCTGGACTGATCCAAAACACCATAAAGTCAGGAGGGCACTTTTGATTATTTTCAGTGGACTCCAGCTTCCGTCTGTGCTGCTTTGTTTCCTGAGAGAGCCCTTCCTCTCACATGACTAGAAAATACCCTTTGAGTTTGGACTTAAGTTTTCATTCTGCTACTGTGATGATGGTAATACTACTTCATCTCACAAGACCTCTGCTGTACAGCTTCTCTTTTCTTTTAAATTTATTTTAGTACTTTTTAAAGCTTATCCCATTGTGGGGGATGGCTGGTTTCAGCTTACGCTGGTTGTGTTGATTGCAGTTTCCACACTTGAATTATGAAGCAAAGGCAGCATAAAAACATAAATAGATGTTGTAAGACAGAGCACATGCTGATGAGGTATTTGCTTTGACTCTGCCTTGTGCATACATGTGTAAGCAACACAGGGAGCCATGGCAGGAGGTACCTAAGTGTTTTCAAACAGTTATCTTGGTGCTTTCTTCCTCTCAGTTAATTTATTAGTGAAAACCTGTTGAGCATCAGATCATTCAATCAATGCACGTTTTCAGTCACCCATCTAATCTTTCTGTTTCTCAGATTCTGTGTTAAATTCATACAACTAAAACCACACACAATAAAATGTAAAATCATGTTGGTTTCGCCCCTTTCAGAAAAGGCAGACAGCAGAAGCACTTACTGAACCTGCTGTTAAGATTAAATTGCTTTCTTTAGCTGTCATGCTCGGTCCGCAGGTTTCTTTCTGCTCTCTCTTCATTTAGCCATCATATTATATAAGGGAAGATAAAACTTAAGTAACCTGAAGGATGATAATAGTTTTCAGGTTTGTCTTATTCTTGTCACCTGTCTGGATAGAACTTGTCTAGTGTGGGTTTATTTTCTTCCCCCTCTCCTCTCTGTGTGTGTTGTCAACAGTGTACTTGTAAATAGGCTTTAAAAAGACAGGAAATTTCACTGCTGGAAAAAACAAAGAACCCAGTGTAGTATCTGTTCTGTCCTGTTGTAACACCCCTCCTGCCCCACCTGCAGCCCCTGCCTGCTGCGGGCAGTCTCCAGAGCTCTCTTATCCCTCTCCCAGGCGGGATGCTTCAGCACCTCGCTGTATGGCTACCTGGGTAGCACACTGGCAGATAAACTCTCCACACGTGATGAAAACCTGTAATGCTGGTATCTGCGTGCAGAGTGCCTTTATGGAATGGAAGTAGGGTTGCTTTTCCTTCTGTTTCAGACTTTTCCTCCCCATTAAACAAAAAGCTGAAGTACAAAAATAGGAGGCACTGTTGCTATCCCCTCAAGACAAGTTTTATGCTTGCCTGTGTAATGTGCCCTTTTTTCCTTGACCATGCAGTATCTCAGGGAATGAGACACATGTATATGTAGCCTGTGCCATCTAAGATGTGCTCGGGTGATTCTGTGCTGCGTCCCCATAAAGGAAAACAGAAGTTACAGATATCAACATTTTTTTTATTCCCAGGGTTTGCACATTTGGGGCAAACTCTGAGTTCTGATCTCTGATTGATTTCTAGGCTTGTCACTGCCACATCACATGTCAGAGTTTTGATGAAATAACGTAACCAGGAGCCTTACTGAGGAGGAAAAGTCCAAGGATTAAAAATGCTCCCTCTGTTTTGAGTAGAAAACGCCCTTTTGTTTTCTCTTTAAGGATACGTGCTTGTTTGTCACTGATGTAATGCCTGAAACAGCCATAAGTTTTCTTCCTTATTCTTGCAGTCTACAAAAGCTGATGTGTCTGTCTCATTTCTGCAGCTCACGGACCATGCCACAATGCATAAAAGTAGAAGTCCTAGCTACTGTTAATGATACAACAATGTCTGCTTGTTTGTTTTCATTTTTACTCTAAGAATAGCAGTTAGAGTGACTGTGTTGGGGAGAGCTGCATTTGATCACAAGTGAAATGTCTCTCATGATTTCAACTTAATCTTTAATTGACATTAGTCCACAGTTCAAAAAAATATTTGACACAAGGGAGAACCTCTGAGGAGAATCCTTAGAAAAACAGAGGGTGTTCCAGGTATGGATGAAGGTGTGTCGGCAGGTTTGCGTGGGGCTGGCTGGGCACAGAGCAGCTAGCCAGTGTGCTCTCTCAGCCTCCAAGTTGCATGAATTGTATGATGCGTAGTGAAAATGCTGAACTCTTACAAAGAAAACAGTCTTGCTGCTAGCTGGCTAGAAAGAGTTTCTGCTAGAGTAGTTGCAAGGTTTCAAATAAGTACTCAGCTGCCTGCAGTCGGCATCTTTCTGCATGTGAAGCAATGCAGGTTCTTTTTGAACAGATATACAGGCCCTTTAACAAAGTAGCTTGCATAGGAGGTTATTTCAAGATTTCACCTGCGATACTGGTTTTTAACTTGAACTGTAACATTTGTAAAATCTTTAACTGTAATGCTGGTCCTCCCTAACCCTGTTTTCCGTGCAAATATGCAGTAGTCACAGCAGAGCCCTGTTTTGTATTTCTTAACATACACCTTCATCCTTCATTTCATTATGTATGTGCCTGTTTGTTTCTTGGGAAGAAAAATGTGCACTCTGCTCTGCATTGCTAGAGGTGGTAATACCTTGATGAAATCCAACACAGACCGCAGGCTGCCTCACAACAGAAAAGTGGTATCTTTTAGAAATTCAAAAGCAATTTAAAACTGTTTCAATGACTGCTTTTTCTAAATAAGAGTTTTTCACTGAGGAGAGCTGTCTTGGGTGATGCAGATCCACCTCTCCCTGTAACATGTCCTGTTTGGTAATTCAAAGTAACCCCATGTATCATGTTTGCCTCTTTTCTTTTTAATGGAATGCCTTTTCTTTCCCTTGCTCCAGTCTTACCTCTTCTGTGTCTGTACTTTCCTGACCAGGATCTTTACAGCCATAATGCCCATGGTAGCAGCTGGATTGATTCCAGACGATCCCACATTGCAGCCAATAAGAAGACTTGTGTCCCTTGTAGGAATTTTTTTTTAAAATGTTTGGTACTGTGGTTTCCTTTTGCATGACCCTGTGTTAACATGCACTGCTGGTTGCATTCTCATCGGCTGCCTGTGGGATCACAGAAGAACAAAGTGCCAATCAGAATGACCAGTCAGTACACAACCCATCGTAGTCCTCCATGCTTATCCTCAACTATTGACATTTTGTCACCTTTTGCGTTAATGTTACCATGCTAAACCAATCATTACTCCTTAGAAAATTGTTGCAATATGCAACTTTAACCAGCATCTGTTAATTGTGCTTACTAAGCGTGCCTATTCACACTTCACACCAGTGCTTTTTAAGAAACCCATGTCGTTCTAATGACTTGTTACAAATCAGCTAGATTTACAGAATGTAATGGCTGCTATCTACATTAATTTCCAGTGTTAATTATAGGCTGTTGCTTCCATGTCTTTCTATCTAGGCACTGTGTATTTAGTCTCTAATTATGTATTTTGGAATAGTGTATACACTCTCAATAATCAGTTCTATCATCCCCTTCTTGGCTGTCCCTGGAAGACGTACTGATTAATTGTTAATGCAAACTCTCTCTGCATTAGAACTGCTGCTTTAGTGGTCTTTATATTTACAGCAGCAACACAGCATTTAAATTCCCTTCCTCTCCACACAGACACGCTCTTTCCAAACATCCTTCATGAGAGTTTTCTAGGCATAGTAACAATTTGCATTGTTTCAGAAGGAATTAAAAAAGCCTAGCCCTTCTGCTTTGTGTAGGGATTTTACAAACATATTTTTCTCTTACTTAATTTCATGATAAAGTGAAAAACTACCGAACTTTGATATTTGAAACTTACTGCATAAATACAGCAGTCCTTTGTGTGAACTTCAAAATAATGGGCCTGACCACGCAGGACCAAACGTGCTCAGCAGAAAGCCTCAGTGACTTAGACACTTCTCTCATCAGCTGGGATTGGATTTGGCCCTGAAAAGACATAGCACATGTGTGTGAACTTAGGAGCTCCAGTGATGAAGGTGGTAGAAAAGTATGAGGCTAACTAAGCACAAAAGACTTATTTTGCTATTAAGGCTGCACATTTGAAGCCATGAAATGCAAAAGTTCAGGTCCTGCTAGCAACGTTAGTTATCTGGCATTGCACTTGTGTAGCTTTTTATATCACTTCCTAGTCAAGAAATATTCTTGAAATTTTTAATAACTGTCATCATGCTCACCTGCACGTACAATAGGATATTTTTTCAGGAAAGCTGCCTTAAACCTCATCCAACACTCAAATACAGCCTCCTGTGTGACTAGAGTCATCGAAGGCAAAACTCCTGGGCGGCTTGGAGGGCTGGGATCATGGTACTGAGGGGAGGCGTAAGGGAGCGTGGATGGAGGAAGAATCCTGAGGATGGTGGGGCGTGGAGGTAGGGTCAGGTTTATGCCTGGACAGATATTCCATTACCTGTCAAAGCTGAACTTATATTTGCACAGTCTCTTCCTGTAGCAGCATTTAGCAATTCCCGCCCTGGATCAGAACTGCATTATGCTTGGCACTGTGCAAGCAAAACAATGTTTACCTCCTGAAGTGCACCATTAAAACCAAAAGGGTATGCAGCCAGTTCCAACTTTTGGTAGCTGGAGCCACAACTTTTGCATTTCTCAGCAGACCTGAACACTGCACTAACACCTCTTGTACTGAACTCATGACAGACATTGAATTTGCCTAATCAAGTAACCTCATCCTGTACAAATAAAATTATACTAAGGATTTTTCCAACTGTATTTTCTTAGCTCTGTTGTCAGCTGGCAACTTGTTGTATTAAATGGCTGTTGGTTCATGTACGTCATTATCTTAGAGCACCCAGGCTGTGTGACAGGAAATGACGTGTACTTGTGTGCATTTGTTTAGAGCCTTCATCCTGCAAACTCTTGTGCACATATGTGCATTTATTCATTTATTTTTGCGGGAATCAAGTCTGTCTATCAAAGTGTATACACCTGGAAAAAAACGTGGAGGCTTATTTTCTTATCTTACAAGTTTCCCTACTGACGCCCTCAAAAACATTCTCTATTTCTGCTTCATGGTAAATTATACAGATTTAATGCCAAAGATACCACTTTACTTAAGCCAAGAAACTAACCTGTATTGTCTTGCTTCTTTATCTCAGGGCTGGGGAAGGGGGAATATATATCTAAAATGATACCTGCACCTTGTAGAGTCAACAGCATTTAGAGCTTATTTGAAGCTTCCATAGCCAAACTGCTCGAGATTGCAATGACTTCATCTCTAACAACATTTTGACATGCACTCCCATCAGGCTTCACTGCCTTGATTTTTGCAGATGCAAATAGATTTTTTTGCTCTGTGTTTTGTTGTGCTGTGTATTGTGCCAGGTGTTTGAAGTGTTTTCAAGACAGTAAACAGTCTTCTTTCTTTTCCCTCCCCTCCCTTACTCCCCCCTTCCCGGAAGGTTTAGTTTCTTCTCTCGTGATAAGAAACGTATGCAGGCATCACAGAAAAATGTCCACTTCCAGGATACTTTTGGAGAATGGTCAAATTCAAATAAAGATGACTCCTACACCGAACAAGGACAAGAAGCCCTGCAGCACCTGTGACTAAAACATTGGGGTGTTCAGTTTACCGCAGTAGATCTCGACAGTCTAGTAACAAGACGCTTCTGTAAACAAATCCGGCAGCTCATCACTTTTATTTGCCTTGCACACCTCAGTGGCTGTGTTTCAGATGTACTCTTCAAAAGGGATCCCTCACTGTTTACTTGGTGACTGTTTGCTGCAAACAGAATCCAAGCTTTGTAGTAACAGTCGCTGATACCCTGGGACATCGAAGCTTCTAGATGACTTGTTTTGTGCTGAATAACAAGTCTATGGTCTTGTTCATACATTAACTACAGTAACACAAGCTTCTTTAAACCAAAAAAAGGACCTGTGCCATTATTAGAAGTTTGCAGTGTACAATACCTAGTGGCAAAGACTCTTTTACCCTGTTTGTTAACACTATCGGTTGTTTGCTTTTTATTTCTGTAAGAATTTTTTCAAGAGGGATACGACAGCTGGCCACTCTCTGTGGCAGGTCTTGGCACCGCTGTGTCCTGTCGAGTTCAGCTGGCATCTGCATTTTGCAGAGTAACCACTTGGAAATCCACCTGATACAAACGGATAACTGGAGTAGCCTTGAGAGGGATAGTGAGTGTACATTTCCCTTGCTGCTTATAGTGCCTAAAGCATGGAGAAACCAATGTATGAGGTGAGCGTGCCTTGCATTTTGCCATGAGTTCTGCAGTATTAATGGAAAACAAATTGCTTTTGAGGAGGAATTCTAACACTTGAATTTTTTCCTTCTTACTAGGGACTTCCTCCTAGAGTAGCAGACAGCTGCTGTAAAGGAATTGGGTCTGTTTCCCACAGACAGGTTTTTAATTAAGTTGCACTCCATTTTTCTGTCTAGTAAGACTGCCTAACTTCAGAGTGAAAAACATCCTCAGCTAGCTGACATGAACTATTGTAACTGACTTAGAGATGACCCCAAGTTGGGAAACATTTTCTCTGACTAGTCTAAACACTACTTCGGCAGAGCGGATGAGTTCTCTACGTGCAGGCTGCTCTGCTGGCATTGACTGATGTTTGGGTAGCCTGCAGTTACAGGAGCTTACCTTGCCAGCAAAAGCCCAGCGCAGCTGAGCTGCCAGGAGGTGGGGTTTAGATCTGCTTTGCAGTTGAGCTTGTGAGACCTCGGCTGTACTTAAAAAACCCGTGACAAAGGCCCATGCAGTGTAACTGTTGCGTACAGTTGGATGTCAGCACACACCCTGCCTCTGCACCACACGCTCCGTGAAGGCACCTAACCCGGCAGGAGAGGGCGAGCGTGGCCGCGGCTTCTTGCGAGGGAAGTGCTGAGGTCTTTTTGTGAACTTGGCTGCATGCTGGGAGAGTCCACGCTGGAGCTCAGCATGGCTGGTGAGGCGTATCTAGTTACGATGAGGCTGTAGGCAACTTCTGCACATGTAGGTTAGTGCAGGGGCTTGCGAGCTGCTATCGGCAGCTCACCCCCAGCAGCTACATCTGCTCTGTAAAGAGCCTCTTCTCAGGGGTGGCACTAGGAACAGGAAACAACGCTCAGGCTGGAGTAAAGCTCCAACTACTCCAGGTGCTGAATGTTGGAGGAAGTCTCAAAGGACTCCTAGGTGAGAGCAAGGCAGGTGGCTTAGGGCAGGCCAGTTGTTTTTAATCCAGGGTGATCCAAGACTCTGGGTTCTTTAACGTGTTCAAGCAGCAAGCAGTTCTTAGCCCGTCTGTAGTGAAACTTTGCCAGGAAACCACTCCTTGCCATGGTGGGCTGAATGCTGCTCTGCTCCTGACTGTAACTGTGCTTCATTTCGAACACAGACCTTCTGTGTGGTCTAGGTAGAGAAAGTGTTTCCTGTGCCTCCCTGGTGTCGCTGCAGTTCGGGGCAGGGGGGTATATGTGGCCTTATATGAAAGACATCTGCACTTGAAATGGTGATGGTAGCATCTGATGATAGTATTAGGCAGATATATTTTTGCCTGGTTACGTTTTGGTAACATATCTTAAGTTTTATGCTTACAGAAAGCTTTATCCGTAAAACAGCAGTGCTTCCCCCTTGTGTGAAAAGCAGTTCTTAAGGGGGGGGGGGGGAGAAGTGTCTTAATTTAATAATACTTCAGTTGCTAAGATTTTGATTGCACTTCCATAATAGAAAAAAAAGTACACTACAGTTGTATCAGGCAGTTAAATTGTGAATGATGCCCATTGAGTCTCTCCCTAGCACAGTTTACAGTCGTTCGGCACATTTAGAAGAGACGCAGTGATCAGAAACAATGCAAGAGTGCAGCGGCTGCACGTCCTGAATAAGCACATCACTCTGGAAATCAGCTGAGAGCAATGAACTAGGATAATAGAAATACGCAGACCAAATGGTTTTTCCCCAGCACCTAAGCTGGTGTATTACAAAGGAAATCTCCCGGCCTAGTGCACATAGAGCTCGTCCTGTACGCCAGAGCCCAGTGCGCTATTGCCAGGTCAAACCTGCAGCCAGTTTCAAACAATGACACCGAGCAGTACAGCCTTCCCCCACTCATCTCTGTAGCCCATTACCTGAAAAATGTAATTAGTTACTCCTGACCTGCTAGCATTAACCACTTTGCTCCTCATTATCATGCTAGAAATGCTGAGTTTATACACTCCAAGTGCCATCAGAAAGGATGGTGTGTAGGGAAGAGTTTGTAAAGATTTGAGGATCTGTCATATATTGGTTTTCAATGTTCAAGTAAAACCTGCTTTTAGAAAAGGGGCCAGGATGTTGTCAGGTAAGGGGTGTAACAATCCTGTCTGCAAAGTGCAGGATCACTGAAGTTTTGGGGGTTTTTTTTTGTTTTGGTTTTTTTTTTTTTTGGTTGGGCAGTAAATCATTTTAACAGTTTAATAAATATTTCTGAAAAACAAGTATTTCTGCAAGACTTGTGTCCTTTTTTTTATGGAAAGTTAATACCCTCTCTTCTTGGGGATGTAGCATGTGGGTTTGTCGTCTTTCCCCTGAAAAAAAGCTCGTACCACTCTTCATGGAAATAAAGCCTCAAACTGGGCAAGGTTTGGAATAGGGCTGATTAAAAAAAACCAACCAGTTTGAAATACATTAGCAAGTATTTATGATGACAAAGAACACCACGGAGCCTCTTCTAGAAAGCACTGTAAGCTCCTCAATGGCAGCTGTGTGTCTGTGTGCACATCCTGGCTCTGAGAAAGGAGGTGCTTTGCTCTCTGTTTTGCCCAATTCAGCTACAACCAGCAGCAAGCCCAGTTTCCAGAACAAGATTTAAACCCTGTGCAGGTGGGACTTGCAGAGAGGAGAGGACAGAGTGGGGGCAGCTGCAACCACATTTAACCATGACACCGTCCTTCAGCCACAGTCTGTGGACTAATCGGGAACATTAGACGTTTTCTGACCTGCTTACTGCTCTGTAGTGTGCATTCCTCTAATAAAAAGGAATGACATCCTCCCATGATGTAAAAAAAAAAAAAAGATTTCTTACTACATGCTGCTCTCCCACCTCACAGATTGAGTTAAAGACATAGTGTTACTATCTCACCTGCCCCACTGTCTTCAAGAAAATAAAATCACTTCCCACTCGGCTTCCGGTTTAGGCCACGTTTTTCAGAAGCTTAGTTTGTTGCTATTTCATTACTGTTTCTTCAACAAGTGACTCTCTCATAAAGGGCATTGGTCTCACTAAATGGGTGTGGAACCTGGCACATAAATAATTAAATACGGGGTGCTCTGGTGAGCCCTAATCCTGGCAGCCAGATGGGTATCGAATGAGGTGCACACTCTATTTCAGTGGGATGCTTGTATGTGTGGTACATTTCTTACAGCATTCGCCAGTTCAAAAATAAAAATGTTTATTTTCTCCGAAGAACAATTCAGCACATATCTTAACTGCATTAGCAACCGAACTACAGAGAGCTTCTAGCAGCCGGGAGTCAGGGACACAAAACAGTAACAGCTCCTTGTAAACAGACAGTAAAAGCTCCTTGTTCCGGGAACACTGCTCGCAGCCCCAGGCTGAAGGCAACATCTGCAACTGAAACGTTGTGGATGTGAAAGTAGACGCCATACCCCAACAACAAGGCCCTGTCACCTATCGATGCTTATCATCGTCTCTTTGTCTCTTGGCATCTCTTTCCCTGCTCCGGTCTCTATCCCTGTCCTTCCTATCCCTGTCCTTCCTCTCCCTCCCTCTGCTCCTCTCCTCTTTTGAGTCCCTTTCTCTCTCACTTTCACCCCAAGCCCATGACCGCTCCCTTTCTGGCCATCGCTTGTCTCTGCTCCTTTCATGGTCTCGGTCCCTTGTTCTCCAGTCCCTTGTTCCTTCACGAGACCAGTTTCTTTTCTCTGCTGATCCTTCTCCGTAGAAATCGTTTTTCATGCTTGGCAAATTGATGGGCTTTCGGAAAGGTCTGTCCCGTCCTCCAAACCGTAGCTGCCCGGATTCTTTTTTGCCTCCAAACCCACCTCCAAGCCTCCGAGGAATCCATCCTTTGAGAGTTCTTTCCAGTTCAAAGTCTACAAAGATCTCATGCTGATCAATAACCAGCCTGTTGGCATCTCTGTGGGCCTTCAAGAGAGCACGCTCCTCTTTGTACTCAATAAATGCATAACCCTTGGAAAATCCTGTGACCAGATCTCGAACCAGACGGATCCTTCTGATGTCTCCATACCGGGAAAAGACCTCCTTCAACTTCTCTTCTGTTGTCTGAAGATTGAGCCTTGCTACAAACAGGGTGAGGTGAGGATCCCCTGTAACTCCCTTGTTGGGTACGTAGCGTGCCAACATAGCCCTCCATATGGCACGGTCGTGGGGCTCTTCATCTGTGCCATCGATGCTCCCCGCTTTGAGGGGGTCATACTCCTTTGCTATAGGGGCCCAGTCATTCATTGTCTAGCGGGAAAAAAAGGATACACGGGTATTTTAGGAAGAAGAGCAGGTAGTGCCAGAAGCACTTTCAGCACTGCTAGACAGTATTTTTCATCCAAAAATCCCCGAAAATTTGACAAACTTAAATAAACGGGCAATACCGCTGTTGTTTGAGTTCATTTCCTCGGGCAGAGCCACGTCGGGGAGCCCGGCGGCCCCTTCCCTCTCCCCCGCCTGAGGGGCCCCCGCCGCCGCCGCCCCCCCCCCCCGCGGCCGCCGGGCCCCCCCCCCGCCCGCCGCGCCACTCCCCGCCCCGGGGGGGCGGCCCCCCGGGGCGGCCCCCGGCCCCCTCCCCGTCAGGCGCCGCCGACCCCCCTCCTCGCCCCGCTCCGTTCCCAGAAGCCGCCGCGACGCTTGGCGGATGTGGCGCGGAGGAACAGCCGATGCGTTTCCTCGGCCGGTCCCGGCCCGGGGCGGCGAGCGGTCCGGTGCCCGCGGCCGCGGCCCCTGCCGGCGGCGGGGGGTGGGTGGCGTCTCCTCAGGGGAAGGGGCAGGGCGGGAAGCGCCGCCGGGCCGTGGAAACCACCGGGGGGGGGGGGGGGGGTGGTCGCTCCGCCCGCGGGCCCCGGCGGCAGCACCGCCCGGCCCGGCCTTCCCCGGGGAGGAGGTTCGGCGGGCCGCGCCGGGCATGCAGCAGGGCCGGAAGGAGGCGGCGGACGGCGGCCCGGAGCGGGCCCTGGAGAAGAGCCCCTTCCAGCTGACGGCCGGGGATGTCTATGACATCTCCTCCGTGGTGGGCCGGGACCTGCTGCAGCTCAGCGCCGGGCCGCAGCTGCCCGCTGCCCTGGCCCGGCTGCAGTTCCGGATCGTGAGGGTGCTGGAGATGCGAAGCGCTGGTGAGCGGGCAGCCTGGCCGAGGAGCAGCTGCGGATGGAGCGGGACAGCCTGCGGCGGGAGCTGGAGGCGCTGCGGGGAGAGGGGTCCCCGGGCGCGCCCGGCAGGTGGGTGCCGGGGCCCTGGGCTCAGCCGCTGCCAGGTGGCGGCTGCACCAGAGGCCCCTTCCCCAGCGCAGGCCAGGGCCCCTCCGCTTGGCCACGTGCGAGTCGTGAAACCCGCCCTAACACCAGATGGGCCGGAGGATGCTTTTGCCGCAGTTCGCCGGTGCCTTTCATCACAGCAGAACGACCCTCAGAAAGGTTGCTTCTCATCTTTGGAGGAGGCCTTAAAGCCATTTCCAGAGCAGAGATCTTCAGGGTCGTTACAAGCCGTGGTGCTGTGGATCCCTCGCTGCTGTTGCACCGCAGTGACTAACCATGCTTTTAGCTCAGCAACGTGCAGTGCTAACAGGGGAGTTTGCAAGCAGCCGGGCAGATTTTCAGAGAGTGCAAATCCACTGTTGTGCAGCTCTTACACAGCACCATCCCCATAAAGACAATTTACCTTTTACGCAAACGCTAAAGCTTTGTTACTCTGTGCAAGGGGAACTGATGTCTGTGACCGAAAAAGCCATTACCACAAAGGTCTTAATTTAGGAAAGGAGAACTCAGTTCACACCTCTGTCTGCCAGAGTTTTGGTGTGATGTTAGACAGATCGCTCAGCCTCTCTCGTCACCAGAAAAGCAGATAAAAGCAGCTTCTTGGCAAACTAGACTGCAAACTCTTTGGGACAGAGACTTTGCTTTTAGCTGTGGTCAGAGCCTGTCACAGTTTGGCCCTATACTTGTCTGGGAAATGCAGGCACCAAAAAAATACAAAAATAATATGAAAACCTATAATTAACTGCTTGGAAAAAGTCAGGATTGTGATGAACTCATACGAGTTCTAAAAATTACTACATATTTATAAAATTCAGAGGTTTGACCCTGTGAGTGCCCTGGTTTTGACAGGCTACAAGATCATGACCCCCACTTTATTTTACAGCTCAGCCTGGGACCAGATAAAATGGTGATCGACCTCACAGATCCAAATCGCCCCCGCTTCACATTACAGGAGCTGCAAGATGTATTGCAAGAGCGTAACCAGCTGAAAGCTCAGCTTCTTGTGGTGCAAGAGGAGCTACAGTGCTATAAGAGGTACATCATGAAGTCAGCAAAGAATTAATAACAATTCTTGTCTGGGGAACTCACCAGATCAGAGTATTGCAGGTCTGAGCACCCAGACTGGGCTAGGCACCATCCAGACATATGAAAGACATCTGTGCTCCCAAGAGCCTACAAATGAGCAAAGAAAAATGGGGGAATGATGAAGTCTCTATGCAACATAATTTAAAAACTAAACTCCCTCTTACTCTGCGCAGTTCACAGCCTGTTCCTGTAATGGTACCGGTCAGCCTGCGTACGGTTCCTCCCTCTCCACATACAAGCTGGGTTCTCATTAGTTCATCTATGCAGTCACAGCAGCTGCGCGCATACTGTTCTTGTCTAAGGCCACGCTACATACCAAAGAGCATGGGGGTTTCCATCTCAGCTTTAGTCAAAACTTCCTTCTTCCTCCAGCTTGCTGTCGGGGACACTAGCTTATCTGCTCTTCCTTTGCTCCCACAGTGGGTATGGCACTGATCTAGAAAGCAGAATATTAAGCCCTTTCATCATCATTCAAGATAAGCTGAGGGGTTTTTATTTAATGACTGCCAACAGAGGGTTGTGTAAGGCACTTGAACTGTACAAAAAGTGTTTTCAGAGAAGGACTTTGTTTTTTCTAGAAGGGACCAGGCTGGGAGAATCAGTGTGAGCCAAAGGGTGGTATGCAGGAAAGGCCTTGCTCTTGGTGCTACGAATTCCTTCACCTCCAAGGCCACTCTCCCCCAACCTCTGCCCCTCACCATCAGGTTGTATTATAAACTCTTTGGGGCAAGAAACTACTTCTTTATCTAGACACAGAATGTCTGAGCACATTATATTTCAGCTGAGGTATCTCAGCAACAACCTCTTGGGCACAGTGAGCCCACCCTTTGCCTTGTCTGTAACAGGCAGGTTAAGCCAAGAAGTTAAAGTTAAATCCAAGAAGTCAGCTTACAAATTGCTCAATGGCACTTCTCCCAGCGCAGCCAGGCACCGCTTCCCCAGCTCGGCTGCCTGCCTTTGCTGTGCGGCCATTGGAATGGCTTCTTGCTTTGATTTCCCAGCCATGCTACACAGCTTATTACAGGCCAAGTTAAAAATTAACAGTGTGAATGTTTTACATTTTTGTGTGACTTAAGTCACAGTGCCGTGCACCTAGAGAACGCATCAAGGCTACTTTGCAGTTCAAGTAATTCTGTGTGCTTATCTCCTCGTACAGCGTTACAGCTTAAGCCAAAAACAATCTTCCCTTTAAACATTCACATAAAATCCTAATTATAATTGTATGGCCATAAAGAGTAGTTGTGCAGGGGAAGAGGATAAATATGAGTGTATGTTCTAAAATGTCTTGTGTGTATTGGAAATAAGCTCTATATAGCACAAAGTAACTGAGATCCTCACAGAGAATGGCTTGAAATGACTGATGATGTTTAGGGGCTGCATTTTTCATCATGATTTCTGACTAGAAGTTACCGTGCAGGTATTGGAGGTCTGTAGTGTCACCAAACAGCTCATAGTCCCATTTCTCTAGGAGGAGAATCTGCCTCAGAATTACCCCATGCCTGATGTCACACCAGTTTCTAGATACTCTCCTGTATTTTTATTTCCAAACTCCAGGCGGGTGTTGCTTAGCTACTTTCAGCCTTCAGCTACTGCAGTCACAAGCTTTGATCCAGTGAGGTCAGGTCAGGACAGTAAATTGGCATGCTGTGAAAACACAGCGTAGTATGCAAGCTGGTAAAATCTAACCCGATTCCAAGCAGGGGAGATGTCCTTTGGTAAAACCGAAGCTTTTACCTAAAGTAGGCGGTTACAACCTTGTAGAGTGTAGCAGCAGCAAAGTAGGATGACAAAATCTACAGCTCAGGCAAAGCCTTTCCGTTCTCCTCTATAGGATGGGAAGAGGAACAGCCACCCGCCTTGCAGGGAAGGTGGGAATCTCCCATCTGTTCCCAGCTGTGTGGTATGAGCCTTCGTGGCTGCGCTGAAGGTACCACAGATCCATCCCTGCAGAAATTGGCCATTTGCATCTGCACCCTGCGGTTATCTTTGGATATCCAACATGTAATTACACTTCCCTTTCACTCTTGTTAGGATCTGCCATTCTTCCTCTCTGGAGAAGTCAGCTCATTATTTTTTTAGCATTCTCATTAAAGCATAGCCCAAGCAAAATGACATTGCAGTGTTAAAGGAAAATAAGAGCAAAGCATTACAAGAAATAGGCCAGGCTGCCATACCTGTCCTGTGAGCACCCATCACCCATGTCCTAGGCTGCCCAGTGAAGGGTTTAACATAGACAGCAATGCCCTGCTACGCACAAAACCACAAAAAATAAACAAACCCACTTCTTTTCCCAGTGGGATCATCTCACAGAGAAGGGACCAAACTGAAGAACTGGAAAAAGCAGCCAGTGGCAGCAGCCCTGGCACCAGCAAGGACAGCGAAGAGAAGACAATCATCAAGCGGCTGTAAGTTTGTCTGCATTTTTTTCGCAGAATATGGGAGAACACGTCATGCTTCATACTTAGTTTTCTCCTCCTTTCCCTATAAAATTAAAATGCAACAGAGAAATACTTCCCTGTGGAAAAAGCCCTCCCTGGGAAGGCCACCTCCACCCAGGCAAGCAGGGCGTCACTTTTTTTCTAGGAAAAATAAGCATTTCAGAGCAAAGCTTCACATTAAGACTCTGCTGTGGGAACATGCCAGCTGTCCCTGGGGGTTTGTTTACATTGTATGAAGCAGCTGTATGCAGTACCCACAAGCTCAGGCTACGTCCCTAAAAGTTCCCCAAAATAGCAGAACACATTGACACAGCCGTCTCGCTGCATGTTCCTTCTTTTCCAGTTGTACATTATTATTTCCTTTTTGTTGTCTTTTTTTATTTAGGTTCTCTTTTAAACATGGAAAATGAGCATCCTCAAGAACTTGACCACTCTTGTTCAGAAACAACACTGAGAGCCTCTAAGGCGCTAGGGGAGTCAACGACTGGAAGAAAAAGCATCACTCCTACTGTAGAGAATAAGCAATCTCATAAAATCGTGTTGTATAATACTCCTTCAGAACAGATTTTACTTTGCTGTTTTAGGTACTGTTTTAAGACCAACACTTTTTGTATTTCTTAGATTCTGGCCAGACATTACCCACATGTAGAGAATAAATGTTTATACAAAAGTGATTTTTATTCTTACTAAAAGAGCCTGTGATGATCTGTACTACCACTTATTTATCCTGTCCACCTAACAAAATGCTCAGCCCAAATGATTTTGCAAGATGAAGGTATTTTTAAGAGATACACGCCCTTCACAAGTGCACTCCTTGAGAAGCGCTGGGAAGGAAGAACCTATTCAGATTGCAGTCCTCACTGCTCTTATGCAGAAAGTAATTCTCTTACACTAACACAGAACTGCTCAAAGAAAACCCCAGCATTGCTTTTTGTTCTGCATCCTTCTTTGCATTAGACGGGCACTACACGGGCAGAAGCCCACCCCACCCCACCCCACCCAAAGAAGATGGGGTTGGGCTGCGAGAGCAGGACCCAGGGGTTCACACAGGAGTGGCCTGGGGTCAAGACGAGAGACGGCAGAGAAGAGCACAGCGGGGGAAGAAAGCTGCTGCATCTTGCTCTGCCCACGTGAAGGACCGATACCTTTTCAGAGGCGCAGACATGCTCAAACTGGAACAGATGCACCAAACATTTAATTTCTGACAGCTAAAGGTCTCCTGTGGTAGACAGTTGTGTTTTTCATAAGCTCTGTTCTTGCAGTCAGCTGTCACAAGCTGTGCATTAGCCCAAGTAATGAGATTTATCGCTAGTGGAAGCATATAGGGCAAACAGAGGAATAGAAAAGCAGCTTGAAATATACCAATTAGGTTCCACATTTAGAAAAGTAGAATTTCAAGAGCAGAAAAGTCTGAGCATACATAAAAGGAGCAGTGACAGGTATCAAGCTCTGATCTCACTCTCTTCAGAAGTGAAAGCAGGCTCTGAAATCTTTTGATTCCCTCTCATACACCAGCAGCATGAAAAATACAGGACACTTCACACATCTGCTTGGATGCACAATGCGAACGTGGCTTAGCGGAAGGCAGAACTGCAGTCTCCTTTCAGAGAGGATTTGTTACCGACTGCACATCAGCAACACAACATCAAGGACATTTGACCTAAGCAAGTTGGTTTAGCTAGGGCACAGAACTGACATCATTCTGCCATCTTCAAAATATTAATAAGCCTTGGCCCTGTCCCTGCAATGTATTTCTAGAGCATGGTAGCAGGGAAGGAAGTTACTGCATTTCCTTAGCAGAGGCTTTGTGTTTGGGTGGGGGGAAAGAACATAGAAACAATCATGCATTAGCAAGAGCCAGGATACACCTCTGAGCTGAAAAGAGATGGTTATGTGCACTCTGAACTCCATCCTCTTCTGTGGTTTATCCAGGGATATATTTTCCGATCTGCTTTAAAAAAAAAGGTGGGGTAGGGGGAGAATTATGCCCCAAAACACACTACAAAGTTTGAATGAAACAGCTTCAGGTAATAAACTGCACAGATTGTGCAAGAGTAACAACCTGCCACAGAGGCACAGCAGACTGACATAGCCCTAGGCCACTCTGCAGTTAGTTGAAGGAGACAATGAATGAAAGCTGCAATTATTCTTTTTAGTTTACCATTTCAGATGTTACTACAAAAGTGGCAGTTCACCAGTTAAAGCAGATGGGAAAGCACCTCAACCTTTTTGGGCTAGTCTTTTTCTGGAACTATCACAGCTGCATCTGCTCTGGTACCACATGAGCTGCAGAGCTTCTCTCTCAAAAGGGGAGCAAATTCCTTGGCTGGGGCTACACAAGAAGAGGCTATGAAGTCCTGTTAGAGCAACCCACTGCCTCCGGCAAAGCCATGGGACCCTGACAAAAGCAGTTTAGCTAAGTGCTTTACACCTTGTTAGAAGATGAAACCTTCCTATAAGGCACACAGAGATAAAAATCCAAACATGTTTCTGTGAAAAGTATTTTGATATATGTGAGAGAGATCTATATCCGTTCCTAGAAAAGTAAAGGATACATACACAGTGCAACATCAGCTTTATTACCATCTTCCGATGCAGTGCTACTCGATTACCAGTTAAGCATTTCAGAGAAGACAATTTTCCTTTTATGCAAAGCAGGGAGAGAGATCTTCCCCCTTTCCTGTTTACAAAAGTGATGCTGAAAGAACAGAGGTTTTAAGCTGTTTGACCTGATAGAGAACAAGCAAATGTTTAAATAAAAAAAAGAAGCATTTTATTCCAATTTTGACTTAAGGGAAGTGCTCTAGTAAAACAGGATACTGTACACACTGCTGTAGTCTCTGTAACAGAGACCAGAGAAAAATCAGTGCCAACACTATTAAGTGAGCCAGCAAAGCTTACCTGTAACTCAGCATGTGTAAGGTAACAGGTCTCCAGTTAATTCTTCAGAAAAGGTGAAAATACACAGGCTGTCTCTGATGAGATTGCCTTGTGTTAAATGGTAAATAATATAAAGCATTTAATGGCTAATGATTTTCACAGCTTTCTTTCAAAATGCTAATGATCTGCAATGGAGACAGGTACTATAGCAGCCACTTCATCAATAATAAATATATTCTTTATTTTACAGAGACATTGTCTTCAAGTTTTTAATTTAAAAAATACATCACTACGCCACCTCTCTTGCTGCTGGAGCATACAACCAGGATGTCATTGCTATTTTACCTATCACATAGGCAAGCACTAAGATTGTCCTAGAGGGCATTAGCTGGAACAGCAGCAGCCTTCAAGACACAAGGAACAGAAGACATTAACAGAGCCACAGATCCCTTGCTGACATCTTCCAGCAGCAAGCGTGGCTGATGGCTCACAGCCATTTTCATCTACACACGTGCCAAGCCGGCCTTGGCAAAAATTCCAACTGGTAAGAATTCATCTTTAACATAAAGGACCTGCATTGTATTGCCTGCCTATATCACAGATTTGGTTCTCCAACAGTAACATTATGAACATCTGCACGATGCTAAGCACTCAACTCCCATTTAAGACAGTGGGACCAGACCATGCTGGACAGACCTACAGGACCAGGCAATAAGGAATCTACTTTCTTCATTGCATGAACTCCATCATTACAGTTTGAAGCTGCATATGAAGATGACTCCTATTTTTGGAACCGCTATGCTCTACTTCAAGCATTCACAGTAAATAAATAGCTTCCAATGTGGCTAATTAGCATAGGAAGGTAATAAAAAAAAAGTTTTGGAGAGAATTTTTTCTTTTACTTCTTTAAAATCCTCTGGGAGACACCTCCAGGAATCAGCCATCAACTATAAAAAGGTACCATCTTACATTTTAGAAAATAAGTCGTGTCAAACATTGATTCTCATTGTGAAGTTTTATCTTCACATTTCAAATCAGCATCAACCCAGTCTATCAAAATCCATCTTCATTTGGCTTGGAGTCATTTCTCTGAAGAAAGCAGCCAATTTGACCATCCCTTTCCCTCAGCACCAGTGCATTTAAAGTTCATTGCCAACATGAGATACGACACTGGAAAAACTGGATCCCTACCACGAATTATTTGAGAACGATAGTAGCATCCATCTCAGAAGCCTGTCAGCACTGGGTTGCAAAAAGCAGTCTGACAAGCAGTCAAGCCACTGGATGTACGAGTCAGAGTACAGAAGTACATCTGCTGTCATAAAGCTAATGCCAAGTTCATCACCCCCCAAAGTGGAGCATGAGATTTCATTGCAAAAGCAGAAGCACAACTCAAGTGATTAAGTTTCTGTGCAAGTCTTTGACTGCATGCTCAGGTGGCACTGGTCACTATGTAGACGTATTCAAATTTTAGGGTTTCCTTTTATGATATAAAAGTTTTGGCAATCTAAGATCGATTATTCAAGCCTGCCTGGAAAACTGTAATAGGTATTTAAATACCGCAAAGCGGAAAGGTAGTTTTTAAGGAGCTCAGAACACCATAAGCAGTCCACTAAGAAAGCTGAGGGAAGTGAGGACAAGAAAAAAAAAAAAATCCACTGACTCCTTGTAGATCATTCAGTCCAAAAAAAAACCACCCAAGCAAAGATGAATTAGTGTTTCAGCCACGGATGAGCTTCAATGGAAGCTTTGCTTCTGTCTCCATAGTCGTACAACAGTTCTTCACCTGCTTTAATGTCTCTGGAAGCTATCAGTATGAGATGAGGCACACCATCGATGTCATGAAGCTTTGTTTGACAATTGCCACATTTGCTGTGATTAATCAGTCTTCCTAGACGATTAGTTTCTTTTGTAGCATCAACACTGTAAAAGTAAGAACAGAATGCAGGATTGCTGTATATCACGCTGTAACGCTTGTGGACCAAAACCAAGGTGCAAATCAGAAAAAGAATGAGGAATCCACACAAGACTTGCAAAATGAAGAAAAAACAGAGTATTACAGAATATTCATATGACTAACACAGACAGCACGTAATATGACAGTGTAGGCAAACTAAAGCAATTCTGGGAGATTAAGTTAGCACAAAACCCAGAAAATGGAAAATTTTGGACTATGTTTTTGAGCTGCCTGGTTCCAAAGCAGCTCTCAACTGTTCATAAGGAATGGAAGATCCCAGATGTAGACCATCACCAGAAAGGCTTTGATACCTTAAATACCCTCCCCTCAAGAAAGCTGTGTCCAAGCCAAGTAGTAAGTAAGCCAGCAAGAGTGTCTACTCACATGGAAGGCTGAGGATGACTAAATACTACATGCCCAACTTCCAGAGACCTGGATACTAAAGCTCCAGTGCCCCTCATTACACAAAGAGTTATGGCAGCTGTCATTATGGCATCTAGACTGCAAGTCAGACACTTAGAATATAGGGCGCTTCAAGGTAATTAATACACAGGTTAAGTGACCCATACTACAGTATCCAGTGACATCAGCCAAGGAGGGAAGAACATAGTCTGAGTAGTTGCTTCGAGGAAACTTGAGTTTGGGACAAATGACACAGCAAACACAGGGATAAAGCAGGCACACGGGTGGGTATCAGGTACTAGAGAAGAAGGACACCCAGTCAAAGACAGTTGAAGGAAATGTTTCTCTTCTGGAGAGTTTGTCCATACTGCTTTTCAAACAAAATCCTTACAACTCAGGAAAACTAGTTAATTTTACAAGAGAATAAATTTAAGCAGAAGTCCATGGCAGAGCTTGAAGTCTCATCCAAGCAGATACAACTCTTCATATAGCTTATGCTGTACTTCAGACAACATGGCTTTGAGTCACCTACCATTCTTTTTAGCCCAGAGGTACAGGAGGCTCTTGGACCATGAAAGAGCGCTCCAAAAAGATTTCCTAATTCATGGTTCCCATTAAAAAATTTTTTTGCACGGAAACAGGAAAAGACTTAGCAGCATTCAAAGCCTCTATTGCTCAGCTATCACACTTACGGGAAGAGAAGCTTACCAGTATGTTTTGCTGAGGTACTGAAAATAGTACATATAGCAGCCTGTGGATGGATCTTGAGCGTACACAGCTTCTCGCTTTTTAGCATCAGTGATCTCTATGAGATCCCCATGATATTCAACTACAAATTCTCCTCGATTAAAATGTTTAGTAGCAATTACTCCTCTCCCTTTGCCATCGATGTAATCAATCTGTTGAGTTGAAAAGAAAAATCAGCTGGAAAATTAAAAAGTATTTACATGACTGCAAATATACTGTTTACTAGGAAATGAGTGATTTGTCATTAAAGAAAATGCTACAGCAGGGTATTTGTGTATTACAGGCAAAGCTGTAGAAGCACAATGCACAGCACTGTGGAAGAAATATAGGAAGAATCTGGGACACACCCTATGAGTTACCAGGTATTTTGATACAAAGTCTTCTAATCAAAGAACTAAGAATTACTTTAAATAAGCCATACACAGAGAAGAGTTATCTATTTTTTCCTTTTAAACTACCTATTAGCTGAGGCAGTAAGCTTTTCCATTTCAGGTTCCCCATGACCATTAGCATGCACAGGTTAAAAAGTTAGAGGATCAGAAAGATCAATCACAGAAATTACAGCTATCACCCAGCAGTATACTTTATTATTCCTGCCTCCCCTTAAATTGGACAACTCCAAGAAAGTTCTCCTATCACTGTCGTAGATGTGACAGTGTTAACTACAGGCTGCTCCTTTTCAAGAATCGCAGCTCTTCTGCACTTCCAGGAGTCATTTCTGCTTTAAATTCTAAAAAGAGTGATTGGAGTAACACAAATAGTAAGCACTTGGTTCCAATAACTATACAGACAGTACATATGGGTGTTACCTTTAAAACATATGACAATTAAGATGCTATATCTAACCCCATTTCTGGAAGCTAACCCAAGAAATGAGATACTAAAGGGAGCAAGCGCATTTTCAGTAAAGACTATAAAGCCCCCTCAATACTTGTGACTGAGCTGCATATACATATTCTCCAGAGCCAAACATTGCCCATCCAAAAGGAAAGACGGTGTGCTCCAGTTTTGCTGCACTTTCATCTTACTGTCAAGGAACTGCAGCAGTTCTGAGACTGAGATCTGCTACTTTCTGCTTAAACAGACTAACAGCAAGATACTGCATAAACAGTACATGGCTACTCAGGTTGGCATTGCAGTTACCTTCATTCCTTCTTCTTTCCCACTTGTAATTAGCTCATCTATTTTCCTCCTCTCCTCAGTCTGCAGAATAAACAAGAACAAACAAACCCACAATATTGTTGATAGTTTTTGTAGCTTATTCTATAGCTAAAAGGAAATTATTAGCCAGTGACAGTCGTTTTTCCAAACCATCCCATATTTCTGAAAGGTAAAGAGAGATATTTCTGCCCCCTCCCCCCCCAAGCAGCTGGATTCTGTCCTAGAAGAACTGGATCAGCATTTCCAAATTTTAAGGTTTTCCACAATACTTGCAGTGCACAATGCTATTTTTATTTGGCCAATGGCAACCGTTTACAGAGAGTTACACACTTCCTCAAACGTTCAATTAACCAGCAATGTTGTAAGTAATGTTATTTTAACAGGAAGCACTACCTCCAATTCGGATTTGCTCTTCCTGGAACTTCTTCTAACTGGGTAATAATCTGTCACTTTTCGATTTGGTGTTCTTCCTTGTGTTCTAAGGGATAAGAAAATAGAGAACACACGTATTTTAGGCCATTTGTGAAGTTACACCTCGAGGACAGAGGTACCTCTAATAAATTTTTATTTTCAGCTTGGTGTGTTGAAAGGCAATCAATAATGAATCAGTGTTTCATATCAGTACTCTTCACTTCAAGCCACAAGCTACATCTCCTTTTCTTCCCCACATTATTTTCATTACTCTAGTACTAATTCTTTAACAATGAGATGCCATTGGAAACCAACTGAAGGTCACGTTACAAGTCTGAAGCCCCCTGCGTGTCTTGCCAGAAGGAACTCTAAAATTTAGGTTACAAAAACTGCTTGGTAAGGAATTCATTAACATTAGGTCATATTACTCTGATATCATGAGTATCAAGCTCAGCCAGGAAGCCTCCAACTGTAATGAATCTGATACTCTATTTCTGACAAGATACATTCCCATTTGTCCACAGAAAAGTAGGTCTTAATCGCTCATTAATTTCTTTTTCTATAGGTGATCAGCAAGTATTTCACTTGAGATAAAATACATTAGCCTTGCTTTCAAGAAAAACAAGTCCTCTGCAAGGTAAGTAAATACTTTGGGTGTTACTTTGTATTTTCAAACATACAATTCTTGAGAAAACAAAGAAGTCTCCTTTAAGATTTGTTCCCCCCAAGACAACCATTTACTTAAAAAAAGGCAACAAAACAAGCATAACATTAATTACAGGTCTGACTCATTCCTGGAGGAAAAATGCAGATCAAAGCCTCCTGTGCAAAAGGAGAAAAAAAACCACAGAAAAAAAACCCCTTTCAGTTCCAGGAGTCACTTACTTTCTCCTTGGTCCACGTTTTGCTTTAACCATCTTTTTCTGAGCTGGCTTTGCATTGGCCTCATCAGCGCAGTCTGAAGACAAGGGTGTCTTTTGGGTTTCTACAGTTTCTTGGTTTTGATCAGAGGAGGGCACCGAAGTATTGCACCCACTTTCTTTATCTTTCTGATCTTCTGGTTTCATAGCACCTTCAATTATATTGCCACCATTCTTTTTTTCTGGTGACAGGAAAATAAAGTAAGGCTCTGAACTTAGGATCATCTATACCAGAGTGCTTTAAATGAATTCCAATGGTTTCTAGTCCAAGTTTCTAGTTCTGTCAAACAGGAGAAAGAGGAAGGGAATGATACAATCTCATTCTGAACCCAGATAAGCTGTTACTCAACTTTTGACTAGTCATTGCTATGGTACACATAGTACAGAGGGAGAGGTGAGAAGAGGTAAAACAGAGTCCAAGTACTTTGTCAGTTAGGCTTGTGACTTGCGAGTTTTCCAAACCTGAACATGCAGCACCTTTAGTGCAGCATTTGAAACAGCAGCACAGTTTGCATCTGGCACGCCAAATTATCAAGTTCCCATAAGCTAATCAACATCCTGCGCTAAAGAGGGAGAAGAAGCCTCTCTGGATTCTGCACTGCTGTGATCAGTAGCTGCAGACACTGGTACCAAGTGGCCAACACCATTCAGACAAAATCCACAAAACTTAAAGGGCTGGGACTTACAAAAAGTCTACCCGCCCCCTAAACCAACACTTTCTTGGTTGCATGCATCCTGCCTTGGTATGACCACAATCATCCTTCTCAGCCAACTGATTTAGAGGTAGGCCAGCATGGCTTAAAGCTAAATAAAGTTTTTATTTAAAAGAAATAACCAGGTTTAACAGTCCCATCTGCTGAGACAGATGCTTCACTCTCACTGGAGAAAATGAAGCACAGCTGCAAGGCCTCAGCAATGGTACAAGTTAAAGCCATCTTCACTTTCTTGTCAAAACTGGGGAGCTAAATTAGGAGCTACAGGCCCTAAGTCTCCAGAAAACCTGACACTCCCTGTCAGTCCCTGTGTGGGACTTAAAATACCTGCTTGCTAAAAGTGTTTGCATCAAAGTGTTTCAACACATTACCAAGGTTATTAAATGCGCCTTTAAACACAAGCCAGGGTTGGTTGCTTTTTTTCCCCTCCACAAACTTATTGAACATTACCGTTTCTAGTCACTACTATGCAGCATCTATGAACCCTGGCACTCAGCATCCACAGTCTGTGCTTCTCCTTCTCACTGCCTTTGTTTCACCCTGAAAATTTAAGAATTGTTTCTTTTTCTATCAGTACTTCTACCTCATACCTGATTTGACTTTGAATTGCCTTTATATAAATTAGTACAAAGTAGTTAAATTATAGAAAAAAAAGAGTTTTAGGTAATAAAACAGACCAACACCAATTAGATAGGCTGCCTAACACTGACCTGAAGAAACAGACTAGGAATAGAACTGCAGGGACATTGGGGCATTGATATTGCAAGCATTAACTTCTTGTATCTAGAGAGACAATACAAACACAGCCAGACAAAAAAGAGAGGAAGAATTGCCTGGTAAACCTGTGAACTAAGTTTTTGAAAGGATAAGGACGCCCTCATCTTTGTAGTCCCAGTTTGCCATTAGAGTTGTAGGACTGGGAAAGCAACTGGGCCTGGGGAGCTGCCTCTTGACTCCGTACTAAAGTTTTCAAATTGGGGGTGAGAGGAGCACATTTAATGAGGCAAGCAATCCAATAGATCAATCTTACCATCTCCTTTCCTGTAGGTTTCCTTTAGTGTTTTGCCCTGACATTTCACCTCGTGATACATGACAGAGTTTTCTTCTTGAAGCGGGGGACGAGCACCAGGAGTTTTGTTAGGATTCAGGTAGCTGTAGATTTTGGATTGACCAATAAACACATTCTCCTAAAACAGACCCACACAAAAGTCACATCACAGAGATGCCAGGTACATCAAGTTGGTATCCACAACATGCTGCAAAGATGAGGGCCGACAGTGCTAATGCAAATTACACTGCTTTAATGCATCACCCTTGCTGCTGTTGCTATTTCTACTAAGTGAAAACGTAACAGCAGTAAGCACTCAGAGAACTTTACTAATGCAAACTCTCAGTCCAAGAGGACTTTCATATGAAATGTGGCAGAACAAGGCAGTCATAACTAACCCCAGATTCCCTTGTGTGCTTCACAGTATGAACTCTGTTGCTAAAAAAATAAGAACCCTGAGCTCCTCAGGAGAAGGTGGCCTCAAAGAGTGCAAGCCAAAAAAAAAAAAAAAATCTGAATAGCACTGCAAAAATTGCACAAGCCTAGGACATACCTCTCATAGCCAGAGAGGTATGAGCTTACCCAAACACTCTCTGAGGTGTCAAATGTTACTGCAGTTAATTATATGCTCTACTGTGCGACACAGAAGACAGGAATCAGTTTTGTACAGTCTACCTTGAGTGGCACCTCTCAGCAAAGTCTGGCAGATAAACAATGCTATCCTTTTATGCACTGTATTTCAAAAATAAAATGTAAAGGTTGTTAATGGCAAAAGAAACATTAAAGAGTCTGCACAAAGCACTTATGCCCATCAGGGAAAATGGTAAAACCCTCTGGCATGGCCAAACACTGCAAAGACCAGGGTTTGTATGCTGGCTTGGGCTCAAAGAACATCACCGGCGAGCAGTATCAAATTTAGCAAAGTTTAGTGGAGTCGTGCCACTTTTGCAGTCTCCTGCAAACTCGCCAAGTTTGACTATGCGGTGTACGTAGGGCACACAGATTTCAACTGTGAAATCTCAGCGTCTGGACAAGCAGATACAACTTGGCCAGAATGAGTTTGTCTTGGCTATATTTTGACTCAACTAAAAGCAATTTTCAGACACTGCAAGCCAGTTAAAACAACAAAAACATGCATCCATTTTTTTAGAAAAGCACAAAAAAAAACAAAGAAAATAGTTAAAAAAGACCAGTTAAAGGCTCAAATCTCAGTCCACAAGTAAACTTTACTAAAGATTAAGATTACAATAGAACAGCCTGAAAAAAAGCAAGTCAGTTAGACACCACCCCATGACCCCCAGTATTTCTGAAAGGCCTATCAAAGACAAGATTTATTTAAAAAAAAAAAGGGGGGGGGCGGTTTAAGGATGAAATACTAAGAAAACACTCAATTTTAACAACTGCAAGCAGCAAACCCTGCACTACAGAGTTCTCGAGATTTAGTGAAGAGTTTAAATGTGGGCATTTCAAGAGAAAGCCAGAAGCGGTGAACTGCAGCTGTCCACCTGTCAGGCTTTCTGGCTTTCAATACACCATTAACAGGAAACAAACAACTATTTTTCCAGTGTAGCTTCCTCCCCTCATTCCCAGCTCCCTGCCTGCTGTGCTCTTGGCGCTACCGAGACACTGCTGCCACGTCTTTGTCTGTGCCAGGCTTGAGACCCTCGGGAACAGAGATTTTTCTCAGCAGAACACAGAACGTTAAAGGCTGCTGAGGAGGTCTGGGATTTGATGCGATAGCCGCAATTATTTCCATGGGGGGTTAAATGCAAAGTGACGATCAACCTCCAGCCAACTGCCTCTAACAGAGCTAGAAGACGGGGAAGATGGCACGGAGGGATTGCCGAGGCTGGGGCCTGGCTGCGCGCTGACAGCCCCGGCAGCGCCCCGCGCCTGAGGGCAGCTGTGCGGCAGGGCACGGGGAAACACGGGAGGGGTCCAATTCCACTTAAAGTTAACTGATTTCCGAATGATTCGAGGAGCCCCAGAAGCCAGGCGCCCGGGGCCAGGCGACTCTCCGGGGCAGCCCGCACGCCGGTTCGCTCGCACCGCGGGGGGAAGCGGAGGACGAGCAGACCCCGGGAGCCGCCCGCCCCGCTCCGGTCCGCCCGTCCAGGCCCGGGCAGTGCTTACCCCGCCGGCCCGGGGACGGCCGGGACCCTTCCTCTCGGCGCTCTCGGCACTCGCCTCCTCCGCGCCGCCCGCCCTGGCCTTGGGCATGTTCTTCCCTAGAAGCAAGGGGGGAAGATCGGCGCCTGAGCCATGTCCGGCGCGGCCGCCCGCGGTCATCGCCCGGCCGCCGCGGCCTGCGCCATGTTTAAAGGGCTGGATGCTGCAGGGCGAGCCGCGGCGGCCCAGCCCCTTCCCGGCGAGCTGCGCACACCGCGGGGGAGGAGTCCCGCCGGCCCCGGCACCCCGCGCCCCCGGGAGGAGCCCCGGCCCGGCCCCGCGCCCCCGGCCCCGGCCCCCCCCCCGCCTCCCCGCCGCCGCGCCCGCGCACCTTTAGCCATGACCGCGGCGGCGCGGCCTGGCGCCCAGGAGCCCCCCGCGGCCGGGCTGCCCCGACGGTCCCCGAGGAGCTCCCCCGCCGAAACCAACCGCTCCGCAGGGAGACGCCGCGCTCCCCTCCGCCACCCCATTGGCTCGACCGTGTGTCGATAACCGCTTCCGCGCCCCTGAGTGGCGCGCAGAGCCGCACCCCGCCCTCTCCCTGTCACACGGAGATGGTCGCAGCTCCCGGGAACATGGTTTAAACGTGAGTTCCCTGGGCGCTGATTGGCCCGTGCGAAGGGCAACCGGCGCTCTGATTGGCGGCCCGGGAAGGACCGCCCTTCCGCGGCAAGGCCCCGACACGTGGGTGGGAGGCCCCGCTGGGACCGGGCCCCCGCCGGCCCGTCCGTGCCCCGCGGAGCGGCGGCGAGGCGTTTCCCCCCCGTCCGGTCTGGCGGTGCATCGGCACGGCCCAGTGCGGTCTCGGCAATACCTCCTCCCTCCGGCAGCTCCCCGCAGAGCACATGGATCTCTGCTGCTGCCTCCCCCGCCACCGCACAGCGGGGCCGGGGGGGAGCCCGAGTCCTAGCGGGAATTGTAAAACTCTGCTCTGCGAAATGCTCAGACGGCTTTATGCAACGCCTAGCTTAAATCTCCCTGGCTGAAATGTCACTCTCTCCTCAAAGCTTGCCTGGAGAACAGATCGTACTCTTGTGTTGCTCCTGGGCACTGAGCCCCTTCTTGCGTAATCCCCAATTCTGTAGCAGAGGCAGCTAAAACACAAAACCACAGGGCCGTCACCAGAACAGCTCAAACAGCCGTCAGCATCGGTGCCCTGTTGGAAGCCCATGCCAGGTCTAGCACATCTGCTTCAAAACCGGGAAGGTACAATTGCAAAGATGAAGCAGCTATGAAGCAAGAGAGCGGGCAGACCAAGGGATATTGAATGTTTCTTCGTTAGTGGATGTTGTCATGGAGGTGACACCTTGGAATTACCACACGGGACCTCTTTGGTGCTCCACATTAAGCAAAACAATTATTTTGAGCAACAACGTATGCCTAGCCTTTCTTCTTATCTGTGTTAGCCCTTTTAAGACCTATCTAACAGCAGCCACCTGTGCGTGCTCAGGATATGGGTCTGACGCATGTGATCTGACCCAAAGCGCCATCGCCGCTTCCCACTGAAGGCTTATCTGCAGCCGCGGGCCACCGCCTGTCTCTCGGGCGTTCCTACAGTGACACAATCAGCCAGTTCAGGATGGCAATACAACTGACAACTACCCCTTTCCTTAAGAAGAACAACAGAAACAACCTCTCTGTCAACTCCAGCAAGAAATGCCCAGAAGCGACGGGCTCATCCTCCCTGCGCTGTCCCTCGGCAGCTGGGGAGCGGACGGCACACGCGTGCGGCGTGACTGCAGAGGAGATACCAGGAGGCAGTACGGTGTTTCAGCCTACCCTCTCCTCATTCTGCGATAGCTCTCTGCATGAACAAGGACTTTGAGAAAAGGCAAAAGAAGTCCAGCTCTGCATTGTCACCGTAATTTCTTATGTCTGCGTCTTCACTAACACAGCTCACATATGCATTTTGCAGAAAGGCAACCAAAACGCACCAGGTGTTTTCCTGAAAACTCCAGCAGACACAAGGCTGCAGCCTGCTGACATCAGCTGGGCGTCATGTCAATGACCTCTATCCAGGCAGGTACACCAAGCTCTCCAGAAGACCACCAGAGCCCTTGGCAGGCAGCAGTCTGATTTTTCCACCCCAATTCCCACTGTTCTTTTCATATAGCTAGGATGTGACTGGAAAAAAAAACTTCATAAATTACTAATGATGATTTCCTTCTTGCAGTAATTGAGCAACACTGTTCCTAATGTCCTAGGAAAGCTCTGGAAATGCCTTTACTGTGGTTCTGCTCAGCTTTTGGGGGTTGGCTGTTTTTAATATTAATTTTACATATGTATATTAAACAAAGCAACCGAGTTTGCGTTGAAGCTGTGGGGGTCGCCACTAGAGGGCAAAGCAAACTGAGGAATTATCTTCCCTAGAGCAACAAAGAAAACAATGTCATCTCTAACCGGCCCCTGCCACCAGCAGGGTGGGATCACGGGATTAATTAACAGAACATGCTGGCTTGCCCCCCTTAGCTTCCCTCAGGGAGTTATGGCCAAAAAGCCAGTACCACGGGGAAGGTAAAATGCTATCACTGCAAAGCTACAGCCCAAAAGAGGACACGTCTGCAACTGAACATCACCATGACTCAGGATGCACAGCACATGGGAAAGCACTGGCCGACTCCTGTGTTCCCGATGGAGCAGCACAACTCCCACTAGCGCCAGCTGTAAAACCCAGTGGCCTAAATATTATCTCCTGTAGTGCTGTAAGGGCAGCTCCCAACAGCACCAGGTCCTAATGCGGAAATGTGAAATTGTTTGGCGGGGGGAGGGAAGAAAAATTAAGGTGTTGAATTTGCTCAGAAAGGAAAGAAAATCTTCAGAGTAAATACCTTCAGTCTAAACTAACACTTCACCCAGTTTAAAAAAAATGTTATTTTTTAGGACTGGTTACCTTTGAATTCAAAAGTTTGATTTCTTTCAAATATACCAACAAGACATGCTTGTTAGATATTTCCACCTGGGAGCAAGTTCTCCCTGTGGTTCTCACTGACACAGCATCTGTCATATTTGCAATTAAATAAATATCACAACATTTACAGAAATTTCTTATTCACAAGATGAAATCCTGACAATGTGTGTTTGTACCACTATACCTCTCCATTAGAGAGTAAAAACGATGCCCTAAGGGTAACTGTTCGGTGTTACATTAAGCAACATTGGTTTATAAAGTCATGTAGTAAAGTGCCAGTAGGTGCTAACTACATTTCACAGATTATAAAACATAATTACATTCAGAATAGTATCTACTAATGATAAAATAGAGCATCTCTGACATAAAAGTGCATTCAGTGAGATCCTTACATTACCTGCATAATCCTAGGGAAACAGCATCCCGCAGGTAATTCTGCATGTACTACTTTCACACCCGTAAGAAACATCATTGCCATCAGTGGGATTTACTCACCTCTCCCAGTAGAGGACGATCGTAACTTCTGCTCGTAGACCTGGCGGATAACTGTCTTTTCAACTCAAGACATCAAAACCGGCACTTTCTTGTCATGATTGCAGGGAGCTGCTAGGATGCATTTAACGCACGTGAGCTGTACTTCATTGTGCCTTTATTTGAAGTGCGTAGAGGGCAATAATCAAGATATTAGCTGCCGTTTAAATTGTCCTTCTCATCTCTGGCTAGACTTCTGTCACCTTTTTTCTCCATTTAGCATCTGAAGCCTCACCGATTAATCTGAATTACTTAAGTCAGTTTAATTAACATTGCTTTGCCTTTACATAGCTTAGCCTAAATCTGTCTAATCCTTTATTGGTTATTTTAATCCTTGTTAGTTTGTCTCATGATAAAATAAGTAAACTTGTATGAAATTGAATGAGCAGTACTGAATATTTTAAGCAGATTTCATGACTGCCCACACTTTATTTACATCTGCTTCAATTTTATGATAAAGTTCTTAAAAATTTTTCTAGTCTTACACAACTGGGAGAACATCCTAATGGAAGACTGTCTCTTTTTGCAAAAATCTGTCGGAGGGCTTCAAGCGGTAAAAAGGTCTCTCCAAATGTAAAACTAGCCTAAGTAGTTACCAGGTTTTCAAGCATAGTTAGCTCCTTGCAGCAGAAAATGTCACATTAGCAGCTTGTAGAGTATTTGCAAGGGAAAACTCATGTGCCAGCACATCCCCACAGGTGTGGCCTTCCCAGCCTGGTCAGCAGGAACAGCACAGCACTGCTCCGTCACCCCTCATTCTCCTGTGGGAGTCCAGGAAGCTCCTGAGGGAAACACTGGAGTCGTGGGACCATGAGGACACGGGCCCGGGGGGGAGCTGTACATATCCCCAAGACGGGGTGGCGCCCACCCCGTCAGAGTACTCGGAGCCCTACAAAGCTGCCTCAGCGTGCTTTCACAGGGAGGAGCCCAGGCCCGGCTCCAGAGGAACACCAGAGCCAACCGCGGGGGATGGAACCGAGGGGCCGCCTGAAGGGAGACGCGTTCACGAGCGGGAGTACGGGCGGGAGGAGGCTGAGCCAACGCCATTTCTCCTCAGGCCGGCACCCCCAGGAGGCCGAGCACCGCGCCCAGCCCGCCTCAACCGCTCCCAACCGCCGCCAACGCCCCGGCCGCGCGCGCGAGCGCAGCCGCCTCCGCGCGGACACAAGACCGCCTCGGCCCCCCGCCGCCGCCCTAGGGCTGGGCCCGCCCGCGGGGACGCCGCTTTTTGAGGACGCCGGAGACGCCGGGTGGTTTGGGGGAGCTTGCTGCCTTCCTGTTGCTGGGGCAGGGAGAGACAAGGAGCGCCATGTCACGTGACGGGGGAGCGCGGGGAGCGCGCGCCAAAGCCCGGCGGCGGCGGTGGGGGGGATGGGCGCGAGACGGCGGCGGCGGCAGCCGGCCACGTGACTAGAGACCGAGGTGGAGGGGGCTGGGTCACGTGGCGTGGAGCGCGCGCCAGCGGCGGGCGGCGGCTGGTGTCACGTGGGGAGGGTGCGCCGCGTCGGGCGGGGGAAGGCGCGGCGGCGGTCACGTGGTACGCGCGGCGGGCGGCCCCAGCCCCCCTCCCCTCCCCCTCCCCTGTGAGAGGGGAGGGAGGGCAAAGATGGCGGCGGTGAGTTAGAAAGCGGCGGGCGGCGGGGCCAGCGGCGGAGACTTCCAGGACCGGCCGCGGGAGGACCGAGCGCGAGAGAGAGTGAGCCCGCCCACCCTTTCGCCGGCAGCGGGCCTGCTCGGCCGCCTCGGGGCGCTCCCTGCGCGGCGGGGCCGCCGCGGCGCCCCCGGGGGCCCCCCCCTCAGTCCCCCGCCACCGCGCACCGGGTGGCGGGGCCCGCAGCGGCGGTGGGGGGGTTGCCCGCGAGAGAGGCCGTCGTGCCAGCAGCGAGCTCCGTGTCTCCCTTGGCCCCTCAGCCTGGGGCGGGCCGCGCGGCCGTCCCCGCCGGGGGTCCCCGGTGAGCCGGGGGCGGCGCGGCGTGCGGGGGCGGACACCGCTGTCGCGGGCCGCCGCTTCCCCAGGAGTCGGGCAAACTTCGGGCCGGAGGGCGTGTGGGGGCGGAGGGGCCGCTAGGGCGGGCGGCGAAGCCCCGCGGGCCCGCTCCGGGGAAGCGTTTCGGAGTTGGGGGGCGGGGGGCGGGGGTGGGGGGCGGCGGTGGGGCTGGTTTTCCCTCTCCCGCCTCCGCCCTTCTCGTGCAAAAAGGCATCGGGACGGCGGCGGCTCCCGGCCGGTCCGCGCCGCTCGCCTTTGTGCGCTCTTTCCGCGGCTGAGTTAATTGTTAAGGTTTGAAGTGGAGCCGCTCTGGTGAGACGAGGCGGCGGGCGGGGGGGGGTGGGGTGTGTGGGGGGGGTGATTTATGGTGCTTGAGCGGCTCTGAAGGCTGCCGTGAGACGCAGCCCTTCGCCCTCCCCCGGGGTCCTAACGCTGTTAAAGGGATCCTTAAAGAGGCGAAGGGCTGAAAACAAAAAGTCGTGCATGGGACACAATTACGCAGCCAATTCTGGCCCAACCCGGAAGTTTATGTCGGGAACACGTGTTGGTGGCGAGGCCGGGAGCCGGGGACCCTCCCGCCGCCTCCCGCGGGGCTGGCCCGCCTGGCCGAGCTCCCCGGGGGCCCCGCAGCTCCCGGGGAGCCAGCGGTGGGGCCGAACGCCGCAGCGACAGACCCGGCCTCAAAGTCCAATGACTTTTAACGAGCGCACCTCAAACAGAGGTTGCTAGGGTGAGTAATTGTTTAACATAAAAATGCCCCTACAGTCTGAAGGGGAGGAGGCCTTGTGGGTTTTTCTTCTATTTTTTTCGGTTGTTTCAGTATTATTTTTAGCTGACCAGGTTCCACACTGCGTTTGAGGATATAAATTAGAACTCTGGTACTTCCTTCCAGGTACTCGTAAACTGGTTTTAGAGCATCCTATTAAGGATGAGGCCAATCGTTTATAAACACTTAAAAAAAAAAAAAAAAGGTTGAATTGATGTGTTGGATAATTTTAGATTGTGTCATTTGTTCATGCTAATTTTTCTTTACTTGCTCTAGAGTTAAGAGCTAACTCAGTGATAGACTGTTTGGCTTTAGAGTACATAGGCTGTGTCTGGATTAAAATTATTTAAATACATACGTGAACGTTTTGCAAGCTTTTTTTTTTCTGACCTAAATTGAAAAACGCGAGCTGATAACATAAAGCAAAGAATTTATTATGGCAGAAGTTGTGTAACAGCGTGACATTTAGGTTGTTTTTCTATGTCTTTCTTACCAGCATGATAGTGTTTTCAGAAACATGGGCAGTTTGTCTTGATGTCCAGACAAGTTCTTTGGTGTCAAAAATGGTAGATAGCTACTCTAAAAGCTACTGAAGCAGGTAGCAGATGTGGTTAATGTGTTTCTTGTGCATTGAGATACACCTAGAACTGATTGCGAGGCAAAACTAAGGAAGGATTCAGTGCTCAGGTACTGTTCTGGGTTCATTCTTAAAAACTTTCACTACTGGCTAAATTATCACCTTTGACCATTTAGGCTGAAAGCTGATGCCAAATCATTGCATTTCATCTCTTTAACAACTTCTGAAATTCACATTTTTAGACTGTGTATCCTGACTACTGTAAATTTCATAAACCAGGCATAATAGAGCTTTGAGGCAGAGTTGAATCTCATCGTATTCTGAACTGTACCTCTGACTTTAGGGAAGTAACCAGTGTTTGAAAAACCGGTATGTCTTTTACAAGATTGGAATAGTTTTCACAAAAATCAGAAGTTAACTTTGTACATGTAAATGCACTGTTAACTACTAGTCTTGAGGTTAAAGCATGTAAGGATGGGTGAGTTCAGTAATTAGCGTTTTACTCTTTGATTGGATGGTGACTTGGAAAGGACCAGAAGGGATTGGCTTGGTTGGGTTTTCTCTTTTTTTCTTGTTACCTAGGTTGCTTTCTGGAGCCAAAAGCTGCAAGATGAGCAGAATCTATCCAGATATCTGGAGAATCCTGTTGTGTGGGATTGGGAGTTAGCAGCCCTTACACCTTTGTTGTGAGAGGCTGCAAATGGAGATGTGAAATTCTTAGGTTGATAATAGCTCACAGTTTAGACAGCCAGAGAATTTGGGGGATGTATCTCTCTTTTCTACAACTTCAGAATTTGTGTGCTATTTTACGGCTTCCAGTATAGTTCAAGTGACATGTATTCCTCAGAAAGTGAGCGGGGAAAACCCTTCCAATAAAAGGAGAACAAGAGTTGCTTAACTACATTAGTGTCCTAAGTTTGCAGGTTGGGTACGCCACAGAGGCCAGATGTCTGAAGGGTTTGGAAATGGCTGTGCCTGGTTGATGGTGATGTTTGATTTGGGCTAAGTTGTGATACTATAGTTCATTATGATTTTTAAATAAGTATTTTAGGTATACAGTGTTACAATGTGTAACTTGCAGACTTACAAATCAAAAGCCTTTTCACTGTTTAGGAGTCTACCATTATTTTCCTAGGGGAAATGGAGAGCAGGTTGCTTGACATGTGTTTTTGAATATATCTTCTTTTTTTTGTTTTGTTTTGCTTCTTTGTACTAAAGCTAAAATGGAGGGAGGGAGAGAGCCAGGTTGGCATGGATACATGACATGATATTAAACATGGCATTCTGGTTTTGTATCTTTAAATTGGAAATTATTTACATAATGTGCAGTGGTAGCAAAACTGTCTTATCAAAGTTTTAGGCTATTTTCTTCAGCAGAAGTGCACCTTACAAAAAATGCTTGGTGTGTTTTGATAACCCTTCTTGAAATGGCAGCTGTTTATATTTTTTCTTTTTTCAAAGAAAATAGAGATACTACTACTGTTGAAATTTTATAATTTTTTTTAAGTTTTATCTAACAGGTTGATTCTTGCTCAGGGACATTGGACAGCCTGACTAAACATAGACAACCTTATCTGCAAGATTCTGCATGCTCAGAACAGTTCTTTGACTGGTGAAATGCTCAGGGAACAGCTTGTAATATTCACAACTTTTTTATAAGTATTTTCTTTCAGAGATTTTTAAGATGTGGCAAACAGGTCCTTATATAGTATTGCCAAAGCTGAGCTGCAGAGCTTGATAAAGTCGCTTTTACTTATGTTAACTAAGGAACCTCCTACCTTGTAAGATTATGGAGCTGTTTCAGCTTGATAACATTTTAGGCTTGACTAGTGTATGTCACAAAAAATAAACTAAGCTATCACAATGTGGCTTTTCATTTTTTTTCTTATTTAATTTCCTTACTAAATTAAAACTGGGGGGGGGGGGGGAAGGAGAAATTAGAGGGTAGAGGGAGGGCAGCAGTGGTGCTTGGAAATTTTACAAAGCCTAAAATTGGTGCATTCAGTGAATTTTTTCAATATAAAAATTCTAGAAGTTCAGAATTCCTTTTGTTCCAGTTTCAAACAATGCAGCTTTGTTCCTAGTGTACAGAAACAAAATAAGTGAAACTAGTAAAACTTTCATTGTCCAAACTGTCTGACAGACAAATAAACAATTGCTATTGTTTTACTTAGCTTTTTGCTGGATTGTTAGCAACTGCTAATTTTTAAGACTTAAAATAGGGGCTAGCATGTGAGAGATGCAGCTGGGGGATTTCTTATGTGAAAACAGCCCTGCTAAGAAAGGGGTGGTTCTAAATTGAAGATGCTTATTCTGGGATTGTAGGAATTGCTCTACTAGTTTCTATCACTAGTCATCTAGTGAAAACTTTGAAGTAAGCAATTAAAGTATTATTGTGATGAATAATTTTTTCTGAACTCTGTGAGATTGTCGTAAGTTACCCAAGCCATAGTGGTTTTAAAGGTTAAAAATGTAATGTTCAGTGTCATTGTGGATGTGTTTAAACTTGACTTGAAACAAACTTTATAGGTTGTGGCACCATTTTAGGATGGTTGGGGAAGATGTGTTTTTGTGTGGTGTTGGCATGGGTTTTTTCTAGCTTTGGTTTTGCTTTGAGTCTCAACTTCATAGAAAGGCCTTTCCTTTTTCCTATTGCAAGAGTAGACTACATGTTATCTTGAGCAATTTTTTTGTCCTAGTTCTCTTTTAAGTAAACAGCCCCAAGTTTCTGACTTTCCATGCCTCTATTCAGTATAGCTACTTATCTCTCAACCAAGTTTTAGTCATACCTTCTTTTAGAGATGGCGTGATCAAAACTACATGCAGACTAAATAATGGCATAATTTACTTTCTTTTCCTTTGTCCATCTAGATGTTTTTGTTTATTTGATCATGTTGAGCAAAGGTGTTGTGCTATGTGGAAGAGTGCCTGTGCCTCTTTCCCAAATACTATAAAGTTATGATTGTAAGGTGTTTTGGAGCTGCTGGTTTGATGGGGTAGGCTGTGTTAACTCCCCTTCTCTGGAGAAATTCACCTTCAATGGCTGCTCTGAAGTTCTAATACCAAAACTACTGATAAGCTAAAACTTCATCTGCAGACTTATTCTTTCTCCTCTCACCCGTTTCCAATTAGTAAACAAAGCTGTAAGCTTCTAAACTTAGATATAATGATGGCTGTTAGTGTTTTAGTCTGATGAAAATTAAGGATTTATCCTACCCAATTAATATATATGTGTAGTCCCCTTTTTTTGAGATGGGAGGCTTAATCCTTCTAACGGGTAAAGCTAACAGTCTGTTCTTACTCATTTTGCTCGACCCATTCAGGGTTCTAGGAGACAGACTAGTGGGAGGTGACATTTGATTTGTTTGAAGGAGCTGCCATGTTAATTAAATCTGCTAGATGTCTTAATATTTCTTGATATCCTCTGTGTCTGATAACTACAAACCAGGCCATTCTGCCAACTTATCTGATCACCTCAGATGCCTTTAAAAAAAAAAAGTGGAGTTTAGTTCTGACACAGCAAGCGGTGGTTATGGGATTGTGTGTGGTCAGTAGCAGTCCCACCAATTATTGTTTGTTGCTTTGGTATTCTTTTGGGTAGTACAGTCTTTGCTTAAGAGTGTATCTTCACCTTGTCCCAGTACCTTACATCCACTGCTTCAATTGTGCCACCATCTCAGGATTAGTCCACTAAAAGAAGGTCTCTCCCTGCTATTGGACAGACTAAAACTAGGAAGAATAAGAATTAAGTGCCCGAGGCTTTATTTATTACAAGAATTACCTGTTCTGCCAAATGTGCCAAGTAATGTGTGTGACCAGCCAGCTGGATGTGGCTTAGCTGTACATGTAGAGAAGGAGAAGCAAGTGAATGCTGTTTCAGAGTCTGTGAATGAGGCTATCTAAAATGCCAGTAAATGTTTTTGTCCTCTTACCTGCTTTAGAGTAGGTGTTCAGCTTTGTTAGTTTTTTGATGCTTGTTACCAGTGGGCGTTACAGGGGAGGAGAATAAGCAAAATGAATTTCTGTGTAGGGGTATCTTAGAATATATAAGCAACAGCTCAAGTTAAGTGGACTGTTTAAATTTTTGTCTTGGTACTAGGGCAAATGGGTTTCCTTCTTAAGGAAGCAAAACACATTATCTTCAGTCTTCATCTTAAAACATAGAGTATTTTACTTTTTTAATAAGTTTTTAAACTGTCTAGAATAGCTTTTTGAAATTAATTTTGCTTGTCCTACACATAAAGAAGTCTGTGACCTGATGTTAGTGTCCTATTTAATATGTAGTTAACATGCTGTAATGGTGAAACGTTTGTTCTTTCCACTGTGCAAAATAAAATTTCTCCAATGAATGAATTGCTACCTAATGTAATGGCAAGCAAGAAATAACAGCTTTCCTTATAAGCTTTTTGTTACTAACTTGTTACAAGATAAACTAAATGAGTTTTAATTGTGCTTCCCTGGTGCAGTGTGCTTCACTGACAAAGACGTATCATTAGCATAATACAGTCTCACCATTTCTGCCTCTTGGTATTTCTTGTAGTGCGGTGAAGACTAGAAAAGCATTTTTTTATTATTTTTCAAGTTTATGGGTACAATAGCATTTTGTGTAGTAAACTATTTTATTCTTCCTGCTTCTAAATGTGGTGGGTATATTGAAAAGATTTTAAAAAACAAAATAGAGAAAAAAAAAATCTACAAATGAACAAAAGAGCCAGAGCAAATCTAGAAAGTGAAACTCCATGTATACAAGACACTGCATCGCGTATGCCCTTAAATCCAGGAAAGGGAACTTTAAATTTAAGTGTGTATGTGTGCACAAAACAAATAAAAATTAAATGTAACTTGTATTTATGGTTCTAATTTTTTAGAGATGGTGGAGCCAGGACAAGATCTGTTGCTTGCTGCTTTGAGTGAGAGTGGAATCAGTCCAAATGATCTATTTGATATTGACTCGCCAGATGTGGTTCTTACAAATCCAGCACCAACTCCAGCTGTTCAGCAGGTTAAAACAAGAACATAGTCATTTGCTAGAGGACATAAGAGCTTGTACTTGATATATTGTGGAGGGGGGCGTGGTGTGCATAGCAAGTGGTTAAAGATTGTGGAGTTTTCATAAACTTCTTGTTTCATATTACTGAGACTAGAAAATGACTTGCCAATTTTAAACTTTTATACAAAGAAGAAATCTGAAATACACTTTCAGTATAAATGTAAATGTACTTAACTTCAGGACATTAAATGGGGGCATGCTGTCATGTATCCACAGAGAGCTCTAATATCACTGGAGTCTAACTGCTCTCCTATAAAATGTGTAAAAAGGGTAATATAATACAGTGTTTAAGGTCCATGACAGCATTCGATCCTCAAGAACACAACCATTTCAGACATAGACTGGGAACAGTAGTATGTTGAACAGTGACATCGTGTTTTCACCAGTTAACTAACAAGGTGTTGCATGATCTTTGTTTTCAGTGAAAGCTTTGTTAATGAGCACGGTTAAGGACTTCCCCATTAACTTCCATTCTGTGGGTGGATATTTAGTCTTAAGGTTTTTCCCCTGGTAATGTGTTTCCTGATGCTTACTATCTTTCCTCTGCAGTCAGTGCCACTTAGTGCGTTAGAACTAGGCTTGGAGACTGAGGCCACAGCTGCTGTGAAACAAGAACCAGAGACTCTATCAACTCCAGCCTTATTAAATGTTCGGGTAAGAACTGGTACTTCAAGATTTTGTGTGTGTATATGTGGTGGGTTAATCTTGGCTGGACACCAGATGCCTGTTAAGCCGCTCTATCTCTCCCCCTCCTCAACTGGATGGGGGGAGGAAAAAAAAATAGGACAAAAGGGTCATAGGTTGAGATAATGACAGGGAGGTCAGCAATTACTGTCACAGGCAAAACAGACTCAACTTGGGGAAATTAATTTAATTTATTGCCAGTTAACAATGGAGTAGGATAATGAGAAATAAGAACAAATCTAAAACCACCTTACCCCCCACCCCTCCCTTCTTCCTGGGCTCAACTTTACTCTTGGCATTATCACATTGTCTCTGCTGTTCCTTCCTCCTCTTATTCTTCCCCTGTTCCAGCAACTCCTTCACAAACTTTTCCAACCTGAATCCTTCCCACTAGCTGCAGTTCTTCACGAACTGTTCCAGCATAGGTCCTTTCCACGGGGCCAGTCCTTCAAGAACAGACAGCTCTAAGTGTGGGTCCCCCATGTGGCCACAGGTCCTGCCAGGAAACCTGTTCCAGCATGGGCTCCTCTCTCCAGGGTTGTGGTGTCCTTTGGGCATCCACCTGCTCTGGTATGGGGTCCTCCACAGGCTGCAGGTGAGTGAGTATCTGCGCCACCATGATGTCCACGGGCTGCAGGGGGACAGCCTGCCTCACCACGGGCTGCAGAGAAGTCTGCTCTGGTGCCTGGAGCACCTCCTCCCCCTCCTTCACTGACCTTGGTGTCTGCAGGGTTGTTTCTCTCGCATGTTCTCACTCCTCTCTCCCAGTTGATGATTGCACTGCTGTTTTTACCCATTCTTAAATGGTATCACAGAGGTGCTACCAACATCACAGATTGGCTCAGCCTTGGCCAGTGGCAGGTCTGTCTTGTTAGCTGGGTGGAACTGGCTGTATTGGATGTGGGGGAAGCTTCTGGCATCTTCTTGCAGGCGCCACCCCTGTAGCCACTCTGCTAGCAAAACCTTGCCACATAAACCCAATACAGTATATTAGTAAAATGTAAAAAAATTTAACAGTTGGCCATAGTCTCAGTTCTGCTTGTACTGAGACTGTGAAAGCTTAGCATACCTCTGGGCTAATGTGATTTCTATGACCAGGAACACAAAGGAGGACAAAGCAGTACACAGAAAAACATTTTGAGGTGTCCTGTGTGCCTTTTACTTCCCCTGCATGCAAATTCTGAGGATAGGGTGGTTGTATAAACTTGTTTCCTATACTCAAACTGTGCACTGCCTTTTCTAGCTTCAGATAATTGAGTGCCATAGTCTGGTGGTTGCACCTGAAATGAGAATGTAAAAAGCAGATCTGCAGGAAGGTGTCTGAAAAATGCTGCATGTATGCTTTAAGTAATCCAAGCTATTTACTCTGACAATTGGGCGGCTAGTTTATATATTGGAAATTCTCTTCAGCTCGGGATTCCTGTACCTGTAGTAGTCACATCTTGTGCCTAGGTGATGAATCCTTCATCCTGTTTTTTTATTTCCTTTCCCTTATCTTAAAATAAGATTTTAAAACAACATTCAAAAATACGTATGGCGATATATTGATAGATCCTTCTTACTCAGGCTGTTGCACCACAAGATGATTACTCTAGCATTCACAGCATGTTATGTGAAGACATCTATTATTATAAGAGTCTTTTAGAAACTGGTGACTCCTGTGGTTTTTTTTCACTGTCTTCTGAAAATTTCCCTGGTTCTTTGCTTCCCCTTCTTGCTAGCAACCACCATCCACCACAACCTTTGTGCTGAATCAAATAAATCAGCTTCCAACTTTGGGGACTACAATAGTGATGACAAAAACAACACCTGTTACAACTACGAGGCAGACTATCACTGTAGCAAAAATCATTCAGACCAGCACAACTACTCGACCCTCGGTTGCAGCACCAGCAGTACGCAATGCCTTGACCACTACACCTTCAAAGGACCAGATTCAGCTGAAAGATCTGCTAAAGAATAATAGTCTTAATGAACTCATGAAATTGAAGCCACCTCCTAATATTGCCCAACCAGTAGCAACAGCAGCAAGTGAGTTTTCTTCTTTCTTCATAATTACAGTATTTTAGACAAATAGTGAAATCATACAACGTGAAGATCTTTGCACATCTTGTATTTTCATTGATTAGTAAATTATCGTGGTAAAATGAAATGGTCTAGAAAACCTGATAAAATCTGTTCTAATAGTGCTAGAATTCAGGGTGAAATAATACAAAATAAGCTTAAAAAAAAATGAGCTCTTGATTTACTGCAAGGAATGAGGAAAATTAAAGTTTTGATTGCAGCTGGAAAATTGGTAAAATTAATTCATGAACATTTCTGTGTACTTGCTGTGGAACTATGACAAATGAGTACCTTTTGGTTTTTTGGTGGCTTCCAAACCAGATTTGTAGTACATGCTAGTACTTCTGTGATAGGGTATTTCTGAAAGCATCCCCTGAGAAAGAAAATCTCTGTCCCTGTATGTTTCATGAGGAGGCATCAGATCTATTGTTTAAAAACTTTAGACTAAAAACTTGCCATTTGTTTCCATGTTACTATTTAAAGTGGTGTTAACTTAAATGCCACAAGTATTTTGTTACCACACTCCAAATCTTCATTGAGTGATTCCTTTCATAATCTTTCCTTGTATGTTACTTCTAATATGTGGACAGTTCATACGGCCACCTTAATACAAGGGAAAAGCTGCGTATTTTTTTTATTTGATTATTTCAAGTTTTTCGGTTTTAGCATGGAGTTAAGATCAGACTAATTTGAGTTTGAAATACCTCGTTTGCTGCTTTTTCTGAAAGGTACACAGGCATTACTTTATTTTCATTGTCTCTCGAATAAGATTTACTGATTGTATAGGCGGGGTTGGAAGTAACCTATTTTTTCATATGCAGATAGAGTGCACAATAAATGAAGCTGTCAGGACTGAAACAAAGAAGAATGTGCCTCCTTGTTTCATTGCTTTCTGTTATGGAGTGCTTGACAAAAATTGAAGTTGAGACACCAATTGAATTTGGGATGGGCAGTAAAGAAGTGAGGAAGAGGAGGGGAAGAAGGTTTTATAGGACTAACTTATTCCCCTTTGTGTTAAATGAAAACTCACAGAAGGACATAAGTAATAGGTACCATCAATATATGATAGCTGTTGTAGTGGCACAGCTGCAAGGAATAGTTGAATCTGTAGCTTCTGTAAAAAGTGAAAAGGAGATGTGCAAGTTCTAGAACTGCATTTCTAATCTTATTTGTGTGTTTGTCTTTCTGGATCTTTCTTTGTGCTTATAAAAAAAGTCAAATGCTTGTAGAAAATTCAAGGGCAAAGAAGCTGTTGGAAGGAAACATGTTCTTTTCATACAATTCAGGCAGCAGGAGTTCTAGATTGGAAGATATTTTCAAAAATTAAATGATGCAACCTCTTTGAGGAAAACTTTATTTGTGCAATTGTCTTAATTGATTTTTAGGGGTGATGATGCTAAATTTATTACATGCATTGACTGTCACATGATGGAAGCTTGACAGTGCTTTCAATTTTTACATCTATCCTTTTATAAATTTTTTTTTAGTTCTGTACTGAGCCCTATTGCCAGTTGCTTCAAAATGTGGCTGAGGACAAGAAAGTTAATAAATTGTCCTCTTGAAGTATTCAGTTATAGACTTTAAACAATTGAGTACAAAATGTTGACTTTTTGTTTTACAGAAATAATTGTAGTTTCTCCTAAGGTGGTAAATGCCACCAGATCAGGTAAGTTCATTTCCGTTGAAACACTGGGCTTTCTGGTTTGTTGTTAAACTTCAAAGGCTCACAAGATGGAGTATTTGTAAATACAAGGTATAGATTTGGTGATGGTCAAAAATGTTTTTATTTTCTTAAATACTGAAACTGATACACAACTGTGTCAGATGGGGTTCTATTGTATGGGAAGTTTCTTCAGTGAAAGTACTAACAGGATTTAACTCCTTGCTCAGATGCTTTAATTTGGACAGAAATCTTAATTGTTGTCTTGATGCATCAGTGTACTACTGGACATTTTAAGCTTCTCTTCCAACTCATTAATAGAGAAGGATGTTAATTTGAGTTGATGTTTGGTGGGGATTCCTGTAAAACACAGCTTTTCTTTTATAGCTGATCTAAGCAATGGTGCAGTGAAGAAGGAGGCTTCCACAAAAGAGGTAGCAAGAATATGGATAAATGATATTAAAATGAGAAGTTTTTCACCTACTATGGTAAGCACTACAAATGGTTAATTTGCCAAATGAATGTATATTTTATTGGCCACAACCACCTGTGACTAGTTTCAGTAGTTACTTGTATATGCCTTTTCTGTGGTAGAATTATCAAGTGCATCTGCTTGTTCAAAAGCTTAGTTTCTCCACTAGGTGAATACTTGGTGAGGTGACTAAAAGTAACCACTGTGTAGAGCAGACTACCTATATTTATTGTAAATAACAACTGCAAGAAATTACTGTCCTTAACAGCACCTCTTTGTGTGGACAAAGAAGGGTGTGTTCCAATTAAAGCTGATAAGCATATCACTTGCTCTGTGTTTTAAGACACTTTCTTTTAAAATATCCCCATTCGTATAACTAGCCGTGAGGAAACTAAAAGACTACTTCTAGCATGGCTGAACTTCTGGGCGGTTTGATTTAAGATGTAAATTGAGTACCATTCAATTTTCTAAATGCGATAAAAATACATTCTGATGATGTAAAGACTTGAGTTTCAGCATCTTCACTGTTAGCTAGAATCAGGCTGACGTTTGTGATGAATGATGCTCCTTAGTGACTGGCATGCAGAAGGATTTTCAGATTATGTTTTAATATTAAACACAGAATTAGTAATTGTGAAAGGTTTTTTTATTTGTCATCTAATGAGTACTTTAAAAATATTTATATATTTACATTGATCAAGATCACAGTAAAAAATGGATAATTGTCAGGTTTCAGAGAATACTAGATAGAACTGTGACTATTACAACCATTCCCTGAAGTTGTGAAATTATATAATGAATGTGAAACTATAGGAGACTTCATGGGAGTACTTGAAAGTTAGGTTTTGGCTGTTAACTGGCTGTTGTGTTTTCAAGGCAGTCTTTCTTTAAGTCATAGTTTGGATTTAAAATGCTGTAAGAAGTGTTTCTTTTTAATTTCTGCTTATGTGAGTTTGGAGTACTTGAATCTCCCTACAATGGAGAGGAACTTCCCTCACTTTGTGTCTTTGAAAGGTTGTTCAGTGTGTAAGAAATCTACATTTCCATCTGTAGTTTTCCCATCTACTTACTGGTTCATCTAGTACATGTTTTTAAAACATTCAAGTGCAAATTTGTGCTCATTTAACTTCTCCTGTTAATTTCCAGGACCTAGAGTACTAACAATGTGCTGTTTGACTAATGCAGGTATTTCTCTATTCTAGAAAGTGCCAGCCGTAAAAGAGGAGGAAGAACCTGAGGAAGAAGATGAAGAAGAAATGGGCCATGCAGAAACTTATGCTGAGTATATGCCAATAAAATGTATGAACTAGAGTTTTGTCAAAAGGCTGAAATGTTTTGAGAGCTAATTTGTTATTTACTCTTCTGTAGTTAATAACACAAAAAAAAACATATAGGTCACTATCTGAATGAAGTACAAAGGACCTGAATTGTGGTGGGTTTTTCCTGGGTAATTTTTCTATTCTATAGCACTTAGTTTTGGAAGGTACGCAATTTTTTTTTTCATAGAAAAGGAATTCTTTGGTGTATTTTTGAGCAGTACTTGTTTCAGAAATATGATTGACTGAACCAAGATCAGGCTTTTTTTACCTGTATTAAGATACTTTATGCCTCAGCAGAGGAAATTTTGTAAAGGGATTTAGCGGTCACTGCTGCACTTAAGAACCTAGTTTGAGTCTCTTGGTATGAAATTACCCAAAGCACATTATTCCTGCATTGTTCCTGGCTGACTTCTTGGAGCTGTTTTAAAAAAAAAAGTGAATCTGCTATTAATTGCCATCTCCTCTTTTTTTTTCTCCTTTCTCTTCTTTATTGTAATCAGCAACAAAAAGCTGTTACCTTGTCTCCTAGGTACATTGCTGACCTCCTGTAAAACCAAGGCAAAAAATTTTGCATGGAGTTTGTAGCTAAATGGTTAATTTTTATTGTCACTGAGATCTGTCAGCAATTAAACCATGTCTGTTCTAAATCTTTTCTCCATTCATACTGCTTAAAAACAGCACTACATAAACAGAAGAATGTTGCTTTTGTGATTCTGGCATCTCGAGGCTGCCTCTGGCCTTTTGTGAAGGCAAGGTTCAGAGCATTTTTTTCTCCAATGTGTCAAGTACATAAATACTTCAATTTTCTATTAACTGAATTTTACCTAATTTCATAAAAATTGGGGGAAGGTGGTGAGAAGAGAAATAAAGTTAAGAATGCTGTTATATATATTCAGGTTAATGTATTCTTTTGTGTGCAATACAGTTTGCTTAACACTTGACATACTGTTGCAATGAAACATAGTTGTTCTTGAGTTCAGCTTTTGCAATGGGCAGTTGTCATTTGTTTTGGTAAATACAACCTGTGCTGCAGCAACAGAATTCTGTATTATGTTTTCATCTTCTTCCTTCCTCCCTCTCCCTTTTTAATCAGTAAAAATTGGTCTACGTCATCCTGACCCAGTAGTGGAAACCAGCTCATTATCCAGTGTAACTCCTCCTGATGTGTGGTACCAAACATCAATATCAGAAGAAACAATTGATAGTGGCTGGTTGTCAGCTTTGCAACTTGAAGCAATCACTTACGCAGCCCAGGTATGCTAGACATCAGCTTAAAAGCTAACAGAAAATTTAAGAAGAAAACCTACTATCTGGCAAGCGCAGCTATGTCAGTTTTACAAGGAGATAAAATAGTAAGAGCTTAAAAGTTTGGGTTGCATTAGAAGGTGGTAGGTGAGCTTCAGTTCAGATAAATGTGAGGTAATAAACCTAGGAAAGCTTTGTCTAAACCTTTTCCATGATGCTGATCTCAGACTGTCTTGAAACTCAGGAAGGATGTCATAGTCATTTTTTTATTTCTTTGAAATAATGGTTGCAGTAGCAGCAGAGTAAGAAAGCCAGTGCTGTTTGGCATCATTGGGAAGGGTGTAGAGAGCAAGACTGGGTGTTATTTTGCTCCTATATTTGACTTCAGTGGGCCCACATCAGATGTTGTGTGTGCAGCTTGTGTGCATGTCAGGGAGGAAGGTAGTGAAGTTAGAGGACAACTAAAATGGTCACAGGAGGGAGGAAGTTGCCTCATGAAAAGAGACTAACAGGACTGGAGAGGAGAAAAATGAAGGAGAATGAAATCAAGGTTTATATAATCATGGCAGCAGTGGAATCCCACAAAACAAGAACAAAGCAGAAGTTGGTGAAACTGTGATAGGAGATGGGTTTAAAATGGATAGAAGAACACTTCTTTCTACAGGCAGTAGATGTCTGGGTCTTGCTGCTGCAAAAGGCTGTGGAGGTGCGTATCAGTGGGTTAAAAGCAAACAGTCTGGTAGGAGGCACTAAAAGAATTACAGATACGTACAGCAATTCTAGGTGCTGAGGGAAGAAGGGGAGAATGGATCACATAAAGCAGTTGGGCTCATATGCTCTCCCGAAATAAAATCCCCTTTTCCTCCTGTCAGGAGGCTGCTTGGCTAGGTGGTCTCATCCAATAGGATGTTTTTTATGTTTGCTTGTTTTTGACAATCCACAGTGATGTGTTCTGGAGAATGGGTACAAGTGTGTTGTTCTTCCTCCTACAGCAACATGAAACATTCCTGCCCAATGGAGACAGAGCTGGATTCTTGATAGGTGATGGTGCTGGTGTAGGAAAAGGAAGGACCATAGCTGGAATAATCTATGAAAATTACTTGTTAGGCAGAAAAAGAGCAGTCTGGTAAGTGTGTCAGGATTTGTTAGAGCAGACACTGTAGCAGTGACTATGGTACTTAAATTCAGTGTAATCTGTCTTCCAGCAAATGTTCTACCAACTGCTTTTTGAACTTCTGTAACTTACAGAATATATGCTTTTATATCTTCAGGTTTAGCGTGTCAAATGATCTGAAATACGATGCTGAAAGAGATTTGAGAGATATTGGAGCAAAAAACATATTGGTTCATTCATTAAACAAGGTGTGGAAACTTTTTACTATGTACAGTTGAGGCAAAACTTTAGGTACGCTTGTGTGACAAGTTGTGCATGTTGACTGTTTTAAGAGTAAGAATGTACTAATTTTAATAAATTTGCTGTCTAGGTCTTGTTTGACAGGCCTTAATCTTATGAAGAACCACGCAGTGCTTTAAGTTAATCATGTAAACAGGCCCCCTGTAGGATTAAGTCTTGGCATGTGATTTTTTTTTCTCGTTATTTTTCAAACCACTGCTGACGCTACTACTAGAGTGTTTTCTAGAAGCTGAAATAATCTTTAAATCTTTTAGATTTTGTAGCATTTTAATTTTTTTCTATCTCCCAGCGCACGTTTGTACATGTAAAACAGTTTGTAATAATTGAATAATAGACTTCTTGGTAATTTATTAAAGCAGCAGTATCATGTGCAGTACTTTTTGGAGGCTGTGCCTCTGCTCAGGATTAGCCACTTGCATAAATTGTGAAGTGTGATTACTGGTTGAATTCACCAAATTTAGTTTGATTTAAGTTAGTATTTTTGCTTTGTGAAGTCTTAATTTCTAAAATACAGCAAAACTTCAGAAATTGTCACTTATGGTAGCAGCTGTAAATACACTTGACCTATTAGCTCTAAGGGATGCATTGAAATGAAAATGTTAATTGTATTTAAGTTAAAGAAACCATGTAGTCAAAGAATGTAGCTGTTAATCTTTTGAGGCCTCAGATCTAGTCTTCCTTAAATATATACTTAAGTAAGGCCCTGTATAACCCCTTAACCACATTACCATATGCCAGCTATGCCCTGATCATGATGTAGGGATACAGGTGGTTCAAAGCATACACACCTTAAGGTTAAGACCATCAGCATGCCTTAAGCATGTGGTAGGTGGGTTTGAGGAGGGATCTAATGAATAATTCATGTAATTTTTGTCTTGCAGTTCAAGTATGGGAAAATTTCTTCCAAACATAATGGAAGTGTGAAAAAAGGTGTCATCTTTGCTACCTATTCTTCTCTTATTGGTGAAAGTCAGTCTGGTGGTAAATACAAAACCAGATTAAAGCAGCTTCTTCACTGGTGTGGTGAAGATTAAAAATTGGTTTTTGGTTTTTTTATTACAGGATTAGTGTCTGCTCTGACATTAGACTTGAAGTTTTACAAACTCCATGCCAAATCTATTACTGTCCTGCTGCTGCCACACAACTCTGGTACAAGAGTGAAGCTTCTGCTTTTTCTATAACAAGCACATAAAATTAAAATACAGTGTTTAAGAACCTTAAGTTTACACTGACATTTTCTCCAGTGAGTTCTTTAAAAATATTTTTTTAGTATCAACAGCATTTTAAACAACTTGAGTGTAGTAATTGTGCTCCTAAATACTTAGTAGCTAAATGTTTTTCCTAAAATTTTTAGTGAAAAATGACTAGTGTCTTTCCGAGTTTACAACTTACTGCTGCCACCTATTGTAACTAGCAGATTTTCTTGTTTTCTGTTTTAGCTCCCTATTCTAAAAATAAGTGAGACAAAGTTTTTTCCTTAATTAAAGTTCAGATTGTATTTGATGAGTGTCATAAAGCTAAGAATCTCTGTCCTGTTGGTTCATCAAAACCAACAAAAACAGGTCTGGCTGTATTGGAACTTCAAAATAAACTTCCGAAAGCCAGGGTTGTTTATGCTAGTGCCACAGGTATGTACCACTTGGTTTGCATTAAATGTCTCTATGTTTTTACTGGCATGGGTACAGAGTGTGTTCTTCTCCTAGGTGCATCTGAGCCAAGAAATATGGCATATATGAACCGTCTTGGAATATGGGGTGAAGGAACTCCATTTAGGGAATTCAGCGACTTCATTCAGGCTGTTGAAAGAAGGTAATATTTTGAAGAGCTATAGCAAGAATGTATATGGTTGTGGTTGACACTGCTTTCTAGTTCTTTCGTCTTTGCTCACTCATAGTCCTCTGCAAACTTGTCCCATCACACTGAGAACTTTCTGACTCTTAGCTTCTAAATCTAGCAGAAATATAATTTGTCTTATGTGGTAAAAAAATAGGATGTTTCTCTTGCTCACAGAAAGAGTTTTAGAAACTTGCTAGGAAAATAACCCTCTTAAAATGTGGGTGTTAAGAAATGAAAATATTCTCCTGCTCATCATGAAAGCACACTGTATGTACTGAGTATGCTCAGCATAGTTAATGTCTTGCTATATGCAGAAGCCCTCTAATATTTATGCATTCAGCTTAGGCAGTTCAACAGGAAGAAGTCTTGTTCTTTTGCTTTCTGGCATAAGAACCCAGTTGAGAAAAATCATGTATGCTGTTGCAAGGTACTTCGTATTTCAGAACCTATGAAAAAACCTAAATGTCAGTATAAAATGCAACTGCTACATTCCTTGGTAGGTGAGCATCTTAATATATTCTGTTTTGCCTACTTAAAAAGAATTTTGAATGCTTTAGAATGCTACAGTAGGGCTTAGTATGCATCTTCTTGCATACCATCTACATGATGCATGATATTTTTAGACTGTGCAAGTGCAGTCCCTGCTTCATTACGGAGTACATATAAATTGAACAATAATGACATTACAGGCCCAAGCTTGTGAGTAGGTTAGCTTTGCAGTTTACTTCTGTGCTCTCAAGGTATTGCTAAAGGTGTGTTACTGTTGAAAAGAACTTGTTACCTACTAGTTTAATTATTTTCATATCAGCAAAATCTGAATAGCATAATACAGATTGTATTCATTATTTCAAATCTTCAGTGGAGTTTATAAAATTGCGATGCAAGATTTTGTTATATTTGGACCAACTTCATTATCCAGTTACAGTTTGTAAGGTACTGTCTCCTAATGCGTGCTAGGTCATTCAGGCAAAAGTAATTATTTGAGTGTTTATACCTCTTGGGATACACTTAATACTCATGAGGCAGGGATATAGTTTTATGTGAAGGCTAAGTTTCAAGACCCCCTGATTGGATATGTTTAACCAAACAGTACTAATGATTTTGAAAACATATTCCTTCACATCTGTCAGCATGCTTTTTTCTTCTAAAGCACTTGAGGGTTTTTTTAACAAATCCTTGCTCTTGAAAATTCTAATACTGACTTAATTTGTTCCTTTATTTTAGAGGTGTTGGTGCCATGGAAATAGTTGCTATGGATATGAAGCTGAGAGGAATGTACATAGCAAGACAGTTGAGTTTTTCAGGTGTAACTTTCAAAATTGATGAAGTTCTGCTTTCACAGGAATATGTTAAAATGTACAATAAATCTGTGAAACTGGTAAGAATGCCTTTTAAATTTTGCCTTCTGTATTGAGTTCTCAGAGGTTGAAGTTACTTGGTTTAAACTTGAATGCTCGTGAAATAACATGTAGTACTGTTGCCTGTTGAGAGACAGGAATGGCATCTTCTTTTTTTCATCTTAATGTAAAGATTTCTCCACTTAAGACTTGGTAAAAGCTATTAATTCTTGTTCCGAGTCATAAAAGCTGCAGTTTTGGGTGCATCTTCTGCTATCTGTCAGATCTACTGCCTTCTAGCAATACTTCAGAGACCTTTGTCGTTGTTGCTTAAGATAAAGCTGTTCACCTGTAGGTTGTATTTTTGTGCTCCAGTCCTCCCCCTTCAGGCAACTGAGCTGAGAACAAGCTGCACGCACTTCTTCATTGAAGCAGTATGGTAGAGCAGTGCTTGCATTTAAATGGTGCAAAGGTTTGCTTACATGGCAGATCAAATCCAAAGTATTGAAGCTGTGGTTTCCTTTAATGTTTTCCTTTATTCACCCACTGGTTATCTTTTTCATGTTGTTCATAATTGTTTTGTCCATATCCTAAGCTGAGTGTCTTTCCTGAGTGCACAATCTGCTTGTATATTACCACTGCTGTATTAGATAAAAATAATTACTCCTTGGACATAAATTAAAATGAGCAGGGTCTTTACCTGCTGAAGAAGTGCTTAAGCATGACTTGGTATTCGTGTTGTATAGTTACAATAATTTAACATCTGTCTTTGACAGGCCTATAACATCAACTTTAAAACAAGCGCTTCAGTCTATGAATCTTGCTTAAAAGAATCATGTGTGTCCAAAGCTTACTTTACCTAATCTGGAAACAACTGATATAACAAAATGTAGAAACAAAGGCAGTGGAGTTTTTCTGTTCTTGGGATCTTGCTTTATACTTAATTATGGGCAGTGCTCTTCGCTTTCTTAACCTGACTATTAATGGAGAAACTAGATAATTAGAAAATACTGTGTATGTTTGTATTGGTAGTAATGTAAATGTATCTGCTTTTCATTATGAGAGTAACCGAATTAACTAAGTCATAGCTATTCTCTTTTTGTGAGCTTTGTATGATGAGTTTCCTTGACTTGTGGTCCCATAGTACTATAACTTTAAACTTCTCTTCTGTCTTTATTTGGATATTAAACAAAGTACCTGTGTGTCATTGAAATGTGGCATGTAAAGCAATTAACATTTTCTTCCTCAGTGGGTCAGTGCTAGAGAGAGGTTTCAACAAGCAGCCGATCTTATCGATGCAGAACAGCGAATGAAAAAGTCTATGTGGGGTCAGTTTTGGTCAGCTCATCAGAGGTTTTTCAAGTACCTTTGCATAGCATCTAAAGTGAAGAGGGTGGTCCAGCTAGCTCGGGAAGAAATCAAGAACGGGAAAGTAAGTTGATCAAGACCTATTTTTAAATATCTTTGTTAAATGTAAAGCTATTTGATTTTTGTTTTGGTCTTGTTTATAACACAAATGTTTTCAGACACAGTAGTAGCATGTTTTTATACTTTATTGTATTGAAGCTACTTAATGAGCAGAAGTTCAGGCAAAAATAAACTTAGAAGCCAGTCATCTTAGTGACAATGCCTTGTATTCATTTGTCCTTTAGTGTGTTGTTATTGGCCTGCAGTCAACAGGAGAAGCAAGAACATTAGAAGCTTTGGAGGAAGGTGGTGGTGAACTGAATGACTTTGTTTCTACAGCAAAGTAAGACTGAAGTTTTAGAACTGTCTTTTACAAAATTAACTTTAATCTAGCTTGGTGTTTGTGGATTTGTCCTTTCATTTGTAAAAACATGCATCAGTGCACAGAAAGTTGAGTGTCCTTTAGTACTGATATCCTTTACTTAAGCTGCCTATGCATAAAATCTGATGGTGTTGCTCAAGTGAGCCATTGGTTAGTTCCTAGTTATACAGGCAGTCTGAAGTGATGCTTTCAGATGTGCACAGCTGGTACTGTTCTACTCAAATTGGGAGGAGGGGGGAAGATGTGTCAAGTGCATGCTGCAAAGCAAATTACAATCATGACTTAAGTTAATCTGTCATTTAAACTTTGAGCAATAAGAAAATGGCAGTAACAATACCACTTGATACCAAAACCAAATTTAACAAGTTATAAGTAACAGTGCTGTAAAATAAATGTCTCCTACTTTTAAGAAGACGACAAAAACAGTAATATGGGTGATAATTATACAGGGTGTTTGTGTAATAGCATTCACAAGGAATAATTCTTCAGTGAAGTCAAGCAAGCTGTTGAAATGTTACAGGTTTCTACTTTAAATAAATGCAAATTCGACTGAAGAACCCTTTTTTCTTAAACAGAGGAGTATTCCAGTCTCTTATTGAAAAGCACTTTCCAGCTCCTGACAGGAAGAAGCTGTTTAGCTTGTTGGGAATTGACTTGACTGCTCAAAGTAACAACAACTCACCCAGAGACAGCCCTTGCAAGGAGAACAAAATAAAGAAACGGAAAGGTAATGCTTAAGTTCTTACACGAATGTCATAGCGAAAATGACAATTTGAGAGCTGCCTAAGAGTCAACTCTGGAAAAAATATGTGAATGTAAATACCAGTACAATTGTTCATGAAAAAGCATGTATTACAAGTCTTCCAGACTTTCATTAGAAGTTTCTATTAATAGATTTAAAACTGCTGCTGAAACAGTATCGCCTGTAAATTCTAGTTATTTCTTTGCTCAAAATGGGTTGATCTGGTATGGGACCATAATCCAAAATGACTTGCATGTGTCAGACCACTTTCTGATGCAGTCAAGCAAATAATTGCTTTCTTTTTCTTGAGGCTCAGTAAAGAGAAGGCCAGTACCACTCCCTATCCCAAACTGACTATATTCTTACCGAAAAGTAGGTGATGATAAAAATGTTGAGAAAGGTCTTACTGAAAACTTAGATTAAACTTTAATTGGTTCTATTTTCAGAAGTTGACTATTTTTCTGGTTTGTATGCAGTGGTGGTAAAACAAACCTCAAAAGTAGACTACAAGGTCTAAACTAACTTTTTTTTTTTCCTGGGGTGATGGAATTAGGTGAAGAAATAAGCAGAGAAGCCAAAAAAGCTCGCAAAACAGGTGGCCTCGCAGGTAGCAGCTCTGATGAGAGTGAAAGCGAGTCTGATGCTTCAGACAATGAAGAAAGTGACAATGAGAGCTCCAGATGTTTGAGTTCTGGAGATGATGATGACTTCAACCCATTCAGAGATGAATCTAGTGAAGATGATGAAGATGGTAAGACAGTTTTAAGTGTTTCATCAAGCAAGTAACTGTACTTGCAGATGGAGAGCATGAAGTCTTTCCTAACGATTTCAATGAGCCAAAAATAAGAGTGTTTGATAAGCATGTAGTGTAATTGTAATGAGACTGGAATTAGTTCTAGAATCATCTTTAAGTAGAGTTTACACGCTGGAGTTCAGACTTTTGTAAGTCACCTTCTTTAATGAGAATTAGTTTTTCAAAGGAAAGGATGGCTTTTTAGTAAATTCTTGAAACTTTTGGAAAATATTTTATTTAATTTTAGATCCCTGGTTAATTAGAAAAGAGCATAAAAAAAATAAAGACAAGAAAAAGAAGAAAAGTATAGACCCTGATTCTATTCAAAGTGCCTTACTAGCTTCTGGTCTTGGATCAAAACGACCTAGCTGTTTTACTTCCACTGTTGGTACCACCACTTCTAGTACCAACACGTCAGGTAAGAATAAGTTTCTTTGGCATCTGTTCACTTTCTTAGCAATTAGGCAGTGACAATTCTAAATCTTAGAGTCTCTCTTAAATTTCAGCAAACAGTAACACCAACAGCAGCTTTGTAACGAGTCAGGATGCTGTTGAAAGGGCCCAACAAATGAAAAAAGAACTGCTTGATAAACTGGAAAAGCTGGCTGAAGATCTTCCACCTAATACACTGGATGAGCTTATAGATGAACTGGGTGGTCCTGAAAACGTTGCAGAGGTAGGCTGATGTTCACATTTTGGAAAAAAAAAAAAGGTTGTTTTTTTCTACTGCAGCCATAATTATCTATCTGGCTGTAATAAGTCAGTGTTGTCATTCTTCAAGGTTGCATGTGACCTAAATATCTATTAAAGAGAACTTTAATCTCACAGGGATAAATATAGAGGTTACTTTTGCTTTAAACTTTTGGTTACTTTTGGTTATATTTCTGAGCCTGCTGGTTTCTTGTTGGGTAGACCATACTAGTTTAAATCATAGTAGTTTCTCTTTTTCTTTATAGTGGTATATTTCTCTTAACTAGCTCTAGTCAGTTTGAAGCTGATATATATAAAAGTGAAAGCAGCTTTAGTTCATCTTCCTAGGCAATGAAGATTAAGAACCTGTATAATAAAACTGTGTTAGTGAAAAGCCCGATGAATTATTTATTTTTCTCAATAACTTTAGAAACGTGCTTTTAGCAAGCTACCTGTGTCTATCAAGTAGAAACATCATTGTGATTTAAAAGACCCTGTTAAAATTGATGACAATCTCAGCTGTCAGTTTGTTTTCTTAATACGCTTGGTAAATCTCTTATGGACAGTAGTATAATACTACGTCATTTCTACAGAGATACGCTTTGTTACGCTTTTGATTCCCTGAGTTACTTCTAAGTAAGTGTTCCACATAGCAGATAATGGCATCAACCAAAAAATAATCCAGGTTACCTAATCTAGTTTTGCACTTGAAGTAAATTACTGAATCTATTTTAAGGTTGGTCTATGAATAAATAGTGTCACTGTTTTGAAGTTTTTGGTCATGTAACAATTTTGGTATTGCCATAATGAGCTTGTGTTCCTTTTTATTTTTAAAGATGACAGGCCGCAAAGGGAGAGTCGTAAGCAATGATGATGGCAGCATATCTTATGAGTCAAGATCTGAACTTGATGTGCCCGTTGAAATCCTGAACATCACAGAAAAGCAGAGGTTCATGGATGGAGATAAGGTAGTCCTTAAAGACATACAATTTAGAAAAACTTGCCAGATGCCATAGTAACATTGACTGACTAATAGTAGAGCACAACTTGAATAACTTATCCCGCAGTGAGTTTTTAGGTACTGTAAGTACTAGTTAGAAAGCATTTTCTGTTCACTGCTGTGTATTTTGTTCTTCTAACTAGTGTGTTCAGCAGCCCTGTCTAATACGTGGCTGCAGCATGCATTAAAGGTCAGGCTGTCGTTTGGGTGGCCAGAGAGGCCTGTGCTTAGGAGGTGCGTACACGTGTGCCAAACTGAAAGCTAGCACCTTTAAGCTGGTCTTTTAAAACAGCATATGTTTAAAAGGCAGATAAACCCTCCAAATCTCTGTGATTCCTTTATCTGGATTACTGTGTACCTCTGCTTTCAAGAAGAAATAATGATACTGAGAAATGGGCAAAACCACTGACTAACTTGGTATGAGAGGGAGAAAAACTTACAGTCGGGGCTGAAGGGAAAAGGTGGAGGTTGTTTACCTTAACAAGGATTGAGAAGTAATGCTGGCAGGAGTGATAGTTTTTTGTCCTTCACATTGCACTTTGAAAGAAATACTGACTGGAATAATGGTAGAATTAAAGCTGATAAAAGAAAGGGGGGAAAAAAAACTTTCTGTGGCTCATTTGGGACATGCTGCCACAAGAGGGCAAATCAAGTAAACGTAGCTGTTGTGTGGAATTTCCATGGTCTTCTGTTACGCTTGAGGGTAAATAGTGTTCCTGTGAGTGACCTGTGCACAGTCAAAACACTTAGTCTTTTCAAGGCACATGCATTCAGATACTAGAATGGCCATATCCTCTTCCTTACAGTATTAGCAGCAACTTTTTGTCTTCTCTGTATTATTTGCTATCTGAGCAAGTCTCCCTGTGTCCCTCCACTTGTCTTTCTGAGGGCCAACATCAGAGAAACCTGCCTTTTGGAATGGCAAGACTGCAACATTCTTCATTTGCACAGAAAGATGTTGCTGAGAAGTAAAGCGAAAACTACTCCTTTACTCAAAAAAAAATCATTAGTGTTTCTAACTCTGATAGAACCATACATTTTCTCCCCTCCCCACTTGCAATAGGAAGACCAAGCAACAGTGAAACCATTCCAGACCCATGTTAGTAGTAATTCTAAAGTTAATTTTTTTTAGAAATTGAAAACTGAAGCTTGATCTTAAATTTATTGCTAACTAACAACTCCTTTCTTAATAAAAGAACATTGCCATAATCTCAGAGGCTGCCAGCTCTGGTATATCATTGCAAGCAGACCGCAGAGCTAAGAATCAGAGACGGAGAGTTCACATGACTCTGGAGTTGCCATGGAGCGCGGATAGAGCAATACAGCAGTTTGGTAAATAACTTTTTTGTATTCTTCCCCTAGCATACTCAGTAATACTGACTGAATTTACTGCTAATTCATGGGAAATAAGAGTGATTAAGCAACTTCTTAAGGACCCTTCCAATCTCCTTTACCCATAAACAGAATCAGCTTTCTCTATAGTCATAGCTAATAGTCTTGAAAGCTTTGAAAGAAACTTAGCAAACCAACTTACACTGCAACTTAGGGGGTTTTTTTATATCAAGTGCCTTTACGAAAGTTGCTACAACTCTAGAGCATTTGTGTGCTGCCTTCTATTGGCTGTATTACAGCAGAAACTAATTTTCAGCAGGATTTAAGTTCTAGCTTTTTTTCTTTACTCTTCACAATTCATAGTTTATTAGAAATGTTCAATGAAGTGGAATTTATTTAACATATGTGTTTCTACTTAATTATGCAGGAAGAACTCACAGATCCAACCAAGTGACTGCTCCAGAGTACGTGTTCCTAATTTCTGAATTGGCAGGAGAGCAAAGATTTGCATCTATAGTTGCAAAAAGACTGGAGAGCTTGGTAAGATTGTTTCAAGAAGTCTGATCCTTCATTTGAGAAAATACAATTTAGATCTATTTTTCTTAAAATTTGATTTAATTACAAAGGTTTGTCTTAACAGGGAGCCCTCACTCATGGTGACAGACGGGCTACAGAAACTCGAGACCTCAGCAGATTCAATTTTGACAACAAGGTGATGGTTCTATTTCTGTTTGAAAGCTCATGCTGTGGTGCTTATTCCACAGATAATCTATTGAGGAAGGATTTGTTCCATCTCCTGTGAAGTGTTTTAACTGTATTACTTTTTGATTGGAGGCCTCTTTCTGAGATAGCCAGAAAACATTCTTAATTCTGTTTGCAAAGCCACGTGGAACACAAATATGTGTGTAAATTACTCTTCTGCATTTGCTAACAAGCCAAATCTTAAGTAAATGGCATGTGTCCTTTCACTTACAACTGAAAGATTAAATTGGCAATTCTAATTAGAAGTTAAGACTCGGCTGTTTACATAGCGTAGTTTATAATTGAAGAGCTAATAACCGGTTCCCTTTACTATTATAGAGAAAAAAAATATTGTGAGTTATGAATGCTTATTAAACCACGTGTGCTTGGGACTGAGACACAAACGCTGGATCACATTGTTAGAGCAACTTTCTCTTTCTTATGCAGTATGGCAGAAATGCTTTAGAGATTGTTATGAAATCCATTGTGAACTTAGACTCCCCAATGGTCTCACCTCCTCCTGATTTTCCTGGAGACTTCTTCAAAGGTAAGTATAATTCACTGGATGTAATAGCTATTTTTTGATCATTCTCCAGTATGCAGAAAATGCAAATAACTTTAGAGCTAGAAAACATTGTTGCTACTTAAACCGATCAGCTGGCCCAGATAAGCTCTCACTGGGTTATTCCTATGCACATTGCTTGAATGTTGAAGTTCACATATGAAATAAGATATGTGAACTCTCTCAATATAAGACATGTTCTATATCTGTTTGTCCAAAGTATTACAGACAGTTCTTTCACTCCATTTTCCCATTACCTGTTGCAATACCTTGTTCTCCTGTGGGCTCATGTATAGTGCTATTAGTAGTTTTCCCTGACTGTGCTTCCTGGAAGGACAGAAGGCAAAGTTCTGTCTTGCTTATTGATGTATTAGGTAGAAATGGCAAGTAATATATTTGAGGAGTGTCAGAAGTTTTAGAATTGGCTCCTGAAACAAGATTGCTAAACTTCATTGGTTTATTTTTAGATGGCAAAGCAGATACGATTTAACTTCTCTTGTTTTACTAGATGTTCGTCAGGGATTGATTGGCGTAGGCTTGATAAATGTGGAAGACAGATCTGGAATACTAACACTTGATAAAGGTATTTGTGTGTTTACTGTATCTTTAGGATGTTGCTAGGAATATCATATATCATGATAGTGGATTCCTACCAACAGAACTGAAGTTGTAACTATCTAAAAAGTGCCTTTTTTTTTTTTTTGAGAACTTCAGAATGTTTTCCTAACTTCTGAAAGAATGGATTGAAGTAGTCTTTTTGAGACTTTAATACTGATTGAGAGCTTGTCATCAAACTTAATTTGTTGACCTAACACATGTGCTTCTTATTCTTTTTTAAGATTATAACAATATAGGGAAATTTCTGAATAGAATTCTTGGTATGGAAGTACATCAGCAGAATGCTTTATTCCAGTACTTTTCTGACACATTGAATGCAGTTATTCAAAATGCTAAAAAGAATGGAAGATACGATATGGGCATCTTAGGTGAGTTAAATCAATTTCTCTGTACTCTTTTACTTAAGTAAAAAGAGAGAAACAGAGTAATTCTATCCTTTCCTTTTAAGATTTGGGCTCTGGGGATGAGAAAGTAAGGAAGGCAGATGTTAAGAAGTTTTTAACTCCCGGATATTCTACCTCTGGACATGTAGAACTTTACACAGTAAGTTTATTCTCTATCTGCTTTTTATAAACTAATAAAACTTGCTTGCTGATAAGTTTTTAAAACATGGCAATCAGTTAAGCATGTGCTGAGGGAAGGGAGGTTCCAGGCCTTTCACTGGGTGATACTTGGTTCTGTAACTGTTCTAAAGCCTGTTTCCAAATACCCCTGCATGGCTGTCTTCTAGATCAGTGTAGAGAGAGGAATGTCTTGGGATGAAGCGACTAAGATCTGGGCAGAACAGACGGGTCCAGATGATGGATTTTATTTATCACTACAGGTAAGATTCTTTGTCTCTTGGATTATGTCCAGAGTAGTATTTCTGGGGGCTAACCAAATATGGTGTCTCCTCTGAAAAATTTACTGTTCAAATTACTTACTGCTCAGTTTTGCAAAATGCTTTCAATCTTACATTAAAATTCAAGTTAACACTAAGTATGAAGCACTCCTTTTTAGCTGCTCAGAATATTTGCTGATAGTAATGTGAGCCCAAATTAATAGCACTTAAACCTGCATCAAGAGACCAGATGCTTTCACTGTAAGGAAAAGTTGTAAGGTTAATGTAGATCAGTGGTACTATCTTCTAAAGGTGTCATTATTATTACTGGTTGTCTTATTACACACACACACACGCACTATTAGTCTGTAAAGAGCACAGTATGGAATCATTTAAGGTAGATACTGACAGCATGTTTAAACTGACAAAGTTTTTGGTTTGTCTTCCAGATAAGAAATAACAAGAAAACAGCTATTCTGGTAAAAGAAGTGAATCCTAAAAAGAAGCTTTTTTTAGTATACAGACCAAATACTGGGAAACAGCTCAAACTAGAAACAGTGCAACCTGAAAAAGAAATTAAGAAGGTAACCATTAAAACTATGCTAGTTTTAAACTTAAAAAAAAAAATAAGGACTTCTCTTTCTATGGTATTTATGTATCGTTCTAGCAGGTAAAAAAAAAACTAGGCTGATTTTTCCATGGCAGAGGTTGTATTTGTGTCTCTTCAAGTGAGTCTACATGGCTTCTGCATTCCTGTATCTAAAACTTTCTGAATATAAATAATCTGTGGTGTGGTAATGAAAAATGAGGGATTTTAGGGTCAAGCAAGGAAAAGTCTTGCTTCCATGTAAGGTGTACAAACATGCTTTTAAATAAGCAGCTATGTACGGTATATTCTAAGCAACGATTCTGAAGCTTCAGCTGTTTGCTAATGAAGTTTTATATACTGTAACAGATTACTTTGTTTAGAGGCTGGTAAAATATCTAACACTTCTCTTTACAGATTCAACGCTAAAAGTGTTTAAAACTTGAGCAAACTCTTGAGAATCAGATTGGCACAATTTCAGAGCTTTTCCAATAATCATTCTCATTAATGAGATTCTGCTATGTTCGAGCATTTTGCTCATCCTTTGAGATGGCATTTCCATTGAATAGCCTGAAATTATAGGATGATGTACCCCTCTCCACCATTAGACTCCCTCTGTTGGTCCTCCCTCTTTTCTCATAGTAATGACCACATTGCTTTTATTCTATGCAAGTCTTGTTGTGGTTTACTTTATTATTACTCCCATTTTTAATGACTTTTCCAGGTACCTTCTGAAGATGCTCTGCCGCACTGGTTAGAGCAGTACAATTCTTCTGCGGATACCTGCACCCATGCTTATTGGTTAGTATTTGTATGCACATAGATGCTTTAACTTCAGCTGTTTACCTAAACCGGTTTATCACTATTCTGTTCTTCTGTTACTCATGTGAAATATTGTGATTTTTATTGCTTAAGAAAAACTGTTGCATGACCAGTCAAATGACCCAGCCTTTGACTGGAAACATGCACTTGCCCTTAAAGTCCTAATGTTAGATGAATGCTAATGTATAAATTGCACTCCAGTAGAAGTCTACTGACCCAGGAGTAGCTTGTGCTTTAAGTGTCTTGATCTCATCTGTTACTGTGGTAGGACAGTTCAAATGTTACTTAGGGGGAAGAATATTTATGCTTCACATAGAGATGAGATAGATGTCAGAAACAGCTGTTCTTGTGCTACCTCTTCTAACAGTGTGTCTGAACTCAGCAGCTGATGTCTTAATCCCTGAGGATCAGCGTAACTGCTAGAAGTTTCAGATTAACATTGGAGCTTCTGAATTAAACTGATCAGATACCAGTTTCGTATGTAAGAGTTTCAGGTTCTCAGGTGATCTAAATGAGTGGTGTCTTTGGTTTAAAGCTCTGTCTGTACATTTTGAAGATCTGGTCTTAAATAGGCCAATGCTTCTTAGAGCTTTACTATTAGAAGCGTGCTGTGGATAAAGTCTCCTCCCCTTAATGTGGACTTGCAGCCCTCGCTCAACTTTGAATCCATGTTAAATAGCTTTAAGTCTCATTTTAAAATGAATTGGATACATTTTTATTTGCAGAATTCTTTTGAAAGCTTTTTTTCTCTCTGCTGCAGGAGAGGCAACTGTAAGAAGGCAGGCTTAGGATTAGTTTGCGAAGTGGGACTCCGCTGTCGAACTTACTATGTCTTGTGTGGTTCAGTATTGAGCGTCTGGACAAAAGTAGAAGGTGTTCTAGCCTCTGTGAGTGGTACAAATGTGAAAATGCAAATAGTTCGTCTAAGAACAGAAGATGGGCAGAGGATTGTAGGTAAGTGGCTTGTCTACTTCTTTATTTCCATCTTGGAGTAGAAGGAAGTTGTAGCTTACAAGTCACTCAGTGTTGAGAGTCACGCTGGAGACTTTCTAAAGATGCTTCAAGATGAAAGGCTCATCGGTGTGTATGTTAGGGAGGGGCAGAAGTACGACTGTTGAAATCTGTATCTGTAGTGCAAGCACTGGTTTGAGTCAGGTTGAAGAAGGAAGATTTTTTTTTCCAGCCAGGCTTTGGAACACTTATTCTCTCTCTGTTATTTTGATTTACTATGAATAAAAAAAGTCACAATCAGCATGTTCTAGCCAAGTTACCTTTGAAACCCTAAGGGCTCCACTTTTTTCCCCACTTCTGGCAAAGAATAGCAAGCCATTGAAATGCTTGGTTTCGTGGGTTTTGAGCTACTGAAAGTCACATGTAATCAATGATTTAGAATTACTTCAAGATGATTATGGCATTTCTTATTGCTAAACCTTAGTGAAGCCCTCATAGCAAGTGCCTCAGAGGCTGAAATCTCCATCCTGTGGATGTGCGATGCCATGACAGCTCCTACTCAAGTAGAAGTGTTCTAAGATGTTGAAAATAGGTTTTTCATGTTGAAACTTTCATGGTGGTGTAACTTCTGTGAGCCTAGAAAAGCAAAAATAGCTGACTTCTCATTTTAACATAAGAAGCTGCCATTCTGCCCCTGAAGACAAATCTTACTCATGACCTGAAGGATCTAGTGACTTCTGAAGATACAGCTCTTACTGAGAAGCAGAACTTGTAGCTGTGCTTGATCAGGCTTGACGTTGGAAATGGTCACTGTTGACTGGATAAATTAAATGGTGGAATCATCAGCCTGAGGTTTTAATGAACAAGATTATTTGCATGTTTATCAAACTGCTTTGTTGCTGTTTTCAGGTTTGATCATTCCTGCAAATTGTGTATCGCCCCTTGTAAACCTCCTGTCAACGTCAGACCAGTCTCAACAGCTTGCAGTACAACAGCAGCAGATATGGCAGCAGCATCACCCGCAAAGCATCACCAATTTCAACAACGCATAAGAGGACAAACTACAGGTGTTGACTTTGGTGTTTGAGGAAAAGGCTGTAAAAGCATATCACTTGCATAAAAATCAGGGACAGATTCCAAAGAAATATAACTTTTTCAGTTCAGTTGTGTGCTCTCAAATACTTTGGGAATAAAGAGATCTAAAAAGGTTGGTAGAACTGAAAGCCAGCAGTTGTTTATGGTGGTGCATCTGTCTTTCCTTATGCTCTCTGTAGTGCTTCCTGTTTGCTTTTACTTTTGGCCTTTTAAGCTACAAACCACAATTTGTTTGAAAATGCTTGAAAATCCCCAAGCAGGCTTTATTTTTAACTTGTCACACAGTGCTCAGGGTTTAACGCAGTGCATCAATGCCATTGCTGTGGGAGATATCCTTGAATGCATGTATTGAGTATATATATATAAAATATATATTGGGTTTTTCTCTTCAATTTATGAGTTTATAAAAGCATGAAACCTAGAGGTTGCACATCATGCATTCAGGTTCCTTCCCAGTTTCTGTTTGACAGTGCATGTCTTTGGAAACGGGCATGGACAGGATAAACACACATGACAGGAATTTGGAGAGAAACACAATCTTAGTTGTACAGCATTGGTTATTGCATTTTTATAGTGTTTATACCCAGGTGTTGCATTTTTTCTGGTTCTCTCCTGGGGGTTATATATTTGAGTCTACAACATGTTCTTTTTGTGATAAACATCTTAAATTAAAATGAGTTCATTTTTAATGTATTAATAGTATTCCTAATGTGTACTGCAAAGATGGCTGGATGCCTGTTTTCCTTAAATTGAAGCATTTCCTTAATCCGAGGTGGTTATGGAAACTTAAGTGCAAATTCACTTCCATCTCGCATACAATCTTATATTTTTTACTTCATTAATGTAATTTAATTTGTCACTTGTAAGATGAAACCTTACTTGAGCTGTAAATTAGAGAATGGGAAACACTTGAGGGTTCCGCTGTATGTGCTGTTTCTGTTACCCAGTAACTTGAATACTGTTTAATATGTTGTAAGACATTGTAGAGTTTATCTGGAGCTGTTTAAAAGAAATTGTAATGTACAAATGTGAATAGTCACTTATCTATAATATGGGTAAGTTTTGTTTTGCCTATAATAGTAGATGTTTATAAGAAAGTGAAGGACAATGTTTGTCATTTCTTGCTTGCACAGGTTGCACTATTGAAAAATTGAGATTGTATAAACCTGTCCAAAAAAACCTACAAAATTTTTAACAAAATTACGACAGGACTTGGCATGTTCCAGTCTGCTTTAACCAGGCTTCTGTCTTGCAGTCCAGCTATTTGTTGAACTCATTAATGAGGCAAGACATAAACTGTGTTTAAACCTTGATGCATATTTTAAGTAAGGTTCACCTGACAGACTTAGAGCAGCGCATGTCACTTCTGCAAACACTCAGTGGAGCCAGATTTGAGTGGCATAAGGAGTTTTTCCATAAGTAACAGGGCCAGAAGTTCCACGACTTCAGGCTGAAGGCACTTCCTTACGTGAATTCTTTGGCTTGGGGTTCTGTTAACGCTGCCTGTGCCGGCACTGAGCACCTGCTTGTCGGGGGAGGAAGTCCGCCTGCTGTCCTCAGCTCCTGCTCTGAAGCGCTCGAGGGGATGAATCCCCCGCACACGCTTGTGACTAGCTGGAAATGCAGACCTATGGTAAACGGCTGTGCTCCCTATTGCTGTAGTGCCTGCTACAGCTCTATAAAGTGCTTGCAATGCAGGTGGTAGGTGTGCTGGGAGTGTTCTATTCCTCTGGTAGTGGAGAGAAGCTTGCCCGGGTGCTGCGGTACTGGTAGGAGCTGATTATGCCCTGGAAAGCTGCAGACCACAGGCAGGGTGTGGGGGAGGCTGTTCGTGTGCTTCGTACCCACTGTTGGATGTATTTGGCATCCATTCCAGGAAAAGCGATGGGATTTTGAGAAGTATGTTGACAGATTACTATTGCAGCAGATAGTGAACCAAATAGCTAGTAACAGCAAGCTGTGTGTGGACTTCACTGTCTTTTTTTTCTTTAATTATTATTATTATTTGGTGTAGAAACTTCTACCATCTGAGATGGTAACGTAGTATTTTAGGTCTTAATCCTCAGTAAGATGGTTCTAGAAGTGGTAGGTTCACAAATAGCAATTTTGTCTAATTTCTTTTAAACAAGTCATTATCTAAATACACTTTGGTTTCTAAGTGCTCTTCTCAGCCTGTTGTGCTAACTTTGGTTGTTGGGCTGAGCAAATATTGAATTGGATATTCTCTCTATCGATAACCAAACCACCCTGGCTTTATTTTGGGAGTTTATAACGTATGCTGTTTGCTCACGCCCTCCTAAATTTCCTAGGGACTTTTGTCCCCTGGAGGGAAGGAGCCTGACAGTACTTGTGAGATCTGCAGGAACTGTTTCTATTCCAGAAATCCGTTCCCCCGCTTGCTCTGCTGCTTGCCACCATCGATGCCTTGGCTTTGCCACTTGGTTACTAACCCACCTGCATCCGTAGCTCTGGAGTGTTACAACATCTTAAAGGTTAACATCAAAAAAAAAAAAAAAAAAAGAGCCTTCAAGCTACAGGAATGTTTTTCTCTCTTGGAAATTTGTGCTCGATGGTTGGGGTGTGGGTTTTTTGGTAGTAGTTTGTTCCTTGCATGAGCTGCTGATAAAGCTTGGGGGAGAAGAGGCATATAAATAGCACTGTGGATGGGATAAGGAACAGCTATGCAGTATCCTCCTTGCAGCACTGCCCATCACACAAACATCCTCACAGGGAGGAAAAAGGAGAGACCAATTGTCACCAGGCGAGGCAAGAGCTGTCTGTGGTTTTCCTCCTTGTGGGGCATTGATCTGCTCTGTACAAATTGCCATCTGAAATGGATATAAAATTTATAAAGGATAGATGTCTCCAACAGCAGGGGCGAAGCTAAGTGTGAAATGGTGGCAACTTGTGTACCGCGTGAGTTTTGGAAGCATGCTGTAGAAGGGGAGGATACGTATTAAAGTTGACTTGGGAATTGAAGGGATAAAATTTAGGGGTTTTTTACTTAAACTGTCCCTTGACAGCAACTAAATTTTGACTTGTTAACAGATTTCATACTTAAGATATGTCTGAGACAGTAAATGCAATTGTAACCCACTCAAAACCCCATCTCCACAGCAAGTTTTCTTTTTTTTTTTTTTTTTTCAATCGCTGTATGGTCCGTTGGGAACACACACCTCGTGTAAGGACTTAAAAGTTCCCCAAAGATGCTAGCTGTCTACTCAGTGTGTAGTATTTCCTTTGTAAACGAAGAAACTTCCGCAACCTGTAAACATTTGTCAAGTGAATTATCAAGGGGTTTTTGTATTTTTCTTTTGTGTTTGGAATAAGCTTCGTTCAGATCCCATCGCAGTCTGTACATATATAGAGTATGTATGTATATAGAGATGTTAAAGGCTACTGAATTATTGAATGTAAATAACTCTTGTTTTCCTTTGTGGTTTTTTTCTTCATGACCTTCCTAAGATGTATTCCTATTTTCTCAACCTGCCAAACAGGCGGTTTGTGTGTACTTTGAAATATATATAGCGTATATAAAACTTCCAAGGGATGTCTGCATACATTGTAGCTGTTATACGTTGTCATCTCTTTTTTTTTGCCCCAAATTTTCAATTGTCTGTCTTCCATGATCCCTTTGATGATGCTATGTGGTTTTATTCTGTGTTTTTAGTGTGTAATGCATTTTCTTGAGAGAAACTGATTCCCAATGTCTTTCAGTGACTGGTACTATTCACTTCTTAGTGCCTGTATCAGAGAAACAAATATTTGAATTTTCATGTAGTTTGTTTTCTTTAGTCTTTTCAGCGTGTTGCAAATCTTAAGCTTCAATCCTAGATACATTTCCATTTTCTTCCACTTAGTGGTATCTCCACTTGTGCATTCAGTGAGCTCCCCTCCTACAAGTTCCAGAACAAAATGCATCAGCAATAGGACCTTGCCCACTCTTCTAACATGTAGAAGCGTGATCACTACACTCATTAAATGTTAACTGTCTTAAAGGCACACTAGAAAGGGGGGTGATTTGAGAGAGGAAAAGATGCATCTGTGTTAGAGTATTTCCTGGGAAAGTTTTGAGCTTCGTGTAATGTCTAAATGTGCAAAACAGAGGTAACAGAACTTCCTTACCTTTGGGGGAAAAAGGCACATATTTTTAATTACCAGGTAATGATACATATATCAAAGTTAGAGATTAATGAGAAATCCTTCCAATTGTCTGTCTCTCCTGTAGCCCTTAAGCTTCCAGCAGTTGTCACACAGGCTTTGCCCTGCTCCTCTTGCTGGGAAGGACTGTGTCCATACAGTTCTTTCCTGAATCAAGTGCCTATGCAGAGTCTGTTAGAGTCATTGCAAGAAGCGGCTGGCTGCAAATGGCAACAAAATATTTCTGGTAGTTTCTGTGGTCAATGCAGGCTTTAACAATGAGAATCTGGAGAAGTAACGGGGGAGGTGTTCTTGTCATGTACTGGCAGCTGCAGCATATGGTTCTGTGTCACAGACTCTCATGGTAAAGACTGACAACGTTGGCAGAAGTAATAAAGTAAAGTAATGCAACCACAAACACGCCTGAGTGCAGAATGAGGCATGGGAAACCTCGAGGGCTGACGCTGCAGCTGAGAGCAGCATTGGCCTCGGTTGCTGCTTAGGTTGAATGTTGGGTTTGAAAAGCAACAACTCTCTTTTTAAGGAGAAAAACGTGAAGGAGGGAAGAAAGCCTGGGAATACCGGTGCTTCTCAGCCCCAATTACAACTGCTGAGGGCAAATTGCCTCTAAAAGCTTACGCTAAAAGAGCAATAAGGAACAATCCAGCAAGAGCTTACTCTATTTTGATGTGCTTCACTGTTTCTTAATTGGTCCAAAATAACTTCTGAGTGGACAAAGTTTGAGTCAGAAATAAGATTCAAGAATAGAAACAGGACAGGTTTAAGCCAAGGCCAAAACTCAAAATAGGGAATTTTTTGCCTGCTGTGTCATGAACCAATGCCACCAGTTTTTGCAGAACCGCATGCCATGCGTGTAAGGGCTGCTGATGGTTCCTTCCAGAAGAGACACACCTGTGCTCAGGACAGACTGCAAGTAATGGATCTGGTCCACCTAAGCAGGCAGCTTAACCAATATAGAAATACAGTTGCGTTTAAGCGATGTGTTTTGTTTATAGAAGTCCTGCTGTGCTTAAATACCTGAATCAACACATGTTAAGGTTGATTTTTTAAGAACCAAGTCTGGTTAGCGTTTCTGAATTTAGTTGCACTTAGGGCATAACTTTAATGAGATCTGTGGGAGAGCAGTTTTCCTATACTTGATTTGCACTGGGAAGGATAAAGAGATGTTTCTGCTGACATTTCTGACTACATACATATTAATGTATCTACTTTCTGATTGGAGAGGATTACCAGTAAAATGCCAGATTCGTTGCAGGCGCACAATGGCATTTTTATTTGCCAAGTAATTTGATTTATTTTTCAGTCATTGACATAAAGTCCCGCAGCCTACTGCATTTTATTTGAGGTGGGTGTTCGCTGCCTCAGCATCTTCCAGCAACCCTCTGGAGGGTCTGTGCCGCACCCCTGCAGTAACCCTTGCTGTGAGGCTACCTTCACACAAAGGATACACTGGTTTTTTAAAGTAGGACTTCGTTATTGGTACTTCTTAGGTCTACACCTTTAATAGTCCAACGTGACAGAATTCCAAAGGCGTGTAGTGTTCAAGATGAATTGTATGCATTCTTTTTATTGCCTGCCCTAATTGGGAACAATTGCCAACCTTAAAGGTTCTTCATCCTCTAGTGCAGGAGCCCTGCGCATCCTGGCCCTCTCCGTGGGTGCAGGCAGTCCCCAGGCACGCTGGCTGTCCTCATACAAAGTGGATGAACTTTGAGTGCCTGGCAATAAAATGTTGCGGCAATGTTTAGAAAGATTTATACTCACAAAAATGACAAACTGTGGAACATCATGAAATCTGTATTGAATTTTTTTAATTTGGTTAAAAAAAACTTAAATAAATGAAACCAGTTACTACTTTGGGGGTTTTTTTCCCCCTTTTAATTTTCTATTCTGGAACTTATCCACGTAGGGTGTTTATACTGGAACGCCTTTCAGCAATGCTTTGCGTACATTAAACATACTCATTGTTGCTCCATTTTAGGATCCTTCAGACTAGTAGAAGTCATGTTGTAATAATCCAAACATTTTTTTTTCAATCCATTTAAATACCTGGCACTTAACCTGGTTAATTTTGCTGATTAATTAAACTGGCTTTATTGGTAGTTAAGAGCAGATTCACGACATTCTTTGAATGCTAATTGCAAAGTTCTTAGAAAAAGGGAGGAGAGTTTATATGTCAAAATTGGAACGTATCAACTTCATATTCTATACACAGCATGCAAGTATCTTTCCTTTGTCCAAAGAGCTGGTTTGGGTTAAACAGGCTAATGTAATCTTATTTTTGTGAATAATTTTATACTGAGTTTCATTCTCATTTTCCCCAAATCTGGAAAGGTAATGGTGCCAAGTTCTCAGCCATAAATGAAGATGCCCAAACCTCAGAATTTAATTATTCATTTTCATAAAGAGGAGACTTTGTTCTGTAAGTAAGGGAGAAATGTCTTGAGAGAAGTTTTGGTTGGCTTTTTCCCAATATGTAAATAATACACCTTAAAAATGCCAGAGAGGCAGCTCATGAGCTGACAGCTTCTACCTTTGGAAGTCCTGGTCTGGTTTATATGTTCCTTCCTTCCACATTTATAAGCTGGAAGAACTGACTGTGCCTGCTAAATACACAAAGAATTGCAGGGCATGAAACAGAGATCTGTATCAGCTTAGCCAGAGTGACTTGGGTAAATCATAAACCAGGGTGCAAGTGATTTAATTACTCCTGGGTAAGATCTCCCCTGAAGTTACTTGGAAAGAATAAAAATGTGGATGTGAGCAGTGAAACAGGGAAGATCTGAGCCCGCAGCTGGCCTCTGCAAACCCTCCACAGCATTACCCTTTCTGTGCAGGAGAACCGGGCTGTGGGAACAGGCAACGCTTGGGATTGGGAATTTCCTGGCGACAGCTCCTGCCTACTTTTGTGAGGGACTCCCCAGTTTTCCCATCCCCAGCTCGGGTAAGGTGGCTGCTGAGCCATGTGTGTCACACTGGCCCTTTGCTGCTTTCCAGGGTAGACTCAAGCAAAACACTGGTGTTTTCTCCCTCCCCTGACAGGAGGAAAGCCTGCGTGCTCCTGAGGAGGGGAGGATGCCACAGCCTGGCCTGCCCTCCTGAAAGCCCTTTTGGGCAGGTGGGCCACGCTTCAGGGCCTCGGGGGCTCTGCCTTTGGTTCATGTCCCATGCTGCGTTCAACCGCTGGCAAGTCTCAGCCTCAGACTCCACTATTTAAACGACAGACGACGCTATCTCCTGTGACGAGTGTCTGCCAGGGCTGTAAATCCTTCACATCCGGGATTGTCCCTTTCTGTGCACGCACGCAGAGCCCCCATGGGGCCGGCAGGGCAGCTGCCATGCTGCAGACCCACAGTGTGGCTGCTCCAGAAAGACCTGGGGACCCCGTGGCCTCCCCTCTTCGCTTCTGTAGGCCGTGAAGAAGGGGTTCGCAGGCAGCATTACAGGGCAGTAGGCTCCTGCTGTTGCTCTCCAGGTAGATGTTTAGGCAGAGTTTGATTATTTGGCTGCCTAAAAATACATAGCATTTCCAAGCCCTAACGCTGTGGGCATCACCTCGTCCCACTGCCTTGGCTGGCAGAGTGAAATCCAGCCATCGGCACTGCAAGACTCTGCACCCACACGCTCCCTGAGCTGGGCTCAGAGGCTTTTACACTGGCGATCCTCGTACGCAGACACCAGCTTAGCAAGAGACGTCTTCAGGGCTCTCACTGTGGCATCAAGGGGTGTCCTGGGGCAGGAACTCAGCAGATGTGTTAAACCTATCCTGGCAAAAGCTGTGTCTGAGGCTCTGGCCTGGGCAGGGGAAGGCAGCACCGTGCCCAGCAGCATCAGCCAGGGGCCATTCAGCGCCCGACCGGAGACCAACAAGGAGCTGCCCGTGCCTTGCACCGCACTCTGCGAGGCTGTGCTGCTGTGTCGCTGCCATTTACCCCCTGGTTTTCTTCCTTCCCCCTTCTCTCTGCTTTGTGCCCTTCTTCCCCCCCCCCCCCCCCCCCCCCCCCCCCCCCGTTTGCTGTGAAGCTCCACATTCCTTTCCTTACAGTCATTTCCATTTTCCAGCCCTGGGCTTTGCTTCCACTCTCTCCTTCATGTCCTTTGCTCAAATGACCAGTGACAAAACAAATAGGGATGCTCCCATCAGGCTTTACAGTTGGTGTCGCAAGGAGGCTGTGAGGGACAGAGGCATTTTGTGCCTCTTACTTGTTTCAGGAATATGTCACTGGTCTGGTGACACTCAGTTTGCACTTGGAAGGTTTTCTGTGAGGCTCGACTCCAGTGTGTCCCTCCAAAAGGTAATTGGATTCTGCAGCCACCGCAGGTGTCACGTGGATGCTTATTCACACGGGCACAATTTGATTAGGGCATTTGGGTGTTTGACGCCAGCCTGCGTGCGGGAAGCACTTCAGGCAAGCCAGCACTCGGCTTTGCTGTGGATTCCTCAGCTCCTGGATGCAGAGCGGGTTCCAGAGCTTTCCCAGACAGGGCTGGGATGAAAGCAAGCCTCCAAGCCTCCTCTGCCCCAGCCAAAGGGCGGGGTATTGCCCGCCCCGGGCCCACAGCCGCACTGAGCAGGAGGCAGAGGCAGGGCTGTGCCGCAGCCCGGCGGTGCCAGCTCACAGCGCCCTGGGCCGGGCTGCCCACCTTGGCACAACCTTAAAGGGCTGAGGAGCGGCAGGGTGACCAGTGTCCAGCCCGCGGGGCAAGAAGGGAGAGTCCTTCCAGGCAAACTGAAGGAATCGGGCAGGGCGGAGCACTCGTTTGTCTGGAAAGGCGATGCGGGGAAGCCCCGTAACTGGGGATAACAAGATAATCTGTCCCGGCAAGCGACAGCGAGGAAGGAGGAGCCCCTTGGCCTCAGCCACTGGCCGGGCAGCCCGCCCGGCTTCACCCCATGCTCCGCAGGGCAGGGAGAGCTCTCCTGCTGCCGAGGGGGGCTCGGTAGCTTTATTTGCCTGTTCTTAACAAGCAAAACGAAGCTGTTTCCTTTCTGCTCCTATTTGCTTTGCTGGTTTTCATTGGAATCTGGGCTGGTTTTGATATTGGTGCCTGGTGCTTGTTTGCCTGGCAAACTGCAAAGAGGAAAACTCTCATTAGAGAGATTCCAGGCCTGTGCTTTTGTGGCTGAGGGCTTGGAAACTTCTCATTCCCGCTCTGTGGTCCTCCAGGGAGACCTCCAGCTGGAGCAGGAGAGAGCAGGCTTGCTACGTACGCCATCTCAAAGGTAAACCCAGAGTAGCATTAAGGCTTCTTTTACCTTAAACGTTTCCAGTCTCTTCCGGCAGCTTTTACAGGTGCTATTTGTGTTTTCTCCTCCTGGTACACGCCATCTCTAAGGCAGAACGTCCCCCTCAAAGATGGAACGAGCCTGGAATCGGCTCCTCAGCCCACAGGGCAGCACCCGCCCGGCAATGCTGAGCAGCTGTCTGCCTGGCAGGGCTGCTCCGCTTGGCAGCCAGACAAAGGATTCAGGAGTAGGAGGAAAACAAGGCTGGGAGGGAAAGTCGCTCCAGATAATACAGCATCTGGCCTGGGAGGAACCATCTGAAAGTGGGGAGCAGGGCTAGGCCGGGAAAAAGTTTGTCTGGGAGAATTTAAGGGGAGAGCCTGTCTGGAATAGGCATCCAAACTTCGATCCGAAATTGCTGCAAGCCTGTCTTGCTGACGTGGGCCAGGCGCTGGGAGAGGATTTCCTGGGGCCTGGCTCACGGCTGCCGCCGCGGCGCTTTTGCCTTCGGCACTCTGTATACCCCACGCTGGGGGAGCAACCTGGAGCTTCCAGGGGTATTTTGAGGTGTGAGAGGAAAAGGCAACAGGGTAGAGCTGGGGAATCTGTATTTCTGTTCAGGATTGGGTGCTTCTCCTGCGTTTTGGTGAGGATGGGGCAGTGAGCAGCAAACATCAGCCAAAAAGCAGATTGCAGCGGAGGGACACCAAGGGCTATCGGTTTTCTCTCGGGAACAAAAAGAGCAGGAGGGAAACCTTGTACCATCATCAGGAAGCAGTTGTAGGGCACAGAGACGGGAACGTAAGGAGCTGTAGCAAGGCAATAAGAAAGGAGCAACAATGGTGCCAAAAAGGATAAAATGCACAATTTTCCCCCTCTGCCAGTGTCCCAGACAGCCCCAGAAGCATGCGAGGTGTCCCTGGAGCAGGGCCTGGGGAAGGCGGTGTTCTGCACCAGGAGGTGCTGGCTCCTTTCCATCCCAGTAAGAAAGGTACTCGGCTCTGTAAAGCATCTTTTAAGATGCTGTTTGTTAGACCTGACACTCACTTGCCTCTACCACTTGTGCTCTTCAAAGAGGTTAAGCCTGCCTTCATTTCACGACTTAAAAAGCATAATTTTCAGCTGTCCTGGTTTCGGCTGGGATAGAGTTAATTTTCTTCACAGAAGTGCTGTGCTTTGGATTTAGTACTAGAAGAATGATAACACGCTGATGTTTTTAGTTGTTGCCAAGTAGTGCTCAGACTGTTCAAGGACTTTTTGAGCTTCTCCTGCTCGGCCAGGTGCATAACAAGCTGGGAGTACAGCACAGCTAGGACCCAAACTGTCCAAAGAGCTATTCCATACCATAGAACGTCATGCTCGGGGGGGTTGGTGGGTCGGTCAGTCACGGGGGGAGTGATCGCTGCTCGGGTACTGATCGCTGCTCAGGACGGGCTGGGCATCGGCCGGCGGGTGGTGAGCAATTGCATTATGCATCATTTGTTTTGTATATTCTGTATATTTTGTTATCATTCTCATTATTACTATTATTATTATTTTCTCTTATTAAACTGTCTTTATCTCAGCCCTCGGCTTTAACCTTTTTCTCCTTCCCAATTCTCTCCCCCTATACCACTGAGGGAGGGGGGGGAGTGAGCGAGCGGCTGCGTGGTGTTTAGTTGCCAGCGGGTTAAACCACGACGTCAGCCTAGACCTATCAGAGACTTTTCACAGGATGATCACCTTAGTTTTAGCACAAGAGAGTAGTGTGGAGACTTGCAGATTGAAGTAGTGCTCAGAAACTTGTAGGTGCCTCTGTGATTATTTTATGTATGGCGATCCCCTCTAGAAATGGGGGGATAAGTGTTTAAACTCCCTCCAGAAAAAGGAACAAACTTCCCGTCTCTTTCCCCTTGCTGCTACCTGGGTCTCTGTGGTGGGCAAAGGACAGTTAGAACATCCCCGAGTCACTCAATTCATTAGACCTGACAACAATTAATTACACTGAAATTAATGTACAAATGTAATTTTTTACACGTCAGAGACATGCCAGGAAAAAACAGGGTCTTGCTGTGCCGTCTTTAATTCTTCTCATTGTTGATTTAATCCGAGATGATAAGAAACAAGCCTAGCTCGTGCTCTCCATTTGCAGGTCTCCAAGAGCCTTGCGGCGCAGCTCTGCAGACACTGATGGCCATTGAGCTTTATTTCCAGATAAAAGGGGACAAACAAGTTTGTTGTAAAGCACGGCCCAAGGCCCCGAGCTCTACTGCAGAGAGCCAGCTGCCAGCGCCTTCCAACATCATGCTTTGCATGTGTATTCCTTACGCCCTCGCCAGAGGGGTACGGCATCCAACCTCGCAGAGCTTTGGGAAGGGAAAACCTCCTTGGGATCAGTCAGGGCTTGGCTGAGCAGGGGCTGGAAGGCTTACTCTGTAGAAACACTGGCTGCTGAGTATTCCCAGCGGTTTGGGAGGAGCAGAGGTGAGAAAGTCAAACCAGGAGAGGGAACAGAGAAAATACAAAGAAAAGAAAAAGAGGAGAGGGGACAGGGTGAATGTTGGCAGATCTTGCACAACTGAGAAGAGGTGGCTGTACCTGGGGAACACATCATCTGCGCTTGCAGATGACTGAAGAGACAGGCACCTCTCACTGTCCCTCCTCCCTTGCTGAAAAATGTAAGCACACACATTTATTTTTAAGTTACCTCTGTGGAGAAGGCTTGAAAATGTCACATGTGTGATAAAATGGCTCTGCTGTATTTCCTGCTCTATGACTTGGCCACTTGGTGATTAAGAGCTGCTTTCGCTGTCAGTAAACAAGACTGTGCCATCCGCCTGCAGAGCAGGGACCTGCGGCTTGCTGCAAAGAGCCTGGAGCGTGCACGCTGCTGGAACTGTAGGTGTTACACTCGATGCAGTGTTTGCACGTGCAGAACACAACTCTCAGCGGTGCAAGCCAGGCTCGTGACATAAAACAAGTTTAAACTGCAGGCAGCCCCTCTGAGGGAGCTCGGATCTGTGGTCACCCTGCTGAACAGGCGTCCCAGGGCCCAGGCACAATGGTGGTTTTATTCTTGTGGCCACACCTGGTTCAAAACAACAGAAGTGAATCCACCGAGCACATGGCAGATAGGAAGAACTCGCAGGTACTTCCTTCCCAAGCCAACATCAGCAGTGTCTGCAAAAACACAAGGAGGCAGCTGGTAAAGTCAGCTGAAGCTTACAGTCTCTGAGGCCAAGCAGTAAGGTTGTCCTTGACCAGTCTTGGTGTCTTGGGCCACCACTGCTACCTGTGCCCATAGAACTTCAGGCATAAAATACTGCGGTGTGGTACCACTGGGGTCCTGTTGCAGGACAAAGAGGCTGGCCCTACAAGCCTGACCATCTCATCGAGCCTGACGCTCACAGTTTTCTCCAGAGCTCGCAGTGTCTTGTGCTGAAGAAAGAATATAATCTTTCCAGGATTGTTTCTTTATTCCCTCCTCCCTCCTGAAATATTGTGTGTTTCAAAGCTGTTGCAACAAAACCCAAGCAAAACACAGGGGAGCTTGTTCTCCACAGTGTTGCTCTGAGCACAGTTTTGCAGAGTTGGTGTAAAGCCGTGAAAAACAGGGCGAGCTCGGAACACTCCCATTTCGCACTCATTTGGTGTGACTGTAAACAACTGCACAGCAATGGAAAATCCCAGAGCGGCGTGCCCCTTGCCTGCAGAACTTCGCTGGCCTTCCAGGAATCGGCAGCAAGGCAGTTATTTACAAATCTGTAAGTGAGGCTTTGGGGATGCACGGCTCTCGCTCACACAGCGCTGGATGTGAGGGTTTACCAGTGTGATCTTCCAGGACTCTGATAAGAATTACACAGTTAAAGCCTCAAGCACCAGTGTGAAAATATTGTCACTGAGTGTGTAATTCTACGCTCGGGGCTTTCAGGTCCCCTCTCCAACAGACCGGAGTGTGGATTGGTTGTTGTATGGATAGTCTGTGCCGCTCTGAGCTTCACCATGATAGCTGGAGTCATGCGCTTGGGCTGGAGACCAAATACAAAACCATAACAAGATCACGTATTTCATCTGGTACCGCTCATAATTTTTAAATGTTTCTTGCATGCAGCGTGCAGTCGCTAGGGCAGGAGCCGGGGGGGTTCAAAGGCTGGCCCGCTTTTCCCACTCTGCCTCAAATTCTCCTTTATGCTGAGGAAATGATCTAATTGCTCCGTGAGTATTTCCGTGTCCCTGCGATGGAGATGCTACCTGCCTCCCTCTGCAGAGCCGCCCACAGTGAGAGATACCATGGGCCTGAGTCAGTGTCACTTGAAAGGAATTTGTCCCTGACCTCCAGGGAGCAGGATGAGGCTCTCTGTGTTTGCTGTCACCAGCATTAAGAGCTGTGCATCATCGTGGGTAGAACTTAATTAGCATGTGCTATAAAACTACCAACCACCTCACCGATCTGAGTGGCTTCTGGTACGAGACACACGTGGGTCTTACCCTGTGGGTCTCAGGCTGGGCGGTGTACTGAAGGAGGGGTTGTGCAGGACCCAAGCAGTTAAATTGGTATAAATCTGGAGTAATTTAACGATTTATAGAGGTGTATTTGAGATTAATTGACAGAAGGAGCAAACCTGAGTACCTTGCAGTGAAAAGGATGAGTTCTGAAGTGGCAGATGGAGGCTGGAAAGCTTCATAATTTAACCTGCAAATTTAAGATTTTTTTTTTTTTTTGGGGGGGGGAAGTTTTACTGCTGCTTGCAAACAGAAAATGAGACAATTATCAACGAGATTCATATTTATTTTTTATTCCCTCAGAAGGTGCAATCTACATTAACCTTCAACCTTCAAGTGGAAATAGTGGTTTGAAAGAAAAGGGAGGAAAAAAAAAAAAAAGGCGGATTTTTCCTTGGCGGCATCTGGGAAAAAAAAATCTTTTATTCTAAAATTATCAACAGGTATTTTCCATAGAAATTAGCGGGGGGCGGGAGGGGCGGACAGGGGATAAATGGGAGGTGAATGCCTGATTTGAGGTGAGGGGGGAGGCGGGAAGGCAGCGACACTTGGGCCACCCTGAAGGACGCGTCAGCCTTTCTCCTCTGACAGGGGCTGCTGGCCGCGGCCCCCCCACCGCACGGCGCAGGCAGAGCCGGTTTAAATGAGAAGTTGTGCCAAAACTTTCCGAAGTTAATTAAAACACCCCACACACACACGCCCCCCCGCCGTCGCCGGGCTCCCCGCCGCCCGCCTGCCCGCCCTCCCCTCCCCGCCCGGCTCCTCTCACGGCGGCGTCCCTGAGGGGAGCTCCATTGTCTGTGAGGGGATGGCCGCGGCACCCCCCGCCGCCGCGCCCCCTCCGCGCCCCCTCCGCGCCGAGGTGCGCGGGGCGCCGGGCCGCCGCGGCGGGTGGCTGCCTCGTCTCCCCCAAAGTTTTTGGATCCGCGTCTCCTCATGATGTATGGATGATATATTGCATTGTGGGTGTCAATATAACTGACGGCCATATTTGCCGGTGCTGCTACTGCTGTAAACAACCCAAAGTGTCTGGGAGACACGGAGACGCTTCGCTGAATTTCAGGACGCTTCTCCTCCTCCCGCTGGCCATGTCTCTGGGAATGTCTTACAAGCCCAACTTGAACGCCCACATCCCCGGGACTCCCCTCAACCCGGGTAAGTCCGCGGCGGCAACTGGGTGGCAAGTTTGGGAGGCGTGCGGCGGGGCGCCGCGGTGCCGCACCGGCACCTGGGGGGAAGCCCCGGACTCGAGTTTTTGCCCAGTCCGGTATGGCGGGGCAGCGGCTCCGCGCCGGCTCCGCGCCGCCATTACCGGCGCCCGCCCGCCGGCCGGCGCCGTTAGCCCCGCACCGCGCCGCCCCTCCGCGGAGGCGCCGCGCCTGCCGGGCCGGCCCCGCGCCGCCGCCGCCGCCGCCGCTCCGGGGCTCCGGCCGCCGGGTTTCCTCCATGCTCGGCTCCCCGGGGCGGCTGATTGATCTGGATCAGGAATATTCCGCCGGCGCCTCAGCGAGGACCGCTGCTGGCGGGACGCCGCAAGTGCCGCTCGCGCCGCGCCTCGCCTGGCGCGCGCGGCCGCCCAGCCGCTCTCCTCAGGCGGAGGGGCCGCCCCGGGCCGCTCTCCTCAGGCGGAGGGGCCGCCCGAGACCCCGGCTCCGCCGCCTCCGCCGCCGGGGGGGTCCCGCCAGCGCGTCAGGGGGGCCTCGGTGCCCGCTCCCCTTTGGGAGCCTCCCGGCTGCGCGGAGCAGCCCGGGCGGACGAGCCGTCCCTGCTCGCTGGAGATTTTTTGGAAGGGTGGGGGGCAGCAGCTGCTCTTTATTCCTTGCAAGAGCCCTTTTTAAAAATTACTGCTCTTCCTTGGATCTGTACAGGAGTCTTTCCAACTTTCCTCTCTAAAAAAGTTTCCCTGATGACATTAACTTCCCCTCCCGATTCCTCCTTTTTTTTTTTTTCCCCTCCCTAGTTTCCGAAGGTAACAGCGGGCCAGTGTTTTTTCCCTCGTGCTGAGGTGTTCGCTGTAAAAGCGGGTCTCCGTCGCGGGGGGTGCGTGTAAATCGGTGCAGCCTGAACAAAGCCGCAGCAGCAATTGCTTCGTTGTGGGATATTTGGAGGGGATCTCGCTAATCTGTGCGCGTTGGCTATATTAAACAGAACCAAAATGGAGAAGTTGGTTCTGACTTAAAAAAAATAATACTGCCGTCTCCCTTCCCCGCAGCCCCAGCCTGCAGGGCTGGCATCAGACCATCCGCAGCCAGAAATCTGCTTTTTTTTTTTTTTTTTTTTTTGGAGAAGGGAAAGTTTTGCAGTTGGGTTTAGGAGGGAGGGAAATCCGCCTCGGTGATTTTTACAGCTCCATTTGTGGTTGTAATCCTGGGAGATTGATGAACGACAGGGATCAACGAGATGCACCTCTATTCTAGCTACCAGGAGAGCGGCAATCTTATTTTACTGCAAGGAATCGTCACCAGCTGGTGGATGAACCGAGCTCCCCGTGCCTCAGACACTTTGATCCTGCGTGGAGCTGAGCTCGGTGGGGCTGCGAGCGTGTAAAGGCTTGGTGTGCATGGTTTGTGTGTGGGGAGCACCGTGAGCCTGAGTGCTGCTCTGCACAGGGGTCAGGAAGCAGGGGATGTGCTAAGGATTTTTTGACAAAAAGCAGAAGTGTCACCGGAGGAAAAAGAAACAAAACAAAGCCCAGCAAGGGAAACCGTTCTCCTGTCGGCTCCCATGAGAACCTGTGCCTTGCTCTCCGGAACAGCCGTAAAATTGCAGGGAAAACAAAGGTGGTATTTTGCGATGGTGGGTGAGGGGTGGGGATTAGGTCATGCTATGGGGGGGATCTGAGTCTGGCTGCTCTGTGAGTGAGGACTGCAAATTCCCAGGTCAGACATGCCGCTCACAATGCGAGCTGAGTGGTGAAGTTTCTGTCTCCTGTCCTCTTGCTGCTATGTCTGTGTGCTAACACTCCGTCTGAGATCAGGGTTTTAGATTCTTTCACGCAGTTTTATCTTTCCCTTCCCCCCCCGCTCCTTTTTTCCTCATAATGGCAAGTTAGCAGCAGTTTGCTGTCATGCTGGAACTATTCCTGTCTAAGTTGTCCTCTCTTCTGAGTTCGGATCATCCTCAACACCCCCAGAATCTTTTCAATGAAAGAACGTCCTCCTCTGAATCCAAAATGGGCTCTCTCTTCCCTCCCTGTCTTCTGCCATTATCCTCACGCACCAGCTCTTCCTCTAGCTAGTGGTATTGCCAGCACCGTGGCCTAAGGCCAAGGGAGTTAGACAAAGCAGTCCTTGCAGTTGCACATATCGCATTCAGAGTGATATGACTGCAAATGGCCCCCTCCTTTCTGGAGCTTAATTCCGAGTTGAAGGAGATTGCTTCTCTATTGTGCTTAAATTAAATGCCCCCCAGCCAAGGAGTAGAAATCCTAGGTTTGCTTCCAAACCTGGGGTGAAGGCCCCCCCCCCCCCCCCCCCTCCGTCCTGCAGAGGAGGAAAAGGAAATCTGTCCCTTTTGGCCTGAAATCAGCCCTGCAGAAACCTCTCTGTATGAATGCTGAATATTTTGGTCTCTGCCGACGGAGGGCTCTGGCCAGCTGTGGATTGCACAGGGATTTTCCTCTGGGAGGTAATGCTCCTTCCCTGCAGTGCAGGGCTTCTGGTGCAGGAGTATTTGGAAAGGCAGTGTCAGTTCAGCTCCTGGAGCTGTGTCCTTGCTGCAGAGCTAACTCATTTCAAGTTTAGGCTGAGAGTGGCCGCTCTGCAAAATCATGTTTAAACTGCACTCAGTAAGTGGATCAGTGAGACGAAGCAGTTGTGTTTGGTGGGTGACTGTGCTCTGTTCTTGCATGGGAGCTTGTCGGGGACTCAAAAACCTGGACTGAAGTCCTGAGGGAGAGGAGCTGTTTGGGGGGGAGGAAATACAGGGAGGAAGCCTCCGTGGGTTGTTGGCAGATCTGGGGATGACTGCGGGTGAGCTGCTCTGCAAGTGACTCAGGATGCTGGAAGCATCTGGGCGCTGACTCCTCTGTCTCATACCAGGCTGGGGGAAGAAGAATGTGTTGTTACAGTAGAATTTGGTGCTATTCCTCTTCCCCATTGCATAGGTCAGTGGTGACACTTGGCCCAGGGTGTCTGCAACCAGGCTTGCAGTGTTTTGTCCAAATTATCAGTCACCTTCCTTGGAGGGCCTGTGCTCTGGGAATTGGGCCCCTGTGTGTAGCACCCCAGGCTGTCAGTTCCAAACTGTGCTTGGGGGAGCCCTGTTTAATCTCCTGCACAAGCACCTTCTCTGGGCGGTAGAAAGGCGCTCTGTTAGGGACCTGCAGTGCCGTGCCTCTGCCTTCCCAGCCTCACCTGACCCTGCAGTGTCTCAGGGGAACCTCTGTTACCTTTTCTAACAACAGCCATGTCTTGATTTGTTTGTATCATCTTGCTTATCATACTGAATCCTGTGAAGTAGTTTCCTCCTCGTCTGCCTTGTGTTTCATACTGTTTAACTCTGTTTCTCTCTAAGAGGGCCAGCTGCTGAGCTGAGGTGAAGTAGAGCATCTCCATTGACTTCAGTGGAACCAGAGATTTACACCAGCTGTGAACTGGTCTGTAGTTTGTCTTTCCCCTTGTTTCCATGTGTTTTCTGTCTCTCTGGATATTCATCAGCATTCTTATTTTGTTCAGAGAAAAGTAGTTTTAAGATACAGAAGCCAGCAGAAACAGCTTGGGATTTTCCTTTGGTTTTATTCTGATTCTTGCAGAAATGTCAGGTTTCAAGACAAACCCTGTTGCTGTAATAAAGCTTAAAGACTGTTGTATGTATGATCTGGAAAAATAAATTCCAGCAGACCATGACAAGGGAAAGAGCTACGTCTTGGGTCCACGTGAACAAATGGTGACCTGTACAACAGGTACTGTTGTAGCTGAGGACTGTCGGGGCTGTCAGTGCACCTGCCACACCTCACAGCAACCAGAAGTTCCTTGGTGAAAAGTGCAAATTCTCGCTGAGAGGTGAAATGAAAATGATTTCCCTACCTGGGGCTGTAGCTTGCAGCTGGAGAGACTGATCTCATTCGGTCCTGAGAAATTATAACAAGCATACTAGGCCATTCCTTGTATTATTAAGACTGCAGTGCAGACTTGCATGAGCACATGGCTTGCTTGTCGCCCTTTTCAGAGACAGCTTATGTTTGATATTGTTGTCCATATTGAGAGGTTGTTTTTGGAGTGGGAGTATTGGAAAGAATACTGTTTGTAGGCAGAGCAGGGAGCAAAGTGTTCATGCCTTAGCAGAGGGGATAATTTCTAGGAAATATACTGTCCCGCCCCCCGATTCAAACTGAAATTTGCTGTTTCCCTGATTTCTTGAAGTCCTTGTGAAGTTAAAAATGGTCTGAAAAGAAGCATGCTAAATATGTTTCAGAATTAGCAATTTTCAAGTGGACTTGTTTGGACATTTTGAAAATTGGCATTTTTGACTTTGTCTACCTGAGTGTTTAGCTTCAGAACAATGGTATGGTTTTCACAGTCTGCAAATCTCATCATCCCCACCCATAGCATGCTGGTTGAGTTGCAGAGTGGTTTTGGTTCATGCTAACTTGATTCCTTTCGGATAAAAGTAAACCAGAAGCTTTGCTCCAGTTGTGCAACACTGATGCTCCATCTCTTAATGGGAACACAAGGGTCCAAATCAAAGATTGAACAGCTTTGAACCATGCTAACAATACAGACACTTAGTCTGGGGGCCCAGACTAAAATCAAGTCTTAAGTTGTACCCACTCACCCCGACTACATGTGATGTACATGTACCAAATGCTTTCATCTTTTGATCCTTTCCTGTTACACCAAATAACTTGCTAGTGTAGAAATATCCTGTGTCTTAAGCTAGAAAAGGATGGTGGGGAGTCCAAGTGACTGTCTTTTGGTTTTCTGATTTAAAAAAAAAAAAAAAAGGCAGGGGAGTAGGAAGAGGAGACATAAAACATGACCGTTATCCACATGGAAAGATGAAATAGAATGAGGGTACTAGAGGAAAGGCCCAGACTGTGACAGATCAAAAGAGCAAGGCCTCTGGCTGTTATGTTAAAGAACGTCCCAGTTCTTGAGAACATATTTGTGTGTGTGTGTGCACACTGGATTTTTTTAAAAGGAGATAGTTTTATTCCTAGAAAGGTCTGTTTCTACCATGAGGGCTGTTTAAGGGGGTGAAAATGTAACTTTCACAGCCAATGCTATAAGGAGTGTTTTCTGCAAATGAGAATGGGGTCTATTTAAAATTTCAATACTTATTGGACAGTTGGGGGAAATGGGGGCTGTCTGTTTTCGCTTTGGGATGGCAGCTCCTGTAGAGTTCAGTGTGTGGCTTGGCTGTGCAGTAGATCTGCTTGGGTGCCCCGTGGATGGCAAGGAGTTCTTGTTCAACTTAAGCCAAACTGCATAGAGGACTAAGGAATCAAATATTCTTGTAGTCAGCCAAAGCGCTACAGCTGTGATTCAGGCTGCGTTCAGATACTCACTGCAGAAATGGCTGTGCTAGTTGAAGATGTTACCGCTCCCCTTGTGCTTGAAGATGGCCTCGCAATGTACGTTGGCAGAGCAGCTTACCTGAACACTTCTTATGTGTTTTCTTGCAAAGTTGTCTGGTTTAGGACAGTAGAATTTATAGCCTCTCAGTTAAAATATTCCAGTCTGGTTGCCTCATACCACGTACTGTCAGGAATCAAACCGCTGTCATCTGAAGCAGATGAGGAGTGTCCTCCAGTTGTGTGGCAGAGGCAGTGACCTCCATCACCGGGCTCTATATAAAGAGGTGATGACTGCTGGCCATCTAAATGGCAACAGCCTTTATGTTGCAAGCAACCTCAGCTTGGAGACTGTGAAATAGAGGTAGAAGCAGTGAGATTCCACAGACTATACCATGTACCTTGGATAAACTTCAGGCTACAGGTATCTCTTCTTACATATGCTGTCGTGGTCATGTGTGGAAAGAGTTTGTAAAATGGCAAGAGTTTACCTATGCAGTTTTATAGGACCTTACAAAGTGCAGGGTAGTAGAGAAACACATATCCAATGGCGTAGGCTCTTGGCTTGTTTAAGTCAGTTCTGCATGAGTAACTCGGTGAGTTGAGTAACTACTCCTGACACTCAGAGAGTAAAACAGGGTGGCAGTTGAGCTGTGTAGATGCCATGGCATCTGCTGGGAGTGGATCAGGTGAGTGTACCCCAGCATTCCTGCCCCCACTGCTTCCTTGCAGGGTACACAGCAAGCTGCCTTCCCAGTTATTTTTCCAGCAAGCAGCAGCAATAGAATTAAGAATTAAAACTTTGATCAGCAAATTGGTATTATTGCTCAGGCTCAGAGGCAGTGGCAAAGGTGCTGAAGGGTTCCCTGCAAACCTATCAGAAATTAATGGGAAGATTCCTGGTCAGTGGGAGTTCAGGCAAACAAAGATTGATTCTAGATCCTTTGTCTTCCTGGGTGTTAATTTGGTCTGAGAGAGACTGCTGGAAGGAAGAGATTTTGACACAAAAATCTCCTGTCTGTTTGCGGTATTGTTAGACACCCCCCCTCAATTAATAAAGATTAATATTGATTAACAAGAAAATCACTATATTTTTGTGGGGAAAAATGCTTCTGGCAGTCTTCTGTTTGACTACAGAAATAAAAGACGTTGGCACAAGAATAAATGGGTATATAAAAGGTTTTGTGTACATTTAATTAGGAAAGTGGAGGGAGGAAAGTGTGTATATTAATTTAGGTTTTAAACAGCAGCAAGCACTAAGACAATTTGGGATGTGATACAGGGTGTCACTTAAATTCAGTACCAAGCACACTCTCTTTTCTATTCTGTCAATTCTTAACTGTCTTGTCTCCATTGTCATTTTAACGTGAGAGAGCAAGCTTCAATTTAGATCCCCCCTCCTTTTTTTTTCTCTCTGGTGAATACCTAATCATCACACTGATTTTTCACTGGGTATTGACTGTGAGACTTCCTGGCCTAATTTTTCTTGCTAACTGTAATGGCAATAGCTGGTCGGTTGTTGTTTTTTTTTTTTTTTTAACCTGAGATATACAGGATGTTCAGGCATGCAGATATATTTTGGGTTAATTGAGTAATAGTCATCCAAGACCCAGGGCTTCTCCTTGAAATTAACATACAAAGTGATAGGTGAAAAAGCTCAAGGTCTGTTACCCTGTGAGATACTAATATCCCCGCAATTAATTTAATTTTCATGATTGCCTCATCTTAAATTGAGGTGAAATCAAGGATTTTTCATTTTTTTCCCCCTCCAGCTGAGTTTGACTGGCACAACTTCTGACATGGGTATATGGAGGCTGGTACCATGGCCAAGTCAAATCCCTTTCTTTGTTCTCTGGGCCTGCTGCTGCTGATAAAGTGGTCGGCGCATGGCATTATGTCTTATTACATTTTTGATGCAGACTGCAAAGAAACGGGTAAACTCACCATGGTTACCACGATCTGTCATTTGGCAGGGCATGCCGTACTCAGCAATGGCCTCTAGTGTCTGCAGCACAGCTCTGCATATGTCGTGGGTACAGTAGACAATACAGCACCCCTGGCTGCTGAAGCGATGCAACTCTACTGATCTGACTGCTAATTCAGATCAGGAGCAATGCTCCAACTCTGGTGGCAGGTTCTTACTCACAGTTGCCTACTGCAAGTTCTTGTTTGTTTTTGTCATTCAGCGTTGACTGAGTCACTGCTGGATCCAGGCTCCCATGCTGAGACCAACTACTGTCCACTGCAGCACCGTGTGTTGCAGGCTTTCACATCTGTGAAACTTTTCTTGGTCAGCCCCTAGATTAACTGCTTTGTCTTGGCACTTCCCGTTTCTAGTAGGGTTTTCTTTCATATCTGGATGTACCCTGCTGTGTTATTTTGTACTAACCAAGCACGTGTCATTGCTTAAATTAACATAATCTGAAACAATCACTAAATTATTTGTACTATATTATCATTAACCAATATGGTGGCGAGAAATTGTTTCTTGTTTTGCAAGGGCTGTAGCTAAGGTTTGCTGGGTGGGTAGCGCAGGATTCCTGAGCCTGGTCATCGGAGTCCTTGCCTTAATTCTGAACCGGTTTGGAGCTCTTAGGTCTTGTATGTGACTGCTTGCAATAACAGTTCAGGAACAAGTCTTTGCAGGATGGGTCTTTTGTTTTATTGTACGTGAGGAAAAATGGCTTAAGTCTTTCTCTCCTTAATTGAGGTAATTAAACCTTTTTACCTTGCAGCACAAGGGGCTCATTAATGGTTTTGAAGCATTTTGAAGTCCTTGGAGGAAAGATGTGGTTTGCTGTTGTGTCATGTTTGATAACTGTTGAAATTCAGTCATCTGGACTTGAAATATTGACTGAGTTGTACATACAGAAATCTTACAATTGTGCATGTATTTTGAGCTGATTACGTGAAGAACTAATTGAGACAATAGCTGACAACTGTGGTGTTCCTTCACAGTGCCGTACTCGCTGGGTGTGTTGTTTAGGGTTTTTTGGTTTTTACTATGCTTTAGCAAAATGTGTCAACTGGCTCCATGTGAAACCTTAGCAACAGAAATGCAGATTGTAATGCCATAAAACTTAGCAGCTTAGTTAAAGACAAAGAGAAACCTTGATTTTTTTAAGGTGACCTAGTGACCAGACCAATTTGCCTTTTTTAGGATTTCACATCCAGTTAACTATTTAAGAACACACTCTCTTCTTGTAATGAAGACAACCTTACAGTGATACCCTGTGATAGATTGTGGAGACTTCCCAACTAAGGACAAGACTCTGTTCCACTCTTTTCAGCAGCGTTTTTTAGTGTAACTGCTGGCACTTTTCTTTTGTAGTGAGGGGAAAATATGAATGAAATCACTTGCAACTTTAAAGCAAAGCTAGAGCCCCAGTGACTTTTAGCATCAGTTTAATTTAGATTTAAATGAAGGGTGGTAAATGAGATCTGTTCCTCCTATGAAAGACAGTTGGGAATTTTCAGCAAAGGAATTTGTAAGGGGGAAGGTTTTTTCAGACAGCAGGCAGTCTGTGTCTGTGCCTACAGGCAAAGACAGCAGCACCAGTGGATGCAGGGGCACTTCAGCTCCGAGAGTGAACAATTTGAATGGTGTAATGCTCCTTTAGTCCTGAGCGTACAACCAGCAGGTCCTCTAACACTGTTGTGAAATGGGCAGCATAATTAAGCCACCTAAGAAAAATCTAAAAGTTGTTTCTCAAACCCAAATTCTTAACATTGGGGGGACGAGGGGAAGAAGAGTTTTGATTTTCATTTCTGGAGCAGTTTGGCAATGATTAGATCAGAGTCCGTTTCTTTAACTCTTAGTTGACTCCAAATCCTGTCACAGAATCACAGAATGGCAAGGGTTGGAAGGGACCTCCAGAGATCACCCAGTCCAACCCCCCTGCTAAAGCAGGTTCATCTAGAGCATGTTACACGGGACATCATCCAGGCGGGCTTTGAATATCTCCAGTGAAGGAGATTCCACAACCCCCCTGGGCAGCCTGTTCCAGTGCTTTGTCACCCTCAAAGTAAAGAAGTTCTCCATCATATTCAACTGAAACCTCTTGTGTTTCAGTTTGTGCCCATTGCCCCTTGTTCTGTCGCTGGGCACCAATGAGAAGAGTCTGGCTCTGTCCTTGTGATATCCACCGTTAAGATATTTGTATGTGTTGATGAGATCCCCTCTCAGTCTTTTCTTCTTCAGGCTAAACAAGCTCAGCTCTCTCAGCCTTTCCTCCTAGGGGAGATGCTCCAGTCCCTTTATCATCCTTGTTGCCCTCCTCTGGACTCTCTCTGGGAGTTCCTCATCTTTCTTGAACTGGGGAGCCCAGAACTGGACACAGTACTCCAGGTGGGGTCTCACCAGGGCAGAGTAGAGGGGGAGGAGAACCTCCCTCAACCTGCTGGCCACACTCCTCTTAATGTACCCCCGGATACCATTGGCCTTCTTGGCAACAAGGGCACACTGCTGGCTCATGGTGAGCTTGTCGTCCACCAGGACTCCCAGGTCCCTCTCGGCAGAGCTGCTTTCCAGCAGGTCAGCCCCCAGCCTGTACTGGTGCATAGGGTTCAACCTCCCCAGGTGCACACTCAACACTTGCCTTTGTCGAACTTCATCATGTTCCTCTCCACCCAACTCTCCAGCCTGTCCAGGTCCCGCTGAATGGCAGCACAGCCTTCCGGCATATCAGCCACTCATCAGTGAACTTGCTGAGGGTATACTCCGTCCCCTCGTCCAGGTCATGGATGAGTAAGTTGAACAAGACCGGGCTGAGTACTGAGCCCTGAGGAACTCCACTAGCTACTGGCCTCCAACTAGACTCTGTACCACTGATCAGAACCCTCTGAGCCCTGTCGTTCAGCCAGTTCCCAATCCACCTCACTGTCCACTCATCTAACCCACACTTCCTGAGCTTCCCTATGAGGATGTTATGGGAGACAGTGTCAAAGGCCTTGCTGAGGTCAAGGTAGACAACATCCACCGCTCTCCCCTCATCTGCCCAGCCGGTCATGCCATCGTAGAAGGCTATCAGATTGTTTAGGCATGATTTCCCCTTGGTGAATCCATGCTGGGTACTCCTGATCACCTTCTTTTCCTCCACTTGCTTGGAGATGACACCCAGAATGACTTGTTCCATCAATTTGAATATAATCTTTTGTAACTTTAGAAGAAGTAGCCACAACCTGAAGTGATTGTATTTTTCCTTTGGTTTACTTACATAGCACAGTATGACTGGCTAAAAATGTTTGGTACAACACAAAGAGGAATCAATGGTAGCACTCTTTGCCTCCGATGTCATACAATGAGCAGCAGATCTGATATACCTCAACTGACTGTTCTCTATGAATAGTTTTGGCATTGGCTGAAAATAGTACCGAGGGTGACTTGCATTGACCATGTGATGACACTTTGAGTTGCAAAATTACTTTCAGATAACTTGCACTGAAAAAGTAAAAATAGCACAGTACATTAGACTCATCTGTGTGGAATGTATATATGCAAAAATAGGGCTCCTTAATATTTACAGTTTGCCTAGGCAGAACAACCTGTCATGCTACACTCTTGTTTCACTTTTAGGCAAACAATTTGCACTGATAATGTTGCAGGCTATGCTATTCTCAAATGTACAGCAAACATTAGAAAAGCATTAATGTAATTTAACTATTCTCTTCCTAGAAAATAGTGTGGCTTTGAAATGGCATTAGTGGTCTTAGACAAAGGTGAGAGGTCACAGCTTTAGAAAAAAGTAATCTAAAATGTGTCCCAGTGTAACAGGCTAATTCATCTTTAGATAATAACAGATTTTTTTTTCTCTTACAGCTGGGAGCGTTCACTCTCCCTCCACAAGTATGGCAACATCTGCGCAGTACAGACAGCTTATAAATGACTACGGACCCCCATCTCTAGGCTATACACAAGGGATGCAGGTACAGCTCTGCTTGTTTTTCTTTAATCAGATCACCAACCCTACATTGGCATAGCAGCATGGATTGTGGCCTGTAATCTGAGGTGTTCCTCCCTCCCACCAAGATTTGAAATCAAACCCAAATGGCAGACTGATTCATCGCACATGTCTTGGGATCAAATTAGACTTAGCAGAGTGCTGAGTGAGATTGGTTACTAATTAACTGTTAGTCCCATCCTTTCTGAGTCACAGTGAAACATGTCTTGAGTTAATGTTCTGATAGTAAGGGCTCTAACACATTTTAAAATTATTTGTTAAAAAATGAGTGTTTCTGTACTGTTCCTTGGCAAGTTTATACTCTGAAATATAGCCTCATGAAGTGTGTATCACAGGCAGTCCTGTGGGCTGCTTCAGGAATCCAGCGGTAAACTTCCTATGAAATGTATTTGACTTCATAGGATTTCCATTACCATATGGTCAGTTTTGTTTATATCTGCTTCTCACTCTCCCTGCCTAGATAACTTCTCCACAAAATATACACCTAAACATTGAAAAAGCAGCAAGAGAGTTAAATAAGCAGTTCTCAGTTTTCTGGTCTTGCAGGCCTGTTTTAATTTCTGTCCTACCTAAGGGCCCAGTCTTGCAGCTGCATCCTCCCAGTTGATCCTGATTTTTGAAGGGCACGTAGCATTGTGTCCAACTGTAGCAGCAACTGTAAAAAGAAAATCATGTTTATATAATAAACCTGACATTTTATTTTTTTAAAAAGTGGCTTCAAGGGCTATTTCTGGTCCTCCATGCATTTCCAGTTGCTGTTTGTTTTAACTGTTTTGGGTTTAGCAGTATTTAATTGAGATTAATCTGCTTTCAACTACAGGGTACCACCAGCAGTCAAGTACCGCAGAGCAAATACGCAGAACTTCTAGCTATCATAGAAGAATTAGGAAAAGAGATTAGACCCACATATGCTGGGAGTAAAAGTGCGATGGAGAGGCTAAAAAGAGGTAATGTTTAACTTTATTAAAAAAACCCCAACTGTCACATACATTTTGTGCACTGACTACTTCACGACAACTGTTCCCTTTGAAAGGAGACAGCTGTCTTGAGCTCATCATTAAACCAGGTGTATTAACAAGCAACTGAAACCTTGGGATACTCTATTCATGCTGTACTTGATAGATATACCAGGCAAAAAGTGTTCAATGTGTACGAGGGGAGTTCCAGTTAATAATTCAGACCTTAGTTTAGAACCCTTAGGGTGTCTATGGATATGTGCTTCTAGGTTCCTGCTGACTGACTTGCCCCTTCAATTCCTTTTACTCCTCAGTCTCCAAAATATACAACCAAGCATTGTTTACTTTTCCTCATATATATCACCCACCTACTTGACACAGGAGTCTTTATACTAAAATGCATTTTGCCTAAAGAAATAATGCATTGTGGTAATCCACACTGAGGATAGGGGAGAGAAGAGCTGGAAAAAATAAAAAAAAGGTTATCGGTGAAGGCTGTTCAGACTGAGATGTCAAACACACGTTCCTCCTCTCTGTGGAGTGTTGGGCTCCATTACCTGTTGTCAAGTGGATGTCATTAATTAATAAGTTCACTAGTAAGGGACATAGAAGCTTTTAGGCCTGGCTGATGAGGTCTCTTTAGCTTTGCTTTGTCAGCTAAAAGGGGTAATAAATGCCCTTTCCTTGCAGTGTAAAAGAAACCCCCGCATACCCCACTGCTGACATCAGCTTGACATTGTCCTCTGCAGCGGATGTGGGAGGGATATTTCTGAAGGAGCAGTGGGACATTCCCCTGCTCCAGCTCCTGAAATGACCCTGAAAGGCCATTGATGGCAGTTGTGCTGGCAGGTCTGTCCTCTACCAGTATAACGTAGTTACCTTTTCCTCCCTTTCCTTGGTCCTTGTGCTGAGTTTGGCTCATGCCTTCAACCCTGACTGGGAATGTTACTGTAACAGACTAACTTCACCACCTTGCAAATCCCCCTTACATTTACCCAAGACTACAAAGCTTTATTTAAGGCTCAACCATTATGGAAGAGTAATATATCTGCCATGACATGCAATAAAATGACTAGTAGCTGTTCTGGGAAAGGATGCAATAAAGTCTGCTGATGAGTGGTAAGTGGAACCTGGCCCAGCTAAAATCAATGTTGCTGGAGTCTCTCTTTATTGCATTGCCTGAGTCAGTATTAATAGATCATGGCTGGCAATAGGCTAATGAGGACGACTTGAGAGAGACTGGGAGAGGTGCAGACATTCTCTGAACTGAATGGCTCAGTTTGGTGAGGAAAAGTTGTTTTGCTGCTTTTTGCTGTGGGTATTTAGTTTGTTGGCTGATACAGGTTTAAGATTCAGTGCTGCCACTGTGACTTGCCAGCATTGCAAAGAATCCCAAATAAATACTTTTTGCTGCCATCTTTTGGTCACAAACATACCTCTCCCTCAGTTTTGGGAGCCTAATGGCTGAAGGAGCATGTGCAAGCATGAGAGCAAAAGTGATTGAGGGTAACCACGTGACTGACTGCAGCCTCCATGGCCATGTGGAGGTTATTCCTGAATAAAGTCCCTGTCCCCAGCTCCACCCACTCCTAAGCACAGAGGCTACTGACCTCTAAAATTGGCCAAATTCCCAGTGTTCTACATAATTCAGGGTAGTTCTGCTGCATAAACTGGGCATCCTGCCACCAGATCCAGGTTTAATGCACTGCTTTAGTACACATTTCTGCATCCCATGGCTGCAGGATGCAGCTTTACTTGTCTGTGTTGATTTAACCCTCTGCAAAGCTTTGCACTCATGAAGTCCCAAGTCAGTACTCCTTGGATGTGAAGGCTGCTGCTGTGATCTGGGCTATCAGCCTTCTAGAAACAATCCATTATCTCTGAATAGAGATTAAACCTCATCTATTGCCTTATTGTCCTTTCTCCACCTTGATAAGGAGCATGATTGAGCAAAGAAATTGCTTTCTATCTTATCCTGTCAGTAAAATGTAACCTCGTTTGTTGTAGAAAAATCTGTCCGTCTCATTTTAAAATCCATCTCAAGCTCTGTTCTTCCAGCAGCTCTGTGAACACGAATCTAGATTTAGTTCCAGGATTAAGAATCAAGGTCCAGATTGCGGGAACTCAAGGCAACAGGACTTGTAGTGGAAAATTCCACATTATGTCTATCAGATGAGAGTAGATATGGCAGCATGTAAAGTGGTGATGATTTACACTGGGAGCTGAGCCAGCGTTAGGAGGTAACTTTTTGCACACACCATAAAAAATTCTTACTCTTACAAGAGACACAACTCATGTTTAAGCAGTATTATGAAGGCTTGGGTTTCAATGCATACTTTCAGAGAACTATCCCAAGGTATTAAGACTTTTAGAGTTTGCTAAAATGACTTCCCAAATAACTGTGGGGTTTTTTGCTCCACTGTAGCAAAGTAAGTCACAGGTAGGTAAGATGATTTCTGTTAAGTCTCCAATTTTAAAGAGGCCTGCACTGCACATTAAGATACACCTGTCACTGCAGACCTACAAATCTTACCATGCTCTGATTCCTGGTTTAGTCCCTTTTCATGTTATAATGCTGGTTTGGGAAAGCAAACTTGCTTAGGAGCCACTGATGTCTGGGAAGCCAGGGATCTCTCCCTTTTCTGAGGCAAGCTGTGGTAGCCTTGGCAACTCAGGACAGAAATACGTAAACCTTTCTCTGGACTGTCACTGCAAGTGTGACCTGAATGAGATGATTTAAAATATGTCCCATTCTTTTGCAGGCATTATTCATGCTAGAGGATTAGTTCGGGAATGCTTGGCTGAGACGGAACGAAATGCAAGATCCTAGCCCACTAATTCAGTTGCAAGATTTTCCATCTCTTAATGAAGAAAAAGTAACACTTACTCCTTTCGACTGTTGAAACATTCAGACAAATTCCTTTATTTGGAATGTTTTACCTTTCTTGTTTTGCCCTTAAAAAAATGTATAGTTAAGAACAAGAAAACAAGGATTTTTCAACTTACTGAGGGTTTGCATTTTGTAAAGACATTAAAACTCCCTAAAATGTTTCTAAAACATGAAAACCGAACCGCATGCAGAGGAATGCTCTTTCTCTCCCAGGCTATATTTCAGTTCTCTTCTTACCCAGCCACAGTTTCATTCTGTTTTTTTCCTTTGACTATATTCACTTAACCCCAAACTGTCAATCTTTCAAAGTTTGACATAAGCTCTAAGGATTTTTTTTTGATAAATGCAGAATAGCATGCTGTACCTAGTAGTCTGCTAAGTCACAATTTGTCATACAGCATAGACCCTGCTTAGAAATAACCTTCCCCTTCTCTTATTTTTCCTTTTTTGTTCGTTTTGCATAAACATTTGCATGACTGTTAGTGCTTTGAAGTCCATTTAAAGTGCATGAGTTATATGGAAAATAGGGAAACCTATTAAGTAATAACAAGGTCCTGGAAAGCTAATTTCTACTTTAAGGCTGGAGATTTCAGTTTAAAGTTTGCCAAAAAAAAAAAAGAAAAGAAAATTCTGGATAAATTACTAAAACTGTTATTTGCATCTTTGTATGTATTTATTACTTGACGTAATAAAGCTTATTTTCATTAACAGTTTGTATTAAAACTATGTACAGTCACTTTAATCAGATTCATACTCCTTGAACAGGTTACAGATTTAACCTTCATGCAGGAGGCTCGGGTTCAGGAGCAGACAAGGGAATGGGCCTGCAGATTGCTGGAGAGTTTCCATTCCATGGTGCAGTCTGGACACAGTCGATCTCTGTAGGAAGGAGGTATAGTCGCTAAGTAGTCTCCATTGCTTTCAAAATAAATACTATGGCTTCACTTCTTGAAGCACTCTCCCTTCACTGCTGAAGGTGAGAACTTGGTGGCAGCCGGTGAGGGTGCTGTCCAAAAATGAAAGAGAAGTTCTGGTTAAGCAATTAAAGAGTTTGTAACAGGATCAAACTAGGAAAATATACTTCACTAGCGGCTCCAAAGTAACAGTAACAAAGGAGAAGCAGCTGCATGTATTTGCATGAAATGGGAAATTGTCAAAATGAGTGAAGATACCAAAATGCCCGAGCTTAACTGCAGCACAGCATAAACATAATACATGACTGTAATTCACTATTGTACAATCAACCCTAAGGAAGATGGGATATCTGGGATATCTAATACATATGGAGCTACAGATACTTGAAGAAAATGCATTATTAAGAAGGGAAGTTAATTACTTCACAACTTGGATTCTGTTGCCTTGGGAAGCAGCTTCCAACATGTGTTGTTCTTCATCTGTATGACCCAATTTCACCTTTGAACTGGAAGAACATGACAGACCAACCCTCACTTGCAGGACTGCCTTCCTCCCCACGCTCATCACCACTCCAGGTAAGGTTTGTAAAGCTTCTGTTTCAACTTCCTTCAGAACTGAGTAGGACAGAGTGTTTGTTCAGCTAACAGATCTGGAGGAGGCAGCCAGTGACTGGTGTCTCTGCTATCAGCATGTCTGTTTATACCATCAGAACCAGTACCAAAACCTGGTCACTGTAACAGATTTACGTCAGTAAAGGCATTGCCTGAGTAAGGATGGAAAGCTACAGCCTTTGAGGACCATTCTCCATGTGTACTGGAACCCCCCCAAAGCATCATAAGGTATCACCCAGGGAGAAGGAGATCTATTCAATTTTTTTTGTCTATTAACACTGGTGGGAAGTTTATAGTTCCTTTTTAACAAGGACTGGTTTATCATCTTCTGAACTGGGCAGAAAACCTGCAATGAGATGATGGCAGACAGACATAGGAGTACATGACTGCTTTTATCACTTTAGTTTTACATTAATAGCAGGTCACTACTCAGTATTTCTGTTGTGCTTACGAAGCCCTACATCATCTGTTAGTTTGAAAACTGTGTTAGGTGTAATGACAAACGTTTCCCTTACCTTACTAGGCCAAGTCAGTATTTCATGTGTTTATTTCTTATCCAATTGTTGCATCTCTTTAAAGTGCTTTTTCCTTTCTAGGTTTTCCTTTGCTCTTCTTTTTTTCTCTTTCTTCTTCTTCTCTGATGCTTTCTTCTCTTTAAAAACATCGCTATCTTCACCTTTGTAGAAAAGGTCAACTTTTTCCTGCAGGATTTCTCTGGCTAGCTTTCGGTTCTGCTCCACTGATCTTGTTTGATGACACTGAAGAATACAATAGGACATTTTTACTGGAACTTTAACCTGTTTATTCTGTCGCTTTCAGTCTACATATTCCTATCATTACAGTAAAGAAACTCCCCTCTGCCCCAAGCCAAGAGCATCCTCTCACCAAGAGCTGCTGGAGCTTTTGTATCCAGGTGACATATTTTGGAGAGGATGCCGAGTAATTATCTGCTACTGTAACTTGTCAGACTGGCTTTTGCATTAATCTTTAATTTTGTCAGCAAACAAGACTGCTTCCATATTACCTTGGAAAGCTTCCTCTGAGTTTAACTTAACTGTGTCTTCCTCTTGTGATAAGGAAGCAAAGATTAATTTCAAAGTATTAATCTACAAGAAGTAGGTAAGAGTAATGCTTAAAAAGAATGCAAAGTGAGTATGATCAATTGTTAAGGAAGACATTCTAACGAACTCACAGGAGAGACAGGACTGTGACAGCTGCCACTGAAAGGCAGCTACAATGAAAATACATTTTATTGAAAACTACAAAATAGCACTGCATGTCAAAGCCAGGAAGATCAGCTACAACCCCAAGTTAGTTCATCTATTGATAGCCTAAACTGCTTCTTGCTGGGATTCTTTACAATATGTACAAACTTTTCCTTCATGACATTTGACATACGTTTTACTGTTTACTATGAAAGGAGACTTGAAAGACATGATGCAATTTGTGACTTAATGAAATAAAATACCATTACCTTTACTACAATCCCAGATGGAATATGCTTCAAGACAACACAGTTGTTGGTCTTATTTGTGGCTTGACCTCCTGGGCCATCACCTCTTACAAACTGTTCTTCTAATTCTGCCTCAGCTAGTCCAAGGAGATTGAAAGAGTTCTTCTTTCCTGCTGCCTGAAGTAAGGGCACTCTGGGCAGAGAAAATTGCTGCTTCCTCAAAATCCATGGTCTCCATGATTGTGTTCGTACTTCTCTCAGTAAGAACGTAAAATGAAATAGACTTGGAACACTCATACAGAAATGAGAACACAGTTTCTCTGGAATGAAACCTGGAATACAGGTAGGGAATGGAGTTTGCCATGAGAATCCTTGCTTTAAGATGGTCTAGTTTAGCTGCATGTCTTGAGCAGTATTTTGATACTCATATTTATTTTCAAGGATATTTGAACTGGTTTCGTAGGCGTTTGCCTTGAAATATTTACCATTCCAAATGGAATTTTGGTTCTCATTGCAATTAGGTTTCTTAAAATAGACAGAAGTACTTTGTTGTTAAAGCTGGAAAATAGTAAATAAATCAGTACTCCTATTGACACTTGGAAAATACTAAAGATTCCTAAAAAAAAAGACCAGGGAGGGAAAAGAGGATATTTCTGGCTTGCAGTCTGAGCTGTAGCGTGTGACTGGGAAGCCTTTGCTGACACTCCACTGGTGCCCAGGTTGTGTCTAGCTGACAACAGTACCTGCAATTTACAATGTTGACACATGCTTGAACTACATCAAAGGAGGACGGGTGAGGCTGCAGGAATCCTCCTCTGAGGTTGACTTAAACAGTGCTCTCAACTACTGAAAGCAGCAGCAAATTTACATAATGTAATTGGCCTAATAACGTCTTGGCTTCCCATGTTTGCTGGCTTACAGTCATGGAAGACTGCGAAGAGGAGGCAGAGGGAAAACAAGACAATCAAAAAAAAAAACAAAACAGGACTGTACATAGAATATTTCTGTCCCAAGGGTATGGATATCAGAAGTCAGATCTGGCAGAAGAGAGCTCAAGTAGTTTAATTAAAGTCAGAATGCAAAGACTGATTTTTACTTGTAGGAATGACGCATGACTGCTCGGTCAAAACAGTCGACTAACAGTACTTGGCAGAACTATGGTAGATGTATTTATTTGCAGATTGATTTATGATTGAGTTCTGAAAATCCTCTTCAATGCTAGGTTAGTACAGGAATAATCCTTACCTAAACGGATTACATGATCTAGACTTGCCTTTTGACCTTGCTCCATTACAGTGGTTTCAAATTTTGAGGTTGGGCTCTAGTGTGCGTAGGATATGGTGTGTAATACAGCAAATGTGGAAAACTCCATTTCAAATCAGAAGTACTCTTCTATGTTGATCCCATTAACAAGCTTGCCCATCCTGCTCTACTCTTGTAACTTTCTATGTAGTTCATCATATGGCTTTGATAGAGGAAAAATAATCAAGGGGTAAACAGACCACCAGGATTTCAACTATTTCACATGCTGATTTTTCCCAGGTCAGGTTACTAACAAAGGCAGAAAAGTACACCTGGAAGGATTGATTATCCTCATGGAGAACAAGGAATATTAGGTTCTACTGCTGTCAAATTGCACTTGTCAACAAGGCGTTAAGCGAGCAATTACAACACCACCTGCTGTTATGCTTGAAATATTTGATTCAGAAGAAAATACTTCAGCATGTGAAGTGGCACTTAGCAATAAACATCCATAAAAGTTGAACATAACTGTTGAAATAAAGATAATTTTAAGAAAGCTTTTATTGTCAAGTAAAGACGTCCACTTGGTGGCACTAGAAGGCAGTAACTTTTTTTTTTTCCTGCAAAAAACACGCAGAAAAAAATAGCAGAACTCCTACCTAGATCTGCAGTGAGCCTTAACAGCAGGTTTAGTACAGGTACTGCCTGTTTGAAGTAGCCTGTTTCGAAACCAAGACTGACAACTCTCCCAGCTGCTGCATCTTAATACATCAGTCAAGGTAAACATGTCCTCTGTAAGCCTATTTCTACTACTTGACACTATAGCTCTAAAACAAGACTAAACCTAGAAGATACTGGAGAGTTTTCTCGAGATTTCACTTAGCACAGAAAGTCTCCAAGAAACACGTGCTCTGCAACGCAAAAAAGACTTTCAGATAATAATGCTTTAATTCTAAAAAGTTTTGCTTATGAGATTTTTAAGCATAGACTACGGAAGAGCTGTGTCAACACACTAATCTCGCAGTTTTTTAAACAGTTACGGAAGGGACCAGCCGTTCTCAGCTCCACTGGAAAGGACGGGGCAGCTGGACACATCGCTGATGATAGTGCATTGGCACCGCGCATCCTGGGCAGTTGATTAAACTGCTTTAAAGCAACTGTTTTGCTGAAAAACTTGCACAAACGACCGCATTTGGTGTCCCGGACGTTCAGGAAACGAAGCGAGCAGCGAGATTTCAGCAGGGGCTCCAGCACAGCTTGACAGCCGCCCAGCGCCCGCAGGGGCACGCCGCCACACGCCGGTACCCAGGTAAGGGCAGCGCCCGCCCGAGACCTGCGGCTTCGCGGTCCCTGCGCCACCACCCTGGCCCTCCCGGGCCTGCTGCCTGCCCGTCGGACTGAGGTCATGAATCCCCGGGCCTCGCCGCAGCCCGGCACAGGGCGGCTCGGGGGAGCCGCAGGCGCTCCGGCGGGCCCGGGCCGCCCCCGACCCCGCCGCCCCCGCTTACCTCAGGCAGCGGAGCCGGCGCCCGCGGCCCGCCCGCCCGCTTCCATCCCCAATCAGGGCGTGGGAAACGGTGCGGCGCGGAGCCGCGCTGGCCAATCCTCTCGCGACGGCCTGCGTTCTTTTCCATGTAACGAATCAGAGTGGAAGGCGCGGCCTGGCGCGCGGTCAAGACGGCCAATCATCGAGCTGGGCTCTGTCTTGAGTGCCCTCTACCCCCCCACGTTCGAAACTCGGCCGCCAATCGCCGGGAAGGAGGCGGCGAGCCGCGCCTGTTTATCGCCTAACGGTTGCTGGAGGAGGCAGCTCCCGAGCTGCTGCGGACGCTTCCTCGTGGGCTTCCAGAAATGCGGGTAGGGACCGGGCGAGCCCTGAGGGCAGCTGGCGGGGCCGGAGCCGGTAGCGCCGCTGCACTTGGCCACGTCCCAGCGCCCCGAGGCAGCCTCCACCGCACCGCCCCCTTTCCCGACAAGTGGCGGGCCTGCCAGCCAATCCAAGGCCGGGGCGCTGTCAACATCTCGGAGCGCGAGGGGCAGCTGCCCAATGGGAGCGTGGGGGCGGAGCTTGACTTGCGGGGGGGCGGAGTCCTTGCGGGGGCAGGGGGCAGAGCTGGGGGAGGGGTGGCCTGTGAGGGGAGGGAGTCTGAGGGGCAGAGTTGGAGGGAGGGGGGCACTTAGGAGAGCAGGGGGCCGGGGGGTGACGCCCAGGGTTGGGGAGGAGGCTGCTAATTGAGGGGAGGCGACCCTGAGGGGGCAGACGTGGCGGGGGGGGGGGTTCCTTGGCGAGGGGAGGGGGTCCCTGGCTGGGCCTTGGCTTCTGGGCGCTCCCTGAGGGGACCGGGCCCTTAGAGCCCAGGGCGTGGCCCCTTCTCGGGGTCCCTCGGAAGTCCTTGGGAAGCCGGGGAGAGGGGGCCGGCGGCGGGAGGGAAAGTGGGGGGCGAGGCGCCCTGTCACCCCTTGGCGAGGAACGGCAGCTCGGGAAGGGACGCTGCTTTGCGGTCTCTGGGTCTGTGCTGCTGGCCCAGGTGTTTGCCTCTAAATCGGCACTGAGACTTGGGAGTCAAAATATCTCGCAGCTTGCGTTTTTTTTTTTCATCCTACTCCTTTATGTAGGGACTTGGCCGTATAAGGACTGTTCTGTGCTATGGAAACAATAGACGACAGCTTAGCTGTTCCTCAGCCCAGTTATAGCTCACTTAATGTTTTTGGTTTTTTTTCTTGTTGCGAGCAGACTTCTAATGAGGTTATGAAACGAGCCTGTGTCACAGCTAAGTCCCACCCATCTGCTGTGCTGCTGAGATAGGCCACCCATGATTTCATCCTGGGGAGATGGGGGCGACTGATGTAGCCCCCACCGTTGCCATCCAGCTGCTCCAGAGACATTTGCAGCTTCTGCTTTATCTGTCAGGTTAGGTACCTGATAACCTTCAAGTTTTCCAGACTTCTGACCACTAGAAAAATAAGAAAGGCTTTTTTTCTTCTTTCATTTATCCCAAGAAGGTCTGCCAAAGGGATATGTGTATCTGTGATAACTCCCTTCCAATTCTTGCACTTTTAGCCCTACCCAAAGGAGCTAGCTTGAGTGAGAACCTGGAAAACATTTCTGCTAAAGCCAACCAGGCTCCCGTAAACCAGGGAAAAATCAGACAGTTGTCCATTGGTTTCCTTTGTGTGGAAATAATTTTTTAATGCTTCCCAAACTGTCTGTTAGTGTTATATCTCTAGGTACGTGTAAATAATAAAAAAACTTAAATCTGTAGAAGCCAGTAGCATGTCCTTGTAAACCCTGTAAAGAAGAATGGTCGTGCTGTGAAGGTGGTGTGCTTCTTTAAGGCAGCAGGGATTTATTCTTGGTATTATCACAGACTACTAGGATGATATTTCTTAATGTCCCTTTTTGTTCTCCATCTGTGAAATGATTGTAAGGTTTTTCTTCAGTGTTAGAACATAGGATGAATTCATCAAGGTGTAGAACATGCTGAAATAAGCACTATGGAAGATCTGATTAATCAGTGTATTTCAAATGTGTTCTTGGTCAAAGTATGGAAACCAGAAAAATCTTTCAGTGTCTCTGCAGCCATTCTTGTAAACTGCGGCTTTGAGTGCTGTAAGACCATTGCATGAGTATTTTGTATTTATTTATTTATGATGCTTTCAGTTAACCAGCTGCTGTTTTTAACTGCTGTGGGATTCCCGTTTGACTACATTTTATTGTTAATTGGTACAGAATGTAGCTCAAAATGGTTTCAAAGCTTTTTGAATTAATATTATATAGTAATAATAAAACAAGCATTCTGTGGAAAAAAAAAAAGTAAGCCAAATATTATGCACATAAATAGCAGAATTGGTCAACTGCAGTCTAACTCGGTGGGTCTTGATTTTTATTTTTTGGGGGGTGTGTTTCTTCCAGCGAAGGTGCAGATCCCCGTTCAGCAGATTTATAACAGGCCATTTCACAGAGGTCTTGAAAACGGTCTGTGGAGCCTCAGACTTAAAAAACCAACCAAACACAGCCCAACAACACTGTTTTACCTGCAATGTTTTGGATTCAGACACCCTTTACAGCCCAGTCTAGATGTGTGATGTGCAGCTAGGAATCTCTTTGCTTTGTAGGAGTCCTGGCAAGTACAAGGCTGAATAAATAGCACCTGTTTGCAAGAATAGCACAGGATGAGGAAGAGAGGTTGGGTGTGGAATGCTAGCACGTTCTGGGGTGGTTTGACTGAAACAACTGTGTCTCTAATCAAATTCTGTTTCTTCAAACAACAAAGTCAAACAGCTTTTTAAAATATGAGAGTGATGCTTACTTCTTTATATTTTCAGGGTAATGTCATACTTGAGCCTAAGTTATGGAAAACTGTGATGTGGTGAATACTGCACAAGAAATCCCTTCAACTTCTGCAGACTTTGATGTCAGAAATACCCACAGCTCTGTCTGTAATTTGAATAGTAGCAGGTAATGTGTTGAAGGAATTCCTAACAAATATTTTTACTATTTTCTGTTTTCTTAGTATGCTTTTACAGTAACATTGTTACTAAGGTGAAATAACATGCAATACTCTGCAATATATTTTAGGGTTGTTTGTGGGGATTTTTGTTGTTGTTGGGTTTGGGTTTTTTTTATACATTTACAGGTATCATCCTTAATGAGAAAAGCCTTATTGAAAGAACTGTTAAGCCTTCCTTAAAAACTTAGTAACTTCCATTGCCTTGTGTCTCTTAGAATGTGTGTGTAGGAAACCTGTCTTGAACAAATTGTAACAGATCATTCTTTGGAAAGATCATGCATTATGCTAAGTCATTTGTAGAGAACAAGCAGCTTAGAAAACCTGAATTGTTTTTCTGTTCAGTGCCCAAGGTATTCCCAGTGCATAAGAAGGGCAAATATGGACTAATGGCCTAAGTGACAGGTTAGGAAGGGTTCTTCTTGACTGACCTGTTAAGATGAAAATTACAAGTCTCTTACTGCATGTGTAACTTCTCAAAAGGAGGCAGTAGTCTTGGACTTCATAAATCACAGTTACACAGAAGGTTATATCTGTAAGCTTCTGACCTCAGAATCTATGAAGAAGCACATAGATTTGATGAAAAGCTGTGTTTATTGACATTTGTACTAGTGAGCAGAAATATCTGTGCTGATTATGCTGTCTCTCTTCTTGGAAAGCTACTGCTTTTTAATGTGTGTAGGATAAGAATGAAGCATGCTGTGGATTCTTTGACATTTTCTTGAAGAACACCCTCATTCTTTTGAAGGTATCAGGTTTTTTTTTTCCAGCATGATGAGAGTCACAGTGTAAATCAAGTGTATAATTCTTTTATTGCTGCATAGCATATGTAGTATATTATTTTGGTCACTATGTTGGACAACTGGCACAATAAATAATTGAAATGTTCTTTCCTCATGTTTCACTAGAAGTCCCTCATCCAATCCCAATGGAGTTTCTGGTTACTCAGGGAATACCAGGTCCTCATTAATACCTGGTTCTGTTGAGCTGCTTGCCTCCTTTATGCAAGATATCCAGAACATTGGAAATGCTGACTCAGAAATTGTGAAGAAGTGCGAGGTATTTGATGTGAACATTTATTTAAAAAAATATTAATGTATTGGCTTTGCATTTTGGAAGACAGCTCTAATGATGATACAGTTTAGCAGTAAGATCTATATATGTATGTGTTTGTTCTTCATGATGGAACAAATCCTTTTACAATGTATGAACTAATCATATGGATGGGTTTTACTGCAATTTTATCTTAGCTTTTTATCTTTGTGTTTTACAATACAGATATGAACTTTTATCAAAGTTATAATTCTTAAAGATTGCAAGTTTTTGAACTGAAAAATGTAAACCTTTAAAGTAGCACTTCAGACTGGTCTGAAGTGATCTTAGAAATTAGAAGTTTTCTTTCTAAAAATGGCTCTGATTTAGTTGAATTATTTATTCCATTTATAAAGATGTGTAGATGATTAGTTTGTTTCCATATCTGAAAGAACACAGAAATAATGATGTAGGTTCAATGAGCTCATTCTCTCAAAACCTTTTTTTAACGTTGTTTTTGTCCTCTTTAATTTTAAATTTTATCATTATTTTTAGTCTCCATAAGGAACATCAGGTTTCCACACCATGGGCTTGTTCCTGCAGAATTTTTGAGCTTTCTGGCTGTGGTCCATCAAACTGTCTTGACAGATGCTTAATTTGGGTGCTCTTTAACAGCTCCAAGAAAAGAATATAGATGTCTGTGTCTAGGCACATGTGTTCTATGTCCCGTGTCCTATGCTTCAAGTATCAGGTTCCATAAATATTAGGATAAAATAGTTTTTAAAACTCAGATTTTACCACATTTTAGGAACCCTATATATTTGATTTTTTTTTAAAAAAAAAATTCTTTTTGTTTTCACTAAATAGTTATGCATCAAGGCCTTGTTGAAGGGGAAGAGTTTCTTACTGAAACAAATGGTTCACTGGACATAGGGGTGTTTAACTGCCAATTTTAAAATCGCCTATAATTTATTGAACTGGAATCAACCTTTCCAAAATTTGACTGTACTTTCCTGCCAACTGTTTCTACTTCTAAGTAATTTGATTTATTTTTTTTTAAATAGAATAACTCTTTTCCCTTGATCATTTGTTTGTTTGGTTTTTTAAACCAAACTTAAATTGTAGAGTTGTGAAATCTTGCTTTCTAGAAGGACCTTGTGTCCATAGTAAATTGTTTCCATTGACTGACATGATAGGGGGCTGCATGTAATGGGGGTGGACAACCACAGTGCTGTTGTTAACCTTTGTATTATGTCAGTACCTAAGTATAAGATTGCAAAACTATTTTGTAGCTAGAGTAAAAGGTAAGAGATGCAATATGACTGTGTTTTAATTATTTTACTTTGTGATTTAATAGACAAGGTGGCTACAGTTATTGAGGCTGGTAGAAAAACAATGTCAGGAACAAATAGTTGCCCAGCAAGAGCAGTTCCAACATCAAATCCAAGTAAGTAATGATTTGTTCATGTAGGTGGGTTAGGCTGAATGTTTCTTTAATCTACCACCCTCACCTCCAAAACAATGCAACATGATCTCTGACACTCCTATGCTTTTCTGTAAGTATATTCAGACAGGCAGTTAATGGAAGTGGATGACGGGAATGCCAAATTACAGGATGCATATTTGAGATAGCCTTGGCTAATTAACGAAGTAACTGGTCGTAACCATTTCAGAATTAAAGATTCTTGGATTACTTGTTTTCAGTTGTTCTGTTTTCACAAGAATTTGGTTCAGAATGTCTCTGCGATAATTGGATTTTGTAGGTACAAGCTGGTTTTTATTAACTGTTAGACTGTATAATTTCTAATTTTGAGACATTGTAGTTTTCTCTTCATTGGAAAATGTTATGCAACATACTCTAGCATAAGAAAACATTCGCTGTAATAGCTGAACGCTTATTTCACCCTTCAGTTGAACAGTCTCCTTTCTAAGAATGAAAAATGACCCATGGGAAGATTCACATTTTTGCTGATCCATATTTATCCATTGAAACAGAAGAAATGTGTATGTATGTGTAAGACACAGTAATTCTATGATTATATAATACTTAATATCTTCATCATTTTGGTTGCTGTTTTTCCCTTCCCTTTCCTGATGCCCTCTACACTAGTAGTAATCAACAGTTCCTGAACTGAATTAACAAGAGGTACTGTCCTTTTATCCTATCTTCTGTTTCTCCCCCCTCCCATCTTGTTATTTTTGTCCCGCCAGTGTTTCCTTACCTTCGTATTTCCTTCCTCTTACTGTAGTGGTTTGATTCACTGGTTGCTAATCATAGTCTTGACTAATCCATTGTGTTGGCTTTGCCGGTTTTTGTCATTCTTAATAGGAAAGGCTACCTCTGGAAGAGCTGAGTTTGTGGTATCAGCAGGAACTTACTAACTGCATGAATTACCACGCTAAATATAAGATCAACAGCTATAACTTACTTTCAGTTGTATGAGTGCATTAGATAAAATAGATGGAGCTATTCCAAACTTAAACTGGTATGTCAGTGACCTAGTGAAAATACTGAAATACAGGTAACTCAATACATTCTAATAAGAATAATAAGACAAAAATAATTATCTACTATTTGGGGTAGAAATTAAGATACTGCATTAGCATTGACATGACTCTGAGATAAGACTTGCTCTTTGCTGTGTTTAAAGACCAACTGTGCTTATAAAAATACATCTTTATCCATGTGAAAACTTGGATCAAAAGACCTTGAATTCATTTTGGAATCAGTGGGGTCAGTTCTTAAGTGATTTATATACTAGAAGACAAGTGTGCTAATGACAAACTATTACCATGTGTGGATCATCCTAAAATCAGACTTTACTGAAGAGGATTTAAGAAAAGTTACCCACAAGCCCAAAACTATAGAAATGTTGTCTTATTTTTCTGAGGTCTTTTCTTCTCTTGGAATTATTTGTGGCTATGCAAAGAGAAGTAAAAATGCTATTTCATTGGAATAGTACCCTTTCATTTTTCCTGCACAAGGTAGTAATGACAAAGTTTAAATGTCAGCAGAGAATCTGACCAGTTTGGTGTTGTCCCCCCTCCCCCCCCAGTTGTGTTCCTTCCCTTTGTTCTCCCTTCCTTACCTTCCTCGACAGAGTTGAATCATGGAATTAAAATGAAAATGATTGCTGTAGTCATGATTGAAATCATTAGCACAACAAAAAACTTCGTTATGTCAGAAAACTATCCCAGTTTTTTGTTTGTTTTAATAGGAAGACTGAGCTGAAATTCAATTGTTGATGCTATTGCAAGTTAGTAAAACATATGAGGCTTGGTTCTGATTAGCATTCCATGTAGGTTCCTCTGAAACTGTCTTATTTTTTTATTTCTTACTTTCAGAAAACAAATGATTTTTGTTCAATTTTTGCTTTCCACTTACTATTCATATATGAGTAATGTACTGTAGTCCTGTGAAAAAAACATTAGAAGGGTTCCACGTTCTTAAAAGTATTGCAAGCTCTCCCCCCCCCCGCCAAGGGAATTAGTTTGAAATATGTTCTTGAAAAGAACCACATACTCTGGTCTTGTAATGTGTAATAGGAGTTGTGTGCTTATGCAGTGTTCAGTAATCTCAATATAACTATGCAGAAGTGCTGATCACTGGCTAAAGGACACAGCCATGGGCACTAGCATGAAGTCTTTTCATAGCCCTTGACAAAAGCATTAGTTGTTTCTCAGAGCTGTTTCAGTATAGCAGTGCACAACTATAAAACTTCGGGGAAAAAAATACTACTTCTCTAATATCCTGAAATAACTCTTTGCTAACATTGTAGACTAAGTAACCTGTTAAATCTAGTGATCTGGTTAGAGATTTGCTCCACCCCATCAGATACCAAAACAGTCAAAATGTAAATCTTTGTATTATATGAACTGCCTAATCACATATTATCCAAATCAGTTTAAAGTCAAGTTTTATGCAAATAATCTTACAGAGGTACATTATTCCTATTAGTGTAATAGAGTAATGGTTTATACTTCCATTAAAGCATCCTTGCAATCTTTAAACATGTATATCTGAGTTATAAATTATTTTAGACATAAATTTAGCAATAGACTTTTGTCCACTTCTAATGACATACCTAGATAGTTTATATTTCTTTAGCCGGCTGGTAGGTAACTGTAGTTCTGAAGGCATGTAGTGAATACTTGTATGCATGGTTTTTTACATGAATAAATGAATACTGAGACCTGTAATTCACTGCATGGAATTAAGGATTGTTGCCATGGACATTTTACTCTTATGCACAGTATGCATATATCTACTTTACGCATGAGATGTCTACACTGAAAAATTTGAGTTTTTTGAAATAAGTACTCTAATTATCTCACTAATAACATTAATTGAAGATGCATCAAGATATAAATGTGACTTGTGGCATGATCTCATAGGAATTTTGCCTTTTGTTTTCCTATAGCTGATTCAGGATGAGATAAGGCAGTTAGTGAAATTGCAGACCGGCAGTTGGGGTGCCAGCAAAAGCAGAAGTTTGCCTGCCAAGCTTATAGACCCTTTTTCATCACTAGAAAGTCAAATGGGGATGCGTTCTGAAGTCTTTGAAGAAAATGAGTGCATTGTCAACCAACTTAGATCTAATGAAGCAGAAAGTCAGCCAAATGCATGTGATCTGCATCAGAAATGTTTTGCAAATGATGCTTCAATGAATAGTGGGTATGGTACACTTTCTGCCTCCGAGCTGAACCCTAGCAAATCAGACGACATTAACAACTGCACAGACTACACGGACAAAACTTCACAAGAACAGGGTGATGCAGCAGTATTGCAGAATGACACAGCTGTAGCCAGTGTTCAAAATAAAACAGAACTTATCCTCCCAAAAATAGAGGAAAATTTTTCATCAGGAAGCAATGATTTTTTAGTGTTTCCTGCTGAATTTGAACATAAAATTGATGAAGCTCAATGTGGAAAAAAAATCAGGTAAGTGATAAACTTTCCAAATATCTTAATTTATTGTAGACAGTTCCCATTCAGTAAACAGCTGTTGATAACTGGAAACATGTAAGAATTGAATGGAACATCTCGATTGTAAAAAAAAAAAAAAAAAAATACTATGCTGCTTGGTAGATAAAGTTACTTATTTAGGCTAATGTTTGAATGATGCATGCTTACATCTATAGTTTTTTCTGCTGGAGATATGTTGGAGAAAAATATGAAAATCTCCTTTCTTCTGCAAAGATGAGCTAAGATACTGTTTACATATAGCCTTTATCTGCGCATCAGAATTTTAGGTGCTGATTACCTATTTCATATGACTGGTATTTTGCTATTGTGTTCAACCAGTCTTTTTTGCTAGCTTATATGCATGCATTACAGTAATATAACTGTGTTTTTCTGTTGGGTTTTTTCCGTTGATCTTTGTTGGGTTTGCTTTAGTCAATAGGTGGGTGGATCTACCAAGATTTTTTTTGAAATATTGGCTAGCTAATTTGGCAATAATACTGACCAAGGACTTCTCTAGTTGCACAGAACTTAACTTACTTTGCTCTCCCTGTCAGACTATGCTGTAATGGCAGAGGCTTCATGTGGTCATGAGCAGTATCAGAGGTCTGGTGGGCAGCGTCTTGCCTGTGAGTCCCTGATAGTAGTTTCCAGAGATAAAAACTTTCTCTCTGTTGGGAAAACAGAGAATTGTGAAAATGAACTTGCATTTTGCTAGTAGATAATAAAACACAGAACCAGCTTTCTTTAGCAAATTTGGTTTGGAAATGTCTTATTTCAGCATATAAGGTAGATCATAACCTCATCGATAGGTCTATTCTCTTCCTCCCTTCTGTTGGGATTTATTCCAGTATTTGATTCATGTTGCAAAGTTCTGTGAGGGGAATAGCTGCAATTCATGGACTGCCAGGGAAACTTAGAACTTGAGAAGCTCAACTCAAGAGTGTTTTTCAGTTTGAAAAACCTTTGTAAGACAACTTTTGAAATAATTAATTTATGGGGTTTTGTCCTTTTTATAAAAAAAAAAAAGTGTTTTTTTCTTTGAAGTTACTTTGTTTTGTATTATGTACTCAGTTTGAAGGAAGAAAGGTTTCAAACCAAAGTGGAATAGTTCAGTTAACCCGAACTGTGTTTGTTGTTGTTTTTTAATTTTTAGTTGTAACCTGTTTTTCATTCTTTCTACTGTATGTCCAGGTTCAGGACAATATGTAGTTTTTCAAGGTGTTACTTTTTAACAAAATGGGAAAATTGTTCCACATCTACCTCTAAGAAGAATTTCAGGATGTCTCTACTTTTTTCTGTTCTACTTCTTTGTTTTGTTTTGCTTTCTTCTATATCTTGTTTTGATCTTTCTTATCCTTGAAGATTCTCTTGAGTTGGAAGGCATCCTTAGTGTGTCTTAGCTGACATAATCTTTACAACCAGACTGATAACACATTGAGAAAAAACACTGCATTTACATTCCAGCTTAATTTTGTGGTTTTGGTCAGTATCTGCTTGAACAGACTGAAAAATAGTTTCCTGGCTAAAAATACGGAGCTCTTTGTTACGGTTTGGTGTTTTGTTTTTTTTTTTTTTATAGGAGGAAAGCCATTTGATTATGGGTACAGTTGATTAGCACCTTTCCCTTCAGTCATTTGTTTGTGTTTTTTGTTGTTTTATTTTACTTTTTTTAAAAAGAGCCCTAAAACATTTCAGTGTTCATTACTTCATATTGTTTCTCAAAAATGCACAAAGGCAGTGGAGTTTTAGTGCCTGTGTTTCACCTTGAAGAAATTGATTTCATGTCTCCACTGTAAAGAGCATACATACTTATGGTATATGTGTGTGTTTCTTACCATCTAGTAAATCTTTAACATCATGGGCACAGAAGTTGAAACAAAACCAACCAAAAAGAATAAATGCTGAAAAAGTATGTGTGAACTCTATGCAAGAAAATGAGCAAACAAAGAAATTGCCACTTGAGAATGTAAGTCTCTTTCTTTTATGATGGTTTTTCTAATTTTATTATTGTCACTGGCATGTTTTCAGTGTTACAGTATGTTCTGATTCAGCATGTGCTTTCATACTTAGCTTTAAGCATTTGAGTATTGGCATTCCCGTTTATATGTTTAAAGTTCATGCAGGCAGAGTTTACTTAATTGGATCATTTTATACTTATTCACATAGCTATTTTGGCTTATTTTATTCCTTGCTTAGTTTTTGTCTTAATCTACCTAAGTGGCATGTGTTCTCTCCTTATAGAGATAATAGTCACATCCTCGATTGAAGCTTCAGGTCATGGTAATTTATTGTGCCCTACAATTTTTTGAAGGATCTTTGATTTCAGCTGGTACACAGAACTTTTTGCATGTCGAGGCATTAGCCGCTTTGTTCAGGACAGATACTGTTCTTCTAGATTGGGATTTTAAGTTGCAGGGATACTTTTTTGTTTGGTTTGGGCTTTTTTAGTATTCCTAGCTTAAAACCAAACGTGTTGGTTGTGTGCTTTTTTTCTTTTTCTTTTTTTGTGGTGTTTTATGTAAAATAATACATTCTTTTATGCCTGTGTATGACTATGAACTCCAAGCACAGTTATAGCACTAGTTACTAAACATAACCAACCCCCACAATAGACATTTAGGAAATCTAATTGGCTCTTTAGAACCATTTGCGGTAATGCCTATTGCTGTGACTGCTGCTGCAGATACTTCTTTTGAGAATATTTTTGTTCGTGTTCCGCCCCATATTCTTGAGTTAATAATTGTCTATGTCTGATTATTTTGGGGAAAGAAGTTTAATCACATATAATATTTCTGATCCAAAAGGATGTTATGCAACATGATTGTATGAGTGATCATCATGCATGTAACTATGAAGTTTTAGAATTACTTTCAGTATATGAATTGTCACAAACCTTTCTCCTTATGCTATTTTTAAGGAAATAATTCCTGAAACTCTGTGAATGACTCCACCTACAAGAGAGTAGGAGAACTAGCAAATATGAATCATTTGATTCAAGGCAGGGTCTTTCTTTCCTGTGGTCACTTTGAGGGTGATCCAGTAAGGGCAAGAGTAGCTGTTTGGACTTGCTGTCTCTAGTCTTCTATTGTCAGTGGAAGCAAGATCCGAGTTTAAGGTGGTATTTCAAACCAGGAGTCAAATTTATCTGCTGTGGATTGTCGCTTTTCTCGCTCAGCTTTTGAAAATACTTTTATCTTTCTGTTCCTTTGTAAGAATTCAGTTGATACCCCTTCATTTTCCTTTCTTCCTCCTTAGGCAAAGGAGAATACCTAAATAAAAACATTAAGAGGGACAAAATAGCCTTGAGGTGAGATGGTACTTCATGCAAAAACTTGAAAAGCTTTAGTGGTTTTTTTTTTTTTCTTTCTTACTTTTGTTATGTCAATGGTTACTATCCTGTCTTAGTGCTCAGTTGTATAAGCTGTATAAATTTGCCAAGTAGTGTGACTGTTAAGCTGCTGTAATGGAACAAAAAGCCCTAAGTATGGTAGAAAAGAGCAATGTGAGATGACCATTTTAAAGCTAGCTGCCCTTACTCAGCTGCTCTTGTATCACTGTGTTATATCAGTGCCACTTCCTTCTTTGATTAAGGAAGAGGAAAGTTGTAGCAAATCTTAAATTCTGTGATTTTTTTTTTTTTTTTTTTTTTCCCTCCATGTCTTGATCGCACCCTTTTCCAAGTTGTTTCTGTAATTAGCTGGGGAGGTTGCTTAGAAAGTTTGGAGTGATGAGAAGAAGGGTATGCTGTATTTTGTTTATCTGAGATGATAGCCAGTGTTTACCTCTAGATTTGTGGTAGGTGGAGTCATAACAGCTGAACGTAAGAAATTTCAATCTTGGAAAGAGTAACACTTTATAGAGGGATGACTTACCAATATACTTGCACCTCTTAAGGAGCAAGAAAATTTAGATGATTGTCCAAAATATGTATTTTTGTGATGGTTAATCTCAAAAATGCTTCACAAGTGGACAGGCACATGACTTAGAAAATAGCAGTATCTTTTAGTAATGTGGCTTAGCTTAGTTCCCCTTTTGCCTGTGACTGCCTGAATATAAATTGTATAGGTTTGGATCATGCTATATAATTAAATTTAATCTCTTTGCTTAAAAAGACAAATAACATTTAAATGCAATTTTAAAAAAATTGTACCCTTGATTTTTTTTTTTTCCTTGCCTTGTGTTTTTTTTTCTTCTAAATTTGTTCTTTCTTTGTCATTTTAGACAAACCTTACTGATGCTGCTTTGCCCCCTTACACTTTTTACCTCAATCAACCGAACGAAAGTCCGAATTCCTTAGTGTCTGAAGCATCAGGTATAGTTAATTTCTTGTACTTAAATCTCCTTTTCTTTTGAATTCTCATTTTTTAAAATTCTTACTAGAATGCATCTCCAGTAACTTTGGGGAGGTGAGGAGGGTTTGAGCACTGACAAGCTATTAAACTTTGATAGAGCATAATTCTGCTTTTCTTGTTTTTGTGTTTCAAACTGGTGGTAGCTCCTGTGTATCACTGCTGGCAGATGTAGGATGTGCAGCAATTTTTTTCTTCAAATTTCTCAACTTTCAAATCTGTGCTTTATGTTTAATACTCTTTCAATAATGTAATTCCTGTTAAAATTATTGTGGAGGATCAAATGATCTTTCAAATATTAGCATCATTGGTCTAGTAATCACAAGAGAGGTAGAATTCCTGTGAGGCAAGGGCATGATTCAATAATTGTGTGAATAGACAAGAATGAAATAATGCAGTGTGTAATGTAGTGATTCTTTAATTTGAGGGGGTGTGCTTTTTTGTGTTTTGGTATGGTTTTGCTTTTGTTGTTTTGGGGTGGGTGTGCGAGGAGTGCTTGTTGTTGGTTTTTGTAGGTTTGGGCTTTTTTTTGTGAAAGCCAAACAACTAATTCGCATATTTTGGTCGTAACAGGGTGGATTCATTTCAGTAACAAACAGGGCACAGAGGTGTAGCCCTGCAAACTGTGTTTATATATTGCTTCTTCACAACCCATTGAGAGAGGGACACATACAAGAAATTGAAGTGGGATTGAGACTGTATCTGTCCCTCTTGTGCCATCCCTTTTGGTCCCGGTAGTCTGTCTTTTGCATGCTATAGAGTGCTGTTGAGTACCAAACCGGAGAGTTTGCAATATCAAGTGGCTGACTAGAATTATTCCTTGGGTAATACAAGTTTTAAGTGCTATACTGGAATCAGTAGAAATATAAAAGTTTGTGGTAAATGAGGATTTGTTCCTTGAACACCAAAGAGTAAATCTGTATGTTTTCACTGATTTATAGCTTTCTTTACTGATGCTGTGGGATGTAATACTGATTACATTGCTTGTGCTTTGCATTGAGATTTTTGAAACTTCTGGTAACAAATGCCTTGGAGAGATTCTTAAGTAATAGATGCAAATAATTAATACAGCATTCTTGTTAGCTGACAAAGTAACATTTTACTAACGGATTTTGGGATTCCTGTTCTATAGCTGTAATCTTGAAATTAATAATTTATTTTTTTTTTCTCTCAATGTTTCTTCTTATCAGGACTTTCATACTGGAAATTAGATGAAAACGAGATGTATCACTCTTTACCAGAGAATTTCAGAAGGGAGTTCACTGATATTTTCTCCACAAAAGTATCACCAGATCAGGTAAACTTTGTACATGTTTTAAAAGTTGTCTTTTACTTGCTTGTCATCTTTGCTTTTTTCTATGATGGAAAGAATCAGCCCTCCAGAAGCCAACTTTTCTGTGAGAACTCTTTTGTTAGCTCAGTCTCTCATACTCTGTCCCTTAATTATTCATTTACCTCCGCTAATGTCACTTGAAATTTTATTGATCATCTTTTGTCATTTAAAAGAATTTGTGTGTATAGGAGATGAAGGAGACTAGCTAGTATATTAAAGGTGTATGTGCCTCATTAAAGACCCTTTCTAAACTGGGCGCATTGAATAAAGCCTTCTGTTCTGAACTGCTTTATTAGCTAAACCCAGCCCATAACTTGTTTATCTATATTGAGGATGGAGGATTGTGTTCAGAAAAAGTAATATAGCAATTTTGCCTGTTGAAGTTGTCTTCTGCTGATGAAACGAAGTTGTCATCATTGAAGGATATTTATCATAAAAGACAAAGGGAAAATAAGCAGCTGCCAGACCAGAATTTTATGCCTTCTTCCCAGTCAAGTCACCCACCAGAGGTAACGTTAATTTCTTTACTTCACGCCTCAGTTTGAAGATACAATCGGTTACAGGCTGGTTTCACATTAATTGGCCCCTGCTGCCACCTCCAGTGTTATGCTGGCACAGCAATTTGTGCAGCCGTGTGACGAACCAGATTGGGAAGGGATCCAGCTGAAAAGAACCTCTAAGAACACCCTGAGTAAACAAGCACCTTTGCTGCACAACCTTGAGGATGGCGCAGGGATGAATCTGCTTACGCTGAGGCTGCAGCTGATGAAATGCACGTGGAACTGCAGTCACAGAAGCAGGGTTTTCTTACCACTTCCCACAAGACAAGTTCATTCCACCCATGAAACAGAAGAGGCACAGGTTGTGGAAATATTCTTTATCATACCTGTTTCTTTATACAGCTTTCAGTCTTGTACAAAATCCAGTAATGATGGCTACTGTGTGACTGTCTTGTTCATATAATCTATGAAGTGATTTTCATAACTGTACAAGGTGATTGTTTCAACCTACAAGTAGGCATCATAGTTGTTCTGTTTACGTAACTGAAATTTCAAAGCTTTTCTAGGCAGCTACAGATGTTAGATAGGTCTTATTCTTAATGGAAACTTAGAAACGCAAGTTGCAAATTTTGGGGAATATCCATTATCTAAGCTGTTGCAGGTCCCTTCATCTTGATTGTCACTACCAAATTACTATAGTAATATTCAGTATAATTCCTGCAGTATATTATATGGATTCCTAATGTCTTCAGATAAACTCTGTTTGCAAGAACAGAGGTTAAAATCACTTTTTTTTTTTTTTTACTCATTATAATTTATTTCCTAGATCTTGACGTTGGACCCAACCTTACATATGAAACCAGGTCAGCAGAACCCAGGATGCTGTTTTTTCAATATTCCTGAAGAGACTACTCCTTTTTCTCCAGACTCTATGGCAGAGCCCAGATCTTCAAGTCATTGTGACACAGACTCTTTTTCACAGACAAGTAATTCATCTCAGTTAGATCATTCTCCAAAATATCCTGCCAGCAGCAGAGCTGTGCATTTGGACCTCTGGAGAAATCACCCATTCCAAAATGAAAACAAGACCAGCTGTCCTTTTCCAATGGCGTATATGGATGCTAATAATGATAATTTAGTCAACATGGAGGAGGAAGAAACACTGACTCTAACTCCATCTTCTATTACTCAGTGTGCTGACAACAGTTTGCCAGAATGTAGTCTTTCAGTGAAATCTGTTGAAGATCCTGTGATAATGTCAAAGTAAGTAATTTCTTTTTCTTTTTTAAAAGGCATAGAGTTGGGACTTTCATGAGAGAAGTGAAAATTAACAATACTAGTAAACAAACAAAATATACAAGTTATGTTTGTTAGAACATAGCTGGACACTGCTGCTTTTTTCTTTTTTTTTTTTTCTTTCCTGAAGTACAGATGACATACAAATAAACAGTAGTTTTTCACTTCTTACAATTGTCTGTCTTTAGACCGTACTATTTAATCTTCTTTAGACCATGCTGTTTAATCTAAGACAATATTTGTGCTCTGTTTTCCTTGGATGTCAAAGCCTTAACAGGAAGGCAAAACAATTTTCTAGTTTTAATGCTTTGGCTATTTCTTTTTATACATTAAAATAAAAATACATACTACTTTCATAGGCTGTATGAGGGAGTTAATTTAGGCAGCCAATTTCAAAGTTCTGTGGGGGTTATGTTTTCCTATTTAGAGTCAAATGGTGGAATAAGCACAGAACTACTGTACTTAGGAAAAATAAATATCCCCCATTTGCTATTGATGCTCTCATGATTTGCACATGGACAAGCAGACATGGCATATATTCCAAGGTCTCAAGATAGTTCAATGTTTGGGTTTTCCTATTTTAATTTTACATGCGTAATTCCTAGTGCATAGCAAAGGAGAGAAAAGAGTGTAAAGTGTTGTATTGTATTTGTATATATTATTTGTATATATTATTATTAATAATATTTATATTAATATGAAGACTTCTATGCAAGCCTTAGGTGTCTGACACCACTGCATAGATGACAAGGCTTTCTTTGCTTTAATTTGAATGCAGCGAAGTACTGTAAGAGAGATATACATGCTGAGTTCATTATGTGTCAATGAATATAGCAACGCATGGTTGTGTGTACAGCTGGAAATTTTTTGTTCTTAATTTTGAAAATAGAATCAGGCAGAACTTGAGGGAAAAACATGCGCGACACATAGCTGATCTACGAGCTTACTATGACTCTGAGATACATAGCTTAAAACAGCAGCTAGAGGCAAGCCATAAAACTGCTGCATCTGAAGACTTGAAGAAAATCAATCAAAATCTTGCTGACAGGTACTGTTTGTCCTTACTCATCCTCTTCCTCTGTTACATGGTTGCCTTCTGCTTTAAAAACTGAGTATGCTTGTTTAGAATATCTTGAAAAGTTTGTGTCACTCTTCAATTCTGAAGATTTCATGCATCTATGGTGCTAATATTTTCCTATTAAATATAAATGTTGCGTTATTTAATGCAGATGTTTAATATTAGTTCAAAATTACTGTTAAGCAGCAAGTGTGATGTTTGGACCCAGAGGTCTTGGTTGACCTGATTTTTGCTGAAGCTAGTATAAGTTTTGCTCAAGAAAGGCTAGCAGGCAGCAGTGGTCCTAAGCAATGTGTAACAACTATCTGTGTTGTAAGGTAGTGCTCGCCTGTCATACTGGTGAACATCATCCTTCTTTACCTTTCATGTCAAAACTACAGGTGATATAGGACCAATCTTGAATTCATTGGTAGCTTTATAAAGCCAATTTAGCAGTCGATGTTCTTTGGCCAGGTATTACCACTGGAGTCTATGTGCCTTACCTATATATTCCATTAGATAGAGCTCGAGTGTTTGCTATATATAGAAGTTCAATGTGATTTTTATATAATTATTGCCAGTCAAAATACATATTGCAAAATTAGACAGCTAAAATTTATGCCCTTCAGAATAACTGAAAAGGTGTCTGGGTAACTGGGACTCTTTCACGCTTACCTTCCAGCTCTAGTGCATTCTAACAATTAAAAGTGACTTCTGAGCAGTCTTTTATTGAGTTAAAGTAGCTTGCGATACGATTTCAGTCATTAATTATCACACAGCATCATCATTTAGCTGAAGTGGAACTCCACTCTGGTGCACCTCAGCTGCTTTTGCTCTGAACCATCTGGAGTCTCTGCATGTGTTCCCAGTTTGCTGTTTGCCTGCCATGAGCACCACAGCCCTTCTGAGCAGAGATCCTGGGTGCTCGCTGCAGTGGTCAAAGGCTACAGGAGGAGGTCAGAGGCTGGCACCAAAACTCATGGAGATGCTTGAGGAAGGAAAGAGGCTATACAATGTAGATTTATTATTTCAGAATTTCAGGAGATTTTTGTAATCTCTATCTTCTGAACAGGTGTGACCAATTAGATGCGGCTCTGAATGAAGCAAGTGCTCGCATAAAGGCCCTTGAAAATAAGAATAATATGCTAGAAAAGCAAGTGGTAAGTATATGCTCTTAATTCAAGTTGCTTTTTAACTAAAAGGGTAAGAGAATGCACCTGTTTATTATTAAGATGATCTGCATCTCCATATCTTTCTCTCTCTATTTTCAACTTTTCTCCTTAATATATGACATCAGCCAGTACATTATACTGGTGACTTTTCGAGCTGAGTTTAAGACTCCCTACTTGAATCATCATTGCTTTTGCTTATGAACAACCTTTCCAGGTTATCAGGGATTAAACAAAGTTTGAGTGACATATTGTGATGTGTTTACGATATCTCTCTTTAGATTTTTTTTTTTTTTTTAAATTGATTTAATTACTTTCTCTTTGGCTTCTTATTAGAGCTGTGATAAAAGCAAATCTCATCTGTACTGGGGCAAAAAATTATCTATCTAAGTGTATTTATACAGTCTTTCTGGCCAGGTCAGACCAGTTAGCTTATGACTGCATAGCTGTATTTATTGGTCAGAGAACAGGATGCTTTGTCATGAAAGTTGGAAACCTGGAGAGGCTAATTCATTCCACCTTTTTTAGACAATTTTCTATGCTGGGGAAGCAAGACAATGAGCTGGGATTAGAGGCCTAACCTCCAGGTATTTTAAGTCCTATAAAATAAATACATCTTTTGGGTTTTTAGTCTTCATTTTAATTCTTTATACATTACAGAAAGGAGCAAAAATCATGTTTAGTTAATGTACAGATGTACCCTTGTTTTCTATTTAGATGATTTTAGATTATGCTTTGTACTGAAATAAAAATCTGCTAGATAGGTGTTATAATGAATGTTTTTTCTCTTATAGACAGATTGGAGAGAACGCTTTTATGCAGTCAGTAATACTTCCAAAGTTTTGCAAGAACGTATTGAAGAAATGCGCACCAATAATAAAGAGAAGGATAACACTATCAGTCGACTAAAATCAAGGCTTAAAGATCTTGAGGAAGCGTTTGAAAAGGCTTACAAGTTATCTGATAATAAAAATACAAGGCTAAAGGAAGAAAATAAAATGTTTCAAAATGTAAGTAAGAAAATGGGCAATGGCGTTTACAGTTGCACAGTTTGTTACAAACACAGCAAACCCTGGGCATTTTGGAAAACTACGCAAAGTTTACCATTGTAAATTTTTACTGCATATCCAAGAGAGTAGAAATTATTCAGCTGACTATTAGTAGGCTAGATGTTAGGTGATAGTATGGCCCTAATAGATATTTAAAAACCATAATGGAAGGCAGGAAGTGCGTACTTGATGTGGTTACACTTGTCGTAGTATCTCTCAGGTATTTTATTACTCTATGTGCTCATAGTTAATTTTATTTTTAGAGATATTACAGGAAATTACTTTGGAACAAGTTGTTTTTTTCCTTTCATCAGCTTAGTGTGGGAATGGACTGAATTTCTTCAATAAGTCATCAAAACTTGCTAAAACTGTTAATTTTGTGCATGATTTTAGAGTGAATCAAAGGAAATTATTCCTTTGATTCTTCAGTAATAGCTTTATGGAACATTTAAAGGGATTGGCAAAATGAGTATTAGCTGGAAAAGCTACTTTGTGCTTTAACTCCTTTTTTACAATTAAAATTTCAAAATACAAAGTCAGCTTTAAAGTCAGTGAGGAATTTTACTGGTTCATTCAGCTCCTTTGGTTTCTTTGGAGATAAACCATTTGAAAATTAGAAATACATTGTGTAAGTAGCTCTGTCTCCTCTTGTCCTGTCTAACTTTTTGTTCCAATTAGAAGATGCTAGAACTTAACAAATACTATTAAAGTACCCTCTGTATCCCCCATAGTGCTTCTGCACATGTTACACAAGCAATTTAGATGATTTTACAGCAGTCAACAAAACTGTTAATTGTGTATGGTCTCAGTGTGGGCTTGTGTGTTCTTTTTTTGTTTTAGCTTTTAGGAGAGTATGAGTCCCTTGGAAGAGAACATGAAAGAGTAAAGGTAAGTACATGCTAGTTAATTAAAAAAAAAAAAACCAAACATGCAAAATATGTGATAATGTGCCAAAGAATTACTGAGTTAACTTGGGTATTTTGAAAAAGATCAAATGGAAAGATCTGTATTTATTTTAACTGATAGCTTCTTACTACATCTTCAGAGCCTGGGAAAGAAAGAAGGAGGGAATTTGGAATGTATTGTTTTCCAGTCATAGACAGCAAAAATACTGCAAAATCAGCCAAAGAAATTTAATGGACCTCGCTTTCAAATAGGAAAGCACATTTAATGCACTGTTTTCAAGACTGATGCACAGTTACTCATTTTTCTTTTAATACACTTCTGTAGTTTCTAGGCTTTTAACTTTTTTCCTTGTGTGCTTTTAGGATACATTAAATGCAACTGAAAACAAATTGCTTGATGCAAACACACAGATTTCTGATCTGAAAAGGTAAATGCAAAACTGTCTTGCTACTATTTTAACAATATGAAATATAGGCTGCAGTCTAAACATTTACTCCTAGATTATGAAGGTTGTAGATCTTGCAATTTTAATTACATCTTCCGAAGCACTTCATGTTGCTTTATGTTACTTTGTGTGCATTGTAAAAATTTTATTTTAGAATATGTGTGTTTATTCTACTTCCTCGATCACATCTTCTAGTGGGCTATAATTAATTGCTTCCTTTCTAATGGTTGCCACTCAGCTAGCCCAGCCAGTCCACTGATTAAGGTTTTACTGCTACAGTTGTCTCCTAAGGAACCCCTGTCTTCATCTAGCCAGTCTCTGTTCTGGTTTTCAGGAGTGAAAATGCTCCTGAAACATGTGGATGTCCCTCATGCTGCCTGGATCTATTTTTTGCTTGGAAGAACAGAAATCCTTTGAGCTTTATACTTTCTGGGTAGGCCCTAGGCAAGATATATGTGACCATGAAGGGGTTTACAGTTATAAACATCTCCTCTAGTTTGGGGATTTCTCAGCTGCTCCTTGTAAAGGGCATTAAACAGCACACTTGCTCAGAAAAAGTCTAGAGAGGTAGGAGAAGAGGGCATCTGAGAGGGCTCTATGGCAGGCATTGTAGAACTGTAATGAGGTGATGTTTCATGTCATTCACCTCCCTTTAAGGTTCTTTTGTAGGTATGTGCTGTCATAATTTCCTTTTATGTTTTTTATATGAGCAGCTAACCTAACCAGACTGTTAGGAAGATTTTTTTTGTTATTAATACTTGGGTTTTGATGATTCTTCTAGAAATGTGGCTACAAGTTTCATCTCAAAATTCATTCAAAATGTTATTGTCACCAAGCATTAAGCTGTGCATGGTCTTCAGCCAAAACCAGAGAAATAACAAATGTGATACTTGTGACATGTCATAGTCCTTTTCTTTGCCGCTCGGATCACCCAATTTTTCAAGAAGAAGAATAGAAAGAATGAATAGGAAACATTTAGGAAAGGAATAGAAGGAAGCCAAAACTGCTTCAATTTGTGTTGGAACTGTTGAGGAAATGAAGATAGTTTGAAGGACAGTTCAGTCAAGTATTGGTGCTCTTCCTGGCTGATTCTTGATGCTGCTAGCTAGGGACCATTCAGACTGTGGAAATTGTAGTGGAAAAAGGAGATTTGTATGTCCTGCGCGAAACCCCTGTATTTCTATCCTCCAAGTGGGAAATGCCAAAGATTGTGTTGCATTGTCAAGGGCTGGTTTGCTGAAGATGTGGGCTACAGTATGTGGGGGAGAGGAAAATCAAGCAAAGAGCCTGAGCAGCAGATTGGTGGAGTTACCTGAGTGACACATAGGAGAAAGAGCCACTCATTAAAGCCAGAGTCAGGGAGGCTTTTTTATAAATACGTGGTTTCAAGGAGGAAAAGTGTTCTTGTTTTGTTTTTTCCAGCCTCTCTGGGTTGAATGCTTTGATCCACAGAACTATCTCCTGGTCCTGTCTCTAGCTAGGTTACTTGACTTACTTAACTTAGAATTTAAATAAATATTTAGATATATAGATAAAAATGTAGTAGTTGCTCTTGTTCTGCTTCACCCAGGATATCTGAATAAAAATGAGTAAACTAAGAAATACGGTATCTCTTTTATGTCTTTTAAATCATCTTATAATGCATCTTTGCTATGTCCACATTAGGACAATTTCAAAACTTGAAGCTCAGCTCAAGCAAGTAGAACATGAAAATATGTTGAAACTTCGCCATATTACTGAAAGTCGTTTAAGAACCTCTTGTGCCAAGTAAGTGAATATTCCAACAATGTGAAAATAGGTCATGTGTTTTAGAATGCTTTTTAATGTGTTTTGGCTAAAAATGGGTAAAGAATATGTCAGTCCATAGGCTAAACATGTGATGCAATCCCAAGATTTCACATCCCAAGAAGTTACTAAAATCAAATAAAACCACTTTGGATTATATATGTGTGACTTGGCAGACTGTCTCTAGCCTTCCTAAATGAGTGTTTGTTAGGTCTCAGTTGCTCAGCTGAATAGGGATTCTCATGCTCAACAAAGATTTTGGGAGTAAAATAAGACATTAGAGGTTTTCTTTGTGTCTTTGTCATCAATTTGAAAGGCTGATTACTACATTTTATGTTTCTAAATATAGTTTGTACAGGTATCCTGAAAGTAGAGTGGAAGTTAAATTAGAATGCATACTCTAGTTTGAACTGTGAATTTATGTTAAGGAAATTAAAGTTGGCCTGTGTTCTGTTTTGCCCCTTTTATGTTTTAAAGACCCGAAAAGCTTTGTCATGACCCTCTACCACCCCCCCCCCCTTTTTTTTTATTTCTTAGTTGTCGCTTCTTGGGTGTCTCTCCCAGTTCAGCACTGATGTTGTGAAGCACAAAACAATAATGTAATGTGGTTTGTGGATGTCCATTTGTATATATTGAACAGTAATATTTTGGGGGATCTGATTTTTGACAATTGTAAAGATGCAAGTAATTTATGTATTAATATATTACAGGGACAGATTTCTGCTTAGGGCTGTTTTAATATTTATGAACAAGATCCCTCAACAATGAAAAAAGGACGACCTGAACATGGCAGACCATATTCATCAGGGAGGAGGATGTAAGAGCCAGTATAGATTTGGAAGTTAATCTGTCCCTAACTGATCTCAAAGGCTCAAAGAAAGCCTCATTCCAATTGAATGCACAGCAGGATAGATTTACAGAATAGTGGTTGTGGCTCATAGCTTGAGTGAACAAGAACCTTTTTTTCCCTAATTATCATCTGCTTTCCTGTGTATAAAAATCACATTTCTCTCTTGATATTTCAAAATAATAATAATAATTGATGCTTATGAGTTAATATTTATCACTCTCAGGTCATCAACAGCGACTTTTTCTTGTTTGGGTTTTTAATTTTTTATGTTTCTTAGTGACTAATAAATGGTGTCAAAAGGAAAGCTGGGGTCAGATGCTTTGAGATATTGGAGTAATCTAGTTGAGAACTACTTGTTACCCAAACCTTGGTCTGAGTAAGCAGCAATAAATTACAAGAAGATTTTTGTGGAGTTCTTTATTCTGAGCATATTGTGTAATTTAGACTGAAACCTCAACATAACATTTTTTAAAATTCAAACGTTTGTAAAGTAAAAATAAAAAAGCGGTTATTTTTCCCTGGTATTTACAGGTTTATTGTATATTTGTTATTCTTTCTGTTTAGCTAGAATAAATAACTGGATTTTCTTAATCTCTTTTCTTAAATTAAAAAAAAAAAAAAAAAAGAAAAATTCAAAGCCTTTCCTAATTTTGAAGGTCTTTTTTGTTCCCACAGCAAGTTGGCAACTCCTGATGTCAGCAGGCGAAAGTGGTTGATACCAGGAGCAGAGTATTCGATCTTCACTGGCCAGCCTCTGGAAGTCCAGGAAAGCCCAAAAGATAACAGATTAGAAGAAACCTATATTCCATCTAGGTGAGTTGGTTTCCTTCTGTCTCCACTACGATGTATAGTTGAACACTTCTATTTTATCCAGAATTGGCTAGATTCATACATCTAGATTTTGTACTTGTTAAATAGTTCTAAAAAAATTTCTTGATATTGTAGATACTGTACAATTCCTTAAAACCAAAACAACTTTCTTACTTCACTAACCTGGTATGAAGCAAGCAGCAGCAGCCTTCAGTACGTTCCTTGAAATATCAGAAACCTTCAGCCTTTTCTTGTGTGCACCACTGTCTTTATGCTCTCTGTGTTTGTGTCCAGTTCTACTCTGAGTTTGGACATAGCATGCTATTGCATGGGACCTGTAGTGGTCGGCTGCAGCTTTCCACCAGTGTGAAGCTTCATGTGTAATTTAGGGTGTAATTTAATAGTTTGCCTTCTGACTCAGAAGTTTCTGAAGCCTCTGTTAGGACTTACTTGGTTGTAAGAACATGTTGAGTCACCAAATCTAACTCTTGCTGTTCAAGTTAAGATTCTCAAATTGGCTACAGCATTCCTCTGAGGTCCTTGGCTGAAAGGAAAAAGCACCCTTAAAATTCTTGGTTTGATGGCTGTAAATCTCAAACTAAATGTCTCCAGCTGGTATTTGGATATATGAAATAAAGTAAAAAAAACCAAAACTTGATCCTTTTTTCCCCTCCACCTCCTCACATTCTTTAAGGCACCATTCTCCTCCTGAAAAAGACTCCTCGCAAGACGACTCTTCAACAAACACAATAGAAAAGAAAGAAAATGAGATGTCAGAAGCACCAATTATAAAAGCCTTTAAAGAACTTGAAGAAGGAAAAGCATTTAAAGATTGGGGTACACAAACAGAAAAAGAAGACACATCAACTAGTAAATTTTATTTTTGTATTCCTGAACTTGTCTTTACTGGCTTTTCTTTGTTTGCATATCTCTTGGTTTTGTTATTCTCAGCATTAAAGTCCATCAGCCTTGAGTGACGGGTTAAAAACAATTTTAGCATGCAAACTTCTGGAGTTTTCCTAAGAAAATTTAAAATTATATATAGCTAAGTGACTTGTTTAAAATAGAGGGAATGCAAAGGTTGCTGTTAGGTCTCAAACTAGGGAGTAGTTAATGTCCTTTTTCTAAGAATATCTCAGTATTTATAAACAGTTAATGGAGTCCTAACAAAGCTCTGGCTGGCTGTACATCCATTTTAGTTTTGTTCTCATGGTGTTGTATCAGAATGTTATTAAGAAAGTTGGCAAGTATCCTGTAGGACTGCCTGGAGCTGTTCTAACAATGTTGATTTAGGAAGCCTTGTAACTGGAAAACACTGAGTCTTTCTTAAATGCTTATATTCTTGGTTCAGGCAGGTGTTCTAACCCTCTTTCCCAAAAGATGCTTTTGTTCTGCTTTCCACTGTCTCTTTATTAAATCAGTGTTATTCAGCATCATTTCTCTCACACGCACTGCAAAGGGTCCTTTTTAATGAGTTAAACTACCTGTTTCATGAATATGATAAGCAGGAAGCGAGGCAAGCAAAACAGCACAAACATGTCGACACGAGGCAGACTAAGTGCAGTCTTTGTACAGTAAAAGCTAGGTACATTGGAATATGTGTGAGTAGTGAAGAAGATTCATTAACATAATAACTTTTTTCCTTTTAATTAGAAACATCAAATCGACGTCAAACTGTTGGGTTTGTTGAAACTTCTTTAGTTGCTAACCGATCCCCAGAGAAAGGTAAAGACCAACACAGACCAAAACGGTACAGCTCCCCTTCTGGCCAGAGGTCATCGTCCCTTCCTCCCTCAAACAGGAAGTCAAATACACCAAGTAAGTGCTTTTCTGAAGTTTTTTCTGTGTTACTCAAAGTAGAAGCAAATAATGAAAGGCTGCTGTAGAAGAAAGAAAAATAAAGATAGGATTTCTGCATTATTCTAACAGGCTGAAAAAAAAGCTTGTTGATAATCATAGAAAACATGGGAGTTCCAAGTTTATTTTCATTTTTCTATGTTGTGATGCACTTTTCATGTAATTTAAATAAACACGTAGAGAGCTTTGAAAAGCATTCTTTTGAGGTGAGTGGGAGATACTGCACTGGGAGAAGTTTCAGGTAGTTAAACATTCTTTGTCTTTTGCAGCAAGAAGAGAGATAATGTTGGCACCAGTGTCTGTAACATACAGCCCAAAACGATCTCCGAAAGAAAACCTATCTCCTGGATTTAGCCATTTGCTTTGTAAAAATGAAAACACAGTCACAAGGTACGAGCCTTGTGAAGACAGTTGTGTTCTGATGATTATTAGAGTAGCAGTATGTTTATGCAGGCTTAATGCTGCTGGTTCTTGTTCATTAAAAGTCCTAGAAAATGAGTAATTTGAAGATTTCTGAATATAAAGCTAAATTTTACTTTCTAAAATCTGGCAAGAAAAGTCTAGAATGATTTCCTGTCTTTAGCATTCATCAAGATGAGATGTTTGGTTTACTATTGACATAACATTGATCAGTGAAAAATTGTTCTGTGGAGGTAGAGTCCAGATCTATGTGCCACTTATCAGGAGATGTAGATAAAAATTGAAAGTAGTATCTACCTACCTGTCATTGCACCTACAAGCATGTTAAAAAATACATAAACTTAGCTTTCTGTCAATTGTACTAGATACTATGATTTCTATAGAGATCTTTGCTTGGCAAGGCTTGTAGCGTTTGAGAACGTACTTAGCTGTGAGATTAAAGTGTAGGACATGCATGAGGAAGAAGAAATGTCTGGCACAGCTTTGATGGTTCTTGAGGATGACAACATGGGAGCTCAGTGTGTTCAGGAGTGACAGCTTGGCCTGCTTCTGAAAGAAAGTCATGTAAATGAGGTATTTTGGTGTGTGCAGATAGGAGTATATTGGGGTATGGTACTGTGAGCAGAAATCGGAAGACTTGCAATGCCTGTGGGATAGATTTTTTTTTTTTTTTTTAAAAACTTTGTTTATTTAACCAAAAGATGAAAAAGTAGAAAATATTGTATTGCTTGATATGAGATTTCTAGCAAGTAATTGTTGCGTGCTTCCTGCTCTGTAGATTTGATATACTTCTAGATGACCTAGAAACTGGTCCTACATCCACTTTACAGCACAATAATCCAAGAAAAAGGCTCCAGTTTCTCTCACTAGATGATGCAGAAGGTAATCTGTCAAAGCAGGGGGAAAACTGTTCTTTATTTTTTTAACATAATTTCTTCCACATTGGTAACAGCTGCTTAAATAGAAAGCTGACACTTTATTCTATGAAGTCCAGCTTTTAAAAATCCTCTAAATCTTGTCTTACTCCTGTAGACAGAGAAATACCATTCATACAGTATTTTATTTTTATGTATATGTGTGTGTGTGCACAAACACAATGGAACCACAAAAATAATTAAATTGAGAAAGAAGGGCAATATGTTTTACTATGCTTAACTCTGTTATACAATGCATGTCTTGGTAGGGTCTATATTAAGATGTACATACTCAGTCATACTAATAAAATTCTATTGCTGAACATTGCATTACAGATAACAAAGAGTAACTGTAATAAAGCCAGTCATTTCAGATTTTTTTAAATGATTGATTTAACTAAATCTTTTCTCACTTTTGTAATTCTTGTCACAATGTTCTGCTTTTGTTTTTATTAATGCATTTATTTAGACTAGTGTTTTCATGACAACTAGTTTACTTGGTGTTATTTAGAAATGTTGTACCAGTAAAAGTAATTCCTAATTAGCACAGTACAGTAATCTGTTTGTTAACCAAAAAATATGCTGTGTTATAAAGATTGCTTGAAAGATGACCTGTACAAATGTTTTGCATTCTTCTGGGAAGTTTGCTTCAGGCAAGCTAATGAGGCTTTGCGAGTCACTGTCCTCAGTTTATATACCTCCAAGATAGCACTGCTTTTCCTGTTATTAGTTTCTTTTTCTGTCCTGTGTAATAATTCCAGACAATTACAACGCCAAAAAAAGACCCTTGTTTTGTTGATAGGAAGGCAGCATTCAGGTGTCAGACACAGCTCTTGTGCTGAATCCGTCAATACTGAAATGAAGAAAGCGACAGCTTGGGACGAGAGGAGCACAGCAAAAAAATATGAGCCAGTGCTATCGCCTTGTGAGGGAGACTTCAAGTACGCAGCAAGGATTAAGACTCTGGCTGAAACAGAGAGGCTTTTTGATGAGCTGACTCAAGAAAAGCAACAGGCAAAGATTATTTTTATTTTAAGGGTGTGACGAAACATAAATGTTATATGAGAGTTGAGGGATGTAGCCAAACACCTGTGCAATGCATGGCTGAAATTCATGCGCAATTTCTAGTGTTACGCTAAGAATGTGCCATTATTCCCTGCTCTACTTCCCGTACTCCAGTCCTTTTCTGTTTATAACTTCATTGAAGGAGAGTCACTTTAATGTAAACACAGTGTGGATGGAAGGGTTGGAGTGAATTTACTTTCTTCCTTGATGGAATATGCTTTAAATCAGCCTTTCAAACAAGGAAGGTTATTCTGGCAAGTAAGAGTACTCCATTCAAAATGATCCTTGAGTGGATCTGCTTATGAATGTTAACTTTTATATCAGTTTTGCATGGCCCAGTATTATGGTAACGTAAGTTAGTGTTTAAGAACAAGACTGGACGTGTATCTGTAATCTCTACACCTCACCTCTCTTTTTGTCAGATGAGCTAGGAACAGTTATATTGGCTCTTGAAACTATAATTTACAGCTGAAGTATTTTCTGATACTAGATTGAAGCTGCATTGAGTCGAATGCCTTGTTCTGGTGGAAGAATGACCTTGCAAGCAAGATTAAATCAGGTGAAAAAGCTGCTACGTTTGACTGTTCTGTTAAGTTGCTCTTCCACAATTTGAGAATATATAGCATAGATGAAAAGTCCTGCTATACAGCAAGCGCGATTACTATGGGAATTCTTCCATACCGCTGAGAATTGTTCCTGAATATGGCTGAATTTTAAATGTGTGTAAGATGTTCTCTATTCTCTAGACTTCACTGCATTAGAAGATTATTGGGAAGTTACTGCAAATTAATTATAAACAGACTCTGACTTGCTATGTAAAAGGTTTTAAGTCTGGATAATTAGTATGCAAGTGATTCGGATAAAACCAATTAGCCCTGCAAACATTTGATTTCTGCCTCTCCTGCCACAAACTGACAACTTTTCTTTTGTGTGAGTGTCTGTATATATACACATATAAAGAAAAAGTGTGTGTATGTTTGTATACATGTATATACATACTACGTAGTGTATATTCTGCATAAGACTGTTGATTCTTTTTTTTGTACATGGGATACATTTTTCCAAATGACTGCAAGAATAGTCTGTTCTTGCGATAACACTGAGAGGCAGATAAAGGCAATACATTAAGAAAATGCAGTGGCTATGGAATAGATCCCTGAAGCTGTGGAGAAGATGTTGTGCTGTAGAAGAAAGTGCAAAGTTTAGGTGTTGGTTGGTTGGTGTCTACTTGAAAGTATAAAGAAGAAAATAAGAAGGCAAAAATAAGTAGTGTAGGCGGAATACAGGAGAGTCCCTTCTTCGGAAAGCTCTGCAGACTCTTCTAATAAAAACAAGTGTCTCAAAGTTGTGTTTTGGAGGTCTCTGCAAAGCCTACAACTCCAGCACTTCCTAAACTGTAGTCCCAGGGCTCATTATCAATTTATCTATTTGAAAGTAAAAGTGCATTCCAGTAAATCAATACTGCCACTGCCAGTGGTCAGCTGTTTCCTAAGTGTGTCTTCCTAATTATCAGCCTGTCCTAATTCTTGTCAAGTTTATCTCAGTGAGTTTCATAAGTCACATGGAAAAAACAAAATACCTGAAGTAATTTTAAAACAAGCCAACAACCCACAAATACACACACATGCATAAAAATAATATGAAAAATTTTATAGTTCTGGCTCTAGTTTTTGGGTGCTAACAGAATGCTAGTGATGTGTCAAAAAGGATACCAGCTGAATATAAGAATAATAGTAGTGTCTACATTTTTTGAAGAATCACTGGATTTTGTAGTATGTTATTAAATCCTTTTTTTTTTCTTTATCTTTCTTTCTTTTCTTTTCCTGTTTCTTTTAGGAAGCCCTGGAAGATCGCTTGGAAAGGATTAATAGAGATTTGGGGTCAATACGCATGACTCTGAAAAGATTTCATGTTTTACATACCTCTGCAAATCTTTGATAACTCTATCTTGAATGCAAATATGCTTTTTTTTTTTTGCACTAATGTGTAATTATGCACTCAGTAAATGCAAATTGTTTTGTATTTTTATAAACTGTCAACAGTGGGTTTACAACCATGTTACCCTTTACAAACAGCAATATTTTGTACTTCAAACAGCCACCTATATTTTGAACATATTTTTGTTACACTTGAGAAATCAATGTTTATCCTGTATTGTAATATTTTTAGAAATATTAATTATTTTTAAATAGTGATATTCAATTTATAGTAAGAAACTAAAAGGCAGCTTGTTTTCAGAAAATGATAGTGTTACCCTTTTGCACTTCGTTTTCCTCACCATTTTATAAATATTTATGGTATGATGTAAATATTAGAAAATAGGAAATTTTGAACTTTATTACAAAAAGCAACATGAATTACCCCTGTTAGAGGGAACTACTGTTATATGGCAAATCCTTTTCATTTAAACCTTATAACATGGATATTTTTCATTGTGACAAAACTGTGAGCAATACTTTCACTATGGCTGGCTGGCTGCAAATTGTGTTGTGTTCTGCTAGTTTGGTTGCTGCTGGCTGTGTTAGGAAAATACCGCTCTGAATTATTTGATGTCTCCCAGCAGTTGCAGTGAGTAGTGTTTTGATACAGCGAGTGCCAGGATTCACAAGCCTGACAGCAGCCATCCTGCCTCCCAGTGAGCAACTTGACTCCAGCTGACACCTTGGGACTCTAACTACTTAACCGAAGTTACTCTTTTAATATGCCAGTCTGGGTTTTGTGCCATGCCACTGTTCTGGTCGAGTACATTTCCAAATCAAATCCAAGCTGTATTTGTGAACATACATGCATTTTTTTTTTTTTTTTTTTTCCTGGTGAAAAATACCTATTTGCTAGTTGGCATATTGCTGAATTACTGTCCAATGTTGATATTTTAGTTTGTATTTTAATATTAAATAAATGTTTAATTAGATTCTTTCCTCCTGCTCAAGAACAATAATAGGTTCTGGGATATTACATCAGCGATAATGTAGGTTTTAATCACATTGTGTGTTTCAAATTCTGTCCTTGTTCAAGATGTTTAACCACCAATGATGTGATTATAAGGCCAGAATAGCTGTCATAAAGGAAGCTTGTGAAGGTCTGATTCTAAAATTAGAGGGCTGTGTATTAAGATATTTGATGAAGAACTGTCCTACCCATGCACAGTCTTTTAAAAAAATCGCATTTTTTTGTAGCCACAAGATAAAAGATCTTGTGAAGTCAAGAATGTTAGTTATTCACTTTCCCCTTTCCTCCGAAATGTAGAAATTCGGCCTGAGTGCTTGGAGGTGACTTGCTCACCTGTACTTCCAGCTACACGAGTAGATGTACAATTTTGATGGTATTCAATCTTCTTACTTGTAATTTTTACTCAGAAGGCATTGAGGAAGGAAAAAAGAATCTTGACTTCCTTGTGCAGCTCTACTATTGAGAGTATATTTTAAGTTATTAACAGGTGTGACTTAAAGTGTCCTTCAAAAGTAACATTTTTCCAAGGAATTAATTACAAAGAGATTTCATGAGTCTACTAATGGTCTTGTTTTCTTTCATCAGCACTACAGTGAAAACAAACAGAATTTTCCTGACAGGCATTAGAAACAAGTAGGTAAATCAGTTCAGCTGTTTCACTGCCTTTCCTTATAACCTCCCTTTATCTCCACTCCATTCTTCCCAGTGCTATTCATATTCATGTACTTTTTTTATTACATCCAGAAAACAGAGTTGTGAGTCAGAATTTATTTTTTAATCAAAAGTACTCTTCCATCTGTTGGAGCTCTTCAGGCTATTTCTGTGCTATTATAACACTGAAGGGGGGGGAGAAATGTTGCTCTTAGTAAACTTCTAGGACAACCTTTTCAAATAACTGTCTGGCTTGGGGTGACCTGTTCAGTATGGTGCCTTCGGCCTGATTCTTCAGAGGGGTAGAGAAGCTGCAGTTCCAGATTAAATCAGTGGGAGGCCTGGATGCTCAATGCTTCTGAAAATCAGACCTGAAGCATCAAAAAGTGGGGCACATGAAGTGCATGTTTACTGTGGAAAAGGTGACTGCACTTGCTGTGCGCTTTGCTGGATACCTTTTTTTTTTTTTTTAAATACCTTTTAAAATTCTTCCCCTTACCATGAGCAAATTGCATTGTTCCATATTTGGGGACAAATAAGGACTTGCAGAAGAGCAGAAGCTTATGCTTCCTCTGAGGAGGACTTTAATCATCTTCCTCTTGTGTTTGTCCACCTGACACCTCTCAGCTAAAGGTAAAGGCATTTATCACCTTCCCAGATCTATGAGATTTTGCTGGGAGCCCCAGGCTTTATTCTCTCTCAGACCACCCTTGCAAGACACTCCCATGCATAGTTTTCTCTATGATAATAAACATTACAACTTCAACTCTAAGATTTAACCTTTAGAAAAATAAAATTTCTATTTGTCCACATCTCTAGAAAGCAAATTAAAAAAAAAAAAATGGTGTCTGTCTGTAACAGTGATAGCTTTAGGTATAATCTGCCTTCTGCCAAGAACTTTGGCTCTAAAAAGAGCTGTAATGCAGCCTAGAGCTTGCTGTAGCAATGCAGGTGGCGTTTATAAAATGAACTTGTTCACTAGGTGGGATGGCCTTGTGGGGGGAGCACAGGTAACCCCCCGGGGTGGGCCCTGAGAGCAAGCAGCAATGGGAGCGGGGCTGGGTGAGGTGCAGGGGAGACCCTGAGGATGAGGACAAAGGGGTTGAAGCGTCGGCTGTGCAGCTCTCTTGGAGCTGGTGTCTTTGGAATTACCTGGGACTTAACAAGGGGCTGGCTGCTGGTGATGTTTTGTGTTTGCAGAGTGGAACAGAAGCGGTGAAGTGATGCATTCTTAAAAAAAAAAAATACCTGCAGCAAATTGACAGATATTTAAAATGGTACAGCAAATTCTGTTTCTGTTTTCTTCTGAGCTGTCTGGATAAAATGATTGCTAAACCTTTAGCGACCTTTTTCCAGTATTTGCAGAAAGTAAAGTTACAGGAGTACCTCCAGTCTGCAAAGAGTCCGGTGCCAGGGGCAGGGTTAAGCAGAGACTGGGCTTCACCCGTCACCGTGGAAGCTCGGCTCCGGAACCGTTATCCATCCCTCCCGCGGGCGCCCGGCGCGGGGACCGAGCAGGACAGGGCGGGCAGCGCAGGGCAGCCGGCGCAGGAGCGCGGTAAGAGCGCCCGCGGCGAGCCGGGCAGAGAGGGAGGCATTCGGGAATAGGGCCGGAGGTGGCCCGAGAAAAGCCCACCACGGCGCGGCTTCGCCCCCCGGCCCGGCAGAGCGGGGCGCCCCGCGGGCGGCGGACGCGGGTCCCGGGCGACGGTTCCCGCCGTGGCCGGCAGGCGGCGTGCCCGTCCCGCTCGCCGGCGGAGCCCCGGCCCGGCGCGGGGAAGGAAGGGCGGCTCCCGCGGCGGTGGGCACGGCGCGGGCGGGGCGACGGTGGCGCGGCACCGCAGCCGGCGACTGCCGCCCCGGGCCCCCCCGCCGGGGTCGCGGGCGGTGGCGGAGGAGCGGCCCCTGCGGGCCGCGGCGCCGGTGTGTGCCCGTCTGGTACCTCCGGGCGCTCCCGCGGCCTGAGCGGGGCCGGGCTGTCTCGTCCCCGCCCGCGGCCAGCGGGATGCGTCGGCGGTAAAAGTTTCCCGAATAGAGGAGTAAATGAGAGGGAGGGACGGGTCTGCTGCGCGGCGGGGTCCGGGCGCTGCAGCCATAGCAGCGCGCTGCCCCGGCTCCCCGTTGCTGCACGCAAAACAACGAAGGATTCGCAGCCTTGCTCTGACACACCCCGCTGCTGTACTGACGAGGCTTGGTCGTGTTACGCGCCCCGGCCCCCGTGGTGCCTCTCTCGCCGTGCTGGCGGGCTGTGGGCAGCGAACACCCTTCTCCGCTGCCCTCGGTCGCGGTTTGAGCGTCGGCGTTTGGCAGCCGGGGACGGGCACCCCACGCACCGGGCGTTTGGCTCATGGCAGAGGGAGCGTTTTCGGTAGGTCGTGGCTGGGCGCGCAGGAAGCCGTGCCGGATGTCGGGGAGCCGTGCCGGCAGCCTTCGCGCACTGTAGGTGTGAGGCCAGAGCGGACCCTGCCCAAGGGAGAGCCTCCACGGCCCTCCTTGCCCTCCTTCCGCAGTTACCCCAGCTCTCAGGCTTGGATTTCCACCAATTCAGCTTTCGCACAGGCGCCAGGTGGGGGCTCGTTGTGTGGTGGGGAAGGTGGTGGCCTGTGAGCCCCCAGACAAGGCCTGGCTGTGAGGAGGGGGCCAAGGCGCTGCCCGGGGCCGGGCTCCCTGCCAGTGGTAGGAAAAGAGGAGTGAGACCTCCAGCAGCCTCACAGACACTGCAGCTGAGGGAGAACGTCGTGGGCTTTTGGGGCTCGAGACCCCTCTGTGGCCAGTGAACTGCTGAGGTGGTGCCACCTCTCGGGAGGGCAGGAGGAAGAGATTCTTCCCTTTAAGGAATGGGCATTCTGCTCTTTCTAGCTGGACGATGGGCTACAACAGGGGATCCTCTCTGCTGGGCCTGGCGGTCCCTTCTCCTGGCCTCCCCATCACTCGATGGAAGGGGCCCTGCCTGGTGCTCCTGAACAACCCTGGCCTCAATTTTGGAGTATGCTGCTGCCCCACAGGCTACAGCATGAACAGCTTTAGTTTTTTGTCCAGCTGTGGGAGGGCTAAATCATTTCCTTCACCTCTTCCCCGACCACTGAAGAAGCAGAAGCACAGAGGAGTGCCCTGAGGTGTTCAACCTGGGGCTGGAGCTTTGTTAGCAGAACCAGGAGCGGGGAGCCCCTCAGAGCAGTGCCCTGTTCAGTAAGCCGCTCAATTCAGTCCTGTCACACTTTATGTTAAAAGCCATGACCAAAGCAGAGTTTATTGAAATTGTGTATTTAAGTGAAAAAAGTTTCTTCCTGTGTTAGTACCTGCTCTAAAGTGAGAGCTTCCATCTTCTATGTGCTCTGTGCATCTGGAAGCAGCTAAGTGGGTAATAAGGATGCCAAAAAATGTCTTCAGTCTCTGAAGACATAATCTGCATGTGCTCAGCTCTGTACATGACAGCGGTTCAACAGGACAGTGGTAATAGATTAGCCTTCGTGGACATCAGGACTTAAATAGGAGGTGGTTTGATTGCATGTCGAAATATCTATGGCCTGTAGGACTCCTTATCCTCCTATTGCATACTAATTCCCTCTCAGTGCCCACATCTTTTTGCTCACACTGTATTTTTATCGCGTAGTTTATTTTTGTCATGACTGCATTGTGCTCCCGAGTAACACAAGAAGACTGACTGTGCTGCAGAGTTCAGCTCTGGCTTCTGAGTGATTTTTTCCACTGTTGAATAGGAGACTGCTGCTTGAAGGGCAGCCTTTTTCCTGGCCATCGGCAGACCTCACGCCTGCGATGGTCGATAGATCACTGTATAGCTGGTCATTCTGACAGGTAACCAGCTCGTTGTCTTGGCCCTGGGCTGCTTGGTAATTGAAACCCTCCTCGGGATATACAGAATAAAGAATGGCCAAGTGTGAAAGCTTGGTTACAGACTTGTCCTGGCTTGCTGTTTTTCACAGGAATGCGGCTTCCTGGTCCTTGCAATGAATTTGGATTGTGGCAGCATCTCTGAGAGGGAAAGAGAAACGAGCAGGCAAGGGCTGGAAATGCAGCTGGTTCTGCTTCTTGCTTTTGATAGAGCAGACTTCTAGTAGGCTGCTAGGTTTCATTAATCATATTTAAGTTTCTGTCACTAACTTTTAATTAAAAGCATGGTTGATACCACTTTAATGAATGTACGGATGTTAGCCATCTTCATGCATAAAAATGGTTTTTAATTCCCTTACTATTCCCTTTATGGCCCTTAGATGCTTTTGTTACCATTTAAACAGCATACAGTAGCAGCTGTTTATCTTCTTAATATAACTTTTTCTTGCATCTGTGTTCAGGAAACAGTAATGGTTTGAGTAAACAATTCCCTGGTATCCTTTAATTTTTTTAAGTAACTTGGCAGAAAGGGTCATAAGTGATGTCTAAATAGTGAACTCCAAGGCTCTTGCTGACGGTAGCCTTTAGCCTAACATAACTCTGCTTAAATCATTAGCTGTTCCTCATGCTTATGTGAGGTAGTGAGGAAAGTAAGAAGCCCTCAGTGCATGACTTTCGATTCTGATGAGCTTAACAAGGATCATTCCCCAAAAAGATAACTTCTTATTAAAATATCCTTTCTATTTTGGTTTGCTTCTGATAGTGTATTTCAATGTGTTTGTTGCTTGTTGTGCATCTAACAGCCTGAGCATTTATTGTGATTTACCATCTGGCAAGTGGGAGTTTTATCTAACTTCTCATTTTAGTTGACAGCAGCCAGTTTTGAGAGACCTTGTCCTGATTTTTTTTTTAATAGAAGTTCTCAAACCTTGCAACTGACAGTGGTGTTAAGGGGTTTTGAATTTAAATAGTCTTTTAATTCACAATTTGTTACTGCTTCTGCGAGTTGGCCAAAGAGAGAAGCAGCACATCCTTCAAACATGCTAATTGAAAGAAGGTTCCTCCAATCAGTCCAAAACAGCATTAATCCCCCCCCACATTCAAATAAAAATCTTGTCGTTCCATTGCTGTCTTGGCAGCCTGACTGGAAGGCTTCAGCAAATGGCAAGTGAAAGCCGATGCTTACTCCCGAGTGCAGTTTGACTCACGCCATTCAAGCATATTCATGGTAATGTCCTGTTCTAGGGCCAGCACAATCCATTGAGAAATGCTTTTTTACAATATGTTTTTCTTTTAGGCTTCCTCTTACTCAAGAGACATGCCTCACTTCGAGGTGAGAGGAGGAACAGACATCAATGTCTGTCTTCTCTTTTATTTTCTTAGAAGAAAGAAGCAACATCTAAACCCCATGGTTTTCTTAATTTCTCTAAATGGTGAAAATGCTGTCTAATTTAAAGCTGGCTGACATAGGGCATGATGCAATTAATATTTCTGTTTATCTCCCCAAATTAGTAAGATATGTTCTAAATTGAATTTTGAGCCTGAAAGCACCTTACAAACAGAAATGTTCTGTAGTATCCAGTGTGAATGGAGATGGAGCGATGAATGGGGGGGGGGAGGGAATAAATAAAACACTTTATTTTTAACTGTGTTTCCTGGGTGTTGGAGGAAATCCAAATGCCACAACATTGTACTGGGGCAGAGGAGCGTGTGTGAACTCACCCACAAACTGAAAGGGAATGTGGCTTCTCTAATCATGTTGTCCATGCCAAGAGTCCTACAAAATTTTACATGAAGAAAGTAATAAGTGGTATTTAGATCTTCTTAACGTAAGAAGAACAAAACAACTTAGCATTGGGCTGACTCTGACACTATCACTTTGGGGAGTTTTAGGCAGCACAGTGCCAAGTTCATGCGCAGAGCTCCTGAAGTCATGCTTGTGCATTTTCCGTAGCCAAGGGGTTTCGCAGATGTGACTGCTTCAGTGGTGGTTTTTTAATTTTAAAAAACAAACAAACAAAAAAATCCCTAGAAGCTCACAGCACAATACTTCAGTAAATCCCACTGGGGAACTCGGAAACCAGTTGGGGAAAAAGGTATCTTTCTCTTTGAAGGTTGGCTGTGGGGATCCAAGGGATCTCCTGAGAGGTGGCAGTATCTGGAGACAGCTGCTTCCCACTGTCCTGCAACCCTGCCCAAGCGTGTTTGACAGAGTCAAGCTTCAGAGGGGAGAAGAAATAAGTTTCTTAGGCGAGTGGAGATAAATAGTTATTAAGCATATGTGGACTTGGAGCTGCATGATTTGCTGTAAAAGAGCAGGAAGAAATCTAATAAGCACAGGGCTAAAACCTGCCCTGGAGAGCTTGGGCACACCTGAGGAGGGCCCAGCAAGGAGGTGCTGGCTTTGCAGTGGAAGACCATCCAGAAGAAACTTAGTGCCTCTTGCTGAGAGGAAAAAGAATGTCTACTGCGTGTGGGCTTCCATATGCAAGCGATGGTAACAAGGATACAGTTATCCTGGGTGTGGTGGTTAACGCAGCCCAGGTCAATGGACGGTGTGGAAAGCTGCAGCGAAGCCGCCAGCCCTGGCAGGGTGCTCTTGAGTTCAGGAGCGAAGGTGTTGAGGCGTTTGCTCCTGCGTCCTCTTGGCCACCGCCTGGCAGGAGGGCACATACCCACGCTCTGACTCTGCAGCTGCAGTGCCACAGAGGACAGGAGCGGAAAGCAAATGCCTCGGTTGATTAAGGAGCATGCTGGGCAGAATGCAGCTGTCCAGGTAAGAGCGTGGGCACCCTGAGCAGCGGCTGGGTCTTCCAAGAACCCTTCACAGGAAAGGCTGATCTTCGGCTTTGCCTTACCGAGCTAGTGCTTGAGGACTCCAAATTAGCATTTTCTTCTGGCTTTTAAACAGCCTCCAGAAAATCTTGCTCAGACAGATGTGAAGAACTATAACATTCAGAAGTCTGCGTCCTTTTGGACCTCAAGGTTGTTTCCTACAAAAAACCCCACCCTGAGCACTGAGTATCTTGGATAGTGAGGACTGTGTACAGCTTTTACAGTCTGGAGTTGGTCATGTTTGGACAGCTGAAGTTGGTGAGGGCTGTGACGTAAGCAGGAACCTTAAAACTCTCCTCTGCAGGAAAGCAGTTGAGCTTGGGTAAGTTAGAGAGACTCCCTCAACATGACAAGGGAAAATTATTTGCTCTTCATCCTTTCTGTTCCTTTAAACAGCTCGGTGTCCTGTCAGAGACCAGATACAGGGATTTCTACTTGGTCTTGTTTAATTTTTTTCTTCCCCCAACAGTTCCCATAGTCTGGTTGGGGTTGGGGGAGCAGAAGTCCAGCCAATCCAGTAATGAAACAAGAGGTGGTTTGCTACTAGCTGGACAGGCACATCTGATCATTACAGCGTAACTAGGAAGACTTGGGAAAGAAATAGTGAATGAACAGCTGAAAGTTTCAAAATTTGTCATCGTGGCAGCGATTCCTGTAATGGACAGGGAAGTTAACTCTGATTTGTTTGGATTGCTGGCACTTACATAAGAGTCGCTCAGCTTTGGGACACTAATTCAAGCATATTAGCTGACTTAACCCACAGAGCAATGACCTGAGAAGGCGTTTCTCTTTAACGGCGCAATAACTCATTGAGAGGCTGGGAGTGTGTAATCACATCAGCAGGTTGAGCACTTCAGCATATCTTGGCGCTTTAGGGGTGAGGCTGTGTTATCTCCAGTTCCAGAGAAGTTTGATATTTACATGACTTAACTCTGGATGTGTAGTGGGACTGTAATTCCATTATGTGCTTTAAAAGGTTATGGAAGGATTTCAGGTTTTTATAGTGCAGCCGTGGTAAACTGCAGTTCAGCTTCTGTGGTGTCTTGTGTGGGTTACTCATAGGAGTCTTGTTCGGGACTTAGTGGATTGCTCTGGGGCTTTTTTCAGATTATTTGGGTTGGAGTCAAGAGTTATCAGTCCATAGGGAACCCTGAAGGGCCATGGGCGTTTCTTAAGAGGTAAAAAATAACGTGCTGCCATCAGCCACTCAGTGTTTGGAATGAACAGCAAAATAATTTTGTGTGTATATTTATATATAGACGTGTAATTATGTTTTATATATGTCAGAAGGCAATTCAATGAGAGTAACTTCACTTGTGATTGTAATTTGCTTCAAGATCAATACTATAACTTTAATAACCTCCTCCTAAAGGTAAAGACACTGCAGAATAATTTTCTTTATGTGGGTGGCCTACCTATTTTAATGCTGCTTTTTTTAAAAAAAATGAAATATATATTTTATATTTATCATATCAGATGAAATTGAAATCTAAATATTTACATCTTTTTGCTGGATCTGAGGTTGAGCACCAGTTGTAGGCGTTGCCAAGCTGTTTAGTTGTCTCTTTCATGGAGTAGGTTGATTTCTTCAGGGTGGTGGAGAGATGGAGCCTCATATTTCTGTCTATTATCTTCTAGCCAGGCTATGCAGCTGGAAATACTTCCCTCTGTGGGCTTGGTGACCTGGCGTTACATTCAGAGGGTGTTCTAGCCTAAACATGCTGAAAGCTAAACATGTGTTATCTCCAGCAGAATGCAGAGTTAACTGCAAACTGTGAAACCGGAGGGGGAGTTCAGGATACGAGTATGTAAATAACTCGGAGATATTTTGTGAAAAAGAACAGAAGGGGGAGGAAGGCCTCTCGCTTGCTTTTTCTCTGCCATCCTCATCTCCCCGGTAGCACACTGTGTGGCTGACTTTCAGTGCTCTTTACAAGCAAAGGTGGAGGATCGCTCCCGTTTTAAACAGATAAACCAGTAGCAGATATCTGAAATGTTTCAGGTCACAACTTGTTAGAAGCGACGGTAAAAATCCCAGACTTTTCTGCCTCCGGTTTTGCTCTGTTTTCCAGTCCAACATTCAGTTGTCCTTGGCTGTGCTAGTGAGGTGGCTCATCTGTAAGGGACCTTGTTTCCAGGTGGGCTGTTACTTTTTGGACAGGGCTAGCATGGTGCTTTAGGCTTCGGATCCACCAAAGCAAACTGATGGAGAAGGGGAAGAGCAGATAGCTTGTTTTGTTTTCTCTCTCTCTCTCCCTTGTTTTTAAGCATCATTTATCCAGACTCTTGGGACCCATTATTTGTCTAACCCGTATCTGGACTGTAAAATATTGTTCCAAGTTTTAGCTTCAACAGATGGTAAATGTCTTCCAGCAAATATCCTCAAAAATGTGTTTAGCATGGACACCATGTGTCCTTTGTCTGTTTTGGGACTACAGAATAATTTTAAATGTTGTCTTTTGCTTACATTTAATGCCTATAAAAAGGCTTTTCAAAAAGGCACATTTATCTAACGCACTACCTCTGTGAGAGGGAAGAGCATATTTGGGCAAGCCTACTTGAAGGATCAACCTTTTTAGCACAGCTTCTGTGTGTTGCTCTGGCTTCCCGGTTTTAATCTGTCGTTTTGTTTAGTAGAGCAAGAGATGGTTTGACTTGTCTTGCTGAGGGTGTGCGCTTTGATACCTCCACTTGACTCTGTGCTTGGAGAAGGAGATGAATTGGAAATGGCAGCATCACTGAGAGAGAGAGAGACTCAGGATAGTGAAACTTTTCAGAGTTATACAGTCTTATAAACTGATTTCTAACAGCAATCATGATTTATGCAGAGCTGTAAGGAAAACTGCTCCCTACATTTCATAGGTGTTTTTTCTTCTGTGCCTGGCCTTCAGTGGACCTCATTAGGGCAAGAGCCAGATCTGCATCATGTCTGCAAAAATATCTTGGCTGTCTAGGTGGAGAGAACGTAGGGGAAGGAGCTGCCTTCTGTCCTTCTCTGTACAAATGCCCCAGCAGAAAAGGGAGCTTGGCATTGAGAGGAGATCTCATTTTCTGATGGACCATCGTATTATCAAAGGTAGATATGTTAGAGCAGTCTCCCCCCCCCCCCCTGCGCTCTTATGTTGTCTGTGTGTCATTTTGTTGACAGAACTTGTGTTTTATTCCTTGTTATCAAAGTAGAACTGAAAAAAAAGAGGTTAGAATGTTTTTGTCTTAAACGTCGTTACCAAGAATCCTCAGCTAAACTGTGTTAAGAGACTATTTTTATTCCTGGCTTAAAGGCAGAGTATAATTTGACTTTTAGACCTCCCATTCTTCCTAAATCAAGTTTATGCTGCCAGTAGCTTGGAGAGTCAGCTTCTGATTGTAAACCAGTTTGGAACCACCAAAAAACCCCAGTTTGACAACTGTTTGAGAACTAGCTTTTTAATATTCCTATCAAGCATTCTGCAGAGGTCTCTTGCAGCAAACTTGTAGATCTTGTAGATGTCAGTCTTCCCTGCATACTTTATTTAACTTGTTCAACTTTCTAGAAGAATATATGCAGATAAGATTTTCAAAGCTTTTTAAAAACTTATGTGGAAACCTGGGATCAGCTAGGCAAGAGTTAACTAAAACTGCTTGTGCTGTGCTGGGGGAGTGCAACAGTTGGTGCGCAGAGCACCTTGCAGAGAGGCGCTTTTTGCTTTTGTTGGGGTTTTCTTGAGGTTCAGTCCCTGTTTCTCACCAGGTGGGTATCTCTGGACCCATGGGGCGTCTGAGGCTGCAGGCAGGTGAGGGATACCCAGCCTGCCGCAGGTGTGAAGCTCTGTGGGTGACGGCCGGGTGAGCTGGGTGAGTCTCTGGGTGCGCAGACTCAGCCGGGGGAAGGTGAGGGAGAATAATTGCTGCTTGTTTAAGCTTTATCCTTGCAGTCTGTATGGCAGCAGCTGGCCTGAACCGCCTGGCTTGGATAACTTGAGCAGTTACTAAAGGCAGTATAAACATAGGCACACACTACAGAGCCCAGGGGCTTAGCATCGCAGTTATCATAAGGTATTCCATCTGGAGGTGGAAAAAACAGCCCTTACAGGGTTTCTTTATCTCGAGGCTGGCAACGAGTGCAGAGTGAGTGACATATTTCCCTTTGACTCATCTGTTGTCAAAATGGTGACACCCTTGAGTCACATTAAAAATGAGACCTTGTAGCTGAATTGGCACATCGTTCTGGTAAGCATGGAGCAGGTGCTTGTAATTTTTTTGGGTTTGTCCTTGTTAAGAAAATTATTTTTTTCCCCTCCCAGAGATGGGATGAAATTGATTAACGCTATTGCTGATGTTCTGGGTTAAAAATAACAGGAGAACCTGATTCAGGTGGAATACTGGGTGTTAGCTGTAAAAAGATGTTCAAATGACCTGCTTTACAATTATATAAAGCCCTAAAAATAATAATAATAAAGAAATAGTGCCCAGTAGCCAGATGGTTGGAAAAGAACACCCCACGATCAATGAGGCAATATGTAAATATTTTCGATCATTACCACAGTACTGCTGTGTTGACATTGAAATTCAAAGTGCTATTCCGTGGGACTCCTCATTGATCAGCAGATGAGCTCTGATAAAACGGGGGATAAAAGCACAATACTGAGCATTATTATGGCTAGTGGGCTTCCTTTACAAGGACAGGCTTCCATCATGTCTGCAAATAGATTTCAAACCCTCTTTAAGCATGTTACTGAGACTCTTGTTTCTTCCTTGGCTGTCAAGTACTAATTAAATGGTGTATTATTACTTGAGCTGCTTTATTTAAGGTGAAATACTGCATAGCTGACTAATTTTTCTGTGCTAATTGCCACATTTATATGGGAAGGGGCAAGGTGGAAGCTGATGTAGAGTTCTCTGCTTGAAATATATGTAGCTAGAAATGACTGGAAAGGAATATGAATCAAATGTTTGAATTAAAGTAAATTTTTGGAAAACAGGTCCTCCTGAAAGCAGGCTGCAGAGCCCCTCTGGCTAATTCACTTAGAAATCTTCCCGGGAGTGATAGCATTCTCATGCATAAAACATGAAGTGCCTTTAGCATACACAGGTGCTGAACCCACCAAGAGGCTTTTTTCTTCCCCCCCCCCCCCCCCCCGCCTTTTGTGCTCCTGGAAAAGAAAATCTGTAAGTTATACTTCTCTCAGAGGGGAGTTTGAAACTTGACTCTAAATAGATGCTTATAAAAGCTGCTTTTGAAGATTTGAATCCGTAACTGCCCACCTCAAAACAATACCATGCCAGAATGGAGCAGATGCTCTTTGCCATTCCTGGGGTCCCACCATGGAGGCAGGAGGTCCTCCTCTGGGAAGGTGAGCTGTCCTGGAGGACATGGGGAACAGGTTGCCTCTGTCAATGTGCTAAATGTGAACTCTTCCCATTTTACATAGACTGATGTGAGGTTCATAAAAATCTTGCAAGCGTGCATATATAGACTGTATGGTTTAGGGTTTTTTAATGTATTTTTCTTGCAGCCCAATAGGAGGAATGGGTTGTAATGCTGCATGCCCCAGGCTCCCATGTCCTTTATGGGAATAATGACTTTTAAGAAAGGAGGGGGCTTTGCAAATGAGAAGCTCATTATGGCTACAGCAAGGTCCAGAGCCGAGGCAGCTTTCTGGAAACATTTTGCTGTTTGCTTTCTCTCTCTTCCTCTTGGGTCTGGCCGCTTACAGTGCAGCCAGGACCCTGTGCTCCTTAGGGAACGTAACCAAAGGGGCACTTTGGAGGGTCCAGATGCTACAGGCATCAGACAGGAGAAGTCTAGGTGCCTTTCTGAGCTGCTCGTATTTTCTAGTTAGCTGCTGCATTTATCTTGCTCGTTGATTAATTTCCTGGCACATCCTGGAGCCTATTCCTCTGATCAGAGTTCTTCAGAATTTTGAATTTATTTCTCTCTGGTTTGGTGCTTTTTAGTTGTTCACTTATATCCCCTTACTCTTTTAGGGTGACTCACTGATATGGGAACAGAAAACACCTTTTCAGAGGACAGAAGACTTGTGACTTTCCGTGGTCTGATGCTTCTGTGCTTGACCACAGCTGATGCTTGTTAGGGCTTAGTGTTTATTAATGCAGATGGTGCAAAAGCAGTAGGCTGAGCTAAACCAGCTGTGGTGTTCACGAGGAACAATTTTGCTGGTTCATTTATCCCTGCACGATAGTGCTGTCAGTGGCTCCGAGTTTGCAGGAGCAGCATGCAAATCTTGCTTTCTATTGCCTTTGCCCTTGCTCGACAGGACTCTGATCTTGGGCGTGAGGCTGGTGTGTTCTGGTCTGTGGTGGTTGCCAAGTGTGTTTGTTCAGGTAATGGTGAGGTGGGAACTCTGCCCATCCCACCAATATATAAAGTGTTTTCGTGGTGGCAGTGATGGTACCCCTTAGGAGGAAGGACTGAAAAGTGGAGCGCAGCGCAGCAGTTAAGCAGAGAAGCCTTCAGAAGCCAGCAGAAAGCATCTTAAAATTAATTGCCCTCCACGGAAAGGTAAATGCCAGTTCTGGTAGTGTAATGTAGCTCAACGTTTGTGCTGGAAATGAGCCGCTTGCCACCTGCTGGGTGGTACCTCGTCCTCCTTGCAAAATGTATTTGCATGTGAATCTGTCTGCTAATAGCTGTGGTCTGCTTTCATGTGCCTATCCGGCTGCTCCAAAGCCAAATGTCATTCCGAGCGGCTCCAATGCCCAGAGGCTTCCTTGGAGGGATGCTTCCCTGAAAGCCTTTCAAGGAAGGTTTGTAATGTTCATCTTTGCAAATCACCCACAATAAAAATGTTCTCCTAGCCTTTTGGGAGCTCTTGCATTAACTCATGTTTCTCAATGTTTTTGTTGGGTTGCTTTTTTCTGGTGGTTTGCTTTTTTCTGGTGGTTTGCTTTGGACAAATGTGTCCCATGTTTAATAATGCTGAAGTCTCCTGTACTAAAGTAGTATAATTTTTTAAACAGAAGCAGTTTTGACTGTGCTTACCACTTACCACCAAATGTTTCTGAAATGCAGACAGGATTAATTATTATCAATCTAAAAGAGGCTTAAACCTGACAATTTTTAAGTTTAAACTTTGCATTGGTAATCTGTTCTCACACCTAAAAATAAGTAAATTAAGAATAGCATCAGTGAGGCCTCTGCAAACTGCAGTGACTTTAAAAAGTGATGACTTGCGAATACAGTCAAAGTGAATTGTGTATGATTATTCCAGAAAACAAGTTTGATAATTAATGTAGTCTAGGACATTATGACATATTTATCTGTTACTTTCAGTGTTTACTGTAGAGAAAATGCTGGTGTTTATGTTTTCCCAAAGGCAATTTTTTTTGTTTTAAATTGTTTTTTTTTTTATAAAATAAGAAGTTTTGTCTTCCTTCCCCAATCTACAAAAAAGGAAAAAAAAAAAAAACCAAAAAAAAACCAACCCCGAAACAAAAAAGAATGAAGCAGGTAGGAAGGTTGATTTTCTTAAATTGAGGAGGTTTTGTGTCTGCTCTTCCAGGTTTGCCTAGCTACTCAGTGAGGCTTTCAAGATTGCCCCCACAGTGGGTCAGCCCATCACTGAAACTCTTTCTGAAACTGTGTGTCTGGGCCCCTGCTAATTCTGAGAACTGTGGTATGCTTTGCGAAACCGATGAAATGGAGCAAGGCTCTGGGCCGTCTCCATTTTTAAACATTTATTTACTTAAATGTAGGTTATGGCGGATGTTCCATTTGGGACAATGTTATCTAGCATCTATAGAAACTTGCCTAGCTTGTGAAAACAAATGTAGAATGGATATTGACAAATCTTGATGCACTCGATGAGGAGTGAATTATTGCATAACATTTAAAAAGTGGTAAGACTCAATCAGACTAGTTGTATATTGCATTAAAAAACCCTATGTATATGTAATTAATCCTTTTAAAAGAGAAAGGTAATGTGAGGATTCTTGTTTACTTGCAGATCAGTATGGTAGAATGGCTAAAAGGACTAATGAGACACTTGCTTTCCTGGAAAAGTGTTTAAAAGTTCAAATGCAAAGCAAGATTAACACGATATATTTAAATACATTTCCATCATGCAGATTTGAATAGGTGATTTGGAGAAAAAATCCTTTGGGCTTTAAATCATCACTGTGTATAACAGTAGGGGAAGAAATGTTTTAAATTTCTCTTTACGAAAAAAATGTTACTTAAAGGATTCCCTAAGAATTCAGTGGATTAATTCTGCCCCAAAGCATGCACACAAATTCTTGACACAGGTTTATATCTATTAAATCATGAAATATTTTTCTTCAATTGATTTCAAGATGTAACTTTAAAAGTGGTAATGATTTTCGCTGTTAATTTTGTTGTAAGCCTGCAGAGTCCATTTTATTTATGATCTGGTTTTGACTGTATTAATAGCCAATAGCCAATAAAAGAAGAGAAAACTAAGGTTCAGCTTTGTAGTACGTTGCAGTCCTATTTGGGTGACACCAAAGAATGGCATCTAGTGAGTACATAAGACAAGTGCATCTATTTACAAATACTGAATTGTAGCTCATCCTGGATAGTTGGATCGGGCTGGCTGTTTGTACTTGGTGCTTTCAACTCTCGAAGTGCCTGGCAAGGCTGAGAAAATGCTGTGATACCGTTGTGTGGCAGGAGTGTTTCCGCTGAGCTGTGCAGGCGAGGACGCAGATGTGTGGTGGCTGCTTTGCGACCGCAGTAGAAAGCTGTATGTGAGCCAGACCTAGCATGTGGGAATCCCTAGTCTTTCAAACTCCGATCAGACTCCTAAACCTTAGGTCCACAGGCTGGACCTGTAGTTTCTAGCCCAGACAGATCCACATCTAATACTTGCATTGCAGAAGGTTTTGAGATGGGTTAAGCAACTTGATGCCCAACTCTTTCAACTTTTTTTTTTTTTTTTTTTTTTAAAGCCAGCCTGGGAAAGCAGAAGTGCATTTGGGTGCCATGCAACTGGCTCAGCTGTGAATCAGCAAATGACGTTAATAAGCATTTGTGGACTAAATATATTTTTAAGCTGTCTGGCTGCTTGCTCTTGGTGAGATCTCTGAGATTAATGGTCCTGAAATGTTCACGTTTGCTCTTCCTCTGGCATGAATCTGGCCTGTGCAAGCACTAATATTTTCTTAAATTGCCGTGCAAGAAGGTACAAGAGTAAAGAGTGGTTACTCCTAATTATTGGTAATACATAAATCTGTCTGTTAACTGGAGCAGGGTATCACAGATAAGAGTATCAATAGTTTGGGGTTTTTTTTCATGCAGTTCGGGTTGTTTGGTGCAGGGAGCAGAGTATGTTCGTGTTTCACTTATTTTTTTTTGTAAGTCTTTTGTTGTGGGTGCTGGTCTTAAGGCTTGGATCCAGGTCCCAATTGAGGAAATGTGGTTTTGTTTTTTTTTTTTTTTTTTTTTGGCAAGTGTGTGGATGTGGACCCAGATTTGCATATTCTTGTGTAAAACACAGATCCTGCTACAGGGAAGGACAACTGTGTCCTTCCTGACCCAAAGGGAAAGCAATATTTCTGCTGCTGGTGAGTCCAGCGTGCTGGCTGCCCGTGGGTCACTTGTCAGGGGAACGTCTGCTGGTGCTCCAGCCCTCCCTTCGCCAGCTGCCCTGCTAGGCCTTGTGCTGCCCAGAGCCTTTGCAAACCAAGGATAAGCCAAGAAATTAAAGGCGACTTAAAGAAACTTGAATATACTTGGGGAGAACCTAAGAAGAGAGGGAAGTGATGGCTGGGGGGGAGGCGGGGAGCACATGTGTGTGCCCTAAAGTACAGACCAGGTGCTTTAAAAGCAGCATTAAAAACAGTTTCCAGTGGTTGGAGGTAATGATGAGACTCTGCCTGAAGGAATCTCTTAGAAAGACCATGGGCTGCTTGGCATAATGAAGCAGACCACATAAGCTACTTGGCAGGTAACGGCTACAGGTTCCTTCTGGCCCTCAGCTGTCCTTACAAAAATCAGCCTTGGGGGAAGGCAGGTGGCTGATGGCTGGAGATGGCTGCCTGGGGTTGATGTTTCCCAAGGTGTGCAGGAAGGGAGCTGGATCTGTCTTCCTGGGCGCTGCCAGTTCACCACCCCTGTCTTTGCCATCCTCTGGGCCTGGCTGCACCATCCTCTGCGGCAGCCATGGGAGGTGCCTTCTCCATGCTCCTCCTCCAGGTGTGGAAGAGCTTGAGCGGTTTATAAAGGCAGCTCCAGCTCTGGTTCCACTCTCAAATGCGGGATCGTGCCCAGTCTCTAGGGAGCTCTCTGGAAGAATGCTGCGATGTGATGTTTTTTGTCTGTGATGTCCCCTTTGTGGAAATTGTTCAACACCCTGTTTAAAAGGGAAATGCTTTAAGGGGAAGTTACGGTATTGAACAGAGAGCACATGAGAGTGGTCGGTGCAGTGTGTGTGTGTGTTTTTTTTTTTTTTTTTTTTTTTTTTTAAATTTCCATGAGTTAGAGATGACGATGACTCATGGCTTGGAATGCACTTTAAATCCCTGAGGTGCTCATTGCCGCCTACTATCACGTATTGAATTTCTGACATACCAGAGGGATGTCTGCAGAGAAACTCTGATGTGCAATTATAAAATGTTGTAGCTTTATGTTGTTTGCATAGGAGCTATTAGCATGGTATAACTGTGAAAATAATGCAGCTTTATTCTTGCTGTTGATTTCCCATGGGCATGGCAGTTAAGCAACTGTGTTTTATATTTCTCTAGGATGTTGACACATGTGGACCAACAGTGACATCCTTCTTCAGCAATGCTGTCTTCACTGCCTCCTGCATTCAGAAGCATCTAGAGAGATTTTTTGCAGAAGGTAGGTTCTGGCACTTCAGCTGGATGGCTGTTCTTTTTCTTACATATTAGAAAAAAGCCATTTAGATGTTACTAGGGAGAATGGTAATGAGTCTGACAGATACTAGCTCGCTGCTGGTGAGAGAGGGGATTAACCTTAGCTTGGGTTTCACTTGAATAGATGCTCAGGGAAAACGCAATAAAATGGAGTCTGGAAGAATGGCTGTATGAGTTGCCTTTGAGAAGGGTTAGGCAGTCACAGGACATGGTTGGCTTAAATGGCATAGACATATGTATTGGTAATAAACCTCTTTTTAAAGAAAACTTGCGCTCCCTCCCTTTTTCTGCTTAGTCAGAATAATTTTTTATTTAAAATCTTTCAAATACATAAATTAAAAGGGAGAATGGCTGCACAGGGTGTGCAATTAATATAATTTTTTTTAACGTGTATTTAAATCTTGTGTGGGTTTTACCCCCCCCCCCCCCCCAAATCTTAACCTGGTTGCATTTTATTTGTGTTGAAATAAACAGTGTGCAGCCTCTGGTACTACTACAAAATTGTTAATTTCCACCTTTTTTTGTCCTCTGAACTTTTAATTTGCTTTACATTGCTAAGAGGATTGACGTGCAGAACTTCACCAGTAAAGAGTGTAGATGGGGAAGCAGTCACCCTGTGGTGTTTTTCAACAAGTAAATTTTAAGAGATTTTAAGGATGTGTGTACCTGCTACTTCCCTTAGCTGTAACCTTTGGAGTGTTGCTTGTGGGCTCGCTGTGCATGGGCCAGCTCTTGCCAAACTTCTCTTGTGTGAGTTCTAGAAATGTACATCATAGTCTTAAATCTGCCTACAAAATTAGTGGCTGAACAGGAGTTTTTCCATAGATAGGGTGTCAGCCTTTAGACTTACTGTGTAAGTTTTGCATCTTCTTATTTACCTCCAGTGGATTCCTCACCACACTTTTTTTTCTTCTCTTCCTCTCTTCTCTAGGAGAAAGGGTGTTTTTAACTATTAACTCCACCAAATGTTTCTCTTTGTGGTGATACTGTGGTATAGCGACTTTGCATTTTTGCTGCTGGATGCTAAAACTCAAAAATTGCTGGGTTTTGCTTTAAGAGCAACGAATTGCTGGGAAGAACAGAGAAAGGATAAATGAGTTTGGATCTGAGACTGTTCACTTATCAGATTGAGATGTGGTTTTGGTTTCTCTGGATTTATACCTCAGTCTCGCAGCAGTTATGCTGAAACCACAGTGACACCAGCTCTGTATTAACATGCAATGTCTTTATCAGAAATCCTTGAAAACTAAGGGTGATTTGAATACCTTAATTATCTCCTGTCAGGAAATTGGCTCCCAATGAATTCATTGCCATTTCCCGATGCTGATTCCCTTCTTGAAACCTCTCTCCCTCCTCAGGATTAGCAGAACTAAGGGCCGGTTTGGGTAGGCTGCTCCCAGTGCTGCAGCTTGTCCCTCTGTGGGAGACCTGGTTTCCTTGGGAGAGAGCCTGGCAGCTTCTCTTATGCCCACCGTACCTCTCTGAAGGAGCTGCAGACAGGTCTCTCTGGGAACAAAAACCGCTGTCAGCAGCTTTAACAGAGGAGTTTATGCTCATAGAGGCATTAATTTGCCATGTGAATTTGTGCTCCCATGCTGAGGGAGAACATCTATGCCCAAAGAGCTCTGCCTCCCTTGCTTTAGATCGTGCGCTCCCACTTTGCTCCCCCGTAGGCTGTTGTAGAGGAGAATGTGTTTCTCTGAATTAGTGGTAACAGCAAAGAAGAAATGCAATCCTTAGCAATTCTAGGGTTTGCTTTGCCCTGAGACTGTGGCTCTACTCATTTTGCTTGCCTGAAGGTCTTAACAGGGCTGGTGATCCTCAGTAAGAAAGGCACCCATGTGGTCATTAACTTCCTGGGCAGGTGAGGGGAAACTGCCTTCAGAATTGTGTTCACAGCAAAATGAATCCATGCAGCTTGCGTCACTAGAGAGCCAGTAATGTCCATGGATTGGTAGGTAAGGTATGTAGGGAGAAAAATGGATTTCTAACCTTGTCAGGAAATGCAGTGTTTGTGAAAACAAAAAGCTGAATGGCAATGTCCAGGAAAATGCTGTAGGTGCTGGGTAATTTCCCCCTCTGTTCTGCCAGCATCCATGTGCAGTCCTTTGCTTTTCCAAACCTGGAAGCTTTGAATCCAAACTGCTGGCAAAGTGAAAATGATGGGAGGAGGTTCCTCTGCAAGCCATACCTGGGAGTATTTTGCATAGAATTATTTCAAAATCTAGGAAAATGTCCTCAATCCCTGGTGCAAGCAGAAAGGCAGAGCAGAATCTGAGGGACGTGTGTGCACGCAAGCTGTAAGTGCCTGTGACATTCGAAGCGTGGCTGTAGGACCTCAGCAAGAAGCCAGTGGGGGAAGCCTTGTGATAGGGGGAGGTGGAGGATGCTGATGCAGAATGAGGAGGTACCTGCTGCTCTGTCCCTCAGCATCCTCATTTCTGTCTATCCAGGGGCACTGCACTGCCTTTTTCTGTTCCCACCAGTCCTGCAACTGCGGAAGCCTGGATGGGATGAGGAGTGAGTGTTTTCCTCTGTGAGCAGAGGCTGACATTGGGCAGGAGGCTAATACATGGGAGAGGGGAAAGTAGATGAGGTGAAAGCAGGTGGAATTAGAGGGTGCCTTTGCCTGAGATGATGTGAGGCAGGCTGGGGACAGAGGTCTGGCACACTGGGGAAGTGGCATCCCCTCTACACAATTTGTGCACATCACTGAAGGAATGCATAGTGTCCTGTCAAAAGGAAGCACAAGTTTGCTTTGCAACGGGTTCTTTCTGATGCCCTTCTAGCGCTCCCTTGCCTTGCCTGCAGCAGCTGTCTTTGTGCCTGTGCCATGCTGTGCTGTGATATTTTTTTTTTTGGTATATTTCCACCCCTGCCTGTGTAATGTGACAAGCTTTTCCTCTTCCAGAGCCATATGCCTTTTATAGGGACACAAATTGGGCCCAATTCTTACTTTCTATGTGTCCCCTACTTGCCAGGGACTCACTGTGTGACCTGTGACATGAGGATTGTTGGATCCTTCATAGGCTATGCTGCAAAATGCTTTACAGTGAGCTAGATCAAGGTGATAACACTTCAGAGAGCTGGGCGATGACTGCTTTTGTACTGGCAAGAACAACCCTGTTTGGCAGTGTAACGGAGCAGTGAAATTGCAGTGTTCCCCTGTCTCTGTGTGGGTTAGTGTGGCACTTGTTACAGTGCCAGGCAGGGTGGAGGGGGAGCTGCTAATAGATAATGGGGAAGAGGATCTCATAAGGATGGGAGATAGTTATGGGCCAACTGAGTTAGACCTGGCAGTCTGGGACGTGAACGTTTGGAAAGATACAGAAGGATCCCTTTTCAAATAAGATAGTCTCCTGTATAGTCTGGCTTTATGAAATTTCTAGTGGAAGTATGGCCAAGTTTTTCTTTCGGTTGTTTTCCGTCTTACAATAGCAACACTAGACACGAGGAACTATTTGGACATACGTATTTAACTGGGAGGAAAGAGCTGTGACACTGGTGTGGTTGTAACCACAAACTAACTGACAGCTTCCTGCTGCAAGTAACTTTCTATAGATCTAAACCGCGTTCATTTGTGTTTGTCTGTGCTGTTTAAATATCTGAGAAAGATTCCACCGCTTCTAGGCTTCTTGTTTTTGACAAAGTCAGTGTTGTAGTAATTTGGGGGATGGTGTCATGAAGAGAGATCATTACAGCACTGATACAAATTTAGGTGAAGTCCAGAAGGTTTCTATATTTTACAATCTTTTATAATGTAAAAGTCAAGAGGCAGCCCCATTAGATATGTCAGGCTGGTTTTGCAATTACATCTGTATTTACAAACTGGGTTTATTTCTGGGGAGATAGGAGGTAATCACGTGAACCTACCTGTGTGGCTGAGACCTCTTCATCTGATACTTCCATGGTATCATTACTTGCTTCTAACTCTCCTACCTCCTCCACACCTTCCTCTCTCCTGTGATGTGTTAAAATATCACGGCTGCAAAAATGAGAGCACGTTTTTCCCTGCTGTTCACATTCCAGCTGGAAAACTTGGACAGATCCTTCCCTTGTGGTTTGTGATACTGTAAATAAAGGCTTGGGAGGTCACACGTTTTCCATCTCAAGTTATTTTGATTCCAGTGCTGGAATGGAGGGGGGGGAGGAGGGAGGAGAGAATTAAAGAAAAACGAAAAAAAGCACAACTCCAAACTGTTCTGGCTTATTGTGGGAAAAAGTACTCATTAATGCTAAGGCAAAACAATTGGAAAGGAGGCCTTTACAAAGAAGACTTAGTTTTTGACTAAAGCTGAGACTTAGAGAATTAGGGTCGAAGATTTCAAAGGACTCTTCTATTAACCTTTGAAATAAACGTTATTTAGAAGGTAGAGGCCCTGAACACCAAGCTCCTGTGATCTGGTGCTGTTCCTGGATGGTTCTGAAAAATTTACTGTCTAGCTTTAAAGGCATATTGGTGTGACTCTAAGCATACGGGTGAGTAATTTGACCTATGTTCATATGAATATGGTTATTCATATGCTTAAATGCCAATTAAGTGGGCTTTTAAATATGGAGTTGAGAAATTTTGATTGGCAGTCTCGCTAGCTGTGATGCATCTTGTGGTTCAGCTAGCCTGAGTCGCTGCTTACAGCCTGGGGCAGTACCTGATGGTCTGGGGCACGGTGGGTAGCAAACATGTATGCACACTCACTGAGAGTCAGCACGGAATCGCGACATGTTGCGATGGCTGTTGCTGCTGCTGTTCACGGCTGCTGTCCTACATCTGGCAGGCTGGGTCTCCTCAGCTGCGTCCCTTTTCATGTTGGTGTTTGAGGCTTTAAATATTCACAGGGAACACTGCTTAGGTTTAAACTTAATATTTTTGCTTTTGATATTTGTATAATCCTGTTTCGGATTTACTAAGAAATGAGCTCAGAACAATGTCCACTGGGCTTTACTACTGGGTGGTGATATGCAGTGTATGATTAACACTGCCTTACAGTGGAGAAACTAACGGTTACTGGCAACTACGTCGCTTACTTCTGATTTTTGAAAAGGCCTTTTCCTGGTAGAGATTTTTTGGGTTTTTTTATCAAAAGAGGATACAAAATGTGAATATAATTTGTCACTACAGGACTCGCATTGTACTTTGACGCTACAGAAGTATTTATTTTTCCATAAACTGTTATGTTTATAAATGTACAGCAGGAACAAGAGAGAACCATTCTACATCTAGATGTTAATCTCTGCACAGGATAGTCTTTTGATTCAATAACTTTTCTTCCTTGACTTATTTTGCATTTTTTTAATGGTCACATGACATATGGACATAAAAAAGAATGGCCCAATTTCACCCCTGCTGTAGCTCATTGACGTCATTAAAGCTACAGCAGGGATGACTTGGCCCAGATTCTTTAAAAATAAGACCTGATGAACAACCCCTCCTGGAAAAGCTCTATAGAGAAGGTTGTCCTGAGCATAGCATAGAGCGGATGCTATGCAATTCACCGTGACATTAAATAAAATTCCCATTGGCACCTTTCCTGTGACATGGAGGTAGGACCCTTCCTGGAGAGGACAGCAAGGCATGTGCTTGCAGAGCTGCTTTTACTGTACCTTAATAGTGTGATGGAAAGGGGCGATTAATGAAGTGAGAGAAGGCCACTTGGAGTAGAGGCAGATCTGGGTGGAGACCTGACTTGCTTGGAAGTTGTCAGAGATGTGTTCTCTGCCTCAGGACTGGGCTTGCATGTGGCAAGCCAAAAGATGGAAACCGTGGTAGAAACAATCTGTGGAAAAATGTTGCCCTGAGCTTTTAGGAAGACTGTTTGTATCTGTTCTGTCTGTACTTTTTCCTTGCTGCTGCTCACGGGTAGTGTTCTCTGCAATGTTGAAGTATTGTCACACGAGGATTAGCCATCTGAACACGGCAGCTCTCACTTCCCTGACATGAAGGGGCACTCCTGGGTTCAGTATCTCAAGGTAGGCCTAAGGTGCAGCTGCTTTTGCAGGCCATATTGCCCTCTTTATAACTTGGTGTAAAAATAGAAATTACAGGGAAAATAGGTAAAGGAAGGCAATACAAATCACGGTGAAAATAGTAGATTTGACCTTGATTTAAATGCTCAGTCTGAATTAAGCTGAAATGTACTTTCAGATCTGAACAAACTGAAAACAGACAAATATGAAAGGTTCTCAAGAGCTGTTGACTACTTTCTGTTTGCTAAAATAATGGTAGCGACGCATGGGTAGCAGTTCTGAAAATCTTTACACTAACTTAAGAGTGAGTGTTCTGCTCACAGTTATTTATAACTGCAGGAAGAAACACCCTTTCAAGAGCCGTCAAAGCCCCAAAGCTCTGTCTGTAGTACGTGAATACTTGATCACTGTTTGTATAGCCAATATTCATTGCTAGGGCATCTTTAATTTAACTGAATTCTTGGTTCTTGGTGGTAATAACTGTATCTGGCCAAGACAGGTTCTCTTGCAGTGAGTCCAAGAAATCAGATAGTTCTTTTTCTGATGCCAAACTCTTCTGGTCCACTGAATATAACTGCAAGAACACATAGTTCCCAAGAAGGAAAATGCTTACTGTGTTTCTGGTGACAGCTGAAGCTGACTTGGGGGAGGGAAAGATGGAGCAAATAGCACTCTTGTCTGCTTATGAGAACATGTTAATTTTAAGGGAATTTAAGTCAGAAAGTTTTCTGCAGTTGAAAGCCAGAATAGTGTCAAAGTGACATTGACTAGTATAAATAGTGAAGGAGGAATTAGATCTTTAAAATATATTCAGTCTTTTGATTAGTCATCCAAAACTCTGCTGGTAAGACAGGGAGAGAAATCTGGGCTTAACCTGATAAATGTCCTTTAATAGTGGAAAAAGTCAGAAAACCTGGGAATTTAATTCATTATATCCAGAGAGACCACACAGCAGCTGGCAGCAGACTTCTGAGGAAGAGTATTAATGCTAGTGGAAATAGAGGGGGGGAAAAAGGTAACTGAAAGCTCTGCAGCTGTAAGGGCTTTTGGAAGCAAAAGATATTTGATGTAATGCAGATAAGAGTGATGTTCACTTCTTTTTATTGCATAGAATGCACCCTTGTCTGATGAAACTATCTTGCTTCGAGTGTCTCTTTCCTTGTATTGTCTTCCTTCATCCACTTCAGGCTCCCCTATGTCATTGTGGGTGGACCTATTTAGGGTCTAATCCTAATTCCACTGAGCTCAAAAGCAAAACTTTATAGATTTTAAGAGAATCCATCCTAGGACTTTAGGTGGAGCACCTACCATCTCTCTCCAACCAGACTGATGAGCAGCATGGGTTGACTGTTTATGCCAGATCCAATAAATACTCAATTATTGGAGAGAATGGTTGAAGAGAGGATTCTACCTGAGTAAGAGAATGTATGAGAATCCTTACAGTGTGTATCTTTTTGACTGACCCATAGCAGTTAATTTTCCAGAGACAGGCTACCTTGTGATGGGTCTTTGTGGAGTACAGGAACGATTAATTTCTAGGGTATATGGTATAGACATCCTTGTCTTAATAATCAGAAGTGTTTCTTTGGCTGAAAATACGACTTTTCAGGAAGGTGTAAAATTGTTAACGGGCAGTAGCACGCTGTTATATACGCACTTACACAAAGCACATATATCCCTCTAAATCAAGGCCAGCTTCCTTTCTGAAGGCTGAGCGGAGCAGGCCTCATGCAGCACTCTGAGGCAGGGCTGGGAAATTCCGTGCTACAGCCAAGTTTTGGTTTATGTCCTTTGAAACCTCAGCGCGTGGATATGCACATTGCACAAATGTCCCCAGGGTGTATGTAGGTTATCAGAGAGATAACCTCGCTGAGCCCTAGCACTAAAAGTGTTTTCATGGGTGTGGCTGCGTGGTTGTGACCACTTCTGATCGTGTCTCAGCTTTACAGCTTTAGGTAGAAATTGCCCCAAAACTACCCGTTCTCACCGAGGCTGTACGTTCTGCAGTACAAGTTTGTGATAATCTCTGTGCCTGGGCTTGCTGGCTGTAAGCAGAGAGAAAGATGCACCAGCAGATGTATTGACAGGCGCTCTCGCGTATCCATTTTGTTTCTGAAGAACGATGAGTTGAAATCAATATGCAGATCAGGAGTGCTCTGAGCATCTAAAGAAAATCCTCTGACTGTGCTATATCTGCATCATCCTAGCAGTTGTGTTTACAAAAAAAAAAGGGGCTGCAAATACCATATTTGTTCAGATTAGAAAGGAATTTGGGGATGAAGCCATAGAAAAAAGGGGAATTGTTCAGTGCTGAAGGAGAACTTTCAATTTATTTGATTGGAAATTTTAATCTATTCTGGATGATTTAACTGTTAAGCTCTAGAGCAAAAAGCTCACTTCAGCTCATCGCCTACTACATGCTTAGGTTCCACTGGGTGCTCTTAAGTCCTATAGAGGCCCATAATGTTCAGCTATATTCTTAAGAGCTCATGGAGAATAACAAAGAACAAGGACAGGGAAGCTTTGACAGCACTATTTGTGTTTATAAAAGAACCTTGAAATTAATTTGATCAATGACTCTAGTTTTCTGCTAATTCTTCTGTATGTAGCTAGAACACAGTCTACCAATATAACTTCTTTTTTTTTCTTCTTTATTATTTTGAGGTTTATTTTGATGGGTTATGTTTCTAGGTAACTGTTGAAGGTTATTTCTGGGAAATGCTGCCAGAATGCTTATTAACATGTGACTAGACCCAGGTAGAGCCCCTTATGAGAATTTGGCTGTTCTCAGTGAGGGGCAGTGACTGTGCTGAAGTGTGTGAGTCCTCCCAGTTCCCTGCCCACGCTGGGCCTGGAAATAACTCTGTCAATAGTAGAAATGTCACAGCAGGAATGACTCGCTGGATGTGCCCAATTCCATTTATCTAAATGAGCTGTGATCTTGGATTTAACATGCTGTTTCAGAGCTAAGATAAGAGGCACATGAATTAGATTATTGTTGGAAAAAAAAAAAATAGAGAGGTGCTGATATAAATACTTCTGTGAGAAGTTTAGCAGAGCATTAGCAAGTCTTTTTATATTTATGAACAGCAGTGGTCAAAGTAGTATCCTGCAAAAGATGCTTTCCACATGATACTAACTCCAGTCATTAAAAAAGCATGAATCAGATTAAGAAGCGTAGGGCTTTTTTTACTTGCCTTTGAGTCTTCAGATGTCAGTGTGAGCTTTAATCGGCAGCTGTGCTGGCGAGAAACTACCCTGTGAAATGGAAGCGGAGGATGTGGGCAGAGGTGCTCCTGTCTTGAGTGGCTTAGGGGCTCCCGAGCACCCCAGAGGTTGCTGCCCTGCAGGTACTTGTGTCTCAAGGATTATATCAGCACTCTTGTCCCTTTTGCGGCCGTGTCAGCAGCAGCCAACGGTGTCCCTGTGGTTTGTGGAGCTGAGGAGGGATTCGGCAGAGGGGCAGTCGCATGGACGGGCACCCATGCCCAAGGGCACTCCTGCCTGTATGTGAGACTCCAGGGTAAGAAAGTGTGGCACCTGAGCCCTAGCAGAAATATTACAAGTCTTGTGATATCAATGCTTGGCAGCTGACTATTGACTGTGAGGTCTCTCAGGCAGCTGTCTGATGCCATTCTTTCGGGTGGGCTTTTAAGCTACTGCTTCGTCTCCTTTCTGGTTGTTTCCTCTGCGGATGGAGCAAATTTCTTGGGCCATTTCTCTTTTGTTTCAATCAGCCTTTTGGTCTGTGCTCTACAATGGCTTGAGCACCCTACTGCGTTTCCTGGGGTTCAGGGTGGAGGGTCTGAGGGAGGTACAGCAGTGACAAATACTAACATCTCCAAGTCTTTTACATCTATACTTAATATGCAAAATGTCATCTGTTGTAATTGATTTTTCTGTTTTGTGTCAGAGGCAGTGATAAGCAGTTCTCTCCCTCCCTGTGTTCTGAGGACACGGATGCTCAATTTTGGCCTGGTACCAGTGATTTCCTTGTGAGGAGCCAGAAGCAGCAGGGCACAGAGGGTGTCCCTTCACAAGGTCGTGGTGGGTAGAGCACTACTGCTCTGCAGAGCTGAACTTCCAGTAACCTGGAGGGAAGGGACTGTCCTGACAGCTCTCACTGTGCTGGAGGGACTTTTTAGTGCTCGCATCTGGGTGGATGGCTTTTTTTCTGCAGGTCATGGTCAGGGACAAAGGCGTATTCCCTGGACAGGATGGCAGGAAGTTCAGGAGGTGGGACAGCAGGAAGCAGTTTCATGATCCCGGGCTACTGCTGGTGAAGAACTGACCTTGCTTTAAATCTGCGCTTGTTCTGTGTTGGCGAGGATTGTGTTTAATTTCATGGTATGTTCAGCGCCGTATCTGCCATCTCTCTAGACAGCTGTGCTTGGTCTTATTGTTATCACCATGGCTGTTTACTAGTGATGAAGGACAAGCCAAAGAGGACTAGGATCCTGATTCTTGGGAAATGGGCAATGCTTTCTTCTGCGTTTGTCTCTTGTAACAGAGAGAGTTGAGGCAGTATGTGGATCTGCTTCCTTGAAGACCTAAAATAGGCTTTCATTGACCCCTCAGGCTTTGTGAAATCATGATGGAAGTGTGTAGCAAAACCACTGGGAGAACTTTCCCTCCCCACTTTTTAGTGTTGTCTTAATAGCTGCTTCTTCTGAACTGAAATAGCTCCATGCGCCATTCCCTTTCCCTTTCTTTTAAATATATGCTACCCTCTATTATGAATAATTATGTTAACTTAATAGTACAGTTGCTTTAAATCAAGTGGCTCTATTGTTGCTAAACCTCCTGTTGCTGGTGGCTCTGGGAGGTGTTCTGCCCAGCAGAGACCTGGTGATGTGTTGGCATTGCATCTTCTGTGCTGAGGCCATCTGACGTTGGTCGTCTTCTCGCAGAAAAGCAGGATTTGGGTAACTTAGCTTACACTAGCAGCCTTTCATAATTCTGCCTGGCATGGTAATTTAGGGAGAAGCAGCAATTCTCTAGCTCCTTTCATGAATGCCATCATGCATGCCCTGGCTATGTTGCCTACCACCTTTCCTTGCCTGCAGAGTCTGCCTTTTTACTGTATCGAAGCCCCGGCATAAAAGTGGAGCTGGGTGTCTGCAGGCTGCCCGCTGGTTTTGGCAGCCTTGAGTCTGAGTGAGTGCCGAGGTGTTGCCTGGGCTATTCTCAACTAACCCCTGAGCTAATGGATGCTGCTTCCTGACGTAAAAGCAGACGAGAAACTCTGGCCAGGGGTGAAGCTACATCAAGCTGCGCTTTCAGAGGTTAAGCTGATTGCAGATCTCATAAATAAATCTCTCTGTATTAATATATAAATGCTTGCAATAGTTGCTTTATTATAGTACACGGAAGCTTTCAGAAAGAAAAATTTCCCAAATGAGCCATTTCTGCAGACTCTTTGACTTTTAAAGATTGGTGTCATTAATTGAATTCTGCCTCTTCCATTAGAATGGAGTGTGTGCTCTTCACTGGCACGTACGGTTGATTCACCTGAGAGTGTGGGAAGAGATAAAATATTCAGAGCTACTTGCATTGCTTCTGTGGCAGTCGGGTTACTGGGTGGTTTTGGGGAGAGCGGGCAGCCTTCCAACATGACTGTCTTATACTTTGAGAGTGGGAAACCCTCTGAAGCTCATGTAGCAGTTGTTGGTTGGCTGTAGGGAGCGGGCAAGGTGTCTGCTGCTGACTCATTCTTCCTGCAACATTTCTCTTAAAAGAAAAATACATTGTCTGTATGTTACGAGTAGTAGTGTTCTCCTTTCTACGGGGAATGATACTTGTTGGAAATCAATTTCATCTAATCCAAAGCATTGCAAAAGTAATAATTAAGATCTGCTTAATTTCCACACTTGATTGGTAGGGAGGCAATAGCTTTTTCTTTGAAACCGTGCTTTGTCTTTTGAAAATAATCTTACCAATGTTATATAAATGCTGTATTGCAGCCCGCCCTTATTAGCCACTGATTAGAGGGTCCTTTGTGAAGTATTGTCTGTTTCTGACATAATTGAATTAATATGGAACCAGTAAAATTCCTATGGAAACAAAACAGGAGCAAATTTAATACCAGATAAATGTGTGTTCTGGGCTATGAAAGTGAACACAAAACTAATTTCTTAATGGGACTGCTAGAAGAACAAACAAATCTACAAAGACGTGGTTGTATGCCTCAGCTAGAAATGTATGTTTGTGGATATAATTAAACTTTAGTTAATAACATATTGTCCTTAGTCTTGGCGAAGAACTGTGTTTGGGCTGTGGCTACGTGTCCAAAGCATTTTTACGAGATTAACAACTTCTTACAGCATGGTCTAGAGCTTTCAGAGCACTTGCAGATCTTGGGTGGCTGGCTTGCATTTCAGCTCATTCTTCCCATAGCTCGGAGAGCATGATGAACCTTTTCCTACAGATGGATGATGGAGAAATGGACGACTGTCCCTGTCACTGACCTGCTGTAGGAGGCAGTGGGCGAGTTGGAGAGACAGTCTTCAATAGCAGCGCGTGAGGAAGGGTGAAGTGTGAAGGTGATGCTTCATGATTCACTTTTTGCATTGCAAATCCTATTTCGTAAGTAAGCTGCTTCCACCGATGCATGAAATGATTTATTATCTCTCAGAGCTTTTCTTCACCCTGGAAAAAAACAAAAGACGATCAGTATTTTTTAAAGCTCTGTGCTGAACATTATATGATTAAGTTGTAATTTTGAAGTGACACATTTGGGCATATAATTTTCAAGACCATCTTTGGTTTCAGAGATCATAAATACTGGTTCCAGCTGTAATGAAGTGCTGTGCTGCCTACTATGTTCCTATCATTGTGTATGTCTTTTGTTTAAATTATTAAATCACAGTGGCTATGGCCATAATAATGTGGTTGTTTTATGTCTTGGAAGAGGGGAAAATAATTTTATTTAGTTGGAATAATGTAATTGTAACATGCCTCTAGGTTTGAGTTAAAGGGGGAGGTGGTGCATGTGGCTGGCAAGACAGTGCTGTTCTCTTGATGATTTTCTGCAGCAAATTCCACTGTCATGGAGTGGCAGCATATTTGTTTTTAATGGAACAACTTGTGAGCGAACACTGGGATGTTTATGATGACAAGGAAAGCACTAGAAAAATAGAGGCTGTAAACTCCCGCTCGTTAAGGGTAGCAACATGTGTAATTGGCTCAGTCAGGTGCATCTCGAGGGAGGAGGTGTAGATCTGAGATCTGGCTGTGACTGCCCGAGCCATTATGGGGCAAAACACTTGACTTCTTTGCACCTCTGAAGGCCATCTGTAGGGTAAGGAGCAGTCTGCCTGGGTGGTTTTATGAGTCAAAGTGCTGGGGCAGGACTCGGAGATCCTCTGATGCAAAATGCTTTACAGATAAAGTATTTATTTCCCCTTTTGGAGGGAAAAGATGTGTGATGGTCTCTTGAATCAGGATGACTGCACCAATTCAGATATAATTTGATAAAGGCCCAGTGAATGACTTGCTGTAGAATACAAGAGTGCCTGAATCATTTGTGCTTTAAATCTTGCTCCACATCTTTGTATTTCCTGCTCACGCTGTTCATTAGTCTCCTGTGCCCTGTTGTTTTTGGGCTGATAATGGATAGCTTAAGTGGTGCATGCTGAAAAGAAAATTCCTGTATAAATGAAGCGGTGTGCTTTTCTCTGCATAAAGTGTCTTGTGAATATGGGGCAGAAACCCTTCTATTTTCCCCTCTTCTGTGTTTGTAGCTGGGTCCTGAAATGTATTTGTGCTCTTTGCATATCCCCTCAAAGTCCGGCTTATTAAGGCATCCCTTCCTCCCAATGAAACCTTACACTTCTGTGGCTGCAGCACAGACTGTGGTTTCTTTCCAGATGAATCATGAGGGTTTTACAAGCTGTAAAACTTCTCTGGAGAGCTTAAGGGTGTGACCAGCTTACAAACATGGATGAAGTTTTTTTTTATTTTTTATTTTTATTTTCTGATTTGGATCTGAATATATCCTGAATATCTGTTTGATGCTTGATTGCCAGAAGGAATTTTTTTGTTCCCCTTTCAGATGGGGTGCAGCACAATCCCCTTACTGCAGTTGCCCATAAAGCTTCACTGGGACTCCCTTGAGGACTGGGTGTAGGAAGCAATCAAACTTTATTAGTGTTAGTTCCTTTAGTCTATGTAAACTTCTTACGAGGAATAAGCTTATGTATTTGGAGGATGAAAGTTGCCCATCTCTGTGGCTGGGCTTTGCTTAAAGAAAATGTATCTTGTTCCCTGCCTTACCAGCTCCTCGCCAAGCCCCAGGGCTGCTGCCTTGTTCCCCATACAGGCTGATTTGACAGTCCAGCTTAGTCCAAAGCCACTTCTTTCCAGATCAGTTTGACCTCCTGGCATTCCCTGTTGAGCAGTGTGGTGCAAGAGCCCTGCAAAGGGGACCGTCGGTTGGGCAGTGCTTGTTCCCGTGAGCTCTTCTGGCAATGGGGACTTACAGCTGGGAGGCTTTGCATGCTGGCATGTGCTTGCCCTGCTGCAAATCCAGCGCTGAGGTATGTGACATGCGGTCCTACTCCATCACCACCTGGACTTGGAACCTGTGAGCAGAAATCGCCCTGGGGAGAGCTGGCATGTCCTCTCTTGTCTCTGGCGTCTGTGCTGGGCTGGGAAGGTCTGGAAATCAAGGGTATTTCCAGTAGTTTTGACCTCTGGGTAGGAGGCTGTTTGGTGCGGTCCTTGCACAGTGTCACCAATGGCTCTGCCTGGGTTTCTGCAGGCAGTCCCTCTGCTCTGACTCAACTAGAAAGCAAGTTGGCTGCCCCAAAGAGAGACATTCTCCAGAGTAGGGCACTGGCCAAGAAATCTGGAGCTGGCAGAGAACAAACCAAGCAGGCAGGAACTGTTAGGAGCTCTGGGAAATTAGAGGGGATTTTTTTTTTCTTCCTTTTTCTGGCATATGCCAAGAGTAGGTGGTTCAGAAGGGGAATACCTGGCACAGTGTGATGGCAACTTACCCGGCTGCCCTAAGGGGATGCTTTTGCCAGGAGCCTTTGGACCTATTCCTCTTGGTGTAAATAAAATGAAATAAATAAAATACTTGGTACTATAAATAAAACGAAATGGGTATTATTACCTCGAGGCTCTGGATGTACCTTGCATGGTCAGCATTTGTTCCTTTCTCCCTCTGCAGGCAATTAATGGAGGAAGAGGGGACTATCGGTGTGCACAGACGTCAGCCAGGCAGCATGAAGGCTTATAATAACTTTTTCATATGATAAGAGATACTTTTATGGTCTGAATTTTTTTTACTTTCCCCCTGGCAAGAGAGAATTACTGGTGATGATAGTTGGTAGACTAGCTCCTGTTGGGAAGCACTGAATGGAGGAAGGATTTATTGAAGGAAATGTGTGGCAAATACCTCGATAAGCACTTTTTTCCCTTATTTAAAGAGGTTGTTTATAACTAAGAGACCATTAGCACCCAGGAGGTAATTTCGTTGTAGCAGTATCTTACTGAATGAAAGCTTGGTAGTCTGTTTCTGGATGGAGGGCCCAGGAACAGCCTCTGGATAATACTGTACCAAAGACTTCCTCCTCCCCCCCCTTCTTTTTTCTTCTTTAAATGGAGGCTGGTGCAGCTCCTTCCCGTGTAGTTTAAAGAACAGCTTGGTAAAATACATGTCAGCATTTGAATTACGCTTTTCATTTACTGTAGCCAATACTCTCCTTTCACCCCTAGGGTTTCTAGAAGTTTTCATGACAAATCTTTCCCCCCCACCCCCTGCAACCCAGAGACAAAACCCCAAGCACTCCATTGCATGCTGCCTGGCTGTTTTGCCTCTCTGATACCATTAGAGAAATTCCGTGATTTTTTGCAAAAGGTACTAAAATCTGGGGAGGGGGGCAGAACTACAGTTGTAAGGAGTCCTGGTCAGGTTAACTGCCTGTATTAAGGAGCAGTCAGAACTCATCAGTGTAAAACCTTCCACACCAAGGGAGTAAGCAACACAAATTAACTGGTAAGGAATGCTAAGCATTCTGCATCCCTTCTGTGAGGTGGGTTTTGTTACTTCTGGCTTGAATACTGACCTAATACTAACAAACCTATATTTAGACATACTGCCAAATTTTCCCCAGGGTAGCAGTTGAGGGATGAGGGGGAGAAATGTATGGCAAAGATTGAGGATCGTTGCTAGAACAGAGTACCAGTTTGGTTTAAAATAATCTTTCATGTGCTCAAAGAAAGGGTAATGTGTTCCCAGTTACCTCCACCCTAAAATCTTTCGAGCTGTTGCTGCAGCTGATGCAAAACCCCTTTTGGTGGAAGAAATGGTGAGGAAGGTCATGTTATTTTGCATCTTCCCCCTTTTACCCTCCCTCCAGTTAAGCATGTTTGGGCTAGAGTGCACTGAGCTACGCGGGTGCAGAGGATATTATGGATTCTCCATATTGCTGGTCCTAATTTTAGCTACACTCTGCATGGTTCATGCCAATACTCACCCACTTGCATTTGCACTTTTGGTAGCAGTCATTACACAGTGTGAGCTTCACACATGTGCCGCTCCTCCTGGAGCTCAGCTGGCGGCAGCAATTTGTATTCCCCACAATAAAATAGTGGGGTTTGTGTGGGTAGGGGACTGGTGGGAGGATGCTCACATCTGTGAACGTGTCCCTGCTGTGCTGTGCTTGTTGCAGCCTGTTGGAGGCAATTGGATGGGAGGAAGGGGAAGAGAGATCTGTAATTCCCTTATGCTTTTCATTGAAGTGGAGAAATGGCTCTGCATCGCATGTTATGTTCTCTTGTGCACTTTTACTGTGAAAGAACTCCCAGTCCAATTTGTCAAGGCAGACTTGACGTGAGTCCAAATGCACTTGACAATAGTCTCTCTGCTGTCAAAACCTCTCCTCCTTCTGTGATAAAAACAAAGCTCCCAAGTAACACTCCTCTCCTTCCTTCCTGTGGCTCTTAAGAAAGACTCGGCATCCCGGAGTTGTTCTGGGGAGGAAGTTTTTTGCTGTATTGAAAACACTTACCCATTTTCCATTTAAAAATTTGACAGAGCGATGCATTCAAAACATGATAGCCACAGAGAAATTATTTGGATTTATGCTTTCTTTAATTGGACCATGTAAGATTTTATTTGCTGATAAGTGTCCGAAGGGAGCTGTCGAAATATTGCAGAAAGAGTGAACGCACCAGTTGTGGTAATGTGCTTTTGATAAATGCATTATGGCATAGTTATGAAGTCAGGAAGAAGCCTTAATTACTGTTATGAAGCCATTAGAATCTAAAGCAGCAATCTGAGCTCTTGTTGCAATCGTGTTTTACATTTCTTCACCAAAGACTTCAACACAAAAAAAGCGCTTGTTTTAGATAATTTATGCCTTTTATTTCCTTTTGCCTTTTTAAAATGGTGCAGAAGTGTCAGCGGGTACTTGAATACGATAGTTGCGAGCTCTGTGGATTCACCTAAATAAAAAATACAACCTTTACGCTGAGCACGTACTGCTCCTGTTGGCAGGGAAGCCAATGCCATATGATCTGCTGAGTGTTCTCTCCTGTTACCCATACCCATATAGCATAAGAAACTGCTGAACTTGATTCTCCTAGCTTAAAAAAAAAGAAAAAAAGAAAAAATGGTGCGGGAGAGGGCAGGATTAAGTTTCCAGAAGTCTTGTGTAAAGCTAGGGAAGGAGAAAGGCTGTTCTTGGAAACTTTTTGTTAATTAAAATTGCTTTGGGAGATCAGGCAGTGTTATAACCTACACGTGGGGTCAACAAATTGCTTGTCCCTGGAAGCCTCGGCTGGTCCCCGCAGCGCAGAGCCTGCGCCGTCTTGCTCAGGTCTCTCTTGACAACAACCACAAAGCAAATTATTTGGAGCTGACTGTTCTTATACCAAAAATGTGTGCAAAGGAGGAGTTCAGTTTTCAGATGTTTATTATCTTTTTATCTTAAGTTATTCAGAGAAAAACTGTTTAATGCTCAGTCACCTGTTTTTTTTTGTGCTTTGTAGATGTTCTTTGACTCTCCGGTAGTGCATTATTTATAGCAGATGTTAATTTAATAGAGTCAACTTTGTTACCCTTCAGGATATAAGCATCTTAATTTAAAAAAACAAAACTGACAAAAACATAGTTGTAAATCAAAGGTTAACAGGCATAGCAATGTGAAGGTATTGTTTGCTTGGTTAAATTGATACTGTGCTGCTTTCTTAAATGGAATATTTCTTTAGTGACAGGAAGGTTAAGTACAAGCTGTACTGTTAGGAGAAAGGAAGAAGGAACCTTACTTATTAGTGTTTTTCTAAAGCTGATTGCTTAAAATAATTCCAGGTGCAATATGGTAGTGCTAATGCTTTTTACAGCATGGTGGGAAGTGGCCTGGTTGGTTTGGGGCCCCATCAGCAATGCCATCAGCTGCTTCGTTTTCACATGGGGTTCAAGCTGGATCTCGCTTGTCCTCAGCTTGGGCTCTGACTCTTGGCTGTTTCTAGAGAGCAATGAGGCTCTTTGCTTGTAAGCTTTTGGTTAAGAAAATGCCAGTTGAAAGAGCCCTTCCCACAAGTAGGCATGTTCTTGGCGTACCAAACCTCCTGGCACAGTCAGGCGGGGAGGATGGTGGCCTTCGTCTTGCCTGTGTCTGAGTCTTGGGCCATGTTGTTTGTGCCGAGTCTGGGATTCAGCCTGTTCAGTCGATACTCAGATAATTTTAGACCATCTTAAGAATGCCTGCTCAATATGTTGGAGTAGTTTTGTCCTTTTGCAAAAGTGTGTTTATCTTTGCTGTGGGACAAGGTCTAGCGTTGTTTATGAAGGCTGTGCTCTTAGACTATTTTTCTGGTGTGATTTGGTTATCAGTAATTAAAAATAAAACCACCCAAACCAACACTCCCCCCCAACACTTAACTATTCCAAGGCTGTGTGGTTTTTTCGTCTGTGTGCTTTCAGCATACTGAGCTGGGGAAGGTGATGATGATAAATATTACCGCCTTGTTTCCGAAAGCTGTTGGGTAAGATCTCTCACTGCAGCATCTGAAGCGTTACTGGAAATATTCTGAACTGTTACAACAACATCTCTGGTGTAATTTTTCTTTTCCAAAAGTCTTTCCCTTCCCCCTCTTTCTGGGTAGAAGACACTAATTAGCGGAGAGATTCAGGTGTCAGCGAATGTGCCAGGCTCTTGAATCATGCAGTAGATAGTGAGTGCTGAGATGTTCCCCTTCCCTTCAGATGGCAACATTAATTCTGAGAGTGCACTGGTAGTGCTGCTGCAGTTTTCATTGTGCTTGTGTATTTCCAAACTTCAAATGCTTCCAGTTAGGATGTTCATCCTGATTGACTGTTTGTAACAGGCTTTGGTATTCTGAAATTTGGGTTGACTTCTTGAAATCTGGCATGTGCATTAAAATTCTCAGAGCGCTGTGTCTCTGTAGAGTGACAACACTCCAGATTAAACCTAAGTACTACTACTCCCAGGGAAACAGGCTAAGTATTTTTTTCCTCCCCAGAGTACTCTACTCTGAATAGCTCTACAATTAAAATTTATGTATCTTTACTTGGTTAATCTAATACCTATTACTTCCTCTTTTTTCAAATTTGAGTAGTTTGGGCCAGTTCATGCTTCAGAGATGTAACTTAAATTAAGTTGTTCACAGCTATAAGCTTGCAGATGTATTAATCTGTTAAGGTGAAGCTCTAAAGAGCTGCTTGAAGGGTCCAGAGAAATTTGACAAGATGACTCTCCCACTTTTTCCATGTCTGTTCCTGCCCAGGCACAGTTCTGTTGGGTCGTCATCGTTCCAGCCGGTCTCACCAGCCTTCAGTGTAGCTCATACTAAACTGAGTGTATATTTATTTACATAAAGGATTTGGAGTCGATGTCTGACTTGCAGTCTGGTGCGGTTCCGCAGTTTTCTGGTTTGTTAAAGCTTTCACCAGAAGGTGCCTGGAGTTAACCGCAGTGGCGTTGCTGGATTTGCATTCCCACTGGCAGGTGCATGTCTGATGGGGGCTGCCCAGCTTGTCCTGCCCCATCGTGGGGATTTTAGCCACTTCAGCTCTGTCCCTTGCAGAGTTTCTCGGGAAGTGTTTCCCCCCAGCTAAACACACCCCTTAGCAGATACTGAATACAACCATTTGTCTTCAGGCATTTGGGGCAAATGCCAACAGAAAATGGCACAGAGGACAAAAAGTAAATTGGCCTTCTAAAATCCTTTCAGCTTTAAGTATTACAGATATAATTAGAAACACAGGCAAGGATTATTATCCTATAAGTGCCTTTCTAGTCTGTTCTGCTTTTGTAACCTTTCTTTTTTCATCTGTCATTCTGTCTTGCTGCATTGTTTCTCCTTGCAGCCTGGCGTCTCCACCATCATGTCCCATTGCTGCCTTAACGCTTTGCGCTGAGTCTGTTTGCTTTTCCCCTCTATTTACGTCATAGCTGTCATCTTTTGGCTCTGCACTGGTGTTCCTGTGAAGCCACCATCATTCAGACAAATAGGTAGTTCTTCTTGCTGCAAGAAAATGACTAGCTCTCTTACCAGCTCCCCGTGCTGCACATCTTCCCCCTCTGCTGCTCGGTAGATTTAAGATTTTGGGGGTGTTTTTTGGGTTTTGTTTTTTTTTTTTTTTTTAATTGCCTCGGAATTGGAAAGTCAAAGCTTTGTGTAAATTGGTCCCTGCAGGTGCTGATATGGGAAGCAGAATGGGTCCCCTGGAGCAGGGGTGCAGCTCTGTGCTGGGAAACCCTCTGTCAGGCAGGAGATGCCTGGACATAGTGAGGAGAGCCATGGCTTTCCTTAAGAACACACCCCAGTTTGCCCAGGGATTGCTGTCAGTCATCTCTAGGTCCTTTGACACGCAGCAGAACTGTCCTCCAGTGGGACCTTAAAGTTTAGGGTGGGGAATACTGCGGAGTGTTCTGTAGCTCCTTTTGTCCATGCTCAGTCTGTAGTCTGTTACAGGCAATGCTTTAAGTCTTGGAGGCTTGGTCTGCTCTGAAAAGCTCTTTGGCAGAGCCATCTCACTTAGGAGAGAAGTCTTGTTCCCACCATCACTGCCCAGTTTAATATTTACTTTGGAGTGTGCAGTTCTCAGCCAGCAGGTTCCCCTCTGCTTGTGGGGTTGCATCTCCCTACCCTGTCCAAAAAAACCCAACAACCCCAAACTCCAAAACCAGGTGCCTACAAGCCCCTGAGCGGGAAGGGGATGTGCCAGTCAGCCTCTGGAAGCATACCCAAGCTCATACGGCAGAGCCCTACCCTATCTTCGTGCTGTGGTATCTGGGAGCACTGGAGGACCTAGGAGAGGAGTTATGCAGTGCAGTGTGAAGGCACTGGTCTCCAAAGACCTTTGCTCAGGATCCCGCTTACGGCTTTTCCTCCCGAGGGTTATAGTCTCAGGCGGGACTGCAAGTGGGAGTTGCGCTCGGTAGTGTCATTTTATACATGCGCTTACACATGCTTGTGTTGGGGTTTAGCGACTATTGAAGATGCTCGGCCGCTCCAAGTCTGGGGTCCAAAGCGTGTTGGCTTGGGCACCTGGAAAGCAGTGGCAGCTGCTTGTAAAACAAACAAGCAAGCCCCCCTAAAATACTTATGCTTGCTATTTCTCAGATAGAGCTGAGATGTTCAGCCCTGCCCAAAGGGAGATCGATGGTGTGTTTGGGCTCCCTGTTGTTTTACGTGTATGTGAGTGTGTTTATTTTATTTAAGGAGTTGGTACATAATCAGTCTTAAAATTAACTGACTGCCTGTTGACTTGTCACCCTGTGAATGAAAACACATTGCTTGTAATTTGTTTGACATTATCCTGTCCTGTTGTCAGGCTTCTAATTACATTTAGAACATAACCCAGATGTCTGTCTCCTTCTGTCTCTTTTTTTTAATTATTATTATTTATTATTGTTGTTGTTATTGTAAACCATGGAAGGAAATATTTCCCTGAAGTGATGGAAGTCTATTTGCTCCTCTGTCTTTTCAGGAGATTAGTAGGTGGTTGCAGGTTTATCTCTTAAAAGCTGCATTCTTTTTAAAAGAAGGTGTCAGCTTGGGTGTCCAAAATTTAGTCCCTTGTGACTTCGGGTTGACCTTCTGTATGCTTTAGGTGTATTGAAACATGTCTGTATCTACATTAAAATGTTTCTCTAGATACTGCTTTCTAAAAATTATCACATTTCCCACCTTATTTATTTTTAAAGAAGAGATAAATTGCTTGTGCTTTTAGCAGATTAAAATATTAATGTATTTAAATATGACAGTGAAAGAGAGGCGAGGCAGAAGGGGTTGCCCTCTCAGAATGTGCACAAATGAGCAATCTTCTATTGAATCCATTAGATAAGCATGTAATATTCCTTGCCAACACTGGCTTTTGATAATTAGCAAAGGAAAACTCAAGCTGCTCAGTGTGAGATTTTATTGCTCAAAACCTATCTTGTAACTTGAATTTTCCTAGATCCACAAGCTTTTAAGCACCAGAAACACAATTTTCCAGTAGCATACTGGATCACCAATGTACTTAAGCTCAGTTTTCCAAAAGCATTAAGCCAGTTAAACATCAAAAGGCTGCTACTTTATTAATGGGACTTTTGAATGTTTTACCTCTGATCCCACTTGGAGAAAGCTGGTTTGGCCACTGAACAAGTTCCATTCCCCTTGTGGTGGTTCTTTTTTAGCTGATCTAAATTTCCAAGGCAACGGGGATGTGTGGAAACTGTTTTTAGGGATAAGAAACTTGACTCTTGGTCCCTGCTGATTTGGGTTTTTCAGTATTGTCAATCGCCAGCTTTTCTAGCTCTGAGTTGTGGAAGATTACTATTATATGTAAACGCTATTTCCTTTAGAGAAAAGAGTCGGATCTGGCTGGCTCCAGCAGGGGACAGATTTTTCTGTTCTGCAAAGCTTTGCTCAAACAGAGCTCATGGTAGGAGAGAAGGCAAAAATACAGGAAGGACACAGTGGGTCGCCATAGGAAGAAAAAACTGGAAAGTAAGAATAAAGGAAATAAAGCATGTGTTCAATACCAGTGATATATGTGACACTTGGGTATAGAGACTGCAAATTATTATGTGGTCCTTTGCCATTAAATACAAATACGTCCCTGTTTTTCCCCTCTACATGCCAGCCAACAGGATCTTAATGAAGGACAAACTATGCAAACAAGTCCCTTGAGCCACTTCTGCCTCAGCTTGAAGCAAGCTGTGTTTTGTATTGCCTCTGTCATTCTGTGTCGGTGTGATGGTGCTTTTTGATCTGCTGCTGTTGTTACTTGGGGTCTGGGCATCTGTTAGACCTGCCACCTGCGGTAAAGGGCTTCTGGCTGAGCGACAAAAGGTCATTTGCTGGATCTGGAGTAAAACTGCACCAGGGACAGAACCCAAATCCTGGGGTTTTTTTGTGATGGAAGAGCCGCTTCCCTGGAGGGACAGAACTGACTGGCAGAGTCAGGCTTGGCTTAAATACTGCTGGGGTTTGCGTACCGAGTGTCCGTCGTGGAGTTTGTGGTTGGGAGAGGGGCCGGAGGGAAGGATGTTGTCGCTTGAAGTTCCTCTCTGATCCCTTCCTGCTTTTGTCAGCAGCTAACAGTTTAAGGGGGAAAAGGCATTTCTGGCTCTGGGCATCTGGGCCCAAGCCTGGCTGCCGTCTCAGTCGAGGGTCTGTTGGCCCCAGCTGCCTTTGAAGATCTTGGCCTTTATAGGAGCTGACAAACAAGAATTCATTGATGACTCACCAGCACAGTAATGTCAGAAATGCTAGTTTTATTTTGCTGTTCCTGCATGTTCTTCAACCTGTAACTATTTTATGTGGTTTTTAGCCTGAAGAGGGGTTATCTTGTCCACGTACAGCACAGGATGAAAATTAAGAGTGGGTGCTTTTGGAAGAAAAGTGTCTGCAGTGCAGTACAGTGCTGCAGGTGGATCGGTTTGCTTCATATAGAAGAAGGGAGCGGGGGATTGTGAAAGCCTTCTTGTGAGAAGCTGTTTTCAGTCCAAGTGGTTGGGGGAGCAAAAAAGGGTTTCTCTAAAGGTTTGATGTTTGGTTTTCACTCTTGTTTTTTCTCCTGAAGCAGCATGAAACAGGAGTTGTTCTAGCTACCTACATTTGTAGCCTCAGGTTCAGGAAAGCTGTCTGTCCACATGTGTTCTCACAGGTTTGGGGCTTAAAGTGGCAAGTTAATTCTTGGACTACGGGAGGGGGGGAAAAAATTCTCAAAACAGCAATGGAGCCATAATGCAATATGCTAGTTATGGGGAGGGGGGGGAAAAAAATCTTAACAGAAGAAGAAGAAAATGCCAGCTTATTGTTTAGCTGATGAGGTAAGGAATTAAGCAGATACAACAACATAAATTTATTGAGTTGTCTTTGTATTTATTAGTTGCTGTGTTCACTAAGTGTGGTTTCCAGTGGGTATAGCTTTTTTTCTATGGTAAGTTCTCTCAATAAATTAAGGGACTTATTAGCAGAAGCCATGTGTTTTCCAGCCTTCAGCCAGGACCAGGTATCAAGGAAGCGTGAATCCCTTCATGTTTCTCTTTGGGCACATAGCAGCGCAGAGTGAAATGGGCGTTGCTCCCCGGCGTGAGCACATCGCATGCTGCACGTGTCCCTCCTCATCCGTATGCACTTTGTTCTGGGCAATCTGTCCCTTGTGACAATTCGTTAAGTGTCTCAACTCTCCGGACTGTGTGTGCGTGGGGTTTTGTTGTGTGTTGTTATTTTTCTTCTAGTTTGTCTTTTCTGCTCCTTTTAGCCATACTTTCTTCTTGTTCCACAGTAAGCTTAGATATTAATTATATGGTATTCAGCCTCTCCCTGCCCTCTTCCTCTCCCACTGTGACAGTAACAGCTGCTTAATCATTTTTTGTAAGAATCTTACCTTTGCAACTGCAATCTTCTAAAAAAAAAAAAAACCAAACCCCACCAAACCAAAAAACCCCTAAAGGCCCCCCCCCCGCCAACTACCAAACTATAAAAAACCCCAGTGAGCCTTTGAAGAAATGTCAGTGTTATTTAAATATGTAACACACATGCTCAGGCTCTCTCTATACCTGCTATCTAATTTTCCTTCTCTCAATAGCTCTGACCAACGCTGGGATCTTTCTCTGTTGGAGCTCTGCTATTTATGAATAGAGCAAGTCTTATCTGAAGGCTTGTGAATGATTACAAGTACGAGGCGGCTCAGATGAACAATGTGCATAAATAGCAAATAGTTGAAGGACTGAGTCCTCGGAATAACAATTGAGAAGAGATGACCCTCTTGAATATGTGATGAAGCAAACAGCTTTCCTGCTTGTCCTGCTCTTTGCTTGCTGGCCCGGGTGAGAGTGTATTTCTGTTACAGGACTTGCCACGCAGAATTAAGTTCAGCTTGACACTCGGAGGTGATCTCCTCCTGAAGCCTGCTGATCTCACCAGGCTGAAGAGGTGCTTTTGGTAGGGTAATCTTTTGAAATGATGCTGAGGGCACCTGCAATAGAAATGATGATTTATTTCCTTTATAATCAGTGTTGCTGACTTCTGCTGCCTTGCTTTCTTCTCTACAACAGGCTGATTTTTCAGGAGTAATCCTTAGTGCACTCACTTGCAAAAGGCTTGTAGGACTGGCTCAGTCTTTGACACGATTATCTCTAATACTCTTCCTCCTCTTAGCGCAGCCCTCCTGAGTGTGTTCACTAAACCAGATGTTCACTTCACACTTTGTGTTCCTCTGTATCCCTGAGCTACAAGGGAGAAAACCAGAGTGCTTGTTAACCTATGTAGTGCTCCTCTGAAAATGGGGTGCTGCCTCCTCCTCCTCACCAGGAGGAAAGAGCAAAGCTGCACCTGCCTGGTTGCATGACAGAGGCTTCTTTAAGTGCTTTCCAGTCCTTTAATGGAAAAATCCTGGGAGCACAATGTTGTTGCTTATTTAATTACTGTTACCATGTAGTGTGTTCAGGGCAGCATTTTAAATGTAACTGGCATAAAGGATTTGGTAAATTCATTAGTTATTCTGCTTGTAAAAATTCCTGGGTCTCCCTGGCCCTACCTGGGGAAAATAATCCACTTCCAACATCTTGAAAGAAGGCCTGGAGAGAGCCTGCTGAGGCCAGGGCAATTCAAAATATGTGGTGGTAATGCTGATGCTCTCATTTTCTGCTGGGTGTCTGGAACTGCTCAGCACAAAAGATATGATACCCTGGTTTCAATGCAGAATAAGCATAAAAGTGCCCTTAGCTGTGTTTCCAGGAGGCAGCTACCACACATACATTATCTCTGTAACATTTCAGTGATAAGGCATCTGTAGCTCTTTCCGTGAGACGGTTTAGTAAACCCAGCAGCAGCCCTTTGCCTTTACCGAGCTTGCCTGACTGACTCAGAGAATCTGTGGAGCTGCTTTTTGACTTTGCTGCAGAAAGTGGTGTGTAACAAGCACTGTAAAACCTGGTTGTTTGTATAGTAAGCATGAACTCTTTCATTTCATTCTTGTTGGGTTCTGGCTGCTCAGGTTCAGTCTTCCTTGGTCATCCCTGTGCTAGGCACCTGCTTCACATCAAGGACATAGGCCAAAACACATCACTCTTTTGGTTCTCCCCCTTCGCATCCCTTGTGCATTATGTAGGTAAATTCTGTCCTCTCCCTGGGAGAAGAGGAATGTGGTCCTGATGTGCACGGGGAGTACAGCACAGGGCCATAGTGCTCCCAAGGAAATTCAAGCCTGATTGGGAACAGCAATGGCTCAACTTGGACTTGGGCAAGTGAGGGCTGTTCTCGTGCATGTGGTGATCATGCTGCAGTAAAGATACGTATTTCTATGTGGTATTTCTGGTGCTGTCATGAACCAGTACAGCTTCGTTACTAATGTTGACCTTTTCCCTGCCCAATGAGACATCCATCTGCAGCACCCAGTTGAAAGGTTCGGGAGAAGGGTATCCTGACACCTGTGGTCAAAAGCAGTCCCTTTTCCCCTTGCCGTGAACTGTCTCTGGTGATGTTTTCCAAATGGCAACCCTAAGTATGTAAAGATGCATGTGTTTTCTGTGAACACAGCTGCTGCTCTTGACCCATCTGCCAGAAATTCTGCTCTTCAGACACAGCTTGCTTCCTCCCGATGTCTGTCTCCCGGTTCCATCAGAAACAAACATTTTAACACAGCTTTTCTTAATGCAAAAGAACAACTAACTTTCCTTTTAAGGATGTGTTTCAGAGCATGAATGAAGCCAAGGATGGGCTGAATCTACTGTCAGATGGGTGTTTTAGTTTGGACAACTGTATGAAATATTTGTCACTGTGGAAAATCTATTCTTCCACTGCATAAAAATTCTTTAACAAGTGTGTCTGGGCAATGCCAAACCTGGTTAGTGTAGGGTGAAGCTTCTGAGAGTCTCTGTCCTTCCTGCTCAAAAGAAAACTGAGTCCATGCTTTATCTTTAATTGAGTTGAGTATTGCTCTGGTGCAAGGGCTTTCTCAGCAACACCACCAGTATTGGTAAAGGAGAAAGAACAGCAATTCATTTTATTACTTAAAAGAAATGAGGGGTGGGGGGACACAAAGCAAAAGAAACAAAACAAAAAACAAATTAAAAAAAAAACAACACAAAAATACAAACTAAGAGCAAGCTGCTTTTAAAACACCTGCCTCTCACCTCTGCTAAAAGGGACATGTAACTGAATTATGGAGGGCCTGGATCACGCAGTCAGGAGTCTTTCCACATCATGGCCTTCTTGCTGCCAAGGGTGTGCTCACGAGATGTCCTCTAATTCTGTTAGGAGTACTCTTCCAGGAACTGTATCATTATAGAGTTTGAAATTCTGGAAACTGAGTAGATGCAGTAATACAGGATAGCTAGCGCTCGCTTTCCTTCTTTGTGCTAAAAATGTCTCTGGAATGAGCTGCATCCTGGTCTGGCTGCTGCTCCTGCTGGCTGGGGACAGCGGCTTCCAACCGGCTCCTCTCCCCTCCTGGTGCCCCAGCTCCCTGGCGGAGGCAGTGGGAAGGGCTCTGCAGAACTGGGCGAAGCCTTCTGCTGTCCTGCTGCACCTCTCTTCTCTTCATCTTGCTGATAAAATGATTGCATCTTCTTCACTGGGTCATCAGTAGGGGCCTTGTGACCTTTTTGTCCTAGAGGTTAAATTTTTGACAGATGCAGGTGCTGCTGGACAGACAAAGCTGCTTTGGTCCATAGGCAGTGTTGCCTGTGCCTGGATCTTAATGAAGAGAGCATCTGATCGTGGTTGGGCTTTCTGCCTTATGGGGCTGTATTTTGATGGGCAATAGGGACAGACAGGAGGAAAAATAGCTGCAGCCTTTGGGCTTTCAGTTAGCACCTCTTAATTGTGCTGTTGGGGTTTTACTTCTGGTGCGTTTTGGGGTTTTTTTTGCATGAGCTGTGGTCTGGACAGTCTGCTTAGCTACCTCTGCCATTTGGTAAGTGTGTGCTCTTTTAAAGAGCAGAATGTTTGAAACTGGAGTAACAACTTCCAAAATTCTTCCTGTACAGCAGTTCTTCCCATAAAGGAGCAGCGTTGCAGGACAGGTAGCAGCTTCAAGGGAGCAGCCCTTGTTCCCTTGAAATAGAGCTTCCTCGGTGCATGCTTTCTGCAGTATAATGATGTAGCAGATGCTGCTGTGTCCAGAAGGTATCTGGGCCTTTTTATTGTAATCATGTTTATGCATTCAGACCAATTTTGATGGTTATGAAGGTTCAAAAAAAAAAAAAATCCCAGAGATCTTAATAAGCTAATTTGGTAACTGTTTGTGGCTTTTGTTGTTCCTCTTTGTTGTGAGGACAGAACTGGTTCATACTGATGAGTGCTGCATGAAAATTACATTATTAGTAATTACTGGTAATTTCTTGTCTGGAAGCTTCAGGTTTGTGGGAGCACTTAAATTCATTTGGGTTCTGTATTCCCTCTGGCTTTGCTGTAATGTCTCTCGGCACTGTGTACCTCAAGACACTTCAGCGGTTCCCTTTTCTCCATGGCAACTTCTCACAGTGGTTCCTGTATGGCAGACAGGCAGTTCTCTCTCTTTCTGCCTTGACGTGGTTTTTCTGCCCGGTCAATGTGCATCACCGTACTGTCCGGGTTTCCCCGTTGCGAAGGGAGCAGCGCCAGCCCTGGGCCATTAAGGATGTCCGTGCAGGGCGATGCCTCGGGGAGGAGGGGGAAGGCAGAGGACCAGCGTGCTTCACATTTTCCTCTCCCCCAAAGATAAATTGTAATTTTCTTTTTATTTTAAACATGGTGTGGTAATGCAGTGGTTTTTGTCAGCTGGCAAAGCTAAGGATTAGTCATGGAGGCTTGTTTTGTTTTCTTCTAGAGAAGCTGGCAGAAAGGTAAAAAGAAAAAAGCGTACCATTTAACAAAAATCCCTTGAAAAACACAGCCCTAAACCCTCAACTTTTCAAACAGAATTACAGTATTTCTGTATTTGCTCTGCTTGGGGAGCATCACCTGGCTACACTGTCTCAAATCCCTTTTTTCTATTTTAATTAGGGACACTTCTGATTTTTTAATCATGTGTGGAAACATGCAGTGGAGGTAATCTTACCTGGCATAGCTAAAGAAATGGAAACAAATGGAAATACTGCTTGATTGTTCAGTTTGGTTTTTTTTTCTGTACTAAGTACTGAGTTTTTTCATCAAAGATTGTCATTAGAATAGAAACATTTTTATTGTCCCCTCAGATTAATAGAGTTGGACTCCTTAAAACCGGTATCTTCATTTTGATTTGGTTTCTGGCATCCTAGTTACTTCTACATCTGACCATGCTGCAGTGTCTCCTTTCCTTTCATCTTCCCGAGTCTGACTGAAAGTAGCCTCCATCCAGGAAAGCTGAATGATGGAAACTTTTGCCACAGGTGAGCTACACAGCGTTTTTAGAGGAGGATGGCCGGTGGCCGGCACCTTGCACAGGACCTGCAGCCTGGGTGTTCACTTGCTGCCCTGCATGGCATCATCCCTGCCTGGGAATGCAGCCTGGAGGTGGGTGGCCACAGGGTCCTGTTTTCAGCCAGCTCTGGCAAAGGGTGGTTATTTGAAATTTGCCTGAGAATAAATAGTAAGTACAGCCTGGGATATGCTCTGCTCTGCTCTTCTTTTGGAAAACTAGTCATATTCCAGTGCTTGGCAGAAGCCAGCCAGCTCTATTGGGAGAGGCACAAACACGCATGAGGGAGGTTGGTGGTTGTCACCCTGGGTGAGGCAGTTCCTGCAGATGTTCCAAGGTTTTGTGAAATGAGCAACCAGGAAAAGCAGTGGGGCTTGCTTTTTTTTTTTTTTTTTAAAGATTTGGTAAGCTTACCTAAATTTTCACCCTGTTTGTTTTTGTTTAATGTGGAATTCTAATGACCAGATATTCTTAATAAATGTTGGATTTCTTACTGGTTGGAAATGATGAAGGGGTGGGGGCTCTGGGGTGTAAGCCCATGGCTCCTTAGTCCAGGTGAGGAGGTGGCAGCAACTTTGATTCCACTTGTCAGCATCTTTTAATGACGTTTTGTTCAGGAAGGTAAGCTAAAGGGCAAACAGCTTGTTCCTTAAGCAGTGGGCTCGTGGTCCAGGTTGGGTTTATATTTGTAGCTTTGTTTTCAATTTTGTTTTTATTGGCTAAAGAAATGCTTACGCTCTTCTCGTGCTCTGTGAACTCAGCTGCTGTGCCCTTCAGTGCCTCTGTACTTGGAGAGGGAGGAATGCATGTTATTTTGTGCGATGGAAGTGCCTATCTGTTTTCAGAGACTCAAACTCTGTGAGATGTCTAAAACCTTTAAATCCCAAAATATCGTCAGAGTGACGCTAAACTTTCTTCTTGTCCAGATAAGTAATGGGAGATTTGCTCTGATTTGTAAAATAATAATTTCCCACTGGTTACTTCATGTAAATACTGACGGGTTTTTTAATGAATTGATTCTCCTCCCCACCCCCCCGCTTTTGCAAGAGATATTTAACAGCACATGGAAAATGTGACTGACCCTTAAAGGTCAGATTCTAGTCTACCATTCTGCTTTTATTATCCTGCTTGTCAGAGAACATAACATATTTGCTCTATCTCCTGTTCAGATTTGCTTTTTCATGTATATCTAATTTTTTCCACACACAAATTTTAAATAGGTTTTCTATAAAATATGGTGGTAGTAAAACTGTTCTCGGAATGTAATTTACTGTATTTTATAGCTTCTGATGGTCTTTTTTTAGTTTCTTGCTAATGATGATATTGATTGGAGCATGGCATTTTTATGCAGCTGAAAGGAAAGGTTATGCTATTACCCAGATCTTATTTTTTTTAAAGACTCCTCTCTTATGATAATAAATGTACACAGGCAACAGTTACCAGAACTCATTATTAAGTAGCTGTAAAACCTCTAACAAGATAAACCATTTAATGCATTGACTTGTTACTGTCTTTAGTTCTGCTTTTGAAGTGGTAGATAGAATGTATATATATAGAAACTAACTCCAGAAAAAAACACATCCATCAGACTGAAGTATTTTTCAAGACCCAAAAAGCAATCATGGTGTTTTTCCTAAGCAGGAAAGTCATGTGCTGTCTATGAAAGATGCTAGTGGTAAAGCTTTGGCTTACCAAAGGGAAAAATAGGGGCAATCAGCTTATAACATCACAACCATAATAGGAGAGCAAGATGCACACATTGCATTCTTGCTCGTGTAGCTCCCCATTTGACGACTGGCACGATTTGTAGGCTTGTATAAGCTGAGCAGAGGGAACAGCAAGGATTCAGTGGCGTGAGCTGCTCGGTGTAACTTGCACATGATCTGAGTGTGTGTGTGCCTGGAGCGAGCGATGCTGAGATGGGCTGCTTGAGCAGAACAGCGTTTCTTTAAGTACTGCAGGCTGCTTTGTGTTGTGCCACGGTAAGCAAGTTTGCTTTTTATTGCATGAAGATGGTGCTTGTCGTGGGAATTTCTGTAGTCCTGGCGACAGTCACACTAAAATTTGTTGTTCTTTGAGCTAATGAGCCTGAATCAAACATCTCTGACCTTTTCAAAAGTGTTCGTGACCAGATTTGCTTCCAGACCTCCTGGGATTTGGCTTGGCTTTTACTTCTGGCTTTTGCAGAAAGGTACTGTAGTGTGTCGTCAATGGAGCTTGGCACTGGGCAAGCTGTGGATGTTATTCCTCTATCTGGGAAGGGTTTGGAGATGCATCAGGCATCTCATCGAATGATTCGGTTTGTAACAACCAACCTCCTTCCGTGTGTGTTTGCGCACCTCTCCCAGTAGAGCTGGCTGGCTTCTGCCAAGCGCTGGAATATGACTAGTTATCCAGAAGAAGAGCAGAGCATCCTGAATTATTTAAAAGCCATCACTTAATGTTCTTGATGGGTTTGTTTTATTTTTTTTCTTTTTCTTTCTTTTTCATTGTCACAAAAATTCTTGGAATAGGCAAGTTGTAGCGAAACATATTTAGGCTTTTTTTTTTTTTTTTGGCTTACAGCTGAAAATTTCTGCCATGTGTAGAATGTGGCTTCTTTCGCATGTTTTTTCTCTGCAGGGAGGTTTGTTTCACCAAAAGAATCAATTGCTTCTCTTTCATGTGCCAGTATTTATTTGCTTAACTGATCTTGCTGATGAGGAAAATGTATGTTCTGGAAGGCTTTATCCATCTAAGAAAAAGTTAAGAAAGTTCCTTCCTGTTTAGTGTAGCAGGGAAGAAGGTTGCTTATAACGCCCAACACATTTGTCTTCTGAAATGTCCCTGTAGGGAAAGCATGGTTATTCCCATCAGGCAGCCTGAGGGACTGAAAAAAGTTTTGTTGGCGTCAGTTTGGTGTTAACTGTGTTACCTGTGAATGCCTGAGCTACTGGAGAACTGGGAAGGATCTTGCACATGTATATTTTTCCCACCAGAATTACTTAGTTCACCATGTGTATTTTATCTTGTCAGCTTTTTGAGGCTTTTCTCTTTCTTGCTGTGGTTTCTATGGAAATGTCATGGGTTTGGGTGGTGTGTAGTAACCCTCATGACTGCAGCACAGTCACTCTCTGTATTGCTTAGCTTGTGCTAATTTTGTGCCTGAATCGTGCTTCAGGAAAGGGGCAGAAGGTGCCTGGCACTAACTAGGGGTGCCAGTTACAGAAACAGCAATCCAAAAGAGATGCCTTCTCTATCTCCTGGAGTTGAGAAGATTAAGCCAAAAAGCATCAGAAGGCAACATTACCAGGTGGACTTGAGGATGGAACTTGTGGTCACCAGTCCCCTGATGTGTGATGCATGCTAGAAGCCATCCAAGGGATGGGACTATTGGTTTGGGGAGTGGAGGAGGAGAAGAGGCTTCTGTGGCTGACCCAAGAATGACGTTTCTGTCAAGTGTAGGGTTTGTATCTACCACCTTTTTCAGAAGAATCAGTACATGCTAAAACATCTAAGGGAACTGGGAGCGTTCCTAGCTCTGTGCACAAAGCTACAGGCATTTAAAATAAAAACTCAACTCTCCTCATTTTGAGTCAGAGTGCTCTCTTTTCTAATATTTCTCAACACTGAGAACACCAGCAGAGATATTTTAGCTCTGCATACAGGACTAGTGGTGTCTTACAGGGGAAAAAATGAGGCACCTTGTGTTCCAGCAAACCAGCAACTTGCCATTCACAAAAAAAAAGCATGTGGTATTGTCTAGCTGATGGTTCTGTGTTGAACAAGGCTTTTAATCTGGAAATACTGTCAATCACCTTCACAGTTGAAGAGCTTTAAGTGGGCTGTGCTTGCTGTTGCCATAACTTTGTGCGTGCTCATCTGCCATACCAGCTTAGGGAGCTTCTTCCAAAGAACTGTTTAGTACAGATGGCAGATACTGTAAGTGTCTTTGGGTATAAAAACTTAACTGTAAATGTATAAATGCATTTAGTTAACTAATCCCCTCCGACTTTGAGTAGGACTTTAAGTGATAACTTAAGCATTGGTCCTAGAGCATCCCAAACCATAAATAAGGGGCCAAAGTGGGATTTCAGAGATGGCTGCCTTTGGTGCAAATACCGTGCTTTGCAATCACTTTGTTCTTTTGGGTGGGACCTTTAAAACCTCCTCATGCTTGTTAGCTTTCTGTCTGGATGTTCCTGTTGTCCTTGGTCTGGCAGCATTTCTGAAGTAAGAGGTGCTGGGCTACTCAGGATGGAGGTTGCTAGAGGAACACAGAAAGTAATCCAATTTGTCCTTGTGATCTCCCACTGTGCTGCACCCAACGCATGATGGCTTGGGTGAAGAGAGTGGATGAGCCTCTCCCAGGAGGGTTTCTGTAGCCATTCACAAGAATGGTCTTTGAGAACATCACTTGACGTGTGGATAAAACTAGAGGTATTAATGCATGCTTTTACCATGTCATCTTAGCAAACCATTTTCTCCAATAAATGTGACAAGCTAACCCAGGGCTTGCAGAGAGGCTGAAGGAATTTGTCCCTAAATCCCAGGGGAGCTCAGTCCTGGGAGGTGTTTGGGACAGTGTTGTTTTGAAAATCTTGGAGGTGACTGTCGGAGAGAGGAATATGAGAAAGTTACTTCCTTCTCCTTCAGATGTGGTCAATTTATAACCATTTGGCTAATCTGATTATCTCATCTTGCCTGGGATGATAGATGGGATAGATAGCTGTGCTCTGGTTATTTGGGCCCTTTTGTGCTAAGGGAGCACATGACCTTATTTTGAAAGTGTAAAAACTTTTGCAGGAACAAATAGCGTAAAGAGGAAAGTGTAGCTTTCTCTACTTTCCCCCATGACAGGCTTTGAAAATTCCGTCATTATTCTGTAATACAATGTAGTTACAATCCTGTCCGTCAGTATGAAACTGGAAAATATTTTCAGCTCAAAATAAACTCCACAAGGAGAATAGTTTCCATGTTATCCCCTACTCAGAGAAAAGCTACTGGACTTTACTCCTAAATAAAGATTTCAGCCAACTTTGGTGCTTTAAGAAACAGTAGTGGTTGTCCTAAATTTGACCTCAAGCTTAACAATTCTGCTTTTCGACATTGCTCTGTACGTTGACCAAGTCAATGGAGTAAGTTTCACATTGGCTTCTCAGTGTTGTTGGTGCTTTCAATCACTTTGAGAGTGGTTACAGGTGTGTAAAATGTAAGATGGAAAACTTTCCAAAGTGTATGTAGTGAGCCACCGGTTAGTTGACAAGTCATTTTCAAAGTGTACAGTTGTCCTTTTTTTTTTTTCCTTCTTTAGCCCTGCTGGGAGAAACCCATTAACCTGTGATTGAGAAGGCAATGATTTTCTTCGTTTTGATACAGTTAGACTTATTTTGTAAGTGGGAGATGCTTCTAATGTATTTAGCAGTAAATCATCCTTGAAGCCAGCCCTCTAAACGGTGGTTCCTCCTGTTCTTTCTCCTGATGGGGCTACTGGGATCTTGTTGCTGAATTTGCAGAAGATAATGGCCAATCCCCTTGACTTCTTTTTTTTCTCTTCTAATTTCAGTCATCATCAGGGATTGCATGCATCACTCATTTTGAATGCATTTTTAAAAGTAGCAATTCCAATTTGTTTGGAACTTGGAAGTTTTCTCTCGCATTAGCTAATTATGGCTATTATGCTTTGTCACTATTGTCTCTCGGGTTATTTTTGAAAATTAAAGGTGGAAAGTGACTGCATGACAATGAAACTCATCAACAAGGCTCCCTGAGACTATTGTGAGTCACCCTTACTGATTTTAGTAACAAAAATAAGTTTTCTTTTACAACTGTTGACTCCTGCAAGCCCCGCAGTTACTCATTGCGGGAGCAGGAGCTGGTTTGTGTGCTGGCTTATGCCTTGGGAAGAGCCACTGCCACCAGAGCACGGCCAGGGAGGCATCTCACCCGCCTGCGGCTCCTGTCTGGCCCGTCAGCCAGCTTCTCGCCTCTCCACCTCTAGCCTAGGGCTAAGCTGTTAAGCTTTTTACTAGCTTTTGGATCTTCTTGGTCTTCATCAATTTTATTAAAAATGCTGAAGCTGAATAGTGCTGTCCTGAGGAGGGAGGAGTAGCTGGTTCTTGGCAAAAGCTTGTATTTTAGTGGTGGAACAGAGAGGATAAGGTCCTGGATTTACATAATTGTTTATGCCATTTTTTTCCCCTCCCTGGTGGTTTCTCTCCTCTGATCTTTTGTCTGTATAACTGCACTAAAGTTACAGTGAATGAGTGGAAAACATCAGCAGGGCAGACAGGCTATGGTATGCAGCACTCATCTTCAGGGGAAAAGCAAATGGGAGAGTGGTTAAGGACCTCTTACTTTAACCTCATACAGGAAGCACAATTTCAAGTTACCTTTTTCTGCTTCTTCCTGCGTTGTTTTTCCAAGGAATTGCCTCTAGTAGAGGTCAGAGACATTGGCCAGCTTCTCTAATGCGAACTGCCACCCCAGCGGAGCTGTCAGTCTGGGTGAGCTGATGGTCTGCCCTCGGGTCTGAAGTTCTTCAGTTCCCAAATAATGATTCACTTTCCTTCCAGCTGCCTTGCTCAGATAGCATTCACACTCCTGGTGGGAAACAGAGCTTTATATTGCATGTTATGCTGAGGCATAGCCCTGCATCTAGCAGGCTGGGGTTTGGAGAGGCTTCCCGTAGGGGCAGGGGCAATATAACTAACAGCTGTTGAGAGTTATGGGTGTCCTTTAAAGCACCCGTTGCACAGCGCTCACACCATGCCAGATGAGATGGACCACGGAACTGAAGCACAATGGCAATTTGTCTTTTTTTTTTTCCTTTCCTAATCTCTCTTCAGGATTTCTTCATCCCATCACTGCTTGGTGCCCTACTTGCAGCTGGGAGTGTAATGAATGTGTCTGTTTGGGGGGTAGTTGACTTCCAGAATTTGGAAACTTCCTGGTACTGTGCTGAAGAGAGGTGGAGAGGGAGAAATACATTAGTAAATCACACAGATGAAGCCATAAGACATCAGTCTGGAATGAGCTTGGCTTGTATCTTAATTGCGTAACGTAAAACTATAACACCTAAATTGCGCAGCAGAGCAACTGAGACAATCTTTTAGAAGTGGTATATGTAATAAATAAATTAAAAAAATTGTTAGCAGGGTGTCACGTATAGATTGTTAGTGCTGCCATTGCTTATGCATTGTTTTTCTTCTCTGTAATTATCACGACTGGTATTTTTAGGGTAGTTTTGCAGCTTGTCTATTTTCTGCCAAGTTGGCTAAAAATGTTGGTCTCGCGTGACACGATGTGCTGGTTTTGGCTGGGATAGAGTTAATTTTCTTCATAGTAGCTCGTATGGGGCTATGTTTTGGATTTGTGCTGAAAACTGCTGGTAACCCAGGGATGTGTGTGTTACTGCTGAGCAGGGCTTATACAGAGCCAAGGTCTTTTCTGCTCCTCACCCCCCACCAGTGAGCAGGCTGAGGGGGCACAAGGAGCTGGGAGGGGACACGGCTGGGACAGCTGACCCCAACTGGCCAAAGGGATATCCCACACCGTATGGTGTCATGCTCAGCACATAGAGCTGGGGGAAAGAGAAGGAAGGGGAGGATGTTCAGAGTGATGTCTTCCCAAGTAAGCGTGATGGAGTCCTGCTTTCCTGGGGATGGATGAATCCCTGCCTGCCGGTGGGAAGGAGGGAATGAGTTCTTTGGTTTGCTTTGCTTGCCTACACAGCTTTTGCTTTACCCATTAAACTGTCGTTATCTCAACCCATGTGTTTTCTCACTTTAATTCTTCTGATTCTCTTCCCCCATCCCCCCTGGGGGAAGTGAGCAAGCGAGCGGCTGTGTGGGGCTTAGTTGCTGGCTGGGGTTAAACCATGACATATGATAAATATTCTCTTAGAAAACCGATGCCTTATATATTCTGAACTTCCCTTTCTGCTGACATCTGTAAAATTGCAACAGCAGGAGCTGGAGGAAAGGTGTCCCTCTTTTATTAAAGCCTGCACATATGGCTGTTACGGTCTTAAGAGTAGCTTGAATAGTTTTTGCAGATAAAGCTGATAGACTGGAATGTTTTTGTTTGCTTTAGCTCTTAGGTGGTATTAGCCTTAGCTGTAACCTCTTTCAGTTTCTGTTATCTTTTTATATGGACTTGCTAGAGCTCTGATCCTGCAGTGAAATCCATGCAGATAGAGTCCTTCTGCACCGAGGTCTGAGGTCGCAGTAATGAGGCCAAACACCGAGCGTGGGGCTGCTGCCGTACTGTGCTTGTGTGGCGCCTGCCTCTCCGCCTGGCAGAGCTCAGTCTTTCCCACTGGAGTCATAGGGCTTTTCTGGTTTTATTTAGTGACTTGTTGTAGGGTTGCCCGGACAGGAGCTTTTCTCTGCTAACGCCTTTCTTGCCTGCGTTCAGAAGATGGTTAGGTATACATTTCTTTAGAGGCGTTGAGGACTGCGTGTTGCTGGTGCCCTGCCCCAGGGCTTGTCCCTGCAATCCTGCCTGAGCTCTGACCTGCAGCAGTTCTCCCACCATCAGCCAGCCCTGCTCAGACATCCCTGGAGCCTCAGCACAGGTTGAGCATATCCCTGCTGCTTAAAATGACCACCCGGAACAATGTGTCTCCTTGCGCGTTAGGTATGTGAAGACCGCGCTTAATCTCAAATGTCAAGGTTGTAGTAAGAACTGAACCTCTTGGTAAAAGTGGAAATTGCTGTATGTCCTTTTTTCAACAACACCCTTCAATTCCAGGCAGGCTATGAGGTGCTACTGGGTAGTACTTGGGTGGAAAAGGTGTTGGGAAAATGCATCATTTGTGTGCTCTTCCAGATGAGGTACAGCTCATGGACGAGCCTTTGCCTTGTGTGTTTAGGCAGCGTTGTGTAGATAGACCTGGGGGTTTCCTACCTGGCTCTTGCAGTGGCTGACTGTACGTGCTATTGCAGCTCATATTGCTGAGGATGCTACAGCAAAATACCAGCCAGAATTCGTGACAGGCTAATGCACTATTTGTGTTATTGATTTTTGGACTTTGCTGTCATTTGGGATTTTAGCTTACTGATAGAAGCAAAATAAAAGCAAATCTGTGGAAAAGCAGAAATTGAACTTTAGGCTAATGAAGCTGAATTGTGTCTGACAAATGGGTAGCTAATCAGCTGGAAAAGGGGGAGGGTTGACTTTTAATGAGAAGTTATTAGATGTTGAATAGCTGTTAAATTGCTATACTAATAAAATGGACAATCCTCTCTAGCTTGTCTCCTTAAAGTATTCTATTAATTGAGACCCCCCTTTAATCCATTCTTCTAAAAATTAACACTTTGAAAAACACTTCTTTGACTGTAGTGACCTGATACAGATTAAATTGTATAAAGCTATGTCATGACTGCTTCCTTTATGTACTTTAGCTGCAGTTTAGGGGCTCTGATAATGCCAGCTTCATATGTAAGAGCTTAAGACTTCTAAGAACAAGTCTAATGGGCTGACTTTTTTGTCATAGCATTTTGAATTGGCAGCAAATAGAAAAATAGAAATGAGATGAGAAAACAGAGGCTGGTGCCTGGAGTGAGAACTTGGATATTATTTTCAGTTCAGCTACTGATTTCTGGTTTGACTGTGAGCCAGCACTTGCAGTGAATTTTGGACTAAACTGTCCAAACTTAGTCGTCCCTCGGACAGTTACATTACCTGTAAAACGCAGTTAACTTTTTTCGTTCAGAATAATTGTACTCTTCTTCATGCCATGCTGTCACCAAAGTTGAAGTGTTCAAGCCCTCTGGCTCCTTTACCTGAAAGGCACTGTATGCTTTCTGGATATGCCAAAACCTCCAGCTTTTGGTGATTTTTGGTTTGGTGGTTTGTGTTTTTTTTTTTTTCCCCTCACATTCCACCTGTCAATTCCAGAGGCTTTTAGATACCATCATGCTTACAGGAAGGGTGGGCAGCATCTTCTCTCCTGGTCAGGCAGGTCTGGTGCTGTCCATTAGGGGCCAGCATACACGTATGCTCTTGATGTTGCTGTCTAAGATGAGTCCAGATCCTGAATCAGGTCACTGTTTACAAAGCAGATTTATGTCAGATATAAATACAGCTGTAATGCCCTTTAACGAAGGGCATGTGTGGCTCTTGCAAAGTCTGTGCGGCGCTCCTGCTGTCTGATAGCTGACACTCAAAGCTGCAGCAGCGAGGATGGAGAAATTCTCAAGGTGTGAAGCAACTGGCCAGACCATAGTGAGAATTGTAAAGCCAGGACAGGAAAGTGTGCCCCTCGATCAAGGCCTTCAGAGCTGTCCCTGAAATCTGAACTGATAGGGTTTGATACTTTCTGCTCAGTGCTTTACTTCCTCTGCTGTTGTCAGGCTGGAACAAGGTTTCCATCCTATGGCACATCTAATGAACAGGAAAACTGTGTGCCATAGCCTTTTTTGACTTGCTTTTGTAACGCTTTCTTACAGCGGACAGTTCAAAAAAGGATGCTGCAGATACAATTTGGATATTTGGTGGGGAACAGAGGGGAAAAGTTTATTTGAACTGGCCTTGGAGTCAGGAAACAGATTTTGTGTGTTTCATTTTGACCTTCACAAATTGCTTTCTTTTGCCCCATGCGCAGAGAATGATCCCTTGTTGCAGGACACCCCGACTTGTGAAGTTTAATTTTTAGCTGGAATCAAATTTACTTTGAGGAATAAAACCACACAGAATTCCACACAAGTCCTCAAGGAACATGAGATATCCACCCTTGGGAAAACTCTCTGCTTGCCTTGTTGGGCTGAAACCACAATATGTGGTCTAGGGCTGGTGAACGCTTTGTTATGTCCAGAAATTCTCTGTAGGAAAGAAAATAGTGTCCTGGAGAGGAGTTGGAGATCTTGGCTTTTTGAAACCAGTGGCAGTGGAGAGAGGCTATGGGAGTGGTTCGACAGCAAAATAATGAAAGGCCAAATGAATTGCTTCAGAATTTTGTCTTGTGGATTTGACAGCTGAAAAGTTAGCTTGTTTTGCTATTCCCAAGATATTCTTGCCACTGTTGGGTTCAGAGCACAACTTACTTACATCTGATAATGTTATCCACAGCAAGGGTTATTTGCACAGGGTTTTGAGGATACTGCTTTGAGTGAGGGTTTAAGCATCTTTTGATTTTTGACTCATTTCTTTCCTTGTCATTTGTAGAAACGGTCAGGAGATCTGTAGCCCTTGTAGAAGAGGGAGGGGTGAGCATTTTGCTGTGGCTGTGCTTATCCTGAGTGTTATGAAGCCACACGTGGTGGCAGGCTGCCTGGGTTGCTCTGCCAGTCTTCATTCAAGTTACTGCTTCAAGCAAATCTGGATCTACCCAGACTTAAACAAGAAAAGTTCTTGAAGGTCTCAGGTGCTTTCCTATAGGAAGAGGGCATGTCTGTGTGCTGCGGGAGATGGGGTGGGATGTGTGAAGAGAACCTCGGGGTCCTTGGAGAGATTTATTAATTGTGACAATTTCCAGGAATTATTTTATTTTCTGCAAAAATTACTGATAGCTCCAAAGGCAGTTGGTAAGAATTAATTTCTTTTGCATTTTATTCTTGCAGAACTGGGCTAGTTATCAGGGAAATTTAATTTACTTGAGCTCCCCTACTCCCTCCTCTATTTAAAAAAAAAAAAAAATATTTTGTGGCAAAAACTGGACCCAGGAACTCCTGAATCTGCTCTGTCACTAATCCTCTTGGATGTTGGGCCAGATCACTTTTCTCCCTGGACCATAATTTCCTTGCAAATGAGGGATAATGATAGTTGCCCTAGCTCCTGAGGCCAGGGCTGAGCTTTAATGCATCCATCAAGCGCTGCGAGGTGGCTGCAAGGAGGGCAGCTGGGCACCAGCCAGGCACTACTGCTCCTGTGGGTCTGGAGCAGCCACTCTGCTCTGCGTGTGCTTACTCAGTTGGGTGACTCAGTCAAATAGTGTTATTTCTTCTTTTCTTGCCAGTACCTGCATTTGCCGTGTTAGGCACTGCTCGCTGTCCTTGGCTTGTGGAGAATTTGTCATTTATTTTTTTCGGAGCCTGCCCTGATGGGACTTGTGGGTTTCAGACTGAGGGTATCCAGGCTGGCTGGAGGTGCTCATGTTCCTTTCACAGTGCTGTTTTCTTTCCCTATTATATCACATCTTGTTTCACAACAACTCTGCAAAATAATGGAGATGGTAATTGAATTGCATGTCAAGAAAACGAAACAAATGCAAGACTATACAGCTGGTCCTGAGTCTAATCTAGGAAGGGTTTATAAGCATTATGTAGGAACATGTCATACTTTGAGTTCAGAAAAGCTTGTACAGAAGTTAAATATACAAAGGTGCAGCTGGCTTCCCTCCTTGGAGTGACAGTGTCACTCTCTGCAGTGTAATCAGCCTCCTCTGGTCCAATTCTGTCTCAGCACCTGGGTGTTTTATTATGATTAACTTTACTGCAGGTGTCCTCTGCCTTGATGTTTGTGAAGGTTCCTCTCTGTTGTGGGAAATCTGAAGATGGATGGCTCTGGTGGTAGAGAAGTATCGGGGCTGTTGAGTGCAGGTGGTTGGTACATACAGAGAAGGAGCTGAAGAGGTGATTAAAAAAGAAAAAAAAAATAGTGAGAAGGTGAAACCAAATGTGTGTGTGTGGTTTGTTTTGTTTTTTTTTTTAAATAGCACTTTAAATGCTTTTCAGGTATCTGTTGTGGATGCTTTTAAAGTTTCATTTCTGGGGTTTGCTTACATTGGAAGTATAGATATAATTTAACTTCTATTTTCTCTCTCAATGCCATATGGCAGGGCATCCCACACTTTGTCTTTTGTCTCTCCAGCCTGTATCTAACTGCAAAATACATGTTCAATTTGCCTTCCACATTGTGTCCACTTCCGTTTCTTTGCTGTGAAAGCTTGTTATTTAGGGAAAAAAAAAAGGCACCGATGAATAGTGTGGGTTTTCCAAGTTTCTAGCTAACCTAGTAAATCGGGACCTTACAGGAGTTTGGGGGTTACAGTGGGGATGCTGATGTCTCAAGCAGATTCCAATTTAACTCCACTCTGTAATTGTAAGGTTTTGATTTTCTTAGACTTGTCTCTGCATCGTAGCTGCTTTTCCTATGCTTATGCTCTTGAAAAGTCACCATGGTCTGATGGATTTATCCATGTACCTTTCTGCTTCCTAAGTTCTGCATTAAGTTTCCAGCTCCACCTATATTTTAAGTGATCACAGAATGTCCCTTGGGGTTGTTTTTGGGGCAGTGTGGGGTTTTCCCAGGGGAGGTGGGAGTTGGGGATGTGGATTAATGCTTGTCAGTATCCTTGGGGTCTCTCATTGCCTCAACTGGCCATTGCATCCTGGTTTGGAAGAAGCACATGAGACATCCTCTGGCTGCAAAGGGGCTCTTTAACCTGGCATGGAGAAGTAAAAATGGAGCTTCAGGCCTTTGTCTTGCTTCAGGGCTTCTCATCTCACCAAGCACAGCGGTCACAGCAGCTTCCAGGATGTTTGGCGCTGGTCCTGGGCTTATCACCCCTGGGGATGACTGGGCAGTAGCGTAGGAAAGCGTTGGCAGCCAGCAGCGCTCCAGCAGTGAGTCACCACATGTTAGAGGGAGAATTAGCACCAGGAATTGTCTTTGTCATTATACAAACTCTGGGGGAAATGTGCCGGGATGGATATCCCTCCTGGCTGTGTAATGGAAAAATAAGTCTTCTAGCATGGGGGTTAGGCTGCTTGGGGCCAGTCTTGGGTCTTAATAGTTAGGTGGACCAATATTGTGTAGTTCTTAGGAATTCTGCCCTTTTTTAGAGCTTTAAAACTGCTTCAGCCTCACTTGTTTTGCAAATGCGTATTCTCCAGTGGGGAGGCAGAGGCAGGCATTAGCCTACTCTGGGGAGGACTTTCTCCTACTTCCAGAAGGCTCCTGGTTTAATCATCACGTGACTGAATGGTGTCTCCCCTTCCAGCAGCACATGAAAATGTTTCTCTCCTGGATCAGAACCACTGTGACTCCATTCAGTCCCTACCACTAGCAATGCAGTGGTGTTTCTTCTTCCTGGAAGACATTACCCCAGGTCCTGGAGAAACCTGCAAAGGCCTTGACCCCATCAGCAGCACCAGCCCCACAGCAGCTCCATGTGGAGGAGCCTGGAGTTACCTGTCCGTGGCCCTTGAGCTGGGGACTGTTGAAGTGACTTAAAACAGAAACTTTACCCTTCTTTAGACTACTTAAAAACTTGAGGGTTAAGCAACAGAAATTACCCAGCGATTTGTTACTCAGGCCAAAGAAGAAACTCCACCAGGCTGGCATGTAGTTCAGTTTGGTCTCCTCTGCCTCAGCTTGCAATCTGCTTAGCTGAAAACACCCTGGAAACCTATAAATTATGTAGGTGTTATTAGAGGCTGGGGGTTCCATGTTGTGGTTAGCATTAAGGATGATTTACAAGAGCAGTAAGATCTGATGGTTTAAAAATGCTACATCACTCTATATGTGGGATGCGGAATGGTAGAGGGGAAGAAATAACACCAGCCCAAAATGTGCTGAGTAATGAGCTGAAAATGGTTATTGATTATCCATGCACCTTCATTATCCTGCCGCAATCTGAGAATGGCTAGTGATTCTTTATTAAAAAAAAAACAAAACAACCCAACCACTTTCAAAGGCACTTATGAAATATTTAGTGTAATTATTTTCATGATCAAAACTCCAAAGAAATTACGCAGCCACAGAAACCTTGTTAATCGGTTGGTGTTATGGATGAAAGAAGCAACAGAGATATTAAACATTTACTGCTCTTGTGCAAAATGGCCTCTTACTTTCAATCTCAGTTGCAACATTATTCATCAACCTTCACTGCTGCATTTGTCTTGCTTCCCATGCAAGAATTTTAGGTGGTGTTACAAGTTCTTTCTGATGGAGTAGGATTTACTTTCTCTGTCCCTATTTGCCTTTAGGCAAGGCAAATCTCAGCTTAATGAAAGCAGTGTGAAGTATTACTGTGCTAGAACACTGACTTTGCAATCATACAGTGTTTCCCTCCATGAAACGGTCTTTTTAAACCAGCTATGAATGTTCATTCCCTTTTCCTCGTGATATTTGCATAAGTGAGGTAATAAAATGTTATTTCCATCTAGACTGTAACTACTGAAAAAGTGGAGTAGCTGTTGATGTCTCCTTTCAGTTTGATAGGGAGTTAATGAGGAAGCAAGCCAGAGTCTGTCCAGTGTAGACTCAAATCCCAAAATAGCATTTTTGTGTCTCAAACAGGTTTAGTGGATCTGCAGCTATTTGGAGATAAAAATTCAAAATAACCTTGAGAAATAGTCTGAAACGGGCTATAATTTGGAAAAGAGTGCAAAGGCCCATGAATAAACTATAAAATGGGGAATGACTGGTGTGGCTGCCATTCTGTGGGAGATGAGATAAGGCTGCAATGGGTTTTGGACTGAGTGGCCATCAACTGCCTTATGCTGTTGGCAAATGTACTGGGGTATGGGAACAACATAGGAAAGACATGAAGCTATCCTTGTTCTTCAGGACTGCTGTGGCTCACACCAGTCTTAGAGGTGAGGATTGGTGGGAGAAGGGGTGAAGAAGAAAGACGAGAGAGAGGCATCGCATGCATCTTTGAACACGAAAAAGAAGAATTGCGGAAGAAAATGGTTAATGAACCATTTGCTGCCTCTCCTGAGATTAGCAGCAGAAGAGAGGGGCTCGAACTGTAGTGAGGATAACTGAGAATAGAAAAAATAGAAAGCCTTTTACGTCTGTAAACAATCTGGAGACTCTGAGATTCCTCGTTTCTGCAGCTTGAAGTGTTTTTCTTAATTCCTAATTTTCTCTTTAAAAAAAAAAATAATAATTATATACATAGTCCCGGTCTCTGAGCAGCTTTTAGCTGTAAGGCCGTTTGTCTTCAAAGCAAGTCTGAGCATGGTAGGTCTGGGCTGGGTTTGTGCTCGGCTGGGTGCCTGAGGACCCTCTGGGTGAGCTGGTCACCAGTGGTTTGCAGAGCTCTTGCACCTCAGCTTTGCTGCTCTCAATGTTTCTTACCCTCAATTTCTTATTTTCATGCTTAGTGACTGCTAAGATTAAAGAGTGGGAGCTCTCATGACTTCCTGCTCTTGTCCTTGTAATAGAAAAGGAAAAAATAGAGGGTATTTGATAGTTTGAATGTAATTTCCAGTGCAGCAATTAACAGAGATTGAGAGGAGGGATGGTGTAGATCTTGTCTTAAGTTAGACAGGGGAGGTCATCCCTTGACTCTGGTGCACTTTATGTTTTTCTCCTTGAATTCCCATGCCTCGCTGCTGCCAGCATTTTTGCTATGAGCTAGGTAAAAGGATTGCTCCACAGGACATTAAGAGCATGGTTGGGTTTGCTGTTGGTGTTTTTATTTCTTAATCCAACTGAAGCCTTGACCAACTGGTGGGGACTGCACCAAGCGTGCTTCTGCTCACTCTCCTCCTGAACTTCCTCAGGAAGAGACTGTAGCACCCAGAGATGTGAAGTGTGAAAGCAATAGTCCCCCAGGGAGGCTACATAGGAAATTAGATACAATTGTTTTGTTTTGTTTTAGTTTTTTTAACTTGGCCAGCATCCCATCTCACTGCCACCACTGCCCGCAGACTTCTGCGTGACAGTGGCCTTCAGCTAATGGATGTGCCACAAACGAAAGGAAAATGCTGTCCATTGCTGGATGCCTGTAGCATTGCATAGATTTTTCTTTACGGTAGTTTACTCAGCCACCAGGAATTTTCAGTCTGTTTTCAGCCAACACACTGCACTTGTCACATTGTCAATGCTGCTTTTGTTTTTGTTTCTGTGTGTGTGTATATGTGTGTCTCTATATATATTTGTGTCTATGTATAAAATATATATTGCACATCTATATGTATTTATATGCGTGTGTGTAATGTCTGCCTATTTTCAGCATGTAATGCTGAGAGACTTGGACTAAGAGCAACCTGTTCAAAGCAGGGTCTGCCCAGTTCCTTTAGCTCCTGTAACAGAGGGATCTGGCTGTGTGGCAAGGCCACAGGATGCTGGATTTTGTGGCTGTTCTGTTCATGCAGACCACTTGGAAACTTTTAACCTTTAATTTCAGATGTGTTCTTTTTAATATTCAGTTTTATTCCTAGCATCAGCAAAAGGATTAGAGGTTGATTTGTCTTTCCCTCTGAACTCATCTGTGACTTCAGTGTGCATATTAGTTCTTTTAATGGCTTCTTTATTAGTTCATTATTGCATAACCTCCAGGCATGGCAGGACTTGAAACGTTAATTTTCCAACCAAAGTTCAGTTGATGGACTTCGCCTGGTCCCCTTGGAGTCAGCATGTGAATAGAGAGGGCTGGCTTGCCTTGCACCGCAGCATTACTTATAAAGCAGAAGGAAGGGAGTAAAGTTTTCCTCTGCCCACATGCTGAAGGAGTAATAGGAATGGAAAGTATGAAGAAACAGTGCAATATCCTGGAATATTTAAGGAGAAAAGGTGGTGGCGGGGTGTGCACGCTTTGGTGTGGTATTACTTTTTTTTTAACTTCTCCCTTTTCCCTCTCATTGCTTCAAGCTAGTATTTGGCTGCCCAGTGAACTGTAACAAGATTTAACAGCTCCAGTGTAGCTATATTGCATTTGGACTGATTCCATCCTTCTGTTGTAATAAACGTCTGCTTTACAATGAGCTCTTATATTCTATAAGTGACGTCAAATTGTATCTAATAATGGAAAAAAGATGAAGTACTGCACATGCGACTTGTTCGCTCTCTGTCTGTCTGCTCAAGCAGTGTTTTATCCCCAGCCCATTGCAGTGCTGTCTGCATTGGAGATACCTTTTGAGTTTGCCTTGAGGTTTACACCTGAGGAAAATTTATTTCCACGCATGCTTGCATTTTCCTCCTCTTCTTCCCCCGCTCCCTTTTTCTCTGCCTGTATTGGAGGCTGTGGCCAGCCCGAGGAGGCAGGCACAGGGAGCTCCCCCAGCTCGGCTGCCAACTTCAGCCGTCCACTACTCCAGCGCTGGGAGGGCGGTAATTGTGGTTTTGCAATGTGGGGAAATGTTCATTAGCTGTTGATTCATTGTCAGATGTGGTGTAAGCTCCATTTTGAAACTTGGATGTGTAAGCATCTGCATGAAGTCTTCCATTTGAAAAAGATGTGATAGATTAGATGCATGATTGAGATGTATGATTACGAAGAACGTTACCTACTGACACAGTAGCCTTTAAGCAGCAAGCGTGTGAACTGTGCACTTTTAAGGAGCTTTAACTTTTGATTCCTTCCACCCCCCAAGCCTGATGAGTTTTAAAATCTGCTTAGCTGTCAGCAGGTACGACCCACACTACGAAAACTGCTGATTTTAAAAAGCTCATTCTGTTTCTTCAGTTTATCACGTGTGTGTGAGAGAGAGACTCAGTTCTGAGTGCAGTGTTGAGTGTTACAGCAAATAATGGTAGCCACAAAGTTACTAAATAGAAACGTTAGGGGTTTTTAACCTTTTGATGTGAGCAGCTCTCCAGATGATACTGCACTAAATGTCATGCAAGCAAGAAGTTCCTCTCTGTCCTGCGGTGCTTCCCGATGAGTGGGCAGCGGGATGTGGGCAGCACAGTTACAAGGCCGTGCCGGTCCGTGTGATGGATCACCAGCTGTGTGTGCTGCAGCCCTTGCCCAGGGTCAGGTGGGCAACGCTGGCAAGCAAGAGCTGAGGAGGGTTCGACAATGATGTTTTGCAGATGCTGATGGAAAGCTTTTCCTGAGAGGCAGGGACACCATGGACCAGCAGGATCAGAGTGACAGATAAAGGGACTGGCCTTTGCAGCAGTGATGTTCTGGATATATAAAGCTGAGCAAGGCTGCTTTGGGGCCAGGAAGGAGAGTGCTGCATTAATCAAGGTGTGAGTGTTGAGGCTGCCTTTAAAAAATGCTGACTTAAGTCCTAGGAATCTGTTTCACATTTATGCTGCTGCTTCTAACGGCATAAATAAATCCAAGCGCAATATGTATGCAGTGCTTCCAGTCGTAGGAGTGCACTGTATTCTCCTTCAGGCAACTCTGCAGGAGAGGGAAAGTGGCTGGACTGCTAAGCCTGGTGTTGCTTCCCAAAGTCCAAGTGTTTGATACACTTGGGACCAAAGCTAGCATCTCTTCGATACTGCTTTTTTTCAAGGAGGCATCTGTTTGGGTGGATAAAGGAGACGTAGAGAACCTAAAGAAAAGTCTTTAGGGAGGTAGGTGAGGTCTCCAGAAAATGCCTTTGCTTGTCCTTTTGCCATTACATGTTTGGCTTGATTTTCTTAGCGTTGCTTCTGTTAATTATCTTTCATTTCTCAGTTATGTGAAAATACTGCAAGGAAAATTGTTCAATAACAGAATCAAGGATATTGATCTTTAGCTCGTGAGTGTGATTGTTCATAGGGGAGATTTTTCTCAACTTCAAAAGGCAGCACAGCCCTGAGTGTGTGGTGGTTGGTAAGACCCTGAGACTGCAGTCCTAGGGCTGGTACCTGCCTCTGCCACTGGCTGCTGTGTGATCCTCCGTGATGGCTTTTTCCTTCCTAGGGCAAGTCTTTTAACTTTAAAATAGTGTGAAATGAGCCTCCTGCATGAGGCTAGAAAAAGTTCATTATAGTCGCTCTCTGCATCTAGGGCTTTCTCTTCCCTGTTGAAATGGGAAATAGCAGCTGTGGCATGGGGTGGGTTGTTGCTGCCCTGGCATAGCTCATTCCAGCCGTAAAAAGCCTGGACATGAAAAACATAAGCTGGTCAAAAATCAGTTGTTGAGGTGACAGCTAGGAGAGCTGTAACAGCCCTTTGGTAGCCTGAACCCACCAATGCAAGTGGTTTTCCTGCACTGGACCCAACTGATATGTCAAGGAGCCAGGATTTTTGCTGTAACACTTGGTTTCCATACCCCTCAGGGCCAGCCTGTTGAGCCTGGCCAGGATTTGGCCTCTGGGACTCCAGTAGAACAGTTTAAATACCCTTCACGCACTAACCCATATTCCTTAATTACAAGCTGTCGGTTGTCATCAGACCTCTGCTACCTTGTTCAGTAACAGGGAGGCTGGCCCTGATGCTCCTAAAGTGACAACCCCAAACACCAAGCTCATGGGCTAAACAGAGAGATTTTGCTGGGTCTTTTGATCTGTTCAGCTTCTGCAGATCCCAACGGTCCCCCCCCACTTTAATGAAAGGGCGCTTCCTTGGAAAGTTTGTTATTGTTGTGAGGGAAACCTATAAAATCAGAAGTAAATGCAGCACGCTGTGCCTTCAGACAGCCTGAGGCAATAGCTCAGAGGTGGACCTGAGTCATCGCGGCAGGATATTGACTCTGGAGCATAATTATGATGCTTTGAGAACCTGATTTTAAGATAATTGAGGTATAAAATTATGCGCCTGGCTTTCACAGTTACTACATCGCTGTGTATAAATTGAATAACGGCCTGTACAAATGTGCCGCTCGGCTATAGCAGAAATAGCAGCGAGTCTGGAAATGTCCTGCGTCACCATTGTTTTCCTCTTGCTGAGAGAAGCCGGCTGCAAGCTGAGTTCTGTAAACCGCCTTGGGTTGCCACCAGTACTGGTTGCATAGCCACGGAAGTTTGGCAAACCCCTAGAAAGCCCAGCTTAGTTGCTCGGTGGCTGGACAGCTGAAATCCAGCCTGCCATTGAAATGCTGGCTGCTTGCTAATCCCAGCACGTTGAGCACCTCCATTCAAGCACCTCTGTCTGTTTGTAGCCATGGGCTGGATGTGGGTAGGTGTCAGGGCCACAGCTGGTGTTTTGACACCCGTTTTCCAAAGCAGTGTCGTGGCTCCCTTGCCTCCAGAGTGGCTTTCTCTTTTCTATCCATAGCAGCCATCATGCTTGTGGTCAAACTGTGTTTTGTTTTGACAATGCAGTAAGTGGCCTTGGTGAGCTTTGGTTCTCTATAAAGTCCCAAGATTTTGGAAGGAGCCTGCTGTCTTCAGGGAGTTGTCACCTCTATCCCACCTGGCATGGTGGTCTCCAAGATCTGAATCTGGTGAAAACCCATGTTTATCTTTTATGGTTTGCCACCTGGGCTCTATGCTCTTAGAAGGGTTAGGGCAGGTTATTTTCGCCAAAGGCAGCCCAAGCTGCAATCTTATCTTGAATTTTTTTTTTTTTTTTTTGCCTGTCTAGCTTTACTAGTCTAGGTTTGCCCTCTTTGTGTCTCCTTCAAGGTCAGGCCTTTTCCTGCTGGCTTCCTCAGTTTGAGGTTGCAGTTTAGTTCTTGCTGTTGCCTAGTGTGTTTCCAGGGTTGTTTTCTACTCAGATTTTGGGGACTGGCTGCAGTACCTGGTGTGGGCAGCTGCCGGAGTTTTTGGGATTGTTGCCTTCCCAACGGGCACATCATCAGGACCTGCTGCGGCTTGCAAACCTGCAGGCTGAGCCAAAACACTGCTTTTAAACATTGACCGCAGGGAAGTAGAAACCTGAAGGGGAACTTTACAACAAAACCTCAGCTCTGGTAAAAGCCAAACAAGAAGCTGGACCAGGAGCCACTGCTGTGACCAGATGTGCTCCACAGGCTGCGTGCTTTGAGGCTGCTGCTGTGCCTGCTTGGGGCCGAAATGGCTGGGTTTTTTAGTCTGTAATAAAATAAGCCTTCTTGTGTCTTGGCTGTCTGAATTATTACCTCCCTGGCACTTCATTATAAACACATTTTTTCCATCTTGGTACTGGATCCTGCCATTTTATTGCTTTTAAAGTTCTATTTTTTGTTTTATTCATCTCTTCCAATCGATAGAAATATCCTGGTTTTAGCAAGCAGCAAAGGCAGACATGACTGATGTCCCCATGGTGGGAGCAGAATAGCTTTCAGAGCATTTGGGGAATGGGGTGTGTGTGTGTGAGCTTTTAAATCTAATTTTCAAAGATCTTTAAAGCGTAACGAACTGCTCAAGACATGTAGCTGAGTATTCCACTGCCATTAGCTCCAAGAGTTGGGATCCTAGCATTGTACCAATGCAGATCTGGGGCCAGGGCTTGAGATCCATCCTTTGGTGGTTATTGTTGTTCTTAGCCATGCCTCTAATTAAAAACCACCTAATGAGATTATCTCCACCTGTTCTGGAGGATTAGTTTGATAGAGGAAATCCTGCACGTGCACATGGATGCACACACTTATGTACATAGGCACGGCAGTGTTGGGAAACTCAGTCTTCCCAGAATTGTTCTCCACAGGGTTTGCCATGGTGAAGATTTTTTTTTTTTTAATACCCCCAGTCCATGCATGCAGATTGCTTGGACAGCAATAAAATGAAATGGAGAATTGAATTTGAAAATAAATTGTTTAGATGATGCAGTGCCAGACGGGTAGCTATTCGAGAAGAGTTGGTCCGGGATGGATTGGCTTTGCTGCCAAATTAGAAATGCAGCAATCAAAGGCAAGCAAGCTAACAGTGCGGGGGCTGCGTGCCTGGGTTGGCCAAACTCTTTGGCTGGGATGCAGTGAGCAGTGCCCCTGCGTAAATTCAGCAGTGGGTCAGGTCTGATGTGAGACAGAGGTGTTGCAGTGCCCTTTGAGTCCTACACAGATTAGAAATCAGTAGACCTGGGTTATAAATCCTGGATTTTGTTCCTGGTTGCTCTGTGACCATGGGCATGTGTCTCTGAACCTCGTGAAAGGTTGGTGAAGCGCGGTGCAAACACCAAGTAGTGCTGAGACATGTTGATAGCAGTGTGGCTTCCCGGTTCCCAGACCACAGTTTAATCCACTAGATAAATTGTTTTTATTCTGGGGTTTTTTTTCCCAGGTGTAGGGTTTGGGACTGTTTTTGCTCCAGCATCTGTATCTGAAGACTTCCAACAAGCAGGCACGGCAGAAAGGCGGATTTTGGTGATGAGAAGGAACCAGGCGTCTTCTCTGCGTGCTGGGAGAGCCGTCACCAGATCCTGCTGAGGCTGACCTGGCCAGATAGCAGATGGCTCTGCTTCTTGGGTCCTCTCTGCCTTACCAGGCATCTTCAACCCCACCACCCCCTTCCTCACATGATTTTGTTGCCTTTATCCACAGCCCATAGGGAGTCTTAATATTTGAAAAGTTACTGCTTTAACCCTTGGTGTAGTAAATGCTGTATTCCCTGTATTCTTAAGCAGTAATTTCATTACATTGCCTCAAACTGGGATACGATTGGATTTTTTTTGTGTTGCAGTTTGATCTTTGGTTATATTTCTATGTAGCAGGAGTGTAAAAATGAGCATGGCATCGACATCAGTGGCAGGAGGGTTTTGCCTTTAGATTACTGTGGAGGTGAAAGAGAAGGAATCCTATCAAGACAGTAATTCAGGATAAAGCAGGGAAGAAAAGTACATTTTTGCTATCTTCATTGTTAGAATCCAAATTACTTCCTTCATCGTGGTGTTACCGAGGGCCAAGGAAGTCTAATTATTGCCTTTTTTTGCTGCTGAATGAATGTGAGAGGATAAAACCTGATACCTTTGAGTGGATGCATCTCTGGTGTGTTGCTGGCATTGGAGAGGGATACTTTATTGTCTAGCAACAGAAGGACTGCCTATTCATTTTGCGCTTTTGTCACATCTCTTCCATGGAGATGCTATTGCATATGAAAGTTTGATATGGTGGCAAAGGTGAGGAGGGTAATAGCTTTGATGGTATCCCCTGAAGTAAATCAAAATTCTTCTAAAAGATTCTGTTCAATTTGATACCAAGGGTCTGGTATAACTCCAGGGATTCTTCTTACTGCTATTAAGCTTATTGCTATTACAAAAGTTAATGTTTGCCTGTTGTGGTTTGTTTGTTTTTTTTTTTTTTTTTAATAGGGTGTTCTCCAATAAGAATGGAAAATAACTGTTTCTCTTTCTTCCCCCCCCCCCGTCACTCTGTTTCAGGGATCCTCAATGCATTTGCTTGCCATTGTTTAAGGAGCCTTTACTAAAAGCTTCTGGATTGTGTTTCTGAGTGGACAAAAGATTTTTGTATTCAAAATGCTCATAAAAGAATATCGTATTCCTCTTCCGATGAGCGTGGAAGAATATCGAATTGCACAGCTGTACATGATACAGGTCAGTAACCTTGCGGCCCGTGCGGATGGGTGCGGGCTAACACAGGGCTTTGTGTGGAAGAGTGGAGTATTGCTGCAGAATTACATGTTTTAAATTTGAGGTTTGCTGCGTGCTTATAGGAGGAGCAAGGCAGGAAAGTAATAAAAACTTCAGTTTATGACTTGACGCCTCTTGTCCTTAAATTAGAGAACTTCTGTTTGACCTCCCTGGGGAAACAACAGCTCATGGACAGGCTCTTCCTATGGGAGGAAGCACTGAGCCTCAGTGTGTGGGTACCTGCCTGGAAGTGTTCAAGCTGTAGGGCTTAAACAGCCACTGCTTCCCAGTTGGGCTGTGGTTACCGGTCACGCCAGTTCCAGCTGCAAACCAAAGGCTCGAGCTCTTTTGTTGGGAGGAAACAACCTAGTGTGAATTTGAGAGGGTAAGCCAAAGGCATAACTTTGGATTTGGAGGAAGGAAATCTAGATGTAATATTTCTTTGCTTATGTACCACTATGAAACAGATACTGATCAGTTTAGGCATGAAGCTTAGATTATTTCCGAATACTTCTGAAGGCTTCTGAATACTGATGGGAATTTTTTTTTTTAATTCCATGTCTTCAATAAAGCAGTTAATTAAAATGTTGGGGTTTTGTAACTCAAATCCTTTGTGGCCATATTCTCCCAGTGTTTGAAATCTAACCAGGAGCATTTTTAAAAGGAAATGAATCTGAAGCATTATTTCATTGTCCCATGCTTTATTTAAAGTTTGATTTTGCTCATCCAGCAAAATACACATCTGATACTGAGTTTGCAGTAGAACTCTGCTTTTTGTGGTAAGATGAAGGGATGCTAGAAAAATCTGCTTTGGCTTAAAACTTAAAATGAATTAAGGAAAAGAAACCCCAACCCCCCTCAAACAGAAGCAAAAGCACAACTCCCCCATTTCTCCCCCAACCATCCAGCTGCATTCCTTTAAGGACTAATGCACTTGTACTTGACTGTTAAAACAGTGTACTGTGTGTGTTTTCCAGTAATAACAGTGAAATTCCTTTTCTGAAACAATGTATCATCTTTGTGTATTTAACCTAAATGTTAATGTAAATGAGTAAACGTTTTTCTTAGGTGGCTTCCTTTTTGTGTATCTTTTCCTGACAGCTGTAGCTGCTTTAATATTGTTGAAATTATTTTGTTACAACTTTTTCTTCCAAATTTGGCTCAGCTGTATTGAATACAGAGCTGGTTGATGGAAGCAGTGTGTTAGCTACGTAGAACTCATCAGTGAGCAGCAGAGTATACAGGAGAATGATCTGATTAAGGAGGAGGAGCCCACCTGATGGATCGTTGATGAGGATGAATCCTTAACGGACAATGACTGCGGGGGCCTCCTGTGAGATGTGGAGGACTTGGTCAGGGAGTTAAATTTGCTGTTCACTTACAGAAGTTAAAATATTTATTTTTATTTCATTAATGCAGAACACTGGAATCCACTTTGTTCACTTGACAGAGATTTTGGCCAAATCTTCATGTCAAAGGCCTAGATAAGCCACAAGGGTTTCATGCAAGGGGAAGTGTTCCCTGGCCCAGGAAACTACTCGAGAAACTACACCTCTGAGTTGCCATCCAGCCCTGCTCCAGACCCGCTCTAAATTTCTAGTGCGTTGATATGTGGCAAAGTAAGGCTTCCTCTTCGATCAGGTGCAATAGCTAGTGTCAAGTCAGGTCTCTGGTCTCCCTCCACTTACTTGGAGCAGAGAAGTAAGCTGGAAACACTGAATGATTCCTGCCAAAAGGCGTTAATTACCAGTCTTTACCAAGGTGGACGGGCCACCTTTACTTAACCCAGGAAAGGAACGTGGTATTTTTCATATGTTAAAAAAATAGCCCAAGATCCAGGTGAGCCAGAGAAGTGCATGATAAGCGAGTGACTTTACTGCATTATGTGTACAAGTAGTACTAGAGGAAAAGTTAGCTGTGCTTTCTATTGAAAGTGCTAGTCTCAGCTCAAATTTGAAAAAAAGAATAACAAAACCAGGAAACCCACTTAGTGTAGAATGTGGAGTTTATATTCTGTCTCTTAGTGTTTGGGAGCAATGTGCTTCAACTCTTCCTGAAATTGGTGGAAAGATTCCTGCCAACTTCAGTGGGAGCTTTTCCTAGACCATGATATCAAATGTCCTTTTTCTTCAGTTTGATTTGAAAGTGGAAGTTTTGTCTTTGAGACAGGCACTGGGGAGAGAGCAGTGGAGAGCATGACTTCTGTTCTTCTCAGAGAATGAGAAAGTGCTTCATGTCTGTCTTTTTATTTTTCCTCTGAAATGTGTAAGAAGGCCACAGGAAAAGCGAGTTCTGTATGTTGAACCCCCTTAGGGGAACAAGCGGAGATGTCTGTATAAAACAGAAGTGTGGAAGCATTTCTTAGAAATCTTTGGCTGAAATATAGAACAGAATAATGTAAAATAGTTCCCGGGAAGAGGAACGATTCTTAAAAGCAAAAGGTTCATTTCAAAGATATTTGTTGTGTGCAGTGTGGGGTCATTGCTGATGGAGACACTAGTTGGCCTGGTCCTGTAACAAGCAGTTTTCCAACAGTGTAAAAAGGAGATGTCACAATTATTCCTCAAGGGTTTTAGAAAGCCTTAAGCACGTACTTGAAGTTGATCACCCATTTAATTCCAAGCTCATGAGTGAAGATCCCCATTAAACTCCAAACCAGTTGGTATAAAGTTGCTATTTTTAGAGCAATCAGATAATTTTCCCAGATTCTGGTATTCTTCAAATGAAAGTTTTCCAAAAAGACCTTCTCACCTGAGGGATGAAGCAACTGGTCCATGCAGTTGCTCTGGGAACCCTTTCTGTGGCAGTGGTGCCTCAAAGCCGCGTGGGCAGGGACACTCAGACTCGAGCTGTAGTACTGCAGTCTCTTTTCAAAGATGTTTTCATGGCAGTTTTTGCTTTGCTGTTGGTTCTCTGCGCCACTAGGCAGGCGAGACATGCAATAAATCATGGTGTGCGTGCCCATGTTGCTCTGTGGTTCCTCTTATACTTAAAGTTATCCAGGCTCGTGTATAAAACTGTGAAAACAGAGGTGAGTGGCTTGCTGCTTTGCTTTGCTTTTTTCTTTTTTTTTTTTTTTTTTTTTAATTTGAGGGTGGGGGGAAGGGAGCAACAAGTCTCTTAAGTGTTGCTTTCTGCTAGCTTCTGAAATATTATCTACCGAGACAGTGGTTTCAGTACTTTAAGTAGCACTTAAATTCTTCCATAAATAAGTTAATTTTACATTACAGCAAACGACTTAATGTACCCTTGACTTGCTTGAAGCCTAGCAGATCTGAACGGAATTGGTTTTCTTGATTAAATTTTAGGCTATCAATATCCATATTTTCATGGGAAACCTCTCATGCAGTCTTGTCAACGTGTTTAGTTTGGGAGCCCTTGCTGCGTTAGCCACAGAGCAGTTAGCTCTTCTTTTGGGTCATTGCTGAGTTTTTGTCTCTCTTTTCTATCCAAGTTAAAACATACTAATTTTTATATCTGAGCTTGGAATCAGTCATCTTGCTTCCTACTGTGACCTGTTTTTATTCTGGTGCGTAAAACAGGCAAAATATTTCAAACCAGTGAAATCATTCTTTGTTCCTCTTTTTCCAGACAATAATTTTGTATCATAACTTCTTCCTAAAATCTGTATGCATGTTTAAGAACCTGTCCTGCTTCCAAGGGTGAGAGATCTCTAGATAAACTTGACCTTGAGAGTTGCCCATAGGACTGAGAGAGCTGTGGTTTGATCTGGGGACACGTAAGCAGAAAGCAACTAGAAATGAGTGCTGAAATGAGTTTTATGAAGCACAAACTGTTTATGGAGGGGACAATTGTGTCTATAGGGATATCCTTCTTCCTGCAGAAATGCTGAACCAACGACTCTGTCCTGGCTGTCTCCTCTGACTCTGCACATCGCATCAAAGGCATGTGCAATATTTCTGTCTCTGCGAGGACTTTGAAGCCCGTTGGGCACAAGGGATAGGACCGTTCTGTGTTACACATTAGATATATCTTATTAAAGTGTCTCTTAATTCTTCTTCTTCTAAGTGTCCTGCATATTTGTGTCTCAACAGCTCTCTTTTCCTGTAACACCTGCTTCCTTTTTTTGTGTGTTTAGGGAACCTACCTTTCTGAATGCCTCCCCCTCACCCCAGAAAAAACGCACACTTTAATGTTAAGTCTCTATCTCATAAAAGCTTGTATTCCAACAGCTGAATGCGTTTGTCAGAGAGATCACTGTTATTAGCCAAAGGTCAGTCCATTTATCATCTTAATACCATTCATTACTGTGGTTCCATATGCCATGAGATTCCGGGAGACTGTTGCCCTTCTGACCCTTACATAAGATGAGAGAATTCCTCTTGTTATTGAATTTTATTTTTATATCGGTGTGCATAGCTTATTTTCTCTGCTGTAAATAACTCTGGTCCTCATTTTCTCCACACAGTTTTCTCTGAGTGCTTGTGACCTTCCTCCAAAGATAGTGTACTTTAAAAATATTCTTCTGGACCCAGTGGTTGCCTTTTGAGGATGAGACTTGCTTTAAGATGCTGCATCATCCTTATAAGCTAACGACACAAATGCTTTGTCATTAAGCACTTCCAGGGTCTACAACTGGGGAAGGACTCTGGCCCCTGTTTGAGGCAAAGATACCTCATCTGCTCAACACTGTCTGCTCAAGTTGGGCAGGATCCTGGGAATCAAGGGCTCTTCTCATCTTTTAACATGAGCTTCTCTTCTGTGGTCCCTCAGGGCTTTGCATTTATTGCCTTCCCTGAAAAATCAGAGCATGTTTCCAAGCATCTGCGGTGTGCTGTACTCACCTGTCATGACTGCTGATGGTACCAAAGGATCGTGGTTTTGTCCGTGATCTCAGTCTCCAGACCCTGCCTATGTCCTGTCTTCTCCTTCCTTTGTGTGTAGCTCTCAGATAGCACCTTTGAGAATAGACTTAAACATGCTGGGTGGTGGTAATTCTTGAGGCCATGTCCTGATATCTGGGTGCAAAAGTCGTGTCCTTTAATCTGTTAGCTACACTTAGCAGTTGCCAGCAGGCTCAGCAGATGGTGAAAGATTGATCGAGTGGAGGAAAACAAACTAACCCTTCATCTTTGGACACCGAAGAACAGCATGGCTGATTATTTTTGTTTCGTTTGCAGATGCCTTGGCCATCTGGACAGATAGACATACATGCTTTCATTTTAAAAGCAGGTGACACTGCTGACAGCTCCAGAGACCCTGGAAGATTCACAAATGTAAAAGCAAAAGCCTGGTTTGAAGCTTTTCTGCCAATTTCTATGGTGCAGCATTCAAAACCTGTGACTTCTGTGTTCTCTCTTCTTCCTCTGGTTTTCATAACCTTTTCTTTGTGACCGTGAGGGCTTGCATCCTTTTGAAAGAGGGTAGGACTCAGTCGCTTAGCTTTGAGAACAAGAGCGGTGCAGGGATGTTCAGTGCTACCAGACTTGTGGTCTAATTTGCACAGGTGACAGCGACAGCCATACGGGTTAGCATTTTGGGAAAACATACAGAAATAGCAAACATCTTTTTTGCATTTACTTTTTTCTTGTTTTGTAGCCATTATCTTGGAACAGTTATTAAATTGGCCATTATTCCGTACCTGGTGAAAAAAAAAGATTGATTTTTAGAGTAGTGAACTATGTTGCCTTGACAGTTCATGTGCTCTCTAACAAAACTGAGTGAAGCTGAGAGAAGGTTATAAAACAAAAAATATTTAAACTTCAGGTTTGTGCTCGTTTTAATACAGGATGCAGCACTGACGGTCCTACTGCAGCTTGCAGCTGTCCAAAATCCTTTTTCCTTCTTTATTTTATACTTATGAAAGAAAATTTATGACCTGTCTACCTCTGGACAAAATCTTTGACTGTTGACCCAGATTAGGTTCTCACTTTTGCAAATACCTGAAGGCAAGTAGTGAATTAAGTATAAGAAAAACTGTGGGGATTTCTTTAGGCCAGTCCTCCAGTATTTTAGCATACAGCCTATTATTAGTGAATAGTTGCACTGGGTTCCTAAAATCTAAGAGATGTAGTCAGAGGATCAGAATTTATCCAGAACACATTGAGTTGAAATTTTGTCTCTTGACTCGCAATATAATACTGGGCAACTTGTTTTACCTCCCTTTAAAGCAGGGACGGTTATTCTCACAGGCAGTGTCTGTGGAATAGGTAATACAGTGAAAAATCTGTTTAAAAGCAAGGAAGGAAATAGTCAAGGTAAGATGAAATACTGAGCTGGAAGTGTAGTAGACATTTTGAAAGATGGAGCATGTGGGGTAAACAAGTTTGAGGTATCTCTGTAATAAAGTGATTCCTAATTCATGTGCTTCTGGCACATCCAGCCCTGGCTCTGTAGGAGTGTGACTGGGTGTCTTTGTAAGGCGGAGTGATTAATGAGTGGCCATGAGATCGGTTCTCTTAATGTTGTAAATTATTTAGAGTTCTGCACAATTGATTGTCCCCAAAATATCCTGGTTTTGTACAAACAGCTTCATTAATATCTAGACCCAATTCTAGATAACGCAGTGCATACAGCATTTGTACAAATTGATGCTGCACATATTTCTGCTCTGTCGTGCAAGAGTCTGCTGCTGACAACCTGTCCTGCCTTTAACTTGTAGGGCTTTTTTAGGAATGTGTTTTACATTACAAGAAAAGCAGCCAAGAATGATGGTGCTGCAGATGCGACACAGGTAACCTGTGCTTGCTTGGGCGAGCACAGTTCCTTCTTCAGGGCCTTCTGCACGCTCAGCTTTGCTCTGCTTCTGCTGGCTGGGAGTCTTGCAGGATTCAGGGCTGGAAACCCAGAGGGAAGAGGTTCTTGCAGCCTGGGTGCAGTGCAAAGGGCTGTGACCCCCACCTTGGACAGCATGCAGGAGAGCGAAGGGGTGGCAGGAGCAGACCCGGGATCTCCTGGACACTAATGTACCTCCCGTCAGAAAGCAGATCTACATGTGCTTCTCTCTGACAGGAAGATCCTTCATGGGTGACATCCTCTTCTTTCTCCTCGTGTGTTGGAGGCAGCGTTACACAGTGATTGAAGCATGGGTCAAAAGGCCAGCTATTCCTGTGATAGTCCCAATTCTTGCTTGGTAAACTTGAGGGAAGGGCCCCACAATATCCCTGCTGCAGGCAGCTTTGCAGATCAGATTGCAGCTCCCTGCAGAACTTGGAAGGACCCAAAGGGGAACCCTCCTGGAAATCACAGCTATGCAGTGTTAGGTTGGGAAGGTAGATGCTAACTACTTTACGGTTACTATCAAAATCTTCCGCCTAATAAGCTAATGTGGTTGGGTATCTTTGGTGAAACCGGACTGTCGTGAGGAGGAGGGTACTTGGCTGTCCTGATGCCTCAACTGGATGGTAGGAACACTTAAGACCAGGTTTTATGTTTGGCTGGAGAAGCGCCAGTGTTTGGGGGAAGCGGTATTGCCTAGATGGAATGAGGCACTGAGCATTGCCCAGCCATTGATCAAACCTAGAAGGAGGATGTTTAAAACAGCTGCTCTTTTGCCTTTATTAATAAAGCCACTGATGAGGAACAGATTTCTTTCCCCTCTCCCCAGGGCTTCAGCTCATTCCTATGTGTACAGTGCAATGAGGCTTGGAGTCAAAGTGCTATTGTAAGGCTTCGTGTTCTGATTGTTATCTTGTTGACTCAAACTAACCTTCCTTTGCTAAATAAGTATTGGCGCTGGCCCTTCATGTATTATTTTTTTTAACAGCACTAATTGGATTAAAATAATTGTCATGCATGAAGGATGCATGTTAGAGTGCAAAAGGGCACACGGAAGCCTCAGCTGTGGGCACCATGGTTACTGGTGACATCACTTGGTTTGCTGTTAACAGTGATGATTTGTGTGCAGTGCTGAAGCCTGTGTGAAGACAGCCTAAACTAAACCCGGTGGATTGCTGATGCAGTCCCATTGCCATGGAAACAGATGTTGCAGCTTAAGGTTGCCTGCATTCGTAATGTGATGCACATGGTGTAAACAAAAACGTGGTCCTGTGGTGTCCACAATTTGTGAAAGGGCATGAAGTGTGTGACTGGAGGGAGTGGGAAATCCCTCTGCAGTTGGACTTGGTTTCCCGTTAAGGTAGTGCCAACTTAACTGCACACAGTGAGATGCAGTAAGCCCTGCCTTTCAGTAACAAGAAGAAAACTCAAAAGTACCTTACTGTCCTCTATCAGTTTTGTTGTTGAAGGACTGTCAGCTGATTTGACGTGGATTGTTTCTGATTTTTACCTTACAAAGTGCAGGCTCAAAACTATTAAAACCCAGCCCTGGGGTAACAGGGTTCCTAGCTCCTGCCTATCTTTAGTACTGTTTTTCCAATATAACCAGTAAGACTATACTCAACTCCTGCAAAACAGGAGTAGAGAAACTTCTCTGTCTTCCCTGTTTGAAGACTGCTTTGTTGTATTTTGGTAAAGGTCCCTACTCAAACCCAATGAAGAAGAATGCTGCATCATGGTTAGGATGCTTGAAAGATCTGGATACTAGATTTAGCTCTGCCAGCAGCTCTGTGTCTTCAGGTTTCTTTCTCCCTATTCAAAATGGTGCTCTTTTGTTGATTCTATCATCTTTAACATGAGAGGACTCAGCTATTCTGACTGTGGCATAGAAGCCTTTGACAGCAAGAAGTTGTGTGTGCTGTTCTACTTCAGCACGCTACTGCATTAAAAACAGTAAGGGCAATTTTTATTTTTAATTTAATTCCTGTAACTTCCTGTTTGCTCGTAGAACATGTTATACACTGTTATACTGATAAAATTGTGTTGGTCTTGATCTGATCAGAAGTTTTCCTCTTTGGCTTCTGTAACAGTGGAATAGTACCATCTCTTCTGCTTCCTTCTTTCACACCGAAAAAGCTTTTTGTTCAGATATCATCCTGATTATGGTGATACTGTCTTAATTGAGTGTTTCAGATACTTGACACACATTTTGAAAAGAAAAAAAACCCAAAACCAACAAAAGCCAGCTTGGAAGTATGACTTTACTGTACTTTTAGGGTAAAACAACATTTTGTTTTCGTAGTCAAAGATCTGATTTTTGATTACCTGCAGTAAATACTGACCAGGAATGGTGCCTGGTCTATCAGATATCTTTATCAGCAGGCAGAAGGTTGTCGGTGGTGAAAGCAGATTGCTCGTAATGAATTAAATGTCAGTTCAAATGCTCAGAAAGGAGTGGTTAACAGAACACAGAGCTGAGTCATGCCGCCGCAAGAGACAGCAAGAGAGCGCGGATACACCCATGTGCATGCACATAGTCATTGTACGTGTCATCCATGTGCAAAAATCCTGTGCTGGGAAAGTGTGTTAAGAATAAACCATGCATTAGTTTCTGGACCTCTTGGTATTTTCCAGTATCTCTATCACTGGCTTTCTGGTTTTAGGTGCTGTTTAATTCTGGCTTGCAGCAGCTATGGCTGAAGCTGTGCATCTGTTGTCATGCTCGTTTATTTGTGGTGTTTGAATGCTAATATTGCCACAATAAGCCCAGATACATGGCTGAGGCTAACAGGCTGCTTTGATTATAACGTCTCCCAGCATTTCTGTAAAAGGCTATCCTGTGCCATGCACCAGTTGTAGTCTAACTGGTGCCTTCTTTGTACCTGCAGCTTCTGCTCTTGCACAGTGCCTGTGGGTAGGAGGGGATGATGGCTGGTAGGCAGCTGCCTGGAGCCCATCGAGGAAGGCAGCTGGTGATGGGAAGAAGGCAACGCTTTGGAAAATCAATTAGAAGAGTGAAATCTCCATCAACCCTAAGTAATGTCCAACTGGAGATAGTTGGGAATATTTTTCCCTTAATGTATGGAAGAGATTGAAAACAAGTGGTTCATTCCTCTCCCAGGCTGAATTTTGTTACTCAAACCTTTGTGTCTTAGGAACCTTTGTACTTCCTTTCTAAAACTGAACAGAAAAAAAATTTTAAAATAGGTCTTATTAGTGAAACCAGGTCTTAAAAGCTACCAGTGATGGCAGGAGTCATTTATCCCAAGCAGCTTCAGGCATTTTGTTGTCTGGTGGATTGCATGAGGAAATTTATGCTTTCTATGGTTCCCAAAGGACAAGTCTGTTTCTGGGGACTTAATTGGCATTTGTGGTAGCCTTAGCATCCAAAACAATAAAAAAATAGTAATTGGCTATAGAGAATACTTTCTCGGTCTCCCTTGCCACAACAGTACGAGCAAGTATGTTAGCAGGATCCTCTCGGGATATTTGCTGTCATGTTTTTGTTCAGTGGATACATAGATGCCTTTGTTTGCTGTCATAGCTAACTGAAACCATCAATCAGCTGTAGACTTCTATCCATATCTGTGTCTAAATGGGATAAAAAAATCCCAAGACTTAAGTGTTGTTTTAATGGAAAACTCCCAGAAGAATTTGTCTGGACTATCAAAATATCCTGTTGCCAAATGGGAGCTGGAGGAAAAAAACCAAAATATCTTTTGGTTATTGTTTCCAGACAAAGATTTGCATCTCATCGTTCATGGGCAATAGGTCTGCCAAGCCTAGTGCTGTCAGTCTTTGCAATTTGAATAATCTCAAATCAAAACTCTCACGGGTCATTGAAGTAGGCTACTGGTGCTGTGTAAATACGTTGCTGTAATGCACTGAGAACCTTCATCATGAAGCTAATGCCTGTCAACCTTTTGTAATCACTATCTAACTTACTTAGATTGAGGGGTTGTACTGTAAACAATAATCAGTGGTAAACAAGGTAAGATTATAGCTATAATCTATTTTTAAAAGCTAGAACAATGGATCGCCTATTATCACCATGCAACCTATCCTGTCTTTACTGTTCTCTGCAATACTGTTGCAGTGCTCCAAGTAGTAAGTTACAATAAAAAAAAACTTTAGGAGAAACTAAACCACTGAGCCATTTGCAGTGCTGCTCTGGGCTTTGCAGAGATTCTGTGCGTATGGACCTGAGCCCGTGTACAGCCTGTGCTGTGGTCCAGGGCTGAAACACAAGAAGGACTCCAATGGTTTAGGATAATATTCTTCTCTGTGTTCTTCAGAGCAATACTGCATTGGTTAATGGAGTTGGTTATTTTCTTCTAATTTACCAAAGCAAAACACTACAAGGCAAGTTTCATTTCCCCAGCCTGACTTCTGTATTTCTCCAGCTGATACAATAAGGAATATTTTAGCTGTTGTATCCAGCATCATGCGTTCTTGTTCAGTGAATGTTGTCCAGCTGTAGTGAGACTCCTCAAGTTGTAGGGGTTTCTATTGCCATCAACCATCATTCCTTTACAGAGCTGCACCCCTCTCAAAAACCATATGAGTTGCATTTAGTCATCTGGTCCCACTCAGCTGTGCAAGAACTAAGGCTTTGCAAGATGTGCTCCCTGTTGTTAGCTGATAGCGAGGCACATTTCTGACTGGGAAAGGGGACGGAAGATCTGAGAACTGATCAACCTGGCTTTGCTAGTGAAAGGCTTTGTTTACAGCCGTTTGTCTCCTGTTGTGAAGGGCAGATGATAAATGGGGTTAGGCTAGCCCAATGTTTAGATGACATTCATGGGAATTATTCATCTGTGATTGTTATGGTGAGGTCATGTGCTATGTCCCATGCTATGCTGCTGTGCCAAGAGATTTATTTTAATAGAAGCCTTTAAGTAACTGGCATTCTTGCTAATCATGGTGCATCTGCTTCTCTGGGTTCCCTGTTATGAGTAATTTAATGCTATTACTTTAGCTAGAAGGGATCTGTGTCACCATCTGTCCTGGAAAGCTATTGATGGGGCTGTGCGGAACATGGAGTGTCATCAGCAGAAGAGAGGGACTTCTACAGGGATGACTGGATTTCCTGTTGTACTACAATATAAGACGGTTTACCATGACTATGGCTTACATAACTTGCATATAAAGGCTGTTAGCTACTCTTTGATTTTGTTGGGGACCATTCCTCAAATATTTGTATGGAGGGAAGATACTGTTGTCAGTCAGTAGCAAGTAGTAATAGCACAGGTAATCTGCTAAATGAAGGCTCTCCTCACAGGGGCGTGGGTCTATGAGGCTGAAACCTTCAAGACTGACCCTAAAATGCCTGCATGTCTGCCACTCCCAGCAGACAGATATTCTTTGGAGAGGGCTTGCCAGACACTTTAGAAGCCAAATGCTTTCCTAATCGATGGTTATTTTTTAATTGTTGTTTACAGACCACTTCCTTGTACCAAGCCCTCTCCATGCTGTAGCTGAGTCACAATAAATGTGAAGAGGCTATATGGCGGAAAAGCAAATTACTCTTCACTTCAATAAGTGGTGTGCTTTCACAGGACCACTTAGGCGCAGAGTATCATCCCGGTCTCTCAAACGTGTGTGGCTGATGTCTTTATTGTCTGAGAAACGCATCTTCCTTTTGTCTTTGTGACTGGTTAGTAATTGTACTGTTCACCACCTAACCTGACTTTTTCAGTCCCTCCTGACCTCACTGCAGCTTGTTGCCTTCTCAGCAAGCTAACTGGTAAGTATGAGAGCATGCAGAGCTGGAAAGCAGCTTCATGTGGGTTTATCGTGTGGAGTTTTTCTTTGATCGTACTATCCTTCCCAGCGATAAGTTGTGTTGTGTTTTGAGTGTAAATTTGCCTGACTCAAAAGTCCTGGCTCAAAAGATAGTTTGGGATTTAAATTTTGAAGCTCTTGATTTTTTTTTTTTTTTTTTTTGTCCTGCAGAGGTGCAGCTCTTATTTCACATTCATCTAAGAAAATGTTCTTGCTGTCCCTTGTCATATTTTATGTAGATAAGCAACAAGAAGGAGGAATGTGTAGAGCCAGAATTTGCTTAAGGCTTGCAACCGAGTGAAAGAGGCTGTGGGCTGGAGTTGGTGATCTGGAAGGGCTGAAGGAGGAAGCATGCCCTGCTCTCAGAATAGCGTTCATGGTCTCCTGCAGGTGCACAGAAGTGAATAAAATAACCAGAAATCAGAAGTGGGACGTGAGCTGACTTCTGCAAAGAGTCTCAGTTTAATTTGGGTTTTTCCCTTCTTCCTTCCCTCGCAAAGTGTTGGGGCCATGCCACCTGTCACATCTCCCGCAATCAGACAGCTCTGTCTGAGAAGCTGAGTGTTAGCATTACCAGGTCATGTGGAAAAACTGCCTATGGAAGTATTCATGTAAAGAAAAAATTGGCCGATATTGCAGGTTCACCAGGGTTCTAGCTGCAGGATGAGAACTGGGCAGTTCATCTTCTTGTGGAGAGATTTTTGTCAAAACTGGATAAATGGGGGAAAGAAAAGTGGAGAATGTTAGTGTTAGCTGCATGTATCTAGGCTGTCAGAACTGCTGGGCTTCAAACCAGAAAGGTTTGAGCAGAGGTCCTCCTGAGCCTGGATCAGGCCCTGCAGTTATGAAAAAATTGGAGTTTGTTTTTCTGAACTGCTTCAGATGTAAACCATTTCTTCTTGTGTTGAAATAAAAAAAGACAGATTCCTCAATTGAGACCTATGCAGAGACTAAGTATGTTGCATCTCCAAAGATGGGTAATACCGATGAGGGCATGGATCAGAATAGTTCTGTTTAGGGGCTGAGGGCATAGGCAAGTCTCTGTGTCCTGTTCACCCCAGTTTGAATCTTCCTCTCGTGGAGAAGTCACAGTTCAGGAGGGCCAGGCTTTGCTTTGAATGCTTGTCTTTATTCTTCTCAAATGGATCAAGTAGGGGAGAAACATCCTGCCTTGGTCCATCTTCATCAGGAAATGCAACAGAAGACGACAGAGGTGCATGGGCCTCTGAAGAGCTGTAGGAGGGAGGTGAGGCATGAGGCTTATCTCAGACGTAGCTCTGAAAGGAAGAGTGTGAAACTGTGTTCTGAGATGAAAGCCTAGAGGGTGTCTTTTTACATTTTCATATCAGCCATGGCTGTTAAGCCAAAATAAATCTTCAGTGTTTTGTTTTTCTAATTCAATACAAGCATTTGTAGATCTGGGGACCCAGTTCTGCGTAGGCCCGATCCTAGGAGGTGCTGAGTCCACTCAGTGCGGTGGATTTCTTTTGAAATTGAAAAACTTGTAAATATGTTTTGGTGTCCCAAATGAGTTCTTGGAGATTTGACTGGAATTGCTGGTAACCATGGAGTTTTAAGTCCAGCTGCATGTGATAACTTGGCAGGAAGAGAACCTGTCTTTCCTCTGCTTACAATTTCCACATGCTTCTGCCATATAATAGAACTCTAGATCTCCATAATTTGTATCAACTGTTCAGGGCAGATGCTGTGCTATTATTCTGCCCGACTTATTCGCTGTGCATGCTGGGTTACTGCCTTTTCTGAGACCTTTGAATTAACCAGATTTTTGGGTCATCAAGATTATTTAATGTTATTGTCATAAATATTTGTACAGGACTTGGTCAGTGCTTATATAAGAACTGAAAGACAGTAATTTGTTTTAAGAGGATGTGTGTTTTAATGAACTGCCAGCTGAATGTTAGAAATAAACTGTAAAAAAATGCTTTTCTTTTGCAGGACTATTGCAGTTCGTCGCGTGGGGAAAAAAAATGACTATTTTGATTATCAGTTATTTAGATTTGTCGGTTACAGCTGTTTATATTTAAAATTGCTTGAGAGCTCTTTAAAGAGAGGGCTATTTACTTCTAAATAGCTGTGTTGGCTTATCATCCTGTTCTCATAGATGAGAAGCTGATCTCTTGCATCTTATTAATCATTTTCTGTTAAACCACGTTATCCTTTGAAATGTTTATATGCTGAAAATGATAAGTTGTTATTGTGTTATATTTCACAGTTGATTCTTGTATAAAATTCCGTGGTGGTTGTTTTTTTTCATAATTTCCAAAGTACTGTACCCTCAAATACAAACAATAAACTCAAAATACTAGCAATATGAATCTGTTGTTTGGAGATGGTGAAGGTTATACATCATCCAATCTGCTGAAATGTGTTAGAAATGAATAAATATTTGGTTTGCCTCTAGCTCTTTTTAGAAGCACTGAAATCAGTATTTCTTTATTGAAGGAATTTTTGCCAGGTTTCTCAATGAGGGACAATACTACAGATAAGCCAAAATATGGAGGCTGCCAGGGGGTGCTGTGTGCATTCTGGCAAACTTGGATTGTTTCTTCTAAGTATCTTAATTAGCAGAGCACAGTCTCCAAGCTGTTCTTGGAGAGCTGCTGCCACGCCAGACCACAAGCAACAAGCCCCCAAATCCTGTGGTTTTAGGTTGTAAAGTAGTCTTTAGTACTGTGATGTTGCGCCGAGCCTGCATATGATTCTTCACACTGGTACGCCACCACAAGAATATGCCAAGTCTGACAAACTCCCATTCGCCGACGTGAAAGATTTTTGTGCTGTTGGGTGTTGACAGACAAGGTTCAGTGTGCTGAGCCATGTGTAACCTATTGTAGGAGCAGGAACGGATGCATTGTTAGGTCTCCATTCACACTGTCTCTTAGTGTCCAAATGCAGATTTTTACAGGATCCCTAATAAATCAGATCTCTGTTCCTGTATTGGCCAGATGGGTCTCCAAACTTTTCCTTTACGTTCTCTAAATTTGGTAATCTTGCTGCAAGGGTGCTGCTCAAAAAGAGTTCTAGAAACCATCCCCAATGTTCATGTGCTTTAAAAACTTGGTATGCACCATGCACTGGAAGGATTAACTGTGCTATGTTTTCCCTTTCAGAAAAAGAGCAGAGAGGAGACATGTGGGGAAGGCAGCGGAGTAGAGATCCTGGAGAATAGGCCATACATGGATGGACCGGGAGGCAACGGGCAGTATACTCACAAAGTGTACCACATTGGTATGCACATACCCAGCTGGTTTCGGTCAATATTGCCCAAGGCAGCTCTGCGAGTTGAAGAGGAATCGTGGAATGCATATCCTTATACAAGGACAAGGTAAAACTTACCAAAATGTTCCAAGCTGTTTCCCCTACTTTAGAGAGAGGATTTGGTGTCACTCTGCGTGACAGTGGCATCTCTTCCATATCGTGTAATATCCTTTAGAGAAACTGGGGTCAAGTTCTAAAATTCTTACACAGTGCTTAACCTCAGGATTCAAATGTTGCCTGAGCTGACTGCATATGTACTTGAGAATTTGTGGCTGGTCGCTCTAAAACGCGAGCTGTTTTGTCCATCAAAGTGTGGGAAATCTTGAACATTTTTTATTTAGTTTTCTATCCTGCACTGCATGTTCTACTTGACGTTGCAGATATCTGCTAGCTCAGTGAAGTTATAAATGTACACAGTGATGGGACAGTTGTCATGTTGAATGCTGTCAAATAAGACAGGATTCATTAGTTCTAAGGGGGAAAGAAGAATCTTAATAAATAAATCTGGTGCTTCTTTTCTGGGAACTGTCTTACTGTCATTTAGCTAGAAAATAACAAACCTACATCCTATAGTTTTCACCCTGAGAAGGGAAGAACACCAGAGACTCTGTGGAACCCTCTGGGACCTCCTCATTTTGGCTGATTTTGTCTGGAAGGACTTCAGATACCCTGGAATAAATATCCTGTGGGCCAGTTACCCTGGTTTAGAGCATTTGAACTTTTCCAGGTTTATAAGTCTGATACTGCTGTTGTCTTTCATAATGAAATGGCTTTAATGGATATTTTGATTTTTATCAAAAATCTAGGAAAGTTTCATAGTTCTGTTCTTGCTGCTTCCTACAAGTAAACATTAGTCTGGGGAAAGGTGGGGAGTCAGCGTATGCATACAGGCAGTTGCTCATGACTAAATATAATGGAGTTGTCAGACTTACAAGTGATTGAAGTCCACTTCCAGTCTCTTATCTATTCTCTTCAAGTGCCTGTGAATCGATAAGTTGGCCAGGAAACCTGGCCGTGCACAGAATCAGTCTGTATTTTATTCTGCCACAGGTTCCAGGCAAGAGCTCTGCTTTTCTCCGGGTAGAGATGCATTTCCAGGGTGTCCTTGTGTTAGTATCTGTGTCATACCTGCAAGGATAACATAACTTATATAGCTATAGCAGACCCAAAAGTTATCTCCTTGCTGAAAACTGCTCCTTTAAAAGCAGTCTGCCCTGATAATCTTCTCCTGGAGGAGATGTCATCAAATTAAGTTGCTGGTTTTTATCAGTGTGTCTGCAAAGTGAGAGAACTTGGTGGTCCCCTTGGGCTTTCTGCTTGCTTGTTCCCAGCTGGGAAGTTGTTTCTTGGTCAGTGTGGATGCCAAATCTCCAGTAATTGCATGGGATGCATTGGTATCTTCTTGCCTGTAATCCATGTAACACTTTGTGGGGAGCACACCCCTTTGCTGTGGGCTTGGGATTTTACTAAACCAGAGCTATTCCAGTGAAGCCACACATCCACGGCAAGCTCCTGCCTTAAGAAGTTATTAAAGAAAATCTCTTTAATCTATTCAGTTGGTATTTTAAGCATATCTGAAGTCAAACATGAGTGAAGGCTGGCTTGGATTTGAGGCTGATTTTGTACACCTTAAGAAAATATTTTCTCTGCTTGCCAAGCCGAGCGGGATTTACTCGTAAGCATCATTGTTCTCGTTTTCAGGTATACGTGTCCTTTTGTGGAAAAGTTCTCTATTGATATTGAGACATACTACAAAACTGATCCAGGAGAGCATGTCAACGTGTTCAACCTTTCTCCTGCAGAAAAAAGACAAACTATTCTAGGTGAATAGCCTTTTTCTTTTATTTTTTCCTTTATTCTGCTTTTTTGTTGTTGTTGCATAAAGGATTTTGCTTGGTATGTCCCATCTGCCTGCCCATCCTCCCCCTAAACACACATCTGCACTCCTGTCAGTGTCAGGCTGTGAGGTAGGGTTGCATCAAGTAGAGTGGGGACACCTGAGTTCTCTTTAGGCTTGATGTAAATCACATGGAAATAATTTGAATCCCCTGTCTGTAAAATGAAGCAGTTTCTGAGGGGAGTAAGACATCTAATGATTTTGGGGGTAATAAGTAGAAATAAACTTAGAAGAGGAAAATATTGCTGTATAATTGTGTAGCTCCTTCACATATATGAAAATCATTCCCATCTACATTTCTGAAATACAAAGGTGTGTTTCATTATTGCTTTCCCTCCTCTTACTCTTGCTTCTCAGCTGTCTTTGGGAGATTGGGTTAATGAACCTTATATATGTAAGGATTTAATGAGAAAAGGCAAAAGGGAACATCTTGTGAAAAGCCAGAGGATGGCAAGTGTCATAGCGATTCCTCTGCCTTGCTGTCTGTCGTGGTCTGTGCCCATGGCATTTGCCAGAGACCCAACTGTGTGGCAGGGAGTTACAGCCACACAGGACTGAAGCATCCCTTGCTTGGAAGCTGCTGAGTCTGGAGAATTGTTGAGCTCAGGCTGACTTCTGGCAGTCCCACGCTGTGCTGGTGGTGGCAGGAGCTCTGGGGAAGAAGGAACATCTAAGTGGGACATCTACTAAGAAGGACATCTAGTGGCTACTCTGGCTCCTTGAGCGCTGTTGACCAGCGGCACCCCATGCAATTTTACTTGAGCATTACCTGACTTGAGAGTTACTTGATTTAAACTTCATTTTGAACTTCAGTTTGGCTGTCCTCATTCCTAAGCCTTATCTGATCAGGCTTTCAGTACTGAACAAATAGACTTGAGTCATGCTGCCTTGCTAGGAAGTGTCAGAAGAGCTGTTATTTCTTGGGAAGTGTGATCCTGCCCTTCAATCCAAACTTCAGATGCTGCTGCTGGGGCCTGGGGTGGGAGTTGCAGATCTTTAAAATACGCTTATTCACTCCCCTCCCATTGCAGTGTCCACTTTTCCATTGTTGAAGTGTTAATTAGGACTATTGGGACTTATGTTAAACTTTCTGCCTTCTGTAGAACTGGTGTAACAGCAGCATGTGAGAAGTTACCATAACCTCACTTGATGGGCTCCAAAGATAAGGCGTTCAGTGGGGAGCATCTTTTCCATAGCAGTGCTAAGAAAGGGCAGGGGTATTTAACCATCTTAGATGAGACAGAGCTGTAGCACTGTGAGTGATATTAGAAAAGCTGGAAGATGGAATGTGCAAATGATATTTTTGGAGCTGGAAAGATGGAGTGAGCAGATCTGCCAGAGTGCTGTGGATCTGCAGTCACTGTGGGCAAAAACATCTATTTGGAGCAAAGCCTCTGTTTGCTGGAACTGTGCGTACTAGTTCCTCTGGCAGAGCTGATCACTGCCCAGCAGCAATGTATAAACAATTTAAATATCAATTGCTTAAGTGTAAGTAGAAAGAATCTAAACTGCTGTAATGCTTCTGGTACTTACTAAACCAGAAATAACTCCTGAAAAATATTTATTTTCTTCCTTTGTTCAGTAAAAAGAAATGCCTTAACTCTTTCTATTCTCTTTCTACAGATCCTATTGATATTGTTAAAGATCCTATCCCTCCACATGAATACAAAGCTGAGGAGGATCCAAAGCTGTATAAATCAGTGAAGACTAAAAGAGGCCCCCTCTCAGAAGACTGGATTCAAGAGTACAAGAACAACCCTGGCAAATACCCCATCATGTGTGCATATAAACTATGTAAAGTCGAGTTCAGATACTGGGGGATGCAGTCGAAAATCGAGCGGTTTATCCATGATGTTGGTGAGCATTTATAGTCTTGCAAAGTTCACTGTCAATTCTTTTAATGTTGCTTTTGAATTGAAATGCAAAGGTGAGGTATGTGCAATGTATCATATCCCAAGACATATCTGTGAAGAGATTCTCGGATCTGATTACTCTTTTTGCAGAGCTGTGGGTCAGTTCAGAAAAAGTTATGTTTTTCTATCACTCATAATCATGGTATGATGAATCCAAACCACGTGTAGCCACTGAAAGGGTTTCAAGTCCTGTGTAGGCAAGATTTTGCATTCTCTTTTTTTTTTTTTTTAGATAAGGTTCTGTTTAACTTTTACAGATAACTTTCAAAATCTGGCAGTTTTCTTTATTATGAATAAAATCCTCAAGGGCTGCTTGAAGAAATAAGCTTCACTTGTGAGTTCTAAGTGGTTCCAGAAAACCACTCCCTGGAACATCCCTAGTTTCTACCTGCCTTGTGGCAGGGCTGGTGGGTCTCTGTGTGGTCATACATGTCTCTCCTCCAGGCTGCGGTGTTCAGTGCTCCGCACTTCACTGTGCTATGACCCACCATGGGTCACTGACAGCTCTTATTTGGGAGTAAATGTGCTCCTTTGATTGATGCATCATTCTTAGGTCAATGCTTTTCAGGAGGTATTGTTTGTGTCCCAGAAGTAACTAGGTGGAGGCAGTCCAGGTGATAGCAGTGCTGGCAGTAATTTGTTCTTTGCAGAAAATCTATAACACAACTGATAGCTTCTGAGCCTTGCCACAAGAGACAGGATCTACAGCTAGGTGGAAAACTTAAAAAATGTTTTAAAGAAGCTTTCCCATCTCAAAAAAAGTGCAGAGCTATGGCTGTCCTCTGGCAAAGAAAAGGCCAAAGAAAGGCTGTGTAAAGGATGCTGACTGCTTTCTGTACGCAGTAAATCCTCCTACATGACCTCTACAGCTGTCCTTTCTATATGCAAAGCTTCTTTGAAGTGCCTGATGCTAGCATAAGTAAGTAAATTTTATAGCTCTTTTCAGTCATACAGTGCTCCTGAGAGCTAATGTGAAAAACACTGATAGAGAGCAGTGGAGAATAGCATGCACCACTCTCTGAATAGTCACAGGTTGCTTTCTTAAAGCTCCTTTGGTTTTACTTTACCCCAGATGGAAGTTTTTACCTGTTATAACTGTATTACAAGTGGCTCTCTGCAATGAACTCCCTTGGCATTTTGGTGATATGGGTTAATTTAGTGTATACTGCAAAACATGGGGGCAGAATAACAACTCCATTGTATCTGTTAAATGAAAAAGAAGCATGTGACTCTTCCAGTTGTTCAGAGGTGTTTGGCATAGATTAAACTGTGGTCCCTTAGAAATGTTTCTTTTGTATTTAATGAAAGATTGCCTGCTATTTTCCTCTTGATTGAGGCTTTGCAGAGAGCCGAGCCAGCTCATTGTCTGCCTTTCAAAAGCCTTTCCACTCTGTTATAATGATGGCAAATACTGTTTTTCACAGTGGTTAAGATGCATAAAATCAGAAAAGTCTTTAAGGCAAGACAAAGTTGAGTGAGCGCAAAGCGAAAGCAGAAGCTTTGGGTATCTACAGAAGGTGTATAGCCTTCCTGTGCAATGGGATAGCAATGGGGAAGCCATTAGTGAGTTGAAAAGTGCCATAGCATGTGCACCAAAGACAACAAGGTGTGAGGATGTTGAAGTTGGAAAGGTGTGGGCTACAACATGATTGACCAGGCTTATATACTGATCCCAGTTTTGGGGTTTCAACTGGTGACCAAAAACAGACGGAGACCTTTGTGCATTGTGTAGCCAATGGTGGACCAAGCTCTCAGGTGCCAGAGATGTTCTTGTGGGTCAGTGCCTCCTTGGCATTTTTCTCCTGGTTCCTCTGTTTCCAGCTCCTGCAAATGTGTTTCTTGGGGAATTAGCACGCTCTGTGCAGGGTCAACAAGCCAGCAAGAAAACGGAGGCAGAAATGAAGAGCAGGATCCAAACTCTGCCCAAGGAGGGGAGCAGTACTTAGTGGTGCAAACTAAAATTAGAGAATGGGTTGAAAGAAAAAAACATCTGAGTTAAGTGATGGATGGATTGTGATATGTAGAAAGGCTACTGAGCGCGGAGGGAGTAACTCTGGGGGATGGTGTTGAAACGTTCTCAGTCTTACTGAGTATAACAGCCATTTTTTCTGATGACTAATTGGCCAGTTACTCAGTGCTTTGACAGCCTGAGACGCAGACTAAAATTGTGGGCTATTAGTCTACTTGGCTGTAATATTTGTATGCTTTTTTACTCCTTTCCCATAGAATTTGAGTTTAATTGGACTGGCACTGCATAATGTTCTGCTCCCACTTGCTTCCTAATGGTGCACGTGGGCTATGATTCTTTTGTTGTTAAACAAGCGTGTTGACTGTGTATGGATTATTGATTATATACTGCGGCAAAGTGTGTTCCCATCCCAGTAACTGGAGCTTTGTCTAAGCCGCTGTGTCTTAGGCTAAATATACCCAAATTGTTGCACAGTGATGAAGTGGAAGTGGTTTTAGAAAGCTCTTTTGCAGAAGTTTTGCTTCACTAACACACTCAAATGAGAAAGTTCATCCAGAAGGGCACTTGCCCATCGGAGCCTGCAGGTAGAGTTTTGGCTTTTCGAGGGTAGGCAGGTTGCAGTTGGCATCATGCGGATGTGACCACAGGCTTTTCTTTGTGAGTGGTCTGATCAAGGGAGAGTAGGGAAGCAAGCAGATGTAACTGCAGGTTGCCTTTGATCAGATACATTCAGACAACCAGAACTGTACTGAGAAGATTATGGGATCTATTGTGACTATCAAGGAAATAGTGTTGAACAGGGAGAATCGCGCATCCCTTATCTGCTGCCAGGAAATTGTGAGAGTGCATTATAAAATGCTTTGGGATGTTGCTACTGGGTGCATAGTTGATGGGTATCTGAATAGTTGCTTTGTATGGATAGTTGAGGGGGTTTGAACAGGATTTGGTGATGGCTTTTTAAATTTGGTTTTGGTTTTTGCATTGTGTTTTTTGTTATATTTACTATTCTTACTTTATGTTGAAAACAAACCCAGAAGTATAGACAAAAGCTTTTTAAATTCAGCTAAAGAGTCCTGTCTGTCCTGGCTTGTCTCATGGTCATGTACACTTCCTTTTGTAAGATTAAGTTCAACACCACAATCCACAGGCAAATCATTCACAAGAGTCAGCACCTCATGGATTTAACCAGTCTCTGAGTTGTTGAGGTGGTGAGTTGAAAGAAAAGTGATTTAAATGTTTGCACTCTGCTACGCTCTTCACAGATGATCTCTCTGCACAACACAGTAGGAAATGTAATTAAATCAACACAACAATGACGGGTACTTCTGAACTCAATGTGCACGTGTATGTTTGTGCATGCGTGGTTTCCTTGGGTTTTTATTTTTTAAACCAAAGCATTGTGCGCTCTAGAGAAATAATAGTCTTTTTAAACTACTGTTATTAGAGAAATCAGCTGGTACCTGCATCTTTATAAAAATCCTGTTCCCATTATTTCTGATTGAGTTCAGTGTGTGATTTGCCTGCCAAGACTGTGGCGTTATCCTCCAATTCTGGGAAAGAAGGCTCAGATGAGCGTGGTGTATGCTGGGTGGAGGGGGAAAACCTACTCTAAAATCCTCCCTGATCCTGCGGTCCCACTCGGTTCTCTCTTCACACCAGAGACACCTCTTTGTGAGATCACCTCCTACCCTGCAGTTCTTCTGTACTGCTGGGTTGGTTTGCTCTGTGGATGAGAAGGGAGCACACACCCCACCGCAGGAGGGCATTGCATTGCCCGGAGCCTCACCTCTGCTGGCCTTGTTGTGTTCTGCCTGACCTGGAACAAGGTGACTGGTGGAACGCCGTACCCAGCCTGTCCTCCTCGACCAGCCCCCAGTGCCCAGGGCAGCATGTCTCAGCCTTGCAGGGCTGCAGCCCGCCATGAGGCATGGCTTGAACGCACAGTGTGTGGGACTGAGTGTGGGACAGGGACTTCTCGGGCTGAGCAGGAGACATTTGCACCTCCCCTCCTGCCAGAGAGAAAAATGAAAGTGAACTGGACGACAGATGCCTTCAGCACTGTCCTGATGGGTATCTCTGATCTGTTAAAAAGAGAATTTTTCCCAATTACACTCTGTTTCCTGGGTCTGATCTGTCCCCTCCTTTTCACTTTTCAAATAAAAGCTTGTTTTTCTCTAACATTTTGATTAAAAAATGCTTTAAGACTTGATTTTTTTCCATTGCACAGGGAGGGAAGCAGTCTCTGGACAGGTGAGGTCAGTAATTTGTATCTGGTTCTTGTGTCCGTGGAGCTGGGGGGGGGGGTACTCGGTGTGTCCTGTGGGTCTCTGCTGCCTACTGGAAGGTTTCAGTACTGCAGGCTGAAGATCAATTCAGTGATAAAGTCACTGCTGTGCACTGAGGGACTGCTCAAGTTTTCCATCCCTAGCAGTGAAGATTTTTTCTGCAAGCCATGACTTTTATTTTTCAATTTCTTTTGTACCTGGACAGCCTCATTCTCTTCCAGCTTTTCTCCCTGTGTTTAAGAAAGAGAAATGCAGCATCACTGACACATCGCAGGTGAAGGCCAGAGGCTAGGAAAATAATCTCTGTCTTTTTGACTTCATAATGAATCTGGAGCGATAGAGGCACAACAACCATAAAGCCCTGGAATGCCATTCTATTTTCAGAAGAACAAGGCTTTAAGGAAGGGGCAATTTGGGATGTCTAATCAAAGCGATGTGAGCAGTACAGATGGGGAGTTCTGTGGGTTGGGAGGAAGCAATACAGGCAATGTCTGTGATCTAAGAGATGAAGTGAAAGAAGGCAGAGGGGAACTTCAGGAGATTTTTTTTTTTTTTTTACCCCCAAGTGGTTTTCATGTTCCCTATGATGTTCGTCCATTAGAACAAAGATACGTGGTCAGTGGCATCTGTGCCTTTACACAGAGAATTTCTGATGTTTTGGTGCATTGATACATCAAAACTGGATCCAGGAGCATGAGGGGATGCTGCTGAGCCCTGGAATGGAGGAAGCCTTGGGATGAGAGTGAGGGGCTGTTTGCTTCTGTGTCTGATCACAGCCTGTTTTCAAGGTGTTTCAAGCAAGGTGGAAGTGGACATTGTGGATGTAGAAGTCCTAAGGGTGGTTGTGCTATTGGAGACTGAATTACTGTAAGGGAAACGTTTTCTTGGCTTTCAGTGTGGGTGTGATGGGAGTTTAATCTTCGTCTTCAAGCTCTGCTGGTTGTCAATCATAGCGGGAGGTGAAGAGGCTAAAACATTCTCCTGTAGTTCTGCAAAAAGTAATCTGGTGGGGGAAATAACTCTGCATCTCAACTAAGGTTGAACAGAATTAAGTTGCTGAGGCCCCTTGTTCTGCCCTCAGAAGGTCACAGTCTGCTGGCTCAAACTTGCCTCTCCTACATGGAGCTCCCTTCTGAATATCAGGCAGAGAAATGCATAAAATATTGATAGATTTAATCTTACTGTGCAAATGAAGTTCAGGTTGAGCTGGTCCCTCACATTAGCTGCTGATTCCAATGGCTGTTTCTTCCTGATAGGTTGACTTGTGATGGCTGGTGGCATTAAGAAGTAACCGAAGAGCAGAGCAGACAATGAAGTGCCCAGACCTGGAAGGAAATAAACATATAAAAAGAAGCTTTTTGTACATTTTAAAAAAAAAAAAAGTGATTGCTGAAAACAAAAGGGGTGTTTAGGCTGAACATCACAGAAACCATGGTAGTAGTGAGATCTAAGATTTTTCTGTACAACAGTGAAGCAAATGTTGCTGGAAATGCCTTAGAAACCTTGCACACAGTGGGACCATCCAGCTTTGGCTGTGCTCCTGGAAATGGAGGCTTACGAGGGCCGTCTTTCCCCTTGGTGGTGCTTAGAGAGCTCAATGTGCAGCTCCTAAAACCTAAATGATTTTAATGTAGCCTGTTGATTGCTCCATATCTTGTAATAGCAGTGGCGGTGGTGTGGCCTGTGGTTTTCGGCCAGGGTCTTCATTAGAGCAAGAGGATGGCTACATGCCTGCCAGCTTTACGGCACAGTGTGTTTCTGCTTTAGGCTTAGCACCAGAGGATTGTGGATGCATAATCCCACTGCTGCTTTGGCATGCCCTTCAACCCATCTCTGCCTCAGTTTCCCTGTAATTAAAGAGGGGACAGTATTAATTGATGGGGTGGTTTGGTTGGTTTGTTTGTTTGTTTCAGAATTGCTCCTGAAGATTAGTTTGTCAGTATTTATAGAAGCTTTTAAAAGCACCATTACTCCTGTGTGCTCCCATCAGTAATAAATAGCAGTTTGGAGCTTTGACCTGTCGTGAGCTCCTAAGCAATAATATTGGTTGAAAATCCTGAGTGACTATAATGTTTTAAAAGTCTTGGTGGTATCATGATGTTAGCCAACAAATTTAAGTCTCGGAGGAAAGTTTCTGTTGCCTGGTCAGGAGCGCTGTGTGTGGATATTGAGACAGTTCTTCATTTCTGAGATGTGGTATGTTGAAATACTTTAAATTGGCTTTACCCACTTCATTTTTCTCATGCAGCAGAAGACAGATGGTATCTGCAAAATACAGCATCTTTATTCCCTCCGTTACTTTGGTTTCCATACCGTTATCTCAGCAGCTCATATTTGTGATGCTGTTTCGCTGATATATAGAAACCAGGTTTCCAAGGAAAGGAGAGGTTTCAGTCTTAATACTGCTGATGTGGGATGTGCTTCCGTCATGTAACAGTTGTGGTGGCCTATGTAGTGTTCGTCAAGGAACCACTTGAAACTCTTCTGGATAAAAAAAATCAGTGGTTTCTGTTGTTGATGTTGGCTTTTTTTTTTTTTTCTTCTGGGAATGTACCTTACTTTGAAGGCCGGATTAAAATGTAACAACTTCCCAGAACTTCATAGGCATTTGCAGTTGTGGTCCATGCCTGGTTCCTCCTTGGTGGAGCAGGCAGTCACAGAACAAAGTCCTTCATCCAGAATTAGGAAGTCCTTTCCCAAGTTAAAAGCAGTGGCAGAACTTTTCACTGTATGGTTGGTTAGCAAGAACTGAGGAGACTAAGTACATGAAGTGACCAATTTGCCATCCTGATACTTGCTATATGGAAGTCATTGACTGCAGCTTATAGCATTGTGGTTTTGCTGCCACTGTAATAACCCCTGCCACAGTGTCTCAAGCTTTTGGGGAATGGAACACATTGATTCTTGCTGTTTGTAGCACTGGTGACGGGCATTTTGGCTTTGCAGGCTTACGGAAGGTCATGGTCCGTGCCCATCGGCAGGCTTGGTGCTGGCAGGATGAATGGTATGGACTCACCATTGAGGATATCCGGCAGCTGGAGAAGGAGGCACAGTTGATGCTGGCTCAGAAGATGGCCCAATTCTGCAGTGAAAATGATACTGAGCAGCATGGCATCAAAGACACTCCTGGTGAGAAGGATGTTGAAGCCAACACAGTTTCACATGTTGACACAGAGGATGCCACTGGTAACAGCGAAACAGCCTCTGGGAGATCTCTCACCAAGCAGTGGTCCACCTCTTCCAAGTCCTCACGATCTTCAAAGAGAGGAGGTAAGATACTGCTGATGACTTGCTCTTCTGAACTGCATGGAGGTTGGGCTTTTGGGAGGTCAGACCATGTCTCCTTGTGGCTGGCACCTTTGGGACAATACATTATTTCTCCTGTGAGTCCTTTTAACTTGGAGGTCTTCTCTGCTGGCGTGGCAGGCTGTCTTCTCAGGTGACCTGTTACAGGTTTGTGAATGTTTCTAGTCATTCTGTAACTGTGACTCAGTGGCACATGGCAGAATTCTTGCCAATCTCAAAAGCAGAGAAACCATGAAAAAACAGTAGAAGAGCAGGCAGCAGCTGGCTAGCAACGTTAGGTCTCATAAGACGATGAACAGTGGCACAGAGAGAGTTAGTCCTTGTTACCCAAGAGCCACTGGTGGCTTTTATAAGGCCTGGTCCTTAGCGCTGTTCCCATTCTGGATGTCTGCTTGTCTCCTGTGTCACAGAACCCACAGGCTGTGGGTCACTGCTGACTGCCTCTCGGTTTCCAGGAGGCAGCTACAGCGGGCACCCCGTGCTCCTTGCTCCTTGGCTGGGCTTACGCACTACCACGTGCCATTCATTTCAAAAGCGGGTGTTTGGCTCTGTGAGTGGTGCAGTATAGCTCACCCAGTGAAGCACCCCCATTAGCTAATGGGGAGATTAAGGCAGGTACCCCCAAAAAAGGCAGGGGGAGGGGGGGCTGCTGCCTTCCACTGATGATGATGTGGGGTAGCTGTTCGGAGACCAAACATCACAGCCTGGGATTATGTGGGACCATGGATCATGTTTATATTCCTGTTAAATACCATTTAGGAAGCTTTCAGGATTTTGCTCTTAAAGCCCCCTCCCATGGATACTCTGTAAGGACTCAGCTTTGAGTCTTGAATTTTGTCATTCGCCCCTCCCTATGCAGTTACCTTTTTTTTGCTGTATTAAACTCTTTCCTTCCTCGGACCATTCTGTACAAACGGGTGAGTCCCCAGCGAGTCACAGACAGAAGGCTTGAACCCTCAGCAATTCCCTCTCCTTTTAGTCAAGCGCAGCTGATGGCAGGGTAACAGCTCTCACAGCAAGAGGGCAAAAAAATCGTGATTTTTCTGAAAACCCCAAGGGGCAGCATTTCTTCCATTGACAGTGGAAGGGGACATCTAGGTGAGTGAAGCTTCTCCATCTCCCATATGCACTAAATATTGTGAGTTGAGTCTCCATCTTTATTTACCATTTCATCATGGGGCGAATGAGGGATGAGCAGTAGTTTTACCTTGCAATGACTCACTGGAGTGAGCCCCAGGGAAGAACCTACCAGATGCTTCATAAATCACTGTGTAAAGATAAAAATGCTGGCTACTTTGCTTGCACCAGGATTTTATATTGATGTGCCCGTCTGTCATTAAGCTCTTTGTTATGAACCCCCTCTTCCACTGCTGACATGTTCATTGGAAGCTGTAGTTTTCAGACCTCTTAGGATTTCACTTGAACGTTTTCACTAGTAGCAAAGCATGAATTTCTTTTAAACTGCAGAACGTATCAGCTTTTACAAGAAAAAGTAATGAAAGAAATGAATTGTGATGTGCTGGGAAGTACGTCACGCAGATATTTTAATCCTTCTTCATGCTGGCAGCGTATTAACATATGGAAGCAAGGAGGGCTGTCTTGACTTACCGCTACCTCCAGCTGAAAAAGCAACGCCTTTTCTCCAAAAGATCTCGGTCCTTTCTGTACCATCCGAGCGAGACCTCTGGTGATAGCAGGACCCTTGTCGCCATCCCATATGTTATTATATGCTCTATTTTTAGCAACTATTATGCAAGTGCCTTGACGTCACTCCAGCGTGAATTAGCTCTGCTCTGCCAACCTCCTCGCTTGCCGCTCCCTGAGGGGTGGGTGGTGGGGTAGTTGGGGGCTGCTGAGCCAATGCTGAGCTGCAATTAGATGACTCTGCACAGGGTCTCCATCCTCCTCCCATGTGACAACCGGGTAGCAAAATTAGAAGAATTTGACTTACAGATTTACTGCTGTTACAACAATAGCATGAAACGCCTCGTGCAGCTGTCACAGTAACCAGAACCTTTCAGCGTCTTTGTATATGCTAAATGAGAAATTGTCAGTCTGCTCAGGTTTTTGCAGTGTTACGTTAGGTGGCTGCTGGAAGTGCTCTGTGTGCGCTGTGTGATGTGCAGGAACTATCCGAAAGAGGGGAGAAACCCTCTCTCTCGTCGTTCTCTGGACAGTGCTTCCTTCGGCAGACGGCTGTTCTATAGCAAGTTCAGCCAAAAAGAGTTCAGGCTGGATCATTGCTGAATTACATCTGGAATAAAAAAGAAAAAAATTCATGATATGTTTATATTTAGCACAGGGAACTCTGGAGGGGAAAATGAAAGGGAGCAGGTAGGTGTGAGGACAGGAGGGCAAACGGGAACCAAAAGGAATGCTGGGTTTTCTCCTCGCTCCCTCAGGACAGCTGCTCTGACAGCTCCCTATGAAGTAGTCATACAGCATGTTGCTTAAATCATTCAAGTTTAAAGTTTAAATAGGTCTCTAATCCAATTTGTGTGGAAGCAATTTCCTTCCAGAAAACAGATTATTTCTATCCAGGCTGCTCTGCTTAGCTACCCACCCGAAAGTTAGCAAAGCAGAGGCATGGTTTGTGTGCTGATTAGAGGCACGAAGAAAGCTTCCAATCAGCCTGCTTCCTTCCTAATTGCAAACTTTAAAACCCAGCTGATTTTGCACGTCCTACTAACAATTATAAATAGCTGCCATTCAAAATAGCATGAGAGTGATACAAACAGCTTGCTTTAATGTAGCATCTTGCTGGCAGGTTCTGACAACAGTAAACAAACAGGATCTGTAAAGCGGTACACTGACATCACACCAGCATCATCGGGGTTTTGTGTTTTTAATATTGCAGCAGTGAATTTTCATTGGGAACACACGACTCTTCCTCCAGCAAAGATCATGTTGGGAACTCTCCCTCTTGTCGATGTAGTGTATCGCATAAGGCTTTTTTGTTTTTTCCAGCGAGTCCCTCACGCCATAGTATCTCCGAGTGGAGGATGCAGAGCATTGCTAGAGATTCAGATGACAGCTCAGATGATGAATTCTTTGATGCGCATGGTATGTGGAGCCTAAATCACCATTGTTTGTTTCCTGACATGGTGGGGTAAGAGAATGGAAGGCATGAGGGTGGGGGGTGAGCGGGGAAGGAAGCGAGACTTTTTTGCTTTGTTTGAAGCCTTTTCCTTTTGAACCAAGATACGTGCGGCATCAGTGCAGCTTCTTCAGGCATCCCCAGCATCACCCAGCAGACTCGTATTTAAGGCAGCAACATTTCAGATTTAGTGTGATGTGTTTGAAGAGAGCTTGAACAGTCTCAACCTTTGGAGCTGTATTTTATTTGGTGCAAATGAGTGTGGGTAAAACTGAGCAATACTAACTGGATTGTGGGTGTGTCCTAATGATTCTGATTCAGTATGACTGATTATTTTTCTAATTTATTTTTAATCAGTAGGAGGTATGATTAATTGTCCTGTCTGGGCCGGAAGAGACCCAAGTTTGCCTTTATTAACTCCTTATTCTCCCATTCCAAGAAATACAATAGTGAATGCAACAAGATAATTCAGGTGCCAAAATCAGTGTTGATTCCAGAATCCTCAAAGTAATTTTGACTATCTGTATTAGGAGAAAGCCGTGCTATTTTTTTTTCTCTGTGCACGTGTGTGTGAAGAAGCTTTGTTCCACTGCACTCATTTCATGTGTATTGAAGCCTGAAGGGTTCCATCTCTACTGACAACAGATGGACTCTTCTCTCTGCTTGTAATGCTAATCTAAGTTAGATATGCGACGTGTGCTGATGAAGTTGGTGACCTTTCTGTGAAATGTGGCTGTTAGAGGATGACGCCCTAGTTCTGTAAAGCAGAATTTCACTGATGTTCAGCTATATTTCAGTGATGTTCAGCTAAAGTTCAGTCTCAAAAAATTGGTAGTACTGTGTTCCAGAAGAGTTCTCGCATCAAGTATTTAGGCATGCATCTGAAATTCTGGGATAGAAAGTGGCACGCTGTTGTAGAGTAGTGACTTACAAAACAGCAGCTTAAATGGCCAGGATGCACATGAGTTAGGGGATGAATGTGTCTCTTGCCTGGAAGGAGAAGGGCCAACTTAGTTTAAGTGTCTCTATTTATTAACTTTACATAGCAAAAACTATGTAGGGGATTTATTGTACCAGTATACATACAAGAAAAGAGGAGTGAGTCATCGAAACGGCATCATTGCTATCCACCCTCCTTTTTGCCTTTCTAATTACTCAGTAATAAAATTGAAATAGAGATGGCTCTGCCTGTGATCCAGGCCTCCAGGGAATCCCTGACACACTCCTAACAGGCCTGGAAGGAGAATTAACAAAAATGAGCCTTGTGCTACAGTTGGTATCAGCACCTCTGTTGCAATACTTCTAGAAGCTTGCTAACAGAAAAAGCAGCTCCTCTTCTGCTAGCACACAGTGTGTCTCCATTTACGTACATCTTGTCCTCTGCAATCCACACAGTTGGGTTTGAAAAGTCTGCCTTGTCTGATGGGATTTTGGCTTACGAGTTGAAGCCTCGATGTGCTTGCTGTTCAAGACAGCCCTCTCTTTGGGACAGACCTCTTGCTGCCTCTTGGCCCACAGAAGACATTCCCAGCTCCCGGTCTGCACCACTTGCAGCTCATCCTGCCGGGAAGGCTTGCGGGGTCGGTACCATGGGAACTGGCACAGATTGGGATGTGAGTCAACACCGAGCAGAGTTCCTCAGAAGTGCTTCCCATACATACACACACATTTCCTCGCAGTGCAGTGGGTGTAACCTGAGCCCAAGAAGATTTCTTGTCTCCAGCTTCCCACTCATCCTCATTCACTGGCATGCTCTGGTAAAGATAGTGACACATACAGTAATATCTAATAACTATCCTGTAATAAATGCTAATAACGGGAGTAATATCCCATTCAATGATCACTTGAGCAGCAATAAGGGCTGTAATTAAACCTCTCAAGGAAATAAGTTTAATATTTAGATTAAGTTGCTGGAGGAGCTTTGAGTGAGGTCTTCCTCTTAATTCCCTGCCAGCCCGCGTGTTACACACTTGTGCTTTTCCCTTGCTCTGAACAGGTAGCTCCGCACTGCCTTGTGCAGGGAATGGGGATTTGCTCAGAATTTTTCCGTAACTGAAAAAGGAAATGGCATGCTGATATGAGGTTTCCAGGTCACTCTTTCTATGGTCAAAGTGTAAATAGAAACTCCTAAAAATAATTGGTCTTTGCTTGTCTGTGCACTTAGTCCCCTCCGTATATTTTTTTCAGGCTGTTGCTCAGATTTGCTGAAAAGATGAATATATTTCATAATATTTTTGTTCCCCATTCTAGGATTCTTCCAACTAATTATTTTCTTAGTAACTCTGCAGCAACAAGAAAGGGGGAATCCTAGTCTAGGACTCTGAAGATTACAGCTTTTAGATCTTCAAGACATCTGTAATTACTGCTGTTATTATTATGTTTATAACTCTTTATTAAATTTACAAGCCCAGAATTTTCAGGAAAGAAATACTAAGTGCAGAACAATAAATAAATTAGAAAGTACTTAACCTCTGTAACAGTAAAAGATACATCCTCAATGTAAAAAAATAAAAGAAAAGAAAGGAGAGGGAAAATGAGGAACTACTACAGACAGTCCAGAGGAGGGCTACAAAGATGATGAGGGGACTGGAGCATCTCTCCTACGAGGAAAGGCTGAGAGCTGGGCTTGTTTAGCCTGAAGAAGAGAAGACTGAGAGGGGATCTCATCAATCTTAAGGGTGGATGTCACAAGGACGGAGCCAGACACTTCTCAGTGGTGCCCAGCGACAGGACAAGGGGCAATGGGCACAAACTGAAACATAAGAGGTTTCAGTTGAACATGACGAAGAACTTCTTTACTTTGAGGGTGACAGAGCACTGGAACAGGCTGCCCAGGGGGGTTGTAGAGTCTCCTTCTTTGGAGATATTCAAAACCCTCCTGTACGATGTCCTGTGCAACATGCTTTGGGTGAAACTGCTTTAGCAGGGGGGTTGGGCTGGATGATCTCCCAAGGTCCCTTCCAACCCTTGCCATTCTGTGAAAATAAGGCACCAGCAACCCACACGAAAGACCTCTTTGTAAGACCTGCATTGCTGTTTGGTTTCCCCTGGGTTCAATGCAAGAGCTCTGGGGCTCTGTCTGCTTCCCAAGAACCTGCCAGGATTAAGCACCAAGCATTGGGGGCTGCATGGTGCCCTGCCCAGCTCGCACTGGGTCCATGTTCCCACCCGGCAGAGGAGACATCAGGCTGCTGCTGTCTCAGAGAACCTCTGGTTTGACGTAGACAATTTTGTGAGCCCTTTCTCAGATCCAGGCTGGCTGCCCTGTTTTCAGGCTTGGGCTGAGGGCAAGCTCAGCCTCTTGTGAGGGAATTCTACACGTGTTGGATAACCCAGCCCAGGCCAGCAGGCACGGGGAGCGGGTGTTGGGGGTGTCCGCTGGGGGCACTGGGATGAATTCTTCCAGTGTTTTGGCTGTTAATGGCCTGGTTAGTGATGCCTCTGCAGGGCTCAGCTGCTTGTTTCCCTGTGGATGTACCAGCCAAGGTCCATGGACAGGCGAGGCTGGACTCCTGCCTGTGTCAGGCTTTCACTGCGGTGAGTTAGGGCTCTGAAGCCCAGCCCTGTGTGGTGTGGGCACAGAGCACCAGTCTGCCTTACCGTGTCGCCCACCTGACAGCCCCCCTTTCTCCCCTGACCTGGTATAACTCCTCTGATGTCTGTTGTAGAGCAAGGCTATGCATCTTTCTTATGTTTGGGTATTGCTGTGAGGTGTTTTATAGGATCTCTCATTTTATATGTCTCTTTCTTTTAATTACACTTCTAGGAATGTAGTATTTTTGGGACCCTTATTCTTTATTAACTGTAGTTGAACTGAGTTAGGGGATTCAGAAGATCCTGAGGTAGGAGGGAAATGGCAGACACATGCCCTCAGTGTGGTCAAACAAGTCTCATCTCCTAAGGAAATCAGGCTAAAAATAGCCTAGGGAGCTCATGTTTCCTCTTTTACTCATGCCTTTTCAGGTATTCAGTCCTGTTAACAATAGTGATCCTTGTCACTGCTTCCCCCAAAGACATCCTGCAGCTTTCAAACAGGTCTGGGAGGATCCCAGCAGTGGCAAACGTTGCTTTGTCCTCTCCTATACTGGAGCATTCTGGCTCCTTTAGCATCGTCAGGAAGTATGGCAAGAAAAACATCAAACTTGGTACTTGAAATGGTAGCATTAAAAATCCATGGTTTTTTTTTCCACACTTCAGGAGTTTTGTTTGTTAAAAACATGCAACTAAAACATTTTGTTTACTTTTCAAAAGGTGCTTTGGTTTCTATATAACAAAAGCTGGTAAAGTACCATGTTTTGTTATGACTTAAGCCATCCAAATGTTTATAAGATTACATAGTTATGGGGCCTTACTATTTTGTTTAAAATGATGTTCTGTGCTCTTGTCTGTATACATATTTGCACGTGTGTGACTCTCAAAAATAATTTGTTTTTTAAAGAGGATTTGTCTGACAACGAGGAAATGTTCCCGAAAGAAATAACCAAATGGAGTTCCAATGATCTGATGGATAAAATTGAAACCCCCGAATGCGATGATGTCCAGGGTAATTTTTTTTAAGTAAAAACTGCATGTGATATCTTACAGTATTTCCAGGCAATTGTTAGAGCCTCATTCTGAAAAAGGTAAAACTTGTTATCCTCATCTCACAAAAGGAGAAGCTGAGACAGAGCATAAAGATGACTGCCCAGTGCTGCCGAAAAAGAATTGCCCAGTGGGAGTTTGGGTAGCTCTTGATTCTCTTTTATTTTCTGCCTTGGTTAGGTTCCTTTGTGTGACAGCCAGGATTCTCTTGTATAATGATGAAATATTTCAGCTCCGTCTTGAATGACTTGAATTTCTCCTGACACTTCTTTCCTCTTGCTCCATCCTTTGTTCTTCTCTGTATCTGCCTTGGTTTTATTTTCTGCTCGTCATTATGAGACTTTGAAAGGAAGCTAGCTCCTCAGCCAGATCAATTCATGTAGCAGCACAGTGGAAGATGACACATAGGCTTTCTGGTACAAAGTCAGTCTGTGTAGGCACAGATGTATGAACGCATCGGATCCCTGCTTCCCCAGCATAGCTCAAGCAATTCCTTTTATTCTCCCACAAACCAATCATTTCTGACAGTTGTGCAGGGATTTCCCATTGTTGCCATCCTTAATAAAGCCGTGATACTGGATTGCTGTAATGAGAGAAGAGCTCACTAATGTCCTCGGTGCTTACTGAGGTTATGAGAAGTTGCTGGAAAATAAGTGACCCAGCGTTGCCCAGGCTTCTCAGGTGGAAGGAGGCAGGAGGGATGGGAGGGCAATTTGATGAAATAATTAAGGAGATGTGAGGCAGAAGAGGCTGAGAGACATTGGTACAAACAGCGTCTTTGTGGAAGAGTGTCTTTGCCAAATAGCATCTTGCAGTGCTGATGTTTTAAACCTCTGTGCTTCCAGGTGACTTGTATCATGAGACATCAGCAGAGTACCATGTTGGCTCCAGCGTGGAGAGGCTGAGCATCATTGAAGTAAGTGCTTTGGTTTCTTGTAACGAGATCCTTTGTTGCTGGAACATGTCCATGTGGGGTAAATGGGGTAGAAACGGCTCCCTTTGCTGCAAGCAGTATATTGTCTTTCTGTGTCATTCAGAGCTGCACCAGGATGCTATGTACTTCACGGCTAGGTTTGAGGGATTATTTCACCCATCTTTTGAACATCATGTGGAAAATGCTCTGTAGTTTGCAGGCAGTGTCAGGTATCCAGCTGGAAAAAAATACTAATCCTGTGGAGATAACTGCAGCCTGAGGCACTGCTGGGTAGAGCTGTCCTGCTATGCCGGGGGAGCTGGGGTGGATGTGGGTGCGGGAAAGCCACGTTACTGCAGCACCGAGGGGCAGGCTGCGGTGGTCCAAGTGACACAGCTCGGCTCTAGCCCACTCTTTGGAGCTGCTCAGGGTCTTGTTTGGAAAGCCGTTACAGCGTAGCCTATATCGGCGCTCTGGAAAGAATAATAAATAAACAATAACACATCTCCCCCCCCCCCCCCCCAGCTTTCTAGACTTGCATATACAGGCTTTTGCAATTCAGTGTCCTAGTGAGACAGTGCATCTTGGCGTGGCTGTACTCATCCTACCCTTAAAGCAGCCACCTCTCTGTGCTGCAGAGATGGTGTAGCTGCTTGCAGAGTGCCTTAGTTACGTCGTGGGCTATCAAAGCCCATGAGCATGGTTTTGGTATTAACTCTGTGCCAGGCTGTAAGTTTGTGGTGGTTTGGCTTTCTCATAATTAATTGAGAGTTCAAGGGTCCTGGGGGGAGTGGGTGGCTGGGGACAGGAACAGCTCCTAAGAGTTCGCTTAGAGCTCAAGATGGTGTGGAGAACTCATTGTCTTCTTCAGAGAACTGTACAAACTCAACCCCCCCTCCTGTTTCTGTCTTCATTTTAGAAAAAGAACAGACTTCAAAGTGAGCTGAAAAAAACAGTTATTTGTAGTTGTTCACAGTCTACTAAAATAGTATGAAATTCCTAGCCACCACTGCAGTGATTTCAGGTTAAGAGCCTCCACCACCAAAAGGTAGTTCAGGAATCGGGTGTCTTATGAGACTCCAGATGTTACAAGAAAGTTCTAAATCCACCCCTAAATAATACTTGCTTGCATTTCCCCACTTCCTTCAAGAGCAGGGGTTAATGAACTGAAAGGAAAAGGTGCCTCCAAATGACTGCTGATAAACTTCTGGATGATCTGAGCTTGGTGGCTCATGTTCTCCAAATGAGCTCTTAAAGCATTCTGAGAGCAGAAGTGGTGCTGAGGTGCTAAGAGCGCTCTTCCCATGCCTCCAGGCAGGCAAAAGTTTGCTTTGCAGGCGCTGTAAGCTGGAATCAGAGAAGGTTTAAAGAGCGGGCATTAATACGGTGTAATGGTACTAAATAATTAAAGGCCGTTCTTATGCAGGAGGTCTGGAAAATCTTTATTACAGACTTGGATGTGAATTTTAATACTTCCGGTGGGCTGTGTATTAAGACATGCTTTAACATTATCTGGTAAAAATGTAAGCTAGTTGTCAGGTTGCTAATGTGTGCCTGGACATGCTTTCCTCCCACCAGCAGGTTTGTTAGGGACTCATTCACGGCTCAAAGGACAAGAGGTGACTAAAGATGCTAAAATAAGAAGAATTTGCCAAATGGAAAATACTGCTGCCCTCCACCCCTTCCACACCACCTCCCAATGGCTATTTCTCTGCCTCCACAGGGAGCTGCCCAGGGTGTTATCAAATGTTGTCTCTCCTGGCACATGGGATAGGACACAGGAGGAAAGATCAGTACCTGATTTCACATATCTTAAAGGTGTTGGGGTGGGGGATTTGAGCCTGTACGGGAGCCATAAACACTGAAAGCCCTGGTAGCAAATAGATATTAAAAATAGTTACTGCTCCATTGTGTTATAATATGCAACCAGTACAAAGGAATGCTCTTGTACCTGTTCCTGGGGCATCAGGATTGGGCTTACAGCACATAGTGATAACCCACTCTGGAGTTCAGATATAATTCCCTCCTTGCCCCAAACTACAGCCTGTTTGTTTAGGCAAGGAATTGATTCAACATAATAAGCAAAAGACCTGGATGGCCAAAAGAAAAACCTTTACTGTGTTCATGCAGCAGTCTCCCAGCCAGATCTTGGCCGGTCCTTGGGTCACAGGGTCTTGAAGTTTTTTATTTTCCATTCCTCTTTTGCAACAGTATAAGCAAATCTGAAGTCTTATTTATAACTTCTGTCATAGGCAAACAGATGCAATGACTGATATCTTCCTACAACTTCTCTCCCCAGTAACTTGCCACTTGCTGACCTGTTTGATCTCATTTGTTAATTTTGCTGAATGCATTTTACTGTCCGCTGCTGCAGCTGGGCTCAGCACCCCAACAGAAAGGCACACCCATCTTCTATTTTTTTTTTTTTTTTTTTTTCCCCCCACCCTTACACACAGAAGTAATGTCTTTACTGCTGCCATGTTTTACCTGGTTACAATGTCATGCTTTTTTTTTTTTTTTTTACTTTCAGCATTCCTTCTGCTTAGGACAGTCACACTGAGGCTGTGTGTGTGTGTTTTGTGCATGTATAGGATGAGAGACCTGGACGGGAGTAGTCAGGTTCTCAGCTGTTTCATCCACATGCATCTAATGCCCACTTCCGTAAATTAAACACATTCCTTCTTGAGGACAGTTTAGTTTCTTACCCACAAACCTGCAGATGTTACTCTAAAACCGCATATCTCCTGTGTTTAGAAACCTGATTTTCAGCCTGCGCTTATTCAGGATCAGTTTAGACTCTTGTGCTTGCACCTGCACTGTCTTTGACTTAAGTGCCTCTCTCCCCTCCCCAGCGTTCTTTACTCATCTCCACTGTGTTTGAGAGCAGGCATTTAGTTCTCTGAACTCTTTCAGTCTCTGTTCAGAAAGTCTTCATGCTTCTTGTCCTTCCATGGTCCTTCTCACACTGCAATTATCTTTGTGTGAGGGTGGCCCAAAGTGAACTCAGCCTTCTCGGTGGGGGCTTGCCAAGGCCTTGTATCATGGCTAATACTGTTTCTGCTGGAAATACCTTGCTTCACAGATTGTTGTTTGCCTCCCTGACTGGACTTGATGTGGTTAGTGCATTTATTGTATGTACCATGTGTGAGCTTGGGGAAGAAAAGTTGATAAAATTTGCATAAAATGCACTTGGACCAAATAAAACCTCTTTGCAAAATAAGCCTTTCTCATGTGTTCTCTTTCATTCCCACCTAGGATGAATCAGTGCAGCCATTAATGCAGCCAAGTAAAATCCATGTCCTCCTCTTGGTACTCCATGGAGGGAACATTCTGGACTCAGGAAGTGGTGACCAGAGCTCTAAGCAAGGGGATGTCAACACCATCGCGACAGTGTTTGACACAGTGATGAGGGTACATTACCCAGCTGCTCTTGGACACATTGCCATCAGGCTGGTCCCTTGCCCAGCCATCTGCTCCGAAGCATTTTCACTGGTGTCCAGGTAAGCTGATGCTACTTTATCACGGAGGGACACATAACATTTCACTCTTGTTTTTTGGGGTTTTTAATCTGCTTCCCTGAGATGTTCTGCATGTAGTATTGAAAGCTCTGGCCACGCTTTGAGAATACACTTTATTAATATACTACTGAGGCATTCAATCTCGATTTCATACTTAGCTACAGTGTATACAGTAATCATGCAGCAGGAGTTCTGAGATTGATTTATTCTAATTAATCCAATAAATACTAAGGCTTTAATTGCTTGTCTGTGGGTTGTTCTGTCAATGTAAGTATGTTGTCCTTAAAGATTTACATTTGATGGGAGGGAAAAATTTATTAAGCTTTCACCCATTCACAGTGGAATAAATGGCCTTTCTATCTTGAGGCTTTCTTTTAATGAACCATAATACTGACTGTACTGTGTGCAAATGGTTTTCCCTACTCTGTACGTTAGGCTGAATATTTCCAATGTCTCTTGCCCTATCCAGCCTCAGCCCATATAGTTATGATGAAGGCTGCCTGTCCAACAGCCAGGATCACATTCCCCTTGCTGCACTCCCTCTGCTAGCAACATCATCCCCTCAGTACCAAGAAGCAGTAGCCACAGTCATCGTCAGAGCCAACCAGGCCTACAGCGAGTTCATCAGATCCCAGGAAGGCATGTCATTCAATGGCCAGGTGAGCCAGCAGCTGAAAGGAAGAGCAAGTACAGCAATTTCCTTCTGAAGCTCTCTTTCATTAATCTCTCAGGAGGGATGGAAACATGACAGTGTTGAGCTGCAATAAGAAAGTGTTGTGCTTCTATTTCTTTCTTTCTGAGAGAGAGATATTATTGCTTATGTTCTGTCTTGAACCTTTGGGATTCAAAGCAAAGTCTGAGCTTGTGTTCCGAAATGAAGCTACAAAGCTGTGAAGTTAATCAATTTTCAGCATGACACACCTTTCCAAATCAGGAATGCTACCTTTGCTACTAAACGTGATCTCTGCTCCCATTGCAAACCAAGGCTGTTTAAGCATTCCTGTCTTTAAAGGACCTTCAGCAGCTCATGCTGGAGTTGTCAAAGAAGCGGGTTTCTTTTTTGAGACTCTGCAGCTGCTGCGCCCCATAAAAGAGCATGACTGAGCCTCACACCTCTGGGAGCAAAGTGACTCTCTAGCCGTGCGAGGTTTGAGCTTTGGACTAGCTGCCATGTTACACTGCTGTAGTGTGATTTATCTACCCTGAGCTTCTTCCCAGCCAGCATTGTGCCTGGGGACCCAGACAGCCCTCTCCTTCTCAGGGGTCTCAGTGCTCTGTTGTGCCTATCTGCTCAATACCCTTGGAGGCAGGGCAGCGTTTGTGCCTCAGGGTACAAACTGGGTGCAGAAGCACAGGGAAGCTTACCTGAAGTAGCACAGACAGCTGGCAAGGAGGGAATCAAGCTTAGTTTTCTGAGGCTGGAGTTAGCGCCGTGATCAGTGCTCCGTGTTGCTTTCACTTCACTCCAGTCAGCTGGTGGGGACAGCCAGAACACATTAGCTATGTTAGCTAATGAGAGTCTGCACGGTATGAGTGGATAGATGTTCATTGACAGAATAGTTTTACTGATGAAAGCACTGGGCATCCTGTTACTGCAGCTTTCCTAGGTATAATCCAGCACTCCATTGAACTGCCATCTCTGAACTGAAGTTAAGGGGCTTTTTTTCCCTCCTCCCCTTCTTCTGTTGCCTTTTTCAGGTCTGCTTGGTAGGGGACTGTGTTGGAGGAATCCTGGGATTTGATGCCTTATGCTACAGCAATCAGACTGTGTCTGAGAGCCAGAATAGCAGTCGGCGAGGAAGCGTTGTGAGTGTCCAGGTAATGCTGGCTCCCAGTGTCTACTGGGAATAGGCCTGCTGGCCACAGAGCCTCCATGGCCCCTGTTTTTAGTAAGGATCTTTTAATGAAACAGCAAGGACTCTATTCCTTATCAATGGCAAGCGTGTCTTAAGGTGCGTATGTGTCTCAATTTGGGTGCATTTGCTCTGAACAGGGATGCTTCACCCTCTGGTGTGAAGGTATAAAATTAACACCCTCTGGTGTGAAGCATCACCCACACCCTTAGGAAGTGGTTTGATCTGAGATACTGTGTTGCCCTCAACTGGATCTTGGGGTAGATGGGGAAAGGAGGATGGTAGGAGAAGGTTATAACATGGGTGTATTCCTGATTCAGCTGTCAGAGTGCTAAATCCATATATTTCAAATCCCAGGATACCGACCTCCTGTCCCCTGGAATAACAGTGAACAGCAGCTATTGTTCCAGTGGCTCTAATCTGGAAGCTAGCAGACACCTCAGCAGGAGCAACATTGATATTCCCCGTAGCAACGGAGAAGATCCAAAGAAGCAGCTGCCACGAAAAAGGAGTGATTCATCAACCTATGAACTGGACACGATAAAGCAGCATCAAGCCTTTCTTTCAAGGTAAGATTTTGAAGGAACAGAACCAGCAATATTGGGGAGCTGAGATTGGTGCATCTGTGAAACCCAAATGTTGCTTTGTCATGCTGTGATGAGCAAGGTGGAGGAAAGTGTTTATTTGAGATCAGAGGGGTATAGATTTCAGTGTGTTGTATATGCAAAACAAATTAACAGCACTATTGCTCAGTGGCAGTGAGAGAACCCAGCTGCTCTACTGCATCTGTATTACAATGGTAAGAAACCCTTCATCCTGTTGCTTGACAGCCGAGGCAGTTGGGTAACTGCATTTTTTGCTGTTCTGCAGTTGCAGGACGGAGATCATAAAGCTAATTTAGAAATAGTGTGAGGGAAGAGGGTGAAGCAGAACTGGGAATCCAGTGTTTTAATTTCAAAGCATCTCTGAAAGCTGATTTTTGAGTTGGCTGGCCTGTTCTTGGGAAAGGTGGGGGTGAGCTGAATATCCTTTAATTTTGGCCTAGTTCAAGTGTGAGACAGAATTGCAGTGCCCTTTTCTGTCACAGGAGCAGGTTCATGCTGTCATGGTGGCAGGATGCTCTGGATGAGATTGTTCTGTCCATGTGACTATCTGGCAAAGTGACCCGAGCCCCCTGTATGGAGCAGGGACAGGGGATTCTATTCTGTCCCCTGCCAGGGCTGCTCCATTGCACTAAGGTCATGTTTTAAATTTGTTACTCACTATTAAGGCCCCCAATATCACTTTCCTAAGCTTCTTCAAACGGACTTTCAAAAACTTAGCTGTTAACACAACCGATGAAATTTTCAGAGCAGTCTTTCCATTGCCACTGATTGTTCAGGGATTACTTCTGTAAGCCCAGAGGCTTTTTCTGACTGAATCATCATCTTCAGTCTGTGGAACTGGACAGCCCAGAGCATTTCTTCCTGCAGGCCTGGAGGAACTGCAACATCCTCTTAATCCCTCTTCCCCATGTCCCAGGTACTGGGGAGCAATGTCCCACCCAGCAAACACCATTATCTGCATTGCAGCTGTGCCCAGGTCTGTTCCTTTTTGCCCTGTACCCAGCTGAAGGCTTGTCCTGCACTTCTGCCCCTCGTTTACTACTTGCAATCATTGCTCCAGCACAGGGGCTCGTGTCCTGCCATGTCAGCGGCCCTTTTGTAAAAGATTCGTAAGAAAGAGAACGTATCAAAGTGAATGTCGTCGGTGCGCAGAGATACTATATTCAGAAAGACAGCTGCATTTACAAAAACCACAATAAGCTGCTCAGCTATTTCCAGCAGGTTAATAAAAGGCAATCAGTCTCTTGTTCTTACCTTATCAAAACAGCCTCCTTACCTCTCCTCTAAATGGAAAAAATATGAAATGTGCAAAAATGCACTCTTTCTCCTCCTCGTTCTTGACCTCAGGGGCACAGACTCAGCTAAGGAAAGTGGGCTGGCATCTTGCTGCAGTTTTGCATCTAGTTTAGAATAAGCACTGGGCCTGGCATGGATAAGGGATTGTAGTTTGTTGTTTCAAATAGCTTTGTCCTAGTTCTGCCTGCTCCCAACGTGAAGCACCTGGGGGGAGCCTGGCAAGGACTGTTGGTGTTCAGTGTGCTGGTGGATTGGTGCACCTTTACTACTTTTAGGGTTTTATATATTTTTAAATCTACCTTTAGACCTTGAGTCAAAAATGGGTCTCTCCCCATGGCTCAAGAGCAAGATTCCCTCAGGGAGAAGGGCAGGTTGAAGCTGCTGCACAAGCTCTCTCCGCACCTTTCCCCTTCTGGTCCCTGGCGCAGGGGAGGCTCGGGCACAGTGATTCACCTCTTCCCCTCCTGCATGATGGCAGGGCGTCACACCGGGACCTGTCCCTGGACCTTGTGCTTATAGCCGTCACTACCGAGCAGCACAGCCATCAGCAGAATGCCCCTTTGGCCTCGCTGTCACTAAGTAATGATTTTCCCATTTGAAAACCAAGCCCTGACGTGTCGTGGCTTTGTGCAGGAGATTGGCTGAACAGAGCCAAGTTTTCCTAATGGGCTCAGCAGACGGGCATCCTGGCATATGGGAGCCTTTCTGTCCGTGCCGATTGCAGATTTCAACTTGTGCCAAAGACACTCATTTTTATTCATGTATCAGACCTACCGGCTTCCCTGGGATAATGCCCAGCAAGCCAGAGCAGCATCTGGAGATTACAATCACACATTTATTTTTAAATTCAGTCCTTCTGCACAACTACGTTATTTCTGGCTGTGCTGTACTTGTATTATTGTAAATGAGTTGATTTGCTTCTGAAATCCATAAGCTCTTGTTTAATTAATGCACACAGTACATCTGCTGCTTTTTAAAGGGAGAACAGGGCACTGTAGGTTGCTTGGAGCATGACAGATTCAGAGTTCCCCTTGGCTCTCATTTCGTTTGATTGTTAAAAAGACGATCAAGTTCCCAGTAAAAGGCGAGAAGCTGTCCAAATTGCTTAGCAGTACGAGTGCTCGTTCTCTTCCATTCCTCATGAAGAGATGCTGTGGGAAGATGGGTGGAATACACCAAAAAACCCTTGCACCTACCCTGCCGTAGCACATCTGCCATCAGGATAGTCTTTCCTTTTGTGCCTTTGTTTGAATGACGTTGCTGTCACCCTGTCTTCGACAAAACTGAACGTGTTCTAAATAACTTTGTATTCCTTACACACAGCAAACTTAATGCGTTGCAGTCCTGTCACCTAAAATAATTGTAGCTTCACTGAAGGTGGCTTGTTTTTAAATGTGTTTCGGCGTTGTGTGTCTTGGCAGTGTGATCTCGAGGAAGCTCATTCACATCACAGAAATGGGAACATGCTCATTTTAGCTGTCACTGCTGTAACCTCCTGTTCCTCTCACTTTTGACATCACTGTTTTGGCTTTCTGTGATATGTACGTCTGGCATAAGTAAGCTTGTTACTTCCCTGCAGTTGGTAACCAGGAGAATAGTACTGTGTGTGTGCATGCGTGCACCTTTAGAGGATACATGACAATGTGGGATGAGAAGAAGGTTTTTTAATATCCTTTGGGAGTGGTGGTCAGCAGAGGTGCTGTCTCTGGGATGATGTGTTATTTGCCAAAGCAGGAAAACAAAGTCTGAGTGAAGCCCATTTTTCTTCCCAAATTTGTAAGTATTTGCAGCTGCTCACTTACTGAACGGCTATCCCAGAGGAAGAGCGTCTGTGAGCAAGCTCAAGTGCTACAGATGGTGGGGACTGAGCACACTGTTTCTATGAGCACAGCAGTGCTGGGATGTTGCTGCCCAGCCAGGCAGCCAGCACGCTGCATTCAGAAGTGGCCTTGATGAGCAAGTGCTATTGCATACGGAGAGACGGCAAGTGCTGGTGACCACCTGGGATTTTGACTTGAGACCACAGAGTGGGCAAGAGATGCATTTGCATCATCCCTGACTCCAGACAAGTAAACCTTTTATCCAACCCAACTGTTGTGGTATCCATTTATCCTACTTATTTTATAGAACCTGTTCAGATGCTTTTTAAAGTGTTTGCAAATACCCTGTTAAGTCACTGCTGGTACTCTCTCTTCAACTCTCTGCTTCTAATTATAATGATGATAACCTGGCAAGGCTGCCATCTGAATCTGTAGAACCTGGAGAGCAGAAGAAATTGCAGCTTACTGCTTTTGGATGATAACAGAAGAATCTCAGAAACCCTTTTGTGAACCAGGTTATTAGTGTTACCCATCTTACCATTTCACTGTCTAATCCCAGATCTAGATGGCAAAGGATCATTGCTTCCTAACGGGGGCGGTGGATTCCCAGGATTTTCATTAAAGAGTTCCTGCTTTTTCTTTCCCAGTGTCTAAGCAATAAGTGAATTTAAATCTCTGTGTTAAACCTGTGTATTGCCCAGCCTGCACTGCACATAGGTTCAGTTTTACACAGAGATTCGACACCTGAAAGAGGGGGAGAAAGCTAGACATGTGTTATACCATTATTCTTTTTAAGTACAGTTACCTGGAGTTGTTGGGTTGGGGTTGAGAAGTAGTTTGGTAATAACTTGACAGATGTGGCCTCATGGGCAGAAGAGAAATGGGAGAGTCCTGGGTGCACGATAAATATAATTTACCATATGGCCACTGAGTTAATTACCCCAAATTGCCATTCCCAGTGTGCGCCATACGCATGCATGGAAGCTGTGCTGCAGACCGGGTGCGCAAAGATATTAGAAACCCTCTTGCAGATTTTGATCTATCTTTCTTCTCTCTCCTCTCCTTTTTTTCTTTTTCTTTCTCTTTTTCCTTTTCAATCCTATAACATTTGTCCAACTACTTCCACGAGGAAGAAATGGGTAAGCACAGCTTTCCATAACATTTGAGAATAAGGTGATGGAAGGAACTCAAATGTTGACAGTCAGAAAGCGTAGCAGTAACGTGTGTAATGGAGTGAATCACTGTAAACCTGCTTTTTTTCCCTGCTACTCTAGTAATTTTGGCTTGCTGGTTGTTTTATCTTGCAAATGACCATTCTGCTAGCAGCAATCAAGATTTTGACTCCTCAAAGAAAAAAACATTTTGAGGAGGCGGGAGTTTGTAAATGAACCCATTTGAAGCTTGGATTTGTGCAGTCTGAATTGTGCCAACAAAATGGGGTAATTGTTTGGGGGTTGTTTTACTGGCTAGTAAAACTATAGTAGTGAGGCACGGTGGGTTGATTGGCACAGTTCCTTCACTGAAGAGAGAGAAATTATACTCACTGTCAGTTGCTTATCTGACCTTCAATTATGAAAGAACAGCGTGAATAAAATTTTGTCTTTATTTTCTGTTCTTGTCTCAGTTTACATTCCAGTGTGCTGAGAAATGACCCAGGATCCAGGCGATCTAGTAGCTCTACTATGTTGGATGGAGGAAATATTGGAAAGTTTGAATTTGAGATCACTGACTTCTTCCTCTTTGGTTCTCCCTTGGGTCTGGTTCTTGCACTGCGAAAAACTGTCATTCCAGCTCTTGACAGTAAGTCCTGATGTAAACTGCTGAGCAGCTCACTTAATGGATGGTGTAAGCACCTCCTGCTACAAATCCAGTAACTTGATGAGACAAACTGGTAAAACCCAAATATTTATATAAAATATTTATTGCACCCTAATGAAGCAGATCACTGTGTGCTCTAGCCAGTACTGATTATACAATTTATTTGCAATGTACTTCCAAACATTAAAAATACCGGGCAATTATTGTGATAAATTGTTTCAATTGACAAAACTGGAAGATGAGGGAGGTGATAAATCTTAGCACTTCTTTTAGCCTAACAATTGTCCTTTTTACAGACAAATACTTACAATATTCTAACAAATAGCCTTTTGATACTTGAGGGTTTTTTTCTTCATCTTTTTAGTCTTTCAGCTCAGACCAGCCTGTCAGCAAGTCTATAACCTGTTCCACCCTGCAGACCCATCAGCTTCACGCCTCGAGCCTCTTCTGGAGAGGAAGTTCTACCTTTTGCCCCCCTTTAATATTCCTCGTTACCAGAGGTTCCCGCTGGGTGATGGCAATTCTGCTGTTCTGGGTAAGTCAGTTTGGATCCATATTAGCTGTCTAAAGGCTTGTATCCACACTATACATGAAATTATCAAAGCAATTGGGAATGACAAGAAAGAGAATTGGCCCTATAATGTTAGCTTTATTCCCGATTTATCAGAAAAGTAGTTTTCTTCCAAGAAAATCAGTGCCTTGTGCCCTTTGCTTGTCACACAAAGGCCATCAGCTGCTGAGAGTTGTGATGTGGTGACCTCTCTGTGAAGGTCCCTGTCATACACCCCCAGGCTGGTGCTTGTGGTTGGTACTAAATGAAATGTGTTTAATTTGACTGAGTTTAGGACTTTGATGTTTGGAGGGCCAGTGAAGACTGGAAGGAGAAGAGTCAACAGTGAGATAATGATATGATTTACTTGGTTCCAACCTGTGCTTTTTCATGGGACAGGTGACTGCAGATCTGTGGGCTGGTAACAGTGCCTTGCCCTTGCCACCTTGCCAATGAGACACTTTGTCTTCCTAGGATACCTAGGATTCCTCTACCTCAGTGGCCTCTTCACTTGCTCTACCCCAATTGCAGCAGTAACTAGGTCTAAAATGGCTGTGTGCATGCCCTTTTGTCTTACCGGGTTGCATTTGAAACAACTGTATCCTGACCATGCCCTGCCTCAGCTCCCATTACATCAGTGCTCTTGCAGTTGATCTAATAAAATGAATTCTATTTCCTACCATCTTCACCTCACTTCTGTGCCTAGAGTCTCATGGTCTGCTGCCATTTCAGTGCAGGCTCTCATTGCAAGGAGCTCTCGCAGAAGCTCACCACTGTGCAGAGCTAAATTTGACCTTTCTGCTTCACCTAAGGCTTTGGTTCCCTGCACGGTCAGGGCTTTGGGGCAGGAAGAAAAAATGCACTGTAATTTTTCCCTTGCTAGAGTTTTAGTCAATGGCTACTTAAAGCCAACATTACAATTAAGAGTTGCTATTATAAAACTAGATTTACAGCACACAAAAAATCACATTGGCAAACCAGAGTAGAATATCAAAGCCACCAGCTAGGAAAACTGGGATTTGGTTGTTGTTTTTTTCCTAAAGTTCTGGTAGCTTTCCATTTGTTTAATATTTGAATCATGCAGGACTAAATGAGGAGGAATATGTATCTAGAGCTGAGTAATTCTGGTGATACTCTGCATCATTTTTAAATTGGAAATGCAAAGCAGTGTTCTCCTATGTATGAGTATCTTTAAAGATTGTATTGTAATTGCTGAATCTGGAGGTCTGATTTGTTAAATGGATATAAACTAAAACCCAAGCTTAATGAAGCGAATCAACTACTTGCTGCAGGCCCCACTCACTTGTCAAATTTAGCAAAGATCTTGCTACAACACTTTTAAAAAATGGATCCACCCACAATTACATTTGTACCCAGTCCAGTTACAACACCACAGGGAATCTATAGCAACTTGAAAAGCAATTTGATTTTGGGGTGTATTCTAGGTATCAGCTGCAAGTGGCTTCTTAAAAAAACCCAAAACGCTAAACATCTTCCCTTCTTCCTCATAAATACATTTAAAATCCCCTGTTCTCACTGAAGCCAGAGGTAGAAGCCCTGTTGACACTGAGCAACCTGTGTTCTGGCTATCATTCTGTGCAACAGCAGGGATCTTATTAGTTTGCTGTGCCTCCCTAGACCTTTGTTGAGTTGACTGTGTTTAGAGAGACACTTGCTATGTAGTGAAGAGGAGTTAAATAGCAATTAGCTCAGCTATGAGAAGGGTAGACTGATTTCAAAACCCTCTTCAGGTTTGAGCCTTGCTATTTTAAGAGATGCTGCTCTGCCATGAAGAATAAAACTGACAAAAAAGCAGCTTTAAATTCTATCCTTGTGTAAGACAAAGCCTCTTCATTTGCTTATTATAAAGTAACAGGCTATTCCTTTCCATTAGAGTCAAAACTTCATTGCTGCGATTGACACATTACGCAGAAGGACTGTTCTAACCATGATTCGCAAAGCTGCTACTGAAGTTAGTGTTCACTGTAGGGCGCTCCAGAAAAGTTAATTGCTGCTGTAATTAAGCTATATGATTTGGTGATCACGTAAAATTCAGGTGCTCAATTATAATAGTTACGTACAAAACCTTCTGTTAACACTGCTTATGGATGTCTCCTTGTGCAGATAGCTAGCTTTTTTAAAGTCCATGATTCAGAAAGCCTCTTAGACTTTTTTCGTTTTCCCATCTGTACTAAAAGTTGGATCCCTGTTTCATTACAGCCAACTTGCAGAGTGAAATTAAATTCACATCCTTGCTTACTCCTGTGCTTTGCACTGTGTAGGCTGAGTCTGAGTCAAGTAAATCTCCCCTTACAGCATACGCCTTTTCCCCTTGTAGTAAAAAGATTTCTCTGGATCTGCTGGGTATTTGTGGATTTTGGTTCATTGGAGAAGCCGATTAAGAGGACTCCCTTTTCTTTTGTTGTTGAAATGCCATTGTGCTCTTCTCTGCTACCAGTTAATCTTTCTGATGTGGGTCTGTTTGGACAGTCACCCATGTTTTGTTTCTTTTACTCTACTTGAAGGTTGTCTTTTCATTGAAGACTCATAGTTGAAGTGCTCAGTTGTAACTGTATGTTAACACTTTGTGGCCGCATGTCTGTTGTTCTTTGTCCTTCTGTTTTGTTTTTGTTGTTTTTTTTCCCATCTGCTTCTAGTTGAGACAATCCAGAACAATCCCATCCTCCTCATGGAAAGTAGCCCTCTGGGTGCTCTCCAGCACCAGGACAGCTTCATGGAAACAAGTATCCCCGTTCCCGTACTGAATTGGCAAGATGTTTCCAATAAAAGTGCTGGTTTTTCTGAGTGTGTGTAATCTACACTTTTGTATTGTCTATGGTGTTGGGTACTTGGGGTGCTTTTTGGTGATCATACTGTTGGCCTTCTGGAGTTGAAATCTTCATGCTGTGTCTCAGGCTGTGCCACATGAAACAACCATTTGGGACCATGCTTCAGTATACCTGGTCTGGGAGACCCACCATGCAAAAACATCATCTGGTGTTGATGCTGGAAGGGGAGACTGCTGCCACATACTTACTTTTTTCCATCTGTGGTGGCTATGCTGCTGGAAAGAGGCTTTGATGCAGCAAGACAGAGTCCCTGGGTGGCCCTGCTCGTGCAGTATACACTATGCGCAGGATCCCCCAGGAATGGGTTGCTGGTCTGCAGCATGTGTCTTCCCAGCAGTCAGCCTCACTGCACCATGGCCAGAACTCTGATTGTCTTTGTCAGAACAGGTTTTGTCCCTTTGAATATTTCATGTTTGGACACTTCTTGTGGCACTGCTGAATACAGTGAATGAGGCTTTCAGACCCCAAGGTGGCTATACGTGTTGGCTTTTTAAAATTAATTTCTCAACTTCTGCCTTAAAAGCAAAGTTTGATGCATTTTGTTTTGCCTTATTTTCCATCATAAATGCTGCATGGCCTCATTTATTCTGGTTGTGGCTGGTGCTACATCTGCGATTTTAATGAGACTTTACTTTGTTTTAGTTTTTTCTTCCCCATGTGTCTTACTTGCCCGTTCTCACCCCTTTTTCAGTGTTTTGCATTGAGAGCTTGGTTTTGCTGCCTTGTTTAACAAGCTGACCCTTGCTGTTTATGAGCAGCCCAGTACGTTATGTGGTCATACAGGATGGCAACATTGTTGACTATTCCAGATTGTCTCTTCCTTTGTCTTTTGAAGATGTAGATGATTTTTGGTATGCAGTTGCCATGTTGCCTGTGCTGTGATGTTCTGTAACAAAGCAGAGTTGAAAGGATCTGGTACTATTAATTAATCACTTTGGAGGTCACTGATGAAATGCCATTTAGCTGCAATCTGATATTTCCTGCTGTCAAGACAGAGCTTTCAGAAGCTTCTCTGCTCTTTACCTTGTGTGTCAAGAGCACAGTGTGGCCAAGCAGCGCTTGGCTTGACTGCAGCAAGCGCTGAATCCCAGTTCAGCCACTGGACTGCAGGAAATTTCCAGAATCATAAAAACTTATGGACAACCAAAATCTGTGTTGCTCTTGATCTCAGGGTAGCGACTGCAGAGTGCCCAGTGCTGACCAGTGACTCCAGTGCAAGCAGGGTCTGGCCTGTGCTGAGCAGCTGGCTGGCTTTTCTGGTTTTTTATTTTTATTGAACTTTACATATTTTTGATTGCTTTCAGTATTTCCCGCTTCGGCGCCACAGCTCAGCCTGCAAAGAGCACATATTGAAATCTGCCATTCGGATACCCCAAGGACTTAACGCAGTGCCAGCAGTACATTAGGAGGATGGCCCAGTGCCGTTCACTTAGTGGGAAACAATTAGTAAGAACATTGACAAACAAGTCCATAAATGAAAAGGCACAGCACTGAAATGAGTATTAAAGATCCATAAGTAGAAAAAAAAACGGTGATTTTGCTTCTTATGTCACCTCTTGTGGAAGTGCAATTAAATCGCAGTTCATTGCACTGGCCCGACGGGTGCGTGCTGCAGTTCGAGCAGCGGCAGGTGCTTTGCTGGGAGAGAGGGTGCTCAGGGCACCACTCCAGCTGGGTCTCCTCTTGCCGAAGCTTCCTCATTCCGATAAAGTTTGACCTCAGACAAGGTACACAGTACACTTCAGCCAATGCAGTAAACTGGTGGCACCTCTGTTCTTGTCTAGCAACCCAAAAGAACATCTGGTCCTGAGGAAAGTCTTGGTACTGCTGGTCCTGGTCCAGCCATCCGACTTCACCCTGGGCTGGAAGTGCTTGCCTGAGAAACCTCCCCATGATTGCCAGGACCTGAGCTGCGGCTGGGGATGCAACCCCTGCAGTGCAGAAGATGTGGCCCTTAGGGAGCAGGAGCGGTTACAGGTGCTGGGGTAAGCCTGTGCTGGCACAGCAGCATCTGCGACGTCCCACCCCTGGTCACTGCAATCCCCGAGAAAGCCCCCTTGTTTCTGGGTACAGGATCTGGTGCAAAAAATATACTGAGTTTAGGAATTACGTTGTTAAGGGCTTTTTCTGCAAGTCAGGTGCCAGGGAAGGGGATCTGGAAGTCACTGTCAGTGCAGCTTTGGGGTCAAGGAAGCTTAGCTGAAGGGGTAGTGATGCATAAACCAGGTTTTCTGTCTACGTTTTCCCCCCCTGCCTTTTCCTGGCCCTCATTTTTCTTAGAAACTGTCATTTTTCAGGGTGTGTAGCTTGGGAAATAAGAGAAACATGAGAGTAGCCCAGGTGGGCTGGAGCACAGGAGCAAGTGCTGCTGTCAGGCAGCACTTTATCCCCTGCAGAGCAGACTCCTGCCATCAACACGGGTGATAGCAAGCTGAACAGTTCAGTAACGCTAAAACAGGCTGTCACAGGAGTGAAAATTACTCTGGTGGCAACACTAGCTAGGATGGCCTTGGAAGGCTGTTGAGGTTGGGTTTTGCTTCAAACTCATTGTATTCAAAAATGCCCAGTCAGGCCCAGAAAAGCGAGATTGGCTAAAAGGAGCAAGTCCAAAATACCACTGTTTGTTCCTTTATTCATGTTCCACTTTCTGGGCCCTCAAAAAAGGAGATAAAATTCAGGCAGAGCTAAGCGAAGACACAGTAATGGAGCTGGAGCCATGATCAACCCAGGCAGCACTGCATTTGGCCCAGCCTTTTCTCCTGTGTAGCATTGCTGTAAATGCTCTTTAGTGTGTCTTCCAGCTGCTTCCTAATTCAAGCCACAGATGTTTTATACTTAAGGGAGAGAAAGAAGTTCAGGCTTTGCTGGTAGGTGTTAGTTAAACCTGAGCCTGATGTTTTTCCTAGCATAGACAAAGCCAAACCTCCCATTGCATCTGACCAAGTTCAGGGAAGCTGATGGTCATCATCTGTGTTACAGCTGTGTTGGGGCACCTGTTTGATGTGACACGGGGGTGTAATTGCAGAAGGATCTTGCAGGCTGTATAAACAAGGGAAAGGAGAGGAAGGGGTAACCAGGGAAGAGGCGAGAGGGTTGGAAATGAGACCCTTTACCCTTGAGACCTTTGTGATGTTGAATGCAGCTCCTGGCTTGGCTCGTGATGTCAGAGTACAGCCTCTGCTTGAATTGTCTCCTCCAGTAAGAAAGCCATGCTGGGCTGGTGGGGCTGGCTGGGTTGCAGATACTGGCAGCAGCCTTGACAGCCAGCATCTCAAGGCGAGGTGAAAAGAGGAGGAAAGTGCTGAGAAAGTGATGCTGGTAATGGCCTTTCAGGGACAACATGGGCAGTGTGTGTAGCTCATCATCAGGTCAGGCTCCTGCTAGGGCTCAGATCTTGCAGTCCACGAAGCTTTTACAGAGCAGCATGTGGCCTGATTTTCCCTGCAGAGAACAGAACTCTTTTACCAACACTTAGCTACGCATTTTCTGTTTCATACGTTCCCTTTCCCTCCGCTGCAGCAGGATTTGTGTGGGCACAGACACTGCTGCTGTGAACTGAGAGATGGGAGGAAGCAAATCAGTAGCCCCAAGCAAGCAAGATTGATATTAAAATAAACCAGTTGCCAAAACAACGCCTTGTGTCAGCTGCATGCTGGGATGAAATTCAAGGATATCTAAACTGGCTGAAATAGGCAGAGGATGTTGGTGTGCGGGAGTAATGTATTTGTGTTCCCCATGGCACCTACTGCCTGGCTGGGCACCTGTGCCCTGTCTGATACCTGGGAATAAAGTTCAGATGCTGCTCCTCAGGTACAGCAGGGATGGGCAATGTTCAGATGACAGTAAGTAGCTGTGCTTTTGCGTGTTAGCATCATACCAGTGCTGCCTGCTATGAAATGCTGGGTATTGGCATTACAAACCCTCTGCATTGCAGGATCTTGGGGCATCCCACAGACACTTAGTTCTGCCTCGTAGCATCCACAGAGGGGAGGAAACTGAAGGACAGAAATTTTATTGTGACTTTCAGCACCTCTCGGTTTGCCAGTCCTGAACATAGTAGGTGCATTTCCCTCTAATACATGTATAAGGTCCCATGTGAGCATGACTTTAAATCCTCCTTTTCTGTATTTATGTACTAAAGGGTTAGGCCACACTTGATAAACCTCAGGTTGGGATCTAAAAATCCAGACTTGCACGTTGTACAAAAGAAGCTCTGTTTTCACAGAGACTGAGCGCTCCCTGATCCGCCAACACCGATTGGAGATGTAAGTGCTCAGCACCAGACTCCTTTCTTTCAATAGCCCTTATTTTAGTTTAACGAGTGTTGGCTGTATCCATTAGCAATAAAATAAAAGCTCAAATTTAGTCCCTGCCAGGCATGAAAATGTTTTCTTGATTTTTTTTTTTTTTTTTTTTTTGCATTAATGCTTCTATCTTGGAGATGTTAATTTAAGTCTAAATGTTTCAAGAAAACAGATATCCCCTTTCTAAGGTTGTTTTTTGTTGTTCTCCTTACCTTGGTTATTTTGTCTTGATGTGGATATATGAAGTTGTGTATATTCACATCTGTATGTATGACACATGCTTCTGTTATTGCTGCTTGAGTAAGTCTGCCTGGATTTTTCTTTGGGGTTTTCAGTTTGGTTTTTGAGCTACTTATTTTGCTTCTCTCAATCAAAGACTGCTTCTCCAGCCACATGTCTCTCTGCCTGCTGTGGTGTTTGCTTTCTTTTCAAATCAGAGCTCCGATGAAATTTTTTTCATTCCAATCAGTTCTGAAAGGTTTTTTGCATCTACCAGCCTTGTTTGCCTCCTTCCTCCCCTCGAGTTCATCTTGCCCAGCCTCTGTCTGTTGGTCTAATATTTTGATTTCCCTGTTTCAACTTTGTAGCAGATGTTGTTCAGTCTCATGGTGCCGTCTTCATGGAAAGCGCGTCCCTGTCCACCCCCATTTCAGCCCCTCAGTTCAGGGGCTTCCGAAGAGCCAGTGAGATCAGCATTGCCAGCCAGGTCTCAGGAATGGCAGACAGTTACACTGCTTCCAACATAGCCAACAGTAAGTGTTTCACCCCCTCTGAGACTACCGCTCGCTGCCGCACCGCTCTCTTAGCACCACGCACCGGGCCAAAGCCACGCAGCTTCTGTCTGTCCGTCTGTCTGGGGTTGTACTTTCTGTTTATAACAAAAAAATTGAATTATTCCACCTTCGCCTGGTTTTGTCATAGTCAGTGCTGCGTGTTATCATATCCCCCGGAGGAACAGGTGATGTATCTGATTATAATACAGGGGCCACTGCTGTGTTATGCATGTTGGACTGTGCTGGTGATAAACTGTTAAAAGAAAAAAAAAAAAAAAAAAAAAAAAAAAAAAAGATAACTCTGAGTAGCACTTGGCTGCTGTGCATGGGGAGGGCTAATCCAAAGGGATGTTTCTGTGCTGCCGTTGATAAGTCATGCAGAACTAGTAGAGATCAGCACGGCCAGATTGATAATGCAGGATGTGGTGTGTGGCTTGATGCAGATCACTTAAATGTGGCCCACAAAAATGGGGACAAGTGGGCCCCTCTGTAATGCTGAAAAGGAAAATCAGGTTTGGGTCATTTATTACTTTGCATGAGCGATTTGGCTCTTCTGGAGTCCGCAGGGCAGCTCAGAGAGTCAGCCAGTTATGACCCATATCCCAGAGCCAAATGAGGAATAAAAGGGATTTTTTGTTATTTTTCCCAAGACCTGTATAACTTCCCAGCTAATACAGGGGGAAACAAGAGCCTCTGTTAATGGTTCAGCCCTTTCTTCGTTTCAGATGAAGTGTGAGCTTAACAGCCTGCGTCCTCAGGGACCTCTGATAACTCAAGCAGAAAAGGCTGAAAACCAAACAAATGAAAAAACAACAACAAAAAACCCCTTTGGCCCAAACTCTTGTCCCAGAAGGTGGCAAAAATTTAGAGATACTCCATTCCTGGCACATTAGACTACAGGGCTATGAACAACTCACTTCATAATTAATTGCTGAGGTTAATAATGCTCCCCGATGCAAGCAGCAGTTGCTGAAGGTCAGGGGCTGCTGTAATTTCTTGCCCTGTTTGAGGTGACACTCAGCAGCAGAAGTAAACTGCCCGTGCTCTGGCAAAGGAGGTTTGCTTTCCCAAAGCACATCCGATAGCTGACGCCGCACTCCCTGCGTGCGTTCTTCTATTTGTCCTGGTAAGAAGTCTTGCCAAGCTCTTGCTAAGTGTTCATCTTCTTTGGAAGAAGGCTCCTGGGGGAGAAGGTGTTTGTTTTGTGCTGGTTTCACACCCATGGTGAGCTGCTGAGCTCGGCTGGCCAGGAAGGGAAGTGGGGGGTGGTGGTTGTTCATTACAAAGTGGTTACGCCGGGGTGATGCCTAAAGGCCTGTATGATGCGATGCAGGGATCCTGCCTCTGCAAGCTGACGGCAGGATCAGGCCCACGCAATGCTTGCCTCTCATTGCTTTCCCCACACTCTCCCCAATTATTTAGCTTCTGGCTTGTGTAGTTTATTCCTCCATGCACTTCACAGCCATCAAAATCCATTTCTGAGATCGGAGGGGAAGAGTCCAGTCCCGGCGTGGGCTGTGCACGCACCCTGACCCTGCGTGCTGCCTGCCCCAAGGGCTGTTGCAGCCCCTTCCTTCACGCCCCGAGTGCCAATATGTCCTCTGAGCCCTGGCTCTGGCTTTGCAGCTCTTGTGCTCGACCTTATTAGCATGGTGGTAATGTGAAGCCGTGGCATTGAGGGTTGGATGCGGTCCATGCTTATCCCACAGGGAGAGCTGGAGGAAGTCCAGAGGGGCACCGCAAAACCATGGCTCCCTCCTGGGAGCCCTCCCTAGGGTGCAGCTTCCCTTGCGCTGTGAATTTCTGGAGGATGAAACTGGTGCTGCCTGCAGCATGTGTGTGCCATAATAAGTGTGATTTCTGCTTTCTTTTTTTTTATTTTATTTTGCCTTTTAGAAACCAAACACCACCTTAATCATTGTAGAGGGTTTAGCCTTCTGTCCCAACTTGCCCTCCCTCACAAATCCCCTACCCAAACCTCGTCCAAGAGATGTAGGCAGCATAAACATGAAATTCCTTTGAAGGGAAGAAAGCTCAAAGGGCTGTGGAGTCAGGCTGCAGGCTGTGCTCTTCGGATACCCGACCTGGACATCAAGACAGGTATTCTGGAGAGATCCACTCCGGTCGACCTCCTTTCTCATTCAGTAGCCACAGAACTTCACAACAAATCTATGCGCTTTCACTGAGGCACTTGCAATTTCTAATTGCATTTTAACAAGTATTTCTGTCACTTTGCTCCAAAGATTGATCATAACACAACTAACAACTTGGCAAGAGCAGGAGTTCTTCTGGGCAGAGCTGTGGGGACAACGCTTCTGCCTCCAGCACTGTCTTTTGAGCATGGAAGAGTAAATCCTGTCTGCTTCCTATGAAGAATCCGAAATTACCCAAGCTGGGGACTTGCATGAGAAATGAAAGGTTGGGACGTGACCAGGAGCTGCCAATTTGGAAGACAGAGAGTCAGAAATGGCTCTAAGGAGGTGCCTGTGTGCTCTGGAAAAGCCATGTTGATCCATTGACACCCTCCTCCTCCTTCCCACAGCTCTTCAGAAAAGCAAGGGCCATTAGGACGAGGGTGGCCTGGGCACTCAGCACAGCCAGGCCTGGGCATGGGGATATGCTGATGCCATAACCCTCTGCACGCTGCTGTGGTGGGACCTTTGTGCAGGTCTATGGTGGGAGCTTTGTGCAGGTCTCTGGAAGGAGCTGGTGGGTCCATTTTTTCAGTTCAGCATCTGTGCTCTTCACCAGCTAGATTTCCCTTACCAGGCGGGGTTTGTTGGATTGTACCTTCTACCTGGCAGCTTTCCTGGAAGTCGATAAAAAGGGAACATTGTCACAGAGAAAAACCAAGCTTGAGAAAGCCCTTGTCAAAGCCCCAGCTTGCAACTTGCATGCAAACGCAGCTCCTCCTGTTGCTCTCTTGATCTCATCCATCTTCTCTTTCCTTAGCTGCTTTTCCAAGCCAGAGCATGTGGGGGTCGAGGACTCCTCACTGCTGGGAAAGCAGCCCACACCTTTGGGGTCTGAGATGTGCTTATTACTAGAGAGTCGGAAAGGACATGTGTGTGGACAGAGTTCAGGGCAGCACTGAAGTGTGGTGATATCCCGTGGGTGAAGGGTGGCTGTTGGTCACTTGTGTGCGAGTTATTGACCCTGGGGGAGAAACCCTTCTGCATTGTCTGCAACCTTGCCCACCCAAGTCCCAGTGTATTTTTCAGTCCCATGTGCAATGGAGTCCCAGCACCCCTGGACACTTTTCTTGTTGACTGCTGCAGGGGTTGTGCTCCTGGGGAGGCTGGGCTGGACATTTCTGTTGCCTACAATGTGGTAGCCCAGGAAGGCAACCAGGATTTGTTGAGGACTGCCAATCCCAGCAGCACATGCTATAGCACCCTGCCCTGTGGTGCCTTTTAGCATCTCACATGGGCTTCCAGTATTCAGATCCTCTTTAGTGTGGCCAGTATCTGGATACTAAAAGGTCTTTTATTCCATGGTGAAAGCTAAAGGAGTTGGATGTGGGGCCGGAGATGGCCTGGGCATGTACTACGGTGAGCAGAGCACACACACCACCCCCCCCCCCTTCCTCCCACAGCTCCAGGGAGATGCATTTCTGTCTTATGTTTTGGCACGTGGATTCCCAGGCTCATTGCATGTGAGCCCTGGACCCCTTCCCTGGGGTCTGGACTAACAGCCAATTAATACCATCCCTCTAGTGCCTTCCTATTTGCTTAAATAAAGGAGAGGCTCAAGTGGTGGTGCTCCTGGTTTGAGCAAACGCTGAGCCCTGGGTCGGTTGTTCCTTCTTAGCAGTGCGACCAGCCAGGGAGCAACCCCCTGGCATACCTGGAGCGAGGAGCTAGAGCCTTGAAATACCATTTGTGGCAGAGACCGTGCGCGCGTGTGAACCCCCTTTGTCTGAACGAGTCTTTTGCTTCTAGTTGCTGCCAAGTGGTGGGGCACCAAAAGGATTGACTATGCTCTCTACTGCCCTGATGCTCTGACGGCTTTCCCAACGGTCGCTTTGCCGCACCTCTTCCACGCGAGCTACTGGGAGTCCACAGATGTTGTCTCCTTCCTGCTGAGACAGGTATGGTCATCCTCCCTTCCCTGATCAACCTTCGGCTGAAAAATATTTTGGGCTCTTTGGTTTTTGTACTTCACTTTCCATAACTGTCGATGTATAGAGGTGAAAAAATACCCTTTACCACTGCAGATCCATTTCTTCCCTTTCTATTTGTTCCTCACCTGTGTGTGAGCAGGGCTGCACACATGCAAACTTCATGGACATGTGCTGTCACACCTGGTTAGTTTGGGTCTGGGTTTTATCATCAGAGCAGGTTTCACATGGGCTTGCCAGGGAGCCATGGAGTGAGCCCAGGGCCGTTTCCTATCAGATTGCAGTGGCAAAAGTTGGTGGCACTTGTTCCTTGAAGTGAGCTGTTCTCTCTGTGTGCCAGTTTGGATCTCAAGTCTGAAACTTAAAGGAAACTTCTCAATGTACAAATAAAAATAGCACCAAGTACGATAAAACCAAAGGAGAAGTTTTGTATGAATTTGATGTGAGTTGATAGGCAGGATTGGGCTCTCTGTTTTGGCTTTCTAAGTTGTGGTCTCCTCTAGGAAGTCAGACCATCATCACAGCAGTGGGATTTTAGCCTTCGTTCCTCCAGTACAAAGCAGTTCTCCTGGGGCTAGGTAAATGGGGATTGCTGGTGTCAGGAGTCTGACATCTCAGTTTCTATCAGCCTACATTTGGCCTGAAATTTAAATTTACTGTTTAAAATGTGGTTTTCCTAAAAAAAAAAAAAAAAAAAAAAAAAAAAATTTCCTCCAGTTCCTTGGGGATGAGGGGGAGTTATTTGCCTTACAAAGTATGAACCCCACAAGGAACGTTACTTAAAGCACGGAACTGGAAGAAACAAAACTCAAAGCAACTCTGTGGATTGTGTTGCCCACTTCGGCACTTGGGTTTGCTTTGTGTTAGCTCAGCTGTTAAGCCGTCCCCATTCTCTTCCAGCCTCCTCGACTGCAGCTGTCAATTATTTATGATTCTCTTGGCAAACTTTCTTTTAGTGCTATCTCCCAAATAGTGTGGGAACCATAAACAACAGAGATGTCAGCGCTGGTGGCAGCTGAGCGGTAGCGATAATCCAGTGAAAGCCTTTCTTCCTGGGCTGTATCTAGCCCAGTGAGACATCTCTGTGCTTGCGCACACCTTGTTGGATCAGCTGCTGTGAAACCCCAGCCCCACATCGAACTCAGCCTAACGGGGCTGAAGAAAGAGACCGACCCATAATTTTGCGTGAGTGGGAACAGTCACGACAGTCTCGTGCACAAAATGCTCTACTCAAGAAATAGCCAGTTACTTAGGATTCAGCCCAAACCTGGGTCTGCAGCACAGTGTGATGCTTCATATCTTATGGCTTGAGGTCCCTCTTCGTCCATTCAAAGCCTGCTGGTGGCTGCCTGGGTAGTCTGGCATCCTCCTTTCCTGGTGCCTGTCTCTACTCACTTGTCTCTGTCTTGAGACTGGGATTTTTCTCATTCCCTGTCGTCTTGAAGTTCTTCCAGAGCACCACGCCACTTCTTCCCCTAATAAGGACTTGTTTCTAATTGTCTTTGAAAGTTATCTCTGGACAAAATGTAAAAGTAAGCTGTTGAATAGTTTTAGTCTCCAAAGATAAAAGCTTGTTAAAACAAGCCCAAATAGGACTCGAAATAGATTCCCAATTTAAATAATTTTCAGTAAAACTTGTTGGTTTGTTTACCTTGGACTTCCATGAACTCCCTCCCCAGCAAGCTCATCCTCCCAGGGGTCCTTTTTCCATTTCCCTGGAAGAAAAACAGCTTCAGCTCTGCAAAGCGAGCTGGCCTAGGTCAGACCACTACAACCTGGGTCAGCTGGAGAGCTGCTGACCACAGAAAATATGTTTGAGACCTTGTAAAAGAGCCTACATTTAATAGGCTCCTTAATTTTTTGGAGTGGACGGCGTCACTGAGGACTACTGCTGGTTTCGGAGTTCTCTGTGCAGGGTGACCTCCCAGTCTTACAGCAGTCTTTGAGATGACTCCTTACCTTTGAGGTCTCTGGTGTTATTCTTTCCTTTCTAGAGCTTAAGAGCAGTCTAGGTAGGATCTAATCCTGCTTCTCCATCCCTGCCCATGCCCTGGCAACAGGCAGGAATTGCCTCCAGAGGCTGTCTGGTGGGCATCGCCTTCAGCCTCTCATCCTTGCTCTGGTTCAGTGACATTCCACCAGCACAAACGCCTTGAGCTCTGTCAGTCTCAGAGACGAGGTCAGGATGGACAGATGCCCTGAGCACTGTCTTGCGTGTGGTCAAGCCAGACCCCTGTGTGCCCCCAACAGGGTCAAACCAATAGTTTTGTCTCGTCTTAAAATGAGAGGAGCAAAAGCTGTGGGACAGGAACAGTCTAAAATGTGTTTAAATAGAAATAAGAAATGAGCTGAACGAATGGCACCTGTCAGCATGAGGCTGGTCAGAGCAGCTGGTGCTGGATCTGTTATGGGAATAGCAGAAAATGTGCATTTAAAGGAGACTGGCCCCTTGCAGACAGTGGGAAGAGTCTAATGAGCGCCTTGAAGAAGGGCAGACACCTAACTGCAGAGCTCATCCTGCTGTGTTTGAGTCAGTTTTGTACCTCCTGACAATCTAAATAAGCTGCATCCCAGCTGGGATTAAGTCAGTGCTGGCTGCAGGCTTTGCTAGTTCAGAAGAGACCACTTGTCCTTGCAATTAAGGGAGCAGCCTGTAAAACCTGCAAGCTGACAAGCCAAACACCCAGCAGGCAAACTCAGGCCGCCTCTGTCCAGGCATTGCCCTTGCTCAGCGCTGGCTCGGGAGATGTGGAACAGCGTGGGCAGGAGGAGGGGGGTCACTGCACAAGAGGCTGATGTGTCAGTGGGATCTGTCTTCCCACAGGTGATGAGGCACGAGAACTCGAGTGTTTTGGAGCTGGATGGGAAGGAGGTGTCTGTCTTCACCCCCTCCAAGCCCCGTGAGAAGTGGCTCCGCAAGAGGACGCATGTGAAGCTCCGGGTAAGGGTGTTTTGGGGCTGTGGCAGGGGGAAGCGCTGTCGTGTAGAGGGCTTTCAGTTTGGGCTGCAAGAACAGCACTGAAGGCAGCCAGCGTGGGCACGGCTCTTTCTGTCCATGGCAAAGACAGAGGATCACATTGCACTGCTGGTATATATTAGTGATTATATCCTACCCATGTAGTTGTGAAAGAGCGACCCAAAAGATCTGTACCAGCAAGGTCTCCTCTTGGCCTCAAGTCTATGTAAAATACAGAAAGTGTTGGCTGTGGATCAGAGAAAGAGGTTGGAACGTCTTTCTAAGTCCAGTAATGCAAGTTCTCTGCTCGGTAAATGCCCTTTACTCCCAGGAAATGTGTCCAGTTCCCGAAAGAGGGCAATTCTCTGCTAGAGCTGAAATAACGTCAGCAAATTTCTCTGGCAGCTGTTTGTATTGCCTTTTAAATCCAAAGTGTAAGAATTAATAGACAGTATTAGAATTGCATGTACAAACTCCCACTGAAATTGGCTTTTCAGCCATGTGCACTCAAATCCACCCCATCAACATGGGGCATGGAGTCTCACCTCTGCCACAGGTCAAATTCTTTTCCAAAGCTGAGAGCTGTGGGTGGAGTGGAGGGGGGGGAATGGCACAGAAAAACCCATGCTCCAATTTGTCTGTTTATATTTGGCATTTCCCTGTGAGGCTGTCCATCACTGCAAACTCTTTTCTTTTTTTTTTTCCTTTCCATTCCCCCCCCCCCCTTCCCTCTTGACTTGTGCAGAACGTCACAGCCAACCACAGGATAAATGACACCATCGCTAATGAAGATGGGCCCCAGACCTTAACTGGACGCTTTATGTATGGTCCGTTAGATATGGTCACACTCACAGGAGAAAAGGTACTGTGTCACCATGGGGTGAAAAATGTGGGGGACAGGGACAGAGAGGCAGTGCTTGTTGATGCTCCCTTGGTCCCTGACGGGGTTTGCTACCTTTGCGTCTTGGCCGGGTTCCCCTGCTCAGACTTGTAGGTGCCTGCTGCCAGCAACAGCATTCATCATGGAGGTCTTTACCACCAAGGCCGGGTTTCATTCCAGCATTTTGACATTTGGGTGCTTCTCATCTGAGATCTGTGAAGTGCAGAGGGTGGAGGCAGGACCCAGCCCTGCTGCTGTCCAGAGGAGCTTGGGTGGAAGGTCCCTATGCTTGGCCTCTTCTCCTCATCTGTGTCTTTAATGCCATTGTTTACCCAGCCTTGCTGTCTTCCCAGGTGGACATTCACATCATGACCCAGCCGCCATCAGGAGAGTGGGTTTACTTTGATACTGAGATCAGCAACAGCAGTGGCAGGATTTCTTACGTCATCCCTGAGAAGCAGCGCCTGGGCATTGGCGTGTACCCTGTCAAGATGGTGGTCAGGTGAGGTACCTTGGGGAGCCAGGGCTTAGTTTGCACGAGGAAAAAAAGCGGAATCTGATGACTGTAGAATACGGTCCCTCCTTGTTGGGTAGGTTCAGAGACTGGTTTGCCAGCATCAGGGACAAACTTGTTTGTACTCTACAGCTGTAAGAGGAAGATCCATGTTTTATTCTGACTCCTACATCATCAGCAGGATGCAGGAGCAGGCCTTCTGCTCCACAGATGCATGGCCTTGCAGTCATCTGCAAAACTGCACAACTGAGCATATTTTAAAGACCATAAACTTGTCCTTGAGGGACAGAACTTTGTACTTGTGATAATTCACAGACCAGGGGCTTGAGCTCAGCTCAAGTTGCTGGTGTTGAGCTCTGGAAGGGGGCGGAGAGGGACTGTCCTTCCAGTGGTGAACCCAGCAATGGTTTTCTGGGGATATCTTTTCAAGTCACTGACACCAGGGCTCCAGAGTGCTACTTCCAGACCCACTTTAACACAGAGGCCTTCGTGCAGTGCCTGTCACTGCTGTAACTGAGGGTGGCATTGCTGTTAGAGGCTTTGGGCTGGATTTGGGTTCTGCTTTGGGCTTGTGATGTGTGGCAGGACTGAGTGATACACCTAAAAGAACCTCTATATCTTGATGCCTATAAATACCTGCATCCCTTTCAGGGGTGACCACACATATGCAGACAGCTACATCACAGTCCTGCCAAAGGGGACGGAGTTTGTGGTGTTCAGCATCGACGGCTCCTTTGCAGCCAGCGTATCCATCATGGGCAGCGACCCCAAAGTCCGTGCCGGAGCGGTCGATGTTGTAAGGTCAGCATCAGCGGCTGGGGCAGTCGGTCTCTTTTACCCTGGTGTTGCTCTAGGTCTGCAATCCATTGACTTGTGGCTTTCCTTCTTAGGCACTGGCAAGACCTCGGCTACCTCATTATCTATGTCACGGGCCGCCCCGACATGCAGAAGCAGAGGGTGGTAGCGTGGTTAGCACAGCACAACTTCCCCCACGGAATCGTCTCCTTCTGCGACGGGCTCGTTCACGACCCGCTGAGGCACAAGGCCAACTTCCTGAAATCCCTCATCCAGACGTAAGCCTGGGTCTGCTGAAACACGATCACAGCACGGGTTTAGATTGCTCCTCGTCCAATTGCCCCTGTCAGCACCAGTCTCTTGGCAGCGATGTGACCCGCAGTAGAAGATTAATCTGTTCATTTTATTTTCATCCTTTTACTGCTCTACAAAACTGTCTATGCTGTTAAATTGTGTCATCTCTGCTCTGCACTGCTCCATTTCATCACTGGCCCTTCCAACACAAAATGCCTAATGAAACAGAGGCAGCAGTTCCTCCCCTTCCCCACACGGGCACTTTTTTCACCCGTTTGGTGGCTTTCTGGCTGCCTGTGGTGTGACCAGCAGGTCTGAGAGGACATGGAGCTGCTGCAGAAATGGCCTTGCACCACCCAGCCTTGACAGGAGACTCCACAGAGCATCTTCCCAAGCATTCGACCCCAGGGAAGTCTTAATGTTGCTCAGCCCAGAGCCTCAGAAAAGCTCCAGATAAAACAAGATTTTCTGTCTGGCAAGTGAAGGAACTGCCAGTGTCTTGAGCACTTGTGCCCTGCCTTGAACAGCAGGGAAGCCCCTCGTTAACTCTCTTGGACTCTCATTTCAGCTCGAGTCACAGTGGCGGGAGCAGCTGGCCCTTATTTGCTGCCTGCTCTCCCTTGTCCTCCAGAAGAACAAGCTGTGACTGGGGCCAGAGATTTCCCTTCCATCTCCCTGGCCTGCCTGCAGCAAAGCTGGCCAGTCTGGTGGCACCAGTGTCCACACCTCCCCTGCCAGCCCCAGCTTCAGCCTGCTAAGGAGGGGGCTGGCCAGGAGCTGCTCTCTGCTCCAAGTGGAGGCAGATGAATCCCTGAAAATCAGCGTATTTTGCTGCCTGTCCCTTCTCCCTCTGCCCAGCAGAGTTAAACAGCAGAATTGCGTGCAGGAGCATGGTTGGTGGAGGGGAACGCTCCCCTCTAAGGGTTACTGTATGGGGGGGGGGGGGTGGAGCGGTGGTGGTGTAAACCGCTCCTTTCCCCCAGTGACAAGTAGGCAGTGAAGTATGCAGCATCTCTGCCCCCCGCAGCCCTCAAGGAAAGGCCGTAGATCTGCAAACCAAGATCTGCTTTCGTATTGCAGTTACTCCTCTTGTTCTGGCCTGTGAACATCCCCAGCTCTGTTAATTAGCGCTTTGCACAGCAGTGTGTTACCCAGCTGGGAACTTACATAAGTTGCTGACCTGAGATTCCCACAAATGCTATTTAAAAAAAAAAAGAAAAAAATAGCCCTGCCTGTTGAGCAGCACGGGGCACCCCTGTCTGCTGACTATGTGTTGCTTTCTCTACCCACAGCTCCACATGAGGATCCATGCGGCATACGGATCTACGAAGGACATCTCTGTGTACAGCTCCATCAGCCTCCCGCCCACGCACATCTACATTGTCGGCCGACCCACCAAGAAGCTGCAGAGCCAGTGTCAGGTAGGAGCCAGCTTGTCCGAGCCCTGGAAGTGCTGCCAGGGGCCTCCTGCGGGAGAGTGATGGGAATTTGGTCACCTTAGAACCGGTGACTGAGCTGGCGTTTGCCAAGAGGATGCAAGCTGTCCCACAGACCAGGACCCATCACGTTGAGTGGCTCCAAGTCTTGTACGTCACCCCAGAGAACCTGGTACAGCAAATGTGTTTGGCTGCCAGTGGCTATCAGGGAAACGCGCCCCATCCCGCTAACGCCTGCCCTCATCCCTTTTGTCTCATAGTTCATCACGGAGGGGTACGCAGCCCACCTGGCCCAGCTGGAGTACAACCACCGGTCACGCCCCGCCAAGAACACCACGCGCATGGCGCTGCGGAAAGGCAGCTTTGGGCTGCCCAGCCAGACCGAATTCCTGCGCAAGAGGAATCACCTGCTGCGGACCATCTCCTCCCAGCCTTCAGCCACCGGTGGCAGCGCCAGCCACCGCCCTGAGCGCACCCAGAGCCAGTCCGACAGCGACAAGGAGAGGGACAGGGAACGCAGCCAAAGAAGTATGAGCATTGCCACAGGGTGCTGGGGCCGGAGCACAGCATCCCGGCTGGAATCTGGCCTCTTGGGGCAGAAGTAGCCAGGCCAGAGCCAGTGACTGTTGGCTGCAGCCACCAGAGGAGAAAACAAAAGGGAAGAGGGATGAGGCCGGTGGTACGGGCTGGAAGGGTAAATATGGTGCTACTCTAATAACATCATGGTATTCTGGGAAGAGATGGGATGTTTCCCACGCAGAACGTGCAGGCCTTGCAGCGGGAGCATCGGGTTTGTGCAGCACGAGCCCAAGGAACAGCTGGAAACTGGGGGGGGAAAAGTCTCCAGGTCAAGATCGCGCTCTCTCCTGCCTCCTTCTCTTATCCAGGTTTAGAGACTGTAAATACGTGCCTCCTCACCTCGTTAGCCATCGCTCCGATACGCGTGACCGAGTGCTGTCCTCAGAGCCACAGGAACAGGGGATGAGGCTGGGGGAAATTGTTCTTGGTTGTCCCAGGAGTCAAGACTGCAGTGCTCTGCCAGTGCTGGCATGGGGTGAGTTTGGGGTTCAATAAGCGTGCTGTTTCCCCGGCACAGACAGCCCCAAGCGAGGGATTTATTGTGGGCTGTGCCAGGCAGAGCAACCGAGAGCTTTACCTGTACAAAGAGCTTCAAGTTCAGCCACTTTCTCAAGGAGTACATGCAGTGGCAAAGCATAAAGATGTATCAATGCTGTTGGTGTAGGCAGAATGTCAGCAGATTCACGCTCAAGAAAGTGGGGTCGTTACTGTTATTACTGTTATTTTTTAAAGAGACCTTTTAGAAGCCGATGGAATTTAATGCGTTGACCTATTAAAAGAGGAATACAAGCTATTTTGTTTGAGCTGTTACAAACCTCAGACACTTAATTTGCTGTTCAAGTCTCCAAATATTCTCACTATATATTATCTCCAAAAGTAACCACCGTATATTTGGAAGCAGCTGAAGGCACTCAGCAGATAGATTGCATTGCAGTTCTCATCCAAGTGCAGGGTCTGACTCTCTCAACACTCACCTCTGAGATGTTTTCTTCTTCCCAGGTTCTCTCCAGTAGCAGCTTTCATGGGAACTAGACTTGCTGCTTTTACCTGTAGTTACTGAACTGTAAAACCTCATTGTTTTTTGCACTGATGATTTTTAGAATGGAAACCTGTTACCATCTCATGTAGCTACACCTAACTGTTTGTAGTGCATGACAACGAAATATTGCTAAGCCAGGGTGTGTGTGTATATATATACATATACATATGCACACACACGTATATATATGATGTATATATTTAAAAAAAAAAAAAAATTTGTGCAGAAGTTTTTCCAGCAGTAAGGAGACTGTAAGGAAGTGTGCCAACAATGTCAGGCAACCTTAAGAAAAGGCCATATCTTAATTTTCCTGGTGTGTTTCTCAGTGGATGTACCTGAACTGGTGGTTTGTGTGCTGCTGGAGCGAGCCAGGGCCAGCTGCATGGCAGAGGGGAGCTGCCAGTGTGCAGGGCGAGGCACTCGCAGCTGGCTGGCACCCCCAGTGACACCGAGACGTGCGCGGTACAGGAACGGGAGCGCATTGCTCTGCAGTGGCGGCAGTGGAGAACAGTGCCTAGAGCGAGGGCTTGCCCCAAGCCCCTCAGTCCTGCTCCTCCCGGGTCAGCCTGGCCCTGGCGAAGGGCCTGGTTCCCTCCTTGCACACACCTCCCGGGGGAGCATCCGCTCCGGGGGATCTAGGGTGCCCATTTACAGACTCCAGTTGGCCTCTTCACGTGGAGATTTTATAGTCCTACTGAGCTCCCCAACTATGTGTGACCCTGCTTTCCCCCACCACACTTTCCTGTCTTTATAACACTTTCTACTTACGAGGATCTTATTTATAACAAAGAATTTTTTAGACTGGCTGCTTCATTTTATTAACTGTTTCAATATGAAGTGCAGGACGGCCGCACTGAGACATACAGCACTGTGAATGCTGCTCTGCTAATTGGCTCTGGCTCTGGGCCACGGTAGGCAAATCTAACTCATCAGACATCCAAGGCAGATCTCGCGTGTTCATGGCGCTGGAGGGTCGAAGCGGAGGCAGAGGAGGGACAGTGCCGAGCTGCTGACGGCATCTGAGCCGGTGGAGCGCTCAAACACAACTGCCTGCCCGCTGCCCAGTGCATCTCCCACGTCTTGCAGCCTGACTGCAAAATGTTTAACCACTTCTCTTTGATATTACTCAATTACAGAATGTATCCAATGACTTTTGTTACCGAAAACTGACTTCCCTTTCTGCCAACTCAGCTTAGCTCTCTCTGAATGTACATCCAGAGTTTACTGGGTTGAAAACCAATGTGAATTGTCCCAGCTTTTCGCTAGTCATATGTTACATGAAACAGATGCCATCTGAGTAGGAAGCCAAGCCACAATCCATCCTGTGAAGTCACCAAACCACATCACAAAATAATTTCAGCAAATTTGGATATGGCCTTTGCAAAATTCAACTTTCCTCCAAGTCCACAACCAAGGCATGATCTGTACATTTTCCAATGCTGACGAGATGTTCACATTTTCTTATGTGTAGATAGTGTAAAACAGAGGCGAATGTAAATGTTCAACATAAAAAGTGGATATATAAAATTGAAAGTTATTTATTTATGTAGAGGAAAAAAAAATGTCTGGAGGGACTGGAACCTTCAGGGCTTATTAATATTTAAAAATGTAGCTTTTTGTTTCAGGCATTATGTACAAAGCAATTATTTTATGGACCAAGTTTAATGTAACTGTCAATGAATGCAGAAGTGCAATATTATACTCACCTCTCCATCACTTCATGTTTTAAACAGCTACTAACCGGTTAGACTGACAATCACAGCACCTCCATCCTCATCCTTTGTTGAGCTTGAAACTTGCCCAGGTCCTTTCCCTGGCCCCCCATCTGTTGCCATTGTACGGATCCAACACGGAGAAGCAATTGTAGAGCAGGACCTTTATTGCTGCAATAATACCAGATGAGGTGGGTGTAGTTACCAGGAAATATGCCACTAAGTTTTTCTCCACCGATTCAGTCCGTCATAGTCTACATCAACCTATCCTCAGCTGCCCCCATCTGGCACTCATCTATCTGAAGCGAAGATCAACGTGCTACTCACTCAAAGAACAATAGCAATAGTTTAACTCTGTGTTTATAACCTGTTTGTTCCGAGCTGTTTTGGAGAGCAATGCATGTGACCTGATGCCTTTCCACGTGTATGGAAGAGGATCTGTTTGAACGCAGTGAGGGAAAGATGAATGTATGTTCCATCCTTACTAAAGGGGCACTGTCAGGTTAAAGACCTAATTTATCTCTGTTACAAATAACTTGTTTGCTTCAAAATTAAAGACAAGTTTCTTGTACTCCTCCCCAGTGCCGTTGTCTGGGCAGCCATCGGCGCGACCGGCGACAGTTGTGCTGCTTCTGCTGCAGCCCACGTCCTGTTCTTACGCACTAGCACAATAGAGCCTGCGCTGTGCAGGCTGCCTCTTTTTTTTTTTTTTTTTTTAACTTGTTTCCATGGGAATTAAACTCTGCTGTGGAGCTCAGATTTTTTTTTTTTTATAAAAAGCACCTTTTTGTATTACTGCACTATTGGGCTAGACTTTCTACCTGACGCTGTCCCTTTAAAGTCTTTTAAAAATAAAAAGAGGAGCCCATGCATTCCCTCCGAGTTGTTTCCTGGGTTTGCTAGATCAGTCAGATGAGGCAAAATTTCTAATACCAAAAACGTTTACAGTGTCCGATCCGCGAGCCGAGAGCAGTAACTAGCCAAAGGGTTACTAACAAACTCCCGCTCCGCCCAGCAGCTGCTGTGCTTGCTGTAGCAGCCCCTTCTTCAGGTATCGCCACCGTTTGCTGCATTTCCTATTAGTTCTAGAAGCCTTACGGTCCCCTCCTGGTCCTCAGCACCCTCTGCCTGTTGATACCCTCGACTGTCAATTTTATATTCCAACAATGTTAGTTATATTTTATTTATAAAAAATTGCTTTAGGGGTAAGAGACGTGTGTGTGGGGAACCACCGGAGGGCATGCCCGAGGGCGCCAGCAGCCGCGCTGGGTACGCCCCTGTGTGCACAGTACCATGCCGATGACTCGCTTGTGTGTGACAAACCTTCTGTACGACTTCCTTCTCCTCCTTGCTGTTAGTGCATCGTTCCAATGCCTGGGTGTGCTTTGTGTACAGTATCATTGTGAGTTACACAGATTAAAGAAACGGGAAGGCTCTTCTCTGTCTGCTTTTTTTTTTTTTTTGGGAGACTCTAGAAACAGACAAGTCACAAAACCCAAGACATGAGCAGGCGCCAGTTTAATGGGGTTACAGCGATGAACAGAACATGGAAACCCTCCGTGCAGATCAGTCCTGCAGGACCCATTTGTCCTTTAACCCATTTGTCTTTTTTTTTTGGTGGTGTTTTTTTTTTTTTATTTTATTTTAAACAGTTTGTAGATTTCTTTTGCAGCGGGGGAAAGGCCAGCTGTTTGCTTCACCGCAGTCACGGGCACGGGTCCCGAGAAGCCCAGAACCCTAATGCTGCCCGGGGCCTGTGCTGTGGGGAAGGGACACGAGTTGCATGCAGGAACAGACAGCAAGGCAAAGCCACCCCTCTGCAAAGCACACCTGCCCGGTGCGCCAGGCCTGTGCCACCCGATGAGATGAAGCTGCAGAAAGGCTGAGTAAAGCCCCCAGGGCAAGGTGCAAAGTGGCACTTGAGGGCGCAGAGGAGAGCTGCAGCCTGAGCAGAGCCACGCAGCTGCCCCTCTGTCACCTGTGGGGGCAGGTGACTGTGAAGGGCCCACAACCCTGCAGCACCAGGTAAGCACGGGGCACGCAGGTCCAGCAAGGAAGGGGCCAAGAGCAGCCCCTGAAGGGAAGAAATGGCAGCCAGCTGCATATTTTGCAGTCCTAGTGCATACCCTGTCCTGGCTGCAGCATTAGCTCCTGCCCATGAAAGCCCAGAGCTGAGGGGCAGCAGCACCTCTGGGTGCTCAGCGCCAGTGAGCCTGGCCCCTGGGTGCTCCTGAGCTCCTCCAGCCTTAAAAGGGGCATTGGGGCAAGCAGGTTCAAGTGCATTACAGCCACACTGGCCCCAGTCAAGAGAGGAAGGTTTTTTTGGGAGATTGAACCATTAAAGTCGCTCTCCTTCCCAGTCAGTAACTTACAGAGTGGCTGGAAACCGCCCCTTTGGAGGCATCCTGATGTGGTGCTGTCTCCGTGGTCTGGAGACAGAGGCTCACACCTGGGCTGGCACCAGCAGCAGGACAGGCTCCTGGCCATGGCTGGCACTCACTGCAGCATCCCTGTCCTCACCTGGAAGGCCAGCCCATCCCCCCGGGTGGCTTGCTGCAAAGGGAGAGACACAGCTGCTCACAGCACCACCTGCCCAAGGATGAAGGACCACCAGCACCCACCCGTGTGGAGCTGCCAGGGCTCAGTTTGCCCTGGTGGGGTCCCCAGGGAGGCAAGACAAGGCCTCTGGGTGCAGCCGGGGAGCTGCTGCACCCACCCACCCACCCACCAGCAGTTCATGCTGGTGGCAAGTCCCCACTACCTTGTTAATCTCCTTGTGTCTCTCCTTGCTGACGATTTCTTCTAATACTTCTCCGTCTCCCTTGATAAGCCTGGAAGACAAGCACAGGCCCACCAGCCGTGAGGGCTACTGGCAAATTCCTGCCAGCCACACTGTTTCCCAAACACAGAAGGCACTGACCTCCTCCCCACCGCCCAGAGGCTGCTGTTGTGCCCCAGCTCGGGCACAAAGTCACCAGCTCCCTCACAGCAGTTTGTGCCCGGGACCAGGTGCTGGGCTGATGCACCTCTGGGCAAGGCCAGTGACAACCTAACCCTGAATTTGCATTAGGTGACTTTTCTTTTTTTTTTGGCCATATCAAGCTTAAATAGTACAGCAGGCTTTTCCATTGCTCTTGTGGGATTAATGTCACCATGCTGCAGCAAGGCTGGGTGCAGTCCCCTGAGAAATCAGGATCCACCGGCATGGGCCAGCTGTCCCTGCCCCGGGCTGCGGGCACTGCTGCGTGCGGAGCCCATCACACTTGCACACAGCAGGCAAAAACACTCACAGCAAAAGCATCTCCTGCCACCCCACCATCTGCAGAGCTTTCACTGTCAACAGCAGTGGCCCCAACCCCTGCAAAACCCCTTCCTATTTTCAGATAGAGTTCAGGTCTGGCCCTGGCTGCCCCAGGAAACTACAGAGCCATTCAGAAAGAGGAGCCAGTTTGGGCCTGAAAGGCAGCCAGAACAGGGAGCATCTTGCTGAGCAAATTCCAAGCAGCATCAGAGGTGGCTTACACCTCCAAACATGAACAGAAATTTAATTGTCTTCATTACATGCCTTACAGGGAACCGACCTTGGTTCCACACCTCCCTGAGCCCTGCAGGCTGCCTTCTATTTTAAGACTGGACTTGTCATACCCAATTCTCTTCAGCACGATGTTTCCTGCTTGTTGAGAAGATGCAGTTTATTAAAAACTGGGTCATTTCTATTTGGCAGCTAAATGAACTTTGGTGTGATTGTTGTCTGTAACCCCAAGGAGCACACGCGCTCCCTCCTCACTTACACCCAGGTGCTAACCAGGGCTGAGTGTGTGTGTGCTTCGGAGCTGAAAGGCAAGTGTGTGAAGCATTGGGGTAAGGAAGTGTCAGTTGCCCCTCTGGTTCCCACTCTGCCCCTGTTTGCAGTGTCCCATTTAATGGGAAGAAGCCGAGCCCTTCACAGTGCAAGGAACAAACCTTCTGCCTCCAGCAGCAAGCTGCTCTGCTGTCTGCATCCCACAGCTCTGGGTGGGACTCAGCCCGGTGCCCCTTGCATGGAGCCCCAGGACAATTTGATAATTTGGTGTCAAATGCGTCACTTTCTGTGTAAGTCACACCAGGTCTGAGGGATCGGCTCAGGCCTTTGCTGCTGAAGGGGACCCGGGTCCACATGCGGTACTGCAGTGCCATGGATCAGCATCCTTCAGGACTCCAACCCACACAACATGGATGGGGATGGACAACCTGCCTCCCTTTTCCCCAGGGATCATACCTGGTTCTCCCCGTTTCGGGATCCACAACTCTCCTTATGACACTCTGCCTCGCGTCCCATTCTTCCTTTGTCATTGGCTTCATAGCCTGGATTCGGGATTTTTGTTCGTCTGTCAAAACTGGAACGCATCAGTTCGTCAGAGCCGTGCTCATGGGGCCGGCTCCTGGCCGAGGGGCACAGCACCATGCCTGACATGAACAGGCACATGTGCTGCACCACTTTCCCAGTGGTACTTGGGGTTCAGTGATGAACCACACAAAGGAAGGGCTGCTTCATGTCCCCAGGCCAGTACCAGCTTTGCCAGTTTGTTACTGCTGACTATGACCTTCCATCTGGCATCTTTTTTCCCCGCTTACATCTATAAACTACATCTGACAACTTCACAAGTGACTCTCTGAATGTGACTCCTTACATTTACTTGGTGTGGCTCAAAGGCGGCCATGGTATGTAGGAGGGAAGAGCATCAGGAGCTCCTCTCTGTGCACAGCCCTGCTTCCCTCAGACACCTCGCGTGGGTCCCAGGAATGGCAACACGCAAGTGTCTTTCCCCAGCACGACACCTGTGTGCCCTGGCTTCAGCAGGAGGGAAACACCATCGTTACCTGGTCCAGAGTCCACCAGTGACTCCTTCTGCCACTGCTCTAGTGAGGGGCCGGGCACCTCTTCTCCCTTGGCTTTCTCCTCCTTAGCCCTTTCCTTTGACTTCTTTTTTGATTTCTTCTTTAATCTCTTCTTCTTCTTCTTTTTGTCTTTCTGTTTTGCTCGCTTTTTTTTGCCATGTCGACTCTTCTTCATTTTGGAGTCACTGTCACTGGAGTCATCAGAACTGGAGCTGGAGGAAGAAGAAGACGAGGAGGAGCTGGTGGATGAAGATGCTGTCTCAGAGGAAGAGGTACTTGCCTTCCTCTTCTTTTTGTCCTTTCCTTCCTTCTTCTTTTCTGCAATACATAAGAAGAGGTTGAGTGGAGCAGTTCTGGCCCCGCAGCATCAGGGATGCTGGTCATCTGCTCCCCAGACTGGTTTCTTTCTTGTCTGAACAGCAAAGTTCCCAAAGCTGTGGCAAAGATCCCTCTGTGCTGACACCTTTAACACATCACAGCGTGCAGCACTGTGCTGCCAGGCCAGCACGTGGAGGGGCTTTAGGGCTCCACACTTGTCAGAACAAAACTAAAAAGCACACAGCAAGGCAACAGACATGGATTTAGCTAAAAGCAGGGACCCCCTTCTCCCACCCAGGCCCCCTCTGTGCACCTGCCCTAGGAAAATGTGGTGAAAGCGCAGGGTCACAGGCCTTTCCCCTACCTTCCCTAGCTGCCGCTGAGCTCGACTTGTGTTTGTGAGACGCAGAGGTCCGCTTCCTCGGAGGAGAGCTGCTGCCCTGGTGTGAGTCCTTGCTGCTTTTCCTCCTTTTCTTCTCCTTCCTCTCTTGTCTGCTCCGAGAATTGCTTTTGCTCCTGCTTCGCGATCGCTTTCGAGACTGGCTGTGAGCCATCGTGCCTCAGCCCCTGGAGGGAACAGGTTACTTCAGTGCCATGGGGGAGACCACCCTCACTCAGCGGCAACACGTCCGGCAGCCCCAAAAACCTTAAATCCAACCCTGAGCCAAGCAGCCCTGGAAGACCTGCTCCTGAGTCACCCTCCAAAGACGACACTCATGCCTGCTCTCACTGAGCTTCCCAGAGTGCAGGGGTAGGTTGGGGTTACCCATCACACAGCCACAGCTGAACTGAATTTCACCAACCCACAAAATGGAGGCCTCAGCAGAGAGCTGGGACCGCACAGGGACAGCACTGCCATCCCCGGGCAGCCCTTGCCCACCGCGAGACAAATCATCTCCAAGCAGGTTGGGCATGAAACCTCCAGCAGGCTTTCCCCGTGCTTCTCGTGTTTGTCCCTAGATGTGATGACCAAGAGAGAATCGGGCTGATCCCCGCTGGGGTCAGGGCTTGCAGGCAGCGCTGTGGCCCACGGCCCCAGGGACAACCCCCAGCAGCCGTGACCACCCCATGGGCTGGGAGCCATCGAGAGGAGGTGCCACGCTGCACCTGCAGACAGACGCCAGCAAGGCAGGAGCGATGCTGCGGCGACAGTCGGCAGACTGGAACGTCCTCCCCAGGCTGAACACAGAGTCAATCACCCCATTATTTAAAATGCCGAGAGCAGGTGCAAGCCAAGGGGAGGAATGAATTTTTAATATTCCAATTTGCTTTTATAAAACAGATTATGCATTGAACTGGCATCGCCGTCCATCAGGCCGAATGGCTGCCAGCAGCCACAGGCCAGGGACAGCATGATATATGCTATCATTAATTTAAAAAACAAACTGACACCATCGGCAGAGCAGTATCGGGGAAATGCTTTCTCACAGCCACCTTCCCACTACCGCGTTTAATTAATTGCATGTTTACCACCTCGACGTTCCCAAGCAGCGATTCACTCCCAAGTGAATCAGACCTTTGACTGATTTCCAAACGGAAATTTCAATCAGAAGTAAAAAACCCAAAACAATTAAGGACCCAGAGGGAAGTTTCTGAGGGTGAGAGTCCTTCGCCAACACGCACACAGCAGCCGCCCCTCACACCAGGGCCTTGCTGGCGGGACGGCGTTTGAGTCCCCTCGCGTCCGCTCCGACCGGGGCCGTGGCAGCAGGACCCGCTTTTACACAACTGCGGCAACGGGGCCAACGGGCGCAGAGCTGGGTGCGGACAGGAGCCTCCCGGCGAGTCCGGGCCGACACGGTGGGAAGGGGACGAGCCCTGACTCCATCACGGCAGCAGCCCGGGCTGGTTACACCCCAAAGCTGGGGTCTTGCCTCCACTCTGCCGCAGCGGGGTGGCTCCTCCTGCCCACCCAGCTTCGCCCCGGCCGGCCCCTCTCACCCCAACACAGGGAGCCTGCGGCATGCTGGCCCTTTAAGAGCTTAACACAAAGTGCACTGGCAAGAGGTGCTCGGGCCCTTGAAGAGCTTAGCACAAGGCGTGCTGGCCCCTTAGGAACCTGCTCAAGGTGCACTGGCCCTTTAACGGCCCGGCGCAAGGCGCGGCCTCCTTCAGCGCGCGGCCCCGCGCGTCCGGCTCTTGAACAGCCCCCGCCGCCTCGGGCTGCCGCCGCAGCGCGCATGCGTGTGTGTGTCCCCCCCCCCCCTCACTCCCCCCCCCCCCGGTGTCCCCAGCCGGGTCGGCCGCTCCGGCCCGGCCCCGCCGCAGGTAACAGAGGGGAGGAGGAAGGGACTCACCCACCGCGGCCGGGCCGGGCCGGACCGAACCGAGCCGCGCTGGGCCGGGCTCCGCACCACCGGCACCGAGCGGGGCACCCGCCAGCGGGCCCGCGCTGGCCTCCCCCCCACTTCCGGCCTCCGTGCGCGGGGCCGGGCAGCAGCTGAGCCACGCTCTTTGGTTCCGGGGCCCGCCCAGCCCCGGGGGCCGTCGCTGGGGCACGCGGGCGTTGCCCGGTATCCGGATTTTTTGGGCCTAATCCAGGTAGGAAGCGTTAACGTTTTCTGCTTAAGGAAACGAGGACTCGACAATTGGCTTTCTTGGCACCAGCCCTTTGGCTCCGTGCACAAACCTCACTGCCCATTTCCTTTCCGAGATGCAATTTTTTACGGGTTTTGCTAATGAAAAGCTAATCAGTGCAGTGCGCTAATGGCACCCCCGGCTGAAAATACAGCGGATCTGCTGGGAAGGATTAAATCAGCACCCTGTGTGCAAGCTGTACCGGCTCACATTCCGCCTTTCACAGTTACCGATGATGCAAAGTCCACACACTGTAATTACTGCAGTTGAATAAATGAATGAAAAAGCGCCTTATAAATGCAGCAGCGTACATGTGTATCAAATGTATACAATTAACTTCCCACAGAACCAAATGCAGCCACCATATCAAAAGATACTTGGCTTCTTTAATTTGTTTTGTAGATGGGCGAGCCTGTGATATCAGCCAGCTGGCATAAGAAGGGGAGAGCACTTGACCCTCTGCAGGCATCGGCTGCTGGGGATCTTGGTGCCAAATTACGAAGTCCCAGGCCCGCCTGCTGCACCCAGGCTGAGGCGGTTATTTTCTATTTTCACTTGTTCACATAACTATAGAAAGGGAGTTAAACGTATGCTCTTGCCTTCCTCTGGAAAGTTTTGCTATGTTGCAGGTAACTGCCAGAGCTTGGTCTCTAAAGCACGCTTCTGTTCGTTTAATAACATCCACGTGATCTTTGAAAGTGAAATTTCAGCTCAGAAGAGCTCATGGAGGCCTTCAGAGATCCTCTCAGCCACCCTGTGGCATCAACTCTCCCTGTATTGTTCCTGATGGATTTTTCTGAGCTTGGGTTAGGTAAATGGTGATGATAATCCCATGCCCTTCCCAGCAGCCTGTTGTGAATCACCCGTGTCTCACTTTTGAGCAGATCCTTCACTGTTACCCAGCAACAAAAAGCTCTTTCCGTTCCCTGGGAAGAGGACAGGAGTCCCTGCAAACAGCAGAGCAGTGGTAAGTGCAGGGCTTTATTGTACCGTTCTTTTCTGTTTACAGCAGGACCCGTGACGCTGCTGTTGGCACAGAGGTCTTCACAAAGGCCAAACAGCTTTGGGTGCTTTCCCCATACACCTGAAAATATTTACACTGCCTTTGCAGTCCATCAAAGCGTTAAAGCTTTCTGCATCTTCCAAGCAGTCCTCCAGCTTGCACCTGAGCCCTGGTGAGCCCAAGTACCAGCTCTTTCAGCTGTCCAAGCAGCTGGCTTCCCTAACCCCAGCAGGATTGGATTTGCATCACTTTTCAAGGTGATAGCTGCTTCTCACATGACCCATGTATCCATCAAAGAGCCTGGCAGTGCAGCCTCAGAGGTCAGAAAGGAGCTTTAGGCAACTTGGTCTGGAGCAACCTGGCCCTACTGTCTGCTACCACAAGGAACAGAGGTTCACAGTCTCGGGCACATCATCTTCAAGGGTTTCTGTGAATCCATCTCCAAACCCTTCTGCTTCCACCAGCTCAGGTTTCTTGTTGCACATGGGGCAGAGCTGATTGCGGATGGCAGATGATCTCATCCAAATAATAAGGTTCCAGCGTTCCCCGGAGGCAATGGGAAGCGCCCCGTGGATCTGCCCTCCTCGGTGTAGCAGCCCCTGGGCTCCCACATGTTCAATCTCCATGTACTTTGGCACAGGGGTACGATCCTGGAACAAAGGGAGGCGGATACAGCATTACACCAGAAAGTCCCTAGCAGGACAATGCTCAAATAGTTCAAAGTTTTACTTGTCACCTCTTCACCCACAGCACCCAGTGAGGAACGTGGAGAGGACTCACTGCACCTCTGAAATGCAGCCACTTCAGTGATGGCTTGGCAGCAGTTTAGTACAACTGTTTTCAGGTAAGGCATTCGCAGTGCCAGGTCCAGAGGGAATTTAAAGACAGTTTCAGTCAAAAAACCTGTTTTACCAGCATATGAGAGCTTTTACCCTTCTCTTGCCAGGAGTCCCCTGGAAATAGGGGCTGCAGGTTTAGGTTTAAGTCTCATCTGAAATAAATTTCTTCTCTTTCTCGTTCTCAGCACCTCCCTGCTCACTATTTCAGTTGTGGGAAGATCAGCTGGTTTGTTTCACGCCAGTTTTTACTACAATAGCTGTCTCTGTCCTGTCTCTGATGCTTGAATATTAGCAGAAAAGGAGCAGAAAAGGCTCCTGTATAACCAAGCCATTTAAAACAAAAAATGGGGAAGGGACAGAGCATGTTTGACTGTCAGAAGTGAGTAACTGTTTTTTAGAACACAGTTAATGCCTTGAAACTGTGGGCACAGGGGGGTAGAGTAGAATAGAATCAGGGTCCAGATTAAGAATATGGTCAGTACCTGTCTGAAATCCCCAAAGTACAAGTTGCCTTCTGTGAAGTCTTTTCCCAGTGAAACATTTAAGGTGACTTCTGCATTGTCATAGTGAGAGCTCAAATCCAGATCTTCGTGTAGCGAGTACTTGACAACAAATGCTTTATGGCTGTCCAGACAAGCACCTCCCAAGTCAGGATAAAGCAGTGCCGTTATGGGCCGCAGGTATTTTTCACGCAGGGGTGTGATGAAAGTTTCATCCATCCCAAGCTCATTTAACAAAACCTGCCTCAAAGAGAGGAGATGGCAACAGGTGACCAGCTGTATCTGCTGCTTCGTGACAGCTGCTGCAGAGCTGTCTTGTTCTCTTCCAACCCTGCTGCTTGCTCAGATAAAGAACTTTAGAGCAAAGGCTCCAGCAAAGAAGGAGGATCAAGGTGGAAAATGATGGCGAAAGGACAAAGTCAGATCAAAAGTTAGGTGTTCTTTAAAAATTGATTCCTTGATTTAAATGTGTATTGCTTAAATACAAGGTGCTCTTTGCTCTGAGATACCAACTCCCATCCCCTTTCCTTGCATTCTCTTGTCCTTTTGTCCATGTAACACACATTCCCTCAACCCTTTCACTTCAGAGGGGCTGTACTCAAACTGCTTTGTGCTCCAATTACAGGCACTTTGGATGGGAAAGGAGTGTGAAGCAAGGAGGTAAATGGAGTCTGCTTGTGAACATCCCCCCTAAAGAAGCTCCAGAGCTAGTGAGTCCTACCCCATACTTATTCATAGTGTTGGGCCTGCCCTTAGGCATGTCCGACTGCTCAAAGTTCTCCAGCTCATCCACAAAAGTTTGGCAGAATTCCTCTGTGAACACTGGGAGTCGATAGATCCTCTTATCTGTCAAGAGAAGGGAGACATCATTTGCTGGGGAAGATAACAGGCGAGAGTGTTCTTGGCTGTTGTGCTATCTGGCTATACTGTGCTGGTACCCGTGAGAATGCAGGACCCACATGCTTCACTGTGCTCAGGCTGCTCGAAGGGCTGGAACAATTCCCCGCGATTGGCTCTGGGATGTATTTGTTGTTTTTGATGTTGGCCCCTCACTTCCAGGCTTCGCCATCCAGTTGGGAGATCAGGCACTGATTTAAATGCCTGCTGTAGGTGCCAAGGAAATGTTTTGAGAAGGTCTAGAGGTGAAGGTGGTGAATCAAGAGCTCATCACAGGCAGTCAGAATACAGCCTCCTGGAAGGAGGAGACTCAAGGTAATTTAGGGGACGGGGGATTCACTCGTCCCAGACCTTCTGGGAAGACCAGGCCTTCTGAGCTGCCTTTCAGGCTGGAGCCCTCAAGGTCTGTGTAAGGGGAGCTCAGTATCGAGGATATAGAAGCTGAGCTAAAGAGAGCGTGGAAATCATGCCTTGGCCAAATCCAGGAGCCCTGCGCATACACAACATTTGTGTCTTTCTTTTTGTTTGGAGAAAATTAAGCAACTTTGCAGCTTCTCCTCTACATTTTGTCAGTATTTCTGGTAGGGAGACAGCTTCACAGATGTGTCTAGGGAAGCTTAAAACCCAGATCTCTTTTTAAAAGACTGAAATCTAGACTGAAACTATTTCAGCTCAGACTAACCAACAGGGATTGTCTGAAATTATAAAGCACTTGGGGAGGGAAAACCAAGCTCCCTGGGCTATCAGTGTTCCTTCAGCAGGCTCCCCTGTGAGGTTGTGGTACAACCAAAACCCCAGCCGGGCTGCAGCTAGAGCCTCTGATGAGACATCAGCAGACTGGGATTGGAAAAGCAGAAAACAGGATCTCATCCAGAGCATAACTGCTGCACAATACTGCCTCTCCAGAGACTCTTGTCAAGCAGAAAATAACATCCTGTTTGTCTCAGCTGTGTATCAAATCTGAGCTATTAAAGACAGGGCTTGCAAACCGCTATCATTGCTGAAGTTGCAGTGTCACATGGTGAGATCTTTGTGGCTGATGTTTTGTTTTCTTTACCTGAGAAGGACTCGATGTAGTGCAGGAGGCCATGGAGATGAGCATCCGGTGATGTGCAGTATCTCACGATTTCTAGAAAGTCTGGGGCCAGGAATGAATCCTGGCATCAAGAGAAGGATGATAAAAACACACAGAAACACAATTAGCCTGCGCAGTCTTTTACAGCACAAGAGGGGAATGGACTTCCAGGTAGCCACAGGAAAATACGTAGAATCTAGGGACCAAGGCTAATAGTCACACTTGGGGTAACCCAAGTAATTCTGTGGCAGGAAATGCAGAATTTTACTGGTGTTTTTCTTGGTGTTTTAGGTAAGCTGCTGCTTGCTCTAGTCTGTGGGTTTCCAAATATAACTGGTGAGATATATCCTTAGCATGATGGAAAAGAGCCTGGCTCACGTTATGGACTCCTAACAGGTAAGTGCAAAGTCTTTCCTAGCAGATTTAGCGTCTTGTCATGGCCTCAGCACAACAGAGTGACTGCGCCTTGCTGTAAGCACTTCCCCACACAGATTGTGACAGACAACGGCAGAACTTGTTACTAAAGGATCATGGAGCAGTAAATCTGTGCAAACTTGTTTGTGTGTCATTGCTGATCTGTGGTAATTATCCAGCTGGAAAGTATTGGGTCTAGCAAACAAGTGGAAATTCAAAGTAGAGTAGCCCACAACAATGGGGGCTACCCTGTAGTTGTGGTGGGGTGTATACATGCAGCAGCCTGCTGCCCCCCTTCAGACAACAGCCACTAGTAACTTGTCTGTGTGTTAAGCCCATAAAGGCTGATTTCTGTGGCTATTCATTGGACCCCACTAACCCTGTTTGCTGCAATGATGCTTTAGGACTAAATTACTAATGGTGTTCTGAGCCCAGTACCAGGTGCTGGTGCAGCTTCCATATAGAATGACCCGTATCTGACTATAAAACGGGCAGAATCTTGCCTGGAGAATATGCTATGCTGTGAAAGTTTTTAATTCAGTTTTAATATGCTACACATTGGTTTTAATTCAGTCCAGCTCTAGCACTGCAGGCAATCCTGAGAAGAGGGCTTCCTCCTGCAAAAATAAACTGTCAGGCAATTCCTTGGGTGCAAAATAGATTCCAAACATAGTGTCTACCTGCAGAATGTACACTTCTGGGTGTTTTCGTTTGTAGCACTTTGAGATGATAGCTTTGCGTTCCACTGACTGATGAATTAATTGTTTTCTTCTCTGCACTTCTGCCTCGATCTGCAAGTAAACAACACAGCATATTGTTAGAAAATCAAAAGAGCTAACTGAAACAAGTTAAACCAGTTACTTTTGTTCTGGGCACCTCTGGGAGACAGAGTGTATGCCTTTGCTTTTCTGTAGTCAAGACAAGTCCAATAAATATCTGAAAAGCCAAATGCCTAAGAGGGATTTGAGACACATTCTCATTACAGTTGGCTTAAAAAATAACTGAAGTCTTTCCATGGATGTGTCAAGTGGAGCTGCGAGGTTTCAGCCCTTCCAGGCATTCTGACGCCTCATGAAGCGCCATCCTACGCTTTAAGAGTCTGGCTTATGTTCTGACAATATAAGCACTGTCCAAAATAAAGACATTTGCTGGGAAGGAGACAGGACTTGTCACAAAGGGATTACTGCTAAGTGTCGTGGGGACAGGCTAATCTGTCATTTCAGAGGAAACAGCTGTAGTAGCAGCTAATTCGGCAGCTCTTCCTATTTAATTCCCCCCCCCCCCCCCGTGAGATTAGTTTATTACATTCCTCAGCAAAAAAGAAAGGAGGGTGTGATGGTACCCCCTGCTCCCAACCCCTGGTAATGTGGTTAGCATAACTAGCACCCTTTTGTAAGGCAAGCAGCCATTCTCTGTGACCAAGCGGGTCACATATTCATTCCCTTTCCCTCATTATCAGGCCCTGAAGGTCCTGTGAACCAAGTAGACAAACCAAACAGATTTCTTCTTCCCCTCCCTACCAGCCTCAAGGTTTTCCTGGGTGCCAGGCCTGATTACTCCCTTCCATGCTGGCCTTGAAGGTCCCAGGCACCCAGCCAACCAGGTGCTGTTGCTGACCCCATCACAGAACAAGGAAGTGTCACAGCACCCAGAGCACTGGCTATAAAACCAAGCAGTTACAAGTCCTAAGTGGGGAATTTGGACTGGAACTGCTGCTGGACAGTGAGAGCCATGACCAGTGATGCCTCCACCGTTTTCTGCTTTCTCTGAGTATGGAGTGACTCATATTCTTTTATGTGATTTTTCGAGTCTAGAGTATGATTGTTATACTGATACAGCAAACCATGTATTAAGATCTGATCTGATCTGCAGAGGGCCCAGGCAAATAGAAATTCTAAGTTAAATTAGGATCTAGAAATCTTAAGTTGTATTATAAATTCTGTATTACACTGCTTATTACATTGATTCTGCTTGTAGAAATCCTGTGCCATTCTAATCATAAGTTCTGTGTTACACTAATCATAATAACCCGTTAAGAAAACAAAGCTTTAATTGTAACAGTGATTTAGTGCTGGCATCATCCTGCCAAGGATCCCTAAAAGAACCTGTCTGTCCCCTTAGTGCTGGGGTGAAACTGGAGCTGGCTTTGTGACAGATCTCTGTCCCTGGCCTGGAGAGAAAGGCAGATCCCTCCCTAAAAGAGTGCCCTGCGGGGGAGTTCTTGACATAGGCCCAGGGCAGCCCTGCCCGGTGAACTCTGTAGGATCCCTGGGTGATCCCACCTCAAGGCACTCTTTAAAAGTCATCGACAAAAGAAGGGATGAGGAAAGACAAACTGGAAGGGTGCTGGGACCCACCTGACTAAAACCAGTTAAGGAGCGGCACAGGCGCCCGTGTTCATAACGTGCACAATTGCAGTGTTTACTGCCAGGGTGTTGCCACTACAAACACACCGCTGACGGCGGCCGGCCCCGGATCCAGGCGCCAGCGGGGAATTTTTCCCTTCGGGCTCACCGGGTTTGGCAGGACAAGGCGCCGGGGAGCTGTGCCCCGCTTTTGTCAGGGCCGGGGCTTGTGGCTTCAGCAGCTCTCCCCGGCTGCTCTCCGCCCCCGGGCCGCCCGCCTGTGTGGAAGCGGGGGGGGAAAGGGGGGTCCCCTGAGGGGGCCGGGGTGCGGGGTCCCCTCCCCGCGCGGCCCAGGCCCCCCGGCCCCGGGGCCTCCCCCGCCGAAGCGGCGGCTGCCTGCGAGAAGCCCTCCCAGAGAAGCGCAGCCGCCGGCCCTCTCTGACCGGATTTACCGGGCCAGCCGCGCTCACCTCCCGCAGCGCGGCTCGGAAGTCCTCCTCGCTCCGGCAGCCCCGCTCCCGCAGCGCCTGCAACACAGGCGGCCCGTCACCCAACGCCCGGCCTCGACCGCCGCCGCGGCCGGGTGGGGGGTGCCCGCCGCCCTGCCGTTACCCGCCCGTGGTCGCGGCGGAGCTGCCCCTCGTCCCGGTACCGGACGTGCACCCGTAGCGCCCCACAAAGACATTGTCCGAGAAGAAGCAGGCGCAGGCCAGGAACGGGCGGCCCGCGGACATGTTTCCCGCCGGCGGACGGGCAGGGGAGGCGCCGGGCGCGGGTCCAGCCGCCAAACGGTTCCGCCGCGCAGTGGGGAGCGCCGCTTCCGGCCGAGCCGGCGCGAGCGAGGGCGCGTCGGCAAATTCCGTACGCGGAGGAAAACGAGGGGAGGCGAAACTTGCCCGTTTCCTCCCGTTTTGTGCTGCTTTTTTGTAATTTCGGTGGCGTCACCGCGGCCGGAGCCTGCAGCGATGCCGCTTCCCCACAGCCCCGCCCCAACCCTTGGCAAGGCCCAGGCCTCGCTTCCAGCCCGTGTCGGCCCGGTGGTTGACTCGACGCTGAGGCGGGCAAGGGGCGCCCGGGCCCCGCGCTCACACCGCGGGGAACGGCGGCGGGCGGGCTTGCTAACGGCCTGCTAAGGGGCGGCAACGCTCGCCGGGTTATTTCAGACGGTCCCTGAGAGCCTCCGCCCGCCCCCCCCCCCCCCCCCCCGGGGCGCGGCCGTCGGGCCCGCGCGGGCGGGGCCGCGCCCGGCGGGGCCAGCCCGGCCCGGCCCACGCTGGCCATGGACTCGGCGCTGCAGGTGGCCGAGGAGGAGGTGGTGGTGGCGGCCGAGTCGTGCGGCCCCAGCAGCAAGTTCGAGGACATCTACCGGCTGCTGGCCGAGGGCTGCTTCCCGCCCAGCTTCTGCTCCATCAAGAGGAAGAACCTCAAGCGCTACGCCCAGAAGTTCGTCGTCGACGGTGGGGAGCCGGGGGGACCCGCGGGACAGCCCGGAGGGGGCCTGCCGGGGCGGGCGAGGGGGGCCCAGGGACGCGCAGCGGCGGGCGGGGACCCGCGGGCGGGAAGGCGAAGGCCCCGCGCACGCCTGGGGAGGGATGTGCCTTCCCCCGGAGGGCAGGGGGCTTCCCGGCCCTCTGCAGGGAGGGGGCCGCGGGACGCGCCCTTGCTGGCCCCCGCTGCCTGCGCCATGGCACCTCTGAGCCGTGGCATCGCTTTGGGGGCGCAGAGTGGGGGCTGCGGCAAATTGGGGCCGCACCGGTGCACAGCGGGGTAGGCCACAGCTGGCCTCTGGTGGCTTTATCTCGGCAGAGGATTCCGCTCAGCTCTGGGTGCAGAAAAGAGGTCGCTGGGTTTGTCTGGGGATGATTCCAGTTTAGCAGCTTCTCCAGAGGCGTCACGGAAGCTCCCAAGGCAACAGCCCCCTTTTGCTGTCTCTTGCCTGTTTTTCCTGCTGTAGAAAGTCACCCTGTCGCTGGGACTGAGTAGCTGAAATGACTGTGAAGGTGTGTCGTTTTAGATAAACCTCTCGCACTTGCAGGTGGCTGCCTCTACTATGTGGGACCCAAGAAGGAGGAAAAGCGCGAGGTCATTGTGGATCCTGAACGGAGGCGGCAAGTCTTTCTGGAAAGCCATTTCACCGAAATCGGGAACCATCTAGGCCAGAAAAAGACTGTGCACCGGATTCAGAGCCGGTACTACTGGCTGGGGATTGTGAAGGATGTTGTGGACTGGGTAAGTTGAGAGCGCTGACCGTGTCAGTGACACGAGTATTTCCCAGGATGTTCAGGCAGCAGTCCCAAGTGAGCAGCTTAGAAGAGCCCTGATGCAGGGATGATGTCGTTTCTAGTGTCTGTTGTTTTGAAGCCACGCACTAAGTAACTCTGCAGGTGAAACTGTTGGAACGTCCCAAGACAGCTGGATAGATTGGATGTCTTTCCCCCGTGCATCAGGAAACCTGCACAGGTAGGCCTCCTTGTGCAGGGCAGTTTTGGCCAGCGTGGGAAGGTGGGATTGTTTCAGACGACTGTTGCTGGATATAGCTTTGAGCTGGCGGGATTCCTGACAGACCTGCCCAGTTCCCTAAACTAATGTAACAGGAGGGGCTCGGTGTTTCTGCCAGCTTTCCTCAGCTGCTTTGCCTCATCTGTTTTATTGCCAAAAGCTCCCTGCAGCAGGGCTCTGTGGTTTGAAGAAGTGTGGTCGTGTTGCATGGTCCGAGCAGCCTGTGCTCCTCCAGCATCCTAGGGCTGTTGATTTTTCTAGACAGCAGTAGAAGCTTGCCTAAAAACAGGCTGAGAAATGTCTTAGCTATAGGCCACGTTGAGAAAATTGGTTATTGTGTCAGAGACAGTTGTCAGGTGAGTTTTGTGAAAGGTGAGCTGTGTCGGCCTGTTGTGTTCTGTCCTCTTTTTCTTGCACCCTGCTATTTTTATTGGGTAGAAGGAAGCTGCTCAGACGTGCTGTCCCTCTCATCCCTTCACAACCTGTCCAGTCTGAATCTGACAGAAATTGTCAGCGTATTTTAAAGTCCTTTGATATGTTTTTTCCCTTTCCAGATCAAAATGTGTGAAACGTGCCAGAATGCAGAGCACAACAAGAATGTATCGCGGAAAGCAAGGCCTGTCAAAGTGGAATCACCCTGGGAAGTGCTGGGATTAGACATTTACGGTGAGTGTTTGCGGCTGACAGACAAGCTTTTCAAGGCTTCCACACCAGCCACCAAGAAGCGTGGCAGACTTACGGCCATGGGTGAGTGAAAGCTGCCTGCCTCTGCGGTGAGGAGGTGCCAAGGAGGCCACAGCAGCCTACCAGGGTGCAACCTGATCTGTGTGACTGGCTTGGCTCCCTCTCCACACACAATGGGAGTTGTGGGTGTGAGTTATTTCCCAGAATTGAGACTGTGATGGGTGTACTTTTGCTGACAAAGGTCACAGAAATGTACTGGCCAAATGACATTGCAAAAGAGAGTTGTGGTCATTTTCACAGTAATTGTTTTGCTGGGCTGGGTTTCTAACTTTCCTCATTTGGGTGGTATTATGGCATCAGATTGATTTTTCTTGATGCTTGTTTATGCAGGACCTTTTCCTGAGACAAGCCAGAGCAATACACATGTCCTCATTGTGACCGATTACTTCACTAAGTGGGTTGAGGCTGCTCCTCTGCAGAAGAAAGATCCCTTGTCAGTGGCTAAAGCCCTAGCTACAGTTTTTTACAGGTGGGCTTTTCTGTTGTTGGTTACATTGCACCTCTGCAGTGAGATGGGGCGTTCTGGGATGTGTGTTGCAAAAATACTCTATGTCCACGAGATGGTTCCCCATGAGAGCAGGGACTCTCCCTTCTACAGAAGAGGCCACGCAGTGCCTCTCAGTTGCTCTTTACAAAGTACTTGGGAAGAGCCTGTTCTCCTCTTGTTATCAGGGGAGGGGAGAAAGAGGCAGAATTGGTTCTCTGAGTAGTTCCAAGGCTAAGAGAGCTGATGCCCCAGTTCTCTGCAGAAGTTTTAAAACCAGTCCCTGATCCCTCCTAGAAAGTGTTTATTTTGCACTGACATGGTGCATGTCACCGCATGACATTGTTCTTGTGGAAAATGCGTGCAGCCAGTAGAGATTTGCATTCAGCGCAAGAAACTTTTCTTCTTTCTCCTGCTCCCTTATCATTTGAAAGCAAACAGGCTTGGCTGTTTTGGAACAGATGGAGCCAGCAGACCTCTCTCTGCTCTTGGGGAGGTGAGGTCATGCCAGCTTCTTTAGCACCAGCTCCACTGGAAGGCCTCTGTTGCTTTTGTATCCCATTTGCCATGAAGATTGAACTTCTCTGGCTCTGCCCTGCAGGTGTTGGAGTAAAACCAGTTGTGTGTCCTCTTCTTTTTTCAGGTTTGGAGCATCCAAGAACATTTACACCAGTCAGACATGGGACTTCTGTGAGGAGGTAGGCCAGGTGCTAGATGGTTCAAGGAAAAGCAATGTGATCTTGTGCAGATTTTCTCGGGCAGCAAGTCCCAAAAGCAGAACTGCAGCATGCCATCTAGGACGTGCAAGGAGCTGATGCTGCCTTCTCCCTGCCCCAGCCCTGTTTCCAGCAGTAGATTATTTGCCAGTGCTTTCACCCTGTTAACGATTTAAGGTTGTGGTTCAGTGGTGCAAGTCCTCAAGCCACACTGGAGCCTTTCTGCTCAGAAGGAAAGGTCCTGTGATATAATGTCCATGAGATTCCTGCCCTACCAGTGCTGTGGAAAGCCTCAAGCATGGGAACAGTCATTGCAAAACATTTTGTCAGGCTTTAACTTTTCTGGAGAGCTTTTTCTGCTGAGCAGCATTTCCTGGCATGGGGACGGTGCTGTCTCGTGCTGTGGAGGCTGCTAGCTGCTGTGGTGCAAACCCACCTTATTCTCCCATGGGCGTGACCCCCTGCCTTTGCAGGTCAGCCAGCATTTATGTGAGCACTGGAACATCTCACAGATCCTCACCCCTGCAGACCCCACAGACTGCACAGGCCTGGACGACCGCAGCGCCGAGGTGCTCAAATCCTCCATCTGCCGTGTGGTGAACGAGAAGCCCAGTGAATGGGACACCAGCCTTGACCCTGTGCTTTTCAATTTCCGCACCTCAGTCAACTCCGTCACAAAGTACACCCCCTTCTTCCTCATGTTCAACAGATACGTGTGCCTGTCATCTGAGGTAACTTCTCGACAAGAGAGAGTCTTGTAGGAGTTTTGCCACTGCTGCAGTTACAGAGTAACACTCAAATATCTATACCTTGCAGGTAGATTTTGTCAAGGACCCTAAAGAGCAGGGGGCTAGCTCTGGCAAGGCAGATGGCCTCCCACCATTCACAGCCGCGGTTCAGGAGCAGCAGAATGCGGTGAAAGAAATTGTAAGTCTTACAGTGCCTTGAAATCATTTTGCAGCTAAGCTCCCCCCAGGGTCCCTTGCACCAGACTGTGCAAGAGCTGCACAGAAAGGATTTGCCCATGCAAGGATCACAGCGTGTGCCTGCTCAGGCACTCAGAGAGAGCCCTTGGCCCCATCTGTCCAGAAATACCATCTCACAGGAGTCCTTTGCCTGCGGGCTCTCGCCTGTCACCAAGCATAGCAAGTAGCTGATGGGCTCAAGCGTGGCAGGGAGTCTGCGTGTCCGGCTGGGAAGGAGCAAGGCAGATGCCATTTAAGCACGGCCTGAGACTCCACAGTCCTGGCCTGAGAGGAGAGATGGATGCTGGCACCTCGATGCATGCCAAGGACAGCAGAAACAGAGACAGACCCTCTGAGCTGGCACTGTTTGGTGCCACGAGGAAGCTGGTGGTGTTGCTCAGAGCTGGATGATGAAATACGAGGGACTGGCTTACCCCATCAAGGCTAATGAGAGCTGTGTCCCAGCCTGCCTAGCACTCTGCCTTGTAATCTGCATCGCAAATCAGCCAAAGGCAGGGACAAAAAGCCTTTAGGCTGTTAGAATGTTAAAAGTAATCCTGCCCCAAAATGGGAGGAGAGAAACTGGGGAGGCTGGGGCTACCATGAAGACTAGTGGCCCAGTGGGCAGAGAGCTGGGTTTGGGGAGCAAGGCCAGCATTCAGTTCACAACTGTCTCTAATATGCTGGGTGACCTTGGGCAACTCATATTGTCTCTGTTTCTTGGTTTCCTGACTTGAAAAATTACCTCAGTGTCCCTTGTAAAGTGTTTGGTGATCTGTGTGCCAAAAAATAATAACAAGGCTCAAGCGCTTTGTTTGCTCTGTCATTTCTTAGACAGGGTTCTGTGGTCCTCTCTGGTCCCACCTGGACTGTGATTCTTCTTGCCAGGAAATAGCAGCAGTAAAATGGGACAGGAGGGAGGAGGCAAGGGAGCTGAACGTGTGGGACCTGTTCCCAGCTGATCCCTTTGGCAACTCAGGCTCGCTAGCTCAGATTCGCCTTTTATGAAATGGAGATACACGTTGTGGCACGGGGCAGCAAGAGCTCCGTCTGGGTAACGCCAAAGCATCCTGCCCTGCCCATAAGGACTGGCGTTGAGGTTACTGACACTTGCCTGCAGATGGGCCAGAACTGGGGCTGTCATTAACAGGAGGTGATAAAAGCTTCATTTGGCTCTGTGTTACTCCAGCCTAGATCCCTTTCTGCCCTCTGCTGATGGAGAACTAACAGCTCCTCTGAGCACTGCCATGAAATCACGATTTCTTCATCTAAGGTCTCCTGCTAGTTTGGGGTTGGTGAGAATAAGGCTGGAAAGATCTTGCTTAGTCCCTCCCTGGCCCCAGGGTGCAGCCAGCTGTGCTGGGCTTGCTGGTACAGCCTTGACTTGCCAAGCTGAGCTCTGCATGCTGCAGTGCCAACTCTTACTTGCTGACCTCACGTGAGATGGATGCGAGTTGATTTTTATGCGGCACCTCAAGGCCCAACCCAAGCAATCTGCTTTGCAGGTGATCGCCAACATGACCACAGCCTACAAGCGGGAGCGGAAGAGTGTGAAAAGGAAAAGTCGGGGCCTGCCCTCTCTTGCTTTCAAAGTGGAAGACAACGTGTTTGGGAGCAACACTGCCAGCTCCCTGAAGAAGCTGAAGAAGGGTCAGTTTGTGTCATTTCAGATAGAGACAGTTCTGCCACCTGAGCAGAGTATGTCTGGCGTGAAGAAAACCAGTTAGCCTCTGGGGCTTTTCTGGGGGTCCCGCAGGGCTGGGGACAGTAGCACAAACTGTCCCTGAGGTTTGTGGTCCAGTTGCATGAGAGTCCAGGGTGCAGACGTGCCTGCTCTGTCCTGGGGAGAAAGGAAGGGGAAGGTACAGACAAGGGTGTCTGTTCAGTCCCTTCCCGGTCCAGAATTGCCTTTGGACCATCCCTCTGACCGAGGGAAGTGGCACCATCAAGAGGCTCAGTCTTGCCAAAAAAGCTCCACTTTGACTACAGCATGGAAACTGCCTGTTCAGGAGTAATTGCATCGAGCCCAGGGAGTGATCTGGGTGCAGATGAGAACCAGAAACTACACCCAGCTTAGCCACCTTGCAGTTTGTTTCCTACAGCTTAAAACTGTCCTCCCCACTGTCCACCTGAACTGGGAAGAGTCACACCAGGTCTGACTGCATTCTCAGTGGACGTGGGAATGGCTTGAAGTGAGCTTTTTTTTTTTTTTTTTTTTTTTTTTAGTTTTAAGCACTAATTAGCAGAAATAAAACTGATAATAGAATGTGATTTTATTTTTTGGTTATCCAGGCAAAGAAAAATTAATTTTTCCTTTATAACTTTGCCATTCTATTCTCTCCAGAAATGGAGTTAACTCCAGGAATCCTGTAGTCTGTTCCTACACTGGTGAGGGTTATAGCGGTGTTTTTAAGTCCAGCACTTCAAAAACACAGGGAAACTTTGCCATAGTGACACCAATCAGCCCTTCTGTTACATATATAGCCCAGCTGGATGCGCAGATGCTGGCTGGGGAAAATCCTGAGCACCACCATCCACTGCTGGCACAGGGACTTGAAGGGAAAAGGTAATTTATAAGCCAGATTTCTTGAAACTGGATTCCTCTCTGCGTTAGGGGTTAATTTAAAACCCTGTCAAGCCCCTATTTAGGGATTAATTTAGAAAAAAAAAAAAAAAAGATGTTGTCCTGGTTGTTTTTTATGCCAACTCGTGTGTTGTATTTCCCACCACCACCACTCTGCTGCAGAAATTAAATAAAACTGATGAAATAAGGTAAAAATTCCCAAAAAATTAATTATTGGGGGAGGGGGGTGGGACGGGGGAAGAAAAGAAAAAAAATCATCTTTCTAAGGTGGGGAAAACCCTGAGGGCTGCTCTTGCTGCGTCGGGGCAGGGTTTAGCCGGGGGCGGTAGCGGGGGGCCGGGGACCCCCGCTACCGCCCCGCCCGCTAACCCGTGGGCGGCGCTAGGACCGCGCCGCAGCGAAGGGGCGTGGCGAGGGGCGTGGTTATCCAGGAAGCCACGCCCCCTACCGACCTTGTTCCCGGGACGCGCAGCCGCCGGGTCGGACCGGGCTGATCCCCCCACACCTCCCCGCTGCCGCTGCCGGTAAGAGCCCTTCCGGGCGGGTCGGGACCGCGTTGCCCTTGCCTTGTAAAGGGGGAGCCCGAGTGGTTAACCCCCCTAAACGCCCCCCCCGCCTTGCTATGGCGGGCACGGCCCTTCCCGGTCCTCTCCTCCCCCGGGGGGAGTTTCTCGTACCGGGGAGGCAGGGATGGGGAGCTTGGTTATCTCCGGCTTTGTAGCTGGGAACACCTTTGCGGGTGGCAGAGTGCTGCGGTGGCCGCCGCCTCCTCCTCCTCTCCTTCCTCCTCCTCCTCCTCTCCTTCCTCCTCCTCCTCCTCTCCTTCCTCCTCCTCCTCCTCCTCCTCCTTTTCCACCCGGCCGGATCCCCGCAGCTTTGCAGCGGATGGCAGCAGCGAGCACCCTGGGAAGCGTGTCCAGCTCCTCCCTGACACTGCTGTTCTGGTTTGCCTCCATCCCTCCTTCCCCACCCACCCCATAAACCCACGTTCTTCCCCAGGTTGCAGCCTCCGCCCCGTTTTCCTTCACTTTTTAGCTTTGTGTCCCACCTGCCCCACCACCGAGCCGCTCTTGGCCAAGGGTGCTGCTTGGCTGGTGCTGAGGGATGCCCTTTTCCCTGGGGTTTGCTTTCGGGTGGCTGCGGAGGCGGCTGCGGTCACACAGGCCAGAGCGTGGCCAACTCCATCATCCTTTGTGCCATGCCTTGTGCACCGTCACGAGCTGCTTGGCCAGCACAAATCTGAGGATCGGGTACATCCCTCACGCCGATGTGCGGCATCTCTGGGCATGGCGTGGGAGCAGGTGAGCAGCTTGCTCAGTTTAAAAGAAGTCGAGCTTTTTGCTCTTTTCTGTGTCAATTCAGACCCAGCCCCACCATCGCTGCTGCCGGTCAGACCCACAGGTGACAGGGAAGGCCGCATCCCACCCAGGAGCTTCCCTCTGCCACGGGATGCGGCTGTGGATTCCCAACCCTCTTTTAATTTTGTCCTGGGATTTTTGTTGTGTCAATGAATTACACTGTGGGTTTAGTGGGTTACATGAAATTAGTGTTCAAGGGGGTTGAGGACAGCAAGATGTGACAGGCTGCTGTTCCGATAATGTATTATTTTTTTGATGAAGGGGATCTGTTACAAAGCCGAGCTGCTCTCCCTTCTGCTTTCATATGGTTTTGATTGAGTGCTTGGTTTCTGCTTTGTCCTGGGAAAGGTGGGGAGGGACTCTCAGATCACAAATGTCCAGGTTAACACCTACACGGCCCCGCAGCACAGGACACTTCAGCTGCACAGATGTCCCAGCACCACCCAGCTGCTGGGGACCTCGTGTCCCTGCAGCCACAGCAAGCGGGGATGAAGTTTCCCACTGAGATGTGCAGATTTCTGCTGTGGGATTCAGGATGGGTGCAGGCTTCTGGGACGGAAGTTTGTCTTCATTTGTGCTTCTCCTTCTATGAAATACCTTGGAGCATACGGAGCAGGGGAGGGGAGGAAGGATAGCAGGACGGGCTATTAGAGAGCTGGCACAGTTGTCCCTCCACCCTGCTTCCCTTTCCCTGCCGCTACCTCGGGGCAAATAACAACCCCATCCCTTTCTTCTCACCCTGCAGCAGAGGCCAACATGATCACGTCCTCCCTGCGCTAGGGCTGCCCACCACCACCTTGGTGACCCCCCCCAGCCCAGCGACAAGGATGCGTGCCTGGAAGGCAGTGGCCAGCACGCTGGCGCTCAGCGGGGCTGATGTGGTGGTCACAACGCTGCTCTACACCCATGGCCGGGGCGGCCGGGATGTCCTGCAGGACTTGCAGCACTTCAACATCTTTAATTCACTGCTGGACATCTGGGGGGGCTGCCTCTACCGCAGCTGTGTGCTGCTGGGGGCCACCATTGGGGTGGCCACCAACACAGCCTATGGCCCCCGGCGCCTCAGGGCATCACGGACCTTCATTGCCGTTGTCTGCCTCCTCATGGGTATCTACATGATGGTGAAGCTGCTGCTCTACTCGGAGGTACGGAGGACCATCAGGGACCCCTGGTTCTGGGGGCTCTTTGCCTGGACCTACGTGGCGCTGGCGGCCACCTTTGGGCTGTGGCAGCTGCTGGCCTGTGTCACCTCCTCCCGCGAGGCACTGGGGCCCAGCTCTGAATCCCGCACCGAGGCAGAGGAGAGCTGTGACGGTGGTGTCCCACGGGACAAGCGGGAGGAGGCAGCAGGTCCCACCATCCATAAGCTGCTGTCCTACACCAAGCCGGATGCCTTCTTCCTGGGCATTGCCTCCTTCTTCCTCCTTGTGGCTGCACTGGGTGAGTGAAAGGACTGGGGGAGGTCACAGTGTGCTCCTATCATCACCAGGAGGGGAAGAGCTGTGGGAGGGGGGGACTTGGCAGCACCCCAGGGTTGCTTTTTTGGGTGTGCTGGGTGACGTGTCCTGCATGGGCTGGGTGAACAATGCAGTGGGACAAAAAGAAATGCAATAGGGGATAGAATACCCTGGGAAATAAAACATCCCTGCGTGCCACTACGGGCTGTGCCTCCTGAGATATCTCGTGCAATGGCCAAATATCCCCATGGTGGGGATGTGGTTGTCCACAGGCTGTCGCAGCTGGAAATACAGATCCTGTGCTGATCCCACGTGGTGGGGCTGAAACCCCATGTCCTGTGCTTCTCTGGCAGGAGAGACCTTCCTGCCCTACTACACGGGGCTGGCCATTGATGGCATCGTGGTGCAGAAGAGCATGGACCGCTTTTCCACAGCAGTGCTGGTCATGTCGCTGCTCCCGGAAGGTAACCGCAGGGGCTGGTTTTGGCCCTGACGAGGAGTTTGGCGTTTTCCAGCAGGAGCTCATGGTGGTGGCCCCGGCCGCCGGGTCTCTGCCAGACCTCAGGGATGCGCTTTGATTTCTCTGTGCCATCGTGGTGCAGAGAGGCTGTGGTGGCAGTCACGAGGCTGTTGTGTAGCCCTCTGTGTCCATCTCCTGGTGGTGGGGGAGCAGGAGCAGACACAGGGGATGGACTCCCCGGGGAACGCTGGCTTGGCAGCACTGTGTTCCCTCCCGAAGCTTGTCACTACTGGGGTTAGGACCAGCCGTCCTTGTGCTGGTAGCGCCCAGAGGTGTTGTGGGCTGGATGAGGCATCGCTTCCCAGGGTGGAAAGTGGTACAAGCACAGCATTGCCCAAGCCCTTGGCCTGGGCATTGGGGTGTTTATGTTGCTGAGGAGTGGGTTTCGTGTCCATTGGTCTATAACGTTTCTTATCTGCAATTAGCTCATTTGCCGCAGGTATCCGGGGCGGCGTTTTTACACTCATATTTGCAAGACTGAACATTCGCCTTCGCAACTGCCTCTTCAGGTCGCTGGTGTCTCAGGAGATGAGTTTCTTTGATGAGAATCGCACAGGTTGGTTTCTCTTTCCCCTGGATTTGCTCTAACCCCTATATCCCATCCCACTGGGTTTTTTTCCCCTTGGTTTGCTCCACCAGCAGGTAGCAGATCAGGGGTAGCTAGAGACGGCACCCAAATGTTCAGAAAGAGCAGCAGAAAGCTCTTCCCTTTCGGTTGCCTCCCACCATGGGGTTGGGACAGGATTGCCCAGCACCCTGGGGATGTCTCATTGCCACTGATCAGCCTGACATCCAGCAGCCCTGAGGCTGACATGATCGTCTCCGGTCATCCACAAAACATCGGCTTTCCTCCTCCTGTCCGTGCCTGCTGGTCAGCCACTCTCCTGCTCTGCTCTGGGCATGGGAAACCTCAGATGTGTGAAGCTTGCTGGGCACGCTTGTGGCTTTCCCTGCTTGCCATTCAGTCTGTCCTGGTCCGTGCCACTCTAGTGTGGTCCCAGCCCACTTTAACTTTTCCCACATTTAATTTCTTCTTGGTGATATTTTTAGTTTTGAGGCTGTTGCCATATTTAGCAATCAGTGCATAGTGCCCTGGTAGCTGAGTACACCAGAGATGTTACTGTAAGTGGGAAACGGGTAACCCTGGACTTAACATATTAAAGCATGGGAGTTCCGCTGGACTCAAACATGGGCCAAGTATTTAGGAATTCAGGGTGATGTTTGCTGGCTGTAACGTTCAGTTCTGCCAAAGGACATCGCAGGAGCTTTGCCCCTTGGTATGTAGACCCACATCCTCAGGGTCACTTGGGTTGGCTCCAGGCTGTGGGGCACATGGCTAAACCCAAAAAAGCCACCTCATGCTCCTCCGCAGGGTGTGCCGTGCCCAGCCCCAGCTGGTCCTGCCAGCTGGTCCTGGTGCCAGCAGCCCCTGGCAAGCTCCTGGAGGGCTCCTGGCATCATTTAGAAGTGAACTCAGGGCTGGGTTGACAGTTCTGGAAGTGCATTCAGCAGCCCAGCAAACATTCCACCCACACACCCGCTGCCTGGCTGCATGCCCACAGTGTGCCCTCCAGCGTAGGGTGCTGCCGCAGTCCCCTTTGCTGTCCTGCAGCCATCCTTGGTGACCCAGGGATGTAGCTCATGCCTTCAGATGCATTTCATGTCCCTTGTGCATGCAGCAATTCAAGCTCGTCTGTTTTGCTTCACATCTGCAGCGTGGGGAGTCACACCCCGCCTTCCATGCCGCTCTTCAGACCCCCATCAAGGGGTGGATTGACTGGGGAGCTCCGTCTGGCCCCTGGCATGGGACACGGGATACAGCTAGGCAGTCACCTGCTGTGGTGACGTGTCCCTGTTCTCCCCTTCCCCAACCCCTTATTGTTGCAGGGGATGTCATCTCCCGCCTGACATCGGACACAACCATCGTGAGCGACCTGGTGTCCCAGAACATCAACATCTTCCTGCGCAACGTGGTGAAGGCCACAGGGGTCATCTTCTTCATGTTCAGCCTCTCCTGGAAGCTCTCGCTTGTCACCTTCATGGGCTTCCCCATCATCATGCTGGTGTCTGATGTCTATGGGAAGTACTACAAGGTAGGCAGGAGAAGCTGGCATGGATGTGGTGTGCCACAACACTGGGCTGCTTCCCTGTGTGAAGCCGTCGTGGAGATTGCGGGTGGCCTTGCAGCCAGTGGGGACTGATGCTTGGGTGCTTTGCTGCTGGCAGTGGGGGCAGGAAGGCAGCATTACACCTGTACAGGCAGACAAGCATAGCCTTGGCTCTTACCTTGCTTCATGCTCAGGACTGGAAGCATCTCAGGTCTTACAGGAGAGGTAGCTTGGCCATGGGATGTTGCGTATGCTCCTGCCTGTCCTCATGCAATCTGTCTTCTCCTCTCCCTTTGGAGTGACTTGGGTAGGGGCTAAACCCAGTCCCGAGCTCCCTCCCTCTTCCTGGGGCTAGCGTGGGCCAAGGGCCATTCCCTGTGGCTAATACCATGTCCCACAGACCATGTGGGTCCTGCACTGCTGCTCCCCGCTTCAGTTATTGGAGCTTTCCACGGTGTGTGGGCATTGCCAAAGCAGGGTACTGGGGTGCTGCCTCCCCTGGCCATGGCTTCTCCTGCAGGTCAGGTGCTCGTGAGAGGAGTGGAGCTGCCCTTGGTCTCCAGATCTGTCCCTGACTTGGAAACTCCTGGAAGGGCTCCTGGGCCAGGCTGACCCTGTCCCATCAGGGCACCGGGAGCAGCGGCTCTGCCACAGGCTTCCCCCTGGGCATGGCACCTCACCTCCTGCAGCCCAGGTCCCTCCTTGGGGATAGCACAACAAATCTGTTCCCCTCCTGGCACAGTGCCCCAGGCTGTCCTGAGGCGTGGGATATATCCCAGTGCTCAGCCTTGTTGCCCATGGCCTTGGAAAATGTCACCGTGCCATCTTTTCCTGAGCCCAGCAGAGCCCAGGGCATGTGGGGAGAGGTGCCATGGGCAGCTTGGCACCCACTGAGTCCCCTCTGCCTCCCCCTGCTCTCCGCAGAAGCTCTCCAAGGATGTGCAGAACGCCCTGGCCAAGGCCAACAACACTGCTGAGGAGACCATCTCCGCCATGAAGACTGTCCGCAGTTTTGCCAATGAGGAGGCGGAGGCGAACGTGTACTGGCAGAAGCTGCAGCAGGTGTACAAACTCAACAAGCGGGAGGCCATGGCTTACACCTACTACGTCTGGTCCAGTGGGGTAGGTGGCCAGCGCTGGGGCTTCCCCGCGCAGGGCTGGGGATAGGCAGGGGGTGTTGCTTTGGATCACAAAACAAGCGTGGCATAACGTGCGTGCGTCTCCTTTGCTTCCAGGGAGCTTTGTAGGGTGAGCCCAGCCTTGATGTCCACTGCCTGCAATCCCCCGTCTCTTTATTATTATTTTTTTTCACTCATCAAAAAATATATTCCGTCCCCCCTTAGGGCAGTGCTGCATTGTGCCACTGAATGGTCTGTTTCCTCTTGCAAATAAGAATATAATTGATAACTGCTCAAGGTCGTGGAAAACCTTGTGTTTCTGCGTTGCTGCATTGCGTGCCTGTGCCAGCTCATCTCCAGGGCTCCGGCTGGGAAACAGCCGCGGCGTTGGTTGAGCTTCTGCTCAGAAAGAGATTTTCTGTATGTGGGTGGTGGCAGGGGAGGCTGCTGGCGTTTGGGTTTGGGGTTTTTTGGATTTTTTTTTTGTTTGGTTTTGTTGTTTGTTTTTTTTTTCAAAATGCTTTTTCATCATTCAAGACCAGATGGTTTGGGGCTTCTCCTGCATCAGCTGATAACTAAGGCTGTGCAAAACCCTCACGTGAGGCTGCCCTTATCTCTGCACATTCAAGGATGTAAGTAGCCTCTGGTGAATGGTTTGCAAGTCATGGTGCTCTTGTGCAGCTGTGGCAGGCTTTATGGCTTCCCAAGTCTGGAAGCAAAATTGGAGCATTTCTAGCATCATTCCTGAGCTCCCAGGTGAAGCCAGAGCCTGAACTGTGTCAGCACAGATCCCACTGAGTCAAAGGCGGCAAAAACCCTCAAAAACTGCTCCTGCGGGGCTCACATAGAAAGAAGCAGATGGATTTAGCACAGCCCTGGTAAAGTCTTTCTTGGAGGGAACACAGGATCTTAAGGTCAGATCATGGCAGAGAAATAGAGGAGGAATTTTTTTCCCCATTAATTTCATCTGTGTGAATTTACAGCCTGTCCTGCAAACATCTCACGGAGCACCAGGGCATCACCGCTTTTCTGAGTATCCAGGCAGCATGGAACAAAACTGGCTGAATAAAGGCAGGGGCTGGTATTTGTCATATCGGAGTTGATCTGTTACCTTTGTAGAGTAGGTGGTACCCCCCACACACTGATTTCAGGCAAGAGTTGAGGTTATGCTTCAGGGACTTTATGCAAGCAGGATTTTTTTGCATTAACTCTTGGCTTTATTTTGTGTTCTAAATTAAAATGTGTCACATTCATATAACAAAGTTTATTATAGTGGTGAGGTGACTGCACGCGTTGGATAATATGAGCATAGATTATTATGCTTGAGGACATTAGTCCAAGAAAAATGTTCATGAGATGCTCTGTTATTTCCGATGAATTCTCCCTCCTTGGCTGTTGCCCCTCTGGACATGAAAGATGCCAGCCCAGCTCCTTAAATCAGTCCACGTACTTGAGTTGCTTTTCCCTTCTCATCTCCAGGCTCACTGCTAGGGTTGTCAGCTGTGCGCTGTCAGGGATGCTCAGTTCAGGGGTCAAAGAATACATGTCAGTGCAGAAATTGTGGGCTGTTGTGTCAGTAAGTAGAAATGCATCAAAATGCAGTTGTCTTTCCTGATTTTAGGATGTTTTCTTCCTTGCAGCTGACCCTCTTGGTGGTTCAGGTCAGCATCCTTTACTACGGTGGGCACCTTGTGATCTCAGGGCAAATGACAAGTGGAAATCTGATATCCTTCATCATTTACGAGTTCGTCTTAGGAGACTGCATGGAGGTGAGTCTTACCCCCTGGGCTACCCCATATCAAGACGATATTTATCTTCTAGAAGGTCCCAGGGCAGTTGCAGGGCTAGAGCCAATGTTGACTTCCCTGCAACGCATTTCCTTGGCACTGTGGCTTCTCCCACCAGTGGGCTCATTTTCCCCTCTGCTCCCCGCTCCCCTCCGGCTGTGGCCTCGCAACCCGAAGACGCCCAAAGCAGCTCATCTCCCAGTAAGGCAATTGGGACCAAGGGGGTCAGGCTGGCCCCGCTGAAGGGCAGAGTCCTGGCTGCCTCCCAGACATGTTTCCTGGCATGAAGGATGCAGGGATTACGAAGCTGCCCGTTAAATTTCAGGCTTCATTAAAAACTCAATTATATTACTACTTTTTTTTTTTTTTTTCTTTTCCCCCTGTCCCTGGAATAGGCTGCAAGCTGCTGCGTTGGCAGCACATTAGCAAGATGGGATTGTGGGTGGGATGGTAGAGCCCACCCAGGGCTGCCTTCCCCTTGCAAAGGCATAAGCTTGGCTAATTGAGGCAGACACAATCAAGTCGAGGTTTCCTCGCAGCCAAGTGTGGTTTCAGCAGTGCTTCAGCCTTTGCGTGCCCGGCTCTCCCCATCTGTTTGGATGACTGCAGGCTCTGGTGGTGTTTCCAGGCTGTGTTTTTGGTGTGGGTTTGGTTTGGTTTGGGGTTTTTTTCCTTCCTCATGGGGGGGACAGTTGCAGTACAAGCTGTTCTGCAGCTTTGGATTTAATATTGAGAAGATCCGATGTGACAGGGGTTTATTCCAGCAAAGCCGGTGTCAGCGTGCAGCAGTTGTAGTTGGGAAAGCACAATGGTAAATCCAGTAGGACCACATACCAGCAGGGAACAGCCATATCAGCTGCTGAATGGTTGTCTAGAAATGTCCAGCCTGAAGCTGGTCTGCATTTGAGATATGTGCTAGGGAATGAGCCGGCTGCCCTTAGGAGCTGGTGTGATGTGCTGCTCTACGTGGACTCTGTTCAGCCATTGGGTTGGGGAGCTGCTGGTCTTGAGCAAAGAGAGGAAGGTGGAGGATTCTGGTGGAAGTTTGGGTTGTGTATCTCCTGGCACACATCTTCTCTTCCCAATCCATCTGTTTTCTTCTTCTGTTCCCCTCTGGGTCTACCCATGCACAAACCACTTTAGATGCCTTTTCCCTGGATATGTCCATATATACACTCTGCACATTACATAGGGGAAAAAGCTTTCTTTTTCTGTGTCTGATGACGGTAGTTGATGTCATTTGATAGACTTGGGAGTGCTTCAACTGTTCTCCTTACAAGTCGCACCAATTGCCTTTTCCATGGCATGGGAGAGCTCACAGTTGCCTCTTCCCTTCCAGTCCGTCGGCTCCGTCTACAGCGGCCTGATGCAGGGAGTGGGAGCTGCTGAGAAAGTGTTCGAGTTCATCGACCGTAAGCCAACGATGGTGAACGATGGGTCCCTGGCCCCAGACCACGTGGAAGGGAAGGTGGAGTTCAGAAATGTGACATTTTCCTACCGTACTCGCTCTGCAACGCAGGTCCTCCAGGTGAGCCCTGTGGGCACAGAGCGTTCCCCACCATGAGGCATCACATGCTGCTTCTCCATCACAGCAATAACTGATCCCCAGCCCATGGGAAATGTCAGCTGCCCTTTTGGAGATGCGTAAAGGCAGGCTGGACAGCATGCTGGAAAACAGATTATAACGAACAGTGGGTGTTAAGGGCTGGCCTTCCTTACAAGGAATGAGATTTACTAATAAACCACTTGTTCCTGACTCAGGCATTAAACACATCAGCATGATACAGGGCTTTGTACCAAGCTGTCTCAGACTGTTTCCATGGGAGAGGGGCTGGGGTCATGGGGCAGGGGGAGGCATCAAAGAGATTAGTTTGCTTTGCAGTTTTTAGAGCTACATCAGCAGGCAAATTTGAAGCAATTTTGGAGGCTTCTTGCTTCCTCAGGGCCAGGAGAGATGGCTGATGTGGCACATCACCAAGGTGGAGGGTCACCATGGCCGGATTTCAGCTACCTTTCTTGCATAGTGCCTGAGCCACTGCCCTGGGACCCTGGAAAAAGCCAGGACCTGAGCATGCTCTCCCATCCATGTTGCAGAATGTGTCCTTCACCCTGCACCCTGGCAAAGTGACGGCGCTGGTGGGTCCTTCGGGGAGTGGGAAAAGCTCCTGTGTCAACATCCTGGAGAACTTCTACCCTCTGCAAGATGGGCAGGTGTTGCTGGACGGGCGTCCCATTAACATGTACGATCACAAGTACCTGCACTCAGTGGTACGAGCGACTGATACGTGTATTCTAGCTACCGCCTGCCGTGATCAGAGGGGATGGATGGTAGTGTTGCATGTTGCTTTGGATTTGATCTAGCAACTTCTGAAGTGTCCAGAAAGCTGGAGGCTGGAGGTGGTACAGGAAAAGAATTCAGATAATTTGTGGGGGTAGAAGGGAAAGGGATGGAGAGTGGTTTCATGGGGAGGGGGACATCTTCTGAAAAAAGGGCAAGAAACATGTTTTGTTTTGTATTTTTGGCCAACGCAGTAGAAATATGTTTTTGGTTGTTGGATTAATTATCACCTAATTTGGGTTTGGAAAAAAGTGTTTTGCATTCCTCCAGCACTTTCTACCTTAAGATCTTAAAGTAATTCTCAGCAAATGGGGAGTTAAACCTCCCAGGTTCCCGGTAGCAGCTGGAGCATGGAGGGGCTGGGTGGTTTTCCCAGGAGAGGGGTCCAGGCCCCTCAGGTCTCATCCGTGTGTCAGCACAGATCAGCCTTTGTCTCCTCTGCAAGTAATTGCCACCTTTGTTTGCCCCCAGAGCCAATGGCCTCACCAATCAGCAGGAAAAACCAAAAACAATTGATCGGAAACAGGCTGGAAAGCCAGAGTCAGTGTGACTAATTTACATTCCCTGCCCGTACGGGGTGAAAATTAAAAGACAAGCGATCCTTTCAGTTTAGAAAGCCTGGCGTGGTGTTAGGAGCATGGGGAGAAGTCAATTAAAATATGACCATGTCCCACTGGCTCTCTTCATGCCCAGTTCTGAGCAATAATTTGGAGGGTTCAATTTATTTCGGTACTGAGTGTTTGACAAAGCAGGCTGAATGTGAGTGTGAGCAGCAACAGCTGTAAGGTAGGACAGGGAGGCTGTTGCTAAGCAATTAAGGAATTGCAGCAGCTATGTCCGTAACTTGCTAATTTTGGATTAAAAGATGCAGGAGGGCTCATTCATATGGTCCAAGCGTGATTACTGGGCTTGAACAGAAAATCAGCAAGGCCCTGGGAGACGATCCCTCCAGCCTGCTCCTTTCTGCTCCTTTCCCATACTGGGGAAAGCCAACAATGATGGGAATGGCAGGTCTGGAGGAAAAACACAGCAGGGCCTTGGAGGGGCAAGCCTGTCCCAGATGCCAATGTACCAGCATCACATCAGTTTTCTTTCCTGAGAAACAGCTTCCCAGTAGATGGTGCAAACTGGGCTGGGGCTGCCACTGGGCACTCCATCGTTAGCATCCGCACTGGAAGCTCACATTGAGGCACTTCTGTATCTTGGTTTAATGGTGAGGCTCTTGCCCGCTCAAGTCCTTACCCAGCAGGAAAAAAATGCCGATGATCCAAGACACCGGCCAGTGTGCCTTCTGCTCCCGACCCCCTGCTTTTCCCTTCCTTTGTGCAGATCTCCCTGGTGAGCCAAGAGCCGGTGCTGTTTGCCCGCTCTATTGCAGATAATATTTCTTATGGCTTAACTTCAGCCTCCTTCGAGTCGGTTGTTCAGGCTGCCCAGAAGGCCAACGCGCATGCCTTCATCACGGAGCTACAAGACGGCTACCACACAGGTACCAAAATCCCTCTGTTTGCACTTGAAAGCATTTTGTGCCTAGGGAAGGCAGAACCTCTTCCCTTGGATGGAAAATCAGGCAGGTAATGACAGACACGAGTCCCTGGCAGCTCGGAAGCACTGTAGAGGTGGTTTTGTGGAGAGGTGCAGCACCCTGGCTGCCTTTTGGGGTGACCGAGCTGTTGCGGGATTTCTGAGCACCTTTCTGCAGCTCCTCTGTGGCAGCAGGGTGAGTGTCCCCCATCCCATCCAGACCAGTCTCCTGGTGCCTGGCAATGTTACGGAAATGTGGAACTGGCAGTCTCGCCCTTTTTCAGTGCAGCGATCAGGAGAAAAGCCCAGAACCCAAGCAGTCAGATGTGCACCACCCCGCCTGCGTAGGAAGAAAAGAAACCTGCGATAAATCCATAGCAGTAAAAGCTGATGTGTTTGTGACAGTGGGACTTTGAAGAGGCGGGTCAGACTGATGATGGTTCATGTTTACAGGGGCCAGCAGAGAGGTCCCGGTTTCCCTTCCCTGCCCCCTTGGTTGCACGCCCTCCAGAGCCTGACTTGCAGGGAGAGACGGCAGCGATGCAGCTGCGTGGGCCAGGGCGGGGGGGGTCAGGGCTTGGATGAACTCCCAGGCTCAGGGACTTGTCTGTGTTGTTTCCATGAGCATCAGTACCTCAGATCTTGGGACAACAGTGGAGAGCTTGCTACTGGAGGGAAGGACGGCAGCCTCAGGGATGCTGAACTCATTTAAACTGCTCTGTCAAGTGAGCAGAAGCATTTACCTGATCTTTGCTTCTGAACCATGGCACCATCCTGATACTGCTGGCTGGGAGCTGAACTTGATGGCAGCTCTTGATTTTTATTTTGACCTTTTCCTCTCTCTCTTGACCCAACAGAGGCAGGTGAAAAAGGAGCCCAGCTGTCAGGTGGCCAGAAGCAGAGAGTGGCAATTGCCAGGGCCTTGATCCGAACCCCCCCCATCCTAATCCTGGATGAAGCCACGAGTGCATTAGATGCAGAGAGTGAACATGCGGTGAGTAGGTGACTCGGGTGTTTGGGCCAAAGAGGCAATCTGGGCTTGGAGGGAAGACTGTAGATCCAATTTCCAACCTGTGGACAAGCTTAGTCTTGACATGGTGCAACCAGAGGTTTGGGTAAAATGCTAATTCCTGAGCAGAAATTTGCTTCCAACATTGCTGTAGCCACCAAGAAAGGAATAATCCTGTGCTCACAGCAGTCAAGGCCTGACAAACCTGATGAGATAGGGATCTCTGCCAATTTTTGAAATGTGAAAAACATTAACTGGCAAACAGCAGCACCATGCAGCCTTTTAGGGCAGGAAAACCCTAAAAAATAGTGCTGCAGCAGGCAGAGTAGGACTGCCCAAGCTAAAATCCCAGCTGAGGCATCAAAGAAACCACACTGGCAGGAAAGGCCCTGAGTTTTCTGTGAATTGAGCTGGGTTTATCTGGCTGGGATGTGACGACCAAACAGCTCTACCAGTAGCAGTTTGGCCTCACTGGTTTAATGACATGAGGGAAAGCTAGCTCAAGGTTGAGGTGTGAGGACTCTGGTCCCAGAGGATGAGGCTGCCGGCCTGCGGTGTGGGACAGTGTGTGCATCTGACCTTGGAGCAGCTTGTGGGCTTGCAGGTCCTCAGCTCGTGTGTGGTGTCTGATGCCAGCCAGGGGCTGGTTTTGGCTAGCCACGGGCGTCAATGTGACATGTGGCCTGGTGGCCATCTGCCTGCCTTTAGACCTTAATGCCGTTGTCTGTCTCCTGGCTGGAAAACAACTCTCTCTTGCTTTGCCTTGATACATCTGGGAAATAGCCCCGCATTTCTGAGTAGCTGCATTTACTAGATATTGGCTTCCTACACCAGTCCATGCCAATGCCACATGGCTTCCAAATCTGGGGCCCACCTGTAACAAGGACCCAGCTTTCAGGATCAGACCTGGCAGTGCATGTGCACCTACCACACCTGCAGGCTGCCTGGACTGAGACAGTCTTCTGGGCTGCATAGCGAGATCCGGGAGCTGGGATGGATTTGGTGGTCCTGGCAGTGCTGCAGGGAGACTTGTGTCCTCTGTGTAGCCAGAGGAGAGCAAACCTCCCATCCAGAGGAGAGCAAACCTCCCATCCAGAGGAGAGCAAACCTCCCATCCAGAGGTTTCTTAGCACACCCCATAGAGCTGCTGTTCTTCCTTCCAAAGCAGAGCCAGTGATGCTCAGGCACTAACGTCTTTTCCTCCTGTGCAGATTCAGCAGGCGATTTACGGCGACTTGCAGAACCACACGGTGCTTGTCATAGCTCACAGGCTGAGCACTGTCGAGAAGGCACACAACATCATTGTGCTGGACAAGGGCCGCGTGGTGCAGCAGGGCCACAAGGCGCTGATGGAAGAAGGAGGCCTTTATTCCAAGCTGGTGCAGAGACAGATCCTGGGGCTGGAGGGGGGCGGGCGGACAGTCGCCAACCCACAGCCCGGGGGGATTCGGCAAAGGCGCCCAGCGGGCTGGAGGAAGAGTTCAGGATAGACCATTCCCCACCGGCTGTGGGACAGGACGATTACAACAGCACGGCTCACAAGTGAGAGCAGCGAGGGCCGGCGCTCGAGACGCTTGCTGGGACGCTGAGACAGGAGGCGGCTTGCCGACGGGCTCGCACGCTGCAGAATGACGCCCGTTTGCTCACCCCGCACGCGTCACACACCTGTGCACACACAAACACACACTATAGAGCTTCCTGCATTACGGTCCGGCGGGCAGATGCCGGCTGGCTAAACAGGGAAACGGATTTATTCAAGGGAGTTGGGTCTTCAGCAATTCCCAGTGTTTCTACTGGGTTTCTTTTCTTACTACCAGTAATTCCTCTCGACTGGGACTTTTCTCCCATTGATATGCATGTGTAACTGCTATTAACTGTAACGGATGTTAAATGCATGCGTGGAGGGGAAGATTGAAAACCGCTTCAGGAATTTCAGGGGGTGGCTTTTGTGGCTAGATAGAAAAACAAGTGACTGTAAAACAAGGCCCTGCTCCCACTATCAATCTATGGGGCCAATCCAAAGTCGTCTGAAGTCTGTAGGGAGCTCCCTTGGGCTTCAGTGAAAACTGGATCGCTCCCACGGGGCTGAACGCTGGGAGAGTTTTGCACTGAGTGCCTGCAGGCTCAGGCTCACAACCATTGCTGCTGAGCTTGTATCGTGTAGTAACCATTCTTGCTGGAACGAGCCAGGGGACCGGGAGGCAGATGTTGCTTTCAGATTTGCTCTTGGTGCTTGGTGGGTGTTTGTTTTTAAGGATAAAAAGATTTACCATAAGTGGGTTAGGTTTTGGGGGGGTTTTGGTTTGGGTTTGGTTGGGGGTTTTTTTAAATATATTTGTGTGCACTGTGCAATGTCTGTCTGGCTCCAGCATCCACTGAAAATTGGTCTGTTAGTTCAGAATTTTTTTAACTCACAACCCCGGTGCTGGTTTGAAAAAAAAAAAAAAACACTACTAAAGACAGGCATAAAATCTAAAAGACAGCACTTTATAAATCCCACCAAAGCTTTGTTCGGCTTCAGGCCATGTGAGGGACTTCACTGCATGGGAAATCCATACGGTCACTTTCCTTGAAGTCTGACTTCACCTGCCTGAACTTTAAAATGTGTTTCTTTGAATATTATTTATGAACTTACTTTTAGTATGAGGGATAGAAAGAAATATGTTGCTCCTAGCCCTTTTGAGTAATGGCTCTGGCTTAGTAGTGTTATCCTGCCATAGATTGGTGAAGAAACCTATGCAGCCAGGCAGGTGCTATTGAAAAATAGCATTTATATGGGGAAGATTGACTTCAGACTGTGCATAGTGAAGAAATTATCTCAAGCACTTTAGCTCTCATGTTTTCTGATATTTGAATGCTGCTGTGTTTTACTTTTCGGCAGTTTTGCATTTTTGTTGTTGGTGATGTTTTTGGTTTTTTTCATTTAGTGATGTTTTACAAACTCTTCAGTGTCCTTGAGGAGGGATGCTCAAAAAATAAAATACTACCTCTGCCACTCAACATCGAGCCAATCTAGTGGGGGTGGTTTTTTTGTATTCATGGTTTTCAAGGTAACGTTCATCTGAGATGATGGCTGAATACAGCTGCATGCTCTCCATGTTCTGGCTCCCTTGTGGGGAATGACAAGAACAACCTACAGAGAATTAGGTATGCAAAAGCCCTCAGCACCTGATAAGGATGTGAGCCATAGCAGTAGGTATAACTTGTTTAAGAACTTGTTTTCATCCCAGATCCCATCCGGTAGTCACATGAAAGGGCAGGCAGTCCAACCCGTTCTTAAAGCACAGTGCTTCGTGACTGGAATCTTTTCAGCTGCTTGCTTTTGTGATATGATAAAAATCTGTGCCTTGGAAGAAGGAGAGTTCTCTCTGACTTATCTCTCTCCACTTAGGAAACCTCTGTCGTGCTCTGAACTCCTCAGTTCACTACTTCAGTAAGTGGCCAGTACATTCCTGCCTGATGAAAATCTGCTCTGTGGGTATGAAGAGGCTGGGGGTTCCACCCAGCGCTGGAGGGCAAGTGGTTAATTCTGCATTTTTATCAGTACCTGTGAGCAGAATGTGGCCAGTGGTTCATAGAAGTGGAATTAATTTCTGCTTAATTGAAAAACTGGGGGGAAAAAAAAATTGGGTTACGTAGGAACTAGGGAAGCTGAGTCACCCTTGGAAGTGGTGGTAGGACAATGCTCGCTAATACAAGAGAAGCCAGAAAAGCGAATTTGATTGTATCGTGTGTGTCCCTCCCAGGCAGTGCTGCAAAAAGGGGAATTGGAGGATACAATCGGATTTGTTTCATTGCAAAGACCATAGTGAACTTTGGGAAGGGAGCCCTGCTTCTCAAGCCTGTTGTGATGATAATCCCAGCATTATACTCCCAGGTCAGGTCCAAACAGCTTCAGCTGACATGCCACATGGGAAACGGCAGATTCCAGTCTCTGCTGGTGGCACCAGTCCAAGCTGATAACAGGACCCAACTTTGTTCATTGCCACAGGTGCTGAATTCTCTCTTTTGCATCCAGATAACTCAAGGCTACTTTTCCACTGAGCCTTACATCTCGTGGCTTGAACAAGTCCTTCCATTGTGCTGGTGGTGTGTGACAAGTGGATCTGCCTGTATGCTAAAGCCACGAGGGTTTTCTTGGGGCCTGGGAGCCTGGTGGGAGCTCCACACACCACCAGGGATCCAGCAGTATTTATCTAATGCAGATATTTCTGATGGCCCAGTACAAGCCCTGTGACTATACAGAAAATCCTGCTTTTCAAAGTCATTCCAACTATGACTTCTTTGAAGTGCAAACCGGGGTCAGAGGTGCCCATTAGCCAGCCTAAGCCCAGCAGCGAAGACGAGTTTAATCCAGTGCAGCAGTGGGCATTGCTCCAGTGCTGGAATACGAGCTGGCTTCTGGAGCTGCCTTGTCCCTTGGGCCTCGCTGCCTGTGGGCAGTCTCTGTTTTTCAGGCTATTCTCCTGGAAACAAGGCCACTGTTCTCTCTAAAAGCCTGAACTGTAGTATTTTGTGGCTGTGGGTGTTTGCCCAGAGCTGACATTTACATGGGAATGCGAACAAGATCTGTTCAGGAGCTTCTCAATTACAGCCATGCAGATAAAGTTTCTTCTCCTCAAAAGGAAGAGTGTCCTCTGCAGGGAACTCAGATGGGTTTTATCTGAAACCTAACTCAGGGAGCAGGGCTTCAAGACTGTCATGGAAGAGTTGGAAGTAATTAGGTGTCTGAAAACACATTTGATTACAAAAATTGACTGTATATTCCATAGCAGGTTGTATTCCTCACTATTAATAAGCTCTAACCATCCCCTGTAATAGCTATAACCACAGCTTTATTTGATGTAAACATGGGAGAACTCTATCCACGATTCAAGTTCAAGAGTCGAGCCTATAGTCCTAGTCATTCCCCAAGGACATGTATTTACCCCTGTACCTTTGCACAGACAAGGTAGGTGGCTGACTGGCCCAGTAAATGAGAACACAGTGTAATGGAAAAAACACAGCTGTGTTTATTCCAACAACTTGTCTCCCAGTGCACCAACCTCTGCCTCAATAAGCAGCTGTGTGTGTTTCTGTGGCTGCGCTTTCTAGGCCTTCAGCAGGTCTGGAAATACCACAAGCAAATAGTGCTTCTAGCTCAGATTCAGAGATGTGTCCTAGTCTGGGGAGGAAAAACAGTATCTGCCTTTTCTACTCTAGCTTCAGCATGAGCTTAAGGCAAAGAAAGTATTCGTGAGTATAAAAACCTGCTCCTCATCTCATGCCTGTGGCTCCCTGAAAGGAAGAAGTACTAACAATTAATTCTTGCGCTCTCAAATGGTAGGACTGCTGCTCTCTCTCAAACAGGACCACTGTTTCTTTCCCAGGATTCTGAATATGCAGGTCATTTTCATGTGTAAAGGAATCTAGATTATGAAATCTAAACAGAAGTATGGACTGTGTTTAATATACAGAAGGAAATTGCAAATAAGCCTGAAAACTTATCTGTCCATTGAGCAACCAGACTAATAAGGGTTAATAAACACCAAAGATTAGACTTGCAAATTCAGTCTCTACATAACCAACCAGTTTTTCCAGGAAAAGAAGTTGTTGTGAAGGTGACTTGCAAAATATGTCTAAATCTAATAAATATGCATAGGTACAGTACTACTGACCATAAAAGGATATGAGGTGACAGAAAGCAATCCAGGATCAAGTCTAAAAAGAAAAAAAATCTAATGTCTGATTTAAACTAGGCTGGATGCCAGTTCTCCCCAAGACTGAAGCCTGATTCCTTATTCACCGTGACATGGTTTCCACTGTAATCTTCCCCATTTTTTTGTTCCATTTCTCCTGTAATAAGTACACTTCTGTACTTTGCTTGCTTACAGTTTTAATGTTCATGAACACTGTCACCCTTCAAAAGGATTTTAGCAAAAGCAAATAGGAACCAGGACTTAGTAGCTGATAAATCTCAGCCTGCAGCACTGCAATATTTTATAATCCCTGTAGCCTAAAATCCTAGTTTATCTGCAGCCCTTCCTATTCTGCCCAACTGCTGTGCCATCACAAAACCTTTATCTTTCATGAAAACTGCTGAATGGAAAGGTACCTTCCTACCTGTCCAAGTAGAATATGTAATTATACAAAAGCAGCTGACCCCTATCTTGTCTCTCAACCTCAGGTGCTCTTCTGGCCAACCTTGAGAACTCAACCACCTGCAGATGCTGATCAAAGTACCTGAAAGCAGACCAGATGTTTAATATAGACACTCTTCTCCAACATCCCCAGAACCCAAACATATCTATGTAGGGAGAAGTGGTATTTTTAATATATGTTGTACTTGAGAACAAATGAGTTATGTTCGTTTGTGCATTTTGCGAGGACTTCATTGTTCTGCATTATGTGGCTTCTCACTTTAATACAATTACCATTGACTAATTCAAATAATCCATTCCTCCATGTCTGGAGCAGTGACCTTCCATCAACCCCATGCAACATAAACAAAAATTAGATAGTTACAGAAAAGCTCCTTAGAAGGTCACTGTAAACCATCTTTCCCGACAGCATATTGGCAATACAATTATTATCATGCTGCAGTGCCCTTCACCAGAGATACTTGCTCAGGGGACCTCTACAAGCACTATTCAGTATGAACTTCTCGCCACTCTCAGCCTGGGACTGAGCAGTTATTATTATACCTCTTTTTAAGCAAAAGGCACTATGGGTGAGGGAAGGTGAGAACTCTTCTCAGGGTCACACAGAAAGGCAGTGGTAAAACTAGATTTACAACATGAAGCTGAGTCAGACTCTTCTAAACCGCACTCTCCCCATACCAATTATTTAGCTATGCTATGAAGTTAAAGTCACTAACGTTCTTGGGAAGAAAGGGCTTCTTTTAATGCCTCAACTAATTTCTCTATTTATGTGTGTGTGTGTGTATGTGTATACACACACACACATGTATATGTTTGCATGTGCAGATTTACAGTCTGGTTTAATACAAGGGTGTAACAAGGGTCTTTTTTTGATGGGCATGTGCAAATACAGTATATGGTATCTTGTTGGCATGGCAACTATCTACTGGTTTTAAATAACAAGGTCAGGCTGTAGTGGCCATGCAAACCCATGTCACTGCCAAGGGTACAGCTGCTTACTCACCTGTGCTGCAAGTAGAGCACCCCACACAAGGAGGGGTTCAGCACATACCATGGCAACAGGCAGGTGTGTTGATGTGGATGAGTGGACACATGCCCGTATCGCTAATCACCTTCTCCCCACCCTAAGCAAGCTCAGCTCAGCTTCCTGCTGCACAAACATCTTGCTTTTACCTGCCTCTGAATACACTCAGCTTGCATCGTGGCTGTACAGTAGCTTTGCACTAAGCAGTGAGAAGGCTGGGAAGCCTTCCTCTAGCAGTGTCATGTCATTGGTCTTTATTACCTGTGGATAATAAGGATAGAGGGGGCTTTTGGGGGGATGAGAGGCATGGAGAGCTGAGTTGAGTTACAGGACAGAAGAACAAACATTCAGCTGTCATGTCTTCATTCAGTTCTGCCAGGAAGTACCGGGTCACTTCTGGAATGCCACATCACTACATTTTAATAGCATTACGTCAAGAGATTGATTCAGTTTGCTATATTGATTTTTTTTCTTCTAGTTAGATCAAAAATGTCAACTGCAGAAGACAATGACCACATGGTGGACATACCCTACCCTGTTCCTTCAGCTCATGTGCTCGTTCTGATTCCCTCTCTGGTGTTACACACATGGAAACAAGCACACCCACAATCCCTCAGCTACAAAAGCAGCCCAGGAAGGTGGTGCATGCCTAGAGATGGATACAACTTATGCTATGTTAACACAATTAATTGTTTCCAGGCCTGACTGTCTTCATCAGCCATGCTAACATCAGTAGTAATTGGGGAGCTACTGCTCCAAAGTGTTACCGCAGAGTGCCTAGCAAAGTATCAGTGACTTAGATACAAATCAGAAGCTAACAAAATTTAGCTGTAATGTTTTAATTGATGAAGAGCTTTTGCTACATTTCAAAAGTATTGAAATTCACCACAAAATGCATCTTCAATAGATCATTTCTTAACCTTCACTCTTGAAGAAGAAAGTGCTTAAGATGGACAAAAAGACCTAGCACCAAAGCTTGGCAAGGTACACTTTTTAGCTATTTTTAACCCCAATAGGTTTGAGAACAATGGTCACTCTTTTGAGATTTACTGTAGCCAAATCCCAACCTGGTAAGGAAGTTAAGTAATTCCACAGGTTTTCCTTCCTAATTTAGAGCTGTGCAGTTATAAACAAAAGGAGAGCAAGCGTGCCTACGGCACTTCCAGGCAGGAGCACGTAACTGGCTGTATCTGGCGTGGATGGAAGGCTCAGAGGTCAGCTCCCCGCGTCTCGCAGGGCGTAACACAGAGTCCGCTCCCCGGGCCGCCGTGTGGCACGAACGCGCCGAGCCCCCGCTGCCACCGAGCCGTCTGACCGCTCGGCTCTTCCCACAGCCTCCATCCCTCGGGACGCGGAGGGCCTCGAGCACCCGGCCGGCATCACATGAGCCAGGCGGACAAAGCACGCTCTGTCAGGGGCTCCGCCGGCCGGCGCTGGGCCCGGCGCCTGTCGGAAACGCCGCTCGGCCTCTCAGCGGGCAGCCTTCCCCGGGCCAGGCACCGCCACCCGGGACCGCTCTCCCGCCCTGCTTCGGGCCTGGTGCGCTGTGACCCCACGGTGGGCTTCATCCAACACGGAGAGCTACCCGGCAGCCTCCCCACGGCCCGGCTCGCCCTGGCCATCCCCTGATCGTCTCTCCCCCCCCCCAGGCGTGAGGACCCCCTCCGCCTCTAGCCCTCTTTAGTACCGTCCGCTACCGTGCCCCAGTGCCCCCCCTCTTCCCCCCGGCCCAGCCCCCTTGGTACGCCCCGCCCCGCGCGCTGCCGCCCCGCCCGCCCAGCAGGGGGCGCCGAGGGCGGTGCCCACCCCGGGCTGGGGCGACACCGCCGCGGCACTTCCGGTCGGCGGCGGCGGGAGCGGGAGGGAGCGGGGTCGGGGGGAGCCGCGCCGCGCCGGGATGGCGCTGGACGTGCGGCGCCTGGAGGCGCTGAGCCTGCAGGAGCTCAGCGCGCTGCTGGACGACGAGGAGCAGCTACAGGACATGGCCCGCGAGATGGAAGAGGTGAGGGGCGACCGCGCAGCCCCGCGCCCGGGCCGCGGCCTCCCCTCGGGCCGCCCCCCTCAGCCCGCCGGGCCGCTGCCCGCGGGGCCCCGCGGCTCGGGGCTCGCTGTCCCGCCGCCTCCGTTACCTGCGTCTGGGGGGTATTCATGACCGCTTCCCCCCAGCCCCGGCGCAGGTGACTCCCTCCTCCGGCCCTGCTCGGCGGTCACGGCTCCGCCATGGAGTGGCCGGAAAAAAGGAGCCCCTGAGCTGCGGGAAGCGCTGCCTGCCCCCTCCCGCCCCCTTTCCCTCCCGGCCTTTTGTTTGCTGGCCCTCGGTAAGGGGGGGTGTCTGTGCCCGGGCACTTCTCCCGAGCGCTGGGTGCCTGAGGGGGGGGGCTGAGGGCTCGCCCTCCTGAAAATGCTCGGTTTGTACTAAATTAGGAGACACTGACGGACCGGAGGTGGGATCAGTTTTTCCGTTAATACAGCCCTTGTTTTGTGCCTTGGCCGCGGTGAAGGATTTTGTCAGGGTGAAGTCGGTCCTATTCGTGGTCTCGATCTCAGCGCAACTTTAATTCAGAACAATATGAAAGAGATTTCTGTGTGCCCGAGTTGGTATGCTGGGCGCGGTGAAGGCTGTCAGGCTTTCTGGTGCTTTTTTTGCCTATTTGAAATGTCTTTGTTAGTGCATCAGGCTCTTAAGCCGTGCTTTTCGATCTATGCTTATTAAAACAAAATAGAAGCCTGTTTTCTTCCTGCGGCTGTGGTTGTCTTTTACTGGTTTTTCTATATGCCTGTGGACCGAGTGTATTACAGCTCTGATACGAGACTGTTCCAGGATAATTTGACCACCAGTGCTCCTAAAAGACCCTCACTGTGTAGTCAGCTAAAAACAAATGAGATGAAGCCATTTATATGAAAATTTTAAAAGAAAGAAATGTGCTGTACTTCTCTGGGTCTTGTATTTATTGGTTTGTTGTTTTTTGGGTTTTTTAGAGGACAAAAGCCCTGGGGGGGGGGAGTGGCAATACATTCTTGAGAAAGCAGCTTAGTTTATTAAGTAAAATCAATTACAATTGCTTTCCCTCAAACTAGGATTCCTGCCCTTTTGGTACTTCCAAGGAAATTGTTCTGGGTTGCCTCAAACCAAATTGTCCAAGTATTACAGATGAAGAGGCCCACTGAAGGTTGAGGCCGAGATGATACGGTGTCCGAGGGAATTTACTTGCTGCACTGTGTAATAACTTGTATTTTGAACTTTGTGTAAACAGATTTGCAGGGGGGACACACGACAAGACAGGCATAATAGCTTTTCATATGAGCTTATATTTTGAGAACTTAAACTGCTGAAGAAACAGATACTGCTGTGCCAGGTAAAACATGCAGAGATCTTAGGGGCACCGTGGTTTACCAGGGCAGGAGTACCCTTCTATATCAAGAATAAATATTTAAGGAATGTTAATGGACTTTAACAGACTTAACTTGTAAAGATATAAATGGATGCAGTATTGCTGGTTTCAGTGTGCCCTCTGACAAGGTACATTAGCAGAAAGCTTGGCTCAGTGGGCTTTTTTTATTTTTTAGTGTTTATTTGTCAATACACACTTAAGACTGTTGGTCAGGTCAGAAGTGACAGAAAACCTCATGACCGTAGTAGAAAGGATTCTCTCTCACTGCAGAACTAGACCATATTCTCAGTTTCACCCTCCGGTTTTCCTCTTTCGTTGGCAACAGAAGGCTTTTAAATTGTAGAGTAAAGTTCTCCAGGCCTGAGGGAATATTTTGTGGTGTTTGGAAAGTGTGGCTAGGTTTGAAGGTATTCAAGCTGTGTGGAAATATGGCTATACTACTGTCTGGTGTAATCCTCTTTCATTGTGTGAGTGGAAGCTTTCATTAGAGTCTGTTCAACTAGAAATGTATTTACCAACCTTGGAAGGAATTGGCCATGCTCGAATACTTCTTTCTCTCTTTTTTGCCTTCACTGAATTATTTACTGCTTGAGTTCGTGCTACTGGGTCCGGATTTTTTCACTGTGAAGTATGTGGCAGGAAGAGGGAGAGAGGGAAATCCTGAACATTAAGGAGGAACCATGGCTCTGCTACTTGTGTAGGTATTTTGTTGTCAGTCCATGTGTATCTAGGTTGTAGCATTATTCCAAAGTCCTTAGATTCATAATTTCATTGTGGCATGCCAATTAAATCATGATTCCTGAGTCATTTCTCTGAGGTCACTTGTATTTTCAGTGGCAAAGTTGACTAAAGCCGATTATTCCGTAACTGAAAAAACCTTTGTTCTCCTTGTTGCAAGGGAAACCCAGCTCAAAAACCAATGTTTTGTTCACAAGGAGGAGGATTTGGAAAACTGCTTGGCTTTCTTGCTAATAGCTAAAAATAGGCACCTTCCAGCCTTGGAGGGAATGTATTCCTGTGCAGCATTTGAGCAGGATTTGTATATGTCATTGGGGAGGGGTATATCTGTCTGTGTGCTCATGTGCACGTTCATATTTTGCTGGGGTAATGTGCATGTACAGTGTCCTTCACACTGTATCCCCAGGTATGTGAAAGTGTGGCACTTAAGAGCTAAACTGCTGCTTTTTCTGTCTATAAGGTTGTTTTTGAAGCCTCTGGGCTTTTAGCGCTTGAACAACGAACATCCTGTCTGATAGAAAGAGGAAGGAAGCCAATTGTCTGGTAGTCCCAGTCTTTTAAAATTGAGGTTTGTTGAGGTTTTTTTTTTTTTTTAATAATCCTTTGAGGTTAATCTCTGTAGTACATCTACAGTATTCATCTTTATGAAATAAAAGTACATTGTTGATAAAAGTCAATTTCGGCATGATAACTCTAACCAGCATAGATGAGAGAATTTGTGACCTGACACCGGTGGTAGCTTGATGAGTTTCTCCTCTGAAAATGATTTTCTTTTTATCTGTTGGAATTCACTTTAGTAACAGTGCAACATTGTGTTCTTGACCGCTAAAGTTCTACTGCTGAAAATTATTTGCTCTTCAAGACCTTAATTATATGAAGCCAAGAAGTCAGAAATGTATTGCCTTCCTCTCATTCCAGGATTTCGGAGTACACTGGCAAGCACAGGAGGGGTTTTTGAGTGTAGTCCTTTTCTCAAAAGCTGTTTGAAAAGATTGGGTAGTGCACAAAGTCCATGTTAAAACTATGTGAATGCATGCCCAGATTTCTTGGATTCCCACTCCTGTCCTAAAACCACATTGTGCAAGTGGTTATGTTCTTGTTTGGCAAACATGAAATCTAGTTACAAAGTTAGGAATTAGACTTGGTAACAACTATAGATTTTTCTCTTCCTGCTGAGCATCGAATGAGTAACCAGCCTGTGTCTGATGGGTGCAAATTGCAGTTCTGGGTGTCTCTTTCCTCTGGAATAGACATTTAGGAATTGCAATTTACCTCTTAACTGTTATTTTGTCATATTTGAAGCTAGTACTTACATAATCAGAAGACCTAAATTCAGCAAATCTATTTACTTTGGAATATGTATTAATATTTAGTACCAAACAGATTTTGTTAGAAGGTGTATTATTGTTCACCAGTGTGTAATGAAAAGCCCTCTTAAATCTTGTTCTGTAAAAGAAGTCTTTATTCTTCCGCTCTGCACCTGTCGGTTCCAGGGGTTAATTTGACACTCCAAATGTGCATCGTTATACTTCCGCAGTGTGACTGCATATTTTATTCCTAATTTACAAGTATGCTTGAGTGAAAGAGAATGTGGGAATGATAAAGACTAGAACAAGACCAGATAAACCTAAAACTAACATGGATGTATGCTATGTATAAAGCAATTAAAATGGTGCCATTTAAAACTTTTTATTTATAGCTCCTTTAGAGACTTTTTCTTGAAAGTACCGAGAGACTACTTGCTGTGGTGCTTGCCAAAGCAAGCTTATAATTATAGCAGCACTTGATGGACTTTGTGGGTAGCTGGGATTTCAGTCACTGTGAGTGCATCTTGGGAGGCATCTGCTCTGGAATTGTTCTTGTGGGAACGTGCTTTTGGGTGAACAGGAGTGACACTGCTCAGAGACATTTTGCACAAATAACTCTTGCTGCAAACCATTATTTTGGAGTAAATGATAAACAGCAAAAATGTTGCTAAGCTAGTACTAGCTTCTGTTTAAATTTTATCCAGCATTTTTCTTCCTTTTTAAAAAGTGGAATGAAATGAAGCTGCAGTTGATGAAAGTAGTAGAATCTCAATGCCCAAAGCAGTTGCTGCTGCCTGTTCTTGGATGTCCTTCTTAAATAAATTCTTGAGTAAAATTATTCAAATTATTTCTGGTATTCACTTTTTAAGCATCTTAAGTTTTGAAGTGCCACATAAACCATGATTGTTGTTTTTAATAACCTCTGTGTGTCCATGGCTTCATTTTCTTGAAGCGTGCACAATTTGGTTTGAGTGGTCTACTCAGTTGTGAGTGATCCTTCTGTCATTAAAATCCTTTTATAAGCAGCTCAGTATCGTTTGCCGCATTTGCCCCATGCAGAATTCATAGTGAGAGCTTAGCAGTTAAAAAAAAAAGGCGTATGTTCTCTTTAATATTGTCCTGTCTTATTACGTCTTGTGATTCTGACTGGTATTTCTCATCTGTTTTCAGATTAATGTTTCCCGCCTGTTGTAGTGCTCATGACCTCAGTAATCCTGTTAGCAATTCTGCTAGTCTCGCATGCTGTTTGCTTATTTGTCTTAATAACGTTTTTTCATTACACTTCCAGTAGGCAGGTGAGCATCTGATGCAGTAGCAGTTCCCTGCTAATACACATTTTTGTCACACAGCATATCTGACAAAAAAATACTGTCTATTGGATTTATTCCTTGCTTGGCTATTGTCTTGGGCTTGTGGGAAGCTGTGAATGGATGCTGAAAGCGTGCTTTGTGCTGCATTGATAATCTTAATAGACTGGTCATGCTGTACTGTATCTTTGACCCTTGGATGATTTTGCAACTGTTTTGTTTTGGTTTTTTTTTTAAATTAGTCAATTTTTTAAAAAAGTTTTTCTGTAGACCCTTTTAGGCTAACTTTGCAGTATTTGCTTTTCTGATTCCTTAAATTAACTTCTAAAGTGGAACAGGAGCAGAAAAGCTTATTATGCAGACCTTGACATCAGTGCCAGAGACTATTTTGGTTCATAAAATTGTGGCTGTATTCAAGTTTCATTGCTTTGGGATTACATTTGTTCTATTTGTTGTGAAATAGAATTTACTCATTCCACAGACCTCATGCTTTTTTCAGTGACATGAAGCATTTAAATGTCCTGAACAGGTGGACAGGTCTTCATCAGCTCCTCAAGTTTCATTAAATGTCATTCTTTAGTTTACCTTTTATTTGAGGAACTAGTTCTTCTCATGGCTTTGAGTAAGATTCAGTTTGAGTTTCTCATCTCTTCAACTGTCTATTTTTTAAAGAAATTTGACACAGACTAATGCTGGAAGTGAAGACTTCAGGAGTGGCACTTGAATTGATCATTAAATGTCAATCGTTTTTTTGTTCAACTTCTGTAGAAAAAATGTGCTCTTCTTAGAAGTGCTATAATACGGAAAAAGTTGAGTCATTAAGTCTTGTGTAATTTCAAGCACTGTAACTTCAAATATGATTATGAATACCTTAACATTTTTCAGTTTTAAACCAAGTATTTTTAAGACTTTCGCTTAAGTTTAGAGTAGTCCATAATTGCTAGATATCAGATGCCAAGGACAGAAAAGGATGTCACTCTGCATTAGATGTAGGTAGGCCATAATACTGATTTATTTCTTATTTATACAAGTCAGGTACATCATGTTATGCTGGTGTTTATTCATCTTTACACACATGAAATAATTTAAAAGTAAAGTTATTCAGAAAATCATTGTGGAAAGTTAGGCAGTTGCTTCCTCCTTCCCCTCCCTAGTCCTGTTGAGAGATGTTATGATACCTGAGGCAGGAGAGTTATTTAAAAGTAGTGTTTAAAAATACCAAAAAAGTCTTGTCTGACTTAAGGAAGCTTTTTCTGTTACTCTGTCTGTTTGCCTGGAGTTCTTCCTTCTCTTTATTTAATTTCGGTAAAAGGTTCCTTTTCCTGGGATTTGTGCTCTTGAAAGGTTTACAGGTTTGTGTCCACTGGCTTCTTTCTCTCTAGAGGAAATGCACGTGTTCTTCATTCTGAAGAAAGATCAAAGTTCACTCATAAAACTGGTCTTCCCAGACTGACTGCGCAACTGCTTTGAAATGAGAATATCAGCCTTACAAGCAGCAAAAATACAATCACCAGATCAAACTGAAGTTGCTTGAAGGAAGTAGTTTGCTCATTAAAATGGTGAAAGAGGAGAGGCATCGGAAACCATGAATCTTTATGCACACAATCTTCTCTGGCTGGCAGTTCAGAAGACAGTTAGTTAACAAAACTTGTGGTGATAGCAGGTGATTTGGTAAGAAGCTGGAAGCCAGTAATTAAGCTGTTAAATCATCTGTATTTTAGTTCCCTTCATAATTGTTAGAAAAAATGTAAAATAGGGGGCCTTAGGCTTTCTGAAAGCAACAGCCTTAGCACCATTCAGTCATATGAGAAGAAGCAAATGGAAGTGACCAGTTTAATTTAAATTATTTTGCATCAGATTCAAAAATGAGAAGAGAGGATTTTCTCTTTATTCTTGGAAAGGATTCAAGTTGAACACAAGCATAGGGCTGGAAGCTGGTTTAGGCTTGATGTGAGAATCTCGAGAAGACAAAACAGTATCACAAGTACAGTATCTTCGATTTTCACAATTTGGAATAGAATTTTATTTTGATTGATGTAGAATTTAGGACTCAGCATTATTCTTGATTTTTTTAAAGGGGTTTAGCAAGAACAGGGTGTAAGAGAGTAAAACTTTGGTATTTGAAGAGCAGTATCTGGTGCCAAAGATACGTTTAAGTGACATTGAGCCAATTTTGAATTTAGAACGTTAAAGCAGTGTGTAAGTATTTTGAAAGGAAGTAATTTCTTTTGAGGACACTGTTGCTATGCTTGGAAAATATTTTCACCTGATGCACCTAGTCATGTGCTCAGACCGCCAAGAACACCTGAATTCTGATCCTGCCCTTTTCTGGGGCTTTCAAATAGCTCATTTGGGTTTCCTCTTTTCCTGTTTCTGAGGTGTGGCTGTCCTGTATCCACCCACAAATGTGAAAGGAAGAAAGCACTCTACTCTTCATGTTTGCTCCGAATTCAGTGCAACTCTCCGTAAATAAGATCTGTTACAGCTAAACAGGGATGGTGTGGGCTAGAAGGGGGATATTAATGTAGGTGGTCACAAAAAACGTACCAAACATTTTGTTGATTTTGAAGGCAACTTAATAGAATCAGCCTGTTGTGCCATGGGAAGACTGTCCCACTTGTTGATTCAGGCTGAAAATCTGAAATCAGATCCCTTGATTTTTTTTTTTTATTATTTTTTTTTTTTGTGTCTTAATATTTCAGTGAATCTAATGTGACAACCAGGGCAGACTTCCCCAAACACTCAGCTTTCTCAAAGCTCATGAAGACTGTCTTGATAAAATCACATGCTTGTGTGTCTATGAGCAAACTAGGAATCTTACTGAATCTTGGTTTTCTGGGACTTGTCATTTGCTCTTTAAGAAGGATGTCTTTGGACTATGATATGTTAAGCAGAAAGATTAAGCTGAAAAACAATATTTTGGCATTAATCCAGGATTGATTTAACATAGTTGGGGAAGAATATTCTGGAGAAGCCACTATAATGATGCAGTCCTAGGTTTTTACATTTTAGTAAGATGACATTTCTCTGCAGTCTTGTTGCATGTTACTGCTGGGATTCAAAGATTTGCTTTATCTGTCAATGTTCATCATGGGGGAATGGTAATGGTGGTGCATGAGGTGGGAATGAAGAAGCTTCTATATTAAATAATGAGTAGAAGTTCATACAAAACACCTTCAGGTAGCAGGGATTGAATGTAAAAATCTGATCTCACGCAGCTGTGACAGCCAATGGGTCAGACCTCACATGAATTTGTGACAAGAATTAGAAGAAAATTGGGTGACATAAACTGCACTTCTCTTCTGCTTAGCAGAAATGTCTAAGTGAGCACCCACAGACTGGTTTCTACACAGTAACCACTGCCATACCACCCAGGTGAAACCTGCCTCTTGCTGGCAGTTCAGCACAGTGGGAGCCCAGTTCCTGTTCTGATCGGGCAGAAGCTGTTCTGCCTGCAGGAGTGTTCCTGGGCACCTCTGTCCCTGCTCAAAGGAGAGAGGGGTTCTTAGGAGTCCGTGCCCACAACACAAACTCTTCAAGTAATTATCATTTCCAGCTTGGTGAAGAAAATTGTTTCATGTGGAAAAAAAAAGTGCAGGGAAGTGACTTCAGGTCAGTATTAATTCTTGTTCAGGAGCGAGTCATTCACAGGTGCTCATACCCAAAGGAAGAGATCCTTATTCTCAGGGCAGTTCCACTGAAGGTCTTTCCCCCATGAGCTTCAACAGTCCATTGTGGTTTTAGATTATATCAGCATGGTGTTTGTGGCATAGAGCTTATTCCTTCTAGATTATATGCTTGTAAAATAGTATATTAGTAGAGCAGCAGTAAAAATACAGTTGGTAAAAAAGGATTTTGTGTATCAGAAAAAAAGAGATCATGGGAGAAGAGCGCAATAGCTGAAGCTAACCGTACCCACCAGTCAAACCCACCAAAACAGAAGACATCCCCACTGTTTGTAAAAAGTCCAAAAGTCTTGTTATTAGTTGCAGGTCCAATACCATAGTAGTAAATTCAACAGAGAGCTTACTTTTGTTGTTTAGAGGTTTTGAAAGTCTCATATTGTCTAAATAACTGTTAGTCTTGCTTAATTTTTTCCCTGTCATTTCATGCACTTTTTTTTTCCCCAGGCCCAAAATGTTCAGCACAGCAAGGACATGACTCTTGCCAGCAACCGCAGTCTGGCAGAAGGCAATCTTTTGTATCAGCCAAAGTTGGAGTCTTTGAAATCAAATTTGACTGAAAAATATCGAGAGCTGCAAGTTCTTTTTGAAGCATACCAGATAAAGAAAACAAAACTAGGTAGCATTTTCTGCTGATGATTGTGATTTGCTGTTTTCTAAGTGAATGTAAATCTGTTGCACATTTGTTTGGTTTTGGTGTCTCATTTTTAGCTGTGTGAGTTAAGGTATGAAATGAAATGTCGTTCTCGTGTAGTTCTGAAATAGATCATGCTTCTAATGATTTATTAAGTATCTGTTACACCTAGCACTAGATACTGTAGACTCTTTCTATTACTGTGTGGTTACCTACTTACTGTTGACCTACTGTTCTCTAAATGATCAAATTTGTTTACCTTGCTAAAAAGCAAAACATAATTTGAATTTTCAGTGATTAATCATAAATCAAATTGAATATTGCATTTAACTTTCTCATTTCGTACTGAATTAGGAAGTTTTGTATGTCTGATGCTGCACTTGAAGTGCTTTGTCTTTCAATATTGTAAAGATACCATTGTAATTAAATTTCAGCTTTGAGCTCTGACAATATCCCTAAACTGCTTAATATATTTTCTTACTGTAGATCATCCTGTCTAGAACAGTGGAGTCTGCTAGTTGTACATATGTGCCTTAGAAATTTGTGTGCTTGCTGAGGCTGTATAGCTTCAGTTAGAAGTCACTTAGAGCCAGCTGTCACTTGCTGTTCTTTTTGTGCCATTACAGACAGACAATCCAGTAATGCTTCTCTGGAGACACTGCTAGCACTGCTTCAGACGGAGGGGGCTAAGATTGAGGAAGACACAGAGGTAATGACAGTACACTTCAATCCTGCCAATTATACCCATTACTAAAGACTTTGAATGTACATAGCTGCAGTATAGTGTTGAACATGTAATGGACTAAAGGGATATTTTTAAGAATATGGTCTGGTCTTTGCTTTGAACTTCAGTGAACAGTCATTTGGTTTCAGTGAGATTTTTTTTATCTTTGTATTTTTCAATTCTTAACATCTTTGAAGTTTAAAAGAGAAAGTGTTCCTTTTTAGAAGGGAAAGCCAAATCCTCTTAGTTCTTCAGCACTGCCTTCAAATTCAGTGTATAAATGTGGAATATTTTTTTAAATTGTGTTTGCCTGGTGTATTTATTCATCAATTGCAAATGTCAGTTAGTAACCTAATGAAAAACTGTGCCTGCACTGTTTCTTCTCCAGCATTTCTGGTGAAATATTCCATTACAATTTCAGTGTGTCTGTCTAGGTGCCAGTAGTCACCCCTCGCTGCGATACAAGTGCTTGAAGGGTGGTCTGTTTTCAGAATAGTGGAAGTGTTTGGGTCGGTTTGCTGATTTGCCTGTAGGACATGCTCTGTAACTACATAGCATGTTAGCATCAGGGGGAAAATCTGCTTATCGGGCCTGAGTTGTGATCACAAAAAGACATTCCCAGGACAAGTTGAATTTTGTGATTATATGTATGGTCACTTCTCTTAATTATTAAATATCATTTACCCAAAGCCACAAGTAAGTGAGAGTACTAAACCTGGCTTAGCAATAATCTTCCTCTCTGTACTGAGGCTTGCAGAGTTCTCAGTGTTTCTGTTGGCATTGCAGGCAGTACTGAGCTGTAATTCATCTTAGCTGGCAATCTGGAAAGCTGTTGAACTTAATTTGTTCCCATCTCTGATGATCAGAGCTAGATTCAGATGTTCTTACTGCTTTTTCTTCAGTATAAATTTAAGCAAAAATGATACTCAACTCCCAATGCTTCTGAGTAATAACTAATTCAAAATTCTGCTCAGAGTTCTTGGGATGCTATTCATCTTCCATATGCAAGCTGGAGAATCACAGGCAAAATTATGCTATTTTTAGGATATAGATTCTCTTGCAGTGTGCCATTTTCTAAGAGATTGCTCCATATTTGACAGAATATGGCAGAAAAATTTCTTGATGGTGAAATACCACTGGATTCCTTCATTGATGAGTACCAGAGCAAGCGTAAATTGGCTCACCTGCGACGTGTAAAAATTGAGAAGCTGCAAGAAATGGTGCTGAAGGGACAGAGACTTCCTCAGGTTCAGCCGCAGGCTCAGCCGAGAGCACCTGGGACAACACCAGCACCTCAAGATTCCTACACTTCGGATGCAAACACTCCTCCTTCAGTTGTGCCCCGACGAATACCACCCCCTCCACCTTCTTCCGTCCCAGCAGGACGCTTTCCTACTCCGTTTACTGCAGCCATGAGTTCAGGACCAGCTCTTTCTTATCCAGGTGCTCCGTATCCTCCTCTCCCCCCTCGACCAGGAGTTCAGTCTGCAAGTCAAATGCCACAGCCAGGATACCCATCTCAGTTTGTACCACAGTATCCTCCAGCTCTTCCCCAAAGACCACCTCGCCTTCCACCACATCCTGGCTTTATCCTCCAGTGAATATTTTGGTGCGCCTAATTTATGTATTGGTGCTTATATTTCCTTTTTCTCCCCATCAGAGACTTAATGTAGGCAATGGAAAGCCTCTGTTTTTTGCACAATGGAGTACAATATCCGAGCTGTGGCAGAGAGGTTTGCAATTGCATTTGGTAAATGTGATTATTTTTGTTTTCAAATATCAGTGACAACAAGGTTTTTCTAGGAAGGTGATAGGGTCTCAATTTTGTAAATCCATCAGATTGTGAAACAACATACAGTGGATTTCCTGACATGGCATATTGAATCACGCTCTGAATTCTTTAGTGATGGTAAATCAGCATCCTCTTTTGTTCTGATGTATTCTCATTGCAGCTGGATGTATGTGTGGCAAACTGGGAGCTATTTGTCTCTCTAAAGAATTCTCTATCAATACCAGTGTTTGGATAGAAACAACCATATCTGAATACTGGGCAAAGAGTTGCAATGGACCGCATCAGCATCCTTTGCAGTGTGCCCAGACAACGGCATTTGTGGCCAGGTGCATAACATTTTCAGAGCTCGCTGAGCTGAAACTCTTGTCAGAAAATGTTCTATGGCTTTTAGACTGTAAAAGTTACAAGAGTTTCATTTCTACATTTCAGTTGTTACCTTAGACTTTTCATAATAAAAGTACACACTCCTCCCACTCCTAAATAGCTTGATAGCCTGAAAGTCCTGGTCTCTTGAAATTAAACTAAACTGTTTGTAGAGCCAGTTTAGGGTTTTATAGACTTTGTACCAGGGATTTTTATTTCCTTGCCTATTAAACTCTTTCTTAGGGTTTTTTTTTTTTTCTTTTCCACACCTTGGATACAAAAGCGATTTTTTTTTACACAGGTGCTTAGCTTTTGATATCATGTGATTCCAGGAATCTAGGCAGGGTATTTTCTTAATCAAATACTGGGTTTTCACATGTAATTGCCCACTTGAAGCTCCGCAATTTCATTTTATCCCTTAAAGTCAGTCTCTCGCTTGGCAGAACTATTTTTAACTTTTCCTATTTCCTTTAGTTTTGCAGTTTTTGGCATGCATATCTATCTGGAATTTGCAGTTAAGATTTCTCTGCAAGCAGGCAAAACAGAAAAGCCTTTTGAATTCCATGGTGGCTGTTTGCATCTTACATAATCCATTCTTGATTACTTCTTCCACTGGGGGGGCAGTTTTTTTAGGAGAGCTTAGAGTTCATTCTCAACATGACTCTTGAAGCCTAAGGTGCAGACACAGGCTGGTATTTTAATTTAGCATTGGGGGAGGCAAATCTTAACACTTGTTGCTTGTGCAGAATGTGTCCATAAATTCATTATCAATTTCTCACATCCACAAACAACTTTCAACTAATTCATGGTAATTTAAGAAACTCACAGTCCAGAATCTGTCACAGTCCCTGCATTATTTCAAAACATTTTCATAATCATTATCCTGGAATGCACTACATTGTTTGGAAGTCTGTACTACAAACAGCATCAGTCAAAATAGAACATCTATTTTTTTTTTTTACGCAAGGCCCTTGACTGTCCCTTAATCATTTCCTTTGGAGTGTGGTGGTTGCTAGCAAATACTAATATGAAATTAAGCTCATAACAGGAAGCTCTCTATTTTGAAAATATGATTATTTGGCTTGTTTTGCCTTCTGAAGACAAAGGGCAGAAGGTTGGTCAGTGTAACTGGCATCTGAACCAATTCCCCAGTGTAAGTCTGGAAAGTTTCTATAGCGGGGGGATTTTGTGAAGCAATGTGCATTGGATTTGTTTGCAAAGTGTGTTTTTTCTGTAATCTAGTGATGGTACAGGATGTGTTTTTTTTAAAATAGTGTAATATCTTTTCTTGGCATTATTTTCTCACTGAAGCTTCATATAAGCATGGTTAATTATGACTTGTTTCCAAGTGATTTTGCTGTGCTATTAGTGCTGGTGTTTGGATGGCAACTGTTGTATCTGAATGCTAAACGTAAGGCTGCTGTAGAGATGATTTGTGTCCTAGAAAAAATTAAAAGTTGGTGGGGGCTACCAGGGTGGTGACTGAGTACAGACGTTCGTACTTTGAGCCTGCTACACAAAAACTCTAAAACACTCTCAAATTAGTTTTGCTAACATTTAATAAAAACAACCAGGTATATTTTACACTTATCAAGTGCCAACTTTTTTTCCGAGGGTTGAAAATCCTCAGAAGTGATGGAGGTGATAGATAAGTGTATTGTGAATTTGCACTGCATTTTATGTATCTAACTTTATTGGTGGTAGTAGTCCAAAAATATTTTTACTACTTGTTACATTTCTGTCTTTTGGTAACTTTTGTGATAACATGACCTTTCAGGGATACTTTATCTAAAAACAAACTCTTGTGCAAACTAAATACAGACAAAGCTAATGCAATTTTTCTGTCTGAAAGCAGAACAATGCATTATTGCGTATGCATGTGGCTGATGTGCCTTAGGATCACTACTTGTGATTGTAATACTAGGATATTAGCATTTTTATTATTTGAATGGCCATTGCTTAACTCTAATTTAAGGGCTCTTCAAGAGCACTTTCTTTTACAAAAAAAACTCACCCTCATACTTCAGAAAAAACAAACACTGTATCTGCTATTTGTAAGCTTATAGTTGCCTTCACTGATGGGTAAGTTTGAACATAGATAAAGTAACTAATGTGATTGTTTCAGTTATAGCAATCTCGTAACTGAAATCCAGCTGCTCATGGAAAACGTTTTGCCATTAATTGTGTGTGTGTGCGCACAAACTGTAAATAAATACTTGACTGCTGGTAATGCTTAAAGGAGAAAGATGACTGTGGAAAGCTGTCTAAATCCTTTCAGAAACAAGTGTTACAAAACACTAACCTGAATGAGTCGGGCAAGAGAGGTGTCGGTGCTTTCGACCTGTTGCCCTTTGACAGCTTCTCCTGTTCTGTTATAGCTAATAAATTCTGCTATGGCTAGGATGTTTAGAATCATACTAATTTGCACTGTTTATAAGATAGTGAGATTAAAATGCCATAGGCAAGCTGAGACTTGAGAGGGGGTGACTCACTAGGCTTGCCAAAATATATATATTATTATGTTGTCTTGAGGATTTTTAATGTGTGCTGCAAATAGCATATACTTCCCCAAAGCAATTGGAGTGGAGAAAAATCTTTTAAATACGATGTGTCACATGGCTTTAGAGTGTTGGTAGCATTGAAAACGCTCTCTTTGGATGGCATTGCTTTTGCCAGTCTTTTGTATGCAGTTTTGTAAGTTGTGACTAATTCAATTGTATGGGGTTAGGGTTGGTTGATCGATGATCAGCACTGAATGGTTCAAACTCAAGGATGAGTTTCACTGCACTTCAGTGCTCTCTCCTAGAGGAAGTGGAGTCAGTGGTTCTAGCACAGCTGATCCATGCCGATCACCTTTCTAGGTGTGGCCCTAGAGGGACTATACAGAATATACGCTTTTATGTGATGCCAGGAGGCAGAGCCCTGAGCACAGTCCAGTCATGGGTAACCATTACATTTAGTGCCCCAACTTCCACAATCTCAGTCTCAACCTATTTTGGGAGTTCTCTGCCCTCTCAAACTGGAATAATGACAGATACAGAGCTCAAATCGACAATTTCTTTAGCCTGGACATAGAGCTACTTGGCAAACATTGAGTTCTGAGGAGGTAGAGTCGTCCTGCACCTGAACAGTTCCTCTGTGTAATCCTGGACAGTCTGAAAAAGGGGCAATTTTATATGCCTAGCAAGTTGTGAAACGTACAGTGGATTTGTTTGCATAATAAGTCTTTCTGTAATCTACTGTGGTCTGATTTTAAATAAAATAGCATATCTCTCTTGGTCTCGTGTTTCTATTGTGGCTCATTTAATCACAGTGGTTATTTTCAGTATTAATAGTGGGGTTTATGTAGTTATATAAAAACAGTTGTTGGCAAATGTAGAACATAAATTTGCAAGAAAATCACTTCATTTATAGTAAATCTGTCAGCCATGTTTTTAGGGAACTGGATATAGCGAGTCCATTTTGTGTGTTGCTGATCCAGGATAGGTGTGCTTAGAGTAGATTCTGCACAGTGCAATCAGGGCAACAAGGTAGGTGGGCTGTCTTGCCAGGTAGAACCCTTTTGCTTTTGTTTTAGTTTCCTACCATTAACTGGGAGTGTTCAGAATCTTCATCTGGAAAAGCTGAAGGAAGGGGGAAAGCCACTTTTATTTAAGAGAGGAAAAACTTAGATTTCAGCCAAGATGAGTTAGGAGAAATGAGTCAACCAAAGTTATTTAGGAATATGCTATGAGTCACAGGGCAGAAAAGACCTGATGTTATTTTCTGCGGTATCTGTTGCTTTAATAGCAATGTGAAATAGAAGTCCTGCTGCAGAATAACTGATAATATATGGAAGAAAATCCCTTTTCAAATTGTTTCTCGATACATTCCATTTGTGGTGGCTACAGAGATGTGATAACCTTCTGCTGATGCAGAAATAGGAAACTACAGCTGAGGAAAGCTTGCTGTGCTGACTCAGTGCAGGTGGGCGAGGGAAGGGGATGGTGTTATGTAAAAGCTGCAGCTCGTTAACTCGACTCTTCTAAGAATTTGCAGCAATGCCTGTGCTTGGCAGCTTGAAGAAGGTACATGCAAAACTTCAAGAAGTGCCTGTTCTGAAACGGGTTCAGATGGCCCTTCCCAGTGGCTCGCGTGCACCAGGAGATCGTTCTGGGTGGGATGGTTCCCTGTGCGAAGAGTATGGTCAGACCTTGCCAGGTAATAAAAAAAGCAAAGTAACACAAAAAAAGGCAAGTGGTGTGTCAGCGGCACGCTGGCAGTATTTCATGTGGTCTTGACTTGTCCCTTCTCCTTGGAAGCTGGCTTCGGAGGCCATGCAAGCCTACACAGATCCTTCAGTAGCGCTTTTTCCTGTAATTTCAGTCATCTTCAACCCTGATGCAAGTTTTTTATGGGTCTGTCTGTTCACCTCACTGAGAGTTTGTCACTAGAAATAAGATGTGTTGCTTTGAGTTGAGAGACTTTTGTCTCGACTGAAGTTTTAGAGCAGCCTCCCTCACTGAGACTGGTGCCCCAGCTGACAGCTTGTCCCTGAAGCCAGCTGTCCCTGGGGAGCCTGCGGTGGCCTCTCAACCTCACCTGAAGCCCAATCTCTATTTCTCTCCCTACCTGCAGGACAAATCGCTGGCTGCTGAGGCTGGAAGACTTGCTGGTGCATACCTTGAACACTGGATCCTATGGTAAGCTAAAGGCTATCTTTTAGTGCTACTTATTATCTCCAACCTGTTCAAGGGTGTTTTTTTCTGCACTGTGGAAATGCAATCATGTCCTTTGGGCTGGTGTGTGTATTGGCTGTCTCACGCTACCAGATGTGATAGATGGTTTGTAAGGGGAATACATACCATCCTTGTATTTTTCTGGTTCGATTTAAACTTGCATACCTATGAGGCATTTGTTAAATGACTGTATTTGCTGATATTTCTGTATTTCTCAAGCCATTTTTCTGGTTGGGCTATTCAGGAAAAAAAAACTCACTAAAAATAGTACTGCCCAGCTGCATGTAACTCGTACCTTAGTCACCACTACTGGCAGGTTAGGGGCAGAAGGGAAATAAAATACCTTGCAAATGGGTGGCTGCTGTTCATGGCTTTAATCAAGAGCTCTTAAAAACATACTTTTTTTACCTGACTTCCTAGAGCACCTAACAGCAGCATGCTTGATTTCAGTGGACTTTTTTTTTTCCCCCAATGATATAAGAGACACTTCTGTTTTGTAAACTTTGCTCTCTAAAGCAGTGCTTGTTACCAAACTTCAGCTGTTTTGTGTGCTCCTTTTCAAACTAGTTTGTGGTTACTGGAGATCTGGCTGCTGAGGGAGCTAAAGGGTGGGAAAGGAGGGTTTTGATAACAGGCTGTTTGAAAGCTGCTTCAAGAAAAGTAAATTGTACTGTGCTAATGTTGGTGGAAGGGAGCGGAATGCAATATTTCACAATTTCCACTTGGTTATTTTCCATTTCTTCTGTCACAGGTACTGAGTAAAATTTGTTCTCAGTAGCACATCAAGTTAAACATCTTCCTCTCCCCACAGGTACAATAATGGTCTTTAGAAGTCTTCAGCAAATTGGCTCCTGGACAGCAGGATGGCTTGATGGAGTCTCAGAATAAACCTTTGCATACAGTTTGTAGTTGTGATATTTATGGGCTTTATTGTCTGCTAGAAATAGCAAATACTTTCTAGAAAGTATAGGAGTTAAAAAAAAAATCTTAGCCTGGACAGTAAGCTTAATTTTGGTATAAAAATTACTTCTTTAGCACACAGCACACTTCTTTAAGTGGCTTTTGGAGCTTGTTTTTATTTTTGCTGATATCTTTTAAGACTTTGTATGTACTGGCCTGGGTTGTTTTACCTGCAGCCTCTGTAAGTATTGATGTAGTGAACCACTGGCGGTGGTGAACAAGTTATGTTTATCCATAGCACCATTCTCAAAGCCACACTTTATTTTTTAATTCTTCGAACTTTAAATATAGCTGTGACTAGACTTACGGTAATGAGATTCAAAAGTTAGCGTTCTTGATTCATCAGTATTTCCATTATGAAATGTAATGTTGCGAGTGGTTAGGATGACGTCAGTCTCCCAGCAAATACATCTTTATCACCCTCTATAAATAGACTGCGAGCTACTGTGGAAAGCACTTCCTTGTACCGAGAGAAAAGGTTTCTGAAAGAAACGAAACTCAGACGTCGGGAGCTGGCCATGGTTGCTGCTGTATCACAGTTGACTTTGCACTCGATGTGGCAGCAGTCACCCAAGGGACACGGCCGGGTAACCCTCTCCCAGCTCTCCCCCGCCGCTGCTGTAGATACGAGGTTCTCTGTAGCTTCATGGAAAGGCTCAGAAGGATGTAAATCTTTGGGTTGGAGAAGACCTCAGTATAACTTGCAGGATTAGACCAGCTGCTTGCCTTGCCCAGTAACACCAGTATTAACACCAAAGCCTTTTAATGTGGAATGCAGTTTATACATACAGTTTGTTGGGAAATGAGAATTGTTGCTGGCTACGCTGCCTGTAGTAGTTGCTCATAAAACTGTAAGGTCTGTTTTGTGACATGTAGCCTCGGAAATCTTACATCATCATGATACTGCTATGGAACTAAAATAATAAACTACCGTATACATGTGCTTTCTTGAGATACAGCAAACATAATTCTGGTTAACTGCTTTATGGTCTATTGTTATTCATAGGAACCAAGAGTCATGGTTTTTACTGTGGCTTGTATGAAATTTGATTGTAATTGGTTTGTGGGGAGTCATAAGGAATTGGATGTAAATGTTGCTTCTAGGCTTTTTTTTGAAGGGACCTTCACAAATTTCCTCTTAAGTACCAGGGTGCTGTTTGCCCTGTTGTGGATATTCTCACTGAGCTCCGAATGCTTTCGGCTTCCCGTTCCATTGATGGATCCAGGTTGCTCCAGGAGGTGCAGTGACACTCAGCCCTGCAGATACTCCCAGGTAAGTGTAGAATAAACAAACCCCACATTTCTTGCTAGTATGTGCCAATTTTCTGACAAGCCCTGGCTGAAAGGCAGCACTGACCTTGCACCCACACCGCTGCAGCTGGATTGATTTTTATTTAAGCTACTTATGTTCAGTAAAGCTGACCTACCCTGGTCACCAGTGAGAGCTGTGCGGTGATCGTATGCAGCAGAAATTAATGTGCTCCTCTGCCCTGGGGAGCTGCTCAGGCTGGGGTGGGGGGTGGTGTCTTGCCTTAGTGCTACAGCCATAGCAAGGGAGACAAATGCATAAATACAGACCTGTACACATGCATGCGCCTATTTGTGTGAGTATCTATAAAAAAATATGCAAACATGCATATATATATAAAAAAAGAATATATACATATATAGGCATGCACACACAGAGCCATACACACATAGATATATATAACCACATATCTAGAGACATGACTCATATATATATATGTATCTATAGATCTATTTATGCACACATATATCTAGATAGATATAGCCATGACCCGCTATAGCTATGTATATCTAGATCTACAGTGATACACACGTGTAGATCTAGATGTACATGTATAGAGCTAGATAGTTGTGGCTATACAAATACATATAGATACGTATGTGCACAAAGAAAAAAGCACTATACACACAATATATAGTTTGACACATAGCTACATCAATATAGCTGGGTAGCTATAGAGCTAGAAATATATTTGTGTGTAGCTCTGTGTGTGTGTATATATATACAAACACAGAGGTGTATGTACATACAAATATATATATACATATATACCCATCTATCTTGTGTGTGTATATATATACAGTGTATAGCCATATATATACACACATACACACAACACCACATACCCACCCCCCTCCCCCATCGGTGTCCCCACTCACCCCAACCTGCCCCAGTGCTTCAGCTGATTCCTTCGAGGCGCTTTATTGCCTTTCACTGCCCCACCATTCAGGGTCGCCTTGCTTGAACCAGCAGAGCCCTGCACCATAGCCCCAGCCCTGCCCTCAGCCCCCTCCCCACCCACAAGCTGACCAGGCACTGCAACACATATTTTAAATATTGCTTCTTTAATAAGCTACATCGTGGTAGTAGCTCCAAGGGAAGATACAGCTGACAGGATTTTTCCTCTGCCCCCGTGTCTCTCCACATCAGTAATTCTTTATTGCTGCAGACTGCTCTATCCCCTGGCTCCCGTAGGCCACGGTTAGATTTAATTCTGCTAATTATCTTAAATATAAAACATAACGCAACTGATCCCCTGACGTTGCTGCAGTAATAAAAAAATAGAAAAGGAAAAAAAAATACGTTTGTATCCTTATTGCCAGTGTGTGCTATTAACTGCTTTTCCCCTTACAAAAGCGCTGCTCCTCCTGCCAGTTAAGGCTAACATCTCCCTATCCACCGAGGGCCGATCCCGCGCCAAAACAAGAAGTCAAATTATTCCTCAGGCTGAAAAAAGTGGAATTTAAAAAATGGTTGCAAGAAAAGCCCAATAGTTTCCTACTTTAAAAACAGTTCACAGTTCTTTGAAAGGGTCTGAGCAGTACAGTAGAGAGCTACATTTACTGAAAACTTCTAGTGCTGATCAAGTTTTAAAAAAAAAAAAAAAAAAAAAAAGAAAAGAAAAATTTAACCCAAACAAACCCCAAATTAAATTAAACCAGGAGAGCCAGTTGGCAGGCCAGAAGGAGGAGGGCATCCCGTGCTGCCCAGGGAGCCAGCAGGAGCCCCCCTGCTCTACGGATAGAAATCAAGTGAAGAAAAAAAATAAAATTGTTTTTTTTTAAAAAAACCCAACATCCAGTTTCCCAGGCCGGGTGGTTAGGAGACCCCCGCGCACGAAGGCACGCCAGCGCGAAGGCAACGTGATCTCTTGAAAACACAGCCAGCCCCCGCTAGAAGTTTGCCCCGTGGGGCTGGTATGAGCCGGCATCTCGCTCGAGCTGAAACGAGAGGTGGATAAAACAAAATATCAGTCACTTGCGCCATGAATGCACCCCCTCCCCGTGTGCATTTACCCCCTGGGACCCTACCTCCCCCTGGCCGGGCTTCTGGGCCAGGGGTGGCTTCTTGAGGACGGCTCGCCTGGGGGCTGGCGCCAGCTTCGCCTCCCCGTCCTCCACAGCGTCGTAGGCCCCGGCCAGGGCGTAGTGCTGCTTCCTCAGCTCGCCCAGGCGCACCCGCTCGCCCTCCAGACGCTTCTCCAGCTCCAGCACCTTCACCTACACCCAAACAGCCATCCTGGGCCCTGAGCACCCTGGGGAGGGACCCCCACCACGCCGGTGGGGGCAGAAGAAGGGACCCCCCGTTGCGCGGGGCTGGATCAGGAGTTCAGCCTGTCCCAAGGGTGGCAGCACTGAATCCACCTCTGTGGCCATACCTGTGTTTCCATCTCTTCCTTCTTCAGCTTGATGAGGGACATGCCCGAAAAGTCCATGGTGTCTGTGGGGAAAACCAGGGGACCCTTGCTGAGCGCACCCCTTGCAGAGTACCCCACGTGCCAAAGCAGAGCCCGCGGGGCACCTTCAGGGTGTTCACTAGGCCAGAAAGGGACTCGGGGTGTTTTTTTCTCCCCTTTCGTCATAAAAAAAAAATCTCACCTTTCTCCTCGATCTGCTCTTGCCCCGACTTGGTGGAAGCCACTACGTTGGCCGCCATCTCGTTGACATTGCGCGAGCACTCCTGGAGCCGGCCCAGGTTCCTGCTGCTCTTCTCAGCTTTCACCTGCAAAGAGCATGGGGATGGCTGTGGGTCCCCACCATGGCACCTCCGCACTGGCTCCGGGGAGCCCCCAGGCAGCCATGTTCTGTGTGGAAGCAGAGACACCAATCACACCATGTCAGAAACAGCCTGGGGCATTAAAACCCAGAGCTGAAAAGGACGGATGGGCAGATGGACACACATTTATTCTTGATGATCCCATCATGGCCAGACAAGGTGACCTCTGCAAAGCCCTTCAGCCCCAGGACACCAAACCAGCTCTACTCCCACCTGAGCCAAGCACACATGGATTAAGCAACATCAGTGAAGACAGCTATTTTTTTTTTAAACCATGCTCTTAGTTTTAAAACCATCTGCTGTAAAAAAAGCAATATGGGTCCTCCTCCCCCCAACCTGCATCCCCTTTTGCTCACTGAAACCTCTCCACATCAATTTCACCCACACCAACAGGAAAGGTGGCAAGGACCAAAATCCATCACTCCCAATTCACTGACTCCTGCAGTTGCTTATTTGGCGTTTCTTGTTAGTTATTAGCACTTTCTTTACATAATCAGCTTGGCAGGAGGAAGATGGGAGGTTTTACACATCTTCATTTCTGAGGCAAGCCCTGCTAGGTGTGGGAATATTAATGCAAGTGAAGACACATGGATTAAAATCAGTGACTTGAAAATAGTAGAAGAGCTTCCATTCCTCCCTGCTCCGGGAGGAGGCTGCAGGACTGGTGGACAGGACGGTTGCCCAAAAGCATCCGTGGGACAACACCATAGGAACAAAATGACTTAACATTTGACGAGCTGCGTGCAGATGGTCCTGCTGGGACACTCACCTTGGAAGCAGCCACCAGCTGGGCTGTGCTGGCGGCAATTTCATGTGAGCAGACGATCAGTTCTTCATATTTGCCCGTATGCAGGACGACTCTGTCTGCTGACTCCCTGCATCAGAAGGGAGATCGTATTAGAGATACTCACCCTGTGCTGCGAAGCAAGCGCAGGTTATTTACCTCCTGCTATACCCTTAGAAATCAGCATCAGACCTTGAACCAGCAGCTTTGCCTGGAATTATTTAAAGCTCATTTACAAGCAATTACTCAAAACCCAGATCCAGAAATTTTGGATGGGTGTAAAATATCAACAGAGGCAGCACTGTGTTTCTGTAATGAAGTGGATGAGATTTTAAAGCTTTGTCCAAAAAAGCCCCAACATTTCCTGCACTGGCATGGGGACACCCTGCCCCGATCCCAACCACCCCATCCACAACCATCTGAGCAGCAACCAGGACACAGAGTATTTGACTGCAGCAGCTTTCACATTTTGCAAACAGGGAGGTACTGGGAGTTCCTGTTTCGGTGACCGGGTGCTCTGACCCAGGCTATGATGCTCTGTAAGGAATTAGCAATAACGCTCCACACAGATTCAGCAGTGGGACAGTTTGGGTTAATGGGCGATGGAGAAGTGTGGGCCAGCCTGGAGACGAGCCTCTGGCAGCGGCCGTGGGAGAGGTGCCGGGGGTACCTACACGAGCTGCGTGGCTCCCCAGCCCACTGCCTTGGAGGCAGAGATCAGCCCTTCAGTCCAGCGCGAGTTCTTGGCGTAAAACTCCTGAGTTGTTGCTGCCCCCTGTTGTTAAGAGAATATTATGACCTGGATTAACTTGTTTCTAATATACAACAATATATAAATCCATAAATCCATATAAAATATCCATATAAAATATAACAATACATAAATTCATATATGAAGCCATAGATCAAGGGATTGGCAGCATTTCTGTGTCCTTCAGGCTGCTCTTACTGGCCTGCTTAAACACAGATCTAGAAAACTACCTTTGGAGCCCCAAGTCTGTGAATTTGGTCTTGGTTTAACACAGTTAAAGTTTGGGCTGTCGCCTTTAGATGGACAAGGCTTTGCAAAGGTGACAGTGATGCCTGCAGAGAGCACAGGGCGGAGCAGCCCATCTCCAGCGAGCGAGACTGACAGTACCGCTAACACAGGAGAGCACAAAATTCAGCCAACGCTTCTGCAGATTGTGGGAAATGCTCCCATAGCTCTTGTTGGTGCAGAGATGAGTGTAGGGGAGGACTTACCCGGCCACTTTCTACTATTTCCTTCTGTAGGTTTGTAGATGTCATTACAAGAAGTCTAATAGCCTGCAACAAAGAAAAACGGGGTTTGGTGGGGATTTCATAGAGAAGGATTGATGCTGCCGATGGTGGGAAGTTACAGTTTTGCACAGTCTTGATGCCCCAGCTAGGTTTCTGCAGTACTGACCTTCATTAAGTCCGTGCAGGAGTTCAGAATCCTGTAGGGAAACAAGAGAAAAGTGTTCAGCATCCTCCGACACTGCGTCCAGGGAAGCAGGCTTTGGCCTCAGTTAGAAAACGGGTCTTTTTTGGGGATGGGCCAGCCCGCAGGTAACTTCTAAGCAGCCCACAAAGCAGCTGCAAACAATTGGCTTAGAAGTGCAGGATGAAGATCCACCCTCCTAAAGAGAATTTGGTGCTCAGGAATGCAGCACCGGGTTGCACGTGCAGCTTTGGAGCAAAGCACAGCCCAGCAGGGTATGGGCCTGGGACAGAAACCTGCCCACAGCTGTCACATGCCACCCCTCAAAACTCACCGCTCGTTCACTTCAAGCTTAACACCAGAGCTCTCGTTTCTGGCCTGGCTCATCATCTCCTGTTGGGAAACACAAGAGGAAGGGTTGGGCAGCAAAGCGGGGTGGAGGAGGAATGGACACTGCTGCCCCGAGGCGCCAAAATGCCCGTCCTGCAGCTTCATCTCACCTCTATCCGCCTGACAGCATCCTCGATCGCCTCCGAGGTGGAGGCCATCTCCTTCTCCACCATGTCCCCCAGCTCTTCTTGCTTGATGTCTAAGCTCTTAGGCCTCAGCTCCTGCCGGAGGAGGCAGCAGATGCCAGGAGGTTTTAGGCAGAGGGAGAGAAGGGAATATTTGTAAGGAATAACACTGAACCAAGGTATCTGACTCCTTTTTTTCCCCCCTAAACAAATGAAGCTGCAGGAGCAGCATTCTGCAGACCGCGGGAGTGGAGGCACATGTGCAGCAAACATAGCACAGGGACCTCGGATGTAAGAAATGCCCCAAATCAAGGTGGCAAAATTCGACCACAGTAGCAGTTTCGTCAGGGCAGCACTCCAGAGGCTTCTTGATAGCTGACAGCCTTTGAATTAACAACAGTTTAATGGAAAAGACTAATGGGGGCTTCAGGAGAAGAAATAGCTGAAGGTTGGGAAGTTTTATTCCACAGGGGTTACTGGGCTGAAAGACTTCAGCAGAGCTGAGGGTGACTGTCTCCCTGCACCACCAGGAGGGGTCTTGGTGCTCGGAAGCTGAGATGGCTCAAGGAAAGCACCAGAACCTGTGGGTACGGGGGACAAGCCACCCCGAAGTGCTCACTCCAACACAGAATCTCTGATTTCAACTCTGGACAATGGGGAAAGCCATGGTTTGATTTTTTTTTTTCCGAACAAAAGCTGTACATCGAGGTGCAGCCAGAAGGCTGTGAGCAAACATCCCACCTTGACAAATGGAAGCAACATCTTTCTGCTTTGATTTTTCCTTTAGGCAATACCAAGACCAGTAAATTACCCACCCCACCAGTCCTGGGTGAGAAGGTGGGTGTGCTGGGCTCCATCTCCTACCTGGGCCAGCTGCAGGACCCCCCGCAGCGCCCGCCGCACGTCCCCCAGCTTGGCGTGCCCCAACGTCTGCTTGTCCTTCAGCTCGCCCAGGTAGTCCAGGCTCCGCTGCCCACAGTCCCGGCACATCTCCATCAGCCCTGGGGAGAGGATGGGTTGGTGCTGGCCCCCTCGCAGGGCAGGGGTGTCCCCCATCCCAATCCTGCCACCCTCCTCTTCCTCCTCCCCTTGGCTGCAGAGATGATGTCAGGTATCAGTGGGATACAGCAAATTTCTTGCAGAAGAGTATAAATCGGTTCCCAGGAATAGGTTCCCAGGAGCAAAGCGATGCTCTTGGCCCAGGAAGGGGCACTGGAGGGGAGGGAATGTCGGGAAGGGGAGCACAGGGAGCTGGGGGGACCGTGCTGCCCCTGAATAAGATCTGCCCCATATCCAGCCCCCAGCAGAGGGGTCTTTGGTACAGCTACCCCCAAAACAAGCCCCATGAGCAAACACCACCCCCCCCCAACATCCACTGCATCCACACATGGCACTCACGGTCAGCATGGTCAGTGGGAGCCAGGTGGGACGTGGCGCTGCCATTCACAATGGTGTCGGCCGTCAGGTGAGCAAAGAGGGCCAGGGCCCCCACCAGCCCTGCAGCATCTGCCAGCAAGAGGATGTGGTCAGGCTCTGCCAGCCCAGGGCACCACTTGCCATGTCCTGGGGGCTGCGACCTGCCCTTGAAGGCACTCAAGGATCAGTCCAAGAGCTTGGAGGGGTTGGGATTGACCCCTCCAGCTTGCAGGTTGCTCCTGGAAATGAGCTCACAGGAACCTACCCACTCCACCCGCCATGTCCCTCCATCACCAGAGCATTGCACGCTTGCCAATGACCCTGAAGCAGCTGAGGGCTGCTGGATGTATAAAAATATGCAAGATGCAAGCAATGCCACCAGTCCCCAGCCCCAGGTACCTGCCATGGAGGCCACGTACTGCGCGTGCCCGTTCTCCAGGGCGTCTGTGGACTCCAGCGCTGCCTGTGCCCGGCTGAGCAGGTAGTCTGCAATGAATTTAGCTTCATTAGCACAGTCAGGCACCATTGAGTGGAAGCCAAGACAGCTCAGGTCCTCACAGCCCCAGCCAGGGAACAGCACTAAAATCTGAGCAAAAAAGTGCTGAGATGAGAGCTAAAAATTCACTCCCAGGAAGTCTGACCCCAGCCTCCTTGGGGGTGATGCTTGGTAGGAAAAAATGCCCGGGGGAAGCTGAGATGCAATGTTATCAGTCTTGGAGGGAGAAGAGACTGCGGGTTGCAGCCCCTGTGGTTGAGTGGGACATACCGGGAGAGCTGGTGCAGCGGACATGCAGTGGGTCATCCAGCTTGGCCACCGCGTCACGGAGGATGTTTTCTGCCTCCTGCACCGTCTCCTGCAGGATGCTGAACTGCTCATCCAGCAGCTTCTGCTGCAGGCTCTGCTCCTGGTTGCTCTGCAGGGTGGGAGGAACAGGTGAGTGGCACAACTGAGACACAGGACCCCTATCACCATAGCCCCATCACCAGCATATCCCTCAAGAGCCCCTTTGCAGGATTAGACCCAAGCATCCCATTACTGCTGCTGCAAGTCGCACCCTACTGGCTATATCGGCAATGACTCGGCTGAGCTCCCCAACTGCACAGCACCCCCAAACATGTCTCACCCCAGCGAGTAGAGGGGCGGTGGGCTCTCCACACAGCACCGTACCTTCTCCAGGAGCCTGCCCTGTAGCTCGTGGATCTCCCTCGTGGCTTTGTCTGCCTCTTGGCTGAGCTGCAGCTCCTTCTCCTCGACGAGGCCCCGCGTGGAGAGCAGCTCGCACTCCTTCTCGCTCACCGATCGCCTCAGCACCTCCTTCTCGGCATGCAGGGCCTCCACCTGGGCACTGAGCTCCGTGCCTGCCTGCCAGTGGGGCCAGAAGACCCCTGTCACTCACCTGTCACCACGTCGCAACCCCAAAAGTTATGCAAGGGGGAGCTGGGGACATGCCCAGCTCATGATGCTGATGGGGTAAACCTGCGTTCAGCCCCATGACAGTTCCCTGGGCTGCCGCTTGCACTGCTGGCTCGGCGGTGCTGGCAGGCATGCTGCCTTGCAGGTATTCGTGATGGGCATTTGGGCGCATCCCATGTCCCCAGCCCTGTACCTGCTTGGCGTGGCTGAGTGAGCGCTGTGCCTGGTCCAGCTCATCCCGCCGGGCATCCAGCTCCTGCCGCAGCTGCCTGCAGGCCAGCTGCAACCACACGCCCATGCCGGGGGCTCAGCTGCTGCAAATGTGCTCATGCCCCACTCGGCACCAGCACATGGCCAGGAGAGCAGGAACGAGCCTGGCCGTGTTTTGTGGGAGGGGTTTTCAGGATCTTGGGGGGTCGTTTCCCCAGAGCAGGAATTTCAGGAGCAGCCTCCAGCTTGGGTGCCAGAGAACAAAAGCACCCAAACCCATCAATTTGCATTATGGCATCTTCTTGGGGGAAGAAATGGCAGATTTGGGCAAGAGGGAACGAAGCACGCATTAAATAGCGCCCTCCTGAGGAGCCAGGGCAACTCTTTCCCGGATCAGGGACCAACACCAACCACCACCCCTACCCCTTGCACCCAAACTGTGCACAGCCACCACATTTCCCAGGTTAGGAAGGGCTCGGTGCTGGGCCGGTGGGGCCATGCTGGCTCACCTTCATCTCGGCCTCCCGCTTGACCTGCTCCACCTGAAACGCCAGCTGCTCCTTGACGCGCGCCACCTCCTCCTGGCTCTGCTGCGTGACCGTCAGCTGCTTGGCAGTGTCGGCGTTCTGCGCAGGGACACAGGGATTAGCGGGCAGTCGGAAGGGGGACCCTCACCACTGCCGTGCTTGTTCTGCCCAAATTCCGGCTGGGGGAGTAGCTTGGAGATGCCTTTTTCACAGCACCCAAAACACTGACCATTGGGTGGACATGAATTCAAAGGGTGCCCCCCCTCCAGTGCTCAGAGGTCCCTGGGTGCAGGACGATGGGACCAATACGGGGTGGGGCTGGGCAAGCACGGGCCACACTGGCGGTGGTGGAGGGATGAAAGCAGCGGGCAGTCCCTGCCTGGCACAGGCAGCAATGTTACCTTCCTCAGGAGCTCGGCGTGCGTGTTGATGAGCTCGCTGTGCTTCTCCTTAAGCTTCGTATAGCGGATCTCAGTGGCGTTGGCTTTCTCTGGACAGGGTGAGAAAGCATCAGCAACCGTGGCACGGGTGTCCTGTGGCCAACAGGTGCTGTAGGTCACCTACTTTCCGCTTCGGCGCAGAGACGCTGGGACCTGTCGCTGTCCTGCTTTGCCCTCTGCAGCCTCTCCAGCTCGTCCCGCAGCTGCTCATTGTCCACCAGTGCCTTCTGCTTCTGCTTGCGCTGTTCCTCCACTTCGCCCTCCAGGCTGTTCACCTGCGCCTTGAGCTGCGTGATGTACCGCTGCGCCTGCAGGACACCATCAGGTGCTGGGGCACTGACGCCAGCAACAACTCTGCCCTCCCCAACGTCCCTATCCAGGTGCCCATCTGCAGTTTGGGCAAAGCAGCCGTGAGACGCACAGGAAAGCCCTCCCCTCGGCCCCTGAAACTGCTCTGTCCCCACTGCAAGCAGCAGGTCCAGGACAGCAAGGGACAGGTCTTGGTGTCCCCACCCCATCTCCATCAGAAGTCAGGTCCTGGCACTGGGAGAGGCCCCAAAATGCAGCGCTGGGTGCAAGGACACTGGTCCCATCAGGGCTTCCATGCTACAGCACCAAAAACCACCCCGCTTCTCCTGCACTGGCTGCTCCCCAGCCAGGCTTTACCTCCAGTTTAATCTTCTCCATCTCCGCACGGAGCATGTCCACTTCCTTCTTCAGGCTATCGATCTGTGCATCCCTGTGGAGAGAGGCAGGTTGGTCCCACGAAGCAGCAGCTGCCCCCCCTCCACCACCGTGGACCCCCATACCTGTCGTCCCGAATGCCATTGGGCGGCCCAAAGGTTTGCTCAAATATATCTGAGGTCACCTGGGGAAGACAGAGGCTACTGAACTGCGCCAGGCTGCAGGTGTCTGTCCTCCCATCCAGGGTCCCCATCCCTATGCCCCTACCTGTGGCTCTGTGGTGGAAGCCGTGCTGATCTCAATGAGGTTCTCTGGCTCCTCGTCCTCGGGGGCTTCCTCAGGGATGACGACCACCGGCTTCACATGCTCGGCCAGTGCGGATGCCCGCAAGAAGTTCGGGGGGCTCTGCAGGGACAAGCAGTTGCAGTGGCATCGCCTGGGCTTTCAGGAATGGCTGCAGGCAGACAGCCTAGGGAAGGGAGGCAGCCACCCCTGTGCTGCTGAGATGTGCTGGCAGGTCCCTCTGCAGTGTCCCCAGACCCCAAACCCATCTGTGGGGACACCCCCATGCACCCTGAACCCACAAGCTCTCCAAAGCATCACACATGAGCACCACACCAGAATCCTGCCATACCTCTGGCAGCCGAGGGATCTGGATGAGCCGCTTGAAATACAGCATGTCAGATGCTTTCTTAAAGAAGTTTTTGAGGCTGGAGAGGGGGGAAAGAAAAATTGCTCACAGGGGAGGCGGGGAAGGGCTTGGCAGGAGGGAAGGGACCCCACTACCTTAGCTTGTCCCCGGGTTACCTGCGAAACTGCTCGTGGAAACGGTCTCGGTGGCCCTGCAGTGTGTCGGCCGGTAGACCTGCAGTGATGGGGGGGGACAGCCATCACGGATCCAGGGCTGCAAGTTTATTTACATGTGCCCAGATCCATCCGGCTGCAAAAGCCAGCTGGTAAAGGCCAGGTGGGAGTGGGATGTGAGGGGTCAGGATGGGAATGGGGTGTCCCCATCCCTGGCATAGGGACCAGGGACATAGTGCAGGGAGAGGCAGGTACAGGAACCCCAAAATTCCTGTGCAAGGCCCCTGGCGCAGGGGGCTGACAGGCTAAGGCACATTGGTTTGAATTCATCAAGGACATGTCCTTCTAATCCCTTCATTTGGGATGTCTACGTGGGATGGAGTGGGTGCTTAAGAGCCCAGCTGGGAGATGGGGACATGGCGATGGACACCTCTATCCACGCAAGCTTGATCCCCAAGAACCCAACCAGAAGCCTGACCCAAGAAAAGACCAAACACGGGCACATCCCCAGGGACTCACAGGAGTGCAGCTTGAACATTAACTTGACGGCGTAGTGGTAGAGGTGGCTGCAGTCCTGGATGACCTGGATGAGGGGGGCCAGGCGGCACTGCACCGCCGACATCTGCGAGACCGCCATCGAGGTGTTGAGCTGCCTGAAAACTAAAGGGTTGAGCGCGGTGAGGTGCCAGTGCTCTGTTTGCAGAGCAGTCCTGCTCTTGGCGACTTGGCTTGATCATTAACCACAATGGATGTGACTTTGCTGGGACGTGGGGTAAACGCCAGGGTTGCTGCCTGTCCTGTCCCATTGAGCTGGGAATAACTATCCTCCATGAAAGAAAAACACCCAAAGGGACCATGGTGACAGAGGGAGGGAGTGTTCAGCTCTGCCCCGGATACCCTGACCCAAAAAAGGAGGGATTTAACCCCAGGATGATGCAAAGGCAGGTTGGCTGCCCTTGGGAGCTGCTGCTGCGTGACGCAGCTGGGCAAGACAAGGAGTTTTGCTCTGCTCTATTTAATTGTGGAAGGAGGTGGGAGAGGATCCCAGGGCAGGGGACAGGCCTGCCAGCGCCATGGCCTCACCTGCCCTGGCTCAGAAATGGATCCCTTCCCTTGGCAGAAATCCAGCCAGCATATCCACTCTGGCTTCTTCCCCACTCAGCTTTAAAGTATTTATGAATATAAATTCTCTGTATAACTGGGTCAGGAGGAGAAGCGGGAGGCTGACAGGAGCCGGGAGCACAGGCTCTCCTGCTGTGCCCTGTTTTCCAGGGCAACTCCGTGTTCCTGACTTGCAACAGAGGAAGAAACTGCTGGATATTTAAGCCATATAAAAATTCCTGGAGAAGGACGTGAGCAAAACAAACATGGGCAGGGACCTCCAGCCCTCCCCAGAGGTATTTCAACAAGGGTAAGTGAGTATTTAGAAAGAGGTACAGCCCCATCCTCTGCTTTGGCAGGGACAGAAAGGATTTGGGTAATTAATATGATTTAACATGGTTGTAAAAAGAAATAAAAACATATTTCAGAGCAGCATCGCTCTGAAAACACCACTCTGCATTGCTCAGGTGGGCTAAAACCAACCAGGTTCCTTAAACACTTTCCTACAACTGCCTCTACAGAGCATCAGCAGGGGAATCTGGCTGAGAAATGACCTCAGAAATCTCATCTGAAGAGAAGGACCTGAGCCTCAGACCTGAGGCTCCGGAGCCGGAACTCCATTCCCGACCAAAGAGCGAAACTATTGCTCAAGAGCCCCGGGGCAAGCGGGAGGAACCTGCTCACCTGACTCCGACAGCTTCAGCTCACAGTCCAGGTAGTCAAACAGCTCGACCGTCAGCTGGAAGCTGCCAAAAAAACCAAAACCCTGTCACCTGGCGGCACAGACACCCTTGCTCCAGCTGCTCACGTTCAGTGCAAGTTCCCGCACCAGCAAGGGCTGAGATTGATAAGAATTTGGTGGTTTTGCTCCCACATTTATGCTCCTCACCACTCTGCGGGTGCAGGAGGAATCAGGGACCATCCGACCAACTTATAAAACATCGACGGCTGCCCTGAACAGGAGCCGGATGCTGCCAGCCGGGCGGCACGGAGCCGGCAACCACGCACTGGTTGCTTTGCTCCTGCCAGAACACTCACATGTTGTTCACATCCGTCCCTGCGGTCTTTTCCAGCACCTCATCCGACACTTCGAGGCTTGGGGGGAAGTCGGGATGCTTTGTAAAAGGGAAAAAAAAAAAAAAAAGCAGTTGCCGCTAATAGTTTTGCTGATGTGACACAACCCCCAGCAAAGCCCTGCACGGCAGGGTGCAGAGGCAGCAGAGTCTCTCACCTTGATGTGGAAGGAGATCTTGATGAGGAGAAGCCGTGTGTAGATGCTCACCAGCTGCCCATACCTGTCGTGTAAATGGCCCTGACAGAGATATGAGGGGAAACGTGGTGAATCTGGAGCGATATGACCAGATCTGGCAGAGCCTGTGCATGCCAGCAAACCCACGCCAGCCCTACTGCTCTCGCCCTCTTGCTCTTCACCATGTGCGTAGCCATCACCCAGTGGAGCCAGAGGCGATGGGTTATTTCAGGTGGTCCTTTCCCCTCCCTGTGCCCTGGATGCCTTTCAGCACCTACCCCAAAGCCCCCAGGAAGGCACAAACCTCCGCCCTGCCCCACTCACCCAGAGGTCCCCCGTCTCTCGGATGTTGCTGCGGTACCTCTGGCAGTCCTGGAGGACCTGGGGACAATACCAGAAGGGATATGGCACGGTGGGGCTGACACAGAGCTGGGCGAGCACCCGCCTGCCTGCCCTGAAGCTGGGGAAGGGGATGGATCCGGCCCCTTATGCCACTCCAACTTTGGGAGAAGAAGCTCAAACCCTTCAACTGCAACCAGAGGTTGGGGCGTTGCAAGGGGAGGTTTCAAAGATGCGAGGTAACAGAGTGCTTCACAGCCCCATGGCCTGGGGAAGGCAGCCGGGGCAGGGAAGGAAACCCTCCCTCTGCACAGAGGGACGTCGTCAAGAGCCAAGTATGCCCCCCTGCCAGCAATGAAGGAGGGACGTTTCAGAGGGGACACTCACGTTGGGGTGGCCATCGCGCAGGACCTTGTGCAGGACATGGCAGAACTTCCAGCTGAGGATGGCACTGCTGGGCAGGGGCAGCCCGATGGCGTAGGACCAGAAGGTGAACGCTCCTTTCTCATGGTGAGTCCCCAAGATGATCCCTTCCCTCCAGTCAAGGCCAACCAGACACACATGGGAGCAGGGGACAGGCAGGGCTGGGGACTATTCCTGTTCAGCTTTCATTAAAAAGGGGACACGCACCAAGTGTACCGCAGGCACAGAGATCACCAGCATGATGCTGCACCCACAGATAAACCCCCCATTTATTTTCTTCTGGTGCACCTTCCCCTGCTGCAGGGCACATTGGGATCCTCCACATTTTATTGCTCTGCCCTTCTTTGCATTCTCACTGATGAGTGACCCTACATGATGCCATCCCCCAGTCAAGCTCTGCACAGGTCTCCTGTCTCCCAAACCTCCCATGGCTCCAGCCCCGTGGGGCAAAACCCCTCCTGCCCCAACACTGGATCTCCTCCACACCATCCAGGCGAGCCAAGGGCAAGGATACGTCGGGCATGTTTCTCCTTCACCGGTGCTTCTTGCGTATTTATGGCTTTGCTGATGCTGATGGCCTGTGAGAGGAGCAGAGAGGCTGTTGGCAGCGGCACGACCCTCGCAGTCCCCAACCCACCCCCCCCTCAAAGCGAAGAGCTGGGTGTGCTGCCAGCTGAGAACGGCCTGGCCGCCCGGCACTTTTGGGGAATACCCTGAATTTTATAACACATTTGTCACCTCAAAGCCATTCATGACAAATCAAAATGGGCTTTTTTATCCATGATCAAAGCGGCCTGTTAAACGCCCCCATCCCCAGCACGATCAGCCAGGCTGCTGCTGGTGCTCAGCTGCTGATGCTCCCTGCTGTCCCCATCCCAGGAAACAAACGGCATTTTTGCAGCCTGAACTCAGCACCATGCCTGGGAAGCATTAAAGCATGACAGCAAGATGCCAAATTCCAGGGGTGTTTCTCTAATCACAAGGAGCCTTTGAACCAGGGGGTGGTGAGGTGTTTTGGTTGTTTGTTTTTTTTTTTGACAGTGTTGCTGTGTGCAAACTGCACGTGGGGAAAATGCAGTCCTTGAGCAAGGAGGAAACGGCGGCCACGATGCCTATTTCGACGGAGCAAAAATCTAGAGCGATGTGATTATCAGAGGAGGATTATCTGTATTTTAATGTGTTTGATCACAGCACACTTTAAATTATGGGTTTATTGCAAAAGATGACCCCAGACAGGGATTGGTCACGTCTCCTGCGCGATGACGGGCTGCAAAACTGAGTTGCTGTGATGGGCGAGGATCCTCCTCCCCAGGTCCCTGCAGACTCAGCTGGGCTGCATCACCCTCACACGAGCGCTCGGTCTGTGCCCACGTCTGTGAGCCCTCAGTCACCGCTGGAGGAAAAAGGTCCCAGCTGGGAAGGCAAGAAGCGGCCCCGCCACTGGCACTCGTGCCGGAAGAGAAACCTGGTCCCTCCCTGCACCCCCACAAGTTTTAAAACCTTATAAAAATCTTATCTCCCCTCCTGGGGAAGGCACCTGCTTCAATGCAGTTGCTTGTCCAGGGGATGCCTCCAAATCGAGGCGCATTCCTGCAGGAGGAAGAACCTGACACCGGGTTATCGAGTGCTCCTGACTTATGCAGGAGGAACCCAACGCCCTGCCAAAGGGGTGATGCTGCAGGTGTCAATGCACCAAATCTGCCCCCAGTGAGCCCAAAACATCTGCACCCACGAGCCGGGCACAACAGCGACAAAAAACACTGTGAATGCGTCCCAAATAGTGAGCCAGCCCCAAAATGCTGAGCCCAGTCACTGGGAAAAGATGCCAGTTTTGCCTTTCCTGCACCGGGGGAAGCCCTGGCGTTACCCGGCCATGTGGGGCCGTAGAGCAGCAGCAGAGTTAAGCCAGTGACTTGCTGTAATCCTCTTATCCCCAAAGGTTAACGAGCCTGGCGTGCCCCGGAACTGGCACTTGCAGCACAGCTGCCTCTCTGAGAGCACCCAGCACCTCTGCAGCCACCTGAAAAAACAGAGCCAGCGGAAAGGCTGAGCCCTCGGCCACTGCTCAGCCGGCAAGGAGATGTGCCACAGGTTCTCAGGCTGCCAGCACCTCCCAGAGCAACACCAAAGCGATGGTTTATTGACAGAGAACAGGGTTCATCACACGCCAGAAAGCCACAAGCCAACAGTTTTGCAAGGCAGGCTTGGAAACGCACCTTGCAGCAAAGAGCTTCTAAACGGGTTATTGCATCTTATTGAGGTGCTTTGCATGGGGGGGAGCAGGGCAGACATCTCCTAAACCTGGATTTTTTTGCCAGCTGCTGTGTGCGGGAGCAGCACCATGCGCTTGTCCCAACTTATCACGCTCATCCTAACCCATCAGCGGGAGCTGGGCTCAGCCTCGAGCCCCACAGGGCCAGGAGGAGATGCAGCCAGAGGGGCCAATGCGTGCGATGAGAGCAGACCCCCGGGGAAGGAAACGCCGCCCCACATCCCCGGGGATGGGAGCTCGGCTGCCCGGTGCTGCCCAGCAGGATGGGGATAGGGCTGGGACCCAGCTGGCACATCCCAAAACTGGTCTGTAATTTCCATTGGTTCTGGTGGTTTTATTGTGTTTATTGGCCATAAACTCATTTCCAGACTGACCAGCCAAAATTCAGCCCGGGAGCTGCTGGAGAGGCTGGTCTGGTGATTCAGCACAGAGGTTTCAACTGAGCTATTTTACATGTGGAGCTGTGCAGGGGCAGCCCCCAGCCCCCCCACGGCACCACCACAGCAGAGACGCCCTGTCCAGTGTAGTCCCAAATAAACCACAGTGGCACCGAACCAATGCCAGTCCCTCAGGGCTGCTGGCTCAGGTGTGCTTTCACTGGCTCCAAACCCAAAAAGGGACTGGTGGGACCAGGGATGGACACAGGGCAATGCTGCAGCCTGGGACAAGCCTGCCTTCAGGATGTCCCTGCCAGCTGCCTGGCAAAGCTGGGCCGTGAGGGACGGCTCTGGAACAGGGAAATTCACCCTCAACCCAGCCTCTTGGGACATCATTGGCACATCTGGAGATGGGCAGGTCCCCATTGTCACTGCAGGCATGCAACCAGCCTGGCAAAAACCCTTCCCCTGCGGACAGTTCCCCATCACCACCACGGAGCAGTGCAGCCCTGGCCCTGCCGGCATGGGGGTCCAACCCCAAAACCTGCCTAGCCACGGGCTGTGGGAGCCCACACGGGTGCAGCCGAACACCTTACTCACAGCCCTCACGTACCAAGCCGGTGACTAAAGCCAGGATCAAAGCACCCAAATGAAGGAGCACAGTTTACATCCACCCTTTCTTTCCAGGCTGCTTTTAATTATGGTGTGATCCTCCCCGCCCACAGCTCCCCTAAACCCTGGCATCCCACAGGGCCACAATCCCCACCTGGCAGGTGGATGCTGAGTCCCGGCGCAACGCCGCAGCGAGGAGTGATTTTTTGGCAGCAGGACGTTGAGCTGGAAACCTCCCTGGCTGGGCAGCACAAGGGCTACCAGATCAGCCAAACTGCTGCTCTGGAGCTTCCTTACTATCGCTTCCCCTTCCCAAATTACACCGAAAAAGCACCACTCAGCAGTCACATATGCAGTATTCCTGGCAGCTCTGGCGCTCGCTGGATTTTTAGCCTTCTTGTTTAAGAAAAGCAAAAATTGGCTGCAGAAAAGGGCAAGTTTTGCCTCCTGCCAGGCTGCAGACCGAATGCCCGCTGCAGGACGGCAACTTCCCACCTCCCACGCTCAACCGCTCCGAGGGGGATGTCTGCATCACCCCAACGCAAGACCTCAAAAAGCATTTTCAGGGAAAGCAGGTGGCCTTCACGTCACCTACGAGCATCTGGGATCACACCAGGGCTGGCAACCCCTGTCTGCACCCACAGGCATCACCCCAGCCTTCGCCGGGGAAAAGAAGATGGGGCGCTTGGTTTCGGCAGCATCATTCTTCAGGGTGGTGTGAAATCCTCAGCCGGCGAAGGTGCGCAGAGGGGATGTGCCACTAGCCTCCCCACCATACAAAGGCAACTGGCGGCCCTCTCCGCAGCTGCTATAATTAGACGTAAAAGACAGATCGATACCTGCGTTCTGACATTGGAACAGTTTTGCTCTCACGCGAAGCACTGCTACTGGAAGCCACATTAGGGTAAAGCTCCTTTAGGACAGTTTTTCAGCGGATGCTGGAAAAAAGGTCAGTTCTGCGTGGTGGATGCGACCATCAGCCAGCGAGCCCCAGGTTTAGCCCTAATAGAGAGCAACTACCCGCTCACCCCACACATGGCTCTGCCCAACGTATCCATGTGGCCACGAGCAAAGTCCGCATCCATGCGGGGCACAAATCCCACCGAAAAGCCCCAAATGTCGTAGAAGAGTGGAAGGAAGGGAGGAAGGACATGATCCCGCCCGGCCAGCACAGGCTGCCCTTCGGTGCACAAGGCAGCACTCCTGCCACGATTATTTATCAGCGATGCCTGGCGGGACGATTGAAGGAGACGCGTCCAGAAGAAACTGGAATTGCCGGTTTTCTCTTGTTGCTACCCAAACCCAACAAGCTCTGTTTCCTATCCAGCACAGCTAAGCAGCACCGTGACCCTGCGAGGCCCAAAATCGCCACCTGCCTTCACTGGCGCTCTCCAGGGCCAAACCAGCCCAGGGGCCAGGGAAGGACCAACAACACAATGGGGCAAAGGGGAAAAATATCTGTGATGAATTTGCAGCCCACAAAATCAGAGAGGTCAGAGGATGCGTGCTGGGAGGGCGCTATTATTTCTGCTAGGGCAGCAGGCGAGCCCACCCCTCTGTCCATCCCTGCCCACGCTGCTGGAATAAGCCCACAAGCCGTACGCCAGCCCTGTCAGCGCCCCAGCATCGCCCACCCTGCGAGGGCCACAGGAAGGGCTATGGACACCCCCGTCCAAACTGGACACCGCAGGGCACGAACATGTTTGGGGTTTCTTTTCACTCTGCCCCCCTCTCTGGGGCCGGGCACCCCGACCCGCATGGGGAGACCCCACGTGTGACCCACAGCCGCGGGGGGGGATCAAGGGGGAGACCCACTCCCGGTGCAAAGCAGCCCCCGGTTTCGCCGGGGCAGCCCGTGCCGCCGCGGGGCCGGGACCGGGGGGCGCCGCAGGGACGCAGGCACGGGCGCTACGGTGAGGGGGGCACCGGGGACACCCCGGGCTCTCGCCTGCGCACCCCCGACCTCGGCCGCGTTCCCGCCGGCACGGCTGGGGCCACAAAACTTTCCCTGTTTGCTCAGGGCCGTGTTTACCTGCCGATAAGGCCCGGAAGGCTGCGGGGGAGGACGCACCGCCTGCCCGGGGCTCTGCCGGCCCGGGGCGGCGGGAGGGGCGGTGGGGCGGGTGGGGGGAACGCGCGCCGCGCCGGCAGCGGGGATAGACGGGCGGACGGACAGACAGACAGACGGGCGGGCGGACAGACGGCGGCCGCGCCACCCCACCGGGGGGTCCCCGGAGTCCTGCGAGGACCCGCTCCCCGCCCCGCCCCCGCCCGAGCCGGGACCGGGACCGGGCCGGGACCCCGGCACCGCCGCTCCCCTTCCGCCGCCCTTGCCTGGCTCTTGTCGAACTGCTCCCGCTCCGCCTCCAGGCTGTGCCCGCCGCGGCGGCTCAGCACCCGCGCCGGCACGCTCTTGATGCTGTTCATGGTGGGCCGCGCTCCGCGCACCGGGCACCGCGCACCAGGGCGCCCCTGGCGGCCGCGCCCGGCCCCGCGCCGCCCCGCCCGCCCCACGCCCACCCGCGGGCAGGTGGGAGCAGCCCCGGCCCCGGCCCGCCCCGCCCCTCCAGCGGGGAGCCGGGCCACGCGTCCCCCGGCGGCCGAGGCCTCCGGCCCCGCTGCCCCCGCCAGGGTGCGGGACTGGCGACAGGGGCGGCGTGAATCTTCCCGCGCTACCGGACTCCCCTGTGTTCCGTTCCACGCGCTGTTTCTGAGAGCACAACCGAGCCGCTCTGCATCCTTCCCGCGATAAACCCCGCCAAAACACGCACTGAGTCCATTTAAGAGACTCGGAGCTTCCTTAGCACCTGCTCCTGTCTTCCCTTCAGGGGAGCCAAGCAGCAGAGAGCGCATCCACCCCTGCGCAAAGCAGGGTGTAGCCCTACAGCAGCTTTGTTTTCTTTAATAATAATTCAGGACAAGAATACAATAGCAAAGGCACTCCCGAGAGCATTTGTAATGCTTCCAGAAATAAGGCAGCAGAGTTTGATACAGCTTGAGTTTCAATAGGAGCCTCAGAGCGTGGCAGATAATACTTTTTTTTTTTGTTTGTTTGTAAGTCACTTAGTGCCTGAATAAATTAACCCCAATATTCCCCTCCTTCCCATTCCGCAACCCCAGGGCAGCCCCGACACAAAATCCTAGGGCTCTGCAGATCCTTCTTGCATCACTTGAGCTCAGTTTTCTGTATTGATTTTAAGGCCAGCAGTAGAACACTTTAAATTCACAAGGGGCTTCAGCACATTCTCCCATTAACACTGAACACATTTAAACTGGAAAGCACAGCCCATGCTAGGAAATTGCAGCCATTTCTCTTGGGTTCACCACAGGGTATAGCTGCTGGACAGCTTTGGGGTGAGCGCCAGGGCACCGCCATTGGTAGCATTTTGGGGGGAATTTCTGTCATATCCATAGCAGCATATTTGAGGATGGAGCCTGGATAGTTCCTCTGCAGGTAGAAGAATCAAATGCACTTTGAAGCTTGTGGAAACTTGAAAAAAACCTGAGAAGCAACAATTCCCTCTGTGGGTAATGCTTGCGGGCAGGGAGGGAAAGGTTTGGAGGACAGCAGCTATGTTCAGAATTGGTCGACTAATTTTGAAGCCATTAGTACACGAAGGAAAGCAGGCTGTCGTTTAGGTAATTAAAGAGAAAGCAGAAAATTATATGAAAGAGTTAACAAGGGGAAACCATGGTGTAAGTGTTGTATTTCACTGCAATTAATTTTGTGGCAGAGACTCCCACCCCTTCGCTGCCCCCACGAAGGAAAAATGCTGGCGTGGCACTCAGCCGTGTGGACTCAGCACGGGTCTCCCAAGCCACTCACAAACCGCGTGCGACCGAGCAGCCCACTCGTGTCTCCAGCAGTTTGTGTCCTATGTGCCCAAGAACCGTCATAAATCAAGTACTAAATGTATTGGATGGTGTGTTAAACATGCAAGAAAGATACAGCAAAGGTATCGCCTTTATTAGCTTATTTGATCTTTTAGTTAAAAAGTAAGTTCAAATTCTGATAATGGAACACGTCTTGCCCAATAGTTGAAGATAAAAACAGTTTAAATGCTAAAAAATCAGTCACATCATGCTTCGCTGCTGCCATACAGCGTGAACAGAGCCCATACACACACCTGATCTTCTTACAAGCTTTTGTTAGGATAAAAAGCTCCTGACCGGGGAAGCGTTGTTTTGCCCATCTTGTGGGTGACAGCTCTCCCATTCCAACAACGTAGGCGGCAGTTCCTGGTTACAACACTAACTGGGAACTTCCTATGAACATTATTCATCTCTCTCTACATGGCAAGAAGTCCAGAACAAAAACAACAAACTAACAAAAAAAAAAAAAAAAGAATGCTTGGCTGTGTCACACTCTATAAATATTTCTGAGCCACCATAAAAAAAAAATGGTAAGAAAAATAGTTCCTATGTCATAGCAATTACACACTCAAGATTCATAAAAAACAAGCTAGCATTTAACCTGAGCTCTCAGCTATAAAAATAGTTTTGTTAATCTTGGCATAATTCTATGTTTTATTTAAAGACAAAATATATTCCCACATAGCCACATCTTTTTGCCACTTGAGAGTCTTTCAAACACTTACAGACCCATGGAAAAAATCAGGTAACTTTCCGTTGTAGCTGACGGGTGGACTATCTTCAGTTCTCAAAATCAACTCTATATTGGGAACTTCTTCATCCACTGCAGAAAATGAAAGAATTTTATTAAAATGCAGGAACATTTCCTCTAAAATATATGAAGCGAGCGCATGTATGTCCATTTATTATACAAACTTTCACACTGCAGACGATTCAAACACAGAGGAGAAAGGCAAACAAAGCGCTTCACAGAAAGACAACAGTCTCAGGGACACCACTGGAGTGTTAGGAAATAGAACCTTTCCAGTTTGTTTTGCAAAAAGGAGCGATCTTTGTGCCCTCGGCCAGCCACTGAGTCACAGCTTACAAGCAATGCCACATGCTACAACGTCAAAAACTGAATATAACATTTTACTCATTGCTCTCCTCCTTTGTTCTTCAACTCGTCCCCACCCAAGCTCTCTCTAAAGGACAAACAACTGACTGATGAAAATGGCTAAATCACCATCGGCTAGCTAGCAAATTAACCTAATGTTTATCAATGCATCTGCCCTCAAATTATTTCAAAGCAATTAGAAAAAACCCAAACAACCCAACCAAAATCATCACTTCTCTATATGAAATTGCACAAACATTAGTTATTTCTGGACCTGCTATCAACTCTACAAAAGCTGCTTTGGATTTAACTGATCACGGTGGCTCAGTGCCTTTTAATACACAAAGAAAATAACAATTATGCAGCAGCCAGTGACTTGCACAGTCACTAATTCTTGCCACGGATCTACAGTGAATTGTGGGCACGTTTGTTCAACCAGCTCTTTCTCACTTGAAGCAAATGAGATTATTTCTGGAGGCTAAGCGTACGCTTACTGCTTTGCTGTATCAGCATGGTGCTCAGCAATTTTTGGGATTTGCTCCTGAAACTTTTTAACATCAGTAGTTTCAGGATGCAAGTCACAGTGCTGGCTCCGATCTATAAAACCTCCAGCTTCTTTTACCTTAGGGCCCTTTTCAGGAAGAGAAGAGATCTCTACACAGGAACATTACAGCAGCAGAGGGTATGGCATTCCAGCTACTCAGCATCCATTTCCTATGACAGCCCCATTAGTGTGCACTAAGCAGACCCAACTTATTTTGAAAGACGACTCAGTGCCTCTGGACTTAATGCAGGAACAGCAGAATGTGAGGGGCTACAAACCAACACCACTCCCCAGGGGCACAGCGGGTTTAGCTCCACAGGGGAGAAACAGTTCAGGGACTGCAGTTTGAATGCACCAAGAGAGAGGACTGCGCACCAGCTCCCCACTGGATCGAAGTTGATCAGTTGAGGAATCCAGTGCCCCACAGCTTCATGCTCCAGCTTGCTGCGTAGTAACATCCCTGTGCAGACATGTGCTTGGGTTGTGTCAGCACTAGAAGGTTTCTTTTTTTTGTCAATTTTTCCTCCCATTCTTGCTAGTTCTTATTCAGTTTCATGTGGTGTTTGGTATTTTAACCATATCTAGTTACTCTTTTGTCCTCAGAACCAGACAATGTGGTGCCTATTGCAAGCATCCAATTCACATTAGTAGAACAATTAATCAGAGTGAGAAATTTCCTGATTCAAAAAGAAAAAAACACCTGCTATGGGCAAGGCTGCTTTTCATATTCTGAAACAACTCTATTCAATACATTCTACTTTTGGAGCTCATAGCCCAGGAACAATATAATAAAAAGGCCCTTGGCTGTGGCACTGAAAAACACTTCCCAATCTCTTATTCAACAATGATCGTATCCTTGATCCTGTTATCTGCAACACACAGGAGGACTTCAACTACAATAAGCGGTGTGCAGGTACTCGGGAATGGAGCTGCAAGATCTGACTGCCCAGAGGATGAGGACCATGCTTGAGAAAAGTTTAATTATTTAACTAAAGGAATTACTTGCTGCCTTAGTATCTGTCTGCTGTTATAGTACTCACAAGAGTTTTATTGGAAATGCATTCAGAGTGCATTTAGAATCTTGTGCCGGGATCATAGAATCATTCAGGTTGGGAAAGACCTCCAAGATCATCGAGTCCAACCGTAAACCTAACTCTGCCAAGTCCACCACTAAACCATGTCCATAGTCATCTCAGAAATCCATAGACCTGTATTAATATTGCAGATGCAATAATAAAGAGGGAAACCAAAAAATCAACCAAAAAAAAAAAATCAAGTTGAGAACACCTTCATACTCACAGAGCATCATAGAGAAAAGAATGGAAGCTTAGCATCTCTTTCTTCTGCAGCAGATAACTGGGTTCTGTGAAGAGCTTCTGCAAGTTCTGTTGTCTATATTGTAATGCAAAAACACTACGTGGAAATCAAAGAACTCAGTAAAAATTACAGAGCTGCCAAGTTCAAACTGGCGAGCAGCAGGATATACTTTTTAACTCCCTCTTCTCCTCCCTCCCCCGAGCAGGGCACAGAACCCAATAGGTTCTAAGGGTTATACTTGAGAGAGAGATATATATATAATATTATATATATAATATTTTTTTATATATATATATATATATATATATCAGTTTATATAAAAAGTGCAGTTTAAAACAGCCTCTGGTAAACCTGGTTTTAAGCACAGATTAGTTGGCCTGCATAGATTAACTAAAACACGCTTGACAAGTTTTTGCCCTGAACCTCTCTGAAAGTAGATCAAAGTTCTACAGATGTGGTTCAGAAGCTCCCCCCGCCAGTAAACATGAGCCTGCTTTATTTTCTACCCACTAAAGCAACCGTTCTGAATGAGAAGCCAATTTCCAAGCTCAAATATGCAGTGTCAGGTTATAAAGCAGAGTCATGCTCACTACTGAAGGACAGCCAGTTCAGCCGAGCTGTGACGTGCCAACCAGTAAGCAGGAGCCAGACAGCTGATGGGGTTGGGCAAGAGCCACAAGCAACCACTGTTTGGTAGAGAGCTTTTCAGGAATCCCTCCTACAAGACAGTCTTTGCAAAAGACTACACTGCTGCTGTCTTTCACGCTAAATGAAATCCTGCACATGAACTTCTGAACAAAATATCCTTTCAGTTTATGCAAATGCTGGCGCACAACCTTTACAGTCTGTCAGTCAGTCCCAGCACAGCTAAGGTTTTAAGGTTCTGAATGTTATCAAAATTGCTTTGTCTGTTACTTACAGTAACATTGTTCTGGTCAAGTTCATCTAAGGCTATAAGGAGCAACATTTTTAGAGAGAGAGGTAATACCTTTCAGGAGGAAGCTGAGCTTTCAGCATGCAGTGTTCTCATTAGGAGTCTGTTTTAAAACCAAACCCCTAAATTCTCCCTTTATGATACATATCAGCACAAGTTTACTAATTTCTAGTGATGTGTTACAATCTCCTTGGCAAACAAGGTAGAAATTCTTAAGGATATTTATGAAAACAAACAAGTGCCCCCTTCTCCAATTACTCCTATAGCCCACGTACTCAAGGCAGAAACTCCCTATCAGCATTCATGCTCGTAAAATAATTGCCATGACAGCTACACACAGGTTATTTTCTTTGACCACTGAGTATGTTCTCACCCTGCAATGAAGGAACTAAAACTATTAACCCAAAAAACCTCTGAAGTTATTAAGGCTGAGAGTCTGGTTTAAGTTCATATACAAACCTATTTTATATATCACCTATTTCCTGTACTGTCCTCCTTTCCACAAATATACCTCGCGTAATAAACCAGCTCTGAATGTAAGTCATACTTCTGTTCACTTTTTTCTAGACCTCCTACAGCTTGCTCCAAAGTGACTTCTTCCTTCCATCTGTTTAGACACATGAAAAAGTCAAATCCTGTCATGACCTTGAGGAGCCATAAAGAAGCCTATAAAAAAATTCCAAGTACTTCATGCTAAGGGATGCAGGAATTTTTCTCTTTAGCAGAGCGTGAGAATGATACTGTTTATAATGTCACAGCACAAGTCAAGCATAAGTGAAAGAACGTTCACAATCACTCTTCCCAGCCACCTAAACCTAGTCATAGGGGAGTAATATATACCGTATTAATGCTGCTGCGGTTTGGACTGCAGCGAGGGCTCGCATGGAGGAGAGTGCTAAGCTCCAGATCAGCAACCATCTGTCGAGACTCAGCCAACACGTGCTGCAGCTTACTTACGGGGGAACTGGTGTCCTGGAGGAGACAGAAAGTGAGCCAAAGTTATGAAATTGTCTTTCTGAAGTATGTCAAAGGATTATAACATACCAAGAATCATCACTTTAATTTTGAAATGTCTCAGTTCAAAATGCTACGCTGCTCCAGACTCTGTCTAAATGCTGGCATTTCTGCTAAACAGAGGCCTTTCCTTTTTAACAGATCTTCACATGCGCACACAACAGTAGTACTTCAGTGATGAAGGGGAGAATAAACAAAGACATGAGAAAGGGGAAAACCAGGCAGAACAAGAAAGAAACAATGTCCAATAGCTTCTAATAACTGTGTCCAAGTGTACTTAGATATTGTGCTTTACTGGAATTACCAATTAGCCAGCATCCATTATCCTAAAGCCTTTAATTTCAAAAGCTTATATATATTTTTTTTGAACTCACTTATACTGTCCAAGACACACTGGGACAATAAAGAACTATTTTGAAAAGAATATTTTACCAGCTTTGCTTTAAGCCTGCTGTCTCATCATTTGAGTCACTAGTTCTTCCATGCTGGCAGACGTTTGCTTTCCTACTATCAGTCACAATTCCCCTTAAAATTAATGAAGTGCATTCTGCAATAAAATACTGACTTGGTCCATGGTAGCACTGCAGCATCTGTTTGTTGGCTTAGTCACTGAAAGGTTATTGATCTCCAGAGGGAAGTCTTCATCAGAGAATTTCTCACATCTTTGCGGCCTGTCTCCTTTCTGGGTGGATGTCAAACAAGGAGAATCCAAGTGAAAAGAATTCAGATCCACATTTTCTTCACTGTTAAAAAAATTAAGACATTGCCAGAAACAGTACCCCCATCTTTTTTAAACTTTCAAAGGAAAATCATGGGACAATGTAAGTAATTATAGGCCCTGAGCCAAGAAAACCATCGAGCATGTGAGATTACTCTGTTCCTCAGAGTGCTTCCCATGTTTAACAGCTTCATTAGATCAGTTTCATCCTCTGAGGATGACAGTTTGACATCCAACCAGTTTCAAGAACAGCTACATTACCATGTGCTTGAGTATCTATTTAACCTTGCAAAGATCACACAAAAGGCAGTATCTAGTTCCTCCCAATACCCTGGTACTCTTTCTTCTCTCATACCCTACTCCCCCTTTTTTTTGTTTTTAATCAACCATTAGGCAAATTAATATTTGTAGGTGTACTTTTGAAGGGAACTTCAGAGTCTTTTAAAGTCACCATCTCCCTTCAGAGATCACAGGAGAGCTTTCCCAAAGAAGCTTTATTTTATTTAAATACAGCAGCAAACAGTAAAGTGCTGTTCGGGCAAACTGTGATCAAACCCAACTCTCAGCTGCCTGACTACCATTTCAGTGTGGAACTGAAGCATATGATCTATTGGCATACATCTTCCCCTAGGTTTTAAAGTGAAACAAAATATTAATTTAGCACTGGGTATATCTGAGTGTGTTTAGGAGTATCTGAAAAGCAATTTAAAAGACAGCTAAAGCAACAGATCATACCCAGCACATTATTACTGTCGGAGCACTGACTCACAGCCATCCCAAGCTTGTCCTAATACAAAAGGACTTTAGCTCTTAATATGCATGTCAAATGATTGAAACTTTTCTCTTACACCTTTCCCATTTTTTAAGTTAACTTTATCATAGCCTACCCTAGAGAAACAGTTCTCAATTTCAATTCCTTAAATCACAATTTTATCAAAATGTACCAAATCCCTTGCTCAGCTCCAGCACTGATTAATCACAAATTAAGACTAGAGCTAATAAAAGCTGTAGCATATGAGAAACTATCTTGATCACCCTAACTAAGCCCCCTTCCCCTGGGATCGCCTGTCCCCTGTGCTGTGTTTTCACACAGCACTGAGTGCTGTCTGCAGTGTGTACAAAGATGCGTCCTGGTTTCTGCTAGCAGTTACAAGCTATGCAGTGAATTTAATTTTCAACTACTAATTTCCACTTCCTACAGTTTTTAAAAAGTAAAAACAATAGTGACCATCACCCCAAATAAACCATTTCAGTATTCAGCACACTTCTGAACAAAACAGAAGCACAGTACTAGCACTGCCTGGATTGGGTAAATGACTAAAAAATATGTATATTTTAAAGGAAATACTGTCTTCAAATTTACAGCATTTCATTAAGTATTCTTTAGATACAACACATGCCATACCTTGCAAGACTGTTAGAAAAAGGTGTATTTTTACATCTAAGAAAAAGCCCTTGTGAGAGATGCCAGCCCAGAACTGGCTGCTGCATCTCATTTCCCTTCTCTTGTCAAACATTGGACTACAACAGGCTTTTAAGAGAGAAGAGCTCATGTTTGTGAGCTTCTGACCAGCAAAAGTTCTGGGGAGATGCGAGGGAACAAGCTGTAGCAGCCCAAAAGCAGGGGACGTGAGGAAATGCAATGAGCACAGCTAGTTTTGAAGGATACACAGGTTGGGAGGGAAGGGGGAAAACTGGTTTGAGGCAGGGAGACGGCTCAAGGAATGGGTGGCTTAGTACAGCAGAAGCACACTGAATGAGTAACTGCTGACGCTCCATCTTTAAAATCAGAATTGAGATAAAAATCCAAAGGCAGCAAATGTTGGTCCAACATAAATGAAGTCACTAAGTCAGAGCACACAGAAATGATTCCTGCACTACAGTATTTCACAATCACTCTTGCAGTTGGATAAGGTATTTGACTGCGTTAATAGCCGCCTTGTTGGCTGTTCCATAATTCAAGAACTCATGTCAAAAATATTTGCTGGGCTGACAGGGAGGTGCCAGCACCCTTCCCTACACACCAAATACATCATCAGCGCTACAAAGCCAGCAATGGAAAACTGGAGGATCCAGATTCAAGTCCCAGAAGGAATGTTGTGCTTGGTCTCTGCCATTAATGCCTTAACAAGAAGCCCACACTGAAGACTGCAATACTACTGCTTTCCTCCCATTTATGGGGCAAGAATTTATTTGGTGGCAAATCAGTCAGCAGAGGCTGGAAAGAAGTCAGTCTGGGATTTGCACTGAGTCAATCCATCCCCAATTAGCAGGGCTCCTAGGACCAAATGTGGGCATCAAAAAAACTTGATAGCTCAGCAGCAAATCCCAAATGGGTAGAGCAGCCCTCCCTTACTGAAGGGTATCTGCTGTATCTGCATTGCCTGGTTTGTATTTGTTCCTTCTCCCCTAAAATCCCCTTAAGGACAAGACAAAAAGTGAAAGCAGTTTTCATGATTCAGCCTCAAAAGAGATTTGGAGGGATGGCAGCGTGTCATTTGTGCTGCTGGGGGAGTAGATAAGAAAGGTCAGGGTAGACATAAGGGGAATGGAGTCTTTTTAATGATTTATGGACAGTGGAAACTAGAGATAGAGTCCACAAACAGTGTGAAGCTCAGCTAAGCTGTGCGGGAATGTGCCGGGACAGCATTCTTTTTCAATGGCTGCCCATTCACCTCATTTTTGAACAGGCCTGTCTCACTGCAGTAATAATTTCTATAAAATTTCTGTTTTAAAAGCAAACACAGAATGAAAGCACCCGTACATCAGATGCTTCCATTCCATAACATTAATTTGTCTGGATGTTGGGCAGACTTGCTGGCTAAAATTTTTAGCAGGTTTGAACATTTACTGTACTTGTCAAACTGCAAGCTGAAAAGCTGCTACTCCTTCTCTTCTCTGGCTAAAATGCAGCTAAGAAATCTCTGCAAAACTTCAGAAATCCTTCTAAAATAGAGCTGGTAAGTCAGTCAATTTTTTGAAAGGAAATAGAGGAACCAACACAACAAATCCACAGAAAGTCACAGCTCTGAATGCCCATGCTTGTGTAGGCATAAAACCACTTCTATAAATGCGAAGTGGCATTTGTATCTCGGATACTTTCCAATACCACTAAGATACCTGAGTATTTTTCCAACTCTTCTCAGCATTAGGAACCTCATTCTGCTCATCCCCAACCACATGTTCTTTTCTCCTCCCCCAGTATAAACACAGGGATTGAGTCCCATGAACAGAGACACACTGGAGAGTGGACAGATTGCTGTCCTGTAAATCTTGCCATCTCATTTTCTTGCCCTGAGTGAGGAAAGCAGCCTGCGTAGAAGAGCTGTGTCCTACATTCTTGCCCAGCCACCGTGTGATTTCTCAACAGAAATAACACAGTCACTAAAGCATCACACAAAATCTAGGTTTGTTTCTTGCCTTACAGAAACATCACTGCAGAAGTCCAACTCTGGTCAGAACATATCTTACCCACCAAATTTACAAGCAACATCTGGGATTTCAAAAAATCAGTAGATTTTTTTAAATCTGCATTTTTCTCAGTGAGATTATTTGGCAAGTTATGTGGTACTGCAGCTCCTTCTACCCATGAGGCTCTTGGGGATAAGAGATGTGAAAAAAATAAATGCATAAAAATAGAATCATGATACCTTACAGTTATTTTAACTTACTTAGATTTACTACTTTTCAAGTTGGTAGACTAATTTTAAAACAGCAGTTACTTTAAACATCACTTAAGATAATACGAATTATTGAGAACTTGTACACCCAAGCTTCTACATAACTCCAGCTTGTACCTATCTATTTCTTAAATGTAACAAGCACATAACCTTTTTGAGCTGACACATTTAATCTCCTGTGCAGTCTTGAGAGAGTTGCAATCTTTTCCATGCCATATACTGCCATGTCCTTCAACGGGTTTGAAAATCTTCAACCATTCTGGATCTGATACTGGCTTCCACCATGCATCTTTTTTTATGATGAAGATATTACTACAGGGATCAGATTCAGACTTGTGAATTGCAACAGGAGTCTCTCTGCTTTTTCGGCCAAACAAAATTTTGGTTCTCTCTTCCGAGGTTGTATTTTCATTATCAGTTTTGTCAGACGTGACGGTGTTCTGGATCAAAGTACTTTGCAAATCTACACAAGAACTGACATTAAGCCAATGCTCACATTCAAGTAAAGATGACTCAAAGGTTTGTTGGTCTCTGCTTTCCACTCCATTCGCAGAAACTTCCCCGTTTCTCAATGGTCTTGTGTTGTTTGCCTCACAAAATACTTTGCTGCCTAGCTCATCAGAGCTGGATGCAACATCCTGCTTTTCTTCTTCTTCCGAAAGGACAGCCAAGACTTTCACAACTTTTTGACACTGGTTTAAGTATGCTGAGGTAGTTTCCTCCAAGTCTGATGCATTCAGCAACAGTCTATTATCTACTTCACACATCTCACAGGTGGTTTTTACCCTACTTTTTGGAACTTGTGCAGTTCCACACTCCTCGCATATCCTGTGGGTGCCCTCCGTCCTAACCGTGTCTGTCTCGCTGTTACTTTCAGGGGCAGAGAATGCCACACCTATGCTACAACGGCATGATAAAGAAAACAGTCAGAAATACTGCATTGAAAGTACCTACGTAACTGTACTCAAGGTTAAAGGTATACATTAACCAGAGGCTGTAGCCATGGTTCTGCTGTAGTTTATATACCAACAGGCTGCTGTATCCTGCCCAAACTCCACAGAAGTCTGCCCAGATTTGACTGTTACTTTCGAAAATAAGTCTGAGAGTTCTTTCATGTTTTATACAGTGTGGTGATTGTCTGAACCTCCAGGGTGTGCACCCATTTCCTAATATGAAAGCAAAATAAACTTTGATTTTTAAACAAATGTAGTAGTGGGCCAGATTATCACCCCTACCAACATACTATTCCTTTTTTTTAAAACCCATTAACTGTCTGGCCTGCATACACCACTTTATTCTGTGACTGATACTTATGGTGTCTCCTGACCAAGTTAAAAAAGGTATCCGACAACTTCACTGGATGTTTGCGGTTGAGTCCAGCAAAGCCATCTTGACACGGCACACATCTCTTTTAGGCTGTTAGCTGTGGCTGAACAGCGAAGTCTCTCTCTGAGAGCAAACTACTTAAAAAAAAAAAAAAAAAAAAAAAAGAGAGAAAAAAAAAAAGACTTTACCTCCTTTCATGTACCGCCTTTTCATGCTTTTGCCTTAATTCCCGAGAGCTCTCCAAATTGACATGAAGAAATTGCAAGTCATGCTGCTGTTTTACATAGATCTGTTTAAAGATAGTAATGTGCATTAGTGAAAGTCTGGAGTGCAGGAACATTGTCATCAGGTACTAGCACATTGCTTGTCTTCCAAAAATATCCTCAAAACATTTTTATAAACCAATACCTGTAGCCAAACTATACTCAAAGCCTTCCAAATCTAAAGGGCCATCTCTGCATGTATTTAGGAAGATAAAGTTTTGAGGCAATAAACAGTATGTCTATTAGAAGACTGCAGTGGTCTTCTAAAGTGGAACCACGCTGAACCATAAATACAATATTGTTATTGTTAATTGATATTTAATACATGTTGTTATTATGTTATTCAAAGTTATGCAGAATTGCAGGACATGGAATAATGATCATGGTATCTGTCTTTCACTGCAGGGGATTTTCTGTAAAGCTAATGTAGAAAATCTGATCAATTATTTGCAATGAAAAAAAAATGAGCATGCCTCAAGAACCGCAAATGGGCACAGGTGAAAACACTGGGTTTAAGTTACTCTTGAAAAACAGATCTTTCAGTACACTATGCCCCTTTACACTGTGTGAGGTCACCTTGGGCATGTGCAAGGCAGTACACCCTGCTCCCCCTGCCTATCATGTGACTTCTTGAGCCTAGTACTCTCGGGTTATACACACGCACTGATGACCTGTTATCTCAACAGGGTGCCCCCACTTTACTGCTATGAGGGTGGTACTTGCTCTTTGTAGAACTGAGTAAATACAATTATACAAAAAAAGGCTAAAAGCACATGTAAATTCAAGGATCTGTACCATGGGTTTTAGATTTTAACCAAAATAAAAAAAAAAAACAACCCAACATTCTGTAAGACTCCCAGCACAGCAGAAACAGCAAATTTTATATTTTTCTTTTAAGAATAACTAGATCTAACTTTTTTCTAGTGTTCCATGCAGATTTGATGTTACTGAAAAATGCCTTCGTAATCTCAGAGTAGACACACAATTAGGGTTGTACCTGTCGCAAACTTGATAGTTCTGTGTCAGTCCGCGCTTGTTTAGACTTGGCAAACTGAAGAAGTTCATCCTTTCTTTTTGCTTTCTCAACTGTTTCAAAACATATACAATTTTTGGATTACTTAAGGTGAATAGACACAAAGCAAGTACATTTGTTAACACATGTCTGTAGCAGAACAGGTACCTAACCAAAACACAAGCATTTTCAACAAGATCAACAGGATATGTTTTACCTCCAAATAAGAAGAGCACAAAAACCATACGACAACTAAGCAGATCAAGTACTTCCCTCGAACTTTTCAACAGCACCTAGCTTTATTTTACTAGCAGCAATATTCTACTTCATTGACTGATTTATTTTCTCATGTTAACATTCTTCCGTGGAAAGGAAATTCAGTAATTAATTCTAATTCATGCCTTGTACAGGGAAGAGCTGCGAAATGCTTCCTATTACTATTGTTTTTAAAATAATGAGAATGTGATCAATTATTTAGCAAAGGTAATGGCAGATAACTGACAGGCAAGTAAATCATCTCACAGCAGAGGACATCTTTGGTCACCTCATCTTTCAAGGTATATTGCTTGCCTGTGAAAACACTGCCGCAACAATCAGCCTGCTTTTCCTATCCACTGCAATACAGACAAGTTTGAACCAAATTGAAAAAATCAACAGATGGCAAGCTGCAGTTTACCAAGTCCTGCATATAAAACTGTCTAAACCAAATCCATCAGTTAAAGAAAAACAAGAGAAAAAGTGAATTTGTAAACATACTTCCATAGAAACACTGGAGAGAGTGAATTGGCTGGAATTTCATAGAGCCTAAGCTTTAGGTTTTGCATGTGGCCTCTTTTCAGCAGGCCACCATTTTCTATGCAACAGAAGTCAGAAGGGAGAATGGCACCCCCTTTTAATGCATTAATACCACAGGAGACATGAAAGTCTCAAAAATTGTCAAGAGAAAATCCTCCGAGCCATGCATTCCTCCATGCGTAATCATACTGGTGAACTTTGCACTTTTACAAGATTTTATAAAACTATTCCTGCAGAAGCCCTAGATACTGCTTTCATAAAACAATGACACACAAAGGCATATACCTTTATTAAACTTCAAGAAAGGTAGATAAGCAGCTGCCTCCTTCACTGATAACAGTGAACTGCTGTCTAGAAGTCTCTGAGCTGTTGAAAGTGAAGGCATGAAAAGCCAGCTGCCCACACTTACCAAGAAGTGCGAGCTCATTCCTCAAGCAGCCATTTTCTTGTCTGAGATGAATGATTTCTTCCTGCTGCTTATTATTTTCCTTCATCTTTTCACAAAGGTTATCTTTAAAACAAAATGTAGTATTTCCCAGAATGAAAAGGAATCGTGGTGGTCTGCACTGAATTAGGTGCCCAGTATAAACATTTACCTTTCAGCTTGCTTGTTTCAAGTATTAGTTCTTTCAGCCTCAGTTTGAGGTCTTGCTTTTCTTTGTTGAGACTGAATTCCTCTGTCTTTGCTGTACACAATGCACTTTCCAGCTTTTTGAATTTACATGTAAACTCAGTAATGTGATCAGTTGTTTCAAGTATAACCTCATCCTGAAATATGAAATAGAATGTATTCTTGATTATTGTTTTATCTTCATGTACGGATTTTGACAAAACAACAGTATATCTTACTGCAGCAGTTATAGCTACTTCACAGATTTTCTTCAGAGCTCGAGGTAAAAAAAAAAAAAATCAAAGCCAGGAAGCAAGCTTGTTTGTGAAAATAAACCGGTTTATTGTTTGTTAACTACTTTTCCCTTCTCAAACAAGCCTCAGAATTAAACAGCAGTGAGATCAACGGTGACTAAACCACTGTGGTACAGTCACCAGTAACTGCACTGCAGTTTGACCACATTTACTGCCTGATGAGATGACAGATGTTACCTTCAGCTTAAGCATAGTAAGAAGCTCCTGTTCTCTCGCTTGCAGCTGGCCTGTTTTAGCAGACAGTTCCAAAACTGAGCATTGGAGACTTTGATTTTTCTCCTAGTGAAGAGAAATAAGAGTGCCAGTTACTAATTCAATGATTCAAAGTTACTGTTTTTCCAGTAAATGTGTGCACAACTTTATTTAAGCGTTATGAATGGTAATGTGGGATTCTGAGCACGCTGTGAGGATCTGGAGGAAAAAGGACTGGAGTAAAAATTGTTCCCCAATTCGTTACAACCAGACTTGCTTGCAATCAAGGATCTTAATATCCTGCACGTCCTAAGTCAAGCTGATCAGACAGATGAAAGTACACAATACTGCTTTACTGTACTGCATATGGGGGAAAATTATCCCAATAAACACATCATTGCCAAATCACTTTAAAAAAAATCTAGAACCCTTGAATACCAATTATTTTCATATCCTTGAACCATTTTCAGAATGTTACAGTTCATCATAGTAATCAAAGCTGTAAATAAAACTCCCTGGAACTCCTCAACCAAGTATCAGCATTCTTTTGGAGCCCAACACTGCCTGTTGCAATCATAGTGCCCGACATTTTTGGAAGCAAGTTGGTTCTGAGCAGTGTTCCCCAAAACTAAGCAAACAAACAGCAAACTCCAAATCCTAGCTTAGGAAAGCTTTTTTTTTCCTTTTTCTTTTTTCTGACAAATAAGAGCTATACCTTAACCTAACATTACTGTACTAAAAGACAAATGCAACTCAAGAGCCTTAATATGAAATATTTATTCACTAGTGAAACTCACAAGTGCCACGGGCATTCTGTACATGCATGGACTGCAAAATCAGACCATTACTCAACTCCTACCTCCAGAGCCTGACAGTGAACAACTGCATCTGTTACTTTTTGAGACAGCTCTTTAAACTTCTGTTGTGTATTTTCAAATGTTGTCTTGCTGTCATTCTGCTGAGATTCTAAGAACTTTAACCTTTTGGTTAGTGATTTTATAATTTCATTTCTCTTGATCAGCTCATCTGAAAAGAAAGGAGACGAGGTACCTGTGAGAAAACAGCTTAGATATTGTCATGCAGTTTTTTAAAACTCAGAAATAAATTTAATCCAGCATTTTAAAATCATGTGATTCAGAAATGGATGCTCGCGTTGCATACTCTGAAGCAGGATTCCCTAGCTACCCAGGTCGGGTGGAATATGAACTCTGTAGTGACCTCTGTGCTATGGCTGTCAAACAAGACTGTTCAGAGCTGCCAGGTGATTAGCTGGGTGGGTTGCAGATGATGTCAGAGCTGTGCGGCAGAACCTCAGGGCACATGGCTCTGCAGTACACCTGTGTGTTTGCAAATTGTTCTCTTCCCCCATGTTTATTTCATCAGATTTTTTTTTAAGGAATCCACAGAAGAAATTTACGTATTCAGATGAGAAAGAGCTACCTGATTATCATACCCCCTTCAAGATCAGATGACCTTATTACCATCGTGGAAGTTTTGATCTCAGAACGAAGACAATCGAATTTAGAAGACTACCAAGGGTAGGAAATGGTTCCTTCTACATTGCAAAACTGCTGTTCAGGGGTCTAAGCATCTGAACGTACTTAAAAGACCAGGGTCTTATTCTTTATGCACTCAATACTTACTGTTCAGTAAGTTGCACCGTTCTGCTAAAGTCAGTATTTTTTGCCGATCATCTTCCCAGGCTAGAAGCTGTCTCTGATGCACTGCAACCATGTCATTGAGTTCCCTATCACGATCTTTCAGTTCTGCAATTAAAAGCTGGAGTTCTTGCCTCTGTTTCTGAATGGTGCTGTTCTCAAGGCTTGGGCTAAGTTTCTGTAAAAGGTAACACATGAAACACGTTTCAACATAAAGAAGCAGCAGCCAATTCTCTGATAATAAACTCAAGGGTTTAATTTAAGTTAAAATACTTTTATATTATAAACAGAGACCCTTCCAACAAGTTCTTACTTGTGGTACCACCTGTGGTCCGTGACTGAAACCGTTAGCGGTACAATGAGTACTTTCACGTTAAAAATAGAGCGCTCAAATTGTTAACTGTACTTTCATTTTTTACCTGGGGCGATGCAGAACGCGGCAGTGACGAATTCATAGGGGACTGGGGACCAGAGCGCTACCAGGCATTGGTGGATACGGGTGACTATTTATGACTGTAACGTTCAGCATGGAGGCTGCCTCTGATTTAAGCCCTACACGGTTACCCGCCGAGACTTCTTCTGACCTGGCAACCCTGCAGGAACGACAAACGCGACCCGTTGAGAAGCGACCACGGCGGGGGCACGGCCCTGCGGCCTCCCCCGGGCGCCGAGACCCGAGGAAGGCCCTGAGGCGCCACCAGCTCGGGCGAGCGGCCCCCGCCTCCGCCGACCGCTCCTGGGCAGGCCTGCAGCCCCCCCCGCGCGGCGGGGCCGTCCCCCCGGGCCCCCCCCCCCCCCCGCCCGCGGCTCCGCGCCCCCCGCCAAACCCCCGGCCCGGGGGCCGGGTTCCCCCCCCCCCCCCCCGGGAAGGCCCGGGTTAATAGGTCAGCTTTGAAACGGAACAGCTACGGAGATACAGTTACCTCCTTAGATCCACCCTTCTCAACTAAACCATTCAGCTTAGAAACAAAAACCACAGAAAAAAGGCACTTCAGCGGTAGAGGACAGGGCGTACAACACGTCACGCCCTGCGGCTTGACCTCATCTCGGTTTTACCGTGACAGGACAACCTCAGTTACAGGACTCTGTCGCCAGGAAGCATTTAACGTTATTAAAGGGAGCAGTGAGATACAAAGCACCAGCTTGACGCTTGAGGCTGGCTGCAAGAGTAGGGAGAGCAGAGCAGCACAGCCGGCACCAGGCCCCACCTGCGGCATGCACACCCCCGGTGGAAAAACAGCGGTCACTACAGAGTTGTGTTGATCACTACCATTCTTGAACCAGAAGCATGCTAAAAGCCTAAAGCCACTGAAATTGCCTCACCGAGAAGACCAGCAGAGTGAGGAGATCATTTGGAATTATGAAAATAGGCTAAACATTTCAGACTTTCACACATTCCTCACTGTTTCCACTTAATAGAATTAAATAGGTTGGTTGGAAGGGACCTACAACTGTCATCTAGTCCAACTGCCTGACCACTTCAGGATTCATTTTCCTTCAATTGTTAAAAAACCTTTAGAACGTTTGTCCCATTCCAATTTCTAAGATTTTATGCAGGTAAATGGCAGGTACGAGTTTCTGTACATTAGCCATATGTCTTATTCACTGAAGTTCCACAGAAAGGACAATGGATGAAAAATAAGCTTTCAGTGACTGAAATTATTATTTTCCTGTAAGACTGTTAGAGGAACATAGCTGTAAAGAAAACAGAAACTGTATTCAGTGAGGAACAGTCATTTTATTTAAATCTACTTCATGCGTAAGCATGATAGAACCCCAGTTTAACTTTGGCAAATATCACAACAAAAAAAACCAAGCAGCCTATACAGAACAGTGAAAATGCCAAGGATACGGGTTCTCCACAGTTTCACTGCAGAGCAAATGGATTTAGAAGCCTCACTTTGGCTACATCATTTATAACCATATAATTAAATAAAGGTAGTCTTTCACTATTACTTCTTAACTTCTCCAAGATCTTCAATGCTATCATCATCCACCTAGAAAAAAAAAAAAAAGGCCAAAACACAGCACATTAGGTATTTTTTCTTCTTACATATCTCACTCAGTATTCACCACTGTACATGCAATGAAGCGTGGTAGAAGTATACAGCACCATCCGAGACTCCCTGCTGTAAATTCTATGTGTGCTTATAGGACACAGCTGCACCTATGGGGCTGTGAATAAAGACAGGCCTACAGAGTTACTGCAGAAGGAACTACAGTCAGGAAATACCAGAACAAGGGAGAGTCAAAGAAAGCGCTTCTGATTACAGCAGCACAACCAAACCGCTCAACCATTGATGTTTCAGACCAACCCCAAATTAGCTAATATCTTCTTCTGAGGCACAAGTGTGCGGTTTTGGTTGTTTTGGGGGTTTTTTTGGTTGTTTTTTTTTTCTTTTTTCTCTCTCTCTTAATTTTGCAGTATTTTAAGATATATGGAAAAACAGGATGGCAATGTAAGAATACTTAAGCATTCACTGTTAAGAAACGGTCACAAAGAAGCCACAGGTATTTGGCAGCTGGACTTAATCTGACATACCTTCCTCACTGTAGTATCCATAGTAACAGCACTACATGTTTAGGGAGTTAGTGTGTCTTGGACAATGGAAGCAACATTTGACTTCAAGTTTAATCCCTCCATAACCTAGTCATTCACAGGTGGGAATGCAACAACTGGTCTTTTAATTTTGCACAACAATCTGTGCTGCCAAAGGTGAAACCCATTTTCAAAATCATTGGAAAGTCACAGGCTATTGTGGAAAACCAGAGTTCTGACACAGGAAACCATTTATTACCTCAGGCCACTTCTCCTGGATTACATCAATAATGTCATCTGTAAAATCCCCCTGAATGATGATTTCGTCTTCTCCCGTTACTGAGGCACCGCAGGAAAATTTCTGAGCAAAAAACCTTTGTGCTTCCTTAAGATCAATTTCTGTTGATGGGAAAATGGACGGTTTAAGTACAGTCACTTCATACAAGCATTTTCCCAAGTTTAAAAACAAAATCTTGTTTTAACTGTTGAAAAACTAGTGGCAGTGTACAGTTAAAGCTTTGCCACAGTTTCCACTGAAAGCAGAAGTCTGTTGTTTACATACAAAACAACTGACTCTACAAATCTAGAAAACTCTTCAAGGTAAAAATCACTGTATGTCCTCTACACATTCCATTTACACAGGTCTATGCTACATGCACTCACCAGAAAAGCACATGCAGAACTGTTTAAAAAGCACCTTCAGTTCTGAATAACTTCCATAGTTATTGAACAAGTTTTTCCATACAAGTACTTCAGTATGTTATTTTCAAAAACTTCTCCCAACAGAGACTGAGATTGGCTTCCAGCACAAAGATACATACGCAGTTCGGATCAAGCTAGGGCATACCACTGATCCCTCAAGAAAACTGACAATACTCTCATGCAGGAAATATGTAACATATCTTGTTCATACAACCAAGGTTAAAAACTTATCTTTTTAACAGAATTCATGATCAATGTGTGAAGTAAGACGTTGTTATAAACACCAAGTGGCTGTTTGCAGCTGAACCAAAGCTACATAGGACAGCATTTTTAGTGTACGTTGGTAGTAATTTGCCTGCCCTACTAGAAAGGCAGTTAATGCCTTACATAGTCTCAAGAACAGGTAAAAATAATTGTCAGTAACATATTTACAGGCTTGATGAAAATAAGCACCTTTTTGAAAATAAATATATTTGTAATTAAAGACAATGGACTACTCTGAAGTCTAACAAGCGGGCTGCTATGGGAAGCCCTGTTTCAAAAAAAACCTGTAACTGTTTGCAAACACCGAGGAAATAAGGACTTTAATAATTTATCACTGAGGGAATTCAGTGTACCTTTGGCAAGCTTTGGAACTGCTAAAAGCACCTTGAGACTTCCACCTCACACTCAATGTAATACAATCAGAAGAAATATGAAGTTAAAGGCAAGCACATCTAAAACCAACAAAAAACACATTACAAAAGTCAACTCACCAAACGTTGCCAGGCCACATACTCTTGTGACATATTTTTTCTTTGCTCTAGGAATTTTAGCTATTGTAACTTTCTGTGGTACAGTCTTCTTTTTCTGTTTTATCTGACCTCTTCCACCTTTAAAACGAAGTATAAAGTTACATAATTAGTTAAATGATGTCACACTTAAAGACAAAATTACGTAAGATCAGATTTCATCCCTATAAACAAATAAACTGTTATCATCCCCATCTGTACTCACAAACAAAAACATATTTTGCACATTGTCCCACATTTAGGACCCCAGCATGAACCATACATCTATATATAAGCTAGCAGAAAACACCACGCCTCTGAAACAGAAGCCAGCTACAGTAGTTGACTGCCAAACTTCCACATGATTTAACATCTTTCTTACTGTCTGTTTCTAGGCCAACCCGAGGGAACACTTCACATATCAGGCATTTATAAGTAAAGCATGTAAAAGATATACTCCACTCATTAGGATTCTTCACGCCAGATTAAGACCTCTTAACTTTGTATACAGTCATCAAGTTACTCCAGGTAACCAAAGTTTCATGTTCTTAAGCTTTCTCAGCATGAAAACCTAAAGAATTGATGACAAGCAAACGAACCCCTTGTGACTACTTTTTTTTTCTAACGTGCAGCACTTCCAATTCTGCATTACCGTAAGTTGATATCTGGTAATTTAAGATGGTAAATTTCTGTCTTAAAATTTCTGTCTTAAAATTTCTTCAGTAAATTTCTGCAGTGTCTTAGTAAGTTTTTGCTTGTTTTTCCTCACCCTCCCCTTACAGTCAGCCTTATACCATCATACTTAACACCATCCTGCAAGTTTTCACGAAACTTCAAATTATAGCAGAAAATCCTTAAATATTTTAAACACTACTATTTTAAAACCAAAAACCAGACTGAAAACTAACCATGCCACCCCACACAGTAAATTCGTGTTGAAAGAATATGTCCTGAAGTCTCTGAGAAAAGCATCCAAGCTACAGAACTTAAATTACTGTTGTCACTACATGTAGCCTACTGACAAGCTAAACATAACTGGTTACCAAGACACAAATATAAAACATCTGCAGTGATATGTGGCTTAAAATTTGAATCTTACTGGGCTATTAGCCATAATTTCTGAAGCACTACAGACACAACTGACACACCACAGGCAAGTGCATATGAACAAGCCCAGCATTCTGATTTATGGTGGAAAGTATGTTAATTGGTTAAACAGAAAGAACTCCAATGATAGAAGATAAAAGCATCTTTAAATTGTTTCATATATCTTTGGAAGTTGTTTTTTTAAAATTTTTTTCATTCATTAGTATTGCTGGGAAGAGGCACAGCTGTTAATGGAAACATAGGTGATAGTGTTAAAAGCATAAAACCAAATCCAATTATGTGAATACAGAGGAGGGGTGGAAGGAAAAGAGGCAAAAGCAGTGTTGTGAGGCATTAACAGAGGAAAGCAGTCTTTGTTCTGCTCTGCAAGCAACCTACAAACTGCTGTTAAACAGGGCAGAAACAAGTATTCCAGAAGGCATGCCAGCTGATTTTAGGTTGAGAAGAATTACTCCCTGAATAAGTGCAATAGCAATGACAGGAGACGACGCACGAGAGACACGAAACAGGTCATCTTTCACTTGCTATTACTGCTGTTCAATTCTTTCATCAGCATATATCACCACACTAACTCTGCTACCACGGGAAGAAAGATATTCAGTATCGTTTGTGCAGAGTCAAAGTATAGCTAACAACCGAGATGCAAGGAATCCATGCCACAGTCCAGGACAGCAGGTGAAAAAGGGATGCTCCAAACTGCTTATAAATCAGTACCACAATCAACTATTTAGACCTTGCCTCTCTTTTGCTTCTTCTTCTCCTCTTCTTCTCCCGCAGTTCCTTGGCCTTCTCCAACCCCAGCTTCCTGTTTAGGTGAATTTTCTTAAATACATCAGAAAGGAGGAGGGAGAAAAAAAGAAAACAAAATTAGTGGTCAGACAACCACAGCCTTACAGGAACAGGAAGCAAGGTACAGTGGTATTTTGCTAAATCCATAAACTCTTTGCTTAAGTGCAGCAGCCCCTTGACTGATACATGCATCTTCATTATAGTATTTATGCAAATTAGATTTCAGAAAAGCCTTGGCTTAAAGATACAGTTACAATTCAATAGTCTCTTCACATAATTTCCACAGAGGCAGAAATTAATGATAGTGTTAATATTGAAATACCAAATGCAAATCAACAAGCTCCCTATTATTACCTTTCCTCCAGCCATCCACAGTAGACTGGGCAGATGTAAAATCTGATAAACTAACTTTGATGGGAAACAAGTGCATGAATGACTCGTTAGAGCAGGAACCTTAAGAAAGCTTAAACATTACCACTGAAACTCCACATTGTTTATTCAGCATTTTCTGACATTACCAAACATATTTTCACAGCATCAAAAAGCATGGCAGACTCCTAAGAAAATTAATTAACTTCCACACTTGATACAGCGAGAAAAGGGAAGAGATGAAAACTGGACAAGCTCAAAGATTTCTCAGTATGTCTAAGGGGACATATCAGTTCGAAAACAAAAGATTCTTACCTACTGTAAGTTTTGCAAACTCATCTGGAAAATTCTTTTCTAACCATTGTCTGCATTTAGTCACATCGGGCATGTATTCGCAGTACTAGAGAAGAAAGGCCATATGAAAGTTGTTAGCAGGGTACCTACATCACAAATGCACCAAAATGGATTTGCTATTCTGCTCAGCCATTTCTCCTTAAGACGACTGAATACCAATACTATACTAGCACATAAGAAGCCGCATGTCATCCTAAAGATGACAGTGGCTGAAGCACAGAACCGTCACAATTAAGAAAAGCCAGAAAAGATCAGAAAGAATCATCATAGTCAGGAATCACAGGACAGAAGGGAAGAAACTCACGACAACAAAAAAATTAACTCACCTCTGTTGGCAATGAACAGACTGGAGAAAGAAGAAGAAAAAAATAGATTACAAAAATAAGTTCTCCACTTACAGCCTTAGCGTTAAATTCAAAATGGGTATTTTAAAGTTAGAGATGGCTTCTGATGTCATAACTTCTGGTTATAACTACACACTGACTCAAAAAGATTACTTTTTTGATAGCACTCCACATCTTAATTTTTCTCTCATTAGTCATTTGCTCATGTGCTCTGCATTAGGATAAAACCATCATAGCAAGAGCAGTCAGTCAATGAAGAGATGCCTACAGCTTTGGGAAAAGTTACAGAAAGAAACACCAGTTCCACCTCAGGCAAAAGATATACCTAACAAATTACCACATGATTTGGTGAGCTTTCTTTTTTCCAAAAGCTGCCAATGTCGAGAAGAGGGGCTCAGCCGCAGAACAAACCCAAACCAACTGTGCAGACTTTCATGCCCAACGGGGATTCTTTCCTAATCCCCTGTAACTGTATTAAAGCCCAGAGCAAAATAACATACCTATCTAAAAACTATACCTGTCAAGATTATTTACTTCCCTTTAAAATTTACCCACATAATTACAAATATAATGAGTAAAGAATAATTTTATAAATTCTAACTTTATTTCTTATTGTCATACTAAGGCTCAGAGGCCTCTTCTGTGCTAAAGGCTTTACTGGCTTTCTGCAGGAAGAGATCTCTGCTCAACAGTTGACAGTCTGAGCACCACTCCCGCTAATGTAACTTTTACACAGAAAACTCTTAGTACCTCCTTCTCTCAGAGGGAAGACCCCCTATGTTTCACTAAAAATGCTTTAGATAAAATACACCACACAAGCTATTTCAGAAAGACAACCAGAAAGGTCAAGCTGAACGTGGTCTAGCTTCTCAATAAAAGCTGACCAAAAGAAAATCTCTGCTTCTCATTCTCAACCTCATTCTTTCTGCTAGGCTGCCCTCACAAACAGCGCATTGTAATAGTGGAGAACTGCCCCTTCAGCACTTGCCTCCACAGTAGAGAACCCGAAGAGGATAGTCAGCATCTGACCTGGCACCGCTCCTTACATCTCCTCTGCAGTCAGGGACCACAGGCTCAGCTACATCTGTGGCCATGTCACAAGCCTGGAGGTCACGAAACAAAAGAATCAGGACCCAAGTTCTGCATTAAAGTGATTCACATCTTTCCCAACTCAACAAGAATACCAAAGACTGACAAATCCCAGAGAAAATAGGTACAATTGTAAGAAGAGCAAGAGAGATCAGGGAGGAAAAAATAGGAGTCAAGAAATATTGAAAAAATATGGGGAAAATGACTGCAAAAGATACCAAGATACCAAGCAGTATGGAATTCTAGCACATAATGGGGAAAAACCCAAAGTGCCACAAAATGCAGCATAAGATGAAGAAAGATTTGCAAGAACAACACATGGAATCACAGAACGTACTGGGTTAAGCAAAACATGAAGTATCACATTAAGTCAGCGGCATATGAACAGCAGGTGCACTGGGGGAGTAGGAGGAGGTACTGCCAGTGTACCAGCAAAGAAAGGGGGTCATTTAAATCAGTGTCTGAAGAACTACAATCTCATCCCAGGACACTGGCAAAAAAACCCAAACAAGCAAACCAAACTCAACCTGCTAACACAACTCATAATGGTTTATATATATATTCAGACAAGGGGCATAGAAAATAGGAGTCAACAGGGAAGGGGCTTGCAAGGTATGAGAAGTCCCCCAGGATCACGGGAGCAGGGAGGATCTGTGTGCAGAAGACTCAGAGCCAGGATGCTGTACAAGCTCTGTCCGGGCAGTGACGAGAGCAGAGGGAAAATGCCAGGGTGCCACAGGCGGTGGAGTTCGTGGTAGGGGACCACAGGGAACGGCGGTAGACGGTCACGGTGAGGGGAAGGATGCTGGAGCACCCATGAAGATCCCAAACGGCGGAGGGAGGGTGCTAGGTAGTAGGGGGGGAAAGGGGGGGGGGGGAAGGGAGGGGTGCTGGGGGGGGGGGCGGCGCGGGGGGGGCCGGGCGGGGGCAGGAGGGCGCGGGTCCTGCAGGGGGAGGATGCTGAGGTGCAAGAGGCGAGGGGGCTCACTGCGAGGGGAGGTAGAGCCGCAGCGCCGGAGGACGGGGAGGGGAGGGCGCCGGGGGCCGGCAGCCGCCGGGGCAGGCAGGCCGCCCGCCACTGGGGGGGGCCCCGCGAAAGGGGCGGGGGCGCCCGGGGCGGCAGCGGCGCGGCGTTACCGGGAGGCCCCTCGGGCCGCGGTGGCGGGGGGAGGCGGCGGCGGCGGCTCCTCCTCTTCTTCTTCCTCCTCCTCCTCCTCGGCGGCGGCGGCGGCTCCCACACACCTCCCGGCACGTGCGCCCTCCCCAGCGCCGCCGCCGTCTCGCGAGACCCGCGCACCGCCGGAGACCGCGCGGCGTGACGGGGAGGGGCGCGGCGGGGCGCGGTTTGGCCCGCCGGCCGCCGTAGGGGAGGGCGCGCGCCGGCCGAAGCATGTGAGCCATAGGCTACCGCGGGCACGTGACCAAGCGAGCTACGGGGCACTGGAGCGGCCGCTTGCCGCCGTTTCGCGGAGGCCGCCGGCCCCTCCACCGCCATGCCGCGGTACGCGCAGCTGGTGATGGGCCCGGCGGGCAGCGGGAAGGTGAGGCGGGGGCGCGGGCGGCGGTGGGGAGGCGGCAGCAGCAGCAGCGGCGGCGGCGGCGGCGCGGGCGGTCCCTGACGGCGTTGTGTCTGCCTTGCAGAGCACGTACTGCGCCACCATGGTGCAGCACTGCGAGGCGCTGGGCCGCGCCGTGCAGGTGGTGAACCTGGACCCGGCGGCGGAGCTCTTCAGCTACCCCGTCATGGCGGGTGAGCGCCGGGAGCGGCGGGAGGCTGCTTACGGTAGCCTTCTGGCACCGCCATAAGCGAGTGGGCTAAAACCGCCTCCTGTGTCCGTTGTTCCAGACATCCGTGAGTTAATAGAAGTGGACGACGTCATGGAAGATGAATCCTTAAGGTTTGGTCCCAATGGCGGCTTGGTGTTTTGCATGGAATACTTTGCCAATAACTTTAACTGGCTAGAGGAAAGCCTTGGGCATGTGGAGGATGACTATATATTGTTTGATTGCCCAGGTAAACAAATGTCTACGTTTCAGTGTCGTTCTTCATACACAATGTAAAATTTGTGGTACTTTTTTTTATTGGTGGTAATAATTCACACTTTTTTTTTTTTTTTTTTTTGCATTACTAACAGTTGTCAGAGTGACTTCCAGATGTTCAGAAAGTGAACTTGGTCCCAGGCTAATCTGGGTGACTGCACTGATTTTTTAATAGCATCATATGGTGTGGGAATGCCATTGCAACTGCTAACTAACACTAATTGGACATCAAGGGAGGACAAAAACCTTCTATTTCTTTTCCACTTCTCCAGTACAAGTTCATTCTAATACAGTCAGAGTTGTCCAAAAAGAAAGATGATGCTTTATCAGCTTTTATTCATATTAAGTGCAATGCTTGTATTTATGTAACTGATAACTGTTCCCATTAGCTCCATGTTTCTGCATACTAACATCCTGGGTGTGCTCCAGGTCAGATCGAACTCTACACACATTTACCAGTGATGAAACAGCTGGTGGAGCAGCTTCAGCAGTGGGAGTTCCGTGTCTGTGGAGTTTTTCTTGTGGATTCTCAGTTTATGGTGGAATCTTTTAAGGTATCCATTTGAAACCTGTTGTAAAAGTTTCTATTGATAAAGAACAAGGAATCTGAGCAATTTAGGGAGCTGGGTTTGTTTAGCCCAGAGGAAAGAATGCTAAGCCAGGGGAGGTCTGATCGCTCTCTTCAGCTGCCTCAGACATGGGTTGCAGCAAATAAAATTCCAGTTGGATGTAAAGAAAACCTGCACTGTGAGAGTGGTCAGACTGGAACAGGGGCACAGAGAGACTGTGTAGTGTATGTTCATGGAGTTACTCAAAACTTGACTGGGCAAAACCCTCAAGCAACCTGATCTGACTTTGAGGCTGGCTCTGGTTTGAGCAGTTGTATGAACCAGATAACCTCTAAAAGTCCCTTCCAATTTAAATTCTTCTGTGATTCTGTGAGAGCTTTCTCAGATCTGGAGAGAGGGCAGGCTACTTTCCCTGTCTAGCAGTAAGAATCCTGAGATGGGCGTTGAGTTTTGTAACGACCTTTTCAGTTACAGATCCAGATTTGAGGCTCTGGGAATAAGATGGCAGATGGGAAGCTCTGCACCTCCCTTTTCCAACAGAGATAAGGACTCCCCACTTGGCCTTATGTCCATTTTTCATATATTAGCTAGATTTGGTCTGTGGTAGAGTGTCCTGCATGTTTGTATTGTGCTTTTCTGTACTTAACTACATCATTTTTCATATTCCCTAAGTTTATCTCTGGAATTCTGGCAGCACTCAGTGCAATGATATCTTTAGAGATTCCGCAGATTAACATCATGACCAAAATGGATTTGCTGAGCAAGAAGGCTAAGAAGGAAATAGAAAAGTAAGTTCCGAAAAATTACTCACTCTGTAGTGTAATGTCTTGAGGTAAACTTCATTCAAAATTCAGTCTAATGTTTCCCACAATTAAAACATACTCTTTTTGAATGGGAGAAGATGCATTTGTTTTATATCAAACAAAGTCTTTAAACGTCTGGATAGGATGCTTACAATTTAGTCAGAGTCAAAAGGCCAGCTCCCTCTTTATACATATCTCTGGATTTTTTCTGTAAATAATTATCTTGAATAACTTATGACATTCTGAATGACATTCCAGGGTACTGAGCCCACCAGGGTACTGTACTTCAAAACCTAAATTGGAGGTGATCCATCAGGTTTTTTGATACTGAACATACTGAATTACTTAACTGTTACTTTTACATTTGTCCTAAAATTACAAAATTAAAGTTTTTCCCTGGGGTCCTCCTCAAAGCTTTTTTGAGTATACAAGTATATTAGCAAAAAGAAAATAAAAAACACTTCATTTTTTTCTACTAGCAATTGTAATCTGAGTTATTCAAATACTTACATAAACTGTTTTTAAACATTTTAAGTTCTCCTGATATGACGTTAGTTCATTCAGATCACAGAATGATAGATGGGTTTGGTAGCTTTATAAAAGCACAATGACTCATTTGCTCTGTGGCCAAGGATTCTTTTGATATTAAAGATGAATTTGTTTCTTGCAGGTATTTAGATCCAGATATGTATTCCATGATTGAAGATTCTACAAATATATTGAAAAGCAAAATGTTTAAAAAATTGACTAAATCTATATGTGGATTGGTAGGTATATTGCTTTTTAACTGGTACCCTTAGATTCAGTCCTGTATTTATAATCCAAAGTGTATGGTTGCTGATTTTACTGCTGTTATAGATACTGTATGCACTATAATAACTCTTCCCTCCTTGCCCCGAAACCATGTATTTACCTACCAGACTTATTAACAAATCCAGGATCTAAAAGCCTCTCAGGCACTTGAGCATTTTACTTTTTGCCTTTTTTTTTACTCAGTTTTTGGGTTTTTTTCACATTACGATAAGATTCTTGATCCTAACATTTGGATTGTAGCCAATACATTTTCTGTGAATCCTATTCTATTAGCAATTTTGGAAAATGTTTTTGTCTGCTGTGTAGAACTTCGTACTGATAGCCAGGTGTTCTGAGCAGGGAATTGCCATTGGTTTGCAGTGTGACTTCCAATGGTATTTTAGCAGTCCAGACAAGGAAGGCGTTAAGTGTGGCTTAGAGTGCTGTGATTGAGAACTAACTTACTGCATTTTCTTACTAATATCGTTTGAATCCTTCCTCTAGATTGATGACTATGGTATGGTTCGATTTTTGCCTTTTGATCGCTCTGATGAGGAAAGTATAAACATAGTTCTGCAGCACATAGACTTTACCATTCAGTATGGAGAAGATCTTGAATTTAAAGAACCAAAGGTAAGGTACTTCTGATGATACGGTGAAAAATGAAAAAGGATCCATAATATAAGTTGTAATATAAATATGTTCTTTGCCTTGCTAATAAATTGTCTTACTAAAATAAGCCATGCTTAGTGTTTCAGTGACAATGCTTATATTGTCTTAATTTACAATTACAAAAGTGAAATTCTTTATATGCAGACAGATCAAATGGTTGTATTTTAAAGTAATGCTTTGGTTTTCATAAATAATGGAAATTGAAACTTCATAGGTCAGAAAGGACCATTAAGATCACTAAGATTTCTTGCCACATGACTGTTCAAACTCCCCTGATAATTCCTGTGTTGAACCTATGTGTTGTATATGAAATACAGATTAGGAATAAATTCCATCATGTAAAATACGTGATAGAAGACTGCTGTGTTAAAATCTGTCCCAAGCCCTGTCTAGTTTTATTATCCAGCTCATAAATCCTAAGGAACAAGTGCAGTGGTTTTATTCCATTTTTTAATTCAGTTTTGTAGTCATGCAGAATACCTGGATCTAGATTTTTGACCTATACAATTTCAATAGCTCTAGAAACAAATTGCTTTCCAGGGAGTTTTGCTACATGTTTTATAGAACCATATTAGACACTGTTCCTGTTGTGATTTCTAAAATACAATGTCACAGAACAGACAATGTACAGCACCCACTAGGAGAAAGTCAGGTTTTATTTTTTTGTTTTCTTCTTGGCAGGAATGTGAAGAAGATAAATCTGCTTTTGTGGATGAATACTTTCAAGATCAGGTGGATGAGTAAAAAAAAGGTGTTCAAAAATGGGAGGAAAATACCTTGCTTGTGTTAAAAAATGAAAAAATAGTCCACTCCTACATAAACATACTTGTTTTATCAGTAAGAGAACTAATATTTGTAGTGAAGAGCTATATGACTTCGTAACTATTTTAATAAACAATTTTTATTCTTATGCTTGTGTGTTATAAAATACATGGGCTAGCGTTAGTACGTATAAAAGTTACCCTCATATGGATGTATCTCATTTAACCCACATGTGGATGTATCTCACTTATGCATATGAATGTTTGAGAAAAAAACTAATGATTTGCAAAAGATGAAAAGCCAAACCTCTATATGTTGTGATAAATCCTTATCTCCAGGTCTGAGTAGTTAGTTTCATTATTAGATGAGAGAAGTAATTGTTCTAAAGGGTGAAAATTGTACTTCATGAGCTGAACCTGAATTAGGCGAAAAGATGACTGGCAACTTCAAAGGGAGATCTGGTCTGTGGGTGGTCTCTCTCTCACCCTTCTTGAAGAACATGAGTGTTTTACATTCACTTTGGAAGAACCCAGATTTTAAGCTGTCTTAAGGCTGGTTTTTGTACAACTTGCACATGGCTTTAAGTGGTTTATACATCAGTAACATCTTAAGCGCAGCACAACATTTAAAGAAAATCAGCTTAAACAGAACTAAGGATGGTCTTGTGCAATCATGTTAGCTAATGAAGAATTCAGCAATAAATAAATAAGCTCTTTCTTTGTTCCCCTGAATAAAGAACTCTTACTCCTACTATGGACACGTTACCTCTATAGTACAATGTGTGGTGCTTTCAGAGAAGCAAAACTTTAGCACATTATCTCCAAAGAACATGCTCACCTAAGTAACTAAATACATGTAAAAATGGTCTTGGGAATTTTTCAGGCAAGTAGCATCAATTCTGGAATTAGGTGTAGCTGTTACCAGGCCATTCATACCAGATAATACGATTTCCCTATGGGAAAACATACTGCTGAATTTACCTCTCACTGTTTATAGTTCTTTCATATATTACAGACTTCCTGGGGTGTCTTGAGCGTTCCAAAACGTGTTGTATTGCTTATTCTAAAATCTATTAGTCCAATTTATTAGCTACATTCAGCTGAATTCCAGGACGTGTTTTTTTGCAGAGCGTCATGGTTGTGAAATACTTAACATCAGTGAATGTTTATATGTAGGCATATCATCTGTATATATATAGTTCATGTATTAGAAATTAACCCCATCCTCACAAAATATGAGCAGCCAAGTATTTCAGTAGAATAAAAACAATTGGTGTCATTTTGTAGGAGCAGCTTGGTTAGTAAGCAGATGTCTGAGTGCAAGGATACCCCTTAATGGAAACCAAATCAAGGATTGAATACTTTGGAGGCAACTGCCTCCAAACCTAAACCTGGGGTGCAGCAGCAGCTTGGCACAGAGTTTTGTAGTTTCTTGCTTCTAGTCCAGAAGGTGTAATTGTTTTCTTGTTCATCAGTAGGGTTGTTCTTCCTGTCTAAATAAATGGTTAAATGGTCACACTGCTGATACCGTGCTTATTTTTGAAGTAAGGATCTGCTTTTTCCCAAGCAGAGCCAGAACAGGGAGAGAGGTTCAACAGACCAGCAAATCCTGCATGTCTAGAGGAAGAGGGCTCCCCAGAATCCCTATGTGGGGGTCAGGGAAGATCGCATGGGATCTTTTAAATGGGAACAAAGAAAAACTGGGAAATAAAATGTCACCTAAAAGCTATTAAAATGGTTTTTCAAAGCCAGGTTTCCCAAAACTGCCAGCCTTGCGACCTCTACAAGTCTCATGATACCTGGTATTTCTAAAACCTTTCTCCCAGCTTCAGACAATTAGTGAATGCTAGGGCTTCAGTTGCGGTCACAAGGAAGAGGTGAAAAAAAATCAGCTCTTTAGAGCTTTAAAGCATCAGACCAAAAGCCCCAGATGTATTTGTTTTTTAATAGTTACGGTGTAGGTTAGCCTCATGATGGGGCAAGTCTTTATGCCCACATGGAGCTAATTACATCACGGCAGGACCTGATCTGGCTGAATTAAACCATGCAAGTGTTGGGAAAACTTAGGTGACTTAACTCACCTCCAGACTGGCGCATCCTTGGGACGAGTCACGCTTGTGGCGTGTCGAAAGGCCAAACCCCAGCCCTGCAGTTAGATTACTTTGACTCACCTTCCAAATCTCCCCAATTTTTCCCCTGACTCATGACACGAGTCATTTACCAGAGGACAAATTCAGCGTGCTGGGTCACAGGGAAGGTTATGGCTCGATAGCAAGAAGAGCGTGTAACTTAAAATATTGCATCCCTGCGAATGCAACGCATTTGGACCCGCTCTGTGCTTTCTTACACCAAGTGTCCCACGCAGCCAGCTGTGCTTTGCATGTCGGGGCGATGCCCAGGAACAGGTACAAACACACAGGGGAGAAAACCGGCTTCGAGCAAAGCATCCCCACCTGCACCCTTGTCATGCGCTGACCCTCGCCGGGGCCAGGAGCTCGCCCCTGCCAGTGAGGAAGCAAGATGCCAAGGTCGCTGGAAAAGGGTGGCATGGAGGGGTGACTTGCAGCGGGGGGTCACACGCACACTCCATGGGGAGGGAAAAGCAAACAAGTCCCCACCTGAGGGTGCTTTCAAAGCACCTCATCCGCGCTGGCGGTGCTGCTGCAAGAGCGGTGCCTCCCGGGGCGGTGCAGGCTGCGGGCCTCGGCTGCGGCTTCCCCTCCTCGCACCGCCTCTGCTGCCTCATTTCCTGCAGCGCAGGCCGAGGAGGAAGGCTTGCCGCAAGCTTCTCCCTGCTCCCCTCCTGCCCGGCCCCGCCGAGCTGCCTCCTGCCCTTCGAGATGCCGGTGAGGGGGCTTCGCAGTCGGCGCCGGGCCAGCCCCCGATGGCGGGAGGGCGGGCGGGCGGGAGGGCTGGGGCTGAGGGGGGCCAGGCCGGGAGGGCGGGTGCGACCCGGGGCTGGGGGCTCTGCTGCTGGGAGCTGGCCGGGGGCAGCTGCGTGAGGGAGAAAAAGGGGCTGCAGCTGTGGGGAGCCCCGCTGAGAGCGGGGAATTGCAGTTTGTGGGAGGCTGCCGCAAGGCCAGCGCCCTCCTTTTCCTCTTCCTCCTGCACAGGGATCCACCCGCAGCTGGGAGGGTGGCAGCCCCCGGCTCCAGTGAGGGCGGTAAAAGCTGTGCTTTGCTCTGGTTTTGTTCGCACCCTCTTCCTCAGGTTGAAATAAACTGCTTTTCTGCCAGGGGATGTATCGTCCCCCCGCGGTTGCGTCCCCCTGCCCCCCTGCAAAACCTCGGCTGCGAGCAGGGGAAGGCTTCCCAGTGGCGTGGCACGGCATGGAGGGCCTGTTCGGAAAGTGCCTAAAACTAAACTCATCAGTTGTTAGAAATCAGTTTCCCAGGAAAAATGTCATATGAGGAAAGATTATTTTTTTTTTTTTTACTTTGACCAGTTTCAGAGTGCACAGAAAGGTTTTTTTTTGAGTGTGTGAGTATGCGTTAAGCCTGGCTTTATTTATTATTAGCTAGACATGTAAATAAAATATAATCTTTTTTTTAATGAGTGACTAACTTTCCATTAACTACGCAATACCTGTACTTAGGCAGGAGAGCAGGGCTGTTACCCCTGGTGCTGCGCAGAATGGGGTTCAGCAGCCTGGGGATGAAGCAACGCATGCCAACCTGCCGTACCAATTTTATCCTGTCTCCCACCACCTCGACAGTAAATGGTGCCAGTGATGATGCTTTCACGGTCATCACCAGAATGGCGCTAATCTCTGGGCCTAATTAGGAAATAGTGACTGTTTGTGCAATGAACTAGGTTCTGACCCCAGTTTGATGAAGATGTGGGGGACACATGATCGGACACAGGAATGTCTATTTTCAGTGACATTAATAACCAGCCCTCCTGCCCCATCTGCAGGCCTACCACTCAACTTTAATGGACTCCGATACCAAGCTAATTGGGAATATGGCGCTGTTACCCATCAGAAGCCAGTTCAAAGGCCCAGCGCCTCGGGAAAGTAAGTTTGTAATAATCTCTGAAAACCTACCTGCGTATAGCTTATCATCACCTCACGGGCTGCTCCAAGCCAGCCCTAGCAAGAGTAACAAGAAGAGTCAGGGTTGGAAATGGAGTGCTTTGCACCTTATATAGGAGGCAAAAAGTTTTCAAATACTTAAGTTGTGTAAATCACTGAAAACAGTTATGCACAGGTAAATATGCACTGTGCTTAAATCAGTTGTTTCAGTAATTAAAGCCTACAGTTACTATTCTCATGCTTCCTCTGTGCTCTTCAGAAGGTTTTGAGGAGGACGTGGTAGTGTGAACCCTCTGCTGTCAGAGGAAGTGGAAGTTTAGCTACAGAGAACTTAGGCTTTGGGGCTGTGGCTGAAGACGTGCGGCTACTCTGAAGGATGAGGAGTAGGATAGGCAGCGCTTTAGGGTGGGGGGCTTCAAAGATTGACATGAAGTTACGGGCATCCCAGCAGGGTCCACAGGCAGCCTGGTACAGATTCCCTGTCAGCACATGAAGTAGCACTTCCCAGCCATGATATTCCCCAGTAGTGCAGTGGTTCAGTTTGAGAAAGGAAATACATAGGAAATGTTTCTGGATTTAAGTGGTCTTAGGTGGTAGCAAAAGCAGGTGAAGGTCACAAGTGATCTTGCACTATGTGCTCTGCTCCCCACCCCTGCTTTTTTTTTTTGAAGAGGATAATGATATTTGTGTGATTGTGTTGTTATGCTTTCTCCAAAAATATATTTGTGTCTTGAGAAGTCTTTTACATGGTGAGTGAGCTAACTGGTAGAGAAGTGGGGAACTGCTGAATTGCTGCTGTTCGTGAAGTGAGAAATCATAGGGGGAGGAGGAGAAGTGAGTTAAAGCTCCTGCTCGAGTAGGAAGCTTACATACTATGGTCTGAGCTGACCGATGTTTCACACGGCAACAACTGTTTTCTGTTACATAGTGCTGTCTTCTGCTTTTTGTAAATAGCAAGGTTTTGCCTTTGCAATAATCCTTATTTATGTATTTTGGTGAGTAAAAGTTATGAGCAAATGTAGTATAATGGTGCACTGTTTAACTCTGTATTTCTCTTTTGTTAGCCAAGGACACAGACATTATAGATGAAGCCATCTACTACTTCAAAGCTAATGTTTTCTTCAAAAATTATGAAATTAAGGTAATTTTTTGAGATACTGTGCATATAGTAGTTCGTTGGAGGGTTGGTGCTGTGACTATAAATTTATTTTCAGTTAAATAATTCTATTAGATACAAAAACTCCCCTTCCTCCCACTTAGTTTTTAATGTTGGGTAAATGTCATGTATTGCAAGTCCTTCTCTCATGGGGAAATTGTAGGCCAAAATGGCTTGAACTCATTACTGTTTCAAACTTTTATCAGTTCCATAAAGTCTCCCCTAATCTAAGAGTGGCTGGGCTCTGTGCTTGCTCTTGTTTTGCAGAATGAGGCTGACAGAACACTGATCTACATAACCCTCTACATCTCTGAGTGCTTGAAAAAGCTGCAAAAGGTAAGAAAAGTGAATTTCTGTGCAGGAGGGAAACCGAGTCTGTTCTGGGGATTGTACTTGGGAAGGGGTTTGCTGACGTTCTCCTCCTAGTGGCACAAATAATCCTGTTCACCCCAGTCCCTGTTGTCAGAGCCACAGATATTCTAAGGCTGTGGATCTCCAACGAGGCGTATCGCTACTCTTGATGAGTTTTTATCTGTTAGAGATGGGTGGGTAAAATATTTGGGTCTAGCGCTCCATCAGCTTTTATTTATAACTATTAATCCATTGTTCGCCTGGTTCTTCCAGTGTAACTCCAAAGGCCAAGGAGAGAAAGAAATGTACACACTAGGAATCACTAACTTCCCAATCCCTGGGGAGCCTGGCTTTCCACTTAATGCCATTTACGCCAAACCTGCCAACAAGCAGGAGGAAGGTAAGGCTAATCCAGGACCTCTGAAGGCTTCCTTGGGCTCATACTTTACCAGCTGCGTTTTTGTGACTGCAACTAGAAAAATTAACTTTAAAACAGAATCTTCTAAATCTGCAGTTCTGTCTGCTGAGGGCAGCAGAAGCTGGATTTTCTGACCTTGGGAGTTCAGTGGCTCCCCTGGTTTAACAGGATTCTGAATCTGCCTTTTGCATCAACATAATCACTAGCTAAACCCTGTAATGGTGCCCAAGCCAACCGCTGCACTGGCAGAATAGGAAGCCCACAATAATGAGTAAAGGTAAATGAGAGAAGAAAACGAGAAGAAAACCCTTTTTACTGGTGTAAGTATTGTAAAAATGCCAACTATGGCTGTAAATTGAGCAAGCCAACTCAGCCAGCTGACAAGTACCTGCAGATGTGAAAACTCACTTTCTGCTTTAAGCAGTGATCTCTGATGCTTCCCTGTTAAATTCAGTTTGGCTTGGTGATGCCTCAGTTTACACTGGTTTTGCCTGTGCTGTGTTTCAGAGGTGATGAGGGCCTACCTGCAGCAGCTGAGGCAAGAAACTGGTCTTCGCCTTTGCGAAAAAGTATTTGATCCTCAAAGTGACAAGCCTAGTAAGGTAAGAGTTTAGTGTGATTATCACAGATTTAGTGAGAGGCTTGGTGTGGTTTTTCAGAAATATGCAGAGAGCAGTGAGATGACGGGGTGAGGGATCAGATGTGGGTAACGTTGGCGCAAGCTTCCCTGGTTTTACAAGGCTACTGAAATAGCAGGCTGCAAGTTATCAATACATTTAATCTGTAATGTGGTAAGACAGCGAATGCCAATTTGGGTTACTTTAAAAAGCAGGGCAGTAATAAGAGGTGTCTGGTTCAGCTCTTCAAAGTATTGCACATCTGCTGTTGGCTAGGTTTTCAAATGGAAATTCACAGGCACCAGAAGTGCTGTTTATCTTCCCGGGCAGTTCTGATTTGATAGCTTCTTTGAAGTAGACCATTTTGCCTCGTATCCAGATTAAAAAAAAAAGCTAATCAATGCATGAATTACCTCCCGACTGTGCACGTTTCATGTGCAAATGTGACTGCATTTAATACTGAAATTATTCAGGCTAATTCAGTTTCAAAGTCATAGCTTTCTGATGCACCCCTTGTTTATAATTATATTGGAAGAAATATATTGGAATAAACAGTAAAAAAAATAAATAGTAGAAAGTAGAATGTTCCGCTTTAATTCAGAGTCCTGTATTATAAATTCATTGGGTCCATTCCTGTCCTCCTGTTCTAAATTCCAGTGGAAATCACTGTGGAAAACTGTATGTGCAAAACTGGAGCTTTAACATTTGTTACTTGTCAGAGGTTGAATACTTTGAAATCTGTTTTGTTTATCGCGTGGAAACTGCTTTTGTGTATTTTCTGACTTTTTACTTCCTTCTGCAGTGGTGGATCTGCTTTGTGAAGAGACAGTTCATGAACAAGAGTCTGTCAGGTCCTGGGCAGTGAAGAGGCAAAGTAGCAACAACATTAAACATCTCCACAACAAGGTGTATTTTGCCTTTGTTTTGGATACATTTTGTACCAAGGAAGAATTAAGAGCTTATGAAGAAAAAAAAAAAAAGAAATTAAAAAAAAAACCACAAACCAGTCAATGAGGGATAAAGGGAGAGAGAGCAAAAAGATAATTTGCGTAAGCAAGTATTATTAAGCTGGTGCTTAATAAGTGATTTCTAACCTGCTGTTTCAGATGCAAGCTGCTTTATTATCAGTGGCTACAGCTAGCATTTAAAACAGGGCTTATTTAAGAGAAGAAAGGGGCTTGCCTGTGGGGCAGGGGGAGCTGTGTAATTGCTCTACTGGCTAGAGTCTTGGTATCGTATATCCACGGAAAACGTACCTCTAGTGCTGTGATGTCAAGTGCAGTGATTTTTACCTTGTTTTCAATAAACTTGGCTTGTAATTAATGTGGTAACTGCTTTATGTCTTATGGATAGCCTTCAAAGAAATCAAGAGTTTTTTGTGAAAAGACCATCCTTGTTGTGTACTGGTTATAAGTAGGAAGTGAATCATGCCCACAGAAAACAGGGGATTAATACAAGGGCTGTAGTTTGCAGTGGCGTACCTGGTTATTTAGCAGGTCTGCCTTCGCAGAGCAATGCTCTGTTGGACTGGAATGCCTTCAGAGGGAAACGCAGGCAGGTTACATACAGCATAGTCTGAGGCTGCCTTTGCGATGGCGGATTCAGTCCAACACAACCATCACACGCTACTGGCAAAAACTGTGACTGTTTTATTGGTCAGATGGCTTCTTGGAGAACCACAAATCCCAGTTCGGTTTATTCTGAGCTGTCTCTTTCCCTCATGGCAATACTCGTTTCGCTGTCGCAATACAGCACCAACACACGTTTTGTTACTCCATCTGAGCTCTGCTGCCAGTCGTGTTTTGCTGCTTGGCGTGTTTGTCTGTTGAGAGGTGTATTCCTCCTCCTCAAACTGAAAGCTCCCACTGATTTAATTTGTAGTAGTAGTAAAAGGATAGTCATGTTTTGCTTTCTTTTTGTAATGAGGGGGGGAAGTAGGAAGCTTATGATTCAGCTCTCCTTTCAGTCTATGCCTCACAGTTAACGGAGGCCCTAGTGAGGCATTTCCCCTGATTATTGCCCAGAAGAAATCTACATTTTGAAGGGTCTTTCTCCTCAGTTACCTATTTTTATAGGCAGGAGCTCCATTATCTCCGATACCTCTGTCACATTTAGCTGCCGCAACCAGCAATTAATAAAGCCTCGGGGAAAAAAAAAGGACCGGATTCAAGAAACGTGCAGACACAGGGAGTGTGTCCCTTCCATAGAACGAGCGGAGAAGAAATGGCCCCAACCCTAAGCCTAAAACTACCGCCCCCTCACCCCACCCGCCCCTCCTCGCACTGCGCAACCCCCGTCCCGCCCTGCCACTGCGCAGGCGCGGGGCTACCGGGGGCCTGGCGCCGCACGCACCGCCCCGGGCTGCCCGTCTGCGCGCCTGTCGGGTCACGCGTCCTCCATGAAGGCAATGTCGCGGACGCCTGCAGGCAATGGCGCGCGAGGCCCCCTCGGTGGCGCCATTTTGGAGTGCCGGCGGGCGGCGGCGTTGTCTGTGTTTTTGCTGTCTGTCCCCTCCCTGCCTGTCCCCTTCGCTCCGCGCCTTTCCGCCGCCAGCATGAGTGTGGTGGAGCACGTACGAGAGATGGCGGCCGCCGGGCTCCACTCTAACGTGCGACTCCTCAGCGGGCTTCTCCTCACGATGAGCGGCAATAACCCGTGAGTGGCCCTCCCGCGAGAGGGCGCGCCGGGTGGCTGCGGGCTGGCAGGACCGGTGGTGCTGAGGAAGAGGCCGGGCGGGAGCTCGCAGGGTGGCGGGGGGTGTCCTGTGGGCAGGGAAGGAGGCAGGCCGGCTGTTAGAGCTGTCCCTCCCGCCGGGCTCCTGTCCCCGGCCCTGCAGGGGCTGAAGCTCGGCTCAGTCAGCGCGCCTCGCTGCCCGGGGTTCAGCCCCTGGGGTGCACGGTACAACATGAGCTTCCTGGTAGAGGTGGAACGATTTTCTCTTTCCAAGGGTGCCCAGTGTAGGTCACGGCTCTTACCCTGACTCAAGTGATTCCCTTCATTTTCAGGACTTTCCTGTAAGGTATCATTTTACGTTTTGGATGGGTTTGGGGGGACTAATTCAAGCCAAAATCCCGTTCTAAAACTGTAACTTTATGGCACTTCTGCAAACATACTGGAAGTGTTATGAAGGGGGTTTGTGAAATTTAGGAACATGTGGATTAGGACCAGAATAGCTATACAAGGAGCTGGGTTGCCTTGTAAGCCTGAGTCCATTCAAAAAAAATGTACTTCAATGGATGTTGACAACATGTGGTTTGTTACAGAGAGGATGGGGGCTGCTCCATTTTGGAAAGCAGTGGCCAAGGCAGCTAAACACAAGCTGATGTTACTTATGAGGGAGCGGCTATTACATTTGTTTGTATACAGACAAAATAAATTGCCAAGATAATCCCTTTGTGAGTAGGTAGTAGCTGTTACCCAAGGGCCCTTCCAGTTCAGTAAAGCAGCAGCAGCAGTTGAAAGCTGAAGCCAGACTAACCAAAGCTACAAATACTTGAGGTCTGTAAGGTTTTCGTTCTTATGCAGTTAGCTGATCTCAGCCGTTCTGTTTGCATTTCTTCTAGGGAACTCTTTTCACCATCTCAGAAATACCAGCTCCTTGTATATCATGCAGACTCTCTTTTCCATGATAAAGAATATAGAAATGCTGTAAGTAAGTATACAATGGCCTTGCAGCAGAAAAAAGCTTTAAGTAAAACTTCAAAAGTAAGACCTTCTACTGGGAATGCTGCATCAACTCCCCAAAGCCAGGTATTTAAAAATTGACTAATGTGCTGCATAAAATGATCGTGTTCCCCCTTACAGTTAATGTTGCTGACTCAATAGTACAGCATTAGATTGTGGATTTATCATATGAAATAAACCTGACATTTAAGGCTAATTCGTATGGTGTTTTCTAATGCAAAACTTAATATTGTCTCACACATGAAGGTTTTTTTTTGTATGTGTGGTTCATGCTTTTCATATGAAAACGGGAGCGATATGACAGTAGGTTGCATTGTTAACTTTGTTGCGCTAGGTTTTTTCAACATAGTGTAAGCCTTTAATGGGGAAACCTTATTCATTTTTTTTACTTGACTAAACCAGCATTGTACTTTAAAGTTTGGTTTTTATTTCAGTGTTTACCATCTGAAATTGAAGTGAAATATAAAATGGCTGAATGCTACACAATGCTGAAGCAAGATAAAGATGCCATTGCTATTCTTGATGGGATTCCTTCCAGACAGAGGACCCCTAAGGTTAGTTCTGGCAGGCTTTTGTCACAAGTCCTTGGTCAGCATATCTTGAATCTATAGGTCAGTATGTGGTCAAAAGAGTGTAGCCTAGAGGTATAATGTCATTGTGTCTTGGTATTTGCTTTTGTATCGGTTAAATGTTGTTTGGAAATGCTTCCTATTGTTTAAATCAAACAAATTTTGTATTGCCCTATTGGAAAGAATTAAAAAAGTGAAAAGGGTTAAATGGTTATTTGCATCTTTATAAATTTTTGTGAATTATCTGGTTAACTCTTTAGTATGCACATGGCAGGCAGAATTTTATTTGTGTGCAAGGATGAAGAAATGCTATTTTTTTTAACTCTAAAAGCATGTGAAGTATTTGTTTATCTATACATAAGGCTTGGAATCTGTATCATCCAGTCAAACATGTGAATGTGAGAGCCAAAACAATTGTTTAAATGAGTGTACTTTGCCTGGCTATAACCACAAAGTGGAGTCCTGGTCTCCGCGGAAGAGCCGTCTACAGGAAGGGCATGCTGTCACCTGTTAGAGCTGAAGGGGAGGCTTGTAGCCTCGTTGTCTGACAAGGTTGATTGTTCTGTGGTGTTTTCACTATCAGCCAGTCAACATAACTCGCTAAATTGTGATTGCTCAAACTGAGCAAGTGTTTTAATATCTTCTTGAACCCAGAATGTGTATGGAATAGCACTTCATGTCTTATTGTGTAGTTTGAGTAACGTAGGATCCTTGAAAGGCTCAAGACTTTGGCAAGTAGAAGGAATACCCAGTGCTCCATCTTTTAAATTCATCCTTTTGCATAAGAGTTTAGATAATGTTAAATATTTGGATCCCATTGTGGTCTGCAGTGCCAAACGTGTTGAGTCTGTGCTTGCTGGCTCTGTTACATTGTAAGGGCTTAAAAGATTAACAGATCAGGTCAATCAACTATATTTCATGTTAACAGTATTCCTGTATTGTGCTAACAGCGTATGTGGCTTAGACTCTAGTAACATCAAACTCTTCTGTTTAAAGACTAACTTACGGAACAGAAAAAGAAGAAAAGATTGGGAAAAGGAAACTTTATCTATAAACACTGGTAAAGTTTTGTAGCAGAAACCAGCTACTTGTGTTATGTAGAGCTCAAGTAATTTCTGTTCTTTTATCAGTTGTAACTTCATTCAGAAGCTAAATGGAAACCTTCTCTGCTTCCCTAAGCTAATTCTCTTAAAGACTTCTATTGATACAGAGATCAACTTCCCATGCTTGACTTTACCAACATTTCTATTGCTTGTAGATCAATATGATGTTGGCAAATCTATACAAGAAAGCAGGTCAAGAACGCTCATCTGTTACAAGCTACAAGGAAGTACTAAGGCAGTGCCCTTTAGCGCTTGATGCCATACTAGGTAGGTGTCTGCACACTGTTAGTATTTCAGTATTAAACAGTATTATAATTTGGATTATGCTTGGGACTAGGTAACTGTCTTGCATTTGCATGTAATATGTAATGCCAACATTATGCAAATCATAAAAAGCATTGCAACAAGCTGCTTGTTTATGCTTATCAAGGGATGGAGTTTCTGGTCTTCAGACAAGTAATTTGTATTAAAAGCAGTTTATGGTGGCTGAAATTGATGAATATACCCTTCTGAATAGGCTTGCTCTCACTGTCAGTGAAAGGTGCGGAAGTGGCCTCTATGACAATCAACGTAATTCAGAGTATTCCTAACCTGGATTGGCTTTCAGTGTGGATCAAGGCATATGCTTTTGTGCATACTGGAGATAACACAAGAGCGATAAATACCATTTGGTAAGAGTTCAAAGAACATGCTGTCATCAAATAATGTATTTATATTTATGTATAATTATATTTTAAATGGCATTATATAAATAACAGGCTTTTTTTTTTTCTCTTAAAGCTCTTTAGAGAAAAAATCATTGCTGAGGGATAATGTAGATTTACTGGGGAGCTTAGCAGACCTGTATTTCAGAGCCGGAGATAATAAAAACTCTATTCTGAAGTTTGAACAAGCACAAATGCTGGATCCTTACCTAATAAAAGGTGAGTAAATCTAAAAGAAAGTTTACCTAGTGTAATAATCTGATGAGTGACATTAGGGTAGCAGCTATATGCAATCAAGCATGCAATGGAATATTGTATGTTTACCTGGATTTCGATTCAGAATTTACATTCAGAAGCTGTGTATCTTTGAATCGTTACTACCATTGCACAGTTTAAAGTAGGTGTTTGTGGATTTGGTTTTGGGTTTTGGTTGTTGTGAATGAACTTTCCGTTCCTTGATGATTGATATCTAAACGTTTCACTTCAGGAATGGATGTATATGGTTATTTATTGGCACGCGAAGGTCGACTAGAGGATGTAGAGAACTTGGGCTGCCGTCTCTTCAATATTTCTGATCAGCATGCGGAACCCTGGGTGGTATCTGGGTAAGTTGGTTTTTTTACCTTTCTCACTTCCACTCTTGATTTGCTGCATGCAGCAGATTACAGTTGATACAGTGAATTCAGCTTTTTTTGTTCAGAAGGTGCTTTTCTGTCTTACCTGTTCTGTTCTTGGGGTAACTTCAATTAGCTATCCATAAATAGATATTTTGGTTGTTTTCTGGATCTTTAAACCTATTAGAGTTACCACATCTGTGCCATAACAACAGTACATTAAATATCTGTAACAGTTAATATTCATACTGATTTTTTTTTTTAAACTCCTGAAGAGGGCTTTTTTCCCCTGAACACTTATTCTTAACTTCAAATGCAAGAAGCTCAATGTTTGCCTGTAATTTTTCTTTTCTTTTCTTCTTTTTGCTTTTAAACAGCTATGGATGTGCACAGGCAGTGCAGGCAGTACATGTTTACAATCCCTCTTGTCTTTCCATAGGTGTCATAGTTTCTACAGTAAACGATACTCTCGTGCCTTATACTTAGGAGCCAAAGCTATCCAGCTCAATAGTAACAGTGTTCAAGCTCTCCTGCTGAAAGGAGCTGCTCTTAGGAATATGGGCCGAGTACAGGAAGCAATTATACACTTCCGTGAAGCAATACGTCTTGCACCTTGCAGACTGGATTGCTATGAAGGTGAGTGAAGTGAAGCTACTCACCTGTACAGTTTTGGTTTGGTGTGAAAGTTGGTGTCGTGATGATGATGATTAGGCAAGGGAATAGACAGGAGGTCTTTTCTCCTGCTGACTTTCTAGTAAGTAAATTATTATTATCCGAGAACCTATAAAGCTCTGGTAGAAGCAGTCAGATGAGGGATACTAGAGGATGCATGTATTTTTAAGAATGATTTTCAAACAGGGCTTTTTTTGTTCTTTTTTGTTTTGTTTAATCTGGATATAGACAGACTTGGGTATTCTGAGCAGATCCCTTTTGGATGATGACGTTAACTGTATGTTTAGTTCCACTGGGAGCTTTGTTTTGTCATACTTTTGTCATGTTTATTTAAATCTTGTTGATCCCAAACAGCAGCTTCAAGTAAATAGTAAGTTGTGGAGAGACCAGGTGAAGTATTAGTACTAGAATCTCAGTATTGGAATTGGACAAAAATCTTAGATTAGGTGTGCTTAGTCTTAGGTTGTTTTTTTTTTTTTTTGTAGTACCTGCCCGTAAAAAAAAAAGTGATGAACTCAATTTTCTGTAAAATGGAGTTGTTAAAATGTATAGAGTCACTTTCTCAATTGCAATTTGCGTTTGCTTATTGGAGTGTCAGTTGTTTGGATTCTGAGTGCTACTAAGTGCAAATAATTGAGGAGGGGTGATTGTCTCTAGTGCTGACTCAAAAACTGAAATGTTTTCCCTTTTGTATCATCAGGTCTCATCGAATGTTACCTAGCATCCAACAGTATCCGTGAAGCTATGGTTATGGCAAATAATGTGTATAAAACTCTGGGAGCAAATGCACAGACACTCACGCTGTTAGCAACAGTCTGTCTCGAAGACCCAGTCACGCAGGAAAAAGCAAAAACATTATTGGACAAAGCACTAACGCAAAGACCTGATTACATTAAAGCTGTGGTAAAGAAAGCAGAACTTCTTAGTAAGTTCCTTTTTTTTTTTTTTCCCATGTCGATTGATTTAAAGCATACTGTTTTACATGAAGAGTGTTCTGCAGCCTCATCAATGTGAAGAATGTAATGGTGGTGTTACAGCCCAGGGATTTATCAGTTCTATCTAAGGAAGAAATCACAGGAATTAATTGCATCAAGCAACTGATACTACACCAGCACTTAAAACAATTGCAAACAAAATGTTTTGACTTCAGAGTATATGTAATCGTGAGTGTAGCAGTTATTGCAACAAAAAGCCATTGTTCAGAGTTAATCTTGCAAAAAGTCTGTCACTGCTATCCCCCATGCTGACAGTTCTGAAGGAAGAAATAGCCTTGTGATGACTCTGTGTGTACGTTCTGACTTTTGATAGATTTATCTAAACTATTAATTAAAACTGTAGTTTTGCGTATAAACAGGTAGAGAACAAAAGTATGAAGATGGAATTGCTTTGCTGAGGAATGCACTGGCTAATCAGAGTGACTGTGTTCTGCACCGAATACTGGGAGACTTTCTTGTGGCTGTCAATGAGTATCAGGAAGCAATGGACCAGTACAGTATTGCCCTAAGGTAAAGCAGGGACGCTGGGATTGCAGTATATTTATAAGAACCAATAATCACCTTGACGAAGTAAAAAGTTGAGCCACTGATTGATTAGGACGTGCGTCAGAGGTAGCTTTATATCATTCTGCCTTAAAACAAACAAAACCAAATTACATCCTGTTAATGAATTAATTGGTCATAAGGCGTTGAACTGAGAAGCGCAAAATTTAAGGACTGCATTAATGCTAAACATGTTAGTAGGCGTGCGATTCATTGACTAATGAAAGGATGAAGGCATGGATTTATTTATAGTTATTATATAGTCAGGCACCTTAAGATCCATTCCTTTAGACTAGAGGGTCCTATATAAAAATGAGCTATTAAGTAAATTTGAACACTGTGATTCAATTTAACATGACCTAAATGTTATTTTAGGGTGTTACCACATTAAATGTTAGCGTGTTTTGATTTCAACAAGTTAAATTTACCTTAAATCTAGCACAATATGTCCACTATAAATATAGCTTAAGTGGGTCAGCTGTTTTTTGCTTGCATATATTTAGTCATAGTCATTTAAATTTGACTTTCACGTTACTTTATAATTATTGTCTGGAAGAGTTGACTTAATTTTCTGGAAGCATGTAATATTTAGACAAGCGCATTCTTGGTGATCAAAATTGGTTTATATGAACATATTAATACTCAATGTTATGGTCAGCCTGAGGTGAAGTTGCATCATCTACTAAATTGAACTTCTTGATGATAAACAGGAAGTGCAGACAACAAGATGAGATTTCTTTTTTTGTTTGTTTATTTTTTCTTTAAAATAACATCATAAATATAAAAAATGTTTTAGAACTATGCTTTCTTTTTCTTACTTTCCTCAGTTTGGATCCAAATGATCAGAAGTCACTAGAAGGAATGCAGAAAATGGAAAAAGAGGAAAGTCCAACAGATGCAACGCAGGAAGAAGATGTGGATGATATGGAGGGAAGTGGAGAGGAGGGGGACTTGGAAGGCAGTGACAGTGAAGCAGCTCAGTGGGCAGATCAAGAGCAGTGGTTTGGCATGCAGTAACAGCCTTGCATCCTGCTGCTTGTTTTGGCACTTGAACACACCGCTAGGGCCATTCTTTGAAGAACATAAACTGTGATTTTTGCAGTAACAAAGGACTTTTTTTTTTTTTTTTTCTTTTCTTTATTTTTCTTTTTAAATAGACTCTGAAATCATTTAATAGTTCTATGCATCTCAATGCCATGAAGGTTCTTGATGCCTCTTATTTATTAAGTGTAAGGGACTAACTGTATTGGAGGTTATTTGCAACTTTCATTTCAGAAAATTCCTGATAAAACTGAGAGCATTAGAATGTGAAGTCGGTAATAAGCCTGTTGTTTATGATGAAAACAATGTCTGAATTCTGTCCAGGGCTCTGTGTTCTTGATCAATTTGTAAATACAGGGGTTTGTACTCCTTTGTGGAAAAGGTCTTGCTTTCTTGTCTGTATGCTACCGTTTGGGCTTGGACTCCTGTTGAAGTCTGGAGGAGTTGCTTGAGCGTGGCTGAAAGCAGCACTTTTCTCTTGCTGTGTTTGTTGAATTAATTTGTCTTTTTATAAGGCATTACATGTGCTGTAAAGAAGTTTGGTACGCTAGGCAACTTTGACTTACAGGACACTTTTGTAGCTGACTGATTTCTATGTGTACAGAATTGAGCCAGCATTGGAGAATTACAGTCATTTCCTCAATCCTTACTAAGCCTTGTAATCACTTAAAATCTGTACATGAACATTTATTTTTAAATGCAGTTTAGTTTTATTTCAGAATGTTACTAAAAGATTTTACAGTGGTGACTCAAAGCACTTCACATTCTGTATACAGCACTGACATTTAAAATGACAGAAAAAGAATTCGTGCCTCTTCACTTGCATTGCTGTAGAAATGTTAAATTATGCAAATACACCTATTGTCTTGTTTTTGCCATGTTTATATACTTCATGTTTTTGTCAGGTAGTATGTGAATTCATGTGTTTTTCCTCACCTTTTGAAGCAAAGTTGAATTGCTTCATGTAGAAATTCTCAACATCAGATTTCAAGGGTGAGCTTTTGTGTAATTTAGAAGCGGTTTCAGTTCTGTGGGCTTGATGTGTGGGAGGAGGAATTACTTGCTCTTATTTTTCTTACAGCCCTGATTTCTTTACTCTTTACTAAAACATGCGTTTTTATCTTTATATTGGCAATTTGATTCCTTTTGTATTTGTTTGGTTACCACAGGTATGCTGGAGCACACAGACTTTTTTTACAAAGCTAAAAAATAGTTTTGAGTACTAGTTGAAGGAAAAATGGTGACTTGATACAAATACATGACATAGAAAACAAGCTTCCCCCTAGCTGCAGATGTATAGTGCAGATAAGGGTAAAGTATCTCTCCCTTTGTGACGTGCATTACATCAATTAGAAAAATGCACAACAAAAAAAAATAGGCAGATTAATTCTATTATAGTCTATTTTGGAAATATTTCAGTATGTCACATCTTACGTAGGATGAGTCTAAAGGTTTATCTATTTAATAAAAGAAAACAGCTGGGTATCTGTTCTCCCTGGCACTTTGTGGGCTTTAGGCTTCCCAAACTATCAAATTGAATTATGGTAATTTGAAGGCTATATGGGAAGAACAGAAACGCACGTGCTGCTGTCTTGGTGATTGAATTGGCATAAGCTGTTGCTGCTCCTTCATTAACAAATACACCAAATGGCTGTATTTCAGTTAGAGCAACCATTTTGTTAATTGCATTCTGGTGGATGAGAGGCCTGATCCTGTTCTCCTTTTATGAAGAATCTGTTCATAACATTGCTGTCTGACGCAGTGAATAGATTTCAGCTCATTGCATGTCTTTCATAACAGAAAAAAACCTGTGTCCAAGCAAATTCAAAGCATCTCTCTTTTTTAAAAAACTCCTTTGTTTTCTCCTCACATGTGAGCACTCACCAGGCTGTATTCTGCATCTGAAAGTCAGGTAGCTTCATTAGCTTTCTGGTTGTATCCCAAACCTCTATTGTGGCTGAAAAAATAGAGCTCTCGATGTTATTAAACTAAAGAAAGGACACATTTCATTTTAATGAGAGAAGTGTATGAGGTATGCAATGCATATTTTGCAAGCTGCTCAGCCATTTTATTCTAATGATTCCTTTAAATAGGTTGTTGAATAGAAACCACTGGCCTTACGCATTTCTCTGAAATGTTTACATAGAACCGGAAATAGGAGAACCACAGTTTTACTAAAACCATTCTGTAGCACATTTGCAGATAATCTGATCATCTCTCCTTTCAGCACAGATGGGAAACTAAAACTACTTCAAGATGAGTGTGCTATAAAGAAAGCATCAGTGTGCTTAGCAAACAAGTCCAGGTACACCTAAGAAGCTGCCAAAACAGTTGTACCCTCTCTGCTTTGTCTTTCTGAGAACTTGGCTCCTTACCGAGAGTTCAGTCAGATCCTGCAAAGAATACCTCTGTGAGTACCTGATGTGCTGGGGTTGCAGAGCTTGCGTGTAGTCTTTGCTAATAGTTGTACAGCAAGGGAGTAAGGAACTTTAAGATGCCATACATGTCGAGTGCATTTGGGATTATACAGATATATTTAGCGCTAGCTTCAGAATTCTAGAGGGATTCTTCTTGCCTATTAATGAGCCTTCATTAGCGCTCTAATTTTAGAATGTGATCTCTGGTTTTGCAGAGATCTTGTACTCTCAAATTCAGTTATGGGTATTCTAGTTCAGGGAACATAAAAATTAGCCCATAATAAGCAGCTGACCTCATTCTGTCCCTTAATCATGTGCTGTGCATCCTAGAAGAAAAGACCATAAAGCCAAAACCTCAAGTTCAGACTCTGTCAAATCCATGATGTAAGCTCTCTGAAGTGAAGTAATTTGTAGGTGAGGCAAGAAAGCAATTGCCAGCCAGTTGTACGGCGTTGGCAGGCGCTAGTCTCTGGGCTGGGTAAGGATGGAGTGCCTGTGTTTGCCTGGAAAACCTTGACTTCAAATCACAGATGTCATTAGTAAGTTTTAAAATTTTCCTCCTTCGCGATAGGAAAGACAGAAGTCATGCAAAGGGCCAGCATTTCTTCAAACCTTTCATAGATTTGGGTAAGGGCTAGACATCTCAATTTACCAGAGCCTAAAAGCAGCACATATTCATGATGTGGCTAGGAATGATCTAAATAACATGTGGTCTGTAGCAAGAGATTTGCCCATGCTTTATTCTGTGATGTGCTGATGCTGGCACATCTGGCGGTATTTCTAATTCTGATTTCCAGATCTTGGGAATCCAAAAATTGTGAAGCAGAGACAGAAGGATCTGAGGACTGCTGGCCACTATAAATGTTTTCTGTCTAATTGAGGTGCTTCTTCCTTTTCTGTTACTGCTGATTATCGAGAGATTTCTCATTAACTAGGACTTTTTTTTTTTTTCTTTCCTCCTTTCAATAACTGTCTTCCTCATTAAGCCTGGCTTTGTGTGGTGATTCTTCCCTCCTTGCTTTTCAGGAGCTCAGTGATGTGGAAACTGATCCATCCAGGGCAGAAGCAGAGTATTTCTTACTCAGCAAACCTTATTTCCTCACTTAGATCTCAGCTGTAAGGGAATCTCAAAGGGTGTGTCTGCCATTCTAAGTTCAAGTTACACAAATATACCATAACCAAATACCTTTTAAAAAACAGATTAAATCAGTGCAGACTCCAGGGGTCTTAAATTTGTCATCAACTCAGCATAAACTTATGATTTCAAACTAAATAGCCTTAGGCAGGGCTTGAAGCAGCGTGTTCTAGATAATGTGTGTTCAGTACTGCCCATCAGTAAATTGACACAACCTTATGTAGTACCCAGCAAAACTCAGGTACAGTGCAGTTGGTTTTGCTGCACTGGATGGATTCTTCATCGAAAGGATGGATGGATTCTTCATCGAAAGGATCCAGCGTGGGCCAAAGGAATGATTCCCCTACCTGTTATGTTCCTGTACTGCCAGGGTGACAGTTTTAAAAGTAATCCTGTGAAATGATGCCTGAACCTACCTCCAAAATATTCCCACTCCCCTCCCATTCTTATTTTCCTTTTTAACTCTGAAAACCTTTATGCTGTTTCGGGGGTTTTTTTTTTCCCTTTTACTATTTTTTAAAATCTTTACCTGTTCACTTCATAGCTCTGCAAAATGTTGTTTCGTTTAAGCATGTCGAGAAGCAGGGGCGAGAACTGTAAAGCTGTTGTTGAAGCTGGAGCTGTGGCTTAGGGCCTTGGTGATAATTAACATGTTTGTGTCGGTCCAGTAACCAGATGTCAGAGGGAAGGGTAGCAGGGCAGGAGGAATGCTGGCCTGGAAGGGGGGAGAAGGGGGCTGCTGCTGCAATCCCTGCTGCATTCTTAGGACCAGCAGGCTCGTTAAGATGGCAGCTGGGAGCTGCCCAAGAGGAGGCAGGGAGGTGCCTAAGGCTGAGTGTTTGGGTGGGGGGAAAAAAAAATTACTCTGGTGCAAACACAGTTCAGGGAAGAGTAAAAAGTTCACGTGGGGAACTTCAGTGTAACAATTTATATATGGAGTGAAGCCCTTTGGCTAGTCCATGTCTATCAGTGTTGATGACAACAACAAAACAGAAAGAATAATCTATGTTTTCACTTACTGCCTTGAGCCTCGTGCTTACTTGCGAACCTCAGTGGTTGTGTAATGCTGGGTATGGAATGTGCCGGGGAAGCCTCTGCTGCGGTGGGTCACTAACGGATGTTTACACTGTAAAAGCCTCCTGAAAGGCCAGTGAGGCCAAGGACTTTGTAACTTTGGAGATCAGATTCCTATTCCTCCTTTATCATCCTGTCAAAACACCAATGCATGCAAATAGAAAGATGCTTTGGGGATTTAACAAGAGCAGTACAGTTCCTGACTTAGAAATTTCAAAAGGGACAGAATTTTCTACATCTGGCCTTTCACAGACCATACCATTTTGTAAAGGACAACAGATGCCATCTACTGAAATGCCTGCCCTGCGGTGTCTGTTTGACCAGAGTGTGGCGTGGCAGGGAACGCTGACCTTGCATTATGAACATTTCCTTGTGGACACTTCAGCTATCTTTTTTTCAGCTGCATGTGAGCCTTGTCGAGAGGACAAAGGGGGGGAAAAAACCCAAACCCATGTCCTGAGACTTGGACTTGATATAAATTTCTTAAATATTTACAGAGGACAAAAAGTCCAATTAAATCAAAGTGGCTGGGACGGGCAGGCAGCAAGCAGCACGCTCTGCTTAGCTAATGGGGGGTTTGGTGATTTGGAACATCTGCCAGTTGGGCTCCCTGGGCTGGGATGGTTTAATGGTTGGCAGAAGGGAGCTACTTACATTGGCAGCTGATCCAAGAGCTTGGGTTGATCTGGCAGCACAAAAGGGCCTGTTCCTGTGCTGGAGAGGCGACATATTGCCCTGTGCTTTGCTATAAAGGCTGTTCAGATGCCAGCTCTTTCCTGGAACTATTTAACTATTTTAAAATTCCCTGAATTTTTGTTGCTCCTGCTTTTTTCTTAACGTTTAGCATCGAGTATATTGTGTTATTCCTTGACGTGCAGTGTGGTTTGATGAGTTGAAGCTGGTAACTTGGCTTTATCCTCTTGGAATACTAAATAGTTTTCTGGGAAACTTAAGTGTGATGACATCAGCAGAGCAAGAACAGCAATCTGCAGATATGCATCTTCCTTAGGCTGGTCTGTGTAAGCTGCTGTCCACAGGGTTCTTGAGAATAATGTTTGTCAGGAAGCCAGTAAAAGCTGTGATCTGTGACCGAGGAGCTTTTTTGCATTGTAAAACTCGATGGGGTCCTAGTTAGCCAGCGACGGTGTGAGAAGACAACGTAACCTCCGTTTCTGGTTTTCCCACTGAGATCTATAGTGAAAGTGAGACAGAGGCAATGTTTGTATGGATTGAATTGTCCCTGTCGATCTGGTAGTCCCACATGGCCTGGAATGCAGGTATCTGTTTAACACAGGGAAAGTTTGGCATTACTTTGAAAAAAACCCAGTAATTCTTGTATTAGCCTAAGTTCTAGCTGGCCTAGGTAACTCCTGAATCCTGGTGTTGCTGCTGGCTGTTACAAGAGAAGGAACAGGGTACAGAGACAGGCTTTAACATTTCCTCAGCTCACCAGGACAGCTTTTAATAGGTGGGAAAGGAGGTGGCTCCAGCTAACCTCCCTGTGCTTGTTCTGCGGAGGATTATGTCATGCTGAAACTTGGCCAATTCAGTAAGGCTGGAGGATTCTGTCTGGTGTTTGCTCCCATTGTGGAAATACTGGGCTCTGAGAAGTTTTAAGGACCTTCCACACTGTAACACTCCAGCCCTGAAAATATTTGAGTTTTTGCAAAAGGGGTTTAACCCTTCCTGTGCTTTGATTTCTGCTTTTGTTCCTGCCGCCTCTGTTGCCCAAAAAGGGCAATTAGGAAACAGATTGTTTTAATCTTCTTCTGTGCTATGACTTACCATCCATGCCATGAATTCGGAGGCTTTATGTGGTGGAAGGAAGAACATCCATCATCTGCCCTTAACCAGGCATAGAGACATTTACAACTTGCTACAAGGATTCCTTGGGTAGGACACCAGCCTGCTGGGCGTGCAGTTGTGGCACGAATGGGAGCATTGCCTATCAGAGGCAGGACTCAGCCATTCCTCTCCCCTGCCCTGAGGGAAGGGGAAAGCCTACAGCCTGTTCCTAACCCCGGCCTAGTCCCAGTGCCAACCCAGTAAGGATTGCCTTTCCACTGGGCTGTTAACGATGGGTGAAAGAGGAACTGAGTAGCTTGGTGGGATGCTGCCAGCGGGGCTTTCGCTGAGATGGAAGTGTCTTGGTGAAGACTACAAAGACTGATGCCTGCCATGGAGCTGGTGAGGGGAGCTCTTAATCCCATTAGGCTTTAAGATCAGAGCATCAGCAACTCTATCTTGTGAAAGGTTGGATGTTGTTAGTCTTTCAAAGTACATCCGTTGGATAAAAGCCCTTCTGGTTTAGGTAGAGACCTCCCTAATGAGCACATGGAACCTGATGAGGCGTAGGGAAGAGGTAAATGCTGAGCTGGTCTCACCAGGGCTGCTCTGAGTAGACACAGAAAAGCAACTTCAGGAGTTAGTGCAATTTCCAAGAAGAATACAGAAGTATCCTGGGAAGTCTCTGTGCTCCAGGGTTAGCGTCAACTTGAGAAAGCAGTTCAGGGCTTCAATTTTAGGTGCTTGAATTTCACTTCAGCACCTTTATTAGCCCTGTCCTTCAACCTGGACTAAAGGAAGGAGCACCTTGTTCTCCGCTACGGTAGGCAGCCATCGGCAGCAGTGGCCTTTCTCTGGTTCAGTTACATGTGCTGATGTAGATCTGGTGCTGTGCCATGTGCACATTCATTCTTCAGGCTAGTGTTGGCACGTCACTTACAGCTTTTTGCTGTTCTATTGCGGAATGTTTGAGACAATGCTGGGACGTGGGTAGAAATGTGCTGCTCGGGGAGGTTCTGTGATGTTGGGAGGCAGACAACTTGTTAAAGCAGGTTCTGGGTGCTTTGGAAACTTGGCCTTGGCTTCTGACAGGCCACCGGTGGTTTGTGTGCCTCGCCTGACAGGCTGGAGATTGAGTCAATGCTATAGTGATTTCCTTCTGGTTTTCTTTCTGAGCTATAAGAGGTTTGCGAGCTGTGAGCAAGAGCAGCGTGGGGTTGGGAAAGCAGTCCATCGTGAGTCCGTACTTGTTGGTTGGGGTTGAGGCTTCCAGCACTTGATCTTTGAGCACAGGTGGGTGGCTGTGCACTAACAGTTCACTGAAGGTATAAAGACCTTTGGGATGTCCTGAGAAGCTGACAGTGCCCACAAACCAGAGGCTTAGATTTTATAATGGTATAGGATTTGATACTCATAATTTATAGCCAGGGGTGACCTATGCCCACAGCAAGGCAGCCACTGCAAAACGGGACTGGAATTGCTGTTTGCAGCCTGGTGAGATTATGAATATTTGGCAGGAATCCCTGGAAAGCTGAAGAGCTCCACCATGAATTGTTGTTGGCATGGCAGCCCCGAGTCAGCCCAGCTATGGACAGTGAGGTGGTTCTTGCAGGAAGGGAAAGGACACCCATTTGATGAATTATGGGGTGGTGGCAGCTTTCCTGCCTGCAGTTTGCCTGGTGTGGGCCAGTCTCGTACCTGAAGGTCCGCATTAGTGCTGAAGTCACAGCGAAGGGCAGTGGCAGGAGAAACTTCTTTTAAGTTAGGAGTTCTGTCTGGGGTGTCCTGCCTCGCTGCATGCGGGGCAGCAGCAAGCGCAAGATCAAAACAGTCGGTGTTTTGCAATCATGGTGCACTGGAGCTGTGTGACTTGGTTACGGAGGCACAAGCTGGGTGCAGCTTGATTGTTGTTAGCCACTGATGTTATCTTACCCCAGCAGGAAAGCCGTGTTCCTTGCCTGCCCCTGTTGGAAGAATTGACTCTGCCACCTGCATAAATAGCAGGGGGGTTGTAGCAGCCTGGACTTAGCGGGCTTTGGGTGTGTGTTGTTGTTTCTGAACTTTATTTCAGTTAATTATGGCAGCCTCTCTGCCTCAAAGGGAGGCTGAATGGGACACACCAGGTGGTTCTTGGAGGCTGGCCGCCATTCAGAGTTGTTCTTGGGGTCTGCAGGGACACTGACAACCCTTTTGGGCTGAGTGACGCATGAAGGGCATCTTCATCTGAGTGACGCTGAAAGCTCCCTGCCTCTCAGCTGCTTTCCTCGGGCTCCTGAACTTACACGTTAAAATCAGCCTAAAAGTCCTTTCCTTTGCCATGCCTGAAGAGCCAGACTGGTAAATTTTACCTCTTAAAGTTGGGGATGTCAGCAAAATCCTATGCCTGGCTTATGTGCAAGTTGGCACTGCACCAAAAGCACAAAGTCAAGTGGAAGTGTCTTGGTGGTCCCACTGCCAGCAGCTCCAGGAGAGGGAAGAGGGTAACTCCTACAGATTCAGTTATATGGGGATAATCCTTACAGATTCAGTTCCCACTGCCTCTATTTACACAAATAACAGGGATTCAACCTGATTAGGCAAATAGCCCAAGCCTGCTATGCTGACGTCTGAAGGCTTCTCTGCACTTCTACGTGGTTCAAGTGTTGGGATGAGATAGTTGAGAAGGAGGCTTCTGGTGCTCGGAGCTCTGCAGCCCCAGCAGGGGCAGATTGCTGCTCTGTTGTCTTCTACAGTCGTGGCTTTTCCTGTGGCTTTTTCCTCACTGAGGTTGCAAAGTAGATTTGCTATCTCCTCCCCTGGAGGCTTTCTCCTCTCTCACCCACCCTCCTGGGGGTGGATGTGGGTTCTAATCGTGCACAAATTCACCTCAGTGTAAAAACAGGGCTATCTTCTGCCCTCTGTACTTTGAGCGTGATGTAATACATCTATAATGTCTAATAACTCCAGCTATGCAGAACTGTTTTCTTCCTCTGTGGCTGTCAGTGGGCTCATCCATGCAAGGCTTTAGAGCAGCGGCTTGCAGCAAGAGGAGGAGGAGGGGGAAGATGAAGCTGTTTTTCTCAGCAACTCTTACCACGTACTCCTGCACTCAAGTACCTAGCAACCCACTGAGTGTCACGTTTTCTTCACGTGGCTGTACGCCAAAGTGCCGCTTACAGTTCATTGGGGTGACCAGTTATGAGTTCATCTTGCAGACTGTAATTTAAAAAAAATATTTAAAAATAAGTGAAGAGTTTGGTCTCAATTTGCTCCCCAGTGAGGCACTGTCTGAATGCAGAAATGCTGAAACCATCTGTGGAATGCAACTTGCTGCGACAGCAACGCAGACGGAGCGAGAGCTGTTTTCTGAATAATGACTTCATATCGCCACTGATCTTTACACCTGGTGCCAGTGCTGGCGACATATATTTCTGCAAGTTGAAAAAAGCCAAGGGGGAGCAGATCAGCTGGGCAGCAGGAGTAACTTTTATACAGTTGTGTTGGTACGACGTGTGAGGGCGTAGGTCTGAGGAACTGGACTTCAGATGCCTGCCCTGGGGGAAGAAGTGATCCGTGTTTTCTTCTCGTGGCTTCCTAATTGAAGCAAGGCCAGGGGTTATGGCAAGGGAAGAGGTGCTCACAGGGCAGTTTCTTCCACTGTTCTGGACAGATGACTTTAATCATTCAGCTCAGGTGCCTGTGTGAAGTGTTAACAGACACATGCCCCTGTCTTCGGGTGCTTGCTGTGCCTGTACAGCCCAGTACTGGAGTTTGCTGGTGACAGTGCTGCTGGTGCGTGCTGAAGACAGGCTATAAATACGGCGGGGGGAAGAGCTGCAGTTGCAGATAACAGCTGAGTGCTGAGCTCTGTTCTGACAGCCTCGGCCCTGAGGTTAGGAGCAGAGCTCAGCCCGCTTAGCACAACACTACCATAGTAGGAAGCAGGCAGGAGCAGCTCAGCCCTGTGTATTAATGCATCCTCCACCACCGTGCAGTTCAGCTGAGCAATGGAATCCAACCCCAGTATTTTTAAACCTCAGGCTGTTGCGTTTGAAGGGTCTCAGACATGTCACCTCATTTGGATAACGCTGTTTGCTAGCAGCATGCTGGTATCACTGGCTGGAGGTTGAGAGGCATTACGTTTAATTTAAACACATTACTGAAGCTGGCTGAAGTTGCATATTCAGAGAGGATCCCCCTTTTCCTCCAAGCAAAATTTTGATTATGGGCTTTGGAGCAGAGCATTACAGGACACTTGGAAAATGCAGCTTTTACGCTCAGAGTGCTTTAGTCTTTCCTAATGCTTAACACAGGCCCCAGTGCTGTGAGCTTGTGGCAGAACAGTTCAGGTATTGGGGAAGGGGAGAGGTCATAAGCGACAGCAGCACTCCCAGACGGCTGCTCGGGGCTGTGCTTCATAGCAAACGCATTTGGTTATCTTCCTTTGGCCCGTGGAAGGGAGAAGAGAGTAGCAGCTATTTGAGGGTGGGGCAATTTAGAAAACAGAAAAGGACAAAAAGTAAAGATGTAGTTGGGAAAGAAATGTTTATTTTAAGTTTCTCAGAGGGATTTTACAAACAATGGAGCATTTTAAAAAAATTGAGTGATCAAAGTACTTGACAGTGTCCCTTAAACACACACACAAGCCCCTGGATGGAGGAAATCACACCAGCGAGGAGGTCAATACTGCTGGAAGAGCAGCTGGCATCTGCATAGTTCTAGGAGGAAAGAGTGCAATGGTGTTCGTGCTAGTAAGTGTCATCCTGGCATGAACATAAGAGCGCGCTGAAGTATGTATGCATGTACCTGCAGAAAACAAAGTGCATAAAATAACACGCAAAGTATGTATTGTAGAATAAATTTATTTACCCAATACAAATGAGACGAGGTGTGATGCTTCTTACCGTCAGCAGGTAAATAGACACTTGATCTTATTTACAACTCCTAAAGGTCACACATGCAGTTGTGGTAACTGGCTATGTCGGTTGCTGCTTTTTAGAGAAATGCATCACAATATTTTGTATTGCACCAACATCTGTCTTACTGCCTTAGATTTAAATAAGTTACATTACAGTGCAAAATAGGTTGATTTGCACACATGATAAAAAATCCAAAGTTATGAACTGGAGGCTTACAGTTTAACATTCATCTGTAATCTTTTCAATGAATTTTATAAATAGGATAGCATTGTACATAAGCTGTTATAGAGTAGGTTTGGAATGATACAATACAGAGAAAGATTTGTCTACAACCAAAAGCATGCATTATTTTGATATTGTACATTGTGTAAACTGACATTTTACATACAGAAATATGGAAAATTGGCTGACAGCTCCACGATTCTTGTTCAAGGATAAACAAACTCTTCTCCGTGCAGCACAGAAACCCAACTTCTCTGGAGAGAGTTTCCAACTCTGTAAGCTATATTGCACGTTTGTACATCTGTATAATGAAGTCCTAATGGTACCACACATTTCTTCCACAGAGAACACAATGAGTTTTGTTTTAGGGAAAGCAAAGAATCTTTACACATGATACATGCAGAAGTTTTGGTAGATGTGTTGCTAAAAACACATGCACGCAACAAAACAACCTTACATTTCTGCAAAATTGTTTAGGAAGCGATTACTCCAGTATTGCTGAAAAGGAAAGAAAGAAAAGGCATCAGTTAATGAAAGGATGAATGCTAAGTATCATTATACAAGCAAGACTAAGATCAACAGTGACAGAAGAAAGAATGTTAAGTTTGACAACTGGCTGCTCTGTCATTGAAGGGACACTCTCAGGTCACTTTGTTCTTAAAGCCCAGAACCCTCTGGGTTACAGCTCAGCCCTTCTTAACACAGCAGAGCTCCCTTTACCATCAGCAAAGCCAGCACTTCCTACAGGAGACTGCAGGGAGGAAGAATTAAGACGTTTCAACAGCTTTTGCCTTTCTCTGCCTGACTTGTCTGTAACAAACAAGCCTCACTTATTTGTAATTTTTACTTTCAAAGTTCCATACTACAGTTTAAAGAGGTCAAGTTTTTAAGAACTTGAAGGGTGTTCTTCTAACCAAGGCAGTATATTGCAAGTCTGGCCCCAAAGTGACCTAACAATGTCCCTTTTCCAAGGTATGCAGCTTATTCTGGGAAGCAGCAGAAAAGCTTTGAAGAAGTCATTAAACTACACAGATTAATGAGTAGGCAAAGGGTAGAGTACAACGTAATAAAGCTACTACTGTACTTTACCCCTAAAATACAGCGTAAGGTTAGCCTTGCGTCTAGGAGAGAGGAACAGTATACTCTGATTCCCTAGAACTTGATGATGGCTCTTCAAAACACTGCTTCAACACTACAAAATTTAGGCTCTCCTGCTAAGATTTGAAAATGCATATTAATGTAATTAAGGATGTAATTAGCAGAGATTAGGGAAACAGTTAATGGTTAGAAGTGCAAAAAAGTAAACAAGACAGGTGCAAGAGACAGACAACTTGGTATCAGTTTTACCTCCCTTCATCTCAGCAAATTCAACCATCTTTAAGCTGTTTACCATGTATATTCTGTGCATCAGCTGTGTTCTTGGAACAGTGACAGGACTGCTGTACTGCATTTTATCATCAGATTAAAAACTCATTTTCTTGCCATTAGCCTTCTCCAAAATAGTCTCCCTATAAACAAAAGCCTCGTAGCACTTTGACAGACCGGTACATATTTTTCTGCAGCCTCTTTCATACTTTATTTGCAATAATACTTTGGGAAACCAAGTATGAACTATTTTTATTGCTTGGATGCCAGCAAAGAGGAGCAGCTCGTTGGGTAGCTCACGAACAGTACTTTGAGTCACTCACATGTGAAAGCAGAGAGGGCCCAAGGCACTACGAAGATAAAAGCCCCTGTCTAAATATTTGATGTATGACTGCAGCTGCCCACCATTTTCTTTGCTCCGATTTGGACGAGGCTACAGAACACTGAATTCAGGAGGAGCTGCTCTCATACCAAACCCCACTGGCTTCCCACCATAAGCCGATCTCCTTCCTGGTGTTCCCAGCATAAGGGAGCATCAATCACAAGATTGATATAGTCTTACTTATTTTCTAGTGCAAGAGAAAGGTGTAACAACATGTGAGGACACTAAGGAATCCAAAAAACAGAAGAGATGAAAACGCTCAGCAAGATGAGAGGAAAAGGAAACAAAGTATAAAGTTACTTTCTAAAAATGGGGTGGGAGATAAAGGCTGTGTGCCTGAGTTATTTCTCCTTAAATAAGTGCTTCCATTTATACATTTACAGGGCTAACCCATTAAGATAGGGGTTACCTATTTCTATCCCCAGCTGACTCTAGTACAGCAAGGAGGCTGGAGAGGAAATATGTAGGGAACAAAGAAATTCAGCGAGAGTTTCAACTCTGAGATGTTGGCAAGTGAGTCTATTCTAGATTGAAAAGTCCTCCCTTCTTGGCTTCTCTAGATGAAAGGATGATAGCTAAAGAATGACAGGATCTACACAATTAAGAAAAAGCATTTTCGTTAGTACATTCTCTTGCAGTGCATTAACCTCGCACTGTATTTCTATGGTTTCTGTAATTGAAAAGCTGAGCCAGCAGCTGCCTTGTGCTATTCTAATGCCAGAAGCACACTCAAACAACCTCCCACAGCTACTCAACTGAGAAGGACCAAGACCAGATCCACAGCACTCCAGCTCCAAGACCACAAGGAAGCTTGCAGCAGACACCGATTTCAGGGCAGGGTGCTTCACTGCCTGGGAGGAAGCTCATGGTAGATCTTAACATTTGGCCAGTCCAGACCAGACAAGCCTGGTATTTACCATGTAGTGGCAACACTTGGAAAACAGAAGTACTGAAAGCATAGCAACAGCTGCCACTGAAGCTGAGATAAGCAAGCGCTGATCTTGGGGAACCCTGTTGCTCCATTTCTACAGGAAAATTTGGACACCAAGACTAGGAGAAATAAAAACCAAACAGGGTAGATTAAGATTGCTTGGGCTCTTTAGGAGCACCTTATAAAACCTGACTGTTCCTGAAACCTCAGGAGCCTGTAGGGATGAATGCCACTCTAATTACCCACCAGCCACTCTAATTACCCACCAGCCACCCAGCTTTCGAAGGCAAGCTCCACAGAACACAAGGCCCGAATGCAAGTGCCCCTGAGACACACCATACGAGTGAGCTCTCAGATGTCTGTATGGAAACCCATGACACAAGCAGCAAGATTCATCTTCAACACAGAGATCCAACAAAGAAGTTGCTGAAGACTGAATTCTACTCATCAACAGTCATTTCCCCCTTCAGCCTCTTAGAGACAGGGAAATAGGGGGTATACAGCAGGATTATTTGGCATAATAGATAGGAATAGGATTGCACAAGCAGCAGAATCGTTAATGATGACAGTCAGATATGTGGCTTTAAAAAGCTCACCAACATGACACTCTGGAGGTTCACACAGAACCAGTGTTCAAAGATTCAGTGGCTTTTCTGCCCTGGAAAATGTTTGTCAATAATGTTGGGAGCACACAGAACTAACTTGCTAGTATTTGTTTCCAACAAGTAACGCACTTGGACATATTTTGGTCTCAAGGAATCCTAAGTCACATGACCTATTATTTTTCTGTTTCAGGAAACAGGGACAAGTCTGACATTGCTCATTTATTATTGATACAGCAAATGGCCAGTGCTGGCCATTGGTGTTGTGGTATGCAAAACCTTAGTTTGGCAAAGACAGGTTCTTCCACACTAAAGAGGGCATTCAACAGGATTTAAATGCTTACAGATTGGCAACACACCTACTACATCATCAGGTCCAGCTCCTGAGTCACTTCAGCATCCACTTAAACAAGTCAAAGTCTATATAAACAGTGAGTATTCACCATGCAGTGGAATTTCAGATAGGGTCTGTGTATTTGGAGGTTAGCATCTATATTTGAAATCTTGAAACCTAGGGAATTATCTGTGCTCACTGGATTCCAGCTGGCACCAACAGAACATAGCTTTTAACTATATTTTCCTCTGTGAGGAATCAGAAAGCTGTTTGAATCTGGTTATTAAAGCAGACTGAGCCAGCAGAAGATAACACTGTCCACAAAGACATAGTGACCCCAGTACAATTTCCAAAGACTATCCTGTTAAGCTGAGACTGTTCTTTTGTCTTTTCATATGATCACTGTACAAAGTGTTTCCACTTACTGGAAACAATAAGCTGTTTTTGCAAAGAGGAGTGCCTGTACTTTGAGCACTGCAGATACCAGAGACTAGAGAAGGGTGGTCAGCTCAGAGGGGCATCCCTATTTCAGAGCAGGAAAAAACTTTGGAGTAAACCAGCACCTGACCACAAGTACCAGAGTGTTTTGGACACTAAACATTCATGTAACAGCTGTCACTGTCTTAAGTTACAGATTTGTCCAATTTTATCTCAAACTTAAGATCTAAAGCTCTAAGATCTTGGGGAACTAAGGCTCCCGGGTGCTATAAAACAAGACCTAAAATATACTAAACCAAAAGCAGTGCTTTGCCTTTGGAATCAGTAATTTGAGCTTCAGACCACAAAACAAAAGAGTCTAAAGTGGTGATAATAATGTAGCACAGCAGAGTTTGACAAAACACAGCATGGGAATGAAGGAAATTACTATTTATTCTTCAACATGTATACAGCATATGCTATTTTACAGCAAGTCACCACTGGCATGGTGAAATGGAAGAGAAATACTCACTTTAGTCGATGAAAGTTGGAAGGCATTGGAGAAAAACACCACAGTTAGGACTGTTAATGACTTACACATTGTTGATACAGGACTGAATCTGAAAACATGCTTTAACATTTACCGTAATAATGAAGGTGGTTAGTGCCACATTAAAATAAAAATAGTTCTATACAATATGTTCAATTTGGTCATGTGCTATTTACAGATTTTACAAAAAACACACACGAGCTTGTTACTTCAAGTCAGGCTAACAACAGGCCAGCAGAGTAACTCAATGTATACAACTGATCATTAGTGCCCTAAGTGTAGGAAATCCAATTTCTAGCTATGCAGTGAAAGTTATTTTTCCAGGTCTCATTACAAGTTTTAATCGTGGGGGGAAGGATCTGACACACGTAAATAAGATATTAAAACCCAACTTAAACCCTCTTTTGAATTAAAAGAGATTGTGTTTTGTTAAAAAGGCTTGTTTTAGATTTTAAGTAGACAGAAGTAGCCCTCCCTGTCCCTGCATAATGGGCAACACTGGCAAAATAAGGTCTGTTACAATAAAATACAATAGACACTTAAATAAATAATCTTAAAAAAAACAACCCTATGTGTGTTGAGAGTATGGAAGAACCCCAGCAGGCTGCACCTGGAATGATATTTTCTGCATGAGCAAGATTAGGCATACCTCATACAGAAACTGGTGTAAACAAGGACAGTCAAGAACTGAGTGTGAGGAACAGGAAGAAGGGAAACCGAGAAGAAATCCTGACCAAGGTAGCAGCACTCTCTACCCAGTGCAGAAAGTTCTGCTTACAAATAAAACCTGACTTTATGACAAATTAAAGTTTGAATGATCATGCAGAAGACAAACAGTTACATGCTTTTTTAGTTTTAGACGACATACATTCATTCCCTAAAATCTGCTGCCAATTTAGTTTGATAGTGTCCGCTGGCTCAAAAAAATTTACTTTTTTTTACATGATGAATAGACTATTGAACAGAACACTGTACATGCTTTTCATCTACAAAAAAATATTTGCATAAAATAGTGTTAGTTCTCTGTACATGTCAATGGACACTTTTAACTGTGTATAAAAGAGGAATATATTGCCCCCACTGAAGTCAGAAAAGCAAAAAACCAAAATCTAGATTATGAAACCTCCATCACCGGCAAGTATGTTCATGTGAAAATTCAGCAGAAATAGACAGTTGCTCTAAACAATAAAAAAATTAAGTTAAACTTTTTCTTTGAATGTAAAACTTGTCACCATGTCAGTCAAGACCAGAACATATCACTAAAGTTAGTGTCTGTGCTGTAAAGCCAGATAACCAAGGGCATAGTAATGAACACAAACGGCCAGGAAACTCCTTCGGTGCATGCTGACAAAGAACATGGTTTGGTGGCAGGCCGCACACTATCTTTACCAGGTTCCAGGTAGTTACGGGCCACATATTTAAGTGTTTCATCCAGCAGAATGACAGGTAGTGAGATTTTCAATACCATCAGCCATTGCGTCACATTCAAAGGTGTGATCTGGAAGATAATCTGAAAGAAAAGCCAAGCATTACATCTTTTCTCCCACACCGCCCCTTGCCTTAAGCTCCAGACAAGTTTTTGCTCTCTCTCCAAGTTCAGGGATGGGTGTAAGATACATGCACTTACTGGCAGCGGTTCCACATAAAGTATAAGGAAGTGGAGTGACATGGACAAGCAAATAGCGCCCACCAGCCAGATATTTTCCCACGGGGGCATCCTCATCAAGGACTGATTTTCTGATAAACTGCAATAGAAACATGGTATGTATGTGCACATAAGGTACCGACAGGAAATTCAATAAATTGGAAAGCTAGCTGGAAAGAAAAGCAGCATGGCAAGTCACAACTATCCCACTCATGAAGGAAAGGAAGACACCAATGTTGCAACTTTACACTACTGTGGAATTCTGCTTAGCAAAGCAGTCACAGTTCAGCCACACATTTGTTTTTGAAAGTTTTTGTGTGTTCTGCTCATTCCTGATCTAGTCTACCTTTTTCACTAAGACCCCCAACATCCTCTCCATGGGAGAGGTAAGGGGAAGATGGGCATGATAGACAGAATCCTCCCCAGTCTACTGTATGCCTGGGGACTCACTTCTTCTGAAGTTCACTTAACAACTGGATATATAGAGGGTCAAGTACTTGCACCTTCTTTAATTCTGCTCTTCAGATTCAATCTGCATTTAGGCTATGCTGCGGAAGAGGCTGAGATCCAGATCATCAGATGTAGAACAAAATCTTACCATGTAGGACTACCCTAGTACACTTGTATTTAAAGTTTATTTGTTTTTAAATTAACTGACCTCTAAGCTATTTGAAGAAAAATACCCTTGACATTGTGCTATTTAGTGGTTTCCATTTATAATCTAATATTAATTGGCTAAACCCACACTCCCTTAGGGCAGGAAAACTATTTTCCATATCTTCAGCATTCTTATTTTAGTTCTCCTTGGTATCACTTTATACCAACATAGGAGAGATAATCCGATTGATTAAGCTTAGATTAGAAATAATGGAAAACATTTCAGTTGCTCATGCTTAGTAAAATACCAGAGTGAATTGACAGACTTAAAAATATACCTTGTGATAAGAGATCTCAAATGTTATCTAAGAGAGTAATTTTGTTTTCACCACCAGGATTCAGAAAAAGGAAATATAACTCATTCCTTGTTAGCTGAGCTGTCCATACACCAAGAATCAAATTGCACAAAAGGTAGGGGTTTGGATAAGCTACGCAGAAACTTTGCTTTCCTATTTGGATATACAAACCTGTTGAGAGCATTGCACATCTCTATGGTGACAAGTACAGAAAGAGCCATTGTCATTGGATATGGAGACTCAAAAACCACACAGTCGACACCAAAGAAATCTGGATTGTCCTCTTTGCACTGCAGGAAATGGCTCTAGAAGAGAACAATGCGAACTCACTTCCACAGCTTGTTAACTTTTAAAATGTAGGATAGGCAACAGAGAAATAAGCAGTCGGTATTATGAAAACAAATGACTCCTATAAGCATTGGTTTTAAACTTTTGCCAGAAAAAATCCCATTAGTCTTTTACTTACAAGACAACAATTAGTCCTTCAAATTGTTTAGAAGCTCAAGTTCCCACCTTTGAGCTTTAGTATTAAGACTAATTAATCTCATGACTAAGTTTTACAGTAACAAGTCTGAAAGTCTCCTTACAGAAATTTCTGTAACCTCCTCTTTCTACAGTCACTTCAAGTAACAAATATGAAAGAACCATGTACCTCCCTTCTCCCCCCAAAGATATTAAACTGAGCAATACCAGCTGATAAAAGGTAACTCTTGGACCACCATCAGCAGCGATAAACCACCAAGCAGCAGCACCCACTGTGGCAGCACCAACATAACCTTAAAGAAAACAAAGTGCTTTTTTCAGTGTTATGAACTGTATGCAAGAGAAGACCTCACCTGCCACACTTGAACTTCTACTTCAAGACCTCCAGAACTGTAAAAAAATAGATTGTAATTCCTCTATCTCCTGTGCGAGAAATGTATTCCACCAGTTGTAACTTAAATAACCATTAAATACTGTACACTAAGATCTGACAGCTAGAACTTAAGGCAAACAAGGATATCACTTGGAGTAATCAACCTGCTATTTTTTCTTTTTTCCTCTCAGAACCCTATGTGTCTGTACTTACATTAACTAATACCAAGGTTTACTTTAATATCTATGAAGTCAGTTAGGAAAATTAATGTCACAACTTCTGGCATGAAGACAGTGTGCATTAAGCATCCACAGAGACACTTATTCTAGCTTTACAGTGCTATAGCTGTATTTAAGTTTTAAATCTAAGTCCATTGATTTGATAAATTGATACTCCTTTATTTTCCCCGATTATAGGCATGCCAGCAAGCCTGTTGTGTTCTTCTACTTAAGCGGCACAAAACCAGTAGATTACATACATGACAGTTGTCATTGTCAGACTTTGAAGTAGTTCTACGTATGACCTCAACAGCTAATACAGGTGCATATTCTTATTCACACTGGTCTTGCTTCCTCAATCCCAATCCCACAACATGCTCATCTTCCTACAGCTGACAGTTCTTGCATGGACAAGCTAAAATCTGCTGTCTCAATGCTTTGAGCTAGAAGTATTTCAGCCTGGAATGAGCCAAATGGGAAACGGCAAGTAGGTGGCTGCTTAAGAACAGAGGTCAGACTCAGCCCCAGGTTCATCTATTCCTGATGGGCTTCTCTCTTTGATGACTTAACACCATTCACTATTAGACAATGGTTTCCTAGTCATCAGACTCAGATTCTGACGAAGTGGTGAATGTCATATTGATGTTATGCAACTACAGCTTTTGGTGCCTCAGTTGCTACCAATGGGAAAAAAACCAACCCCACAACTTTACTGTTCTGATCACAGCACTGCCTGCAAATGTGCAAAACAAAGTGTGAATCTTGAAACAAAATAAAGGAAGAATACCAGTTCCAGAGAACATCTATTGCTAGCTTTCAAGATTTTCAGCATACAAGGATATTAGACAAACTGCTTTCAAGTGGATCTCAAAAAAAAATTACCTCCCTAAGTTTACTTAAAAAAAAAATAGAAGAGCTATTACTACTTACATCCAATAGCTAGGTAACGGAAGAAGAGCCATCCACTGATCAGTGGCTCTTTAGGGTTGCGTGGTGGCTTATTCATGATATCAAGATCAGGAGGATTAAAGCCCAGAGCAGTAGCAGGGAGACCATCCGTCACAAGGTTTACCCACAACAGTTGGACAGGAATTAGAGCTTCAGGAAAACCCAGAGCAGCAGTCAAGAAGATACTATAAGAAAACCCACCAGTTACAAGCTTATTCTTGTTCATGTAAATAAGTCCTTTTAACACTTAAGCCTAAGCCTGTAGCATCACTTCTGTTCTCTCGTACAGTTACCCATTTAGTATCACAAGCTGACTATTCACATTCAGAAAACTAAACCCATATCCAATAGCAGCAACTTCTAACCACTGGCATGTAAGTTTTGAAGCATTATTTTCTGGTAACTTCAGGAATTGAAGAGCTTCTGCTTTAGCCTTAGTTTTTTTTCCCCCCACTCTACTTGTCTGTATAGGTAAATACACACATACATGCATAGAGGCTTGCAAGCCACTTTCTGAAAGACACTAGAACTTTTGTAGACTTAATAGCATTTTAGCTCAAATGACTAAGCTTCATTTAGCTAGATTACTGCTAGTCCCTGCAAAAATTTAATGAGCATGTAGCTTTTATGGCTCCAAGCCTGTGTGAATAAGTAGAACAGAAACAGGGGCTGCAGCAAGAGCCGTATGAAGGGCAGCTTTAAAGTTTACAAGAAACAAGGCAAGACAATTACTGTGTTATACTCTGCTCTGGGAAGAAGTATGCTTTGATATAGGCAACTGTTAGATCAATATTTACATTCTGTTATCAAAAATGCATTCTGTGGCATTGGATCACCATTCCTTGCAAAGACACAGAAGACACATTCTTCTGTAACTGAGGTTAAATGCCTAAGTTAAATCTGTGGCTAAGTTATCTGAAATACCAGATCTTGTAATATTTGATTAAGGCTTTTATTTTCTATTCTATAGAATTATTCCAATTGTAGAAATAATTGTAAAGCATTTAGCCACCTACTGAGCTAGAATATTATATGCAATGCAATGCGAATCTTTTGTGGTATGCTAAAATTCTCCAGTAAAGACTAGGTTAAGTATGCAGACTTCTGCACAATCACAGTGATCAATTACCTGGAGAACCTGTTTCTCTGGTTTTAGTTGGCAATACTGGAAGTAAATAAATAACTAACAGAAGACTCCATCATCAAAGAAAAAACACCCCAACATTTTAAACCTACCAAACAACTTCTCCAACATTGGAGGAGATCAAGTAACGGATGAACTGTTTCATGTTGTTATAAATTGCACGTCCTTCTTCCACAGCAGCTACAATAGTTGAGAAATTATCATCTGCTAGAACCATTTCAGAAGCAGTTTTAGCCACTGCAGTACCAGAACCCATAGCAATTCCAATTTCTGCTTTCTTCAATGCAGGGGCATCATTGACACCATCACCAGTCTAAAAATAAGAATTTAAAGTTGAAAAAAAAATAAATAAGGTGGGCACTTACACATAGGACTAGAAAGGAATTTTGCACTGGGTGACTGGGTGTGATTTTGTATCTTTAAAAATCACTTAAGTACAGAAATATTCTGAGGCTTTGAGTTCAGGAAAACGTGGAAGAAGTATTTTCCTGAATAAGGCATTAGTCTGACAAGGCGTAATTTGGGTTTAAATGGTGTCTGCCTTTCAAACCAAGTAGAAGTTCAATTACTCACCATAGCTGTAATCTCATCAAAAGACTGAAGAAACTCAACAATTTTAGATTTGTGGGAAGGCTCTACACGAGCAAAGCAACGTGCATGGTGGCAAGCATCTCTCTGGGCAGCAAGTGACAGTTCGTCGAATTCACGACCAGTGAAGGCTTTTGTAGAAACATCTTCATCTTCCACAAAGATACCAATGCGACGGCAAATAGCTACGGCTGTGCCTTTATTATCACCAGTAATCATAATAACTCTAATACCAGCTTGTTTGCATAACTTTATAGACGAAGCTACTTCGATTCTTGGAGGATCCAGCATACCCACACAGCCGACAAAGGTCAAGTTGGTCTGAAACAAGACAGCACCAAGTTTCAGTGCAAGATCCTGCAGACTTCTCATATGACATTAGTGAAACAATCATTTTGCTCAATATCTCACCATAGTGACATTTGGTTTTAGTCCTTGTCCCCAATATTCTGTGGTTCTACACAGATTTCTACATTGCTGTGGTTCTACAGCGATTAAGACACTGAGGCCTATATCATCCTGCCATTTGGTCAAAACCAGTGGATTATGCATGATATACTTGCTCTTATGTCAGGCTTTTTTTCCATGAAAGGGTTACTTCAGAGTGTTTATCTGTTTCACCATACAAAGTCTTTACAGCACTTCAGCTCTGACTCTGAATTCAGACAGCTAGAGAAGAACTGAAAGGTCACAAATCTATACACGCATTAACAAGTAAAAGGAGGTAAATGAGAATTTTTAATGTTTCTGGAATCACAATGCTACATGGTACCATCTACGTGATGAGCATACAGGAGGACATGGTTAATTCCCAGAGCATGACAAGACTCTGAAATGGGATCCTACCTTTGCAAACATATCTTGCTTCAAATGCACCTGTTTTACTTGTTAAGAAGTGCTCTAGTTGTCAGCCTTGCAAATTCAACCTGCAAGCAGTCAAGTCTTTCTTTTTCACAATCAGTGCCAGGAGCACAATGCACAAGCCAAACACTCCCACACAACTGTTGTCATTTCCCTGCCTCTACATCCTAGATCCAGATTTCACCGAAAAATTACAGAGTAGTTAAGTTGATAATCATGGACAGAGCTTTTGCAGCTGACAGTATGGAGTAAGGGAAGCGAACTTGACCCTCAGAGCACAAAACAGCAGGTATGTTTCATCACAAAATCCCCAAAGAGGTCTTGCAGTTGAGCAGTGTCAAACTGAAAACCATTAAAGCTGAAACCACCATTCAGTTTTTGGAATATTTTTCAAAGTCAGTCTCAGAGAACAGTTTAAAGTGTTATGATCCTGAGGACCTTATGTATATATGTAAAATAGAATTTGCAAGGTTGCTGTTTAACGATTTCTTCTTATACTTCCAGCCAAGCAGCAGCATCTATACCAGCCATTAAGAACACAGTTTCTTCAAAGACATATATAGTCTCTTCTTAAACTAAGCATTCCTTCCACATGTGGCTAACTCTTGTGTCTGACAGGAAAAATACCCAGAAAGAAAATTCTCAGGCATAACTTCCTCAAAGAAGAATCAAACATAAACAGTCACCATTCTCCAGTTTGGGAGAGGGAGAAGTGTTAAAAGGATATTTTACTAAACCTACCTCATAGTTAATGAAATTTGAGGAGTCCTCAAGATTCATTTCCTCTTTTCTGGGTGGATTGTCATGGGTCGCCAGAGCCAAGCAGCGTAATGTGTCTCTACCAGTTCCCCATTCTCTAATGACTGACATTATTTTCTGCTTAATTCCTGAGGTTAATGGTATTTTAGCACTTCCAACACGGACATGTGTACATCTGTCAATTACACCTTCAGGAGCACCCTGCAGAGGTAAAAACCAACAGCCTAATTTAGCTTAATAAATCCCCTTCTGTTAAAAGATTTTCTCAAATTACAGAGTTCTTCCTTCATCTTCAAGCTGCAGTTAGTTGCACCATAATTTTTTATTATGGTGCTACCTTTGCAGCCATTCCATAGCTACACTTTGTAAAGCGAGGAACTGACCTTAACAAACATCTTACTCATGGATGTGCGGCTTGGTTTGTTTGGTGTACAATAGACAGACATAGACTTTCTGTCTCTTGAGAATTCCAGAGTGAATTCTTTCTTCATGAGTTGTTTTATCACCTTATAAAAAACAGCATAAAGCCATATTTAGGTAACACATACTACAAAACTCACTCCCCAATGAATTCTAGATAAAAGAGTACTGACCGAGTTGCAAGCATTTGCACGTTCAATTCTAGAAAGTCCTTTCAAGTCTGTATCAAATACATTCATCTTTTCAACCAGACAGGTAAGCGCCGTTTCCGTGGCTTCACCAACTTTTTCATATACTCCCTTAGCCTTTAGTTAACACAAAGTAAACAAAAACACAGGAGTTTACTTTAAACCTCACCTGGAACTTATCAGAGATAAAAGTTCAAGTTTCACAATAGGGAAAAAAGCTTAAGATGACTTACTATGGCTTATGAAACAAGCAAAACTTAAAAAACCCAACAATTTTAGAGAGAATGATTTGTAGGCAATTTCAAGCCTTTACTCTCAAGACTAGCAGAGAAGGATGTCAGTACTTTATCATAAAGCATTTAAGTCATTACAAGATGTAGCAATCTTAAGGAGACGAGGCAAAGCAAGAACGTAGCAGTGTATTCTACACACCAAGAGGTCTCCAAGTTCTAGATTACACTTGCTGTCTGGCTTTAGTTTTCTCAGTGTTCTACAAGCAAGTCATTCCCAGAATTAATACTTAACAGGACCTAAATACTCTCCCCTTTGATTAGAAGGGGATTTACCACCGAAAGGTATTACATAGACAGATGAGAACATTTATCCTCATTCTCTCATTCTCCTCTGTTCTAGGATGTGTACTTACTTCATTGTAATCCAAAGAGGAATCATTACAGAGCGCACAGATCGTTGCAAGTTCCACAAGGCCATCATACTGGCTACATTTAATAAGTTTGTCATCTTTATGCCTTTCCAAAGGAAGAAGAGAGGGAGATTTAAGTTAGTTATTTAGTATTAGCATCTCAACTTTTTCCCTTCTTCAATCCCTTTACTGTATTTCCATTTAGTACAATGCTTATTAGTTATGGACTTAGAACTACAGAACCAGAAATTGTTGAGAAGAACAGATTTGAAGAAGGTGAGTTCTGAAGTTCAGATCAAACAGTAATGCTTAGATCCAATAGTAATGAACAGAATGACATGATTATCAGTGGAATCGCTACCTGAATTACAAAACCTTATTTCCTCCAGTGACAGTCATACAGCAATGTAGAAGAGAAGTAAAGAGCTCAGCGAAGAAGCATATGAAAGCAGTACACACAGGACTTGGAGAGGAGTTCCAAGTAGGAGAGGGATATTGTTGGATACCTTAGAAGCTTAGCTTCCTTAGTCTTACTGCCTATTCTACAGTTTTACTGCCACACATGAAATGCATGCACTGGGCAGGCATAAAAGCAGATTTGGCCTCTTGATTACCTAAAAATTAATCTGTACATATGTAAACCTCCTAAACCAATGTAAACCTAAGTCATTTCACAATACAAATTCCACTAGAAATACTCTTTTCTAGTAGCCACATACACTTATGGATGAATAAACTGTTGAGAAAGAGGGAAGGTACACTGTCTCTAAAGTAATGCACCATTAAGACATCACAAATAAGAAGCAACTTCTTTGCTTTCACATTTGGAAATGGATAGTAAATGAATTCATTTTCTAAAACATTAGCATACTGCTAGAGTAAGCATACAAGAACGAAAGAGTGTTCAATACTGCTGTTTTCCCCCCTACCAAAATTAGCAAGATATAATTCATATAATATCTTTCATTAAAGCTCTCAAGGAAGAAAAAAGGTCTGGTGGTAGAAAGACATGGATCACTACTCCGTAAGAATTCATAACATAAGACTATAACATGTCCGATTATGTAAGCTTTTGTTCAGTCTCTAGTTGTACTGCAAACAAATTCCAATGTTGTATAACACAGCATGTGAACAAAATGCATCTTAAACAAACAAGTATGTTTTTAAAGTTTCATTTTGCATGTAATTCTATAGCCATAAGCAGGGGCTTTAAACTCTTAACTCTTTAAAGTTCCCAGAAGCTCTCAGTTTGTCACTTCCTCTATCACAGCTAACACTTTCTGTTTTCACCTCTTCTGAACTTGAAGAAAACTAGCATATTTGAATATCCATAACTTCTTATACCAGGGTTTCCACCCTTCCCCCCCCCACCCCCCACCCCGTTCCTTACCAACCATTTCTGAAGAATGGCAAGTACACATGGAGTCTAAGTTGCTGGGGTCAGTTCTGGATAACCATTTGTTCCCCCCACCCCCAACTCTTAAAACTTCAGGCTTTTCTATTAGCTGAAGATGAACTCATTTGAAGGTCAAATGCAGTCTGCTAGCTTCGGAAGTAAGCATGCACACTGCATGTGCTGAGACCCGATAAAACTACTTCGAAGTGACAATCTCCTAATATCCCTGGGAAACCAGTCAGTATGAAATTTTAGTTTTTCAGTATGAAGTATTTGTAATTTTATATTCTGAATGCATCTTAGGGGAAGGTTATGTACCAAATACTTTAAGAGTAAGTGAAAAATTATTTATTTATTGCAAAAATGCTTAATGTTTATGAAATAGAGTAGGCTGCCTATACAGCTGTGGAAGACAACAGTATTTGAAGTTAAGTACAAGAAACTGCTTTGGGGCAGTGCCACAGACTAGACTGCCTCTTAAGGTCTCCATCAAACTTTGTTTTCAGTCAGTCACCTTACTTTAAGGTCACCGATTTTAAGAAAAGATGTCCATAAATGCAGAAATAAACCAGCCCTGATGGTTGAGAATGTAGCTATTTGTTTCCTTATGCTCCGATAACAGCCTTTCTGTGGTAATCTCCCTTTCTTTAGTGTTCTTTATGTACATGAATGCAGTGTGATTAACACGATTATTCACATTTCCCCAATTTCAGCAAGTAAAAATAGAACAATAACATACATCAATGACTGTCTTACTATACTCAACATCTGTCACCACACTACATTTTATTATTTTGTTTATCTAGAGTTCTTGCGAGACCAGCTAAAGCATAATAGCGAGATGCTTTACAAGATCTAGAATGTCACCTTGCCTAAGTAAATGGTCTCCTGAAATGAAAGCATAGGCTTTTGACAGCAATTAGCTTTGAAACAAAAGAGATTTGGGGCATTAAGATTCCCAGCTGCTGAGAACATTATGGTCTTAACTGCAATGAAAATTAAACAGAGATTGGTGAAGATTGCATGGAGTCATAGGTGTGCATGTGAAACTCCACAAGATTGAGATATTTACAATAACTGAATCTCAGTTATACTTCATGCATACTTGAATTCTATTCTGCAAGTAAAACTGAAGTGACAAGATTAAAAACACATGGAAGACTGTCCAAGTAAAAGAAGCTGTAACAATCCAGTAAGAAGAGGCTCTCTTTCTGCAAGCAGAACCCTAAAAATTCCTAAAGTTGTCAGGATGAACCACCTATCCCGCTAGTAGAGACTTGCAACTGAGAAAGTAAATCAAACTTATCATTCCTTTCCTAAGGGAGTGGGTTTAACAACAGCTCAAATACCAAAGGCCAAGACAAACACACATATCTATTCAAGTACAGATGCACCAAGTCCAATAAACTACTGAGGGTAGGAGACAGGAATTTATGATAAATTTAAGAATTTAAGAATTTACTCAAACACATTAATAAGATCCTTTAGAAAAAAAAATCTCCTACCTTCTCTGAAGCAGGGGAATTGGAAACATTTGAGTTCACAGATTAACAGAGGCTCACCTGTTTAGATTTATGCAGGTTTTTTTAAAGTAAAGTAAACCTCATTTTGAAGCACTAGGATAGCTAATGTTAGTCCAGTAAGATTTCAGTAAAATAAATTTTCTCAACCTACTCTTAATTTATTTTTAGATTATCAGAGGAACATTGCAATATTGGAGACGTATTAAGTAAATTTCATGAAGGTTTACTTTTCAGAATTTACCTTCCTTTTACTGTTAATTACTTCCCCTGCAGCCCTTCAGTTTGCATTCTCACTGGTTGAGCTTTCATTTATTAACTATCACTATTTAGTATTACATACATCACTTTTCAAGCATAAAGTAATAGTCAATGCATAAACAGACAAATATTTAACTTCAGCATAACACTTACACTTCTCCCATGGGAGCATATGTTGAACCAGTTACAGTAAATTCATTCAGAGAACAGCTATCTCCTTCTACTCTGTCCAGGACAAACATCTGAAATTAAGAGTTAGAAGTGTTACTACCTTTGAACAATAATTAATGCAAGAGATTTAAACAGGCCTTAATCAAGCAGGTACAAGAGGCAAGTTCAGGTTGAATAAACAAACTAGGCAAAACCAGATACGATACTCTGAACTTCGATCCCATATATGTTTGAACAGCTCTCTACACTGAAGCATGAAGACAGCACTTCCACTTTAACAGATCTCATTTGAAAATCGAATTGTGGGACAAGTACAAAGAGTTTAAAACCACATAAACTATGTACACTTCAGCTGTGAAGGCTATTCACACATCCACTTGACAATCCTGACTATACCCAAGCTCTTCCTAGGCTTCAGACTTGTGAAATAGTTCTCATATGTATGTTTGAAACAGCAGTTCCAATCAAAAGCAGTGTAGGGCAGCCTGGAAACTGACAATTCTTCCCAGAGTAAAAATAGAACCATCTACAAATAGGAGAAGCTTCTAAATCTAAGAGGTGAGGTTTTAAGGAAGAGCCAGACTATGTCCAGTTTCCATTAATACCACCCACTAAGTGAAAATGTTTCCTGTCCTGGTTTTCTAGTTATAAATCACTTTGCCACCCAGTACACTGGTAGCTTAAAACCATTCAGACAGCTCAAGTACCCTTCTAGCACAGGCTGAAATGTTTTTTTTCAAATAAAGACACCAATTTGAAGGATGCAGTTGTACCCCATAAGACACCTGCATTTCAGTGTTTCCTTTGTTTGCTTTCTAGGAGAGCTGCAGGTAGAACCTCATCTGGGAAGATGGAGATAAACAGTGCCTGAAGCTGTCACGCTCTTACCATGAATTGCTGGAGTGATAGTAGAGAAGAAAGTAATTTCTCTCTGATTGACATTATATCTTAATGGAACTTCTTGCCCATTGGTTAGTGTAAGCCATTTTGCCATACCACATTTTAGCAATGCCTTAATTGCCTCTCATTGTGCTGCCTTATGTTTTAGGCAAGCATCTTCGCAAAACACAGCCTAATGATTAGGTGTTCTGCAACTGATCTACACTGATGTCTGCAGACCCTATAATCTTCAGAGTGATTTTAAAAATCAAAAAGCTAGACAAGCTGGTAAATTAAAAGCCCACAAAGCAGAGTAAGAGCATTCTCAGAGGGAGATACCACAGGAGGACATTAAAACAATCCCTCAAGCCTCCTCCTAAAGCAGTTATTTCTGACTGAAACATAGTATAGGGTTCCTTTGGACACTAAGGAGTTACTACTTAACATGAAAACTAAAACTACAAGTGTAATTACTGTTGTAAACCAGACTTCTTAAAAAGCTAAGCAATCTCTCTGCTTAGAGTGAAACCAAGAGTAACGGTTATTGTTTACAGGTATTAGGATTTTGCTATGTTTTACAAAATCTCACAATTGTAGTTATTCTGTAGCTGTCAGAGGTTAACAAGGAACCAAGTAAGTTGTACTAAACAAGATCCAAACCATATAGCCCTCTAAATATAAGGGGTAGACTGTTTTGACCTTTTAAATAAACACAACTTAAGTGATGAGTTAACCAGGAAGCCTTCTGCTTTTGGCATCTGCATGACAAAAAAATCCCTGCAAAGACTAGGGCATTTATGCAACCCTACTGCAAGTAACCTCCTCTGGAATACTGATGAGCAGCTGCTTTGTGTCTCTTAGGTATAAATACTACAATACTTAAGGAAGTAGAACAAGTCAACCACCAATTAAAAAGAAAAAGCCATCAATCACATGAGAATAAAGTCCTTAAGGCTCACAAACTTTTGCCAAAAAAATACTGCTGTGTAGTGCTCAACATTTACACATTTGTAATCCGATGTAACAACTCCGAACATCTGAGGTCATAGAGTTGCTATGCCACTGAACATCTACAATTACTAAACAGAATAACTTAATGTTTTCTCCATAAAATTCCTACACAGAATATCAAGTATATGGGAAGCACAGAGAACTGTCAACTGAACATGCATTACGTTAAGTGATTAGATATAAAAGTATAAATTAATCAACATTAGAAAGAATACTGGGGCGAATGGAGGAGGGACACATAACTTAGGCTTACCTAGAAATATGACATACATTGAAGATGACCCTGGCAATGCTGGTGACAGGGTCAACTGCACCTCCAAGTTGCCAGATTAGTCATACAATATTGCATGCTGAAAACACTACAGCAATTCTACATCAGACCAAGAAGAGCTACTGAAGATAAAGAAATACATGTGGAACCACTCAGTAGTGAAAATGCCTTAGACTATCCAAGTTACTGCAATAAATCTTCCACCTTTTTCTCACTGCTAAGTTACTCCACCATTGTCATCTTGCTAAATTAAACACCTAAGTGTTTTACACTCACACACATCCTACTTCTACAGTGTAACTAGCCTACCTTTTGGAAACAGGTTCAATCACGCTAAACAATTACCAGTAGACTGAATGGCTTACAGACAAGTCAATGGAAAGCTGCTAGCAAACAACTCTCTTCCAACAAGTGAGGGTACAGCTATTCTTGGCCATGACTAAATAAGGGAAGAGATAAAAGCCTTAAATACTACACAGTGGAAAACTGAATCAAAAGTGGAAGCTTATCTTAAGAAAATAAAGCAAGATTTTGATGATATGAGAACCAAGAGACTCACGATCAAAAGAATTCAAGCAATGCTGACTATTTAAACAGAGTGGCTGAGGCGAAACAGAAAAATAGAAGCAGCTAGTTCAACATACCCTGCAGACTGACATCTGATTCGTGGTCAGAGTACCAGTCTTGTCAGAACAAATAACTGAGGTGCAACCCAAGGTTTCCACAGAGGGAAGACTTCTAACAATAGCGTTCTTCTTGGCCATTCTCCGGGTTCCAAGAGCCAAGCAGGTGGTAATGACAGCAGGCAGACCCTCAGGAATAGCAGCAACAGCAAGAGCAACAGCAATTTTAAAGTAATAGATAGCACCTCGAATCCAGGAGCCACCGTGAACTGGATCATTGAAATGACCAATGTTTATTATCCAAACAGCAATGCAGATAAGCGAGATGACTTTAGACAGCTGCTCTCCAAACTCATCCAGTTTCTGTTGGAGCGGGGTTCTCTCTTGTTCAGTAGCCACCATCTCATCACGAATTTTGCCAATTTCAGTGTTTACTCCTGTTGCAATAACCACTCCCATAGCTTTACCAGCAGCAATATTAGTACCCTAATGTAAATAAAGAAAAGGGAAGAGAAAACTTGTAGTCAATCTATAAACAGGTCTTGGTGGTAGGGTTTTTGTTTGGGTTTTTTGTTGAGAATTATTTTTTAACTAAAAAAACCCAACACCTTGTACAATTCCAGACTGTGTTTCAGCTAGGATATGGAAAAAGGCGAAGAAGAAGAGAATGCCATTCCTCCAGTATCTGTTAAGAGATTATTCCAGTGTAGAATTTCTGCTTACAAAACGGGCTCAAAATGAATCAGTATTGATCTATTAAAGCAGCAGAGTCAAACCCAGCTGCTGAGTAAGCAGTATGCATTTAAACTGGAATCTTAAGTGCAGTTTTCCTTTCTTTTTTAACCAGGATTGTATTTTGCCAGATTTAACGACATTTACCATGAGTAATAGATCTGCTCAGTGGGGCTCTCTGTTTTAATACACTTAACATGAGAAAGAACAGTTACATTTTCTACAAGTAGGCTACCAGCAATAAGAGAATTGTTATTTTGTTACCTAAAAGGCATGCAAAGCTTCCTTTAAACAAGTTTGAATACACTGTTTCATTCCTGTATAGAAACCTAGTGCTCAATTTTAGCCACACAATACCACAATTTGTGTGGGCATTCTTACAGGCTTAAGAACTATTACTTTAGAAAAGTGCATGTGCTCCAGACTTAAAGACTTTCCTGTGAAGGACAAAAAAAAATAAATCAGTTTCTCATATAAACTGGTTTCAACAAGCATCTTCCGAGGACAGCTTTTATTAGAAGTTACTAAATGAATTAAAAATTACAAGTTCAATGTACATGGAGACATGCACACAGATGCGTATAGAGAATAGAGCAAAGAGGTCATACAGCTGAAGACCTGAAGTTCTGCACATTTTTATTTATCAGCTTCAGTATTGTTTTATAAAAGTTTTGAAAGTTTCAAAAGAACTTACAGAAAAAAGCATGTTCTTCTTGTCTTGGTTTACAGCACGAGGATCAGGCACAGGGTCAGTGTGCTTAATAACAGACACAGATTCACCTAAAGTAAAGACAATAGTCTTAAGAAGAGATTATACATTATCATCTTGAGTCCTGTAAGGAATCAAAAAGTTATAATCCTCAGTCTTAAGGTTTTTTAAGATGTCAAACTTCTTTCCTCAAATGATTTTTAGTCACTTAAGTGAAATAAGTATTTCAGCTGACAAAAAAATGGAATGGCTGACTTTAACTGAAAATGGGAAAGTATTTAAGTGAACATTTTATATAGTTAAATTTAATGAAACATACACCATGGCTTTTAAGGAACACAAAAAGTGGTGAAATACACAGCTGGTACTTCACTCCTTTTAATGTAGCAAGATCTACTATATGAGTTAGATAAGTGCTTCTCACGCAGTAACAAGCATTTCTGTTTTCTATGCACTGTAAGAGGTATGTTCTCATTTAAATAATTAGATGCTACCAGAGTTATATATCTGTGATGGTATACATCACAGTTACACTGGCAGACATTAAAAAAAATTCTCATGTAGCCATCTGTTAGTTAACTTGTTTAGTTGGAAGTCTTCAGAGAACTCGTCCATAAAAACCTTAAATATATCAATTTCTATAAACATGTCACACAGGTGTAAGAAAGGTTTCTTTTCTATAAAAACAGATGTTAATTACTACATCAGATTTCACAAGGTGATAACTCGGTGACTGAAGCTAAGAGCATACTCGTTTATTCTAAGCTCAAGACAGCCAAAGCCTCCTACTTTTAAAAGCTTTCTAAGCAGCGTATTAGACTTCAGTCCTACTTTATTAGTTAGGAGACTCAAGCATCAACTTAAAATAGGCTGCAAATAGAAAAGGTTTTTAAAAAAGTTATCTGTTATTTAAACAAAGGCAAGGAATTACTCCCTTTATATAGGCTTCTGGTGGCTTTCTACTTATTTCAGTTCTGATAGCTTGACAAACATTGAGCACCTGCATTTTCTTATGCTAAACTTAAGTAACCTTGATCAGTTCTGTGCTATTCAAGATCTGTACTGAGAAACTTTGGGGCCTGTTTCAAGACAGATTTGAGGATAGGTTTCTTATGAGTACTTTACTGTTTTAAGAGTCAGGAGTCAGGGCTAGTTAACATTCATTTATGCTACCAAAACAGGCAGACAGATCTTCATGTTCCAGCTCAGAGAAAAATGGTATAGCGTGCTTGGTTGATTCCTAATTTCTTTCCTATGTTCAGAAGTACTGCTACTTTGTTTTGTTTTCAAAAAATCTGAAAAGTGCTCTAAATATAGCTCTTCCACTTGAGAGGCAGTACCAGAAAACGCGTGAACGTGCATGCACAGAATTTCAGCAAATAAGGCTGTAGTATACAGTCTTCAGTAACAGCAGTTTAAAAGCTGCTTGTATTTAAAAAAATATTATCTCTTGTGAGATAAAATGTGTAACTATTACAGAAGATATTTAGTAATATTTCCCATACTTTCATATTTGAGCAGTGACAAGATGTTCAAGCCTAGAAGACTGCATAAACTAGAATAGAAATTCTTCATTTTTTATTTTAGTTTCTCACGAGTTACTAGTGTGTGTCTCGGGGGGGGCAGGGGGGAAGGAGCAGGAGAAGAGCAGGAAAGAAAGACCAAAAAAGCATTACAAGTCTCAGTACAAATCCCACTAAAGTAAACATGTAAAGCCAGTGATAAAGAACACATTCAGCCACTCTACGAGTAAAGTCACTAGATCAGAAATTTACTGCACTTGAACACAACATAGTACCTGAATAGCTACAAGCTTGTTTCTAATGGATTATTTTAAACAAATAGTGAAAAGGCACTTTCAGTTATCCACATAATTATCAAAAATTCACAGAAATTATACCTGTGAGAATTGACTGGTCTACCCTTAGAGTTGTAGATTTGATAGAAGTAATTCTTATATCAGCAGGAACCTTGTCTCCAACTACAAAGAAATGAACAAGACAAAGTTAGACTTTTGTTATGAGAGATTTCTAACCAAGCGTACTATGACCTCTATCAGCCAGGAAGAAGATTTTCCAGTAACTATTCAGACGACTAAGATTACTAACAGCTTATTGCTGCTTTTGTGGTTTGCAATACTCCAATTTTCTGAGTATCCAATATATTTCAGCAGTTTAGATTTGCCTTGAAGATCTCTACCCCTGCCTAACCTCGAAGAAAGAAGTTGTAAGACACTAGATTGTTTTTCTAATCACATTACTACCGCTTGACAGCAAAGGGAAAACATTCTCAGGAGAAAGATATCAATTTCAGAATACATATTTATGAACAACCAAAACCCTTAGCTAAGGTGAATCAAGTTTCCTTTGCAGAACAACTGTCCTGGAAAGTCTTCTCGATGCCCAGACTCAGTCTTCTGCTCTCCAACAATCAGAATGTTATCCACATTTATTTATTTAGAAACTAAAAGAAGTTGTACTTTGCTTTGGCATCAATTGTGATAATAACATGCTTCTGCAAAACTGCACTTTTATGTTCTACTTTGAATACAGCCAGATGTTTCAGAGTTAGAAGTTAATTTTAGATCATACACTAGCTTTAGTTTTCAGTAATGCTACTCTATTAAATATACCACAATCCACATACCAGTTAACATTTTTGCAGAACTCTATGGTATGTTCGTCTTGTCATACATATTTCTACTTTGCAGAAGACAACAATGGAGAAAAAAAACCACACAAGCCATCCCACAAACAAAAAAACCCCCCTCCAGTAGCAAGTGTTTGAGACACCAAGGCAACAGATAATAGAAGTTAACAGCACACTCCTAAAGATGGCAGCGAGCAATGAAGTCAGTTGACAGAACTATTTGGCCCGTTTAGCTCCAGCATCTCTATCATCCCAGAATTAATTCTTCCACCTTCCTACTTTCTCTTATCTAGCTTTTCCCGGTTTTTAAGAAAGGAACTAAAGCTCCACCATTTTGTGACTACTGCAAATAAATGGCCGCATGTAAGTTATCTTGCTAAAGCATATTAATGAGTCACATTTCTGAATCTCATGGGGGCTTTTTCTACATTCTGCATGTCAATGTTGCTAATGAATGCTTATCAAAACTTATTCCTAATGTAATTTAACACTGCAAGCATTCAAGTGTCAACTTCCTTTTTATTATAAAATAATGCAAAGAAACAAAGAAGGAAGAAGAACTAGCTAAAAAGAGCTGATCTTCTCAGTAGATGGACTCCATCTCCCTGCAGTAAAATTAAACCAAGCTGCAATTCCTGCAGGAACTGCTTATGCAACTAACAGCAACAATGCACATTAACAAATAATACCATGAAAAACTCTACAGAGGTGTTACAGCCTTAGAATGTACAACCACTCACACAGGAAAGCTATGAAACAAAATGCTGAAGAGGAGAATTAAGTGCTACTTCAAACCTTAAGTGAAGTTGTACCATGTGATTTTTCATAAGGTCAAAGAAACCCCAACCATTAAAGCCAGCAGAAGATTGCTTAATTTGCCTGTAGACTTAGAATTGTGTTTTTGTAAGCATATGTATATGAAGTGATACAATAAATAGCCACAAATTCCCTTTTTGTATCATTATAGCATGTGAAAACTAATTTAAGCCACAATGTCCTTGAGCAGCAAGAGAAAATAGCATTAGACAAACAGTGACCTAGGCCAAAAATGGCAAAACTATTCAATATGCTCTCCTGATGTCATGAGGAGGTTTATATGCAGACATATAATAGCAGCTGGCTTTCAGATATCACTGAACAACAGGCTAATACCTCAGTGCAGTGTGGTATAACGCCTGTCAATCTGCATAAATGTTTTCAAATTACTTAAAGCAGCTGGAAAACCACAGCCAACTCAAACACATTACCACATTTGACACTCTAAGACTTAATCACACAAAAAAAGCTGTTAAAATCTTCAACATTCAAGTAACTGGACAGAACATATGGCAAAGTTTACAAGTAATTTTCTAACCTACTTCTTCTGAACAGCTCTAAGTTATTCAAACTCAAACACAATATTCACAAGATCTAGAGTACTAGGAGAGACCCCTGCTCTAATAGACTATTGATATTTGAGCATCAGTATTTCCATGAAAACTACTACTATCGTTATCAATTGCCTGAATCAACTAACTGAAGTGTTAAATTTATTATGATACTGCAGCTTTCTAAGTTTATCTCAACAATTCAAGATAAAACACATTATTCACTCACCATCTCCATTTGAGAAGGTGGTAGTAAAATATTCAAGGCATTTCCAATAGGCAGGAAAGCTGTACATCAGGGTCAATTACAGAACTATTTTAAGCAGCTCTCTGCAAAATAACAGCTATGACACCAAGTCATTTATAGTCTTTCATAAGCATAACTGAAACTGATTACAGATAGGAAACCATCCTATGATAGGAACCCACAAGAAATTTTTAGTGAGCAGTCTAGTGCAGATCTCCTCTACAAGAAGGCTTTTTTTCCCATATACTTTAACACAGGAAAGAAATTGGGGGGCTTTTTAAATTTAGTTACATTTCAGTCCACTGAACCAGTAAAGGTACTGTAAAAGTACTCCAAGGCTTGGAATAAAAGAAATTAGAAGGTGAGCATGTATTTGCATTGCTCAGTACAGAGCTGCTACAGCCTAAATGGATATAATCTCATAGTTTTGAGTCTAAAATGTCAGTTGCAGAAACGTTTTCATCCATTATTTTAACCAAAGTTTTTAATGTTAATAGTCATTTGATTTCTACAACAGCTCTGAAGAAATCCAATAAGCTACTTTCAAAACTGCCCAGATACATATGCTTAAAACATAGTTTAGCCAAATACTTACCTAATGATTAAAATAGCCCTTCTAACTACAAAATTGACTGCTCCTTGGAAGAGCAATCAGGATTTGGTTCAAATCATTACAGCTTTATTCATAGAATCCTTTTATTCATGCACAGAATACTAGTCTAGTTTTTTTAATACTGAACTTCAGCACACAGTAAAGGAATCTATTATAAAACCCACCTGGCTCCTGTAAGGGGGTTAAAAAAAGCAACATTTTGTTTAACTGTGCGTGAGTCTACACCAAAGCAAGCAATTTACAGTTTCTACTCCTTGATAGAAACTGGACTGGCATTTAGTTGTGATATAAATTTAAAGTTTATATCCATTGTTTTAAACAAGCCATATGAAAATACAGACAATTTTAATATTTGAAAATACTGGGTTCTTCAGCTACCTATAAGTAACTAGCAATGTTATCTTGCCAAGATTCCCACCAGTTATACCTAACACTCCAGCTTTTCTCCTCAAGTTCAAATCTCCCCACATTTTATCTTACTCCTCCCAGTGTTGTGGCAATGTTTTAGGTCAATTTCCACTCTCTATGTGGAGTCATGTACCTATACGTTTGATTTTAAGCACAGTACAACCTTACCTACCAGCAGAGCACATCCAATAATACAGGTGTGCATTTGCAGAAATGACCACAGTTCCCCATTAAGGGTCTTCCTCATGAACAGGAGTCTTTAAGGACAATCCAGCATACAGATTGCCCTATTCAATTTGCAAAGTTACCTTGAAAGAGAAGATTATTCAAGTCTCCAAACTGACTTTAAATATATAATGTATTAAGCAATGTTAGTCCCAATTTAATACTTGACAGTGATGAGTTGTGGACTGAAATGATCAACTTAATATCTAGATATTTCATTTGAGCACTGATATCCCTTTTACTTTACCAGTTTCCAAGGTAGCAGTAATACAAAACATTCATCTTCAGAATTCTGTCAGAATATGACTTGAGACACTCACTGAGAGACCTCTACAGACAAAATGCACTATTAGGATGTTGTACACTAGTCCAGCAAGTTAAGCATCCCAGAAAGATGGACAGACATGATGGGGCACATGTTCTATGAACAATGAAGCTGAAGGGAAAATAAACTATTAAAGCTGTGTGGATTTCAGTCCCTTTGATGCCTACAGGTGCATCTGGGTATCAACTTCAAGAACTTTAGACTACAACAGGACCATACTTTCAAGTCTCAAACAATATTCTAGATGTTCTAATCAAAATTGTTCAGGAAGCAACATTAACTTTACCCCCAAAAGCCACTATGATATACAAGTCCTCAAACCAAAGCTACTAAATTAAATGTGTACTTTGAACACAGTTATCAGCTCTCTTAACTGCCTCTGATCCCTCCCACAACTGAAGACTTGCTAAGAGGAAGTTTACAGACAGGTACGTTACAAAAAGTGAAAAGTTTTGCTTCCTTTTTACATTACTATAGGTGTTATAAGAACAATTCATCTTCTTAGCAAAGAAAGCAATCTCTTTGCAAAAAGCCCATCTAAGTGAGCACAGTAAATTAAAAGAATTTTTCCTGCAGAAGTCGGAATGGTTCTTCATATACAACACATACCTAACACTTTCTTATTTATGTTTATCATTAACCAAAGCTAGTGTCAACCTATATCTGCTATCAGCTGGTTAGGGTTGGAACTGGACTTCTGCAATAAAGATTATCAGTACAGCTCTAAACTATGGTGCCAGTGTTGTCCAATTCTGTAACTTCTTTTAGGCAAGTTCTGAAGAACTGGCATACTACTTCAACATATGGTTGAACAATTTGGGAACACAAACAAGAGTTTCTGAAAGCGAGTAAGAACATCCCCAACACAACTTCCATAAAACTAAATTAAGAGGACTAAAGTAGTATAAAACTGCATAATTTCCCCCCTTTGAAGCGTCTTAATAGATTAAGGTTCATTGTTGAAACATTCCATGTATTTTGATTTTTAAGACACGATGGTCTTTCTCCTGCTTTATTAGGATGCTTTAATTTCATCAGGCTAGGGTAGAAATACCATAAAAATCAACACACGTAACTTACCACACTGCTATTAAAACATCTCTGATTCAAAAAAACACCATGCATGTTTTTTTATCATCAAAAAGAAGGAATAAGTATTAATTCTTTTGCCAAAAAAAATTAAGTGTTAAGTATTTTCTTTAACTGTTTTAACATTACATATTATTATGAGTACTGTTATTTAAACCACTTTTCCTAATGTGATCTTTATCCTCTTTAAAAGCCAGTTATTTCAAAGACCCCTCTCTTGCCCCAAAATAAGTTTCTTATCCTCTAATTTAGAGGATACACCATTGTGTGAATATTTGCTAGTAAACCGAGGCAACTGAAACTTAATACATGAACCATAAAGTTTAAGAATTTAAATTAGTAGACTTAAACAACAAATATGGTATGCTACATACTTTGATCAACCAGAACTGAGCACTGTTTCTGCTGGGGCACAGTAATAGTCAAAACTTACATCTGAACAGAATAGACTGCTTCTATTTACAAGTATAGCTGTTGCAGCACAATTGGTTTTTATATTAAACTTCCTTAACACGAGCTCAGCTTAGCTCCCCTTCCCCCCTTGCATGCATACAATCTAGTCTTCCTATTGTGTTTGATTTCCTTAGACCACCAGAAACTTAATTTTCTTCCGTAATAACAGGTTTCAAGTATTTAACACTTCCTGTACAGAGTATAATAAAATACTACCTAAAACCAGAAGCTCTACAAAACAGGAAGATTATTTAGTCCATCTACACTTTTATACAAGGCCAAGAGTGTCAAATTATCAAAATTAGAAGAGTGACCATGAAATACATTTTGAGCCCGAGTTTCCAGTCCAAACCAGTAAGATAGATTTATTTTCCAACAAGACGAAGATTGTAATAGCACTGGTCCACTCAGTTTTAACCATACTAGTAAACCAGTATTTGCTTTCACTGACAGGATGCCAGAACAATCCACATGAATACATTCATTTTTTTGCATTTAGGATTCATACTACAGATTAGACCATGTTCATGAGATAGACTTCTCTATCATATGCTGCTCTGCATTCTGGACAGACAGAAAACATCCATGGATCTTACTGTGCAGTGTATGCTGAAGTGTGATTATCCTAACCTAAGAACTGTTAGAAGTTAAAACCACTTCAGACAAGACACTTACACTTACTGCATTCTTACCAATGAAAACAAGAACAGAAAAAGCTTAGCTTTCTGGAAGCAAAATATTTTAAGGTCAGAACTGAGGGTTATATTGAGAAAAATTGACATACTGTATTAATTAGTACATAAGACTTGAATTATTCCTATTTTATGTTTTCTCATTCTGTAAAAACATACTTACGCTTGCTTTGACAGAGTGATATGGTATTAACAGAACATTATCTTGACGTTCAAGCATTTAGTTCAGTTCTATTAGTGCTTATAATAAAATCCCACTGCAGTATCAGTACAAATAGGAGTATAGAACATCAGATATGCTCTGAATTCAAACAAAGCAAAATTAGTTTCACCATTTTTTTACTTTGCAGTTAGGCAACTCTGGAGGAAAATGCTACAAGCATTGGGAACAAGTTGGAGATGCATTTCATAAGTTTTCAAACCTGTGTTGAAAGTGACACAAGTTTAGGCTGTGCCCTGACTTGAACCTCACATAACTCCAGACTTCAGTGGAATATGGAATGGAGTTTGGACTGTGGCCGGTTATCTCAAAACTGCCTCTGATGTGTTAGAGTGACAGCCAAAATGCCCACTGAAGCCCACAGATTTATGCACTACTTGTACATGTATTTATTAACCACTGATCTTACTTCCATGCTTTTTCTGGTTCAAAATCAGTACTTAAAGGAAAAAGCAAAATACGTGTTTAACCTTTAAAAAACAAACCCAACAACTTGCACTAGGTAAGAAAAAAAAATAGTTGCAGTCAACTTTTTTCCATATCAAGAGATCCTCTCAGTGGTGTGCTTTTAGGACAGCAGGTCAACATTCTGGACTTCAGTCTTAATCAATCCTTTTTGTTTTATTTCCCCTATCTCGATACTTTTCCCAAAAAAGTAAACTTGCATCTCTAGCACTGAGTCTGAAAATGAATTCTAGTTATTAGAAAAGTAACAGGCACAAGGACCCAGCTGTTTTGTAGTAAGATCTGCAACATCTATGTTTGCTCTTATACTATCAGGAAGAACCTGTAGCTCTTCATAACCACACTGGAGATTGCTGTAATTCACCTTCCCAATCTTCATCCCAAAATTTATCTTCCCTTGATTATAAGGCATCTATGCTTTAGGAAGAGTCTTAAAGTGCTCTGCAGTTAGAATTAGAAGCTTCAGAAAGTAGTTCTTGCATACTTTATGTCAGGTATAAAGTTAAAACTAAATCTTCTGGAATACAGACTAATTTAATAAGCAATGGCTTCTGGGAACTCTATTTTTAAGCTGTTGAGTACTCACAAATATAATAATAGACAACAAGAACCATCATTCAGCACTTCAGGGAAGAGAGGAACTACTATGACTCCAGTTTTGTCACAGAATGCAACAAATGAACATTAATTTATTAAATTACAGAAAGTCAGATATGCTGTATCTAAGATTTTAGACAGGATTTTAACATTTTAGACAGGGAAAAACAACGGAAGTGAACAAAGCTCATTTCTATTCCCAAAAGTGCTTCTTTAAAAATAAATGATTCGCAACCAGTTTATCCTGATTTGTCAGACTGGGCTTCATACAAAACTTCCAAGAATTAAGGCCATGATGTTTTAAGTTTCTCTTTAAAATGTTACTTTAACCAAGGCAAACAAAAACTCAACTAAAACAAAGGATATCTTTAATTTATTAAGAGAGCCACTAGTTACAAATTTAAAGTGCAACCTCTAATAAACTAAAGCTTTTATAGCAGTGTGATAATCCATTGTATGACAGGCACACTAAAAAGCCATTTGAGGACGGCATCTGGATATTTTTCAGTTCATCAGTTCTAAGAAACAAACAGCAAAGCTTAGTAACCCTTATACACTACAGTTCCGAGAACTAAGCCCACCAGAGGTCTGCAAGCAAATTTAAGGCATGCAGCCCAAACCTGTAACCCCAACTTCATCCCAGAGAGTTCCTGTTGATTGTACAGCATCTTTTCCACCATCTTTGCTTAAGTGGACATGGAAGAAAGTCTTCCTAACATATAATTAAGAAATTCAGGTCTGCACAGTCTCTGAGCAAACATGGACTACAGTGTCTGCTAGTACACCTGCAAAATTTCAGTGTAGAATTTACATTGAATTTGTTAGCTACTAGGCATAATGACCAGGAATTGCTCATCAAGTGTTCCGCAGTATCTGTATGCATGCTGATCCCCAAGAGACACATAAGACAGTAGGCTATCTAACACTTGAGGGATAATCTAATTCAGGTAACTCCGTATTTACTGCAAGGTGACAATGCAGACCTGCAGTTTCCCCCTATTACTTCAAGTCAAATAAACCAGCATCTGTTTCCTCTGTCGACAGAACAATTAAAGACAGTATCTTTCAGGAGCTTTATTTTAGAAGGCCACAAGGCAGACTAAATAGTCAATGAACACAGTCAAACTCTACAAATAGCCTAAGGAGCCAGAATAAAAAGTAAAATGTAAACCATTATTCCACACTCTGGGTTACACTAAGCTGACCAGGTTATCTTTAATGGGTTCAAAACTACTGAAAATACCAAATTATTTTGGAAATGGTTCAATACTACTTATTCTCAGTGAACATTTGCAACACAGAGGGGCAAATATAATCCCCCACTTCCCCTGAACTGCAATACCAATCTACCAATTCCTACAATGAAGAGTTATCTCTGTGTCAGAACCACATACAGCTACTTCAAATTAACAGAGCTGTTCTAGCATTAAATACAACTATTTTGTTACAGAAGACCTGTAGAAAGTTGTTCAAAATTAAGTATCAGCATAGGGAAGAAACATATCACCTGGTTATTTATGCCATTCAGTTGAAAGATATTTGCCTGGACACACAAATGTCATTGGCACTTTGCCTAGAATTCCAAACCCAGATATGTATCCTAGTATGAAGTGCTCTGTCACTTCCCTACATGGTCATCTTTTTGCAAACACCATGTCAAAGGCCATCACAGTACTCTTACATTTGAGGCACAGGCATGCACACAGTCTCTCTCACCTCCAGGTCTTGACACTAATGCTGGTACATAGTGTATTGCTCTTCTCTACTTGCTCAATAGCTTCTCTGAGTTTGATTACAACTAAAATTTCATCATTGCCTATCTACAACTTAGAAATTATTGTTTGAGTATCAGAGTTTGTATTACACTGAGGCACTTATTTCTGTATTAAACATCCACATGACTTTGTTACCTTCACTTGAAGCTACAGTTGATTATATTTGCCAGTATTAAGAAAAACATGATGAGTGTTAAAAGACTAGCTGGGGGCTGTTTGACTCACCAGTTTGAGTATTTTAACCAGCATGAGCTTCTACAGTCAATCAACAAGCTAGACCACCTATCTTAAAGGACAGTTTGATAATTTTTGTTTAACTACATGAGCATACTATTTTTAAAGTTTGTCTTTTAAAAAAAAAAATCAGTTCTACACGTGTTGGACTACCAGACACTGTTCTACAAGCAGATTTTAAAATAATGCAATAGTAACCCTATAAAAAATAGGATACTATGTCTGTTGAAGACAGACTAGTGTTATAGGTATGCTAGTCAGCAGTTTATTTCCAATTCATTTCTCTCCTTCAGTCATAGGCCTTTTAAAGAGACAGCACCAGTAATTGATTTTATTGATACTAACAATATACAGCAAGGTAAGTAAAAGCCCACACGTTTCACATACAAATTTAGCTTTGTCTTTTTCTGTAAGATGAAAATGCAATCTCTACCTCTTCTGAAATAGCAAAGAATCAAGCAGAAAGTTTTCTGTGCTCTGGACACCTGGCAGAGCAGCAAAATCCAACATTTTTCTCTAGTGAAATACCCCAAACAAGTACAAAATACATAATCATCAACTTGCAGTTCTACTAATACTGCTTTAAAGTACCAAAAAACACAAGCCCAATGTATTCCCATGATATAAACTGCTTCCAAAACTACCATTCTATTGCTGACATTTAAAAACAAGATAAGGATTTGGACTAGACATTTACTGCAGAATCTGTAATATATACAGTTCTGTTTGCCTCAAAAGAATGCAGAAAACCTCAGCTCCTTAAACAAAAATCTCATTGCAGAACTCACAGATTTGACTGTATGGTGCAGTAACAGTGAGTCAAAGCAGCAGAGTAATTGACAAGGTATCATAATTCACCCTTTATTTCTGCTATCAGCACTTTGTATTTGTACTTGTTCTTCACCCACAGATGCTAAGAGGAAACCAGCTTCAGCCTTCATGAGATTCACACTCTGCATTACCCCAGCCATGGCTGCTGTAGCTGAATCATCCTATGCACAGAACAGAGGCTTGAGACAGGGCTCAGCAAACATTAAAGTTTCTCAAGGAATGAAAGCTGGGCAGACAGCCAACATCAACTTCATTTTGAGTGCACACTCTCTCTGCCTGCTAATTAAAATAGGAGGATAGTCAAGTTTAAGGGTATGTATTTATCTCCTCTTGAGACTGCTACCACCTCTAAAAGCAAAGTGACACTAGGGGGAAAAAAAAGTTTGATGTACACCCTAAATTGTTCCCAGAGGAACAATCACTCCTTAACAAGAACCACCTCATTTTATCTGGGAAGGAATCAGAAACATTGAAATCACCGACAAGTCCAGCTTAGAGAAAAAGTTATGTGTATGGCATTATCACCAAAATAAAGGCGTTTTAGCTGTAAGTATACAATACTTCTATTTTAAAGATACACCTTTTAGGGCAAATCTAAGTTGCTAGAACACTTGATGCAAAAATCCAATCTTATAAGACTGGTACTTCAAATGCTTACACTGGAGAAATAGGAAGCTCTACTTTGTAATCTATTTGCGGTCTTCTATACAGCAATAGGCAAAAGAAGCAATAAAGAACTATGAAAGATGAGAAAATGATGATGTCACATGCCAGTCATACTAGCTGAGAGGACAGAAGGCATTTGTGAAGCGAAGTTGGAAGGCACTGCTATTCTAAGTGTAAGAGTTGGAAAAAACCTTCAGATGAAGTTATCGTTCCTTAAAGAACAGTCTGAAACCAGACTTTAGAAGATAAAATTTTAGTCATGACAAGTGTTAAAACCTGTACTCCAATTAAGATGCTTTGCTTTTAGACCTACCAATTAAACTAAGTGGCAATTTGAAAAACAATCCCCTCAGTGCAAGTGCACATTTAAAGTAATTACAGATGAACAGAAGCAAGATTTTTCATAAGTGAACCATATACTTATGCATCTTTGAAAACTCCCCCCAGGGCTTCAAATCATTAAGACAAGGCCCTCACAACAATTTTACAATAATGTGCTAATACATGTATGTACTACATAAATGAGCCTTACCTGCCACTTCTACAATATCACCTGGGACAATATCCCTTGCTTTAATCCTCTGTACGCTTTTTCGGTCTTGTCGATATACTTTGCCCATTTCTGGTTCATATTCTTTAAGAGCTTCAATAGCATTTTCGGCATTTCTTTCCTAAAAGACAGCAGAAATGTAGAATTTTAAAAGCCCTCAAGGAAAAAATATGTATGTCAGATCTGATTTTTTCAAATGCATTATGATATGAATACTACTGACTCAGCTCAACTACATTTATTAATACAGAAAATTATGTGATGCCTCCCCTTACAAGGTTGCTGACTGGAAATCATTACTCCATAATTCAGCTATTAGTGGGCATTTAGAACCTAGAAGTTGTTTTTTCAAACCCTGCAGCATTTCCCATTAAAAATATACACTGTCTGTTTACAGTGAGAACACAGAGTTAGTTCTATGTAACATATGGATGTTTTCTGACACACAAAAAAGCACCAAACAGAATTAAGACTCATGGATACAGTCTTGTCTCAGCTGTACCTTAGCAGCTGGAGCAGCTTAGACTCAAACTGGAAGGGACTAGCACTACTAAATTTCACATACTGACAGAAATCAAGTTAAGACAAAGCTCAAATAGTGTATTATCAACTTTGTTTCAGCAAATCAGGTCACACTAAAGCAAAATTAAAGCATACAGACTAGAAACTTCCCCAGAGTATCTTAACAAGTTACAAACTTAAATGAATCCCCACACAGGGCAACCTTTTTATTTCCACTAACACTATCACAATAGCTTTCCTATCTCAAGTGCAGTTCTCTCAGTTAAGCACTACCAGAGATTGATATCAATATTGTGATGTCAGCTAGATAAAGGACAACATAAGAAACCAACAGCTTATCAGTACTCCTTCTCTAGCTGTTTGAGAAGTAACTTATTTTCCATTTTCCAGCCCATTGACAAGTAAAAATGTCATACAGTCCTGATGATTATAGATAATGGTGAGGGCGCACGTACTTTTTAGAATGTCTGCGCTTCAAATATATACTAGCCTTTCCAGGTAATAAAAACTTCCTCCTGCACGTGTCAAAGCAGAAATCTAATCTTCAGAAATTCAAAGGCTGAGGTACTAAGTACTTCTGCATAACAATGCAGCTGAAAACCAGCATTACCAAAACTACTTTGAAGGACTAATGTTTACATGGCACAGCTCAGTGCCAGACAGTGCAGAGATAAATCTGTAATTAATACTAGCCTCGTATTACACCAGGTAAATTAATTCTGCTCAAAACAATAATGCTGGTATTTCTTTTCTGTGGATTAACTAAGAGTTAATATGACACAACACCTTAAAGGTACAAAAAGAAAGTCCCACAACCGGAAGGTTAATTAAATGGAACTTTTCCTTCAAAAAGGAGAAATAAGAAAGAATTAAACAAGGTTCAGCTAAGACAGCCAACTCAGTGTGTTAGGCTCTATCTTTCTGTTCCCAGTTTGCTTTAAGATATGATAATTAGACTATCTTGCCAACCACTGAGTACTAGCAGATGGCACCTTGGGAAAAGGGCACGTGAGAGGAAAGGTTGAGGAGGGCAAAGCTAAGACAATGACTCAGTTGCTCACACCTAGTACCTGCAGAAACAGATACATTTATGGGTGGAGACTAGGTACTATGGCTTATTTTCCATGCCCATTAAAACAATGGAATGAGTCATTTAATCTGTACAGCAATCCTGTTTCACAATTAAGTTCACTGCATGTAGAAAGATATATAGGTATTCTTTGCACACCATGTTCTTCGCACATCATGTCCAAAAAGATTTATTTTTTTCCTACAACAGTGTATGCAACTACACAAGAAAATCTCCAAATTATACAGATAGCTTTACATTTCATACAAGTATTACATGCAGAACTCTAACACAAAGTTTCATGTTAAAGATTAATTCTTGCACAACTGCTTTACAAAGACTTAATTAGAAAATGACACTTAAGGGGGCAATGCTGTCACCCCTTGATCAACATTACCTCTTCCCTCCATACCAGCTCTAGCAGTCACACAGCAAGCTAGACACTGCTAAAGATTAAATTTTTTGAGGGTTATGTCTTCAACCAGCTTACTTGTGCTAGCACAAAGCAGAGCACAGGAATATGCAGCAATGCCACTTCTGGTGGCTTCCAGTGTGTAGCCTCCTCTCTAGTATGTTTTAACCTGTTAATAGGGATCCTCCTCTTAATTTTTGTTGTTACTTTGGACAGTTTTGGGTTGGTTTTTTTTTTTTTAGAAGCATGAAACCTAACTTGGTAAGATAACAAGTAATTATGTCACATTAACACTACCCCTTTAAAAAAAAAATCAAAACCAACCTTACAAAGAACTTAAGTTACCCTAAAAATTCTAGAACACTTTTCATCTGCAGAAAAACAATTCTAATAAAACATGCTCTGTCTGAAGTGATCAAATTAGTAAACTAAAGTCACATGAACAATTTTGTTTTGGCATCTCAAGAAGTGTTAGATTATGTTAGTGCTGATTTATAAAAAGCCATTTAATCACAAAGCTAATAATGTAGGAAAAATGTCATGGTATTTAGATGTTTTCAGAAGAAACTTCTACCTTTTGAAAGACATGCAGTCTTTAGATGTACACTTAATAGGCACTATAGTAACTGAATAGAAAGAATTAATACTCTATGTATTAATAAATGTACTAAACCATAGCATTTGTCTGAAGAGGAAACAGACAAGAAGCTATATTACAAGTGTTCCATCCTTTGTTCCTTAGTTGGGACAACCCCCTTTTTTTGTAAGCCCATCCAATTGACCGTTTATCTTTGCAAGATTTGATTTCCTGAATTCAGGCCTTCCTTCTGGAGTGCCTAGTTCATGTGTTCACCAGCATGTGGCCAAACACACTGATGGGCACTCTGTCTTTTTGGCAATATCTCTGAAGCTTTCACTTTATCTTTAAGTCAATACTTTTTGTCCAGAAGTTCTATGGTATGTTGACTCTCAGGAATCTAAAGTTAGCAACACATGTTACTTGCATTGTATGAAGCACCTGACACTACACTGCACAGTCTTCCCTCTTAAACCAAAAATATCCAAAACATTTGTGACTTGATGTTGTAAGAATATCTGCGTACCTGCCACACTCCCACAATTGCATTGGCTACTAATATAAGTAAGATTACAAAAGGTTCTACAAATGCTGTGATTGTTTCTTCACCTTCTTCAAACCAGGCCAGGACCTGTAAGAGAAACACAATGATTTAAATTACTGATTTATGCAGACACCTTGCAAACTTAAAACGCAGTAAGTTTCAGCTTGAGGTTCAACTGCTTAGTCTTGAGCAATTTTTGAAACCCCTCAATCTTCCAAGGTATAGTTCTGTAGTTCATGAATGAGTTGGCAATATGCAATGGAAAAGGAGAAAAATATTTTTTTAGTAAATAGTACAAAGTCATTTCCAAGGCTGCTCTTCTTTTAAAGGAGTAAGCTATTTATTTGGGAAACATATTGCTACTTCTGCTTCACAAATGAAAGCAAAGTTGTGACAACAGCTACAGCAGTGAAGTTTCAAAAAATTTTTCATTTCTGTCTAAAACAGCACACAGACCAATTAGTTTGTCTACTTAGAACACTAAAACTTTGCCAGAAGCTGAGTTCTAACCAAGTTAATTGTTATTGTTCCTTACCAATAACTTAAGACACACAAATAAAAGCAGCTTTACAAGCTTTCAGTAAGTAGATATAAAAATAAGCATCTACTTACTTAAATACAAGTAGCATCTTACGAACATTTAAGTGAATTGTGTAATTACATCTGGTTGAATTCTGAGCTGAGTAGCTGAACTCAAATTGAAACTGGATTTTAAAAAGTAAATCAACTTGAGGACTTGCATAAAAGGCTCCACAGATTTTATTAATTCATTTGCTTTAGAATTATGCTCTAGTTTTAGGCTTCTGCCATTCACTTGACTTGAATGGCTAGACGTCAGGGCCTCTGCAGAGTTCTGTAGTTACTGAAGAAAAGTCAAGCTAACATGACTAGAGAGGAAGAGCTTTTTTGTCAATGTGTTGAGCAACAGGAAGCCTGGAAAGTGACAGTAAATAGGAACAACGTGTTGAGATAATTAGGGCTGGTAGTCAGGCAACAGCACTCTGAATCACTGAAGACTGCAGCGAGCAAACCATTACTAAAGCAAGCGCCATAATTCCACCAACATGCTGCTCAGAGCTATTGCTCAATTGTGAAACACTCCAGAACGTTAAAAGGAAGAAGCAGCAGCATGAAAGCCTCAAGCAGAAAAGAGACTGCCAAGCAAATTCAGTGCAACAACAAATTTTATTGCAAAAGGATAAACTTATAAGATCCAAGTTATGATTAATAAGACTAAAACATTCCAATTGGCAACATAACATTTTGAGGGTCTGTGTAATCTGTGTAAGAAGAGATTTAGTTAGGATTTCTTATGCTCTCTACATCTTGGTATTTCTTCCCTCCTCCCACACTGCTAATCTCCAATCCCCAGTAACAACTTGTGCTATTTGACCTGCTAGAGCAGTCATACAGTTGACACCGTAGTGTTCACACCATGCATTACCCCTGTATCATGGACAGCTTTTACTCTGCAACAGCACTGCTGCCTCCAGTGGAGCTAACAGAAATGCTAATGGTACATTTCCAGTTTTCCTAGCATATATAAGGTCACACACTGCTATCAGAAAAGCTGCTTAGTATCCGTTTCTTCCCTCCCTTTCTTTATTGGAATTCTGTAGAGTCCATTTTGCTTCCAACAAAGCAAGTAAATTCAATAATTTTGTGATGTTCTGAACAGAGCAGGCACCTACAAGGTTAACTGGAATAAAACATCTGCTTTACACAATGCTAAACCACAATCTTTTCAGATTGAAGTCCATGTGTGTTGTAAAGTAACAATGAGAAAGCCTTGCAAATTTGAGGTAAGGGAAGCAGCTACAAGGACAGCAAGATCCAATCACGTTGAGGAGAACCAAAAGTAAGTTTTCAAGCGATCTTTTCTTTCAGTAAGCCATTATTTCAAAAAGAGCAGATGAACTAAGATTAGAGATCCTGACAGTACTGATCCAATATTTTTTTTTGCAAAATTAGCAATCTATGACCAGATTAAAATGAAGTATCTAGTTAATTCTGGAAGCCAGCAACACACATTTCTCCCCAGAAAAGTTTCCACACAACTACTAAGAGCGGATTGATCTAAACTCTAGTTCTAGAATGTTTTAGTAAATATAGACATATAGATAACAGAATACATTGTGAGTTCTTGGTTTTATAGCAGACTACAGCTATATTAACACTCCCTTTAGGACACTTGTGACATAAACCTGATCTGTTAAAGCAATGTGGTGTATTATTTGACAGTAGCCTGAAGTAAAAACAAAACCACAGTAAAAATTAGAGAGAAAATAGAACAAGGAATACAACTATTTAACTAAGCGTTTTTAGTAACAACAGATCATATGCTGAAGCCTAGTAGAGACTAGACAATTCCTGTCCAAGGCATTGAGTCCTTGTCAAAAGTTTCTACTAGCACACTTTTAAGACCCTGGAGAGGTCTACAATGAGAGATCTTTTATTTGACTACTTCTCAGAAGGGCCCCACCATATTTCAGCCCTAATCACTTTAAGACTCACATGTACAACAGCTTGATTTCCAGGTCATTGATCTCTAATGTACTGCTCAGGCAATATAGTCAATAAGTAAAGTTACCATGTATTTAAGAAGCTTAAAAGGGTAGGAAAAAAAATAGTAAGGTAACTGCTCAAGAGAAATGCAAGTCTGAAAATACAAGGGAAATTAAAAGCAAGACATAAAAGTCCCATATCAACAGCTGACGTAAGCAGCTTAAAGGACAACTTTCATTCAGCGTATTTGCTTTAGGGCTACTAGAGCTATGGCTTGTAGAAGCCTATTTTAATCAAAGCCTGATGGGGTGGACCTGCAGGACACTAAGCCAAAAAATACATAATGACAGGCAAATAGCACTCAGTTTTCATGGTTATTTGTAAAAAGGGGGCAGAGGTACAACGCCAAAGTCAGCCAGCAATGAAGTGACTACTGATGAAAACTAGAACAGAAGCGTCCCTACAGCTTTTTGCATTTCTACAAGTTAAGTATCTCTGCATTGTAAGATAAGTTATGGAGGCAAGTTGTCTCAGCTGACTAAATGATAGTAACAAAACCATAATTAAGAGTAAAGAATGGACACTTCAAGATAGAATCCTGTTTCCCAGCAGGCTGCACCCACTTACCACTAACAGGGGAAAAGCAAACAGTTTGTTGCCAGCAACCTAACAAGGTTTTTTGTTTGCCTTTCATTTTGACAATGGAAACTTTGAAGCAAGCTGGAAGAGCAAGATCTCATCCTAACAAAAAGGAGCCCTGGACTAATTAAAGCAGGTAACGTAAAACTCTTCTTCTCACAGGATACTGTGAATTAAGATTTAGTATATTTTGGACAGAGTATTACTGCTCAGAAAACCCTCCTTTAGTGATTTTTCTTTTCAATACAGATTACCTTGAAATTAAGCAGATACAAACTATTTTAGCAGTCCTGATACTTGTCCCATGTCAGTTATACTGAACACCAGGAAACACTAAAGAGAAAACTCCCAATTTTAGTTCTACTGAATAATGATTCAGTAGAGATTTTTATTTGCTACCCAGGGGGGAATCTTGACCACAAATATAAGTACAAAATAAAAATTTTCACTGGGTTAGCAGATTGTAAGCACCCATCACATATGCTTCTCCGTATTTCTGAAAATAAACACATTCCTGTGATTAGAGTAGCAATAAGGAACAAAATAAAGTTACACAGCACCCACAGCTTGATTTCTACAAAGTAAAATGGAATCACAATTGCTTCTCGAAGTTTATTCACTGATGGTGGGGCATCAGTTGATATCTTGGGTGCTATTGAGTAATCCGAGTTTAGCTGAAAGCATGCCAGTGTAATGTACTACAGCAATCCTCATCTTACGCTGCGTATTCACTGCTACTGACCTTAACAGGTAGCTTTTGGGATGATTTCAGGGCAAAGCCTGCAACATTTTTACTGGCACAACTTACTCCAAGAGTAGCTTTGCTCACCTTTTGACACAGATTTTTTTTTAGCTGTACTCATGCTAATTTACAGGCTATAATAAACTCTGGACTAAGTCACAATATATTGTTTTAATCTAAACATTAATATCTGCTAGTAGAAAACATTCCCAGAACATTCACTTAAGTCAGTTTAGGAATCAAAGAAAATTTGGGGAAAAAAGAAAATTAATAAAAGGAAGAATGCTCTTAGAATGCTGTATTTAACCATGTTTTTAAGACTTAAGTTTTTAGTATAGTTTAAGTCTATGCTGCATCTTGTAGAAGATAATTCACTGTAAGTGTGATGCAAAGATAAGAGTGCATGGTTAAGCATGCATCACTGTTTAAAGCATATATACTTTACCAAAGCATTATTCTACATCAGATACACAGGTAACATATTGCAACTTAAATTACTTTAAGTAATTTACATGGCAAAGAAAGCTGTTCTTTTATGTATTATGATTTGAGTATGTGCTCCAGAATAGCAAGAATTAAAAGCCATAGTTCATGGTAAATTAAACATCCTCTTACCTGCACCTAGAAAGTCAAGCTATGAAGGCCCTTGAACTGCTGATATAAACCTGTAGAGTGTATTTCTTAGGCTTCACAGATTTGACAGAACACCAAGACAAGGTCCAACCCTATTTGTAGATCCATTTACTCACCATCAGAAATTATTTGCATTGTTTCTTTTCAAAAGGCATACTTAAGGCCAATAAAAATACTGAAGAAACAACAGTGTAAGAATTTAAGCTGGTACTAAGCACATCTGTAACAGCAGTTCCAACTTGGAATGTAGGACACAGTATCTACAGCCAACAGGCAGCATATGACCCCTACCATCAGCCAGGGTGACACAGATTCAGCTGTTAGTCTGATTTATTTTACTGACACATACCTGACATGGGGTGTGGGAGTAGAGGACACAAAAGGCACTTTGAACACAGAACATGATATTGTATGTAAGAGGGGATGTTTCTGCATAACAAACTAATGCAGATCTCAATGTTAGAAATGGCTGTTTCTGTGCAGTCATAATTTTAAGAATGTAATACGATTTACAGTAACAATATAATTACCAGAAAAGCTTCCATGACACAAATCAATAATCTATACAGCTCAAGATCCTCTCTCTCATACCTGAATCTTCAACGTGTTTTTTTTTAAATTGATGATGTACAGTTGGTAAAGAACACTGCTACATTTACTGCCTTAACAGCACCTATGCCTTTCCTGAAAGCACATATAAATCTGCTGCCACTAGCACAAAGTACATACTCCATTTGATAATCAGAAAAAACAAATTCAAATTAGAATAAGTAAGTTCTCAGTGACACACTAAAAAACCCCACCCTTAAAAAAAGTTAACCTAGTGCCATATATTCATGCCCAATTCCAAGACTCAGCCCACCCCTAATAACTCAAAAGACTTGGAGGCTTTTGGGGTAATTTGTTCTTAAGTCCTGGGTAAGCCACCTTTTCCCATACCTTGTCATTCAAAGGAAACTACTTATTTGAGTATCTTACTGAAAATTCCCTTTAGGACACATACCAGGCCTGGAAGTCTTCAGCTGAAAGTTATTTGGAACAGGAGCCATTATCCAACCTTACTTCTGTTGGTACACTCTACAATGTCCTACTGTCTACTCAAGTGCTACAGCTTATGGTCTATGAAACAATAAGTCATGGTAAAAAGCAGTCATTGAAGTGAGAATCAGCACCTCACTAAATTCCACAGTATGAGTCTGTGGGATCTGACACTACCCCCAAGAAAGCCAGAAGTCTTGACTCATTAAAGAACAGCTCTCAACAGTATTACTCAACATCCAAAACCAATGCAAATTTAACTGACTCCATTTTAAGTCTACATTATCCATTTCAAGATCTCTAAGGTACTGGGAGTTCTGCATGCATTGTAACAGTATGAATGGCAAAACCGAATTTCTAAGGCTCGTAAAAAATAGCATAATAAACACACTAAAGTTCTAGATTAAGTTGTTCTATGGGAAGGATGACTTAGCATAATTTGTGATGTCAGCATTATGTATAATTCCAGTTTTTAATGTAAGATTTTTCAAGTGTTCTCATGGAACAGTTACTGTCCACAAACCTAGCACAACTACATACTCCATTCAAACATTTTCAGGAACACAAGAACTGAGGTGATGTTTATTGCTGCAAAAATTGGATGCAATTCAGTCTTTATATCAACATACTCAACAGTTCTTTACAGCTACTACAGAAGTCTCTAATACGCTTTCATCAAGAAAAAGAGATAAAACCTAAGAAAAACAGAAACAGATTATCACCTTCTGAGCAGGAAAAAAGCCAGAAACAAACACAAAAGGAAAGTGCTTTTTAAGTACCAAAATTATATCTAGTTTTTTTCTTTTACTTTCATCAAAAAAAGAAAAATCTTTACTATTAACATCAATTTATAGTGGGTATCCATAACTCTTAAATAGGAGACAGAAAAAGCAGAGCAGTAGCCCAAGGTCATATACCATGCCAGCTGCACAGAAGCAGAGAACCCAGATCTATCCCACACTCTTATTAGACTACAGTCTCCTAATTAGATAGGAAAATTAAGTTTACTGAAAAAAACTGAATCCAATTCCTAATCAAGTTTTCAAAGGGGTTTAGCAGTGTGTATTATATGACCTCTGTCAGTCTGGTATCATACTTACTCAGATTCAGCAATGAAAGCTTAAAGTTTGGTGAATTTGCTTTCTCACTTACTTGGTTATAATAAAAACAAATAGTGTACCTTGGCATGAAAGGCTAACCAACTTCTGTACTGTCATTTATTTCCCGAGACAAGAGAAACATTCCTGACTTTTCAGGAACAAAACTACATCCCCTTCTCACCCTCTGGGAGGGGAAAATGGGAAAGAAGAGAAAAAAGCTTTTAATGACCTGTTTATTTAATTTTCTATAGTGAGCCTGATTTCCTCCCTAGGAAACAGGAGAGGGAGTAAGGCACATTTGTCTCTATAGTCAAGATCGATGCCACCAATCATTGCTCAGGTAGTAATGGTATATGCATACTAAAACCCAAAGCACTTTGAAAGGTGTCAGCATGGGGATAGCTGAAGCCTCTCGTGGTGAAGGATCAGCAACACAGTATATACTGCAGCAGCCACAACAGGGCAAACCTTCACCCATCAAACAGAACAGCTTCAGAGTACATTCTCCTCTGCCCATCCTAATTAGCTAGCCCTTAGCTAAATAGTCACCACAATTTCCACTCCCCCCAAGAGCTACAGCTTTTTTTTTCTTTAATGTAGTTAATTACAACTCCAGGGCAAAGTCTAGTATAAACTTTTACTCCTAATTTAACATTCTGCACACTTTTGTTTCTATTGTCCAGATCCCCAAGACATACAGCCTTTATTTTCCTTCTATACTTAGCCTTTGCTCAGTTTTCTAACAAACGCATACCCTTACACATTATGTAAAAAGATTGCCTAAACATACTTAAAAAAAAAATTAAGTTAAAAGTGTTCTTGTTCTTTTAATCCTGCATGCAAAGCAAGATGTCCATTTAATGACTAGGCTATCCAAAGGTCAGTTACCAAATTTGGTCAACAATGGTGCCATCACAGCCGTCATCCTTCTTGTCACTGTCAAAAGCAACAACTGTCACCTTGCTATTATCAGGAAGGGAAGGCAACTGGAATATTCGCCATGTAAAATCTATTTACAGTCTGCATTGCATCCAAAAATGTCTTCCAATGATTATACATTGAGCTTGATAACGATTAACTCAAAGGCAAGAAGAATGTTCAGTTAAACACTTACTTACTCAAGGTTAGTTTTCAAAGCCAACAAAAGCATTGGGAAATCCCACCTCAAATAAGCAAACTGGGTTGAATGAGAAGCACTTTTTAAAATCACCTGTCTAGTGTAGTTATGTACTTATGACTCATGCAAGAAAAGACTCCCTGAAATTTTATTCTCTAGCATACAGAAACGTCTTCACAAGGCAACCGATTTAAGAGATACCAGTTTACTTTGCATCTTATACTTCTACCTTTTGAGAAAGAGCATAACTTCAGTATGTACAGTTCCTATACACTAGAATATCTATCATTCCATAATACGGAAGCCTATGAAATAAAAATTCATACTTACAAAAGATATGCAAGCTGCCAGCAACAAAATTCTAACTAGTAAGTCTTCAAATTGTTCGATCACAAGCTCGAGTAAGGTTTTTCCTGCAACATGTAACAAAGCCATTTAGTTATGCAATTAAAAAAAAAGTTATCAACAAGAATTAGCAGAATATTTCGTGAACATGCTTACCTTCCTCAGCTGGTAACTCTGCCAGCGGAAAATTTTTCCAGGAAGCATGTCAAAGAAAGAGAAATCATCGAAGAAACACATTAGTGCATGATAAGGCATCCACTGGATACTGTTCCTGAATGGCACACTCAACTGGGTTGGATTTGACAGACATACTGAAAGCCTCATTAAGGTGGCTCTTTTCATTAGAGCATCAGAATAGCCCCGATAGTTTTGCATTTTAAGACACATACAGGTTAGCCAGAATGTGCTAAGGGTTATAATTCAGCCAAGTCATCACTCCAGCCAGCTGTGGGACTTCTGCTATTGCTGCACACAAAGGGTCAAAGGCTCAAAATGCTTTTCAAATGCTTTCTGACAAAGGGTTTCCTCCACATTCAGTTTAAAAAACCCAAACCATCAAACTCGGTTCAAAATATTTCAAATTCTCTCCGCCATTTTAAGGATATTTTCTTATTTCTGCTCTCTTTTATTTCCCCGCAACTAGATTTAGTAATTTCAAGAGGCACAAAAGCAGTATTAAAGCTAAAAAAACCCCACCGTCTAATCTTCTCATAGCTTTTCATTTTTACACAACGGCATAGGAGTTCAAAAGGGACTAGGAAGGCCAAGCAACAAGGATTAAAAGAAGAAACACCTTATCGGCTGAATTCTGTGCCCCGACTCGAGAGAAGAATGTAAAATAAGGGACAGAAAGGCACTGAAAAGCAGGGAAAAGTGAAGGTCAAGACGGAGGGAAAAAAAAAAAAAAAGAAAAAAAGAAAACCACAGCGCTTCATTTCAGAATGGAAGAAGATTTCCCACCGTTAAGGTGAAAGGAAACGGAGGTGACATCCTCCTTCCCAAAGCAGCCCTGTGAGCTTGGGGTATGAAAGAAACCCACGAGGTGGAGTTCAAGTCAGCCATCTTCTCTCCCTCGCTCCTATTCCGGGTCCTGTAAGAGATGCCGGCTTTGCAAATACACACACGATAGGCCTTGAAACAGGGCCCTGAGAAGGATGAGCGAAAAAGAGAAAGGGGTGGAAAAGGGAGCAGAGGGGGGGAAAGACGAGTGCCAGCGACAGCATCCCCGCGGCGGAGGGAGGCGGGCGGCGTGGGGCCGGTTCACCTACCGTTGGAGCCCCATTTCTCCTTCAGCTTCTTGACTTGCTCCAGGCTGAGCCCGGTGCTTTCGTTGACGCCGAAATATGCCAAAACTTCCTCCACAGTCTTTGTGTGTGCGTTCTCCATGGCTGGGGCAGGGAGCAGCAAATGGTGCCTCGCCTCTTCCTCCTCCTCCTCAGCGGCGGCGGGCGCGGCGGCGAGCCCCCTCCTCAGCCCCTCGCTCTCTGCCCCACCGCCCCCGTGCTACCACCATAGACCCCCTCCCGCAACAGAGAGGAGCCCCCGAGCCCACCTCAGCACCTCACTGTCCTCGAAAGAGGCAGGAGGGGGACAAAAAAAATTTAAAATTTAGGAAAAAAAGAAAAAGAGAAAAAAGGAAGGGAAAGCCGCCTAAGAAAAAAAAAAAAAAAGCCCCCGCCCCCCTCCCACCCCACACGCCCTCCGAGGGAGCTGAGCCGCCTCTCCGGCGGCGATAAGCGGGGCTTCAGGCGCCCCCCGACCCCAGGCGGGCAGCTGAGCGGAGGGAAGAGAGACGCGGGCCCCCGGAGCCGCTGTCGCCTCAGGGGCGCGGGAAGGCGTGCGGGGGGCTCGGCGGGTGCCTGCGCGGGGATGGGCCGCGTCCAGGTGGCCGAGCGACCTCCCCGTTCGCCTCACCGGGCTGCGAGCCGCCCCCGCGGAGGGCGATAACGGCACGCCTCACCCCGCTCGCCTCCAGGGGTGGAGGGGAGGGGGCAGAAAAAGGCGCAGTTGCCCCGCTGCCCGCCTCGCCTCGGCCAGGAAAGGTCAGAATCGCCGCCCCCCGCCTCTAGTTCCGGCCCGGCCCAGCCTGATCCTCCCTTCGCCCCCCCAGGCCGCTGTCGCGCACCGGCGGCGGCTGCTCTAATGTAACTTATGGGAGCTGGGCCGCCCGGGCCCCTCTCGCCGCCGCGGCATGTGGACGCCGCTCATTGGCGGGGCGCGCGGCGCGGGGCGGGGGGAAGGCGCGGCCCCGCCCGCGGCGCTGAGGCGGTGGCAGCGGCGCCTGGCGCCCCCCCCGGCTCGGCAGCGGGGGGGAGGCGGGTGATGCAGGCCTCATGCGGCGGCGGGAGCGCTTCCGCTCCGCCGTGGGAGAGGCCCGCAGGTGGGGTGGCCACTTTCCCGCCCCCCTGCCCCGGCGTGAACCGCCGCGGCCGCCCTCTGTCCCGGCCTCAACCCGCGCGTGGTGGCTGAGGGGGAGCGGGGCTGCCCTGGCGGCAGCGCGCGCCGGCTGGGGGAGCTGCCCGCCGCCTGTAGCGCGCGCGCTCGCGATCAGCGCCTCAGCGCAGAGTGTTGGCGTGGAGCTGGGGGGGGCCCCCACCGCTGTCGTGACAGGAGGCTCCTTGAGCCATGAGTGCGCCAGAGGTGAGAGAAGCGAGGGCTGCGTGCCTCCACGCTAGCACTGAAGGGGTTCGTTCCCCAGAGGTCCTGCCCCTGCGCTGAGGCCTGCGCTGACACCAAGCAACGTCTTTTGCACAACTTCCCTAATTCCTGTTGCAGCCATCGCACACTGCCCTGCTGGCATAATAGTGACACGCACACTCGGCACTGGCTTGCACAGCGATAACGTAAGAAGGTATAAACTGCACAGTGTGACTTCAGCAGCGTGTGTGGTGTGAGATACCAGCTTTCCTCAGCACAGTATCTTGCTAACTGACAGACTCACAAACCAATATAGAACACTGAAAACTGACTAACAGAGCCATGCCACCCAATAATTCACAGAAACTTCAATGGAGACTACAAACTGAGACCAGCACCAACTGACCTTAATGACACCAGCAATATGTACCCAACACCTAGCAAGCAATTCAGTACATGATATAAATATATTCCCTTAAAAACACTTGGTGCCAAGGATGCTTTTGTCTATGCATGAGCAAATATAAAAGCTCATCTCCACATGTGTGCTGGCTTACATAAATGCAGAACCTACATACAATCTGCATATCATTACAAACCACCCACAGTACTACACTATGAAAAACCGTCTGATCTGGAAGGAAAATATCTTAGTCTTACCTCTGTATTAATAAAAGAAGTACAGAGATGGGACAGCCAATATAAAATTGCAATGTTCTAGGAGATGTGTGGCCCTGTATCCTTTCTAGCAGAAGTACAACTGCCCTAAAAGAGATTCTTCTGTAACTAGCCAATGTCAAGATAAGGTAACTTGGCAGCATGTCTACACCTGACAGGGCAGTTCTGAATAAAAATTCATGAGTTAGATCTGATGGTCTAGTTCAGGTATGACAATTACTTATTGTATGCCTTGCTTGTATTAATTTTATTTTGCTTCTCAGCAGGATTAATCAGCATGGCCAAATGTTGCTTGAATACAGTTATGTTGCTTCTCATACCACTACCTCACACTGCACGTATATAGACATACCCTGTTACAGAGGTAAAGAATGTCAACATGACAATTCTATTTATCTTATATAGTTTACTGCACATTTCTTACCTAGTTTTAATACTTTTCTTGATATTGCATGAACACAGGATCCCGTCATCTCCCAAACATAACTGCAGTCACAAGATGCACATGCATCTGAAATTAATACTCTCACAAAACAATATGTCTTTGAAAATAGGCACTCGGTGCCAACAGAACTGCTGATCGATGCCTGTCACAGGCCCACCTAACCCGCACTGAAGTTTTAAGTATCCTCTAACACACAAGTAGGTACATATGCTCCTCTGTCTTCAGACACCTCTGCATGATAGACTCAATGTCAGTTCCCATATTATCTGCATATGCAACATTAAAAAAAACATAATTTCCACAGTCATTATATATGGAATAACGCCAGCCACTTGACATATTTCACAACTAACAGCACAGTACATCTATATGAGTAGTTTCTTCCCTTCTACCACATTAACACAGCCTGCATTATATGTAAGCTTTTTGTAAAAATACATTTATGACAGCAATGTTTTTACACACAAGCATGTTTTCCTAGCCTTCATACACAAGAGCACCTGTAAAGGACTTCAAAGTCTTGCATTTCATTTTCTTACTATTTTTAAGTATTACTTTTAAATGTTGTAAAAGAGCAATACAATTAAGCATCAGTATCAATTTTCAGAATGAGCTGGTATTAGAAAGAAACATGGGTCATATTCATATTATTTCTCCCTGTGATATAATTTGCATGTCATTGTTGGTTACCTTTTTTCTGCTTGCTTCCAAAAAGACTTATGGAAAATTATTTTAAGCATACCAGAACTGTGGCGTGTGCAATTAGAGCTTGGCAGAGTGTATAATAAAGTAGATATGGTGTCCTTTCAGTCTTAACTTGTTAACAGGCGGAAATGCTGCTAGGAAAGGAAACAGAGTTTGCATTCTAGAGAATCCTGGGGAGCTCTTGGCATTCTCTGGGATTCACTAGTTCAGCTAAAGTTTGACAATTCCACTTCCATTGTTTCTCTCTCATCCACTAAGAATAGAGGACTTGATTCTTCCCCTTTTTTTCCACCTTTTGAACATAGACCCTTACATAAAATCTAGAAAGAACCTGAAAGCCTGGTCTTCTGCCTGTGTTTATTTCTGTCCTGTGTTCTGCTGCAGCTCAGTGGATTTTGAGAGAAGAATGACTGAATTAAGGACTGTTCTACAGGTCTTTCTCTTCCAGAGCCGAATAAACTCCACATTTCCTTCACGGTTGCTTCCCTGTCTTTCCACAGATGTGCAAGACCAATGCTAGCTGACCAGTGAGGATTTCTTTGCAGGTGATACCCTTCAAATCATTAAAGATCTGACAGCTGCGCATTTGAAAAACATTTGCAGATACAATGCTTGGTCTAGACAGCATAGTGCAGAATGAACTACAAATACCCATATAGATGCTGGAGCAGAAGCAGTACCTGCTAATTTTGGCATCACTTGATATCATACAAATTTAGAATTGTGAATTGAAATCAGTGTTATTTCCTATCGCTATGCAAGGATTCATAACGTTGCCTGTGAAATTTCTCTTGTCTCTTAAAGAAGATGATTATCCTGACCCATATCAGAATGACGGCACCTCAGCCCTGCCTGAAGCAATGAGAGCCCATGAAAGCTTCCAGACAATGAATACTTCCAGCAGGTGCAGATAGCTTTACATTCTCCATTTTTAAGATAGAAAGAAACCAATTTATTTTGCTGCTGCGAAGTGAAGCTGCAGTTTGTTTTTAGAGTGGGACCCCTTAGAGTGGTACCTTGGAAAGAAACACAAAATGGGCTGGCTTTGGCCTTGATGAAATTCCATTCAAATAATGGAAGTATACCATTCATACATTTGGCCTACTATCTTTTTCCACTGTAATATATTAGAGGAAGCAGCCAACACATCAGGCAGCAGCATTAAAACGGTTCCTGTAATGCTTACTAATTGAAGTAAATGGGCATTTGGCCTAAGAGAGGACTGCGGGATGCTTTCCTTCAAATTGCAATAACATTAAGTCACCCCTATTGCTGCAAAGCAGATTCACAGTGGAGTTACAGGTCATAATGTGAATTGTCTCTTGCTGTACACAAAAACATATGTTTTGTAACTCAATTTTCAAAGAAGATTAATAGTTTTTATTGGAGCTAAACACAGCACAGAAGGGCACTACACACAATGCCAGTTTGCTGAGCCAATACACCTGAATGCTGACCTGCAATAGCCTTCCTGTTTCAGGCCTGGATCTCTTTCAGTGGACATAGACAAAGTTATACTATTCTGCTTAACTGTGCCAAATTATGTCACGATTTTTGCAGACTGGCTAATAGCCTAATAGGGCTTAGGTTGAGACCACCAAACTCATTGTTCTTATTACCCCAGCTGATTTCAAATACAAGCCTTCATGAGTAACAAATGGAGGCATTGTTTCTTCTTCCTATGGTACTATTTTATTCTTCTTAAATTACGGTTATTAAAATGTTTCAGCCACTTGAAATCTACCAAGATGTATTAAAATACTGCAAAAGTGCTGTATCAAAGTGGAAAGGTTTTTAAACTGCAGCTCTGTCATAGGATTATGCAGTTTAAATATAGTAACTGTGTTTTCCAGTCAGCTTGCTCTTTGATTTCATGGTATTATGTCAAGGCGTTTTTTTCCCCTCTCCCCCTTTAAGAAGCTTATAGCTTAAACAGTATTTTATAGCAAAATGCAGTGTTACACAAACCTAGTAGAAAAATCAGTGATAAAACATGAGTTTGAATTTTGATAATTAAGGTAATATTAGTTTATTCTGAATAATTTTTATTCCTAGGCAATGTGTGCTCCTGTATCAGCAGCAGGTAGAATTTGACTTCCACTGAGACAGAGAGACTGGGAATACAAAGGATAGTGTTGCTGCTGGGAGATTTCTAGAACTGGATCACTGTTCCTGCACTAAGCAGCTGCCTGCTGCCTTGGTAGTTTAAAAGAGACAGCGAGACAGATTCTGATCTCAGTGACAGTAACTATAAGAGATCACAGTTTGGCTTGGTAGAGTTCTTCTTTTATTTCTCTATCCTATTGATAGTCACTTGGCTTGTCACTGAACATTCCATTAGAGTATTTGCCACAATAATCTCCATTTCCCTGTTTGGAAAAATCTTTTTGTCTATCCCAGGCTGACATCAATAGGAGATCTAGAAGTATGGGAGAGAACAACATTATATCAGAAGGAAGATCCATCATGCATATCTGAAGAAATAATTTATCCTTATTTGATGGCCAAGTCATTTCTCTTAAAGGGAAATCAACTTCACTGCTATCTTAAAAATGCACAACTTTAGAAATAAAGCACTGGTCAGTGCCCATGAGATTTGAATTCTTATCTCATCCTGACCTGAATTTTCCATCTAATTAAGGTCTAATTCTGATTAATTTGGCAGCTACCTGCCATTTTTTTCCTGTGTAAATATCCCTTGTGTGCTTCTGGATCTCAATTTTGCTCTCTGTAAAAGTGGCTAGGGATACTATCAAGCTTGTAGGGGGCTGTGTGGCCAGGCACGCTATTTGCAAAATGGCAGAGTTTGTTGCTTGTAAGGTGTTACAAAATTGCCCTATATTTTATATCTGTAACAAATTGATGGCTAATTGGGATGTCACAGCTGTGATCATACTCGTACTTACCTGTAGAACTTAATAGTGCAATGAAAGTTGAATTTCATTGCTACAGGACATAGACCACCACTTCCTGAGCAAAGGATTTGCTTCCATTTTGAAGATACCAGTCTGTGGTCTCTGGCATTCAGGAGAACAGTACCAATTCCAAGTCAGACACATAAACAGACAACACAGCCTCATTTCTTACAGTGTTAAAATTTCAGTTATTTATTTTAGATGGTTTCTTTTTGTGATTCTTAAGTGTGTTAGAAACAGAAATTCTAACATGGAATTTAGAGTTTACCCTGCACTCTCTTCAACACGTAATGCACACTGTTTTGTATTAGTTGGGTTCAAGTGAGCTAGCCTGGTACTTAGCGAGCTAATGACAAGTCCTAGAAACTACCAGCTACAAGGTAGGGCAATAATTACCATAGGTTAATAGTACCATTGTATCTGTCTCTAGGGGAACTATAAATTCAAATTCCTTTCATGCTTCATAGATATTTATGGGGACAGAACCAAAGTCTTGTACACTGAAAGCAAAACAGAGTGGAGAGTATTCATCCACAGTGCTTTTTGCATGATCCTGTCCGTGATAGGATGGATGAAGGAACGGATATCCAAGAAAAGTATGCAAACAGCTACACTTGTATTAGTCTATACATATTGATGTTTATATTCATCTGAGAGCAGCAATGACAACCAGAATGTAGCTCAGTGATGCCAGTTTTTTATCTTTTCACCTTCTGTTTACTCAGACTTGTAGAGTAACACTCTTCGGTTAAAGTGAACAATCTGAATTACTTGGGTTTTAAACTTTTTTTTTCTTTTTCATCTCTTTACCCTATCAGAGGCTGTAATCAAGATGATATAAACAATATATATTTCCTTTTTTTCAGTGTTACAGTATCATACCATAAATAGTTTCACCATGCAACAGGTGTCTGTCATTTCATATATTTAATGAATTGCAATGAAAAGTTGCACTCCCTCTGACTTTTCAAGATTGTAAGGAAGGCATCTAAATGCACTCCATGTAGGTGAGCAGCAATAAGGTAAGACTGAAGTTTTCTTAGTCACAGAGATTGCTTCATTTTCAGCTGTTGTTTGGAACTAATGGCACATGACTACCACTTTTATTAGACTTCTGACATTTTGTGATATGACACAAGCTGAAGTTACTTTCTGTGTTTCTTGTGGAGGATTTCCTCCAAACTCATAGATAGTTATTTTTAACATAGCAAAGTAACACACCTAGGTTTTCAGACATTGGTAAAATTATCATATACCATCAAACAAGCTTTTTATTGGTTATATGGTATATTAAATAGAATTTCTAAAATTTATTTAATTTAATTTCTAAAATTCTATTTAATAAAAAATTCTTTTCTGTTGATTTTTTTCCTCTCTCATGAATAAGACAAAATGAGGGATTGAAACTGAATGCTCTGTTTGGTTTGCTGGTTAAATTCTTCCATTCTGAACCATCAGACATATGTGTAACCCAAAATCCACATGGGTTTTGTTTTTTAAAAGGCAGTATTTCTGTGGTAAAATTAATGGATGCAATTGCGCTGTGTCTGTCACCTTCCCCAACCTTTCTTAAGGTCTTCACACCTGCTTCCTAACATGGGCTGTTCAGGAGGAAAAGAGAAAGTGCTAGACTGCCTTCATTCTCTATCAATGTGACTCTAACCAAATCTGAACACATTTTTCTTTAGTGGAATAAATGCTATATTGATCTTCCATGTTTCCGCTTTCTCACCTAATTTCTACCATTCAATACAATCTATATAGGTATTTCACAAAAAACACAGATTTTTGAAGGGGCTTTAACCTGCCAAATCACCTGTGGTAGTTTTTGGTCACTTGCAGAATAGAAATTCTTACAATTAATCTGTCAGAGCTCAAGGCTTCCAGTATAAGAGATCTGGTTTTCTCTGTTGTTTATGCATAGATTTCTTATATGTCAATGGTGTTGCATGTGAACTCAAATTATCCTGACCCACAATACTTGTTCTATTTCAAGGTTCTGGGTTTCTAAAAAATTGTTTGACTCCTGGGTGTTGTTTTTATTTTTTTTTCCCAGTTCTGTTAGAAAGATAAAATCTCTCCTGAGTCATATTTTAAAAATACTGTTAAGCTGTTAAAGCTGCTTCTGCTCCTATGTCACAAAGCATTATTGAAAAGATACTCCTTTTTACCACCTACAGTTGCTCAGATGGAGAACTTCAAGAACTCTTTTCCACTCCTGTGTTCAAACTATGCCGGCAGCATTCTCGTTCCTAGAAGTGCACTACAATGATCTTCATGCTAGGTACAGGTTGGGCTTTTTATGAGAACAATGCTATTGAGCTTATAATTTAATATTAATAACATTAACAAACATTATTATTATTATTATTATTATTATTATTAACAGTAGTGCTGATACTGTGATTACTATTACTTGATTAATAATTTGCATTTGCAACTTCTTCTAATCAAGGATCTCAATCATTTAATAAACCTTAATGAAAATTATATTATGCAATATCTCTGAGAGAACGGTAAGATTGTCATCCCCATTTCACAAAAACGGGAGCTGAGGTTCAAAGTCATAGTCACACAGTCTATAGCAGAACTAGAAATAGTAATAGTCTCCTGGCTCCCAGTCCTGTTTCTTTTCCAGTCACCCTAAATAGTTTCTAGTGTAGTTTTGTAAGACATTTATCACATGATTTTCAAAAATCTTGTCCTCTTTGTTAAGGAATAATAATAATAATAATAATAATAATAATAATAACAACAACAACAACAATAATAATAGTAACAACAACAACAACGTGATTTTAAAAGGAGACTACCTAATTTTTTAATGAGGTTGCTGAAATTATTCTAGCTGTGTTGTAGGCAATGCTATCCAAGTTTCATGAGTTAATCCTGACCCTAAGTGCACCTAAAATAGATATCTTTGCCTCCAGCTAATCAACAGGCTTACTAAGATTGCCTAAATAATTTATGTATAACCAACTAGTGGAAACTAGATCTTCTATGATTTCCCTAGATACATATTCTGCATGTATCATGTATATCCTTGCCTATTTCTGATATTCATTTGAAATTCAGTTGGGACATTTCAGAACACTTTCATACTCCAGCTGTATAGCTCTAAGAAAAAGCCAGCTGGAGACATAATACAGTGTCTTTGAACTGGGCAAAATAATGTTTTAAATCCAAGTGCATAATAGATGAAGTTTCTGAATTTCATGTTAATGAAGAGTGGATTAGGATTAAAACCCCCACAGTTCTCACTCTAATAGTGGCCCATGTGGATAAGCATTTTGTCTCTCTGTGCTCTATTTGTACAATAAAAATAATGGCATTTAGCAACAACATTCAAAGACAATACAGTGATGTGCAGACAAACAGATAAATATGAGGTATGAGAGGATGATTAAATAAAATGAAAAAAGCAATAATCTGATTTTCTTGCTTGTAGCAGAGAAAATGTGAGAAACATACAGTACCAAGTTGTGCTTTTTGGACACATTTGTGAAACGTTGCCTTCAATGGAGCAGCATTGAAGCAGTGAAGCTTGGGTTAAAACTCACTCCACTGTGGAGAAAAAAAATTTCTTTTCCAGTGTCTGCAAACAGAAAGCAAAAGGATTAGCAGACATTGTCCTACCTTGTTCTGACTGCAAATTCAAGAATCTGTTTCACATCTGTAGCTGAAATGGAAGGTACAGTACAAACTGTCTATCCACACTTCATAATTTTTAGCTCAAATTCATAACATAAATATATTCTGTCTCTTTTGGATAGCAACTGCTAAAAGGCAATTCTTGCTCCTGTGTGCTTCACTGTGCCAGAAATGCTTTGGACTGTTTACTGTACTTGTTGAGACTAGCTGTGAAATTAGGGCCAGGTTCAATCAGCCACGCAGAGCGTGGAGGAGCAGCACCAGGTACTTCAGGAATAATTTCGGTGTGGCAGCCAGAAATTTTGCAGCAGTCACTGAGAGAATACAGCAAGCATTGTTGCCACCCCACATTGGCTCAGCTGTACTGGTTGGTGCTGCCTTCATCTGGGGAGTTTATGGCAGCACTGAACTAGAACAACGCTTGTGTAGCTCTTTATACCTGCGCAGAATGAGTGTGAAGCACTATAGGTCCAAATCATATCATTTTCGTGCACTTCTACCTCCCTGTGCTATTTTTATCAATCCAATAACGCCCACCTATTCTCACAGTTAGCAATGTCACCATGTTCCTCGTATTTCTGCCTTTGCGTATTCCATCTCTGCACAGTTGAAATTCCATGAGGCCTAAGCCTTGGGGCAGTATGTTGAGTTCATGTACCATTCCCAAGTATGAACCTGATTACCTTGCACAAGCAAGAGTTTTCACATTTCAAAGAAAAGACCAAGAAGAAAGATGAACAAAAATCTCATTGAGATTCAAAGACATTAATTGTTTCTGGCCTGTATTCATGTAGCACCTGTTTATGACAATTGTAGGAAGGGATAAGCAGATTTGCTAATTCATGTTTACTCTTCAAAGCTGGAAGATCTCCACTGCTTAGACTGACCTTTAAAGGCAAGTACCACTTTTTTCCACACTTACTGAGCCATGGTACTCGGACAGGTATTTTGTCAAAGCCTGTGGATGCTCATTGTCCATAAGAAAACTTGGAGCATTCAATATCCTTGTATGTTGAGACAAGTTTAGGGTGGTTCTACATTGTGATGCCTGTTAAGGCCTCCAAATATTAAAACTGGACATTTCATAGCCATTTTGTGCTGAATATGATGTGCTGGAGCCATTAACTTCTATTGCTTCTATGTTTCTTCTTTCTGTACAGACATCTTGGCTAATGAGAAAGACCTGTGCCTTTCCATGTGAATAGGGATGTATGCAACTCATCTCAACTGTTGCTAAGCGCTATGTCCAACTTTTTGATTAAATCCCTTATCTCCTATATGTTTACAATTTTTGCTTGAAAAGCTGTGGTCGCCACCTGAAACCATGACTTTCCAGTTAATCCTTTTGTTTGATCCTTGCTGACACACACAAGATTGTCATTTGTTACTGTTTCTGTACATTTTGATTTTTTCCGAATCATCCAAAAAAAAGGCCTGAAGAGCATGGTAAACCCAAGCAGTACCAGTAGTTTACTTTTTTGCTGTTTTGTCTCAAAGAAGAATCAATTCAATTATTCTGATTAGGAAAGAGGGTCAGTTAAATTCATTCTCACTTCAGTTTGGTGAGAGAACATTCTTCCTTTCCTGAGTATGATGAAATAAAAAGCAGACACTGAAGGGTTTTTTTTATTAAGGGAATATAGAATATAAATTCACCATGACAATAAAAATATGTATCAGGTTTTTTGATTGGTTGGCTTTGTGCCAGTCAGCAGTTTTTACGCTAGATCATGTGTTGTCTACATGAACCTTTTTTACTTTATGCTGCTATAATCTTTATGTGTCTGTCCTCTCACAAGCCGAATAAATGTCATATAGTACATTCTGTCCCATTTGTCACAAGTGCTATTGTGTGTCTACCATGGATCCATTTTGGATTAGTATTGATGAGAGATCCCAGCTACTTTATACAAAGAAGGTATCAAAGAGGATGTACAGAAAATACAGATACGAAAACAAAGCTCAAGCCCTCACTTTTTTATTAAAACAGTCTGCTGAAATGTATTCTGGAAGGTCATTCTCTTGTTTCAGAGGTGTTTGGGAGAGGTTTGGCATTTTTACTAGTAATTGTTTATTCTTTGAGGTGTAAACCAGCTGTTGTGGCTTTCACATAGTAACTATATAAATATCTGAGATAAAACTGACAAGTAATATACTTTCAGAAAATTCTAGAAAAAGCTGTACTATACATAGAAATCTCAGATCCTCCCAGACCAAAAAGTAAATGATACCTAACTGGCAAGATAGGGATCTCCCTTTTCTGAAGGCATAAAGTTTCCACTTTTAGCTCTGGAGTTTCATGGTCTTCCACCTGCTACTGGGCCAGAATGATGACCATTTGTTGGCTTGCAGGGCAGTGTCATTTCAGAAAGAAATTCCACTTGAAATGGAGAAAGTGAACATTTTTGTGAGGTATATATTCGGTTACTTACATGACAGCTGTTTGAAGAAGCCAAGCACTTACAAGAATGATTTTCAATAGGCAGAAGTTCTCAACAAACCATTCCACTTTCTTTTAACTGGGTTCATACAGAAACAGCAAATAATTAATTGAGGCCAAAATACATGTCATACAGAGTTTGCCTTAGCTGGAAGGTTTGGAAATAATTAACAGCAAACTGTTAATACTGCATTTAAATAGCTGCTGCCTATCTGTCCAGTATGAAAGCCCAATCTGTTGTATTCAATCAGCTTTCAGCTGCTACTTGCCAGCAGCCTAATTCCCCAGTCTTGTCTCTGTGCTGTGCTTGTGCATTCCACTACCTGCTAAGTTAAACCCTGCTGCCCTGGTTCTGCATGGAGATTTCCAGTGCTATTCAAACTATCCGCACTGCTTCAGAATATAGCCCCCAAACCTGTAGGGTCTCTTGAGTATCCATACAAACATGCCTGGTTTCAGTGGAGCACCACATGGGTGAAAAGGGGAGTCAGCAGCTGTGTAGTTTAGCTCGTAGGATTAGGACTGTGTTCATTCATACCATTCTCTGTGCATTTATGCAGTTTTGACAACCTGTTGACCTGCAATATTTCCACCTTAGGTCCTCTTTTTTTAAGTGATGCAATTGGTGATGCAAATTAAGTTGCTCATGCAAACTGCTGTTAATCACGGTCACACTTCAGATGATAGCATATCTCAGTTTTCCTAAATTTCTTTGCATTTGTGTTTCAGGCTCAATACATTGGCTAAGCATTTATATTGCAAGAGGATTCAAAAAAATCCTTATGTGCTTAGCTTCTGCTGGGTTCTGCACAAATTGTGCATGAACACTACTGGGAAGCCTCCGCTTAGGTCTGACTGTTATAAAGCTGTATGGATAGTGTTAGAAATACATTGCAATGAAAGGTGTTTTCTGGTTGAGAGGCATTCTAAGCCTCAAACCTGTACCACCAGTTCTTTGCTGAGAATTCTGTATTAAAAATGACAAAGTTCATTGCACAGGCATTTGGAAGGAACTAAAGAGTAATTCATTGACCTTTGCAGATTAAGTAATGCATACTGTCATAAGGAAGTGATACTTGAGTAACAAACAGCAAATGTGCACAATTATCTTTCATTAACCTCTCAATGGAGGCAATCAGGATTTCCTGATGCTAACATGTTTAGTGTTCTTGGCATCTTGAATATATGTTTTCTGTGATCTGCATGTCAGAGGATGCTTACTTCGTTGCCTGCCTTTTTTTTTCTGAAAGAGTACATACGCAGGGAAGAAGGAGGAAGGCTAAGGGATGGGTGTGCAGATGGAATACTGAAGGCTCTGTCAGACCTAACAGGAGCCTTAGTGCCTGACTCTGTGTGCCTCAGTTTTCACTGAATTAAAGGGGACTGAACTGTTTGCATAATACACAGAGAAACTTACTTCCACTTAAAAGGCTTTGAGATAATGAACAGTAACAGAGCAACAAAGAGCAGTTTTGATGCTTTTGCAAAACATTTATATTACAGAAAGAGGACATGAACAGAAATGAACCATGTGTATAATTCAAATTTTGAATGCAATAAAAGTTAACTATGTTCTTTTTTCTTTTATAATTTGTTAAGTCAAAGGATTTTTTGAAAATCTGTAGGAAAAAAATTATAGGAAACTTTTTTTTGCTTTCTTCTGGAGAAGAAAATAATCTGATGAAGTGTAAATGAATATGTCACATTGTTATATGATTTGCAAGAAGATGAATTAGTGGGTCTCCTTCTCCAGTCTTTTTTCCACTTTTCTAATTCTACATGAAGATTATTTTCAGATTTACTGTGTTGGTCTTTGTTTATGTGGCTTGTTGCACACTGAAATAAATTGGCCACTCTCTTGCTAAAGCGGTGTTTTTAAAGCTACTTCTTTTATTTAGATATTCTTGGTACAGCATTACACATTTTTGAAAAATTAAATTAGTGAAATAGAGAAAAAATTTCAGTTCATCAGTCTTAACACTTGAGCTCATAATTGTGTGGCAGATGAAGAAAAAAAAAAAATTGGAGCAATGCAGAGCCCCTGGACAAGAGAATCACTTTACCTCAGGACATTGAGATAATTTATCTGGGTGGCTTAGAAAAAATGCTAGATAAGACTGTAATTTGGAGAGGCTGAGCATGTCCACGCTCAGCCTTTGGATTATCAAGAAGCGAATAAATCCAGCAACGGGCGTCTGGGTATGTTAATACTGTAGGATCTAGCATGGAAACAGCAAACTGTATTTAAGAGGCAAAAATATATCAGAGATTAATTCAGTTCTATATATAATATACACATTTTACATATACAAAATCTTTGCCAAAATATGAATAATTTGCAAGCAAACTGAAGTTAGCAAATGCCAGAATAAAGGTTGCCTTTCCATGTATATGCCCTAAAGTAATCTTTAATTACATGATTCCTGGCTTCTTTTTCTAACCCTGATATTTTCTAATTTCAGTGCGTGCTTGATTTTGCAGTCTTAATCCTTTCTCTTTTAAATAAAGACTTTGGGGATGTATTTCCCTAAGTTTTAAAAAAAGCATTTGAAAACTATGATGTTCCATCCTACTAACATCCAGATGGGTCATCGTCAGATTGTAACCTTTATCTATCATCCTAGGAGACTCCTGAGTGGCTCTAATTGATGATGGTGTGATGTCGAAGTCTGAGCAATGATGCCCTGTATCTGCTGTCATGTGACATAAAGCTGGAGGTGTCAGACAAGAGGACTGTAAGGTAAGGGAGCACCTGAACAGGGTTTTAAATAGTTACTTATTATTGTTCTCTCTCATCCTTTTCTATTCATTAATGCTCTGTATTGTGCAACCATTAACAACCTTGCTTAGACAGCAGTCATGTAAACTTCATCAACCCAATTCTGTAATGTATTGTACCATATGCGTGGCCGTTTCTACTCATGCAAAATGAATGTAAAATGTTGAGTTTTGATTTGCTAACATTTTAAAACTACTTTGCACTTAGTTTATGCAGCTGTGAATGGTAGCATATAATGCTACAGCATGCAAATCCAGGGCCCATATGCTGAGGAGGGTTACACTTTAAGCTGATTTTTTTCACCATAGTTGTAAGTCAGAGTAGTCACACCAACAGCAGTGTGGATCCAGTGTGCTAAATCGTTATTCCTTGTCTACTTCATTCTATTGTCAACTGAAAAGTTTGATCAACAGTGGCAGCATGCAAAGTCTCATTAAAAATGTTCATTTTGTAAAATCTATTTCCATGCTTAGGCATTTAGTCTTTTGTATTGATGACTGAAAGACTAATATTTCAAGTCTCTCTCTGTAAGCAACAGAAATGCTCCAAAACTAGTACTCACCTCTGGTGCACTGAAAAGGTTGTGCAGTCCCAAATTCTAAATTGTCACAGAAGAGGAGGAGCTTTCAGGACTCAGGAACCTGACACTAATGAGATAGCTTAGAGGTAGAAAAAGATCCTACCTGTGAAGATTCAGATAGGATGTGAGAGGGTTAAGTACTTACTGTATGTTACTTTTTAGCTGATTAATTTAAGCCAGCACTATGCACCTGGTACTGAGACTGCAAACTGAAAATTCTCTGTAAGATCTGGAAACAGCAACAGGCTGGCTTCCATAAATAATACTGGAAGTTAAACAGTGATTTCACAAGGTCCAGGACATAGTATAAATAAGAAAGCAGAAAAATCCAGGAAATCCTTAGTTAAGAAATGTTTTGTTTTAAACATTATATGCTTTTCTTGCTCTCTGAGAATCATCTTCACAGTAGACACTAAACTGAGGGAAGTAAAAAAAAAAATTTTCTCTGACAAGCAAGATATTTTAACGTACTGAAAGTATAGTTTGTTCTTAAGCTTTTCAGAGTTAATCCAAAAGCTCACAGACCTGGTGAAAGGTAAGAAACCAGTGAAATACCCTATTAATAAGAGACCAAGCTTGTGTCAAAAAATCTAAAATGTCGCATGCTGACACCAAACATTACAGCATTTGGCAACTGAAGGAGATTGGATTAGTGCAATATTTTGAATTGAACAATCCCAAAGGATGTTCTAGGCATGTTGGGCCAAATTCAGCCAACCGTATCAATTTTACCAGATTTATACCCAGAGGAATTTGATCCTTTTTGTTGTGGCCAAAATGCAATGCTCAGGTTTAAATTGAGCAGCTGTAAATATGTTGTGACTTCTTTTTTAAGGAAATAATTTTAAAAGTCATCCAGTTATTTCAGGTAAGCACAGGTAAGTACTTTAGATAGTTGATTCTGCTGTTTTCATCTTTGGCTTCTAGAGCAAACTGGGTTGCTGAAAAGTGATAAGGAGGGAAATGGGAATAATTTTGAGAAAGGTTTTCCACTTATGGTGTACAGTGATACTTGCTGTTTCTGCACCCTGATTATCCTCAGTCCACCCCATTCTAGATTCAGGACCTGATTAGGTCACAAGTGTTCCCATTCCATCTAAAGCATCATCTCTGTCTGGTATTTATTACATAGTCCAGTGGACTGAACGACCTGTGCGTGGGCCAAATGCCAGACGAAAACATGCACAGGCTGGAGGCAGCCAAAAAACTACTGGACAGTCATTGAGAAGCTATGAGTGTTTTTGTCCTGTTTTGCTTTGTTTATGTTTTTTCGTATCTATGTGGTTTTTGAAAACCACAAACTCTAGTCTGGAAAATACATATTTTGTCTTTGTACAGATTTCTATATTCTGTTCAGCCCACTCAGTAGTATATTAACTTTTGTCATATGACTTGGTTTTTCTCTTACTTGTCTCCATGGGAAAAAACTGTTGGAACTGTAGTCCTTGTTGTGTGGTGTTTAAGTTTATTATTTCTATATTTGCACTACATGCAAATGAGGAACTGCATTTTGCTTTGGAGGGAAAGGTAGGCATCAGTTCCTGAGCAAGTTCAGGAAACCTGGTGCTTGTATAGAGCTGATGTAAAAAGTGTGGCAGTGGGTAACCATTCTGTATCAAAGGGAAGGATTTTCCTTATCCTGTCTCAGAGCAGTAGGGAGGCATTTCAGCAGCCATTACAATAATTTCTGTATCTTGGGAGGCTCAGAGTTGCTGTAGCAACCTTTTGCTAGATAGGAATTTGGCTGGTGAAGCCCCACAGGAATCTGCTCCCGCTCTCAACTAACCTCTCACATCACCGGTCTCAGCTGCCAGGGAGAAACCCCAGCTGCGAATCAGGCAGGGTGAGGGACCTCTTTCCACAGGTTCCTCGCAAAACCTTCCCCTAATTACCGGGATCTGATGCTTTTGGGCAGTTTTCCATGGAGACAGAGCTCTGCTATGTGTACAGAGTTCACTGCCTGAACCCAAATTGTAAAGGTGATCATAGTAAATTTTGTGCATACAAACAAGCCCTTATTCATGCACTTGCAGATACAGAAACTGAGAGTGCAAAAGCAGGGAGTGTAGTTTTAGAGACTAGTGTGGGAAGTTTGATGGGGAGGCAGCAGTAGTTCTGGTGACACAAGAGAAGTATTACAAAGTCACCGAGGGGATCAGGCAGATGGGAACAGACTCGAGTAGGAAGGAATACAGACAAGGTCCCCAAAACCTGTTACTTAGATTTGGACAAAAAATGAAGTGTGAAGTTGGTCAGAGCATGAGGGGATGCATCACTGCTAAACCAGTTCCTTCAAAAGTGTGAAGTAGTTTCTAGAGTAATGAAAGATAGTTTTTTTGCCTTCCAAGCTGCTGTATGGTTGAAAATATTTGGAAGATTTTATTTATAAATAACATTGCCCAATGGTTATAGAGAAAAGGCAGTTATTTTGGACTCTTGACTTTTATTTCTGATTCTACAGGTGATTGGCATTGTCAAACCACAGGACCCTGTATGTAAAGACTAGAAAACAATAAGTAATAAGATAATTAAAAAAAGACGTTGACATAATACATAGTTCAACAAACAACTTAAGCTGCCCCAGATCTGGTACTTCTGCCAAAAGAAGTCATCGTGCTCCCACGTTATACCTTGCTGCTGGTTTCCATCCCTGCATCCTCCCTCGTTGTATGGGTAAAGGGACTGGAAAGTTGTCCAGGGAAGAAAAAGTTGATTTTAACCAGGTAGATTCAGTGTTCAGCCTACAGTAAATTTTACCAGTATCGCTGACAGCCAGGTCAGTCACATTGTGAGCTGAATGCTAAACGAGGCTGACAACTTTTTTTCCCTGCATTACTTTTCAGGTGCACAGCTCTGTGATGTAGCTTGCAATTCTGCTGCATGAGCATTGGTGCCAGCATGGTTGACGGATGGCACAGCTGCACAGGGACAGGGACAGCAGGAGCAGGGAAGTGACTGCAGTGCCTTAAACCCAGACTGAGATTTCAGAACGCCAGCTACAGCCTCGGTCTTTGGAGGGTTCAGTTAAGCAAGCATGCTCAGGCCTCGGAAGACTGGGCCTTCCTAGGACTGTGTGCTGTCTTCTGTTGTAACTCTGTTGGAGGTGGAGATGGCATAACTATTGTTTTCCTTTTATATATTGTTTAGTGATTATTGCCTTGGAATCAGGACGCGTAGTGCCAGTTCCTTCCCTGGTTTCCATTTCCTACTCCCAGGTCTGCTTCTGTAATTCACTGATAGTCTGCTTAAACTAAAACATCAAACAGTTACAGAGCAGGTACCAAAATCAGTGATGGCTTGAATTAATATGCTGAGCTGGAGAACTACATGGCCAAGGAGCCAGCCCACACTCATTTTTGCCAACTGTGTTGTAGGGCAGCTGCTTCTGGCAAGCAGACAGCTAGGGAACTTAAATTTAAAATTGTCTGACAAAGATCACCAAAGCTAGCCTTGAAGAACTCTGAGGATCTTTCTATAGTAGAGATGTACCAGCTTAACAAAATGGATTGTGAGTCTATGAGGTTAAACCAGGTCGAATCCTTAATGCTAATGCAAGATTTAACTCTTGCAGATATTATTTTAAGTTGTACAGATAGGTCACTAAATACAACAAACTGTGAAAAATACAGGTAAACAAATTTTGATTTGTGTATGTAATGAGTTTCACTGGTTTAAAGCACAGGTAAAGCAGGGTGAATTCCAGAAGACGACAATCTCTGTGTTGGTTTTTTTTTAAAACCAAGTACCTTACAGTCTGAAGAACTTTTTAAACATTCAAGGAAGAAAAAAATCTATAGTGACAGGTTTCTTAGGCTCCAGACAGATGTTAGCTCTCAGAAAGTGGGCCCATGTATGGTTATAGTCAGCTAAATGTGTTGCTGAGTGGCAGTAAGAAAGGCGAGTGGGCTTTGGAAAGCTGACTGATCTCTGTGCACTAGCAAAGTAATCAAAACTGAATATGGACTGTGCCCTAGTTAGACTTATTCTAATTATTCAAAGCTGTGTGTCATTTCATGCGATTTGGGATACAGCCTGGGCTCTGTTTCGGGGGTGTGAGTGTATGTTTTTTACTGTATATTTTTAAAAAGAGCACCCAGTTCTGAGGAATCTATTCCCAGCTAAAGCACACAATCTCTGGAAAGGTCAGAGAGAGGCATCTCTAGCTTTGGTAAATAAACAAATCTCTTCTCTGTGGCTGGGATGTTGTATTAATAGCAGTAGATTTGGTTTCGCATTGTGGAGCTCCTCCTGTTTCATTGCTATTGAAGATAAGAGAACACAAAATGTTCTGTCACCCTCCCCATGAGAAAACAAGCCAAGAGGCAGAGACTATTATGTTTAAAGATATTACTGAGGCAAAGACTTGGAGAACGCGAACACTCAGGTTTATGTTCAGTAGCTACTGGATACCATAGCTGGCACACCAGTAACTCGACATTATTTAATGTCTTACATGAAAGAGTTCACAAGATAAAATCACTATAGTAGAAATAACTTAAAAATAAGGGCTGAACCTTAAGCAGATGGAAGTTGATTTTTCCCTTTTGCATTTTTCTTAGTCATTCAGTTGCAGCAAAAAGTAACAGGAACTGTCTGCTTCTTAACCTATTCACCAGTGTGCTACAATCTGTTTTACTTCAGTTTGCAACCTGGAATCACTCAGAACTTCATTACAGGATACTAGGATTGGAAAAGTTTCTCCAAACAGTTCCTGAAAGGGAAAGATTTCTTGTGAAATTATAAGGCCCTCTAACTTGGCAGTAAGCATGTGCAAAATAAATTAATGGAGCCGTACCCTGGAGATTCTGTACACAAGTTATTTGGGAATAATTAATTCTAAAACTCCACACGTGGAGTATCTTAGTATGGAATATGTAGTCCTGAGTGTAAGGCAGATTTAACCTATGTTAGTTAGTGGATAAGAAGCATGATGGAAATAAATGAATAATTTATCCTTAACTAGTTAGCATATATGACACATACAATTGCCTTCACAACACTAGGCACCTATTACCTTAGTCAATACATGCTTAAGACATACGTCATGTCCTTAGTGGCACCTTTGCTCCAGATTGGGTATCAGCCCAAAAAGGAGACAGTCTTCTCTTCTGCAAATAAGCATCTTGAGCAGATTGCTAGATATAAGTAAAAATAAACACAAAGCAAATCAGATAATTCTCCTCTGAATGGGTTTTTTCCTTGCCCTGGAAATATCATCAGCTACAGATTTCTTTCCTTCCCTGATGCTCAGGTAGAGAATCTGTTGAGAGGGGAGTTCTTCCTGTATGCAAAAGGCATTTTGTAAAAGTACACCTCTACATAGGATACATAAACAAACCAAATGACTCAACAGAAAAGAGTTACATGCCATGAAATCTTTTCCTGTAGGGATATTTTTACTGCAAGAAATAAAAATATTGGCAGAATACAAAGACAGTGAAATCACCGAAATTGTTCTCTCCCCAGTCGGAGTCTGACCAGTCTGGAATCTAATTTTTGGATGAGGTGCCTGGTCTGGCCCTAAGGTAGCTGCCCACCTTTCTTTTTGTCGTGGGAAAAAGAGAGTCTCAGCTGAGGTTACGATGCTGCTTACATGAAGTGTTTGTAAGTGACTATCACTTCCCATCTGCTATACTCATTGCATTTTACAAAAAAAAAAGATGAATTATTTCTTCTAGATAGGTACATATGCCAAAGTTCCTCTAAAAATTTATAATAAATTCTGGGCAGAGACAATGGACTTATTTGACAGCTACCAATGACTCTTTAAGATGATATAAATGTTCAGAGAAAGTAACAGTCTTTGTAGTTAGGAGTAAAAAAAAAAGGTAATTGTTCCATATTGTAGCTTCCTTACCATTTGAGAACAAACCCAAATTTAATTCTGCCATCACAGGAATTTTGGCTGAGTTAAATGTGAGAAAATATTTCAATTTTGAGCATGAAATTTCTTTTAACTGTGATTTCTGATACAACATATGCCACAGAAATGAGGAAGAAACCCCTGCAGTTAGTGTGAGGGCCTTCTGATCTTTCTGAAGGATCCTATGTGCCTCAGTATGTTAGTGCTTGAACGGATTTAATACAGGTGGTTTTGGAAAGGTATGTGTTTTATTTATACCTGATATCAATAAGGTTTTCTTTTTCAAACAGCTTTAGTAGTCATCACAGCTGTGCTATGAATAAGATATTCTAAATAAAATTAAAATTTTTGCATGTAACATTTTAAATTTAATTGCATCATAAGCTACTACAATTGAAATATTTATTTTTACTTTAAGAGATATCATTATGAAAATTCAAAGCCTTATGTAACCCACTATATTTATGTACTGACCACTGCAAAACTAGCGCTAGAAACAGAGTCTACCAATTTGAATTATTCCAAGAATATAATGTTCTTAAAAGGCAATAGACATTAAATGCCCAATACATGAGAATAATACGGAAATTCATTCTTTTATAACTTCAGTATTGATCCAATTTTTTGGCTTTCTAAAAATGGATTTATGTAAAGAATGTCTTTGCAGCTGAACTTTTGTGTAGTGATTTTGGCAGTTTGAACCTGATATTAAGAACTTAAATCTATTTGAACAGCACCTGAATTTTCCTGCAAGGTGTAATAAAAGGCAGCAAGCAGACCCCCAATTATACATGCAATAATATAATTGCTGTTCTGATTATATATTAATATCAACATACTAAGGTACTTCCAAGAAGATGGATATCCAACATCATTATTTTAGTATTCCATGTGTTTTTTAAAAATTTCTCTTTTCTTTCAAGAATGAAGTCTGTTTTCTGAGTTGCAGCTGGAGAATGAGGGCAGCTCAGGCCACCCCAAGTCTCAGGAGATCAAGAGTGTTAGCAGCTGATGATCTAATTATGGATTATTTGGGTCGGACTCTTTTCTCCTAGCTAGGTGTGACTTGATTGACTTAAAAGAGGTTAGTTCATTCAGTTCATAGGGGTTATAGCATGAGTGAATCATTCCCCTAATAACTGTCATCCTATTAATCATAAGGAGAGTCGAGCATTTCCTATAAGCAGACATTTTGATTTTATAAGACATTTTTATGCATAAATTAATGATATTGCATGAACTGCTGGCAGTTATGTATGTTAGTATTGCATTTCTATTAGTTATGTATATTTTTATTAAAGCTTAGGTTGAAAGCATTTACTCAGAAAAATATGAATGTTACAAATGTTTCCTTTGCAACATATCTCTCTTAATTTTGCAAAGGCATATATCAAAACCAGGCTGTCATAGTGCATAATCATTCACATGTTCATACCTTAAGCTGACCATAAACAAGACACATGGTGGTGTGGGGTTCATTACATATTTTAAATTTTCATTGCTTAAGAGATTGAAAAATATAGTCTACTTGAATTACATAATAACCCATAACTGGATTGCAGTATTTTTGAAATTTCCACAGTTTCTTGCATAAGCATTTTTATGATCTCCCTGTTGTTGTATTTTGCCTCATACTAACTATCAGCCTTACAGAACATGTAAGGGCATCAATGTAGCACTCAATAAAACTCATGAAGTCCTGCCTTACAACGAGCAAGGCACAATGTAAATGATGGGGTACACCAAATAGGGCAGTCTATTTTCTCTTTGGTTGTTCCAAAATCTTGTTCAGGAAATCAGAAGGGATCAGTCCAAGACATTGTATCAGGAAGGCAACTTAGGCTGATTTATACCATCATGTAGGCAGACAGATTTCCAGAACTTTATGTTCTAGTTTAACAGATGCATACGTTCTGTGAGGGGAAGACAATGACTTTATGGAGGGAAAAGCATTTCCTGGAAAATCAAACCCCCAGGTGATCATTCTGCATCTTTGTATTTCATTTTTAGAGAATCACACAAAGGAAAGGAGCATGACACCTCTGACAAAGTTAATCAGAAGTTATGGGTATTAATTTCCTGCCTTCCAACACTGATCGCCTGGTAAGCATTTCTTAAATGATAAAAAGTTTCTGTCTTGTTTTTTGTTATTTAACTCTGGGATCACTCAACATCCCATTAAGGGAGTAGGTTTTGATGAAGGGGAGATTTCACCTTTGCTTATGAGCTTTTTAATAAAACAGTTGTTATTTTTCTAATTTGTCTTCAGACTCTCTTGAGCTGATCACTGAAGGACATCAAGGACAATAGGAACTGCAGACATAGGTGCAGTTCTGCAAGACATTTTCTTTGACAGTGAAGGCAGTTTAGGAAGCTCCAGACCCTTGTTGTCTGTGCCCCTGCCCACTTGCTCCCAGCTCCTTGCCTGCTGCTCTCTACCCCTTCGGTCATGCTTTTACAATTATTTATTTGTGGCTATAAACTGAGTAACTGAGTTCATCATCACCTTTCACCAGGAGACTGTGACAAGGCTGACCATGCAGCCCCACAAAGAGTTGTGCCAGCACAACTGAAAAAAACATTTTCACAATTGCAAGCTGGTTTAGACTATGGTACCACAGAGCAGGGCAGTCCCACCTCTTCTCTCAGGCTGCCGGTTTGTTTTCCCTAACTATTCAGTAACATGTATCACTGTATCCTAGCATAAACCATCAATGAATATACTAATGTAGAATTTTTTAAGTCATCTGGGACAGGATTCTTTTGAATGCAAAGCTGCTGTCTTTCTTAGGCTTTCTATCTGGGCAGCCTGGGGTTTCTTTACCGCTGTTTTGCACCACAGGCACTGTAAGTGGGAGTGAGTGTGCTCTGCCTGTGACCTAGCATCTTTCATGTTCTTCAACTATCCCACTCATCTTAGTGTAGACCCTTCTTGCTTGTTGACAGCACTTAAAATAATAATTTATTTTTAAAAAATTATGCAAACAGTGTGAGCCTGCATACGATATCTTACAGATACTGTATTTGTGGACTTGTGTGTCCACAACACGTGGCTGCAAACAAGCCTTGAAAAAGAGGTTTCAACTGGGTCAGTTCTCCAAAACTCTTAATATGTCATCAGTTGTACAAGCAGTTTGCTGATGAAGCACAAGGTGGTTACAACTGGAGGAACACAGGTTTATGGCCTGATTTTTTTTTACCATTAGTGAAGTAATTGCTATGAAACAGCAGTCCTATGGGAAAACAAAATCTTTTATGTAGAACGTGTTTTCTGATGGCTCTGCTTTGGGCAGATTGGCTGCGATTACTGCTGGCTCTGGTCTAATGGCAGGAGATGTGTGCGTGTGTGGAATGCATATATGTGCGGTTTCTCTTTTGAAACAGTGTTTTGCAAATTTTGGATAACTGTCTGCCTTGTAAAGATAAATTGTACAGAACATATTAGTATATACAAAGTAGTGATTTCATTTAAAAGCAGAGTTCTCACTACTATTTTACTGGAGGGATTTTGGTTCTGAAGAAGCTTTGGCTTGAGTTCTGTGACAGTCTATGCAGCACCCTGCAATTTAAGAAGCTCCATCTAATCTTTTTTGGCCTTCTTTTAGATTCCAGGTGCGCATTATTGATGGATTTAATCTCCTGGAAACCTACATCCTCACTGTATTCAGGGAGCAACCATAGTATGTGCAGTAAGAGGGCAGGCTTAATCCATGCTTACTGTGTGCTTTATCTCCGGCCAGTAATCACCCCCAACATAATTAGCTAATGTTGGGTTTAGGTATTCAATATTTATGCATCAGGGAAGCAGTAACATCACAAACCACTCTATTTGTTGAATGCCCTTTTATAAAAACTGGATGTACCCCTATGGATGGTTTCAAACAAAGATAAATTGCACCAGCACTATGTATTTGGAGGTAAAATTGGCTCTGATGCAGCTGCTGTATCAAAGAAAAATTCCTTTATTATGGAGCTCCAGTATCCATGCCTTTCCATGGAGAATATAATACTGTAAGCATTGCTGAGCCTGCTGTGAAGAGTTCATCTGATTCTAATGGAACTACACAGTAACAGGCTGTACATCTTGTAAGTAAGGAGAACATTTCCATCAAAGCTATTTGAGTTGGTTTTATTTTTTTCTATTGACTAAAGAACCTTTTTGTTGTCTTTTTTTCCCAAAAGAATATGTTTTCTTTTGAAAATTTTAACTTTGCTTTAAAAAATTGTGGGTTTTTTTAAACATGATTTTTCATTTTTTTTTCAAGAAATAATATGAATATTTAATTTTTTGTTCTGTTGAAAATTTTTTGGGGAAAATGGGTTTACTCCACTGTGGTATATGCTTGTATCAAAAAAAGTTCAGGTTTTGTTTAAGGCCAAATTTATCAGACTAAACAGGAGCTATCACCATTGACTGGGTTATTCATTAATTGAGGTTACCCTGGATTTGTTCTCACATAAAAAAAGCAAGATTTAGTGCTCCAGTGATAAATCTGCTGCCTTTCTATTTGAGGCCTAAATCCAACCCATTCCATGCCAGTGCACTGAGGAGTAGACCAGACAAGCAGAAGCAGCAGCTTTGACCACAGCTGCCTGGGGCAATAAGCCAGAAGTACAAACTCCCTTGTCCCCTACCATATAAGCCAGTTTTTCCTCTTATAGTGCTTTCACATTTACGCATCTTCACATTTTTTGAAGACAACATCAAATAATATTCAAAATCTCTTCATTTCCTCTAGACACCTAAGACAAAATAGAATTTCCTGTTGCTTCTGCACTAGGTTAGATAATTAATGTGTCTCAGCTACAGCACAAAGCAGACACTTGTAAAAAACTGAAAATGTACACAGAATAGGCACACAAATAAAAAGTTGGCCCAGAGTGTAGTATACTGGTTTATAACTGAGAGACCTGATCTCTGTTTGCGTGTATGCATGCACACGCACACACAGTGTTTTTATGTCAGACTGCCTCTCATAGTATTTATCTCTCTGGGATTATAAAAACATCTCAGGGTAAGAGAAAATCTCACATTTAGTTTTGTTGACTCCATTAGCTCAATGAAGGTTTTTGTGAAGCTTTTTATGTTTGAGATTCCTTGTTACAATTTCATTAAGAACTCCTTCAGGAAATGGCTTTACATTTGTCTGTATGGTATTTGTTTATCTGTTATGACCTTTCTGTTACACAGTTCGATAAATTATCACATTGGAAATGTACAGACATTTTACTTCTGAATTACTTTTTAGGGATTGGCGGGGGTCAGATGAGGATACTCAAAGCTAGGAGACTGACTACTGCACTGGGAAATGTTGTCATGTTTGCTATATCATTCCTTTATGTTCAAATAAACCCAACCTCGGGCTAGGATGAGGGTCTGGGGGTCCGAACAGCCATGCTCAGGACAAGACTCGGGAGGTTTCTCAAGGAGATCAGGTTGGGAATCCTGGGCACACCACAGCCCCGAGGCAAGGACTACATTCCTAGCTTTGCTTCTGTTCCGTTCCTTACTGCAGTTTGTTCATCTAGAAAATAATATAAATAGCAGCAACTTGTTTATCTGGCTATACGGTCAACAGACTTTACTAAGAGTTGTTTGTAAACTATTTTGAGATTCTGTGATGAAAGTTGCTATAGCAAATAGTTTATTTTAACCTGATTTGTGCATATGCTAATGTAGTCATGCTCACTTATATATAAGTTCACAGGATCAGCGTTGCTTCTCTTAAGCTGTCCACAAATACTCCACATGACAATGCCATAAAATCAGGGAACTAGATATTCTAGAGCTAGAACTTGAGCCATCAGTCACAGTAAGTATATAGTAGAGCTATAAAAATATGCATTGACACTAAGTGTGATCAAATGAATATAAACAATATACTCCCGAGTAGTATATTTACATCTGCATTTGTATATACCACTTTATCTCAAATAGATTCCACCAGCATGTCTAGATCTGGTTTCCATATTATACTTTGTATTTGATCATTAGGTAACAGCAGACAACATTATTATCGAAGAGAGTAAATATTGTACGGGATGAATGACAAGCATACTGTACTCTGTCAATTCTGGTTTTATTCACAGCAGTGAAACTGCATTATCATTGCAACAAACTAATTCCATTTTGTTGCAGAGTGCAGTATGCCTATAACAGAGAGTAACACAAATGAATTAAAATATATTGATTATATAGAAAATTAAGTGCAAACTATTTAAAACATCTTAAGTGATTAGATGTAATAAAACTTTACAGATACAATTGCACAGCTGGCAAACCGAAGTCAGAAGAAAACAATCACCCCACTCTAGATGTACAGAGAACCTGGCTCATAACCTTGGCTTTTAAACTTGAAGCTTGACAAACAATATTTCTCCTGTGATCTGGACAGGTGGCAGCCCCATCACAGAGCATTCGCCAGCATTACCACTCTCCTCATTTAGACTTTACATCAAGTCTGTGTGAGCTCTGGCTTGAAATCAGATTCTTCATGTCTATAAGCAAAGACAAAGGCTAATGCTTATTTATTAGCAGTAGTTCTAAAGCAGCAAAGGTATTGCATAAAGAACCACTGTTCATTTCGATTACACAACATTTTTAAGGGGCATGTGATACATCAGAGGACTATTTATATGTACATTTGAAAGTAACTTGATTACCTAAAATAATTCTTAGCCTAAACAGATCAACGCCACTAAAAAGGTACAGAAAAACAATTCTGCAGTAGCATAATACAAAACTGTCTTGTTTGTGGGTACACTGAAGGCTTAAAGAGTATAATTTTACTCTCTTAAACCAAATGAAGTCCTAAATTGGAAAAGCAGCTCCATCCAAGGTCGCCTCTGTTGTTTCCAAAAATATCTTGAAACAAACGCAAGAGGGGCACTTTGTTGGGTGTTATCTAGACCTATATAGTTTCAATCAAATTCTTCAAGAAGTGTCAGAATAAAAGTCGAACATTTGTTTGATGCTGCCAAGTCACTAGCAAGTGAATCTCTTCAAAGGTTGAAAATAACTTTGTTAACAATTAAGAATTATGGGATGTTTTCTTTACACTTAAAGAAAAAGCCACATTAATTCGGGATGGAATTGTAAACACTTTTTAGACATTTCATAAGGGGATTGTACAATTCTTTCCGCTACACGGGGTGAAGTGTTACAAGGTTGTGTTAATGATCCCAGGAAAATATTTATAGTGCTTTTTCCAGCATATGAGTTCTCTCATTCCCTCTCGGATTTTACGATCAACCTTCACTTCATTCAATCAAATCAACAAGCAAAGAACCTTCAGCGTACACAGATTTTTGAAGTGATGCACATACAAATGGTTGAAGTACAGTGCAGCAAATAAAAGATACAAAAGGAATAGTAAGCACAACAGTAACAACCCAGTATGAAGTATGCCACGCTCCACCTCTTTGTTAGAGGAATTCAGATTGCTTTCTAGTTATTAGCTGTGGGAGATATTTTCGTAAGGAGACTTAAATTCGAGATGATGATGTCATTCCCAATGAAATAATAAATGCCCAATTTTCGTTACTGTCCTCTGAACATTAACGAGATCTCTCACTGTTTCCTGGCTCACTCATGCAGATACCTGAGCAGTCTAATCAGCCTACGTAAAATGAAAATGAAGTACAGAAATCCTTTAGGACAAAAGATGCAACATGAATGTAAAATATTAGTGGAACAGGTTGTCTGTGGGTGACTTTCAATGTTCTGATACAGTTCTGTTTTCTTTTTCATATGCTATAAAAACATGGCAAGCTTTAAAGCACGGAATAAGAGAGACGGGTACAATGTTTTATAAATACTTTAAAAAATTCAAAGTTTTTGAATGCTGCCATCCACAGAATGAGGTCTTGGAGCAATGCATCATTTAAATAGCAGTTGATAAGCAAAATGCATCATTTTCATGTGAGTGTTAATTTTTGAATTTTCAAGTTTTCGAATCCCAAATTAATCAGCCCTTTTTGCTTTTGGCAATTCTTCACTAATGGCTCTGAGATTTCTGGGATAACTGCAAAGAAATGCCCAAACACTAGTTTACTCGCCAGAAAATGCTGCAATAGTGCAAACCAAATAAACTGCTGAATTATTCATGTTTTATAACCTTAAAGTTTCAACTGCTATTTAAAAAAACAGGGATCCAATTTAAAAAAAATTAAAACCTACAAATTTTAATTGCACAAAATCTTGAGAATTTGGGGGGGGGTGTGTGTGTCAGTATGAACCAGTTGTACAATTCATCAAGAAGAAACTGTGAGATTAATTCCTTCATTATTTCCCTTACATGGTTATTATTTGTACATGATGTATGCTTTTATGGTTTTGGTGTTGTTGCTCCCTAAGTGCCAGGCATATTTTCTGAGAGAAAAGAAGTAGGGAGAGAGAAAGGAATTTATCTCTGAACACTGGTAAGATCCCATTTTCCATACTCCTATCATCTGCATTTTTTCTGGTGTTCGCAAAATGGGCAGGATTTGGCTTTATCCTATTTCAAGAGTAGACCTAATTAAGTGCTTATTGTATAAATGAGTGGTTTTAAAACTTGAGCAGTTGCAATAAAATTCAGGAGCTTAAAAAATGACATGTTATTCTGTAATGACAGACTGAATTGAAACTATATAATAGACATTGGCTTGAGTAGATCCATTTGCAGGAAAAGAAGGCTAGTTCTCGGCATTCAGCAAATGCTGGTTGTGTGTATTCTAATTTGCAAAAACCTACTTTTTTGAAAACTATGAGGAATGGAAATGCAAAAGAAGCGAAAAATATACTTCTTTATAATAAATATCAATAATGCCTTTAAATACAAGGTAATGCATAAAGTTGTATTTTAATGATAAACACTATAAATACTCCAGCACTAGATTTGTGCAAGACAGCCTCTCATAGATGTTGAACCAAAATCAAACTATATTGCTAAGGACTTGGGTGTTTTGATTGGTTGTCCTGAGAAAAAATTCCAGACATTTAATTTTTGTTATAAATTAGACTGTCTAATGGAACATTGATTTGTGTTGGATGAAAGTCATTATTTTAGATAATTACAGTTCTTTTTTATTCTCTGTGTCTTATAAATCTGATGCTGGCCCTTTAATTCCTGCTTGTTCTATCAGGAGGAAGAATACAGAGCTAAATCCAGCAGACCTGATTTTGGCAAAACTCCCACTGAAGTCAGTGCGGGTTTTGTGAAAGTAAGGACTGCATGATTTGTCTCACAGCTCCTGCTGATTATTTGGAGTATGTTTGCGTCCCCCCTCAAACAGCAGAGCTCCTTATCGAGTTTGACATCACCCCAGCACAGTAGCTTACAGCATTATTTTTGTCTGTAAACTAGAATCATGAAAATCAGTGCAATGCAATTGTGAAAAATACCCTTTTCACCTAATGACCTTGGAATAAAATTGATTGCCTTGGGAGTTTGGAGGCTGCTACTGTGGGACTAACGCTATGGAAGCAGAGACACTGAGAATTTGGAGAACCCATTTTAAATTCAGGCTGAGAATTTTAGAACTCTCTAAACAAGCTGGAAATAGGTCAAATTCTGGTTTTTTTAAAAACAGCTACCCTATTGGGTGTTGCCCAGACAGGTGGTACCTTGTGATAAAATTGTTGATTCACGTAGTACTTCCTCACTGGAACACTGGCAATGTCCGTGAAAACTTCAATTGTTTCCATTACAGATTGCAGTAGAGAAAGGTAGCTGAAGAGTTAACAGCGTTCCTTCAGCAGGAAACCTACTGCTACAAATGATAAGGTGGGGTGAGCTCACATTGAGTTCTTTATTTTTTTCCCTTAAGTCTGGGCAAATACAGGGCCAACAAGAGAAACCAGATCAGTGGCATCAGCGCCCTCCTCATCCACAGACAGGACGATGGAGTAGCAGCTTCCCACACTCCACCGTGTCAATGTGTCATGACCTTTTGCCCAAGGGGACACCTTTCGGGCGACAGCACTTCAGTCTCCCTGGTCTTTCAGTCATATGTCTGTCTGCCCGTATGTGGAAGCTGGCTCCAGGCGTGCCAAACACTGCCAGAGTGGTGATGCAGGAATTGGACTGATACTGCCAAATCGCTCTGCATGGGTCGCTTGCTGAGGGCAGCTACCAGGTAGTTTGCAGGGAGCTTTCAGTCGCCGTTCATCTGGGCCAGACATGAAATAGTGATCTAAGGAGAAGCAGCTCTGTACTTCATTTCCAGCTCCTGAACCAGCGAGTCACTTGGCAAACAGATTTTATATCGCTGACTGGGGACTATACTATCCATGCATATTAATCAGAACATCCTCATTGTGAGGACATTTTCTAGGCACTGAACCGTTGCTAAATACTTTGGCTGTATTGTGGTTTATAACCATAAATATATAACCATCATATAATAGTGTGCAGCATCTTACAGTAGGAAAGTCTTACCAAGCGAGCTCTGGAAATCAGTATATTTAAACATAATAAATACAATAGCAGGGTGTAACTTTTATGATTGTGGGTGACTATATGCATATGACTTCATTAGTAGTAATATCCATATGAGTAAAGATATACAAATAAGTATTCCTAGATTTGGGTTACTTAAGAAAGTCTAAGAACATTTATCTATTATAGTTGAAATGGAACTACAATGGTACTACTCATATAAACAAAGCAATCTGATATCCAGATGGTAAAATGGCTGCTCATACTACTTGGTAGATGTACCATTTTCTCATGCCTATTTCTGATGCATGTAACTATTTTGTCTCTTAGGTCCGTGTGGAACTTGCCTGTAGCTCCAAGGACAGCTCAAGTCAACTGACTAAATAATGCAAACCTGCAGAATACTCTAGTAGTTTTGTAGCTGGAATAATTCCTCCTCCAGTTCTGGGTAAAGTTAAGGAGAAGCCTTTTGAAACCAAGTAAGCTGCTGCTCATGAGTGACTGCTCGGATCAGTGTTCCAACTAGAAGAAATTGGGTAAGTGCTGAGGCCCCAAATTTAACTATGCACATTTGTTATTTGGACCTTCGCAAGGAAAAAGCAGGTATTTTTCCATATGGTATGTTTAATCTTATTTGTTAGCCAGCTAGGCTACTAATAAAAACAAAGTAAAAAAACTAGAAGTAAGCTTTTTGTTGCAAGTTAGGAAGCAAAGATATAACTATGAAATTCAGTCAAAGATTTTTGAATGCTCCTGTCAAATCATGAACTAGGTGGAAAAGCCAGTGAACAGAATCCATTAAAGCTGCATTTATTAAATGTCCACTTACATAAAAAGCTAAAAATAGCATTTGAGTTTTTCCAATTTTCTTTTCATGAGAATTATTATGATTTTCTGCTTCATCTCAGAAAGTCATTTTGCTGCTGCTGTAGTGTATAATCTGTGTGCCCTTTCTTGGTGCAGTACAAATGACAGAACACTAATCAGATCAGAACAACAATCACGTCATCTTTGAGTAACTAGCAATAAACTGTTTTTACGAGGAAGAAAGATGAACTATTTTTAGGGTAACTCTGAACAGAAAATGATTATACTCAATCTTACTCTACATCATTGCTACAAATTTTAAAAGCATTGCTTTTTCCTGGGCAGCAGGCTAATCTGTGCAATACATCTTTGCATAAATGGTCTAGTCAAATAGGGGTTTTAGGGTTTTGTTAAGAATTGTGACTTGAAGTACATAAAATCGCCTTTCTCCCCACCTGTCTGGTGACTCTGAACCATAGGCTGATTCCTAAATAACCTAAATGCCCAATTTCGGCAATTATCCTATGTTTTCAACGTCTCACATCTACTTGTCTCTGTTATTTTACTCTTATTGGCAACTATTCAGCAAAGCCCTCCTTCAGGAGTCCAGGTGTATGACTACTATAACTTTCTTCAGATCACCAGGCCCTGCAATGCAGGTAGGGTATGGTAATAATGGTACAGGGCTAGCAGGGAGAAAATGTAGACGTGTCTCTGGAGGTGGCTGTGCCCACGCTATATCGTCCGCATATACTGTCCTCCCCCAGCTCCCCCCTTCCCAGTCCATATGGCCTCCCCTCAGGGCCTCACTAAAGCCCGTTCTCCTGCCTCGCAGGGTAATCGACTTATGGAAGCAGTGGGTGGTGGCGATGCTGCACGTTCTCCCCACCCCGGCAAACTCTACCTGTGCCTGTGTCCCTCACTAGAGCCTGCCTTCCATGCTCACTGAAAAAGTGCATAGGGGAAAATGTGCTGCTGCTCCTCTTCCTGGGACAGATCAGTGTACAGCTGTTGAGAAAGACAATCTTCAGCTATTCAGCAGTGTGGGAGGGCTTACATGAGGATGTCCTGGGAATCTATGGATTCGAGACCTGCTCCTTACACATCCCACTGCAGTTTTGAATCCTTTGGGGAGCATCTGGAATAAATTTCATTAAATGACCCATTCAAACCTCTCTTGCCGGTGGCCCAGCAAGCTACTTTTCACTAACAATTTACCTTCTTTCACCTAAGCAATATATAAAAAAAGAATACCATACAGTCAAAATGTAGTCATTAGATTTTATTTTAGTTATGTTAACAAATATATTTAATGCAAATGCAAACTAGGAACTATATAATTGCCATACTCTCTCTTGATATAGAAAACAGCAGAAGATCTCACAGTTAGGTACCAGAGAAAGCAAAATTATTTTTCATGTCCTGAAAAGACATTTTACTTGAGGCAGGAAAAACTAAAAAAATACAAACCAAACCACAACTATCTAGTATTTAATAAGCCAGGACACTAGAGAAGAACAGCAGGAGTTCTGGTCCCACAGACTTATCTCTCTGCTTCTGATCTTTGATTGTGGCTAAGAGGCGCTCATCCGAAATGATGAAGCGTGAGGGACAGTCTCAAGCCTCACCTACATTCCTCTTCCCCTGGGTCAGCTGTGGGTCTCATGATGCAATTTGAAGGGCAGTGACAGTTGCCTGTAGCTCACAGGTCAAAGCCAGAGTACCAGGCAGCCTTGCCTATCTACCTGTTCTGTATACCCTGACAAATTGCAAGAGCCACTGTGCCATATTTAGATCCATCAATAACCCTCCATCCCTGGGATCACCCTCTTTGGGTAGTGTAATCACTTCGGAATCACGCTTCACAGACAAAACAGCACAAAGTGCCCTCAGTGGAGAAAGCCTTTAGTCGACCACCCTTTACACTTTCACATGAGCAACTCAGAAAAAAATAGAAGAAAAAATACATTTGTTAAAAACAACAACAAAAGATAATGGAATAAGCTCAGAACCCAAGTAATTGTTCTCAGAACCTACTCCTGACGCTGTCGCAATGAACTGTCTCCTGGAAGCACAATCAGTTTAATTCAACCGTGCAAGGAAAGTATGACTAGGAGTGTGCAGGCAAGGTCTGTGCAGCTCAGAGCGAAAATGGCTCCATTCTTGCCAGTCACGCTAGATGAATAAAGACAATAGGGAGGGAGAGGGCCAAGCCAGGAGGGCCACAATTATACAACATCAAGTCCCAGGCCTTGCAGAAATGTAACCTTACTGATACAGAATAAGGAGCAGAGCAATTCTGTGACCCTGGAGAAGGATTTCTTTTCCTTTGATCTCTCTGCAGATGCATGCCATTCCCAGCCTCATAAACCAAAGATTTACGATGAGGTTCACCCTAGTGCAGCTCTCATAACAGATCTTCCTAACCACACTCTGTTGTCACTTTAACAATGGAGGAAAAGCTTCGTAGAGCGGTTAGTCCCTCTCTGTGTTTACCCACCAAACCCAAATAATGTACAACAGAAATAATGAAAGCAACAATATTTAGTAAGAGGTTACCTGTAGGAAGCCAGCACACTGTGTTCATACTTCATGGTGGTATCAGGAAGGAAGAATTCATAATACAAGCCTATCTTTACCTCCCTCCTGAATGACTTGACCAATGGTGGTTTGATTTTGTTGTTTCAGAAAACATTCTCTCTTACATTCCATTAACTGCTCAAAATCCTGCCACATCTTAATTTGCTTCATATTTGGCCCGTGACTTTCCCGTACAACTTTCTGCTTCTCTCGTAATTTCTGTTAAAAATACAGAAATATTAGATTTTTGGAACAGTTCTACACCACAAAAATTGCTTAAACAGGCAGCTTGGAATGACAAAGATTTGTACATGCTACTGAAATACTATTTGTTCAAGTTGATAACACTCATTGCAAGTGATAAATGTATTAACACCTGGGACTCAGACATCTGCTTTGTGTGGATTGACAATTATTCCAATGTTTTTTAAAACTATATAATAGTCTAATCTGTTTGAGAAGTTATGCTAAAATTCCAAGTTCATTTCCATACAGAGCTCTTGCAGTATCAAGTTGCAAGCTGCAGTGGATTCATATAATGATACTATAAACATGTAATTAATTAATGCTTTACAATGAAACCCACCTACTGATTATTAATAGTGGCAGCCCAAACCTGTAGAAATCGCTCACGGACTCACTCATAAAAAGGAAACTAATAAAAGACAGATGTTTAGTGTGAATTGGTAAGCCTAACCTCGTCCATGCTGGTCTGAGCTTCATACAAGATTAAAAGTGGACAACTGCTTTTGTTTAACACTGCCGTGCTGATGATCCCCTGGCCTTTAGTAACAGTGATAAGGCTGACAGGCTCTAAATTTATTGTCTTCAACGGGTTGCTTTATATACAACATAAAATTTGAGCTGGCACAGTTTGCTGTGCCCATGTTTCAGTTTCTTATCCAAATGGTTTTCAGAGAATGTGCTGTCACGTTAAGCTGTTTGACTATCTTTTACAAGCAGCTCATGCTATGCTCTGCAGGAAATCAAGCCCTGAAGAGTGAGCATGATCTCTTTTCAGGGTATTAGTTACCAACGCCAGCAGTAATGGAATTTTCTTTGTAGGCTGCAATACACTTTTTATAAAAGACTGACCACAGCCTTTGTTAATAAGCCCCACAAAAATAAGAACTGTACAATGTTTTTACCAGGTAAAAACCTCATTCTTACCTTTCCAAGGTTTTCTTGTTCAAGGATCATTCTTGTATACTGTTCTCTAAAGGAAATATAAAATAATTTTATTATGATTTTATTTGGTTCTATGTAGTAGGACAGAATAGTGATGCAAGCATGGAAAATTATGGAAGTATTGGGAGGTTCATAAGTGAGAGAGAAAAGGAAGCGTGAAGAAACTTTTTTGTCATTGGACAACATATCCCTTGACATCAAGGATCAGAGCTCTCTGATTCTCTCAGTTGTGCAGTTGGGAAAAGTGGTATTGGATAAGATCTCTCACATTTTTGAAGCAGGCATGATTATTGCTCCTTCCAGCTTGAAAACAACAGCAAGACCACTTAGAAAAGATATACTTGATCGCTTTTTAATAATGCATTTATCCTGGTGATATTCTGAAGTTAGCCAGGGTCCTCATTTGTACAAGCATCAGAGTTTACAAATCCACAGCCCTTAATTGCTGTGAATGTAGCATTAGAATGAGTGGGAAGATTCAGAAATGGAGGGGAACAGTATTTCACCCCAGGTTTGACAAATCCAATGACTGCAATGGAACTGCTGTGCGTTCCTCACTTTCAGAAAACAGCCGTCACATTTACGTGCCTAAATATAGGCTTAGAAGCATAACTGTTGACATTCATTATTAAAAATCTTGGCTGTACACCTTTGTCTGTAACAAGTGGCTGGATCACTTTCTGACATATGCAAACTTGATACATGAAACTTGACAATATAATATGCAAACCGTTAACAGCACGATTACTATATACTTACTTTAAAATTTATTGAAATGTGACAATAAAAAAAAATCTTATCTTCTGATTCACTTGAAAAAAAAATAATCAATTATTATATTTCATGTGTAACAGGTACACTTAGAGATCGAGAATTTGCTAGCGGAACACAAAATAACTTGGCTCATCTAAAGAACTTCAGGGTAGAAGAACATTACATAGAGAAATCCTAATGTCCAGAAAGAAATATCAGCCTTCATGATACGAGAGTGTGAAGGTTTGCTGGAGTGTGGTGAGCAGCCGCGTAGAACCAAGGCATTGCGTTTCTTATATTCCTTCCATTTCTACTAAGTACTCCAGGCTTTCGACCAGAGCACTTGGGGCCCCTGGCCACCTGGTCCTGCCTGCCATTCTCCCTGCAGAATGGACGTGCAAGGAATGAAGCTGGATCATTTTATGATCTCTCGCTCTTCTGGGCGCATTCTGGGCAATTCTAGCCAGAACATACAGGAGCCGTCTTGAGGCTCCTGCAAGTGCTGTGCTGCACAGCTGATCCCTAGCAATCCTCACCAAATCTGAGAGATGGAACGCCATGCTGAATCTTCTTATTTACATTGGCACACAGCATATGTTCACACACATTTGGCCTGAAGAATGTACTTTTTTTTTTTTTTTGAGTTTTCAAAGTAATCATCAGAAGATTAGATGTCTTTCCTAGTAAGTTTTCCTTTACTATTTATAATGATGACTGGAAAGAATGCAACTTAATAACTTCATTTAAAAACCCACAACTTACTATTTTTAGAGAAGAAAATTAACTTTTCACATTCCTAAGAAGTGACTCCATGGAACAGAATTTATATTCAATAAAGAGGGTCAGAATTAAGAAATTTTTCGTTCAATACGAAAATTTTAAAAGGTGAAAAAAAATTTTTTTTTTTTTTTAATTTTTAAATGCAATGGGTCTGCGACCTCTTACAGAAGGTCAAAAATGTGTATAGTCACTGAGAGAGGGATAATTTCCCCAGCTTCATTGCCCACAGTTAGCAAGTGAAGCAGGGACAGTGGAGAGAGTGGTAATGCTCCGTTCGCATTCTCCTCACCATACCCGGAATTACATAGTTGGACTCACGCTTAATTCCAGCATTTGGCTTTGATGCCTCGTCTGTGTGAATACTCCCATTGTGCATGTTCATCTCACAAGTATTTCAGCTGGAGCATTTCTTGCTGAGCATCTGTGAATAAACCCAGACCTTCCCCTTCCCTGCCAGGCCCTAAAAGGACAGTGCCTGCTGTCTGACCCGCAGTTCCTCTCAGCTGCTTGGCTGAGCTGTCTTGTCTTTCATACTAATGAATATTCACATCATCACTAAGACTTTTCTCACAGCCACTTCTTTTCTCACCCTTCTGCTTAATTTTGCTGTTTCATCATCTTTCATCACACACATTTTTATTTCCTACAGCCTTCCATTATTTTGTGAGATGGAATAAAAGGCTTCTTAGCCTCTGCTCACATTCTATCTTCTCATCCTTTTCTTCTCCCACCCTAACATTAGTAGTTTTGATTCTTTTCTTACTCTTAGTTTTCCTACATTGTTTCCTGCATAGTGTTTAAATATTTTCATGCCTCAGGTCCTTGCAGAAGGTCTCTGTGATGGATATTAATCTAGCCCTTCATTTCATAGTGACCTCTGCCTCATGTCCTAGGAACCGCAGAGATGCAGCTCCACTGATACCAGTGCAACGTGCATTGGGGCAACTTCTAGGTCATGAAGAATCTGATGGAGGAAGAAGAGCTCATCTCTCAGTGCCTCCTAAGGGAACCCCTGGAGTCTTCTCACTCAGCTTGACACGTCGCTATCCCTGTTGATGGCCCCATTCCAGACCCCCTAAAACCTTAGTTGTCAACTACTGTCTTTTTTCACTCCACAATGAGTGAAGAGATTACCTCTAGTGATACTGAATGACATTTGATTACGTACGCTACCAACTAATGGTGCTTCCCTCGTTGCCACCACTACAACAGTAAAGGTCCAGAAATTATTCTGAAAGGTAGAAAGTCCTAAGAGGATAGATATCTTGGGAAATTCATTTATTCTTCCATCTCCTTTGGGAAGTGACAGACAACTTCTGTTTCTCTTTTCCCGTTGTGATGTCAGCATGTTGGATAGTCTAAAGCTTTCAAATGACATGTAGAACAATTATTAATTCTCTAATTAAGCAGTTCTAGCTTTGCTTTGCCACTTAGTCATGTTTTTAAATTGTTTTGTGAATGGGACAATTCTGTGAAGCGTTTTGGCACACTGTACAGAAGACTGTACGTGAACCACAGCTCTGACATGATGGATTACACAGATCTCAAGCAACAATCTGTCCTGTCTCTGAAATACAAATGCAGAAATCTAAGAAAAGGTCTCACATAAAGGAACTGTATTGCTGTGGCTTTTCAAAGCCTCAGCAATAAAGCAAACTGTAGGAAAGCTGATCGATGCAGACTGCGATGGAGAGGCACAAGGTAGAGCTGATGCCCCCTCTGCGCTGAACTAAAATTGTATACTCTGGAGATTCCTTGGTACAGTAATGGCTACACCTTTAAGGAGACACAATCCTACTTTCAAAACATTGGAGTGTTTTTCACTCATTCCATTCATTAAAAAATTAAACAAAAAGACCCTTGATCAAACCCAGCAAACATCGACTTTAAAACTACTGTTTTGATAAGTATTTTCAATGACTGAGAAATACTGCGGTGTGAAAGCCAAATATCACTTTGTAAAACTAGTGACAACAATTTAAGCTTGTTTATTTTGTTGACAGCTAGAAATTTTGGGGGGGTCAAAGATAAAACTAGCTGGAAAACAGAAAACAGAATTTCTATTTAATGCAAAATTCTAGAATTTTGAAAAAGTAATTACAAAAAATAAAAACCAGAATAACATTTAGAAACTTTTACCAAATGAAAGTTATAAATGTTTTGGTTTGTATTTTCTTGATGTTTAATTTTGATGGGGCTGAACCAGCTTGTTGACTATATTGCCTGAATTTTATTTCAAATTTTATATTGTATTTAAAAAGTTTGAACATATACAAAATTTTGAACTGGATATTTTTACAAAAATATTTAGTATGCAGTAAAGTGTAAAAAAATCTTTATGACATGGTAATGTTTAGACTTCCTAGCACAGATAATTAATCCAAAATATCTCATTCTCGGAAAACATTTCAATCTTTGGCAGGACTGCATCATTTAAATAGAAAACTACACCAAAAAAATCATCAGCTCAATTGCTAACCTTTTCTGCTTCTCTCCCTACCAGGCGAAGGCAGGGTGTCCTGAAAAAACTCACAGGATGAAGTAACTGTCTTTATATTGGAGTAAATCAAATTGAGTGCAAAGATGAAGGTTAGTGTGATGGTGCAGAACAGTATTCATTCTACCTCCAGTAAGAACTGAAATAGGATCAAACCAAAATCCATTTAGGATGATTCCTGTACCAGTGATGGTGACAGCTATTATACCTGAAAGCAGAGTAGAAGATTTGCAAGAAGTGGCCAGAATCTGAGGGCAGCATATGGCTGCTCCCTGAGAGGTGGCAGACCTTCTACTCCTGCACGCTGGCGCCTGAGGTGGATGCTTGGCAGAGGCATTATGTCTGGTAGAGCCACACTTCCTGCAGGACCCAGCTGAAGCACAGCTTCTCTGAGCTTGTGCCAACAGGGGCTGCGAGTTAAAACCGCTATCTGGGGCCTATAATCTCCAGCAGGAAGGGAAAATCTTTTGGTATGTCTGAGAGAACTCGTAGGTTTACAGCAGTATATACTGGAATTCGAGATGCTTATTTTTAGATTATTATAGTGTTTCTAAATTTATCAGGTGAACTCCTCCAGTTCAAATGCCAGTGAGAAAATTCCTAACTTCAACCTCCGTTTAAGAATATCCTCAAGTTAATGCAGAGGAAACACGTTAATATACTTACCGAATTGCCTTTCGTCGTTCCTGTGGGTCTGGGGAGACGTATGCCTTCATTTCTTCTTTAGCACGCTGCAGCTGTATTTCTAGAGTCTATAAAGAAATAAGTAATTTATAAAGATACATATATATTATAATTCCTATTTAACTTCACAATGAACAGTTTGGTCCCTCTTGTGATCTTACCCTTTTCATGCAGTTAATGTAACGGTAGTTGCTTTCTTCCTGAACACACTCCTCAAGAAGTCCTTTCACCTCCTGTAGTACAAGAACAAGATTTCAAAGGGCATCATAACTGCAAGTCCACCGGAGATGCCCTGTGTTGCTATATACACCATGAGTCCATAACAGAAACAGGCATAATCCTGAACTGATAATTTCTTAAATGTTTATAAAAGAAACTTCTGTAAAGCCCAAATTATAAAGTGAAAGACAATTGATTTTTTTTAGATTTGCAGTTTCAATCACAGTTAGAGATGCTAAATGATTGTTAATAGGTGTTTATTAATATGACTGACTTCTAACAGACGCTTCACAAGTGCTGCCAAGACTCTTGTTCCTAAGCACATCTTAAGTGCTAAATACAGTTGTGAACAAGCATTTCCTGGAATACATCTGCAAAATGTATGTTAGAAGCTACAGACATGTTAACAGTTAATTAGCCATCAATAATTATGTTGAGGGCTATGGAGATAGTGGGCTGGTCCTATCTCTAAATGGTCCCTACAAAAAATACCCTAATAATCCAAATCAAATTCCAGGTCACACAGCATTGTCAGCTCCAAAGCTCTGTCACCATGTGATTTTCAGACCTTCAGCTGGAAAACTGAATTCTGCTGTTCAACTGCAAGAGTTTGCTCACAGCCATGTCCAGCTTAATCAGGGGATGTGATTGTCATCATGTATTAGAAAACAACTGAGATTTGTCTGCCAAAAAAAAAAGCCTTGATTGCCATTGTAACATAGTTTGTATGGAAGGTCTACTTCAGAGTATGTTCATCTGTGGATTCTTTTATTTTGCTTGGATTAAGCTATACAAAGGTACTTTTAGTGCAGGAAAAGAATTATCTATATATCCACCCACACTTTAAATGTACGCCTTTTTTATTTTGAAATATATCCCTTATGTGGGAAGGCCCTGAAAAATCAAGCCCAGACAAAAATCACAGGCGGTGACCTAATGAGATAAAGCAGATTCATATAAACATATTAATATTGCTGTGTCTGTCCCCACCTTTAAAGGATTGTGGTGGCTCCTAAAAGCACTATAGTTCAAGCAATGCATAAACTACATACACACAAACTCTTAGATATACCCATATGGTTGTATTTTTAAAAAACCTGTCACACGCAAGAATGCAAGACAGTCACATTTAATGAAGTATCTTTGCCATCAATTTCAGTATATTAATTATCCATTGGATTGGTTGCTAATTTAATGAATCTGCTAAATCCATATAAAGACTTGTCTCAATAAATTAACCCTTATTTTATGGTCAAATTCTTTCCTAACAGATACTATCTAGGTCAGCAGGATTTCTGGCAGATGCGTCTTCTTTTACAGTACCCTTGCTAATCAAAGCTGGATGTCGGTGGATGGACTGATGCACCCCTGAGTTCATTGTTGCTATTCAGAACAGGAGATGTGTGCGACTGGAGCTAGTCCACAGCAGCTTCAGGCATGATTTTCATAGTTGTGGATCACCATCGACTCATTTCCACTTCAAGTGGATTTGTACTTTCCATATCCAGAGGTAAGGTAGGGAAAATGTTATACCATGGTGAATAACACGTTGCACAGCATTTGTTAATATGCACAAACAAGCCACCATCTTACCTGTTCCAGTGTAGAGCGATTGCTCTCTAACCCTGCTGCACAACTGTCGTATTGGATTTTTTTTTCATCACATTCTTGAGTTAATTCCTTATGTGAAAAGGGCAAAAGGGTACATAAATGAATTCTTCAGTTGACTGACATGTGACAGTCAGGCAGACTGTGTTCTTGTCCGTCTCACACATCAACCTCAGCTACTGGCACGCTCACAGACACTTACATAAACCTAGCAGGCACACGGCTATTATTACATGGGGGAAGCCACTAGCCTCCTCTCGCATACTGGAGGATCAGCTGTATGCACCACAACATAGCAGGCAAATTTCCCCTTACAGCCACATCCATGGCTTTAATGTGGTAGGTTAATAGGACGGTGTTTGCCAGAAGAAAGGAAAAATAATTCTAAAAATAGAGATTAAGAAAGGATTAACATACTTGCTACCTATGAAAAGCCAGCTTCCTAGCTATACACAACAAATGCCTTAGCTGGATTTCATTTGCTGACGCTTTTAATAGAACCATTAAAAGTAAGTTTTCTAGAAATTCGGTTGATAGATAAATGAATAGCTCTATTTACTGCTGTGGCAATGAGCCAACTTATAGCAGCTGTGGACCCGAATGACTTTTTTTTTCAGCTCTTTATAAAATTCTGAAAACAAGCGGATAAATCTGTCGTTCCCACAGACTAATATAGGACTTAGATCAATGTATTCAACTGTTTGGATGAGATGTTATTGGCAATCCATTTAAAAAGGAGAGCATTAGTTGAGATCATTAGAGCTAAGATGCAGAAAAAGCTTTGAAACCAGTTTGAAAACTAACTTTCCTACGGTTTTGAATCATGAGTTTTAAAATTTCCCTCTAGTGTAGTAATTTGTTTTTAATTGCTATAAAGGACAAAATTTTCAGCCTGATTTTGTGCCTGCACTGTCAGCTTTTATGAATTCCAGTCTTTAGCACATTGCCTGTTGCAAATCACTGGTTGACCCATTCTGCTATTTCCGTCTTTCTCTCAGAGTTGATTATGTCCTCGTACAGCACTACAGAGATCTGTAAACTAGACTTATTTGCGATTCTGACTTTGTTTACACAGAACGAGAGTTTCTACTAACTTGGCACTTTTGACGCAACTGTCTCAGTTCTTTGATAACCGGAGCTAGGCTTGCCTTCTTCTCTGCCACCGTAGTATTCAGTTTTTTTACCTGATGGAGGGACAAAATAATATACATTAACAATATGATAGTAATCATACATTTATGTAATTAGGAATGTGAAAGAGAAGAGAAGAAAACCAAAATATGGAGACAAAAAATGTGTGATGAAGACAGAACTATATATAATCTAACATAAGTTCAGGCCTAATTAATGAAGGGAAAGAGCCCATCTTGCAGTGGAACCGTTACCACAAATGAGACAAATTCTGCCGTCACTGCTTCAACCAAGAGCATCACCAAGAAGCCCTGAGGACAGCCTATGTGCCAGATGCACAGGGAGGTTAAGGAGTAGGGGAAAATGACGGAGTTGCATAGAGGTGGACTGAGAGAAAGGAAGAAATCTTTACGAAAACAGACAAGCCTGCCTGCATAGGTTAAATAAAGTTTGAAAATGCTAAGAGTCACTTTAAAGTATTTATACTGAAAATTCAAATTCAATCCAGCTTTCTATTTGAGAGTAATTCTGATTTAATTATACCACTTTATTTTAAAAGTGCCCTAATGATTTCAAAGAATGCTATTTTGCCTTTTGCTATTTTATAATATTTTCAAATTAGAAATTCAAGTTTTGTCTTGGCTATGTGGGAAGTTAAATTAAAACATGACAGATCTAAGGGCACTTGAAAATTAGGCTATAGAAAACAAGACAAGATATTTAGCTCTTTAGGCATATTAAGTATTTTCTTAATAAACGCTTAACTCCAGTGATTTACAAACATTTTAGAAAAATATTCCGTTAAAGATTCAAACCATTCATCTCTTTCAAATAACATGAAAATATGAAACCTCTTCTGAAATCGCTAATAAGTCAAAAACCAGAGACAAGACTTGATATCCCTTATGTTTCTGAAGAGGAAGACAGTAGGATTTTTTTTATATATATAATTCTAAATTTCTTCTTCATACATTAAAAGAAATGCACATTTTTGTAAACTTTTTCAAGATTACATTTGTAGATATATACTGTTAGAAAATTAAGAACCCATACAAAAATATTAAACTTTGTTTTATATGCTGAGGAACCAGATATTCAGATTGAGGATATACAATAATCTAAGACAAAAATCACCATTTCAGACATGTTATCTAGTGTCCGGCCTTTCAGTTCATCCATTTCACTCTTTACTGCAGATACTCTCTCCAGCTCCTCCTGGGTGTAACTGTATCCCGAAATACCTTTCTTGTCTTCAATAGCTTGCTGCAGACACAAAAAGTAAATGCTGAATGTGAGTCTGTTATTAAGTAACATAGCAAATTCCTTCATAGAGCCAAAATATGGTAAGAAAGTGGAACAGGTTAAGTACTGTAATCAATTTGTTTTAAAAGTGATTAATAATCCAACTGCCACAACAACTAACTTTTTTTCTAGCACCTGTATAGTAGGATAATTAATGCTTAATCTGAAGATGTAGCTAATTATTTTTCAAACAACCATCAAGCAAAACTAAGTATTCACTATAGCAATACTAATACGATCTTACCAAATTCTAGCTTTATATTACATAAACTTTACAGCTCCTGCTACCACTATGGGAGCATTCGGAAGAATTCAACAGCCATGTGGTGTGTGTCAGGGCGTTATGCCCAGGGCTAGGAAAGGTGCATTTGATTCTATGGGTAAAAAGTGCGCACGAGTCATCTTGTGGTAAGAACTTCATGAAGTCAAAGCTCTGTAGTTTAGGTCAGACCTGAATGAGAATATACTGTTTGTTGACCATGTGTAGGCACGGCACAGAAAAACTTCTAGTGCTTTGTCTCTGCTGGGATTTTCCTGCAGGATGACTAGTGTATGTATGTTAGTTATCCTGCTGGAAATAAACACTTTGTAAATGAAAAGACACATCCACACACCTTCCTTCTAGCTGAGTAGCAACCACGAGAAAACACTCTGATCCTGCTGCTTAGGTGCTTCTTTCCACCCAGGTGGCAGTTCTGGTTTTATTTTTAATTAAACAATGAATGCCTTATTGCAATAGTAGAACATAATCCACTGCATCTGTGCAAGTATCTTTCCAAAGTCTATCCCATGTATTTTCACACTTTCAATTTTCTTTTAATAAGGCAAATACTTTCCTGTTTAAAAATGCAAAACATGTACATATAACAAAACAGCTGTAAGTAAAATCAAAATATTCTGATAACAAAAATACTGGTATTAGAAGAAAATACTATAGTGGTAGATTTTTCATGAACTAAAAAGGGAATCTCTTTACATTTGGGACACATGTATATTCCTTGAACGCTTGCAGTTATGCATAGCAGAAATCCTTCTCCTGCTGTTCTGGCTTAGAAAAAGCATTAATCCAGTTTTAAATTTTCCACTTACTGTGAAACACATTTTCTTCTAAATATTCTGGTGTTAGAATGTTTCCTTCCTGCTCGCTCTTTTTTTTAAATACTATTCCTATATATTCTGCAGCAGTAACTTGAAGCCTACTTGCTGCTGATAATTTTCAAAGCCCTTACTATGTATGTGGATACCAAAAACTAACTTAAGATCCAGCCTTGCTCTGACTGGAGTTAGTGAAGGTTTACCATTGACTTTAAAAAGCAGGGTCAAGCCCCTCAGTCTAAAAAGGAATTGCGGAACTGTCATGACTGCCTGTAAGAAACAGTTGCTGAACATTATGTACAGCAGCTTAGCATAGTCAACAGACAAAAATAAATTTTACACCCTAATGACTCTTTTACTAATGACAGCAGGAGAGCTGAGGATGATAGACATTAAAAACTAACAAAACAACATCCATCTTATTATACAGCCGTTATCAAGGAAGCAAGGGTGATGGACTGCAGTAGCAGTAAATGCTTGTATTACCAACTGCTGCTGAATAGCCTCGTGGCGCTGTTTTAGAAGTTCTTCTGTCCTCTGGAGGATACCATACTCAGCTGTAATTTCTGCAATTTCCAGTCGCTTCTTTTTATAAAATGTGTTTTTGCTCCGGAGCTTGTTAACATAGTGTTTAAACTGAAATGAGAGAGAACAGAAATATGATTTAACTTAAAGCAAGAAAGGGCCTTATCACAGACTGTTGCTATATAAAATGTAATTATCCTATTTGGACTGCATATTGAAGATCAAGTGTTTAGAACAGAGGACTGGAATTCAGGATTCCCAGGGTCTATTTATTTTCAGCTCTGCATTTGTTCATGAGTGAGATCAAGAAAACCAGCTCTATTGCTTTCTGCCCAGCTCACTCATTTGTAATAGTGAGATCATTCGGTTCTGCTCACCACCATTTGACAGTTGGAAAAGTAATTACTCTTTGCAAAATGTTGTGAGAATCATGGATAATAAAAAAGTTAACGTAACAGTAGTTTGTACTTGTAACAGAGCACCAGATGAGCAGTGTGTAGCCCCAAAGAGCTCTGCAAACCAAGAAACATAAGAAAGTGCAGAAAAACTGGAAGAGGGCATGGGAAAAGACTGTCTTTTTTTTTTTTTTAACATGCTAGTTCTCAATAGTTAAAATTTGTTGTTCTCTTTCCTTGACTCTTGCAAACCTAAATGATATCACTGGCTAAGTTTTCAAAAACATGGAAATAAAAGCAGAGTCCTTGCATCAAAGCAGAGAAATGCAATATATATTTCACTCAAAATCTAAAGTAATGGAGAACTTATATTTTTATTAAAGACTAGGCAAAATAATACATATCCTTACAGATCAACAGCCTTAGCTAATTTATATCTGAATCCATGTGTGCTCTAATTTGTAACACTTGTGAAATATCAGATGTTGAAACAAACGTAGTATTTTTCTTTGCCTTAATATTTTCCAGCTGTCAAGCCGGCTTAGCTCTTATTCTTATATTTTACGTGAGAGCTAAGAGGCAAATGCCAGTCATAGCTCAAAAATGCATTCAGATCCAGAGACGGAAAGCAAATAAAATTTATTAGAGTAAATGATGTAAGAACAGGCTTCAGAATATTCCTTGGTGAGGAGGGGTTCAGCATGTGCAGAGCAAGGACCAAACAGGAAGCCCCAAAGGGAAAATAGGAGTCCCACTACCACTGATTCAAGTTTAAAACTCAAACATAAAAGCACTTTTTAAAATTTACATTAATTTTTCTTTTTGCAAAATTATGCCTCTCCCTTCTAAAGAATAAATCCAAAAAACCAATGTGACCACAGCCTAAGAACCCCCAGAGTAACTGTATGTTCTATAAAAAGTGTCCTGGGCAAAATGCCCAAAATGAAATCAACCCTGTTCATCTGCCATCCTGTGCAATATCTAGGCCAAAGCTGCTTCTCTCTTGCTATGCTCCAGAACTATTTTTAAAGCCAAAAGCTATAAACGTTTTTGGTGAAAGAACAAACCCACAAATTACTCAATGTGCTCTATGCAGATTGGACCGTGTGTGGCTTTGGAATACCATTTTACATTGTGTGTACTACCTAGGACAAGGATAGACAAGGTCACCTAAGCCACAGCACGGCACAGCGGAGGCAGTTCTGTTACAGTCACACTGTCTTTGTTATGTTATTGGCACACTTAATACTGTATTACCAGAATTAATTATTTTTCATAGCAAATTCAAGTATATCCTCTTAATACAAAAGACCTTTTTTTTTTTATTGCTTAGACAATACCAAGTTTTCGGCAATTTCCAAGAGATTATAAAAGTATAAATACAATCTCTCCAACTAACTGAGGAAAATTTAAGGGAAGCACAGTCACCTGTCTTGATCGAGTAGTTCCTGAGATATTTCATTTGACCAGTGGAATACAGTAAAGAATGATGTGAAGCAATTAAACTTAATTAATATGTGACCACATACAGCTATCAAATCTGAATGATTTTCTGTCAGTTTACCCCAGGATGAAAAGCAAACTGTTATTCTCCTCAATTCCATAGCTACTTTTAAGGTCTTGAAAATAGCTCGAGTGGGAGGTAGAGTATTTGCATATTCAATATTCAAAGCATAATGTATTTTACAAAGGAAGTCAAAGGATCTTGTTGATTAAAGAGCTGATTCCACCAATGTTCTATTATTAGTTGATTAAGTTAGGACTGTATAATAAAAAAATTCACCCAAAACGAACTACAAGTTGCTCACATTGACAAGAGAAACCTGTGCCTTTCAGGAGATGGATATCTTTCACCGCAACCCCTGGCTTTTTAAAAGCCAACTGAACCTTTCACATAGCCTTTATTGCAGCAAACAAGGTAAACCAAGATATAAACAACAGTAGCAAAATGATAATATCTGTGGAAAATCAATCAATAGTTTGGCAGAATTTTCAAAAGACTTCATCTATTCTAAACGCAGCAGAAATTCGCCCCTCCAAATCTCGCTAACTGAAGGCTTCTTCAGATCCAGGGCCGAATTCAGAGCTGGAGTTACTAGGTTTGACTCTACTTAAATCAGCAGCTTTTAGATCTTATGACAAAATTAGGTTTCTTCAACCTAAAAGCTGAGAATAATTCTGTAGGTTTCCAAAAATTAAAAATAAGCTTCTTGTAAAATACCGCTGCTTTCATTTATGTAAGCATTACTTCTGAAGCTTTATACATCTCATGCTCCCATCTATGTGTAGCTGAAAAACCAGCCTTTAAAATGCTATAAAACACTGTATTTTACTGCGGTAAAAGGTCTTTTAAATAATTTGAATAGTTTGCAAGAGAACAACATTGTCTAACCATAGCACTTTAAAGTTAACCAACCAAAAGGAATCCATTTTGGAGCAGCAGCATTTTCCCATAGACCAGGTCAGCTGCTCCCCATGTAGAAACTCAGCAGGCTCGACCTACAGAATTCCCATGGTTCGGTCAGTGCCTACAGTGATGTACCATTCAAGGCTATGTCCACTACTAAGCTTTTCTTTCTCAAGCAACTTAACACAAATAGTTATTTAAGCTTCAAAGATTAAATGACTGGACAAGAATCAAATGCTGGCACTGAGTTAGCAGTTAAAGTAAACAAGCCTGGAGACTGATGTTTGCTAGCAGAGTCAGAGCCCCCTGAGATATAAAAACTATCCAAACGAAAGCAAAGAAAGATTATGCTTTTTCACTTGGCTATTTTTATGGGTGACTGTAACATAACAACCATGGAATCTAGATTATGAAACAGAGTGAATGAAAACAGGACTTTGATCTCTCATGTGGTGTCCTGCAGCATGCAGGTATCTAGCATCCCTGGGCAGGTTTCCTGGATTATGTTCCATTTTTATTGAAGGAATCCAGCAATGCTGGTACTTTATGCTTCTCTACTTACTAATATCTGAAAGTGATTGCTATCAACAGATTAAGTCCTATCACACTTTTGTGAAGTAATTAAGTATTACAGCAATTCCAAGTATGACCAAAGTGAATCACAGCTATTAAAATGGCTTCTCCAGGGCCATACAGAGTCTGACAGGTTACCCCCTCTGGAAAGAACATAAGCCTGTTGACCACATGCTTCAGCGCTTTGCTGAATTGGGATCAAAGCCCAGCTCCTCTAATGCTTCGTCTTATGCTCTCACTATAAGCCCATCGTTTTGTCTCCTTCAAACTAACATTTGCCCCATGTGAAGTTTTCACAAGGTTCTTACTCCAAGATTATCATTAAAGGAGAAAATGGATAAGTTTGTTTTCAGAAAAGAACAAATCCCAGACTAATCCCTCACTTTTGAGTCAAATCTTCAAGAATAGTATTTTCTGGACTACTGTATCAATTTGATTATGTTATAGTAATCAAAATATTCAAATTAAAAAAAAAAAATTGTGAAATCATAATCTATAGAAAGTTCCAAATAAATAGTTTTGTTAATAAAATTATTTGTATAAGCACAATAATTGCAGAAAATCGTAGCTGACTGTCTATTTTTATTAAGAATTGAGGAACAGATGTTTTAATTTTCTAACTAGCCAATTAATGGGATACAAACCGTCCAAAGTATTAAAATTCAGTTAGGAAAAGTTCCTGATCATGATAGATTTTCAGTATTTTTTCCTAAGAGGCTCTAAATTCTAAGCCAGTAGAGCCACTGCTGGATATAGTTAATAACTCATACATAGAAGGACAACATTCTAAAAGATACAAGCAGTATTGCCTCAATCTCTTAAAATGCAAGTATCCTACAGCCTGCTCATTAGACAGATCAATGAGGAAAATTCTTCATTAGCATTAAGTAGAATATCTCTTCTAGGAGTGCCTGCTTCTGGTCAGGAAAGAAGTATTAAAGTAGCCATTACTAATAATTTGGATCAATCAGAATATTTTTAATGAAAAACCATTTTCAGTTGTCACTGAAAATGCACAGATCAATAAAACTGATGATTTATGCATGCCAGTGGGTGCTGAAAGAGCATTCAGTTCAGCTCAGATTCATCTGAATCACTGCATACATTTGGCTTAAATGATGGTTAACTTCTTAAAGCAAAAAGCTTCTGGGTCCTGTAAGAATCCTACAGATTTGCTGCTTTTGTTCTCACAACTTGACTACCAGCTACTCTATTTTCATGTGTAAGGAGCCTTTGACAGACAGGGATATAACTGTACCTAGAACCTTAGTGAAAAGCTAAGAGAAAGATAGCAAACTGATTGGGTAATACATCCTAGGTTCTGGCTTAAGCCATTTAATGTTAGAGTTGTGAGCTCCTTTACAGCTACTCTCTTAAAAATCCCACCACCTAGTCTGGACCTAGGTAACAGTTTCTGGTGGATTCAGATGGACCCGACAGTTTTAAAGGAAAAGGGACAAGATCTACAGTCCAAGACTGACTGTTTTTGCAGTTTGCAAATGGGAATATTTTTTATATTGTTTTACCAGGTGGCAGGTTGGGATGGATGAGCACTGGTATGAAAGAAATTTAAATCCTTATGTAAATGAATATGCAAAACCTCACATAGCCGTTAACAAACCAGTAGGACTTTCTGCGCCACATTCTCAAAAACATCGCATTTCAACTACTGTAGCTAAGCACAGCTTTAATACTATTCTATTCTGATACCTTGGGAAAAGTCTAGGTTCTTGGAGGCCTATGCTGAACTCCGCAAAGTACAATGCGTTGTGTAAAGAGCTAAAAATATCACAGCTTTACCTAGGATCACTTGTAATTGAACCATCTAGCCTTCTAAGTGTCAACATTTGATTCCCTAATTTTCAGGATCTGACAGCTGCAGCTAGGAGCCTGCCAACTTTGCCCCATGCTCATTGTACTTTGTTTGAAGTACTTAAAAAGATTTCATAATCCCCGAAGCAGACAATTTATTCCTACTTTTTTGTGTTTGATGTAAATGAACTGGCTATTCCCTGCTGTTTCTTCTAAGTTCTATCTAGCTGTACAACCTCTCCAACCAACTGGAATGCTGTAAGATTCCTTTTTATGATTACAGAAAAAAGAAAAACACTAGCACCTAAAAACATAAGCCAGGATTGACCTTTTCGTGAATGAAGTGCTAAGATGACCTCAACTGGAGATCCAAATACTGGTGTGGGAGCACAAGCTAGGAAGGCACTGATTCTTCGATTGCCAAGCCTTGTGAGTGCCATGATACAAGAGGATGCAGCAAAGTGAGCCAAAGAGAAGACAAGAAATACTGGGTATTGGAGAAAAATAATTCTTTGATTTAACTGTAGCATTTAGATAGGCTTTTAATCCTGCCATGTTTAACCTATTTTAAACATCAGACAGCAAAACTATTTGTTAAAAACCCCTCTTTCTTCCTTTTTGAAAATGGGAGAATTAAATGTAAAGTGTGTGCAACTGCAACAAGAAAGCATAAGGAAGCTCTTGGTTGTCAGAGAGTGCAAAGTGAAGGTTGAATGTACAAGCTCCTTCTGTCCCCACTGAACCTATGTAATGCAACAGTGACTCACCACCACTACATTAATCAAGATTTCCTTCAGCATTGGCTCAAAGCTGGAGTAACAGAGCACTGGATCAGAAAATACAAATTTAAAAGCATAACATATCAGAAACAAATCTATAGCAAAAGGTTGTCTGGCGAGTGATGAACTGAGACTTTTACTGATGAGAGATAACCCGTTCGCTTCATTTTTGCTTCATCACCTCTTCCCTGCCAACTTATTTGCCTCATCTATCAGCCCTGTCTTCTCACAACCTAGACTGAAGCAGGGCTATTTCTGTAATACGTGTTTGCAGTGTACTTTAAGGAGATATGAAGACTACAGTACCAAGGTCCTATGCAGCATTTTTGGCAGCAGACCTTTACAAAAGAATTAAATATCACTATCTCCATTTTCCAGATGAGGAAACTGTGACCTTTGAAAAAGAAGCTATCAAAATGATCAAGAATTCAAATCCTTTCCTAGTTTTTAGCCATAGGAAACACTCTTTTTACTGCTTTACACTGATGCCCATGAGTACCGCTGCAGTATGCCTAATGAAGTAATGAGCTGGACACTGGCTTCCTTGGCCCAGCGTGCAGAAAGTATTTTACAAAACAGGAAAAGCTTCTTAGGAAAAGACAAACACTTCTGATTTTAAGGTGATGGTTTTGTCCAAATGCTCTTTATTCGTCACTCCTTGAAGACTCAAAAAGATTTTAAAAGTCAAAAGCAGAACACATTTTAAGAAAAGAAATGCAGGTTATGTTCAAAACAGGTCTTGTCTTGCAGAAGGAAGAGGCTCAAGACAAAAAAGACAATTCACTTGAATTTTTCATTATTAAGGCTCTTACAAGGTTCTGTGCTTCCCTCCTACCCTGCTCGCCTTGAATTGCTCTGGATCAGAGTATGTTGTCCCCCTCAAGAATAGGCACAACATGAATTATTTCTTACCTTACAGTGCATTTACAGATAATTCAAAACATATGTTGCTGTCTTGGTAATGCATTCTTGTTGATTAATTAACACTTCTTTCCCATCACATGTCATGAAACACAGACTGTCTGCTTTCTGTTTTTATTTTTACTTAAAAAGTTGTCAAAGACTTTAGCAGCATGCCCACTGGGCTTCAAAACCTTGTCGTGGAGAGAAATCTCATGCAGTGGTGGTCCTACTATTGCTACCTATGGAATGTTTATAGTATGTCATGGTAAAAGAAATCAACATCTTAATTCTTCAAAGTCTCTGTGCCATTGCTTCCACCTGTATTTTTCATCTTGATTTACAGAAGGGGAGAAAGGCAAGAAGGCACAAGTGAAATATGCATGGATTCCATATGACACAGGAAGCCTTTATGCATGAGTGTACACATACACATTTCCATACTTGATTCACTCTTTAAAACTCCTTTAAAATAAAACTGATTTTTGTGGAGCAGGCATGTCCTATGGGATCAGGAAGGGAGTTCCTTCTACAAAGGGCATGCCCTGTATTGAGTAGTATGTAAAAAAAACACAGAAAAAAAGAAAGTGAAGAGTGTTACTCTTGATAAATGATGGCAGTGCAAATTAATACAATACAGAGGGAGTGAAAAGATATATTAATTCATAGAATGATGCAGCTAAAATACTCTTTGCTTTAGTGATTCTGCCTGTAAGTACACTTAGCAAGCTTTTTCCAAGCTGAGAAAAATTGTCTTAAGAAAAGTCAATTCATTTTGCTGACAAACCACTACCCAGCTGCAAGCAGCCTTATTCTTTGCAAACTTTTGAAGACAAAAAAGCTGCTTTGATAGGTACAGCTTCAAATAGAACATTGCCTGAGCTACGCTGATTGTGCTAGTCCAAGTCCGTATTGCAGATAAACTTCAGGAGGGTCTGGGAAAATTTTTGTCTTAAGTAAAAACTTTAGTGAGTAATAAATACAACAAGACTAACTGCATTTCTGATAATTGCTGGTACTATGTTTTATGGTCGTATATCATATGGAGAACAGGTAGTGACAAAGATTTTTATTATACATCAAATAATAAAATTAATCTACATGACTTGTCTCTTGAACTCCTAATCCCTTCATTAGACTTGTTGACTTTTATAATTAGTTATTTACCATCATACTACTGTAATGATATTGACATTATTTTGACTGAGTCTGGAATATTAAACCAGCCCAACATTAAGTCCTCATATACCTTTCAATCTCTTAGATACAATGCGAATAACTGAAATTAATAATTTGAAAATAGCTACAAATCAAGCACTGCTGCAGTATAAATATTGGAAAGCCTTCGAAAGCACCAGACAGCATTGTACTATCTGCACATTAAAAAAAAAAAGTCTTCAAATATGTTAATTTTGGAATTTGATGACAAAAAAGGTCCATAAAAAAAAAAAAGGGAGGCAAATCTGTTGCAATGCTGAGGCCACATAGTTTGACAACATATTATAAGAATGGATAAGATACTGTAGAAGCAGTTATTGCAGTGTCAAGTTAAAAGGAAATTGTGGGTTAACAAAACTTGATCCATCTCTTACAGATTTCCTCTTCCTTACATCCATTGTTACTTTGCATACCTCATCCCCTTTCAGAACTTCAGAGCCTTCTAACTCCTGGGCCTGAGTGGTCTTCTGCAGCATCTGCCTCTCAGTGCTGGACATCTCTTCCTTAGCAGCCTGAAGTTCTTCTGCCTTGGCTTCCTTTTTCCGGGAAATTATAGATGCCTGCAGGATCATTAAAAATGCATATGGACAAGCAAAGTAAAAATTGCCTTGTTTAATCATTAGTAAAATCCACTAAGTGTCAGGCATTGCATCACTGAAACCACATTTTAACTGTCAGAAACTGATTTCCATTAGGAAATGCAAGCATGTCTCTGCAAAGAAGAAAGCATTGATTAGGAATTATATACAGTGGGTTAAACCACAACTTCATTGAAGTTAATTGCAGACTCCCAACTTTCTCCAGTACAGCCAAGATTTCAAGCATTCCCTTTCCTCCCAGATTCATGTTGATATATTTTACATTTTACATTTACATTTCTTCACCTCATTTTTTCATTTTCATTGAAGAAAAAGGTAGGCATTTTAGATGCTCCATTTCTTCTGCTTAGTCTCTTTTTGTGCATATGTAAGATACACCAACATGGCTTAACTGGAAAGTTACCCAAGATTTCACAAATGTCATAATACAGATTTTTATAACTCCAACCTACTCCAACCTACAGAAATATGTTATACTAACAGCAGAACAGAGCCACTAAATCTTGGCAAATAGCTAGGAGACAATGAATAAAGCAATACAGTACAGAAATAGCATAGATTACAGATTTTTTTTTTTTTTTTTTTTTTTTTTTGAGTCTAGAAGATAAAGCATTTAAAAAATATTTCATACAAGGCAGAATATTTAAGAGTACCTAATATTTGACCAGAAGCTAAGAGATTTGGGAACATAAGTATGTATTAGTTCAGGGGGAAAAAAAAAAAAAATTATCTTGCCAAAGTATACTGTATAAAAATATTTTAAAATAACACAACACATTAATTTAGATGCATGCGCATGAATTCAGAGGCACAGTTGGTTTCTTCATACAAAAGGGAGAACTTAAAAAAAAAGAAGCAAAATACACACTAATGAGGTTAAAAGGACCAGTTTTATTTCTAAAAATATATCTAACAGAATTCTGCCGGGGTAGTATCTCAGCTCTTTGCTTCATGAGATATCAGCAGTGATAAATGGTGGTACAATACATATGATTATTTTGTGAAACAGGAGCCAGTCCCTAGCAGAACAAAGCAAAGACCACCACATGCTTTCAACTCATAGCAGCAACCTGAACTCCTGGAGTCGTTCCTCCATTGAACATAATCATATCACAAGCCAGCTGGTCGTTGGTACCAGCACATTATGCAGCAGGCTTTTCTTTCGGGAAGAAGAGCATCTCTTACAAAACAAAATGGTGCATTTCATATTGCACATGTGATTGAACTGCAGTATACATTTTGTCACCATTTTTTTCCTCCCACTGATACATTTTACTCAAGCCTTTTTATTTTTTAAACCATTACCATAAGCGTCACCATGAAAATCTTCAATAAAATCATCAGTGGTACAGGTAGCCTGGAAAAGAAAGCACTTACATTTCTGTGTAAGCTCTGAAAATCTCAAAAGCTCATAAATCCTTCTTAAAACTTGTGAATTTGCTAAGTCTAGACCAGACAGTCTACTTTATAGAAAGACTGTTTCATAGCCTCAGGATGAAAAAAAAAAATAATAAAAAAATCAAAGAGTACCTTTGTAATAGACATAACAGGAAAAATAGCATGTGGTCAAACACAAGCAAGCGATGTAACTGAAAGCAAGCCTTGCATCCAGGGCTGACTGCAGCAGTCAGCCCACATGCTGCCATGTAAGAATCTATCCACAGCTGGAGCTTTACCAAAATAGCTCCTCCAAAATGATCCTTCCAGAATTACTGTGATGCAGCTGATGGCAACACCCAACAGCTTAAGGACAGCAGTCAATACAAACTCACTAACATGACTGAAAGCAATTGTTTCACTTAGCCCTAAACACACATATGTTCAACAGCTATTTATTTTCTTTTTGTCCTCCATTATTATGTATTCCTACTGATTTATGCTAAATAAATGAAAGAAAAAAAAAATATCAGTATGTAAAACAATCACTGACTGAGATTGCTCTACTGCTTCTGCTTAAAAAATGTTTTGTTCCTTCTTACCTGTTGGCGATACATGGAAAATTTACTATCAATTGGCTCATACTTCATCATTCTTTTCTCAATGAGCTGATTCATTTGTGCATTTACTTCATTTATCTGCAAGACAGAGTAGAAAACTAAGGAAATGGAGCTTTATTTCTTTGTCTTCTCCAAGAATTAAATGCTTTGCAAACCAGATTTACAATCCAGTTACTTCCATTTTTAAAACAGAGAAGCAAACCCAAAAAACTCAGTGAGTCATTAAGTGTTGGCCAGGAAGAGGCTGGTTTTGGCTTTCCAGTTCTGTGCCTTTATGATAAGGCAGAAGCATGACGTTGGCAAAGTGAACTGGTGTACATGGAGAGAAAATGTATATGAATTGGTACAGACAGAAAAAAGACTGATGTTGTCACATACTGTGTAAAAATATAATTTTATCCATATTAACTAAAATTCCTTTTCACTCAACCCTTTATCAGAAGTTTAAAGGGGGGCAAATAAAGACTAAGTGATATCAAATTTCATCAATACGTTGAAGAGTCACAGACCACCACATTCCAGCTCTATGGTACCTTCTTTCTACTGCCACAAATTGCACTTGTTAGTCCATAGTCTCAAATTGTTGATCTTCATTCTAGCTGAAGCTTTAGAGCCTACTCCATCTGGAAACTCATAAACAGGTACTTCAGTGTACTGCCTGCAGCTTTTCCAGTCCTGACTTAATGCTATGCTGGGACTCTCATCAGCCATGGAAACCACAGCCCTAGCAACCTTCCTTTAATTCTCTGCTAACTAGATGAGTGCTGATAAGCAAGTAGTGTAAATATGTGCTGCAGTCCAACGAAGTCAAAAGGTAACGCAGGTACAGTGCTGGGCTTTACTCTAATATTTCTATGAGCAATATCCATGTACTTTGAAAGATAAGTATTTAAAAGAAAGTGCTCAATAGGGCTAGAAATACTCCCAACACCTGAAAAAAATAATCTCCAGTAAATTCTATTCCTTTACAAAGCTAGAACAGGCCTGAATTTGAAGACAGCATAAGAATTCCTTTCTGTGAATAAATTCCTGGTTTACATAGTATAAAATGCATGAGAGTAGCATGCTTAGTGCAATCCAGCTCCTTTTTAAGGCACTGGGATAATAGAAGGCTGACTTTAAAAAAAAAAAAAAAGCTGTCTAAGGCCATGCTGTGATAACAGCCAAGTACATGACATAGTTCTGTTATCTGTTAAGAAGAACGTACTTCCAAAATATAACAAATTAAAAGGTTACCTCATGGAAAAGAAAAAAACCCTCAAACTTGAAGCTTTTTAAAATATTGCCAAAACCCCAACAATACTGTTGGAAAAGAACAGTGCACAACAGAGCTTCAACTATGCCTAAAAGAAATAACTGCAACCCCAAATACTGTTTTGATTAGAAGAAATAAACCAGGAAAGCACAGGCTGAATCACAGAGCTAGTTTAACGTTTCAGACCTAATCTACAGTTGAATAACGCTGTCATCCTTAAAAGTATAACAATCAGGATCCAAAACAGCATTGGGCTGTCACTGATTTTCCTTTTACAAAAACTAGTCTTAACCTTAAAATAGAATGTCTTCTTGATGACATTTGACTGCTGATCCAAAAAAACCTGTAGGCATTTCTTTATTACATTACTTGGGCATGTTCTCTGTGTGAATGCACAGGCTACTACGATGTTGATGTTGTTGATGAACCTCTCTGCTTCAAGACACATGAAGAACGGTGGATGGCAGCCCTCACGCCCACAGGTAAATCATTCTCTGATCTATTACAAATACCCTGTTTCCTCATTATCTATATTTCACAAAGCCCGAGTTGGAGATCCTGGGAATATTAAAAAAACAACTGATAAGAAAAGACATTTAGACTGAAGAGTGTACCTACTAGTATGTAAGACTGGTCTTCCTACCTCAGGCAACACCGTGGCAAATTTTCATCATCATCATCAATAGAAATACTAATAATAAGCATTCCTCTAATTCTTCTAGAACATAATATTACATATTTAAACTTTGAGTGAAATATATAAATATACTTCTGGGGATTTTTGCTCATTCTAACACCATTTGCTTTTAACTTCTAAAAAAAAAAATCTGGAAAGGTAAATCAAGTATTTGATCCCAAAATTTCCTTTGGTCTTACCAACTAAAACAAACAGTACAGATCTATTCCAGACACTAAGGAGTTCTCAGCCATTGCACATTGATTAAGACATTATATCGCTGAAGATGTATCACGCAGAGAATATTGTTCACCACTCCATAAACACTCTCTATATATTGGTATAAACTCCCTTGACATCAGTGAGAGTTTAAAACAAGTGAAAACTGAAGGGGTTGTGGGTGTGTGTGTGTGAATCAAACCTTTAGTGCTAAATCAACGTCTCTGCTCATACCATTGCAAACTGCTAACACCATTTTCTAAATGGCATTTAAGGATAGGGATGGGTTTGGGGGCTTTTCTGTTTGGTTGATTTTGCTTGGTTTGTGGGTTTTTTGGGGTGTTTTTGTGTTTTGTTTTTTTTTAAACTTGTCTGACAGTTTGCGTTTAGTGATTAATACATCTTCTTTTCTTTTACAACTGAAGGGATGTTCCTTTGGGAATGAAACATTTTCTCAGGGATATAAAGTAGGGATGAGAAAACTACAGTGTACAAGAACCTTAGGCTATGCTACAGAACACAAGTTAAGTGTGACCTCGGTCAACTTACCTTGATTTCAAGTACATTGAGATCAGATTGACTCATAGCTGGCTCTGCAACCACCTTTTGTAAGAAATATGCTGAATTCTTCTTGCTTTCAAGCTCTCTAGGTATTTTTTCAGTAACCAGGTATGAATTGAAATTTATCTCCTCTTCTAGTTTCTTCATTAAACCTTAAAACCAAATTAAATCAGTGTGTGTCTATGAAAGTAATGTAGTAGATAATTAAGTTTGATTTCACCACCACATTAAAGTATTTAGCAGCAGATTACAATAACAACAGCATAACATTTGAGTCTTCTTTTTAATGCTCAAAGAAACAGGTAGCTACTCAATTTAGATTTTTAATCTGGATGTTAAACAATGTATTATGATCCATCTGTATCTCTAATATATAACTATTAACTCCTTGACAGATTCTTTTCATCAACGAACAAGTAAAACCCTTCTTACATGAAGCTCTAGCTGAATCAGATGCAAAAATTCAACATGCAGCATTGATACAGAAAAAACATAAGTCTTACACACATCAACATACTGGATTCTATGTCACTTTTTTTGTGCTGTGAATTACATTCTTCTGAAATTTTAAAAGTTAAGAGCTAGACTCGGGTTGCTTATGTGCATTCAAGACGAGGGGCAGCAAAGCATGTCACAGATATGCTGACTTGCTCAAGAGCTTTTTCGAAGCTTGTATCCCTTGGAACTTCCCCGGCTGGAGCAGTGGAGCATCCTGAAGTTGGTCCTACTCGCAGATGGCTTAAGTCATTGTTTCATGTGAATTACTTCATCTACAGACAGAAATGATCTCTGTGTGAATCCTTTATCTGCACAAAGATCATAATTTGGCCTAGCTCATGCTGGCATCTAAAAAGGCCTTAAAATGAGCAGAATTTAATGTATGCCTACTTTAAGGGCTGGAACACTTATAAATACCCTCTCTGTAAACAGCAGACTGGTTTTTCCCTTGTAAGAAGCAGCATTTAATCTCAGGACAGTAAATAAACTGAGAATGCTGAAAATAATAATAAAATAGAAATGAAAGAATTCTTGAGCAATGTCAAAAATTCTGTTGAGAAACGCAACCCCATTTATAAGTTTTGATCTACACAAGCTTGATGCACATCACACGTTACCATGCTTATGATGACTTGGCTCTTGCCTGGGAGAGTAATTTAGCCTGCTTAACAGATCTAAGTTATAAATAGACACAGGTACATACAGATAAGAACAATACAGAGCTAGAAAAATGTGAAAGAATAAAATAAAGCATCTATTTAAATTACATTACACAGTTTTCCGCTGGCAACAGGCAGCTTAGTGCAATTACTCCTCCGAGACACCTGTGCCAAGGACTACAGTAAAACTTGGCCGTTTTATGTCAGAAGAGAGTGGGAATAGGTATTTCAAAATATTTTTCATGATCTAGATGACTAAAAGGTAAGTATCTGAGGTACTTTTTAAAACTACTTGCTAGAGTTGGAGAGTTTCTTGTGGGGGGTGGGGGGTCTCTCCATATTTGGGAGAATATGGAATTGCCATGACATACCAAGAAAAACGAAATTCACAATCCCTGTCTCTCATATATTGCACAAGCAGAGAAAAGCTTGACTGCAGAGATACAATAGTATAGCTGATGTTGCTGAAAGAGATGGGAAAAGATGTAGGTGAAAGCAGTTTTTGGTTCTCAGGCTAGAAAGGCTACTGACCATATCACTGATTAACAAAAGGAGAAGGTTAAAACAAAGTGAAATACAAGCCTAGGAAAAGGGGGCCCCCATTATTCTGCTGCTGTTTACCTCTAGAAACACTGTGCTGATAGTTCTTCCTCACTCCCTGCTCTCAGCTCAGACTGAAAGGAAAGCTACTTGGTTTAGCTGCCAGAGAGGAAATAAGCCATTAGTTCTTGAGAAAACCTCACGAACTAGAAGAAAGAAAACAGACCCTAGGGAAAGCAGTGTTGCTAACAAAGTCAAGCTAACACAAACTAAAAGTGAGCGGGAACTCCTCTTTTCCAGCAGTTTAGTTTGTTGATTTCTGTGTTTATGAAAAGCAACACTACCACACAATCTTTTCCCTTTGTGGAAAGGTCATTTATCTTGTGCAAATCAAACGGCATCATACTGGTTTCAGCATGGTAAGTGGAGTTACTCTATGTATGCAATAGCCATTACCTACTTAGCACTACAGCTATACCCTGAGAAAGATGCTTGGACTTACTGAGAGACAATTCCCACTTCTTTCTTCCAGAATAACCTGATTCCGGTCTTCCTCAGCCCACGGCAGAGCTGGGCAGGAGGGACCACATTTTAATGTCTCACTAGAAATCTACCACTTCTGCAAAAGCAGCAAAGCTTCCCACGTACACTGTGAGCTGAATTATCACCTCAGAACTGACTAGGAACACAGCTCCCAGTTTGATATTTATAACAAAGATCTTTGGTGTGGAAATCAAAGTGATATCAATGAAATTATTCTGATATTTAATATTAATGCTTTTATTTCATCAAATTAATTTCTTGTTTTCCTCTTGGTAGCAAAAAAAGTCTGTATATATAGCCTATACTTTATTTCTCGTACTACTCCAGTTTTATTATAAAAAAGTACATGCCTAAATAATTTATTGTAGATATGACACAAAACTCAGGAAATAACCGTGCCTAAACAATTGCTTTCATAAGAGCGGGGACCTCCTGACTTCACCTTAATCACTATCTAGATTTATTTCTCAAGTAACCCAAGAGCTGTTACCAACTTCTTTTAAACACTGACTGGTTCTGCATCATGCTTACTCTTGACGGTGCAACAAGCAAAGAAGCAAGTTAAAACTTGACATGTCAGTGGAGAAAGACATGATGATATCAATATCCCTCATGACTAATCTAGTTCTTTCCTAAATAGTTTGGATATATTTTTCCTCCTATACAATTCAACATATGGAGGAGTAACCACCTAAGAACTATTTTTGCTCTTAACAGAACCTTAAAAAACAAAACATAGGGCAGCTCGTTTTAATTTTTTTTTTTCAGTGAAAAACATTCTTTTTTCAAATTCCCAGCCTAGAGGAAAGAAAAGCAAGCATACTTTAAATCTTTCCATTACACATATAAATTCTGGTTTTAATGTTTTAACACTGACTTATGGTTACAAAATCTACATACGTAAGCTGCACAGAAAGTCTGGCTCTGTGCCCTAAGGTTATTTTAGCAAGGTTCTGCCAACCACGTATTTACATGTGGAGAGCTATTAACGGCAACTCCTCATGTTTTCCATTCAATTTTTTTGTTATTATTATTACAAAGAGAGGGATGGGAGAAAGAGTTTCTTAGTGCTTGCTCAGTCATGTAGGAAAGAGGCAAGTTTCCCTCCAGAATTCTGCTAATGGATCTAAAACTTGATTCACCTTGCAGTCAGATTCCTACTTCTGTTCCCTCTACAGGCTATCTGTTGTGCATCCTATGCCCAAACCATTTGCAACAATAACTGTGTTTTTTTAAAAAGGGAAAAAAAAAAGAAAAAAAAAAAAGAGGAGAAGCAAGAGGAGCACTCATTTTATAGACCTATCTGCCAACACTTCGTTTACTATCGCACAGGAAGGCCATAACAAAGGCAAGTCTAGAACAGACTTCCACATGGCATTCACTTACAAAGCCTTCACTTCCCTTTCTGCAATCATCCTCAATAACAGAGTACTGAAATTATTCTATCCACAGCTTCCAATGATATTGCTTCCAATTTCTCTGTATTAAACAGAGGCCTGGGACACACAAACACTGACAGATTATCATCAAATCATCCTTTTGATATCTTCTTGAAAAAACTAGTAAGCTTCCTGAATTTGCCATTGTAAGTTATGCTTTCCATGTTTATAATTATTATTGATGCTCTTTGAAATTTCTCTGACCTTTCAACAGTCTTCTTGAATTCTGGTCAAAGGACACAGCGTTGCAGCAATGGACATATCAGAGCTAAAAAGAGGGGTAATATAACTCTCCTATCCCATTTTCTTCCATAAATAAATACATGGACAGCATAAAATCTTTGACACTGGGAGCTCCAGTTCTACCATTTTTACACCATGACCCATGAGTCCTTTTCAGAGTCACTTCTTAGGAAATAGCCCCACAATGTATGACTACATTGCATATATATTATTCCTAGAGGAATGTCATGGCATTTGGCTGTTCCTTAAAATATATACTGTTGGCATGGGCTTGGCTTCCTAAGTGATTAAGGGCACTTCAAATCAACAGTCTGCTCTCCTCATTATTCAGCCATTTCCCCAATTTTTATCTCACCTGACAATTTCAACAGTGATCATTTGCTATTTTCTTTCAAGATTATGACATGAATACTAAACAAAAAAAGAGCCAGACATTGATTTCTGCATGTCCTGATTAGAAACACATCCGCTCAGTGATGATTCCCTGATTAATTTCCTTTCCAAAACTTTCAATAAACTCCTTTTAATCCTTTTAACATAAATGATACTGAATTTTTGCTGCTTTGTCTGTTCTTCAAAATGGAGTGCAAGTTAAGAGTCAATGGTCTTAAAAAAAAGTCAACCACAGTAGTATTATTAATCTTACCAACCAGACCTGTATTCTCAAAGATGTCAAGTTAGCTTAAAAGCACTTCACCTCTGACCTTGCATCTATTGACAGTGACTTTATAATAAATAAAATCTTTTAAAGTTGGAAATAAAGTTCCACCTAAGCCTTTACCAAACACATGGATAACTTTAATTTTAATGTGGTCTGCAGTGTTGGTGGAGATCATTTAAACTTGGAATTTTAGGGATAGTTAGTTCTGTGGAAAAGAAAATGTTAATGCTTTCATTCAAATGGAATATTTAAATAATAGCATCCTAAATTTCTATTTTTCATCAAGTGTTCAGAATTATATAAAATAGACACCTGTACAAAGCACTTCCTCTTTGACTGATATCTTTGATGTTCTCAATGCTCTCAATCTATTACTACATATTAACTTAACGAAGTAGATAAATTACACATTTCACTGTTTATCGACAACAATCATCCATTCTTTTAATCAGTATTTGCAAGCTGTCATTCACTTCTTCATATTTCTGCCAATAAAGTGAACAATAATGTTCTGTAAAATGGACAAAGATCAAGAATTTCAGTAATTCAGTTAGCTTCTTGGCGTTAACAATTTGTGTCTGCGCCAGAGATATTCAAAACAAAAAGATGGCAATCTTGCTGAGAAAGCATGAACTAGATTATTCAAACTAGCGGTCAGTGTTAATATAAATACTATTCATATGTGGAACAACACCACCACCAAAACCACAGAAACTGCAAATTCATATTACTTAGTGCTACCAGCAGCAATGGCCTCTCTGTAGTTAAACAACATACTGAGGAGCACCGAAGTTAATAAACAGGGAAGGAGCGTACTGTGGAAACGAGTATGATCACTTTTAGTCTACAAAGCATCTCCTAATAATCAACTGTTTTTCATGATACAATACAAAAGCTTCTAAATATGATATTTCTAAGAGTTAAAAACCTGCTAACCATAAGCTGTATTTTCCTGGCACAGCTCAAGCAGACTGATGCTAATTGCATGTTAATGATACTCATGAATACATGCTACTTGCATTCTTTAAAGAGTTCCTTTACATTTCTTCAAAGTACTTCATCCTAAATTAATTATAAGATGAAGTAATCAAAGCAGCATGCATCCATAAGCAAACAAAAAAGCTTCTACTCATTAACAACTTCTATCATTTTATCTTGCTTTGGAAGTAAAAACACCGTAAGTATTGAAAATGGAAGAAAATTATTTTAAAGGAAAGTATCTAACTTCCAGTGAAAATCCACACCTACCGACCAGCCGTTGAATTGTAAGCCTACAAGCTATACTGAAGGCAGCTGAGGTACCAAACTGCAGCCAAAGGGAATTTTTATTTTAAAATAAATTGTGCTAACTGTAGACCAACAAAGCTTTTAAAATAAATGGAATCCTATTCAGTGCACTGTGGTCACCTAATTTCAATTATTTAAAAAACATAGTTGGCATTCTGTAATTGCTACTACAGGCAGTGTTTTTGTAACTACTATAGGGGATAGCAATTACAAAGCTAGGTCCTGAAGTCTTTGTTTGGGCAAAATTTCAACACAAGTTTTCTTAAGTAATGACTCCAAGTTTTCCTTTGGAACATCTAAACAATTTTTTTTTTCCTGCAAGCAGGACTCAAGATAAGGAAATTAAATATGTTAACTTTATTTTCATCTGAATGATTAAATGACATATTTACTGCGTTTTTATTATGTTACCTTTGCTTCTGTGAACTGAACCCATCAAGTTTCCATTGGCCTTAAACCCAGAAACTGAAACAGAAATGTTGACACAGCTTTGCTGTATAAACTTTCTGATAGCTACTGCAAAAATGGAACAGTTATAAAACCCACTGCAGGTCCCTTTGAGTAAAGATGATAGTTCAGACAGTCTTTGAGTTCCATTTGTGGTTCAGTGGCTGATGAGCATCGTAAAAACATTAAAGTAAAATTACAAAGTAATAACAATGTGACATGGTGGTGAATGAAAAAAAATCTCTAACTCAAAACAGCTGCCAAAGCAGTTATGTGATGCAACTGGAATATTAAATATACTTGAAAGAGTAGGTCAATGACTTACTTTACTAAGTTTAAATCAATAGTTAGATCCTATCATTTTGGAAGTAATTTATACATATAACAAACATAATTCTATGGCATTATTTTTTACCACAGCAACTTCGAATGCAACTGGAAAAGCCCTGTGAAAAGGCCCATTCTGAGTCTTATACCTTCACACTACTTTACATACAGTAAAGTCTTTCCCTATAAATCAACCCCAATGCCTGTATGAACAGCACATAAAACCTCTATCAATCCTGTGATGTGTTATCAATAACTGAGTGTAAGAGACAAACCGGAAAAGGTTAAGCAATTTGTGAAGATCACATACATCTGAAACACCGAACCCTAAACTGACTCCCAGTTTTGTTGTCAAACTGCCAGGTTAATCCTTGCTACGTTTCCTTCAAAGGGATTAAATAATCAGAAACCTAGAGGTTGTAAAATCGTAACCTTTGGAGATGGTTAGTTACACATTTATCTACTAACTGCAATGCCTTCCCACCTGCTATTTTTATAAATGATCATAGACTACTAACTTACTCCACAAGTAGTATAATTTATTTTGCTGAGGTTATTTGCAGACTGAGATATCACTGAAAATAAGGAGAAGCAATCTTGCTATTATTAACGTAATACAGCAACATTGAACTCCATCAGCCACAGTCGTATCATGAGAACAAAGTATTTTCATATGTAAACAAATATATTCATATATAAATATATAGGCTTTAATATATAGATATATCTAGCATATATTATATATACTTGTAACCACAATCATATATAAATGTGTGTATATATAATCCATGATCTATAAAAAAAACCTATTAGGAAGTACTTTTATTTTTTGTACCATACAAAACTACAACACAAGATTGCACTACAGAAAGAAACAGGCCTTAACATTTTTGAAACAAGTATTTTATGGAAGGTAACTAGAAAAAAAAACAAGTCTACACTGAATAAAGCATAGTATTCAATGTATTTGTAGATTCATTGAGAAAATTTAAGTAGCAGTATTTCACTAATGCCCAATTACAAACACAAAAGACATAAAACCTTACTAAATTTGTTTGTCTTTTCTAAGAGGTTTCTGCTTTTTTCCAACCCTTTGTAGTTCCAACTGTTTTTTTTGTGGCAGAGTATCATGGTTAGTATTTAACTGTTTTAAATTTTTTAAAAAGTGGACCTCAGAAATATGACCGATATCATCTTCCCTTGTGATTGCCTCCCCGTTTTGTTGTGACAATGCAGGCTTAGGATCTCCAGCATGTGCCTTTAGAACACAAGTTATTTCTTTCTTTAGATTCTCTTAAGTTCCTATATGTTTTTTTGGCACTACCATATTCCTGACAGCCATCCAGTTTTGATTTAATTTCTAACAGAGAAGTGTAAACCCCCAGCCTTTACAGATTATTACTTACTTTCAGGTTTTGAATCCACTACTGCATGATGCATCTCTTTCAGCTGGAGCTGTGCTCTTTGCAGTCTCTGCTCTGCATGGAACAACTTTTGAGAGAGAATTGGACACACTTAAGCTCATTTCTTTGAAATACAGATTCAAACAACTAAAACAAAAGAGTATCAAAAAGAATCCCAAATATAAAGGATGGCAGCTATAAGCATCTGGAGATTATCTGTTACACAAGGGAATGTGCCAAAAAAAATTTTCAACAATTGGCCTGGGTTTATTTCATATTCTCTAGTGTTAATTAAGTATTCTTGTACTCCCAAAGTGATTTTTTTCCTCTATGACAGAACTTCATTAAACAATTTTCAACCAAAAATATGAGTGGCTTGAACATTAGAACAACAACAGAAAAAAAAAAAAAGACAGCAAGAATCAGGATTGCAGTAGATAACTATCCTTGTACTGCAGTTCTTCAATGCAGCTGATCATCACAGCAATCCACTGTCCAACCTGAGAGCACACTGGAAAGCTCATTGGCAAACAACACCCAGTTCATTAGCATTTTTTGTGATTTAGAGAGATGCGTACTAAGAACTGGAATTAACTGGATATCACATTCATCTTACCTGTGATCTCACTCGGGCGCAAGCAAAGACCCAACAGCTTGAAAACTTACTGATTGACATTGATTCCACATCCAGATACAGACTGCAATGCTAGAAATCTGGGTTGTCTTCCCCTTTTAATACAATGCTGAAGTTCATGTTACAGAATTTGGTGAAATGATATAACAATATGGCACTGGATTTTATTAAAGTATCTTGTTTTGACAACATATCTCAGTAATAAAACCCACCCTTATATGCAGATGTCAAGTGCTTCCAGTGCTTTCTAGGACACCGTCTCTGTCAAACTCAGGGACCAAAATCCCAAGGTTGCTCCTGATTACATATTCTTCCCCACCCAGTGAAAAACTGAGGTAATTGTTGTGTTACTCGGCCCCTGAAATCTTAGTGCAGATGCACAGAGATACAAATCAAACTAAGGAAATATTTGCCTACGACCATAAATATAATGAATTCTCTTTGGGTGCTACAACAGAAGTCATAGAACATTTCCTGGGACTGCTAAATGATGATGTCAGTAGCAGCTGAGGCAGCCAAGTACCTTGAATGAGGTGTTCAAAACTTGCAGAGTCAAGCCTCTTCCCTTAAAGTGTACATAAATATTTTTATCTTAAATGGGAATTAATATTTTTTTTGTGAGAAACTCCGTACTGTTGTTCCTGATGTACTTTTTTAAAAAAGCATGATTCCCAAAGGTCAACAACTATTTATTTTAATAAGTAGGCTTTTATGTCAGTACCTGATTTTTTTGTTCTTGTTTCTGTTGAGCCAAAGATTCTTCTCTCTCTTTTTCTAAGCGAAGCTGTCTTGCTATTTCAAGCATTCGTTGATGATTTTGTACTGTCTCCACCTACAGCAAGTGGATAAATAGTGCATGTTACTGTCAGATAGATGAGAAATACATTAAAGAGATCATGTGTCTCACAAGCCCACTTAGCGCTTCCTTTCCATACATGTTACTACTCAGAAATGACAGCAAAGTACTGGACTCAAGATTCTTAAAAGCTCTGGACTAACGCCTAGGGAGATTCCCTGTGGGTCAATTAGTTATTTGATTCCTTCCTAGACATACAGTATGTTTATCTTAATCCTTGTTTGCATTCCAAAATCAGAGTTGCAAGCCAAGGATTATGACACCGAAATGTAACAGCGTTACTTCTCTTATTACCCTCTTCTTAAGACGCTCCACTCTTTTGACGAGTTGATCCTTCTCCTCTTCCATTGCACTGATGTCCTAAAAAGCAGAAAAAATATTAAAAGAAATGTTAATTTATTTACAGTATATAACAGATTGGACTAAATTCTGTTCAAATTAATATGAAAATCAGAATTCTTCTCTGAATACACTGAAGCAGTTATAATTTTATTGATCTATGATCAGAACATCCAGAATTCCTATCTTTTCTCTCTTCCCCCACAGTTCCCACTCTCTTTATGCTAACATTCCTTCACCTGCATCCTTGAATATTAATGTGAACATTTAAAATAAAAGCAGGTGTGTTTCTCTAAAATAAAAACAAATAGAAACAACCAAGGAAAAGCCAGCATGAATTTAACATCTCATGCAATCAAACATATGTTCTTAATGTTACCTTCATTACCCACTTCCTGGCAGACAATTTTGCATGAAGTTGCATACAAGTGATGTTTGCTGCCACTTTTTATATTAAAATTGTCTTAAAATAAACACTTTCTAGTACTAAAACATGTATCTAATTATTATTCTCCTTTAATCCTATTTTACAACAGCAGAATTCCAGAGATTGATAGTTATGAAAGGCAAATAAACTCTCCAAATTTAGGCCTTATTTCAACATTTGCTTAACTTGTCCATATGTCTTACTGGAAAGCTGAACCCGCGCTTAAATATTTTGCTGAAACAGGGCAAATACATTTACTTAACACCTTAGCCATGCAGGATCATAATTTTTGTTGACTTAAGCTCTTAATTCATTCATCACCCTCTGAAATTATTACCCTACATCAGTAAAGCAAAAGGTTTTGTATCAGTTTGCATTCACAGAAAAGGGAGTTCTAATATTTGAAAATCATGCTGAACAGAGTCTTGGCAGTCTTGTTTCCCAATCTGCTTCAGAAAGCTCTGTTCTAGACACGAGCGAGGACTTTCTAATCTGTTTGCCAACAAAGAACAGTTTCAAAAAGGCAGCTGGAGTGCCTACCAGCTCTGTCCTCTACAACTTATGCACTGCAATGAGTCCACAAAACCAACAAAAATAGCACTGACATTCAAAAAAATCTAAACAAAAGTTGTGCAATTTTGTCAGATTTTTTTACCCTTCTTATTTCTGTAGTAGATAAACCGGATGTTTTGAGCTGCTCGCACTCTTTATGTAGGTTCTTAAATGCTTCCATCAGTTCTTCATACTATAAAATGAAATAAAAACCATGCAGAATGAGCTCTGTGTCTAAGGATTTTCAGATCAACACATTGCTTCACTACTAAGTAAAAATAAAATACAAATATGGTGAGAATAAGAATTAAAGGCATTTTTTTCATCACAAAAGCTTGCTAACTTATAAAGCAAAAATAGGAAAATCAGTGAATTATCTTCCATTTGAAGGTACACTCAGAAGTTTCACAATTTCTTCAATATTTTCACATCTTCCCTTGTAATACATAGTATATTTTCAAAACAGGAAGATAAGATGTTGTCTGAAAGGGACAATGCTATATTAACAAATTATTCTCTACTGTAAATCTGTGTATATCACATACTTAAATTTATCAGCCTAAAAAGGAAGAGCTTGATCTAACAACATGCTTGATCGAAGCAATGGGGCTTGAATTTATAGAGCACTGAGCTTCAATCCAGCAAAGCTGTCCAAGGGCACACCTGACTTATGTGAGAAATAGTTTTGGCGCATTGCATAATCATGCCCTCGGTATAATATAGAGATTGATATATGTAGTTCGGTAGTTAGAAAGAAGTAGACAGTGTGCTACTTCCACACCAGTACGTTGCCCACCAGTAATCTTAAACTGAGAGGCAGTGTGAAAGTCTGTGTGGGTAGAGAAATAACAGGGGACAGAAAGAGTTTAGAAATATAGATAGGAAATAAATTTAGGTTTGACTTGGAGGAATGCAAGCTGAGATATAAGGAAAGATAATCTCCACAGAAACAGCCATTCAAAAAGATGGAAAAATCTAAAAAGAGAATATCAAGTCATTTTTTACTTCCTGGAAAGAGCAATTGATATGAATGTTGAGCACAAAATGGCAACAGCAAAGGCCAGTTCAAACAAAGGCATCGTATCCCTGAGCAGTGAAGCAGCAGTTCCATTCTATAAACCCCTGGGGAACCAGCATCTAGAATGCTCTGTTCATTTCTGGTTGTTTCAATATCAGACACACACTGACAAGCTGGAATGAATTAAAAAAAAACAGCAATAAAATGGCTACTGAGAAGAAGATAAAATAATAAAGAGCAAGCCAAATAAAGGCATGATAAGGCATGCACATGCTGGACAATGAAGAATGAGTTACAAAAAAGTAGGAGTAAAAACGCAGCTGGCCTGCATTATATCACTTATGCATTACAGAAGTACTTTAGCAAATAATGAAATAGCAGGTAGTCTCTGAGCAACCGTTTTCACAATTGCTGATGTCCAACAGCTTTCCTTTATGTGGATTCTTTACCTCTTTCAAAAGGGGAGTTTCAGAAGTCTTTTCCTTATCGGGACACAAAATTTCAAGACTAATGGAAAGATTCAAACAAGGGCATAGCACAGTTTGCCAGGTCATAATGAAGGGAAGGTTTCTCACTTTCACCAAACAAAAACTGCAGCTACCCCATGTGCATCCGACAGAAGTGACACGCTCAAATGACCAAAGAACACCCAGGTTCCTATAGCAGAATGAAAGATTCCTGGCACCTGAGGGCAATTCACTGAAGACTGGACAGCTAGATTTACACCTGAAGTTGTTTACTTTTTAAATTATATGCTGCAGCAAATCTGATGTCGAAATCACAACACAGTTGGGAAGGTGGCAAGTACTCAGAGTCTCTCGTTTAAATAACTTACAAAAGTACATTTGAGCTTGATTCTATACACCCATAAAACTTGACTGTGTTCTAACATTTCCAGACTCACGTTTGAAATGTGTCTCTTATAATAAACTATTGCAAGCCTGTCTATCTAAATACTTTAGGATAAAGTTCTTTAATTCCTTAGTATCTAAATATTTGCATGATAATGTTAAATTACATTAAGGCACTATATTATCCCAGCTTCTGTTTTGAATTAATCAGCAGGGCATTAGTTTAATAAGATGGTTATATTACTGTAATCCCAAAAAAGAACACATGTTACGTAATGGAAATAATGGAGTTGGGTATTTATACATATTAAGTCTGTGACATACTGAAAAAACATACAATCTGTATTCCTTTCTCTCTTTGCTACTTCTGCTTAGTTATTTCAGGTTATAAATCCAGTATTGTTAGTGGTAACAAAAAAAAAAAAAAAAAAGGCTTAGTCAAGCTTCAGTCAGACTATACAGCTTTGCCAGTTCACAGTTAATAAATCGAGTTACCTGTTACAAACATGCAAAACCACTGTGATTTTGCAAGTCAGTATACATTACAAAAGGCACAGAAAGCTGGATAAAAATTAGGTAAATATGTACCTCAGATAATACAGATCTAAAAACATAACTTTGGTTCACTTTAAGCTTTACATTTCAAACCCACCTACTCTGACTATCTAAAATCAACATTTAATGCTCACAAAAGAAGTGGGAACATAATGAGTAGGAATGTACTTATTTACAAAAAAATAAATGGTTGAAGCAAAAGTTGGATAAGGCTAATACAAGGCACTAAATACTATAGAATCAATTGACAATTAGGAGACATTGGCTTTTGGTCATAACATTTTCTGGACTAGTTTGAAGTGGTAATTTATAAAGTTAAAAATATCCACATTGTAGTTCATAGGGGAAAAAAAAAAAGTGTCTAAAAATCAAGAAATAAAAGTCCATCTTGGCCAACATGGCTCTGAACATTACTTAGTACCCAGTACCTAATGGGCTTAAAACCTTTAAATTCAATGCTACCTATTAATATACAATATCAGGGTTACTGGAAGGAAGGTGGTCAAGATAATATATTTACTACAAATCTTTGCTCACCCTTGATTCCAACATGCTCTTAACATAACTCATTGAACATGTATCTCAACAGTAACTCTCCAATTCGTTTATCTCTCCTCCTATTGCCACTTTAATTAACGTAAAATGTTGGCATTCATGAAAAATGGTACCTGTTTGTTGATGTCAGCCACAGTATCATCCTGTAGGAACTCGGCTGGCACTTCCAATTTTACTAAGAAACGTGCCAGGTAAGCTCTTTTCTTGAGTTCATTGGTCCGCTGAAGAAGCCAGTGTAAGACGGGATGAATTACAGGTTTGCTTCCAGTAACTAACCCTTGGCGAAACGCACTCCTATACAAAAACAACAAAAAAGAGAATACCAATAAATCTCAAAGTAAAGAACATTGTCTTGGAGCAAACAATTTGCAATATTTTGGCATTCCCTCTCCACTTGCCTAATGATTTTCTTAATGCTGTTAAAAGAGAAAACACTCATGATGCCAGTTTGGTATTCATGATCCCAATTCTGCTACCTTGAGACAGATAAAAACCCCATAACACATCAAAAGGCTAAAGCCAGCATAAACGACTCTTCCTTTTCTCCAATATTCTTCGGGAATAAAGGCAATGTGGGAAGAGTGTGGGTTTTCTGGGTTATAACCTGGAGCAGGAGGGTGCGATCTAGCCTGGGGTGGCTGGTCTGAAAGGGATGGGGAAGGGACTGACCCTGCCAGTCATGTGGCACCCTCTCCTGGCTGACTCCGCTATAGCAGCTGCTGCCGCAGGGGCATCCCGTATACCATCCTCTATAGGGACAAGGGAGTAGCTGTCTTCCAAGGTGTTACACGTACCCACTGGGATAGCCGAGGTCAAGTACACACAACTACTGAATTACAGGTAGATACCACAGAAGCTATAAAACATGTTTTACCGTGATTTGTAGTCAAAAAGGTACTTACAAGTCTGATATACTTCCCGGAGGTTTGTATTTAAGGATACCAAGGAGACTCAACATTCTTTTAGCTGTTTGTTCCGGCAGCTCCTCTCTAATGTCAACAGCATGCTAAATAGTAAAAAAAAAAAAAATAAAAAAAAATCCACTGTTTAGCCAAATCATGTTAATTAACTTATGACACTAAAAAAACTGGCTAGGTTGGGTGGGGCTTTAAGCAGCCTGGTTAGTGGAAGGTGCCCCTGCCCACGGCAGAGGGGTTGGAACTGGATATCTTTAAAGGTCCCTTCCAACCCAAACCATTCAATGAACCAGTCAATAAAGTGAGATGCTCCATACAGAACATCCTTTTTATCACCAAACTTCAATTCTCTTCTAATGGATTTTTCTCCAACATGTGTATTCAGGTAAATTTGTTCTAGGTATACATTTTCACAGCTCATGGGACCTCATCTATGCAGACAAACTGATTACTTCCACCAAGAAAGTCAGATGTCCAAGCACACCAATGCATACATATCTGCACCCAGATGTATGAACAATCTCTTCTCATCTTCACACACTTTTGGTAGCCTCAAAGGAGAGAGATTCAGTATCTATTGCAACAGCTAAGTCATGAGCTCCAGTTCCTGCTCTGTGTATGTGTCCAAGACACAGCCTGACTTTTGACTTAAGAACACAGCAGTTGTGAGTATGAACCAAGTTAAGATCTGCAACCCAAGGAAAAATATACAGTCATCAGTCTCTGGGTGACAAGGACCCAAGTATCCCTGGCCCAAGAAACATTTGCTGGTTTGCCAAAAACACATAGATGTACAGACAGAAAAGATTCTTGCCAGACGCATTTATTTCCAGGAAGATTGATACAAGCTGTTTTGGTAAACCAAACATGCCACAAGATTATACAGAGCCAAACCTAAATAAAAGCAAATGTCTTGTCTCAAACCCATTTAAGATGTTCGCACACAGGTCTGAGCACCTGATTGCCTTCCTTACCTTTGGGTCAATCTCCCCCAGAACATCACTGAGCAGCTGCAACAGCTGCATTGACTCTAAGGAGTCAAACGTGATTAAATTGTAGTTCTTCCTGAAGGGCTCCTGATTGAGCTTCTCAACAATGAACTGGATTTGATCACTCATAATCGTGTCCTGGAAAAACCTCTGCAGAAAAGACAGAAGAGATGTCAGGAGGGCTCAGCGGGGAGAGGGCGCTGGGGGCTGCCAGGAGGGCGGGTGAAGGCACCACCTCAGCGAGGCCCACGGCAGCCCAAAGGCAGTGAGCTGGCACCGGGCTCGGCGGAGCCCGGCCCAGCCCGGCCACCCCCTCAGCCCCGGGGTCGCCCCACGGCCTACGCAGGAAGGTCCGGCCCCTCACAGAGACCGCGGGGCGGAGGGGGGGGGCAACCGGGCCCCCACCACCAGCGGCAGCGCTCTGAGTCGGCGGGGCGGCGACGGCGGCCGCCGCCTCCTCCTCCTCCTCCTCCTCCTCCACTCCCCGCGCGGGCCGCCCGGTTACCCTGGTAACGGTTGCCAGGTGAGGGCGGTGGCGTCACTTCCGACGCTGCCGCGCGCTTCTGCCAACGCACCGGAGCGGCTGCACATGGGCTCGAGCCGGGGCGGTGGGAAATCCGCGCATGCGTAGAGCGGCGGCGGGGCGGGGCGGGAGGGGGCGGAAGGCCTCTCCCGGCGGAGGGCGGCCGCTGTCCCCTCCTCGCTTGTTTCGCTGCCCTCGCAGCCGCCAGCGGCTTGAGGGGAGGCAAGGCGGAGCAGGCCTCACCGGGAGGCCTCCCGGCAGCGTCGCCGCGGTGTGCCCCGGGCAGCCCTTTGCCAGCCCGGCGCGGCTCCGGGAAACTCGATCTCCCCCCTTTCTGCCCCGAATTGGGCGGGAACAGGATTTTTATCCCCAGCTTCTGGCCAGAGGGCAGCTGGTGGTGGTGCCACAGCAGCGGGCCCTGTCCTAGCCATGGTGTGAGGCAGCGGGGTGGGCCCGGTATTATCGCCGGGCATGGGGTGGGTTCAGCAGCAGGGCAGGAGCGATGCCGCTTTGCTGTGTGGGAAGCATGGCTGTGGTCGCTGCAGGTGATGCTGAGGCGTAGACTCCATAGGCCAAGGCTCTGGTGGGGCTTCTTCACAGCTCAAGTGCTCTTGATGCAAAGAACAGCAGAAATAGGCTTGAGTTTCACCCTTTAAAGTATATACTTAGCTTTGCAGTTTCTTCAGAGGGAGGCTGTTGTCGCATGTGTAGGAGATGTACAAACAGGTTGATGCAGTTACCCAGTTAAGATTTCTGGCAGTCTTTGACAGCATGGAGAGATGTCAAGTGTGGCTGATGTACATATCAGATGAATGGTTACTTCATTTCTTAGAAATGAAAAAATGCACAGAGGATCCGTGCAAAACAGGAATGGCAGTCCTGTGCCCAGGCTTCATTAGGGGCAGATGGCAAACTTATGTCCTCAGGGTTGAACATCAGTGGTCAGTATGCCTCAAAGTAGCAATAAATATGTAGTGCTAGCTATGCTAAATCTGAAACAAGGGTAGGAGCTTCAAAAATACCAATTAATCAAAAATAGACTGTATATTAAAGTGAAACTTGTTCTCTCGATCTGCAAGTTTTTTGTTGCAGATCCTTAAAACCCCATGTTTAGAGCTTAAATAGGTGGATTTTGGAGCCTCTGCTATTGCAATTAGCTTCTTGGATAGTCTTAGAATCCCATGTGAGTCCACAGATGATGGATTAAAATATGCAGTGAGTCATATTAAATTGGTGCCAATTTAAATGCACAGGTTGTAAATCACTGCAGAATTTGACTCAGTAAATAGCAATCATGAATGTAATACTTTGCAATTCTAAGCACTGCGTCTATCTTAGATTAGCTCCTTTCTTCTTTCTGAGGAGCAGAAAATGCTTCATAAAATACTAATTTACTGGACTTCACGGGACCTAGCTTGGCATCTTAGCTTTTAACTGGCTAAACTAAGTTACAGAGGGGATGGATGGGTTGGTTGTGATTGTGCATGAAAGCTATGGTAGAGCCAGGAACGTAATCCAAGTCTCCTGACTCTTGGATTTGAACTTTAAAACCAGATCATATTTCCTTTGTGCTTTCAGCCTGTATACTGACCTTTAGGAATTGTGTTTACCTACAAGTTCCCAGAAGAGATCTACTTTCCCTTGACATGCTTTCCTGGTATCAATTGCACTTTTCTTCTGATTATTATTTTGAGCATATAGAATACACAGAGAGAGCAAACGAAAATGGTATTTCCTGTGGAGGCGCTGGGGGCCAGATCTGCTCCCTGTAGACCATGTTAATAGGTAATAGGAAGCGGTGGATGTGGGTTTGTGTAAATACTGATACACATCCTTTCTTCAGACCTTGGCACAGAAGAGAGCATGATTGTGCCCACAGTGCTGAGGATGGAGAGGGATCTGTGCTGGGTACAGTGGGAGGGTGCTGCTCTGAGATTCTCCTTTACATCAGACTAGTTCAGTCCCTACACCTTCCAAGAAGCAAAGGACTGTTCCCCTCTTCTTATGTCTCTGTAACATCAAAGAGGCAACAGATAAGAGGAGGGATGTCTGAGAAGTTCAGAAAAAGCCAAGCTAAGAAGAAAAAAAGATGGTGAGATTGTTTTACCCTGTCGTGATGGAAAGCTATGAAGCCTGATTATTCTGACTCTTGGGGAAGGAGACCTCCATGACCAGATGTCATTAGAACTGGACTGGCTGAGCTCTGGCTTGCTGGCCTGTTTGAAAATTCAATTGATTGAAGGCAGGAGCAAAATCATACATCAGAGCCCAGTGCTATGGGACTTCCCAACTTGGGGAAAGCATGGGGGATCCTGTGTCATCCTTAAAGTTGTATGTTTTCATGATCCTTTCTTCCAATGGTTTTATGTTATTTGTACCTGCATCCCAAAGTAGCCATACTTCTACCCCAGGCTGCCCACCCGCTGCTTGATATTTACAGTCTGTAGTGATGTCTGAATTTTCAAACCTACTGCATAAAAAAAATTAAGGTTTAGCTCATTGTCTTGACCTCTGTATCACAACAGAATCTTCACAGACGTAAAAGAGATGATAGCTTTCAGTGCTTGGGTAAATATTACAGGAAGCAGCTGAGATATTTGTTTGACACTTAACTTTTCTTAAGTTGTCTTAAGTTGGGGTGATGTGGTATCTGCATCAAGTCTTACAGAGTCGAAGGCCAGTGTTCATATATACTTCTTGTATAATTCTGGAAGCATTTTCCAAATTCCCAATTTAGTTTGCATGGAGAGTGATACAGGGTTTCAAACAAAGTTTACTGATGACATGAGAGTTATTGTAACAGTTCAGCCCTATAGTTCCATCCAGTTCTCTGGACAGGGCTTATGTTTTATATTGCTTGGGAAAGGCTTATGGAAAGCTGCTTATTGAAAAGGCATCATGCAGAGGCAATGTGCAGAAGAAAGAGAATGGAGCCTGCAAATAAGCTATCCAGAGCTCGTTAGATCTGCAGGCACAGCTTCATTACTCCCTCCTGACTTTCTCCTCCCTTTATAGCTACTGCTGTGTGGATGACTGCCTTGCAAAATGGTGAGAGAGCTCAACCATAGAAGCCAGCAAATCCGAGTGGAACGAAACCTGAGCAAATCCAAATCGTGTTCCATGGGTGAAGAGAGATCACCTTATATGGGAACATCATGGGCAAGAAGATGAATACGTCCGGCTGAGCTGCTGAGGTCAGATCCCAAACAGATGGAAAACGTTAATGTGAAAACAAGAGCATTTAGAAAGGGAAGACAACACTTACTTTTGCTTTGCTTATGCAGTCTGAGCCCTCCTGCTTGTCTCTTATTATAAATATTGTGTTATGTGTATGTACACACAGGTCTGACTGTGTTACACTAAAAATCAATTTCTTTGTGGCTTTCTAGCACCTAAATGCATCCCAGGTCTGTTTCTGGTTCCCACTTGTATCTTTTTCAGTTGTTAATAGGTAGCAGGATTTTGCTTGCTAAAGTGTCACTAGTACCAACCATAGCCATGTGGACTGTGGTTGGCAAAAGCCTAAGGAGTGATCACTGATGTCTCAAAAAATTAAGCCTGTTTGTGCAGAATGTAACTTTTTCCTCTGTGCTAAAGCATTTAAGACAATACCATCAGCCAAGAAGCCTGTCTGGTTCTGAATGTTTTGTCATGACTACAGCCGTAGGTAGCATCCTAGATTATTTCAAATACTAAAGGTTTGGAAGAAAAATATTAGATCTGCATTGTAGGATTTGTATATTTTGTGCCTCTGTGTGGGTCTTCTGTTGCAAGAGAGAGGACCCTGGTCCTTTTAATGTGGGTCTAATAGATTCCGATCCAAATTTCTTGTCTTTCAGACTCTGACTCTGAGATTTACAAGTCCCACCTTGACAGCCCTGCATCTTTACTGCTCCACCTCCTGTGCTTAGAGTCAGATAGTGGCCTCACAGCTGTTCCTTGACCCCCTGGTCCAGATGCAAATAGTTGGCTTGCAGCACACTCACCAGCTCTGGCTTGTGCATGGTTCTGTGGAGTAGGAGAGGCTGCGGCCAAAGTATGTGCCATGTGTATTGGCTCTGCTGAGAGTAGCGACTTTGTCACTCCCTTTTAAGTCCATGCCTTGATACAACAGCAACCTAAGACCGAATAGGACAGCGTCCCATGCAGTGTGAGATAAGCTGGAGATCTCTGTGGCCACTGATGACCCAAAAGCTTGCTTTACCATTGCCCTGTGCCTTGCATGGCCATTGCCACCCCTGCGAAGTGGGTGTTGCATACATCTGCCCACTCCAGAAGTGCATTACACCTTCTTTGTGCTGATGCAAAGTGTTGGGTGCTGGAGGGTCAGGCCCAGAAGGAGGTCAGCGTGACACTGGCTTCCATCCGTTTAGCTTCATCTCTACAGTTGTCCTAGTATTGCTTCAGGCTGGCAAGGTCTAGTAGTACTGAGGAGGGATGGTGCCATCCACAGAAGGTGACAAGGAGAGTGCTGAGCAATCAGCTCCAGGGTGAAATTTGGTGGTAAGGCTTCTGACTGTGCCTTTAAGTGGGGTGGCCCGGGAAGGATGTAGGAGTGGAGGGAGACAGCACCAGGCAGCTGCAGTTTTCAAAAGCCCATTGACAGGAAGTGCTAGCAATGGGTGTACGCGGCTGGCTGGAGTGGCTGACTCAGTACGACTCTCCGAAATACATACGTATTCAGAGTGTTAAAACTGGATTCGTGAAATGCATCCTTTACGCAACCTTCGCTTTGTCTATTTTGTAAGTGCATGGTGATGGGATGTTGTGTTGTATGTGGGCAAATGTTTCTTGTATTGTGGATTGTCTGGTTACAACTTGGCTTTCAGCACTTTGAGCTTTGTGACTGCAAACAAGGGTCATTGGTCTGGTGTTAGACCATTCTTGGAAAATGAAAATAGTGGGAACTTTGTGGTGGGAGTGTGGCATAAGATATTATCTAACAAGGTGGGGTTACTTCGACAGAGTTAACTAAGCTTCCTCTAAAAAACAGTTTCAGTTTTGTTTCTTGCCATGCTGTCTGTTTTTGTTTCTTGTCTGAAAGATCAAAAATATCTCCACCAAATAATCTCAGATTTACACCAGTGTTTCTGAGATTAGAGCCTCCCTGTAGAGTCCCCTATTCAGGGTCAGATGAAGTGGCGAGTCACCCCTTGCAGCAGATTTCAAGAACAATTAAGCTGGTTTAGCAATATGCAATAATTGATTGCCTCTAAAGGGCACATTTTCCTCTTTGCTGCCAAACTAGGGCTGTTATCAGTGATAAGTGTTTGCTGAACAAAGTCTGGTGAAGTTTATAAAATTGGTCTTATTCTCCTGGGAGGGCACCAAGCCAGGACATTGAGCACACTGATCGCAATCTCACAAAGGATCGAGTCTGCAGGAAATTCACGTTGCCTTACTAAGGTACTATACCTACCTACTTCTGCTCAGAGCTGGGTTCCCACTGCCAGTTTCCAACAACATGGTTATCCCAAAGCTCTGTTCTCCAGAAGGAAAAGGCTGAAATGCCTTTATAATAGACAATATAAATAAAGGAACGTTGATCAGTTGCTCTGTATTTATGTTCTTCAGATACTATTTTATCCCTCCCCAGAACAGTCTGTTGTTAAACTGAAATGGTGCTAGCCCTTGTGGCTTATTTTTCAAAGCAAACCTTTTAACAGCACTTTTATGTAGGCTGGAAAGTACCTTCTGAACATACAATAGTTTTTTGAAAATTGATGGTGCTTTTAAGAGTTAGATGAGCTAGATGACTTTCCTGTCAGCTTAAAACCAGAGGCGTCCTTCCTCCTTTTATTAATACATTCAATTCATGAGACAGTGAAAACATTAGGCCAAGGTTTTTTAAGCAATTAGCATGAGGCACAAAAATAGTCACTCTGCAAAGTTAAGGACTAAGTATTTTAAGCTCTCTTTAAAAAAAAAAAGTAGAGACGACACTACCGTTTGTGACAGAAAGTCAGTCTAGGTACATGGCAATGCAGCTGGGTGACATCAAGCCCTGTTGCACTTACTTGGTGTTTCACAAATGGCACCTGAAGGGTCAGAATGTCACCTCATGTTGTCTATATAATTTAAGACCAGAAAGTAGAAATTCTCTTCTTGCATATATCTGCATATATTCTTGCATATATCATTTCTGACAAAGCTAAAAGTTGTGGAAGTGAAACTAAGGCAGACTTTGGTCCAACCGATGCAAGTGCATCACATAAAAAGGCTCTCAATCATTTGAAAATGTCCATCTGACTTTTATCTTGCAGTGCATTTTGTCAAAAAATGATACAAAGAAACCGACCCATTTCATTCTTATGGGTTTGTCTTTTCTGTTTTATCTGGCCAGTTGTATAGTCATCGCTTATGGACTCTATCAGGAGACGGATGAAGTTAACAGCTCAGTTCGCACTAGTGTGAAGGGAGTGGCTTACACAAATGACAGGATTTGGGATACAGCAGAATACACTATACCAATGCAGGCAAGTCTTAATTTAATGTCAGTCCAGTATTCAGCTTCCATTGATACATCTGGCTGCTTTCTTGAAAGGTCTCTATCCTACCATTCAGTGTGACTACTTTACATTGGAGACAACAATGTTTAAATCCAAATCTTCCCTTCCTTCCTTAATATAAGAAAAAAAAATAATCCTTTTTTATGGGATTTATGTGGTGCTATTTGTTACACAATTTTTACATAATCCATTTAGTATTTTGGTAATAGTAAACCTAGGAACAGATTCACTCCAGTATAGCTGTACTAAACACAGTAGCGTTATTACCAATTAATGCTAGTGTATCTTTCTCAGTTTTACTGCCAGTTTAAAACCAAAAATCAGTGCCTTCTTGCCTCTGGCTGCTCATTCCTGCCCTGATGATGTCCCTGGCTTTTCCTGTTTGAGCCAGGTAGAATCTGAATGTCTGTCACAGGCAGGTAGAGCAGGAACAGCCTTGTGCCCTTCCAGGTGATGTTCTGGAATGACTGAGGTCTGAATCAAGTGTGTAAAATTTCAGCCAGATTCATATTCTTTCTTCCATGTAGGCAGTAAACTCTTTTTTCGTAATGACCAACATCATTAAGACAGAGAATCAGACTGAGGAGACGTGCCCTGAGGTAAATATGTTTTGCGATTTGTATTTAGGATGTATTGAGTGCATGTTGATGTAAAAGAGTGGACTGTCCTTGGAGCAGTCTAGTACAAGCAAATACTGTTGCTCTTTATGTCTGTATCTCAGCAGATAACATGTAAGATCTAGTTTAATTGCTCCTTTTCTTTCTCGGGGAATCAGCTGGCAGTTGTGACTTTGCCTTGCACCAGTGACCTTGCACCAAACCTGTCTGCAACACTTTCAGGAAGTGATGACATTCAGGCCAGTGATTGCTGTCCAGCTTCTCTGGCATTGCTCTTGAGGAAAACCTGAAGGAATGATGGAGCTACAGAATTGCGATCAGCTTCTCTGCTAATATAGTGCTCTTACTATTACTGTTGCTCATTCCTACATGTCCCCTTCCTTCCTCTCTGTAGGTCAAACCCTGTCGTCAGCTGCAGCTCTCCTCTTCATTTGGCTGGCCTAGAAGTGGGACCTTGCAGAGTAGTTCCCGAATACAAGTTGACTTTCACTGGCAGAAGTATATGGGACTGTTAGTAAACAAAGAATTAAATAGTCCAGTATTAAATTTATTGTGCTTAATAGTATAGGAGAGAGTGAGAAAAATGGGAAAAGACAAATAATAAAGGAAAATGTTATTGTAAGTAAGGAAAGGGCTTTTTTGTGGTTTTGCAGGTAGCTGAGCCTTTATTTCCTATAACCCAAATAATTAGTAAGGGTTCTACCTGCTCTGCATTGTTATTTTCTCTTATTATTTGATATTTTTACATTGAGGCTGAGTGAGACTTTTTACATAGGTGTGGAGAGGGAGATACTTATATTGCTGTTTTATGTAATTTTTTTTCCAGTATCCCTTCCCCAAAGCTATCTGCTCTTCAGACAAGTCCTGTGTAAAAGGGAGTGTAGATGTCCACAGTCATGGTATGTAAACTGCATTTTCAGACTGAAATATTTTTTGTGGGTATTATCTTCTATTGCATTATTGACCAGTGCAGCATGTGCAAGATCCACCTTAGAGAATTGCAGCAGAACAGTACAGAATCCTAAGAGATGTCTGAGAACATATTTTCAAACCCACAAAACTGGGTTCTTAGCAGCTAGTGTGTGCCCTTATTAAAAGGAGAAGCAGTGAGAGGGAGCAGAGGAAAGGGAGATGTGAAGAAGAGTACAGACTGGTGTGAATGAGGGCCGATCTGACAGTCGCTCCCCTTGAAGTCCATGGCTGCTCAGCAAGTGGAGTGACTGCAGGATCTGTTTGAAGGGTCTGTAACACCACTATGGTGTTTAGTTAGTTCTCAGAATGTCAGGGGGCTTGTGTCCTTTATTTGGGACCAGTTGTCCAGAAGGCATCATACTGTTTTCTTCAGCTATGTGAATTCTTTGTAGTGCTGTGATTCCCTGAATTTGGGCTGCTGGTTGGATTATCATTTTCCCTGGTAAACACTAAATGCTCACAGAAAATGCTGACTTGCCAGGAGTGCAGAAGGAATTAAGGTTTTCTGCCCACCTTCATATCCTGGTTTAATTTGCTCATGTTGTTGAATTAAACTTCTAACTGAAATAGTTGGTCTCTCAATTTATCCCAAGACTCAGATATGTAACTTCATATAAAACTGTGAATGAAATTACTTCACACTCAGCCCAAACAATGACAAGCACTGTTGACCCAAGCAAACGGCTAAATAAGGATTGATGAGGTGTGGCAGGACCATGGTTTGAATAGTTCTTCCTACAGCTTCCTCCTATAGAAAGCTGCAACAATCTGAAATGTCAAGGTCCCTATCTTACATTTGAGGAGGAATCCACTGACATGTTGAAACTGTCTCTAACTGCTGAAAAACTCTTGTCTTTGCTGAGTAAAGGCTTGTTTTTCTACAGGAATTCAAACAGGAAGATGTATGAATTATAATGCAACTGTTAAAACCTGTGAGGTAAGGGCATGGTGCCCTGTGGAATCCATGCAACCACCCCCTGAGTAAGTAAAAGAGATACCTGCTTTTTTTTTTTTTTATGTCAAAAGAAGGATTTACTTTGTCAAAATAATGACATTTTAGGATAATCCCTTTGCCTAGGCGCATATAGATCTCATGCTTGTAAAACAGCTATTTCCTTCATAGCCATACTGTTAACACTCATTATAATATCTAAATAACTTCTAACAATCTGTCCTGCTGTATGACTCTGCAGTGAAGTCATAGCCTCTGGTTTTTATCATCATGCAGCTGCCATAGAAACAGTTTTAGATGTCACAGGCTCATCTTGAATTCACTAGAGGCATTTGGCTCTTTAATTCAAATGTCAAGGAAAATGCATCAACTTAAGATAGGTTTAATCAGTAACAGAAATAAAAATTTTCCTAACTTGGGGTTTTCTTATGCAAGGCTTAGGGCTCTATGGTGTAAAAGTTCTTTGTTGTTTCATTTATCAAGTGAGGTTGCTTCCACCTTCCAGTAGGTGTAAATTGGTTGTCTGTACATTGTGCTGCAGGCTGGTGTTTGGGGATCCACCTCAGGCTGAAGAACAGTCTCTCCATCCTCTCTGGGTAGATGATGAAAACCTCAATGCTGGCAATCTGTAATAGTGAGCTGAAGAAAACTATAGGAAAAAGACTCCGCAGAACAATGCTGCTTTGTCCTAGAGAGTAGGATGGAGGGGCCTTGTAGTCAACTTTTTTTGTAACCCCATGACTGTACAGTGTTCTGAGATGAAAATGTTCTATTTCTATTCTGTATCAGCCAAAGCATGAAAAAAATTTATAAAATATTTTATTTCAACTGAAGTGATGGAAATTATACTCTAAGAGAGCAAATGCTAATCAATTTTAGCTCCTCTCAACCAGCTTTGAAATACGTGTGTAAGAAACTAGGTCAATTATCACTTTTATTAACTCATTGCTTTTAAAAGATACAAGTGTGATTCTATGTATATATCCCATCTTTTCCCTAATTTGGGGTTTTCTGCAGAGACTGAGCAGTTTTTCCACTGCCAGGTCTGCTCCAGAGCCCACAATGCCTCCTACAGCTCCTTCTGCTGAGTTTTTTTCAGCTCTTTAAAGGAATTTCCATTCCCTTCTCCTGCGGACAGAGTTGTGATCTGAAAAAGGCTTTGTCCAACAACAGGAAGGCTGTAATTGTTCATACAGCATCCGGGAAAGATATGCATGAACTTCCTGAGTTAATGAAATCTTAGGGGGGTTTTATAAAGTTTCAGTGACTGCCAGTCATTTTTAAATGTCACACTGCGTGGGCTCACTGCTGCATATGTTACAGAGGGAATTTTGCTTTTAATCACTTTGCACAGTTGACACATTCTGTCTTGTTTCCTAACCTCCTTCTAAAGTGCCAGTAGTTGGTCACTACCAGGGGCCAAAAATAATGGATGAGAGGTTTGATCCAAACCTCTAATGTATAAAGTTCCTTCACAAGTTCCACTGGCAAGGAAAAAATGTGGAATCACTAAAAAGCAAAGCTGAGTGTTTATTTTCAGCCAGAACCATACATAAGACCAAGGTCAGAGCCCAGGAAGCTTTGCCATCTAGTTGAGATACTGAGGTAGCAATGTTGGGCTTTGGTTACACCCATTATTGTCTTCATTGTCCAAATTCCTTTGAAAGGTACATTTCATGAAGTATATGGGAGGCCTCCTTTTCCTTCCTGTTGGTTATAGCAGGAACTGAACAAAGCCATTGCATGTTGGCAAGAAGATCCTTTAATTTTTGGTTGTTCATTTCTGCCCTGAGGCAGGGAATAGTTGTCAGATCAGCTGGCTGAAGGACAGGTGTTTTAAAACACCTTTTTCAGAAGAGCTTTGGATCAGATTCCAGATGTTTCCCAGTGGGTGAATTATGGACAATTTCACATTATAGGTTCATTCATTTTTAGTTCTTTAAAAATTAACATACGTTATTAATGTCTTGACTATTATACACTGGAACTTATCAATGACTTTTGTGTCCAGGTAGCGTCCACGAATGTTAATTTAGTTTGCAATCAAGGCTCACTTGTTGACTTGGTTTAGAAGACACTCATGAGAAGTCACTCATGGAAGCTGCATGTCATCCAGCTAATATGCTTCTTGACATCACAGATCTCTAATGCAGAGGCATTGCTCAAAATACAATGATAGAAAAAATATTCCCTGCTTAAAAGGACTGTCCTTTATGTGGATGACTGCTTTGAAGACTAGGTTTCCACCTCGGAATGGCTGTCTTGATGGAAATTAAAATATTCGTGGCTCATTCTTACAATGCCAATATTCCAGTTCAGCATAGTCCCTATGCTAGACAAACGATGCTAAAAATTGTATCTATCTTTTACTTTCCTATAGCCCTGGCAAGTCCTGGAGTGTAGCAAAGTTGTTTCCCACAGTCTAGGCCAACATTACCCATCTGGCAACTTGTGGGAAAATTTCTTCTTTCCTGCCACATTAGCTTCAGGGAAATAACTCTCTTGAGGAAGGGTCAGACTGGCAGCCTGCTTTCCATTGTGTTTGCATTCCATATTTAGTGACACAAACCACTGCAGGGGAGGTGCTCAAACCAGTATCTGCTAGGAAGGCAGGACAACCTGTGGTGATGTGATTGACACCTGACTTCCAGAGACATCCTCTAGGATTGAGCGCATGGCTCATTCTTATACTCTTACTAGCTGTGTAGGTCTGGTGTAAACAGCCACCTCTTTGTGGGGACCAGCAATGAAACTGCCAATTCATTGTGCAGAAATCATCAGCTGTCAAATGGTGTAATTTCTTAATACTATTCTATAGCAAGATTTATATGAGAAGTCTCCTGAGATCATATTTCAGCTGCATGTAGAGACTCCAGTTAGGCTTGGTCCACACAAATAAGTGCAATAGAGAGAGAATAATTTATACCTAAAACTAAGAAAACCACCTATATCTTTCTTGATCCCCTGAGCCACCTAACTCCCTGCATTTCAATCTGTTATTCTTAGCAACATATTCCTCCTACTGACAGCTTTCCAGGTAACAGTAAAGTAGCATAACATTAACTGATTTATTTAAGTAAAAGAAGTTAGTTAATTTGATGTTTCTTTTTTAGGCCTGCTGTTCTGAGGAGTTCTGAAGACTTCACTGTGCTAATAAAGAACAACATTCACTTCCCAAAATTTAATTACACCATGTAAGTGCAAACATTCCTCAATGCCTTCTGAAGAGAGTGAGTAGTTGTGCTCTGAAAAAAAGATTGTATAAATTGGCACCTTCTTTACTCAAAAAGGCTATGCATTCAGGACTGTATCTGTAATTCTTTAGCTCTATTCATTCTTCAGGAACCAAGAGAAATAAGGAGAGCTTGGGAACAGAGCCTCCCAGCATAACTCTATTTCTCTCATGCACTGAACAACAAAATGGTTCATTCAGGTATACTGGTTTATGTTGGGTAAAATCACTAAAATATAGCACAGCAGATGTGCAATTCAAATTATAACGTGAAAGTGATTAGTTTACACAAGTAGAATTTTGCTGGTGATAATATCCAAAGAGTAAAGAATTCATCTTGATTCCCAGATCCTGAGTAGGGATATGTAGATCTGGTAGCCACAAAACCAAAAGCTTGTATATTTACAAACTGAGCACATTTAACACAGGTTCTACTAAGTGTGATGTCCCTTGCCTGTATCTGTAGCTGCTCCAGCTTGTTTTTAAATTTAAACAATTGTGTGTGTTCTTCACAGACTAAATATGCCATCAAATTTAAATACTTCCTGCACATACAACAAGATAACTTCCCCGCTCTGTCCAATTTTCCGTCTGGGAGATACCCTTCAGGAAGCAAAAGAGAATTTTTCTGAAGTGGCAGTAAAGGTCTGTGATTGCTTTTTTTTCATGCCCATTGTTAAAACATTTTCTTGATTCTCTTCCTGCATGTTTTGCTGTCTACTATATAACTGAATTGTTCTAGGTTTAGAAACTGATAGTGTGAGAAGCAAAGTAACCCCAACTTTCAAGAATTAAATGTGCTTAACATCTAACAGGATGGGACCCATGTTGACAGAGTTGATATTATTTTGTTAGTATTGTAGCATGTAGAGGCACCTTTACAAAGCACAGTGCATTTAAATAGGTCCTATACAGGGCTGTCATTCGTGGTCATCTTTTGATTGTACTCAAGCAGATCCTAAATGATGTTGCAGGGGGAATCATCCAAAATTCAGACTGGCACAAATGGCTGCTTATATTCAGAGTCAAAACCCACTTATTTTTGCCATTACATTTTCACTCTGTTCTTTAGGGTATTGAGCCAAATGCCCTTAACAGAGTATCCAGCCATACCTCTAGAAAGTCAGTATTAACAGGTGGGTAGAATAGAAGTAGAGACAAAGCGTCCTGCCTGCGTCATCAACTGAGCCACATTTATTGATTCTCAGTTTGGCACAGTGCATTCAAGATGAAACATTTGTACTGGGTGCCTACAAAACTTAGGCTTGCATGCAGGCTTTTGGTGTGAGCCTATACGTAGTTTAAAGCAACAAAATGGCCGTCACTGTGTATCAGCTACATCCACACTTGTGCTACTAAGATGAAAAGAAACAGACAGAATATAGGACAGACCTAAATGAATGGTAGCTTCCAGCTCATGTAACTAAGTCACTTCCATAGAAGACTGCTTGACTGGCAAATGTTGCATATGAGTTAGCAGGTCTATAGAGAAGTGTCTGTGCCAGTGGCATCTCTCAAGTGTCCGCTGACTTTAACAGCAGTTTAGCACAGGCAGCAATCACAGCGCTAGTCCCTAAGCTTACTGGGTCTGTTTCTAGGGAGGAATCATTGCCATTGAGATTAACTGGGACTGTAACTTGGACAGCTGGTTTTACCACTGCAGACCAAAGTATGATTTCCGCCGCCTTGATGACAAAAAAATAAATCCTGGATTCCAGTTCAGGTAAAAAATGCTATATGAAGCAAGTAGCATGTTTTCTGAGTTGAAGCAAAGATGTGATGAAGTGTGGGGAATGATGTCTTGGAATGACAAGACGTTTGATTCTTGTAGTCATGTCCTTAACCTCTAGTTACTGCAGTTGTATACGTGTATCATCATGGTCATCTTCCAAATGAGCATGCTTGTATTGCAGGAGATTTTATTTATGTGTTGAAAGGCCTAGAAATTTCCACCAAGTATTCTAGGAGCTAACACAGATAATAGTTTGGGCAGATTCCACCATATGGCAATTGAGGCTTGAAACTACCTAAACTTGTGTTTCCCCAGGCAATTAACACAAATAAAATAACAAAGTGGTTTTCTTCCATCTGGGTAACCCCACAGTTCACTGAATCAAGATTTATTCAAAAGCAAATTAGAGCTTTTAGTCCGTGTGCATATAGCAGATTTATGAGAAGTTTTGACAAAAAATCTTGACATGACTCTAGCTCTGAATAATTACACAAAGCATTTATCAAATGCTTATCAGCATATTTAAAACTGAAGTTGTCCCTCAGATCTAGGTCAAAACTCTTGTGTAACAACACTCTTTTTTTGACTTGTCATGATTATTACTACATTATGGATTTTCATACATTTGTGATGCTAACAAGAGTGCCATAACTGTCTAGGAGCTGCCAGCATATTCCAAAGCTGCTCTGTGCTGGAGCTGTGCAAACAAAGAACAAATAGATGTTCCCTCTGACCTGGCAACCACAGACAGGAGGTGGGGGAGATCACAAGGAAAAAGCAAGACAGTGCTCTGAGGCTGAGGCCAGCAACCCTTCAGTTTAATACATTTTTGTAGGTAAAGCAGTTTCTGAGAAGGCTTTTGGAAGAAGACAGTGAAGTAGTTTTGAGGGTGTTAGTGTCAGATTACACAATTGGGGTCAAAATGCCAAGAATGGGTTTCCCCAAAATTTGTTATCATTTAAGCATCAAATTACCAGTCTGTAGCAAGATCGTTTTGCTGCAGTTCAGTTGAAATCTCTGCTGCAGGAAGTGAACCTGGTCTGAGAACACAGGCTGCTGGGAGAGTCTGCGTGATGCCAGACCACATCCTGGTGGCCTGACTCTGTATATGTTAATCAAGGGGTTTATTGGCAAAGAAATATCATTCTCTAATGTCTCCAAAATTTAAAAAGAGGAGCAGAGTAGTTCAGTGCAGCAATTTAAAAGGCAAAGACAGTGAAAGTTGAAGAGCAGTGAATAGATTGAGCATACTATTTAAAACAAGCATGGATGTTTTGGTGAAGAACATGCACAAACCCTGCCATGCTGTTGAGCAAGTGTATGCCAGCTTGTATAAACAGAGCTGCTGATTTCAGTAGAACTACCCAAGTGAGTGAAGGGGGGGAGAGCTAGAAATGATCCTACAATTAATATATTTCAAGAAAACCTTTTTGACATCAGTGACATGTCACGAGAATTTAAAATACTATCATATCAGAGGTCCATCCAGCCCAGTGTCCTAAAGCTAACAAAGATCAATAGCAGGAGAGAATTTTGGAAAAGAGCCTAAGAAACAGGGCACATACAGAATGCCGCTTCCCTTGCAGTCTAGCCATTCTAGAAGTCAGGAAGGCTACTTTGGGCAGCTTACAACCTCTGTCTGCATGGAGCCCTATTGATTTAATCTCAGTTCCAAAGGGAATTTTGTGATAGACTTAAATGGGAACAGGCTTTAGCCTTCCAAAATAAAAGAACCGCTTGAGGTGCAAGGAAGCAAAACTTCAGCCAGTGATCAAGAAAGCTTCACAGGTCAGCACTGAGCATGAAGCTGTTACAGAGAAGGCAGCTTCTATGCCATCAAGAGCAGATGTGAAATAACCTCTACCCTGAGGGCTAGAGAAAACCTCTGATCCTGGAAAGAGTTAGGAAGACTTTCAAATAAAACCTAACTGACCTGCAGGCTGCAGAGGCTAAGAGCTGGCCAATAAAACATGTCTCGGCCACAGACTGTGGAACCATTCAGCAAGGAAAAAGGGCATTTCGTGTCTGTGCAAGCAAGGAGAAAGCACATTAAAAAACACATTACAATGTGTTTTTCTGAGTGAGTCACTGCCTTCAGAGAATACAAATCAGATCACAGTGAACGGGAAGCAAATGATCGCATGATCTAGGGAACTCTGATTAAAAGCACTCTGAAAATCTGCCAAACTTAGCTTGCAGTAGGTTGTGCAGGAGAGAGTGGAATCAAGTAAAAGCTTGCTCTGGGCTGGTTTGTTAGCATCAAGATGGCAAAGCAGAGCAGCAGGGATTGAACCCAAAGAGAAAGGAAAGGAGGAAAATGTATTTTTCATTAGATGTCTCTATCATCTGAATGAGTACCTGGAGATGCTAGAAAGCAGAGGGCTGAGCTGATGACATTTACACCAGATATATCCTCTTAAACAGTATACTCTTTCGGTACTTGAACAGGCAACCAACTATAAAACAAAATTTGATTAGCAATGACAGAGTGATCTGTGAGTATCTGCTGCCCCTGGAACTGATCTTCTGTCCCTTTGGCTAAGTAAATTCCCATTCAAATTACTTGTCTAAATGAAGGAGAACAGAACTTAGAGATCACTCAAGTAAACCAGTCAAGAACAATACAGCACTTTAAGTCCTGACAGCATGTCTGAGGCAGAAGACATACGGGTGGTATTATCAGATATTAGTTGGATATTAGTACCATTGTGTGATTTAGTATGTCTTTCAGTTTAATGTAATGATTTTGTCTGTACTGCCAGCTTTCCATTGTCAGAA